>OZ014438.1:5189929-6442691 GCA_963966035.1 Acleris laterana
CTCCTCGCCCTATCCAATCCTGCATTATGCACTGTAGACCACGCTTTCCATTGTGTTACAGAGAGTCGTGTGGGCGACGGTGTTTGTCGAAATTGTTGGTTCATCGATAAATTCTTGCAGAATATCCTCTTCGCAATTAACAACATGGACTGGGGGTCTTCCGGCATTAATTTGTCTTCTCTGAACACAACCAGTTTCTCGGATTCGCCTATACACTCCATTAAAAACGGATACATGGGGTAACCGGCGATTGGGAAACCGACGCGAATAATCATGACGAGCAGCTTCACTGTTACCGTTGCAAAAGCCTTTGGCTACAAGGCAAAACATGATATACCAGCAAGACGGATGTCCTGCACATTTTGGTGTCAATGTTAGGCGATGGCTCGATAGCCATTTTCCTAATCGTTGGATAGGGCGAGGAGGACCCATTCCGTGGCCCGCGAGAAGTCCGGATTTAACGCCGGTTGATTTCTATGTCTGGGGTCACATGAAATCCATAGTTTACGACCTCTCGCCTGTGTCATCCGCGGAAGAACTCAAGACGAGAATTATAAATGCAGCAAATGCAATGCGTAATAATTTGACTACTTCGGTAGTTAAGTCACAACTAAGAAAAAGAATGCGACTTTGCGTACGCAATAGGGGAAGTCACTTCGAGCAAGAACTTTAAATTAAAAAATGTGTTAATTGTTACTATTATTAATTGTTAATTGTTATTACTATTAAACTGTTACTGGTTTTAAATTTTGTTTTAAAATAGTTATTTTGTTTTATTGACATTGGGTATTGTTTTTAATTAATTTTATGGGATTTTTTAAAGAACTACCTTGTGTTTAGTTCGAATCCAAATTTCCGCCTGCTTCTTTTGTGATCATTTTTTTTTCAGTTTCTTTGAAATAAGTTCCTAGTTGTTATGCATTTTTGGAGAGCTAAGAAAACGGTTATGTTTTTAAATTAATCTGCAAGCCAAGTTTCATAACAATTTTTTTGTTTTTAAGGCATTTTAGTGGAAAAAGATATCTAAAAAATCTAGAAATAATATCGTTTTTAGTCTCGCATTTTTAAATTTGGACCGATAATTGTTGTTTTAATATTGATAAATAACCAGAGTTTTATCGTTTTTATAAATAAGAAGAAAAAAATAGACTTAAATTGATACTTTTTTTTAAATTAATTTTTGATGCTGCATTTTTGACTTATTTTGAAAAAAGCTAAAAAACATGATAACTCAAAAATGGTTCACTTTTGCATAATGCATATGGGGGTTAAAATTACCGCAAATAGTCACCCCTATCACCTCCTAACGGGAATACGTCGAATTACCAATAACCCTGTATATCGATTTTCGTAGGGCAATATTACCTTACGCCTGTCATTTCAAATTTCATAGCTTGTCAGAGTTTGTTATTGTTTTTACTGAAATATAGCGTTAGTTATCAGGAAAATGCCCTTAAATCTTCGATCTCAGGCGAAAAATATCGTTAATCATGTGTACTGTAAAAATTGTGAGCAAGAAGATGTAAATCAAACACAATATTTGGTTTAGTGTCGTGTAAATTGTGTTCTACTGTACAATAAGAGGTATAATTCATGAAGGTCATAATCATTCATGAAGAATTAAGAGCAAAAACAAATCATCTTAAATTTTTACGTTTACACAGCTAACCCCAACAAAAGGAAGCGTCTAATTCTACCTGTAAGTATCTGAAAGCAAAGAATAAAATTAAAAAGCGACAAAAACCCCTGATTCTTATGTAAGTGAAATGTCCGAATTATCATGTTTCCCCATAGCTCCTGAACTATTTAAGTGAATATCCTATGATTCTGTTAGTCAAACATTTAAAACACCTGTTGAAATATGCAGTTTCTTTATCCAAACTTGCATTGAACATGAGTATTTAATACTAAGTGAGTCAATTGTGTATTTTATTTTTTCTAGAGCGATTAAAAATGTATGCATGTTTGATCCATTCCTAGCAGATCTAGTGAATCGACCGTTAATAGCATGTTTAATAAAATACGTACGCAGAATGTTTGTCAATTATTATAGAACCGCTCCATATATATAATATTTATAAATACAAGTATAGGTATAGAAACTGCCTTTCCGGCCAGTGCATATCACCCATTGTAATCTTGAGACTACATTAACAGTTATAAATATGTCCACAGAATTGTAAAAACATGTACACGTACATCGACTTAACACCGAGATGTAACATATGATGCGAGACTTATGTCAAGTTGAAGACTATCTACGACACCGCCTCAAGCGTGAGAGAGTGCAACTAATTCTGACATAGTTTTGTTTTTGCGCTCTTGCCATTTCCCTAGTCCAATATAAAATATACAACCTCTTACAATATCCCAATGCCAGTATGGAGATATCACAACTGGTCAGTCTTTTTGAGACTTCAGGGTGTACGTACAAATATTTTTCCCCTTGACTGTAACACACAATATATTTCATACAAATAGCTTTTCAAAGCTTAACAACGATAATTCATTGAACAACATTAACTTTTTAAAACGTTACTTGATTTATTTACAACATCGTTTAAATAACAAGGGTCACTGCAAAAGAGAATTGGGATAAACTAATTCTTTAGTTCAGTGTCGCCATTTCTTTTGCAGTAGAGAATCATGCAGATTTGGATATCGCTCACTTTTCCTACTCATATTAAACTAATGCCATAAACACATATATTTTAAACTCACGTGAACTTTTTAAAAGCCTACTTGCTGGATAAGGATAAAAACTAGTCGTGACTTATTGATACCACCAGTGCTGATAATCAGTGATCGTTATCAACGTCCACTTTTGGTAGCAAAGGGTATGGTTGGCAGAAAAAACAAACACATTTGGTTGTTTACTTTTGATCTTAACCATAAAATAAATACTTACCTTCTAAAGATTACACCTCTAGATATAAATCCTTACGGTGCAAAACCTTTTCCGCCCTAATATATTTTTAAAACAGTGTACTTACGTCAAATGACATAAAATGTCATCAAAATATAACTGTAGTTAAAAACTAATTACACTACGCGACGTGTTTATCTAAATAAACCAATGCATATCGTATCGTATATATGCCGGAAGGTGTGAATAAAAATAGTGTGCAATATTTTAAAGACTTAAATTTCCTTCCAGTGACTTCTGTTAACGTAGAAAGGTCATTTAGCTATTTAAAATGGATTTTTTCCAATCCATGTGAACGACTGACAGCCAAATCTGTTGAACAAATTTTAGTCATTTATTCACTATAATTTGGATTTGTTGTTATAAATATGTATATACATCTCATAATTTGTAAAATATATAATGTTTAATATACTTCGTTATTTGTTTTTTTTGTCAACCATACTTTGCTACCATTACAGGACGTTGATAACGATCACTGCTGATAATCGTTACTCGTATTTATAAAGACGTACAGTACTTCGAGCTTCTTAATGGCGTTCGGTTGACTATCGCTATTACACTCGCACTAGCATCTAACAGTATAATTATTTGTCACTCGTGTCGCATAGACCAACATTTCCGATAGCTATTAAGAAACTTGTAGTACGGTACAGTGTGCGACATACATAAATCCCGGTTTCGCATTGGCCCTTAACACGTTCACTGTCCCCATACAATACGATCTGACAATGTCGCAAGTCCCTGTGCATCCAGTATGGGGATGTGACCCCATAGTGGAAGCACGGACTCCTGAAAATAAGCTTCATGACCCCACATTGGGGACACCCGGACAGGGAACGTGTTAAAAGAGTTGATAGAGATTAATTTTATCTACTCAAATTACTTAATAAATAACATAAATATTTAAAAAATTACCTAGTCCCAAACAAAGCTTAAGGCTTGTACTGTGGGTACTAGACAATGATGAGCATACTTAAATATATAGAATACAGCCAAGATTGAAAATACTTGGGCCCATTGCACAAATACAATTATGCCCATAGAGTATATCGAACTCGTAGTTTTTTCATATATACACAAATCTTATTAGATATACCAATTTTAAATATGAGTTTGAAACGTATTTTATTTCTTAATTTTATCTATAACCAATCGATTTCTGTCATTGACACGATTGTATAAATTGAAATTACATTCTTAAAAATAACAGTGCATCAACAATTGCGATATATAAAGTCACGCAAGAATCCATTTATTTTTTTATCGACACGACATAAATATATTAAAATCCAGTGCACAAATGCCTCCGTCAAACCGGGCATTAGTTAATAAAATTCTCGACCACCAAATCGCTTCACAGTTCACACAATGCATTTCTGTTCAGCCGGATATCGCATTTTAGTAAGTAAATTGTTAAACTTTAAATGGCTATTATAAGCATTTTTTTAACACCATACCATATACAAAAGACGAGATACATCTATTTTAGCTGAAAGTGCAATTTTAAGTTAACAATTACATGAGGGTATAGTGTGTTGAAAACCGCGACGGATTAATCCGTCCGTGGTGAATATGTAGTGCGGATATATCCGTCATTGCCGTTGAAAGGGTTAAGCAATTCGGTTTTAAATTCACAACGAAATCGCACACTAAAACTTATTATTTATACAATTTACAATTTTAATATAAAAGAGTTACACTATATTTGTCCCAGGCACGATACACGGGTCCTGGGTAGTGTTGCTATACAGCCGGGACTGTCCAAAGACGTCCGGGATTGATTTCGTCCGGATTTCCGGACAAAACCGAAAATTTAATTAGCCCGGAATTTTTAAAACTTATTTTTCGGTATTTAATTTTTCTATGGTCCTAGGGTATTCGCCGACAGCTCACCTCGCACTCGCGGCAGCCTCAGCTTCTGGCCCCTCGTGGTACTCGTGGAAGCACGGTACTATGCACAGGTTCGTCCTGCATTCGGGACAGTGGTACTGCGTCTTCCGTCTTAAGATACGTCCGCACTCGTCCACTGTGTTCCAGCAGAAATTGCAGCTGAGAGGAGGGCCCGATCTGTCGAGGTTTATCACAATAATATTATAAATGCGAATGTTTGTGCATGTGGCTTAGATTGTTGTTTTTGGCACTGAAACAGCTAGGCGGATTTGGATGAAATTTGAATTCGAGATAGCGCAGGGCATAATAACTATACAGGGTGTTTGGTAGTCGTCCTCGATGGCGTTGGTATGCTTGTCGATGTATGAGACTGCTAGGACCGGGAGCGACCCGGCTAGCATTATACCGAAAAGTAACTTCTCAAAATGTGAAAGTTTCTTATGAGAAATTCTCGGAAATTTCCAAGATTATTCTTAAACTTTGTATGGAAAGAGAACATTCTCAATGCTCTCAAATGTTTCCGATAATATTCTCGGTAATTTCTTGAGAAGATTTCTTAACTTCTGAGAATATTCTGCAACTTGTACATTGCTAGGCCCGGCCTCGCGGTGTAGTAGTTGTTCTAATGCTATGTTGGGTGACGCACCTGACGGCGGGCGTGTGGCTCGCGCGCATCTGGGGAGCGTCCTCGAGCGACGCGGAGGAGCCCGCGTTGGCGTGCTTGTCGATGTAGGAGACGGCGCGAATCAGGAGCGAGCCGATCTCGTGGTCTATTGTGCGCGAGCGCGGCTGTAAAGGTAAATAATACTGTGTGACTTCAAATGTCGTAAGAGACGACTAAGGGAATAAAGGCTGTGTAATACGGTTAGGCGATGGGCTTGCAACCTGTCACTAATACACTGGTAAACATCTTAGCCTAATTGTGCAAAATATGGTTACAGAATTATAAACAAGTTTTTAGAGTTGTTAGTAATTCTGTGGCTCTGCCTGCCCCACTCTGGGAATAAAGGCGTGAACTTATGTATGACTAAAAATTTGTAATACAAAAATAATGTGTTACACGTCTTAACTAAGCTAAACCCCTCTCCAAAGTCTCAAGTTGCTAATTTAACAAGAAGTTTTTTTTTCATGGGTTTAATTTACTCAATTGTTTTTGAATTAATGCGGTCACTTCACCACTGTGTTTATATAAGACTAGTTGTTGCGCGCGACTCCATCCACCCAGAAAAATAAAACATAGCCTATGTCACTCAGGGTGAATGTAGTTTTCCAATGGTGAAAGAATTTTTGAAATCGGCTCAGTAGTTTTTGAGGTTATTAATTACAAACATTCACACACAAAAATACAAATCTTTCCTCTTTATAACATTAGTGTAGATTGATAACCAGAGTTCGGAGTTTTCATAGCACCGTTAGACTAAAGCGAGTGCGACCCCTGGTCAGTACATGAAGGGTTTTCATCTTGGTCTTACCGTGGTGCCAGTATACTGTGGGTACGACTCGTGTTTCTTAAGCGTAGGGGTGGCGGTCGACGGGACCGGTTCCGAGGTCTGTTTCCTGACTTCGCGCTCTTCCGGCTGCACGCGGCCCTGCCGCTTGAAGTACTTGGAGCGGCGGAGGCGGACGCTCAAGTTATCTGAAGAGAGGACACGATGGAATGATAGGGATAATAATAATAAATAACAGGGGACAATGTCACACCAATGGACCTAGTCCCAAACTAAGCTCTGCTTATATTGGGTCCTTACCTATGAAATTGGCGTATTTTTTACGCGTTTTATTTCGTACGGAATCTATTTATATCAATTTTAACTTCCAAACTCTTTTTAAATTTCATTGAAACACTATTTTACAAAGATTTTAGATACAAATAAAATGGTTAAATTTCTTACTTACCTCTTGGGGTTCAAAGTGATAATACTAGGACAAAATCAGTTTGCAGTGAAAGCCCAAGTATTTAAACAGAGACTTGGAGCAATGACCCACTGTGATAGTACTAGAACAAAATATTTACTGACACCTGGGGCCTATTGCATAATTAGACTAATAAAATTAGAAACTAATACAAGTTACTGGTTAAAAATTTACAAGCTGCGTTATTTTGTGTTGCATAATTATTTTGTGTTTTCACTAATTATATTAGAAAATTGTGTTGCATAAATTTCTAATAATATCGTGAAAGTTACAAGTAAATTCATCATTATTTACAAGTACTAATAAATTTTGTTGCATAATGTATTTTTACTAACTTGTAATAAGTGTACTAATATTATCAGCAAAACACAAAATTACAAGTAAACAAGTTGGCTGAGTGAGGTAAACCTTTGCCCATCTGTGGACTTTGCAATTAAAAAATAAATATTGGCGGGAACAGTAAACGTCAACGTAAAACTTTATCTGAAATTTCTAACTTCGAAAATGGGTGGTAAGCGAGAAGAACAAAGAAAATTGAAAATGTGCATCTTAAGTAAAATTAAGGAGCAGAAAGATGTCTTGTTCGGTCCCTTTTCAACAAAGGTCACTAAAGATATTCGCAGTAACGCCTGGAGAAATATCGGTGCATATGCCCAAAGCTTGGGGATTATCAAAGAAAATAAGAATTGGGCGTATGTTCGTGATGTTTGGTGGGCAAATGTGAGAAAATTATCCGTGGTAAGTACCTACAACTTGTCTTCTAAGCGTGCAATTACCATTATTACTTATTATTCAACAATAGGTGTAGGTATGTAGGTGTATATTATACATATAAGTTTTGTTTAGCCTGTATGTTAATTTATAAACAATATACATTTTTTACAACAACTATATCTATATCATATCATATTTTTACTCGACTTCTAAAAGAGGAGTGTAATGTTTTATTGATTTAATGAGGTAGTTTTTTAACGTTCTTAGTTCACTCGTAGAGGCTGGTCTGGTAGTACGATTTCGATGCAAATAGGGTCGTTAAATTCGGCAAAGCGTCGCAAGGGATACTTTGATTAAAAAAACTAACATATACAGGCTATATCATAAAAACTGTTATGCAATTGTCGTCTAGGTATATAAAAATAAGCAGCCGGGTTTTTAAAGTTGACTAATCTTTTGTTATAGGAGAAACGAGATAATGCTAAAAAAACAGGCTCTGGCGGAGGGCCCGACTGTAAAGAAAATGAAATTGATGTTCTCGTTTATGATATACTCGGAAAAGAGTCACCAGTTTTAGAAGGTCTAGGCGTGGATGAGCATCTGCAAATTGAATTGAACCTAGATTCTGAGCAAAAGATACAAGAAACCCTACAAGAGACAGTAGATAATACGTTCGAGACATTAAACAATTCCGAACTTAAACAAAATAATAACAACATTTTAAAAAGGGACTGGAAAGGAAGAGAAGGAATAAACGAAAACAAAGATTTATTACAAAAAAAAATGAAATTAACGTTAGATATTTTGGAGAAAGAAAACATATTAAAAGATCTACAAATAAAAAATGTTGAACGAGATAATTACCTAAAAGATTTAAAAAATTTGGATTTGGAATTACGGTATGGGCTCCCAAGATCCAAGTTTACAAGTAATTTGGAGCAATTTACACTAGCTGTGTTTATTCCAGAATCTACATCCGATAATCAAAATAATACGGATACCGCGTATACAGATCAGGAATAGTCACAATATTGACGTTTCTAATAATTAATTTGTGTACTTTAGCAATAAAAACAATGAATTTCATCGATTGTTCAAATTTCTTTATTATTAAAAGTTAAGAAAATAAATGTTTTTTCCTTAAAAAGTTAGCTAATAAATAGTACATTGATGACATATAGCTAGACATCAACAAATTAAAAGCCTGACTCACTAGAAAATCGTACAATTAGTTGTAAGTCAAATTTTTGAAACTTCATAATGATTGGATTTAATTTATGTATTTAAGAGCTAATTTAGGTATTTTCTTACGATGTCATGTTAGCCATATAGTAAATCCAATCGTATGACGACGCAGTTAGCCTAGTCTATCATGACCCTGCCTGCAAAGCTAGTGGTCCCGGGTTCGATCCCCGGTAAGGTCAAATATTTGTTTGATGAGAATGATGAGCATGAATTTTTTATCTATATAAGTATGTTTGTCATTGTATAGTAGGGTGACGATACCAATGATGGACACTTTTATCTGACAGGCACCAGTAATGGACACTTCACTCTTAATTCAAATTTCATATGGTCCTAAATTGATTGTTGCAAAACAAATGAATAACCCTTATGTTCCGTAAAATAAGAATCAAGTGTCCATCATTGGTCCTCGTCCATTACTGGTTCCGTCACCCTAGCTACCCATAGTATAAGCCATAGTGATTATTTATATATTTAATAAGTTTCAAACAACTTGACCTACATCTTAATTTTAACAAGATTTAGTATTAAAAGTATTTATGATGACATTGACTGTATTATTTCTTGTTGGCGTCGAAGTGCACTCAATGCAGGAGCCTCATCATTTACATTTCGATGATTTTCTTGTAACACTGGTGGAGTGAATGATTCCAAATCTTCACCTTCCCGGGCAATGTTGCACAAAGTTGCACAGCAGACAACGATATTTGCTGCAAATTTTGGGTTGACTCTTAGATGATTCAGGCAGGGAAATTTTTCCTTTAATATTCCAAAGGAACACTCTATAATCTGCCTTGTTGCTTTGAGTCTTCGGTTGTAGCGTCTTTCACCCTCGCTATTTGGGTCGTTGTGTAACGGTGTCATTAGCCACGTTTTTAGAGGGTAACCCGAGTCTCCAAGTATAACGCCATTTGGAAATATGTTTTCTTGTTCCATTGCACTGTAGAGACTACTCCTTCTAAGAACTCGTGCATCGTGCACACTACCCGGCCAATTGGCACTTACATAAAAAAATTGATATTGTGGTCCACATACCATCATACAATTGATCGAATGGCCTCCTTTTCTGTCTACGAATGCTGGTTCGTTAGTAGTTGGTGCGTCTATTGGTATGAGTGTTCCATCAATTATACCAATTACATTCGGGAAATTATATAACTCATAGAACTCTTGCACTACGTCTTCCATTCGGTGTGGCCATATAATTATCGATGGAAATAACCTTCTATTAATAGCGTTAATAACGCGATGAACAGTTCGACAAACTGTAGACTTGTCAACGCCATGACCTGCACCAACAGAATAATATTGGCATCCAGTTCCAAGCCAATGAAGTGTAGTACATAATTGCTGTTTCGGAGAAAGAGCACCACCTTTTTTTTTCAACTTAATGTCGCTTGAAATTGCTTGCAGCACACGTTCGGCTTTAATAGGTTTCATTCGAAACATTTCGTAAAAGTGTGCACTATTTTCAAAAGTGAAGTTGATCCTGTCCTTATATACCTTTTGGTGTCGGGTTACTAGATATTGATCATCGTCATCGTCGGATAAATGCAAAATATTAAACATTTTTCGTTGATTAGGCTTTAACTAAATCACTTGTAATTCAAAATTACCGTGGTCCTTAGGTAAGTAGTAATAAATACAAGTTACAACTAATAATTTGAATTTTTAGACTCGTATTGCAACCAAAACTAATAAAATTTACATATAATATTAGTTATTAGGGCTAATACTTTTTGACTTGTATTTTATAACTTGTATTTTATTATGCAACAATAATTTACAAGTTACAACCAAAATCACTAATATTATTAGCTTGTACTTATTCACTTGTATATTAATCCCTCGTATTTTATTATGCAACATAAAAGTACAAGTTACAACCAAAATCACTAATAGTATTAGCTTGTACTTTATTATGCAATAGGCCCCTGGTATTTTTATATTACGCGCCATGTCATCTGTACCTTGTCGGTTAGTCTGTGGATATATTTGGCATTGTGGCAGCACTGCGTAAAGTGAGCGGGGAGGGGTATCTTCGGTCTTCTGTCACAAGACGTCGCAGCAATGACACGTGAAACGAGAAGAGGTTAGTTTAACTTATTAATATCTTTGAAATCTTTATCTGAAACTTACGGTATTTTGCATTGATTTTGAGAAAAACTAATAACGCATGTGTAAATACTGTTATTTTGTAGTAATGTCGTCCTTTTCGACTTGTATTTTTGACAATAATTTATTTGTACTAGTACTAGTATGCCGGGCTGGTATACCAAAGGTTGCTTTTTTTTCATGATTTGGCATCCTGCTTATTCGAATGAGTTTTTGTATTCGTGTGATAAAGAAACAAAGAATGGGATATTTATTTTTGTACAGTATAATTTGTCATAGTTTTAGGCTTAAACATTTTCTTTTTTTTACAGCCTTGAAAGATAGTCAAGTCCTTGACCTTCTTCAACAGTCCGATTTCGAAGATGATGAGGATGATCCCTTCGGAGTAGATGATATGGTAGATGAGTATCTTCCACGATGAGTTTATTTTTAGAAAAAGGCCAATAATGAAACTTTATTGGAACAATTATGATTGTTTTGTTGATTTTGATGCCAATTTTTTAACTTTATTAGTGATATTTGAGCTTTCTGTGAGAAAGAAAACTTATTATTGTAACTTTGATAAAGCTGAAAGCTATTTTTGTTGATCTCTGCTAGTATTAAGTGTTTAAATACTAACTTTTTATAAGATTTTGAAGACTGTTCGATTTTATGTATAACATAATGTGACAGCCCAATGTGCTAAATAAAGAACAAAAAATATCGGTGTTTTTTCTTTTTGTCTGACAAGCCTAAATCAATATTATAACACCCCTAAAATATGACAGCTGTAGATGTTGCGGTTAACTTGTTAAGGTCGATACGGGTAAGTGTAGCTAGGGGGTAAGTGTGACTACGTGTTATATTACGAAAACTAAAAAACTTCTGATTTAAGTGCCATATATTGGTGTGAGTTAAGAAAGTGTTGATTAATACTTTTTGTCCTATACATGGCGTTGCCGAGCAACTTTTCGTAGTTATTGTCATTTTTAAATTTGACAATTTTTTTAATACGAGTTGCAGTTCACACGTGATTTTAAATTCCTAAAAATCTTGGTGTCGTCGATGAATCCGTGTATTTTGAATAGGTAAGTTTTTTCTATACTTCTTGATCTTAATATTACTCTTATTATTATATATGGATTAGCTAAAACTAAAGATTTATGAGCATTTAAAATTATAACCTCAAAATTCAGTGCACGGGAAAGTGTGTCTACTTTCCTTGAGGCAAGTGTGTCTATATGCCACACTTGCCTCATGCCAGAGGTTACAAACATTTATTATTTTATGCACGATATAAACGTGTTTTTTTTTAATTGGATAAAACTAATTACTTAGGTTTTATTTTCGTGTAAGGCGGTTTCAAGAAAATAAAAAATAAAAAACACTTTTATTAGTACTTAGTACACTTAAAGTCCCTATAATAATTTGCAAGTAGCGGTACGGTCCGTACGGTGCCGGTCGTATGCGTCGGCATTCTGCCGGTCGCGGTCGGCTGTTACCACCCGATGGTAGTAGTAGGTATATAAGTGTGGTTTTTTTTTTCTAAATGTAATGTCGCTTTTTAGGAGTTTGTTTTTATTTTGTACAAAGCACCAATCAAATAGTTTGTTTATAAATTACCGTTTTTATTAAAAACATATTATGTAAGCTACAAATAATACCTTCCTACTCCGTGTGGTTTCAAACAGCTACGTACTATGCGACGTACCTATATTTGTTTTAGCACAGCAAGGTAGAGGTAAATATAGATCTCCACGAAGTAACGCCTGATTGAGAAAATAATTATAAAACATGTTTGCAACCCCTGTCTGTAGCACAGTATGACACACTTACCCCATAGTTATTTAATCGTAAATGATCATAACTTACTGCATAAGTAATATAATTAGATGAGAACTGATTAATTGTCATGTCTAGGTAGCATGGTCATGGCATTTTACAATAAGAAACAACCGTCTATGGTGCTTTAACGAGGTAGACACACTTACCTCACTTTGTTGGGAAAGTGTGTCTATGACAGTGCTCACATTTTCAGCCTCAAACACCTACAAATAAGTATTTAAATAGTATAAAACACATTGTTTACAGCTAAGCTTAAACAACAATATATTTTGGCTTTGGAGATAGTTGGAAATTCCACCTTATTTTACTTAATTTTTTAGTTCAAAGTTAACTTGGCGAAAAGTATGCCACCACTTACCCGTATCGACCTTACATAAAATTTTTGGTCTGGGCGTTCAGTACTTTATTAATTAGTTCTAATATTATAACATTGGGTCTTCATCGGAAGTACCCTCTTCGAAACTGGGTCTTAGGAGGTTGTTTCAAGTGTTTCAATTATGCAGAGTTTTATGGAGCTAACAATTTTGAAGTAATTAACATTATGTATAATATAGCTTAGAAATGTGCAATATTTCTGACAGAATTTTGTTTGGTTTGCATTTAACGTTACTAAATAATACGCAAAAATAAATGTATGAAATTCACCGTTTTCATACAATTCTCTATATAAAACGCCAATTTCATAGGTAATGACCTAATATTATAGGTACGAGAGAACGATAAACTTACTCATATACAGAAATATATACTTAAATACATAGAAAACATCCATAACTCTGGAACAAATACTCGCGCTCATCACACAAATATCTGCCCGTACCGAAATTTATACCCAGGACCACTAGCCAGAGTCAGTACCAACTAGACTAGGCCAACGCGTCGTCGGATGGATATCAAGTGAGAGAATAAATAAATATCAAGGGACAACCAGACTCATTGGTTTAATGCTAAACTAACATAATAATTTGGCTTGTACAGTCAGCATCTTAGAGATAGTGACGGTAATATATCCAATTTTATAGATCAAGCCTTATAAATTCGAAATAAAGCTCAGTTTTCTAGTGTGTTCCGTGTTTTAGTATACTTCGGGCGCTAAGATACCAGTGGCGTTGTGGGTGATACAATAATAACGGCGCCATGAATGTTACCTAGTGGTGTGTGATCCGGTACAGTACAGTACAAGGCGGATGGCCGAAACAATTGGATATATTGACCGTCACTATATATATATGATAACGCTAAACTAACGCTCCTATAATGTGTTTACGCTTACAGTGTGATACATGTTTCTGAGGTCGATTAGTGGAGAGGCGTTTAGTTTTAAATAAAACGATCTGAGTAGCACGACGGCGTAAGAAATGTTATACAAGATTGTCAAATACGATTGGTTCTAAATAGGATCTTTTTTTGTGATAACACGTATATCTAAGGATATGTGTTTATTCAGGATGCAAGTTATTTCCGTTCCAACTTTCATCCAAACCAATACAATCGTTACAGCATGAAGGAGTAACAAACATAGTCACACACACACCTTTCTACTTCCGCTCGCTTGGATTCAGATCTTATATCCCCTCCCATTGCAGTAAGTTAAAAGCGCTTATTACTGAGTAACACACGATGAACAATCTTTAGATTTAATATTTATAACAAAATATGAACTGATCAACTCGCTGATAGTTAAAAGTACATATTACTAAAATAGGTTAACGTAACTTACCGAATAGAAAGGTTAATGTTTTCAACGATATAGACTGATACATCTGTACCAGTTTCGTCGTCGACGGATAAATCCGTCACTGTTGACTGTGTAAATACTGTTTCTATTATAAGGCGCGGCGAACGGTTGACATTTAAGTTTCCATTAAATTTCTCAAAGGAGTGTGTGCCTTTTGTAGTAGACATTTTCAGTTCAATAGGTAACCTTTTTCAATGCCATGTCAAATAATAAAAAAATATTAGTCACACGCCTTTGATTCGTTAGTTCCCGATTAGTCGGATTCTTGTTTCGCTGGAATTTTATTTATAAATTATTAGAACTATTAATCGTTAACAAGAATCTGAAGAATCGGGAACTAACCCATTGATAGCGAAATCCTAGAGCTGATTTCTAATAACGTCATGGATATCCAGATATGGTTGGCCCTTTAATCCGTGACGGATTTATCCGTTGCCGTTTTACCGGTGATGCTGATTTATCCGTCAACGTAATATATAAGGGTAAATAGGTAAATAAAACATACGAGGTACAAAATAACCAAAGAATTTATTAATCTATTTTGGTATAGAACATTATTATGTAGTGCTACGCACATTTTTCCTCTTGTGATATTTTGATTATTAAAATTTAAGCTATAATAGATTCTACGTCGCACAAACCAATTATCCTTGATTTTGTTTTACGATTCGTGAGGCATATGCCCATACACAATCTCGGTATTGCCTTCAGAGAAAGGGTCGGAGCTTGTTCTAGTTCTCCCTATTCACTGCCTGGGAATAAGCAGGTATTTACAATTACGGCGTCAGAAGATAGAAAATGCTATCTCTGAAAGGTTGTACACTTACACCCGTACTCACAAACAATACTTAAGGGATCCTTCACTGAGTAAACGCACTGCGTTCAATACAGCTTTGTGATTGGTCCTGTTTGACTGACCTTTTGTTTCTGACACGATTTGAACCACCCTGTGCGTTCGTGAGCACTGTGGTCTGTGAGACCTCATAGTGACGTTTGTGAATACGGGTGTTATATTTAACTGTAGTTTGTGTATTTAAAAGGAACAGTGCTAACTAGACATTAGGGTGTTAACCTTTTGAACGCCTTACGTCGAATACAAAACATGTCACTCACGCGGTACATGTTTGCAATGCTTTGCAAATTACAACTTAATTCATACGAAACAGTCTCTTTTAATCTTCAACTTGTGCCCGCTGTGGTGACTTTCAGACGTCGGCAATCGCCGACTGTGGCGTTCAAAAGGTTAACCACATTCTGTGATCGTTTTGCTCCAAATAACTTCATATTAACGGTAATTTTAGCGTAGCGTTATTAGGAATAGAGTTATAGACAAAGGCGATGCGCCTAAGCATAATTCATGGTATGGAGAAAGCACAGCAGCACAGGTCAGTATTCCACTTTGTTTTAGCCCAGCTTACTTCCATTTTGTGACCTATTGTTGATATTAAGGATATATTCACTTGACAATAAGGTGAGCTAAACATAATGAAATAGAGCGTGTTCGCAATAGAAATATTCCCCTTAACCCTTTGAACGCCAAGAACCACTAAAGTGGTCGTGTACGAGGGCTGTTCGATAACTCAATGACTTTGAGTTAAAAAAAAACTATTTTAACATGATAAACTTTTATTTTCTGATTCTGCACTCCTTGGTAGCTGACTGTAATTTTATTTTTAAAAAGGGTGGGAAAATAAAAAAGTTATCTAGTCATATGTCAGATGAGGTCGGAAAATGGAGAAAAGCGAATTTCGTGACTTAATTAACCAATACTTTTGACGTGGAAAATCAATCAAAGAGACTGAAGACCGGCTCAAAAAATATTATGGGGAATCCGCTCCATCTCATGGAATGGATACACAAGTGGTTTACAGAATTTCGTTCTGGACGCACCACTACCAATGACGCAGAACGCTCTGGAAGGCCGATTGAAGTGACCACTGATGATGTCGTGAATAAAGTTCACAATATTGTTTTGGATGGCCGTCGAGTGAAGATCCGTGAGATAGCTGACACTGTACACATTTCATCTGAACGAGTTTTTTTTTTACTCAATTTCACTAACTTGTCAAACCGCCCTCGTACTGTCGTGCCTACGACGGCATCGACCCATATAGTGGTCACAGATACAGTGCTATATTTATGATATCAAAACAGTCAGTGTTCTAACGCCAGCCGGCGAACAGACAGTCCGTGGTGATTTTTAGATAATAAAGACGGTTAAAGGGCTACGTCACGAATCGTTTTAACAAATCTGGCATCATCCACAAGTTACAGATTATAGGGAGCCGTTTCTCGAAACTTACTAGAATATAATATTAGCCCATGCGGTACGTTTCATTAGTAAGCTTATATAAAATTTTAGAGTGAAATATTATATAAGTCTAGTGAGTTTCGAGAAACCGGCTCCTGAGGGCCCAGACAAGATGCATTACGCTAACTATCGTTTCTATTCGTTTAGTTTATAAATCAATCGCGTCACTGGCATATCACGTGACTTTTTATGACGCGATTGGTTTAAAAACTAAACGAAGAGTAACGCTAGCTAGCGTAGTGCATCTTGTCTGGACCATCTGCAGTCTTTCGATTGCGACACTCAGGGCCGTATAATAAACTAATCTCAACTCTAATGCTCGTCTCGAAATCCGTCAAAAGTTACAGTGTTCTATGGTTTGACGTTTACTTTGACATATCTTGTGACGGGCGTCTCAGCCAAGATGAGTTTATCAATACGGTCCTCAGTGATAAACAGTGATTTAACGGTTCACTAGTATTAGGCCTAAACGGGAAATCGTCAAGATCACGACAAATTTGAAGTTAGGAAGAACATTATTATATCCAAATTGAATTTAGTCAAAATGTCATTGTGATTATATTTATTTTGTCTACTTATTACGAATTGGGTTAAATTTATGCTGTCCAAGATTAATTAGAATCAAGTGTTTTAACATGCCGCTTTTACGAAATATTTCTGGGTGTACTAATGGTTATAATTTGGTACCCATCTTAGGTCCAAAGTCAATTTGACATTCTACAACAATAAGGTTGAGTTTCCTAAAAGTTACAAATGACTTGACATCTCTAATGACATTGACGACTTCAAGCATATTTTTCTTGAAATGGGACCCAAATTAACGCTCGTGACCGTACCTAATTCCATTTCAGACGTTATACAGGATGGATAAATTTTCCTGTTGTCGAATTCCCATTTAGACTTAACGACAGTGAACCTATTTGTCCTTAAACTAGATTCTATTTACATTTATATACAATACAATACACATTGGTTATTCCTGGGCACTCGCCGCGGCGATTTCGGTCCTCACCACAAATTAAAAAAAAAAACGAGAAAATAGACATTTGAAACGACATACCGAAGGCTTAGGCAACAATTCCACTGCACACGGTACCAGCAACACAGCTAACTGACCACAAGTGAACCTTATTGTCAGGTGACATGCTTCACATTGGTTCAAAAATGGTCAACGCCGATCGCTTGAAGGACAAACGGAAAAAATGTCTAGTCACATTAGGAACTTTTTGAAAAAAAAGACGAATTCTGCGAACGTTATCGGTAAACCGTTCGCACGCCTTACGTAATACAAAATGTGTCACTGACACGCGAAACATATTTGCTACGCTATGCAAACAACAACGTAATGAATACGAAGCTCTTTTAATCTTCAACTTGACTTGTTTGACTTCCAATTTTTTTTTTTTTTTTTTTTTTTTTTTTTATGGCATCGAGTAGACAAACGAGCACACAGGCCACCTGATGGTAAGTGGAAACTGTGACCCATAGACATTCGCAATCACAAGACTGCAATGCAATCCTAAGACTGCAAATGCGTTGCCCAATTGGCCAAAAGATTGACGTTATCAATTCCATACGAACGTTTTCGAGAATCGTTAACGTTAGCGTTAAGGATCTTGTCGTCACGACATTGTGTCAACGCAAAGTGTATGACGCGTAGAACCCACAGACAAATCGAGCTTCCGTTTTGTGACATTCAAAAGGTCCAAAAAGTTTCATGCTTTAACCCTTAAATGCATAATGATGTTGATTTACATCGTATATTTTAGCATTTATCCAGTAAGATTTGTAGCTTTGTCAAAATTCAAATTTGGACATGAACTTTAAAGACGCGTTTGGTATTCGACACGCTTTGCGTTTAAGGGTTAAGCGCGACAATCAAAGATAACCGATCAAGACTGTTGAGTTTCTTGAGTTGCACCTCACCAGAGTGGTCTAGAGATCGAGAGCTTAAATAATATACTGGTTTTGAGTGAGATTCTCGTCTCAAGAAGCGTCAAAGTGAATGTCAAATCATTAAAAAAATATTGTAGCGGGTAGCTAAATGAAGATCAGAGTATTTCTACCGCTCCCAGACATGAAAAAGTGCGACCCGCAGCGACTTGACACGGTTTTTGGCGTTCTGACGCTTAAAATATGAAAACTTCATGCCATTACAATTTTTAGACGATCTTAACCCTTTATTGGTTAAGGAAAATATATTAAATTGTAGTTCTTTTTTTGAAAACTGACTGGCCGACAGAAATGGGTGGCTTTGGGGACAATCTCTACAGACTACAGTCTGCGAGAAAAATAGGTGAACAGTCAGCTTCATGATTATTTATATACGATTCTGTTAAGAAAATTGGAGTTACTGTACCTATAGCACCAAAAAGGAAATTATAACGTTCTCTGGAGCAAAATGTGTTGATAAACGGGTGGATTTTAATTTTGTTATCGATTTTATTTTCTCAGATTTCAATAAAATTTGGTAAGTCAGTAAAATTGGTTATTCTGATCATGGTAAGCCCTATTTGACACTATTTCCTACAAATTTTCCCATTAAGTTACACAAAATGTATGATTTTTTTTAACGTATGAGGAACTTAATGACAAAATAAACCAATACGGTATTTGACAAAAGTAAAAATCAGCTTCTTTTTATGAAACATCAAAAACGCTCCGTTACTATGGAATTTATAGGGATTACTATCTTGTGACGTCACAATCACAGTTTTATTGTTGGATTTTATGAATTTAAAAATCTTGAAATAACAAACATAAGGTCAAGTTGGGTAAGTGAAACACCGGGGGAAGTGGAACACTTTCAAATATCTCTTAAATAATAGCTTTAATAAAGCACAGACTTTTCGGTAAAGCAGTTATTGTCATAATAGTTCTGGATTCAAAAAAGAGATGTCGATGCGGTTTGCGGGTAAAGTAAAAAAACCATTGCAAATTTTTAGTCTGTGAATAAAATATTAGCGAGTTCAACCCATCGTCAAGTTACTTATTATTTAACTTGTAAAACCTGACTTACGGAGCGGTAAAAAATGTAAGTAGTATAACTTTTAATTGCTTTTTCACCTGTGTGTATTTGTTTTACGTAAAAGCAACAGATTTACCCAGGATTTGATGAAGAAAAATATAACTTAAAATTTACATATTGAGGTAAGTGAAACAGTGCCGGCCGGGGCAAGTGAAATGTATGTTTCACTTACCCCAGTTCAGGGGCTCTAAACATTTTTCATCACGTTCTACTTTTCGTAAACTTGCCGTTTATACAGTGTTTTTGTCTTTTTTTTGTATTTTAGTTTATTTTAAATACATTACTTTGGAATTTCTAACTTGAAAAAATGCTAAGTAGTAAATACTTAACTTTAATTTATTTTCAAATTCCTAATTTCTGTGGAAGATCTAGAAGTACTAAAATAACGTCTCGTGAATTTTTCTGATTGTTATGATTATAAGTCAATAAATGCCACGTTTTTTTCCAAAACCGATACTTATTTAATTCAAAGTCCATTATTAAATCAACCAGTTAACAGACGATGAGAGTGTTAACAGCTGTCAAAATGTATAAACTAAAAGTCGATGAACATTGGTTAACATTTTACATCGTTTGGTAAAATTGGTAATAAGTCGCACAAACCTGGTGTTTACTTATCTTGTTTAATTTAAAGTAAAAATATAAAAAAAGAGTGCTGTCTTCGCCAACAAACTGCTTTGCAGTTTGGCGAAACTATTTTAAATGTTTTTTCAATGTGTATCCTTGGCATAATAAATTTAAAAAAAAAAAAAAAAATTTGAGTACCCCTGGTTTTGGATATATATGTTTCACTTGCCCCAAAATAACGTTTTTATCTTTTCTATACAAAAATCACCTTATTTTCAATGTTGCAAGGATCAAAATAGCTTAATAACTTTAGTACTTTAGTACTTTTGCATCTGAAATACCTTTTAGTGCAAGTACTGAACGACAAACGCGACTGTTTCACTTGCCCCAACGGCGAGGCAAGTGAAACAGTTTTTTGTGTGCGTACATTTTCTTTTATATGTCTGTTCTGAAGGCATCTAGAATAATATATTGTTAATTTTATAAATCGTCTTAGTTTTGCAAAGATACAACTTATATTGCTACTGTGATAGACCTAACATTTTATTAAATCCACTTGATTTTCTTTAGAAATAAATAAAGTATGTTTCACTTACCCAACTTGACCTTAAATAAAAGATTAATGTTTTCCTAACGAAAAACCAATTTAATTTCACTCTTGTCATATATCCTATTTTACGGACTCACCAAACTTTAATGAAAACTGAGAAAAAAAAATCGACAGCAAAAGAAAAATTCGCCCAAATATCAACCTCCAATATGTCCTTGAAATTTGGTATAAAATTGGAATTTTTGGAATTTAAAACTTAATTCGAATATCAAGGACATATTGCAGTTTGATATTTACCAACTCAAATCGGAAATTCTGACGTTAATTAGTGATGCAGATGCTAGTATAACGTAAGATACAACTACTTACTCGAAATTGACACTCGTTTTTTATTCCCACGTGAAAAATGTCAACGCGTTTTTTTTTTATTGTAGCGTGGCCGAAATCACCGAGGCATTTTATTCGCCCTCTAAAGGTCGAATTTGCAGTCGACCCTGCAGAAACAAACACAGGTAGGCTATTCACCGGTGGTCAGCCAGGGACCTTTGAGTGGGAAGAGTACGAAAGGTATATTTCACACTTTTCGCACTCATATAAGGTCGACGGTCTCTGGGTGACCACTGGCGACTTTACCCTATTATCGCTACATCTAAATTACAATCAGAATTAAAAAAATCAGTCGAAAATCAAGAGATCGCTCACAATAGCTATAGCGACGTTCTCAACAAAAAAAAACTTCGATTAGAAAAATATAATATATCTTATTAGTCAACCGGTAGCCGCCGAGCCCGCTCTTAACCTAACCTTTACAACTCCCCTCGCTCGAACACTATCGCTAACGGTGAACCATACTTAACGTTAAATGTATACAAGTTGCGAGAATTAAATATAATAATTAATAAATGCTCGATTCAAACACTACCTCGGTTCATAATCTCAGTGCTGCCACATTGACAGTAACAATACTAATTGAGAATGTTGTTCAAACTTTTTACAAATATTAGCTAATAAAAGAGTTTAGTATATTACAACGCTCTACGTAATTGAGCACCTTTGGCTCCAGGGCAAAGGATAAACACGTTAAGTAGGCGTTATCCTTCTGAGGTTCCTTGTACTAATGGTTAGACCCCGCTATCGGAGGTGCAAAAAGGTAGCTGTCAAGTTCTTAGGGATGGGTAAAAATTACTTTGAAATACTAGATATATGTCGATAATTTTTCTTCACCACGATGAGAGAATTTGATTGAATTTTTTTTAAACAGGACTGTACGACATTAATTATCTATTGACGTAAATAATTCATTTAAAAAAATAGTTAAGCGCTTTAATTAAAACAAAACTTAACTGATTACTGTGCGTAACGAAAGTTACCCATATAGTTTGTATGACTAACTTTCGTTACACAAAGGATGCGATCGTGATTTTGTTTCCAATAAGCCTTTAATTATGTGAAATATTTTTGAATACGACCCATAAGTGGCCAGTATTATACCTCTATTGAAAAGGTTTACTCAAGCGTTCATGCGGGCAGTGCATGAATGCATGCATGCAACCCGAAACATTAGAAAAGTAAAATAGCAACCATAGTGTTTATGTTGTACTGATAATGGTTTACATTTCTGATGACAATGATTACCATGGATCCCAAAAAATCATGTTAACTTGTAGTCTAAAAAATGATAAAGGTACATAATAAAACTAAATGTACAGAAAATGTAGGAATATCGATATCGAAATCATAAATATTTTTACCCACCCCTAAGAACTTGACAGATAACATTTTGCATCTCCGATAGCGGGGTCTACTAATAGTAGTACATAATACGGCCATTGAAATAGAGATCTAGTGTAAAGTTAGTGTGGAATTTCTTTTGTTTTTATGACTAATGATCAAATAAGAAAATTGACTCTATTTCATTCACAATAGATTCATATTCCACTGACCAATTTCGTTGTATGGTGGACCTTAGGAGGTTAAGTACTTAATTTTTTTAACGCCTTTGACAGATTAATGCAACTGTTCCAACATGATGTTAAAGTGACAAAGCTCTAAAGCGCACAGCTACTTATAGCGTACAGTCTTTAGTTGCATAGCTTACTTCTGCTGCCGACTGTACCACAGATTTCGTTCGTTAACCATAACTCATTGTTATTTCAGTTATTTCCGCAATGGTATTTAGTAACGAGTCAGTGGGCCTAGAGAAGTTGCATTCCGCAGACCTTAATTAAAGAAATTAGACCAAAATGACTCTCTGAAAGTTAAACGACGGTGTCTCGCTTTGTCCTCTTAATTAATGCTATTTGCATTGACCGTCAAAATTATTCAAATTAATTGGTATTTTTATACAAATCGTGTCAATTTCATAACTTCATTTTAATCTCATTGAAGTCATATATTTTTTAAGGTCAAGTAAGCTGACAGTTATCGATTCATTCCTTTAGTGGATGTTAACAGTAAACATAATAATATAACAACCCTGTTACGATACACTATTTCTTTTTACAACACGGCTTTACAGCTTTACTTTATCTTATAAAATACATGACTAAGGTCCGACACTCGGTGACGTTTTCCGAATGCAACATTATCTAGATCAACAGAAACGTTTAGAGATAGCGTAGTAGCGTGGGCATGGGAAATTTAGGGCTGTCATATACATCATGTACAGTCTGTGAGCACTTCGAAGATGCTTCGGTTTTGTACATCTCTCTCACTCGCTCTTGATAAGATCGTATGAAAGATAAGTACAAACCAGAAGCATCTTCTAAGAGCTATCGCTCTGTAACGTGTTTATAGCTTGCCCGAGCCTTATGCTGGTAATAAAAGCTAGCTATAACTATAAATGCATTCTAGTTCCAAGCCTTGGGCAAGTCGCGCGCGGCGCTCTTGGCAAAGAAATCGACCGACATAACCAGACATAGGAATATTCGGGGCAAAATTAAATGACAGCTAGGGATTGCCTATATCGATAAACTCAATTATCGATGCTTTTTCCATACACTAGTGATCGCTCCAAGTTTTGTTTGTAAAAATGGCAACATAATTCTGGTCAATCTTTATTTTAAAAGGATTTTTTAAACCTTCACTCGTCTTCGTCATATTGTTTATACTACTAACAAATCCTGGTCGTTTATTTTAACAATAGTAAACAGGACAGTCATTCTAAAATACACAAAAAGGAAACAAAAAATGATAAAAAAATATGAAGAGAAGGTTAAAAATTCTTTTAAAATAAAGAAAACCAGAATTATGTCGCTATTTTGTTTCATTGCATAATTTCAATAAAAATATATTTTTACAATCAAAGCTTGGAGCGATCACTAGTGTATGGAAAAAGCATCGATAATTGAGTTTATCGATATAGGCAATCCCTAGCTGTCATTTAATTTTCCCCCTAAATTCCTATGTCTAGACATAACATTTCCGCTAAGTCAACTATACAACATAAAAAAATATACAAAGTCGAGATCTCTCACTGTGATATAATATAAGGCTACGGTATCGACATTTGAGACACGCAGGGGCAGCCAGCTGGGACATTATTCAGAAACCAATTCGATGTGGCAAAATAGACTTTCGCAAACGGACGATTTTCATTCCTATTTCAACGCCTTAATACAAAATGTGTCACTTACACGCCCGCCATGTTTGCTATGCTATGCAAATTATACCTTACTAGCTGTTCCCGTGACCACTTCTTTGGGCAAAAAAAATTTTTTAAGTTAATAATTTTCCCGCTAATTCCCTTTTCCGTGGGAATTTCGGGAATTCCTTTCTTAGTGCACCTCTACGGTACCTAAGCTATGTCCCTTCCAAATTTCAAGTGCCTACGTTTAGCCGTTTAGGCTGTGCGTTGATATGTCAGTCAGTCAGTCAGTTTCTCCTTTTATATATTTAGATTCGTACGAAACCAACTCTTTTAATCTTGAACTGGTGACGGTTGTAGCCGTCGTGGCGTCAGTGGACGACTTTCAGTTGCGGCTTGAGCCGACTGTGGCGTTCAAAAGGTTACACATTGGACATTTTTGATGTGTCCAGCGAGCGACCCTAGTAAAAAAAGTTCACATTCAGATGAAAAACGGAACAAGTCTACACACTGAACATGTGCACCATTTGATTTTATCCGCAGTTCAAGCTGTGCCCTTGCGTATCTAATAGCGTCATATACATTTTTTATTGCTCATTGCTTATATTATAATATAATTCCTGACACGTTACAGTCAGGCTTTATTGCCCAAAATTACAATTATTGGTGTTCAAATTTGTACTCCGACTAAAAATATAGAGGCCACATAAGATGTATATCATCCTACTTAGGAATCTAAATATTACTCTTTACAATTTTCTGGGTATATGACACTAAGTGCATTCACATTCTCATAATAAACGAGTAAAATTATGATTTAGCTACAAAAATATTAAATAAAGTCCATACGAAGTATATAGAGTACACATAAGTACGACACCTTCAGATAATACTGCACATTTTGGTTTGCTAAAACAGCATATAAAATGATGTAAAAAAAATACTTCGAATACTCAGAGGTAGTTGGAAACAAAAAAGCTGCCTTTTCCTACCCTACAGCTAGGCAAGAGAGACGCAAGCACTGTCCTGCCACTTGACTGTAGTCCGACAAATTCAAGCGCAACTCGCCTGCGGGGTGGTATACGTTCAGGGGGAAAAGGGTAAGACGAATTTTTATTTAACAGGTAATAATGATCGGTTTTATATTTGACTTGCATTTAGTTTTGATCACTCATTTTCAATAACCATCACAATTATACTGCCTGGGTCTGAGTCAAACCAGTTTCACAACTAGTGTGGGTAGCGCTGTTACTCAGTATCGATGTTATTCAAAGTTTTTGGCGTGGGATGAAAAATATATTTAACTGACCGTTACTGTATATTTTAATAACAAGGAAAAGGCACACCATGGCATCTCATGGTTCAGTCACAAGATTTAATTTGGTACCCACCTTAGGTCCAAAGTAAATCTGACATTCTACAACAATAAGGTTGAGTGTATTACAAATGACTTGACATATCTAATGACATTGAAGACTTCAAGCATATTTTTCTTGAAATGGGTCCCAAATTAACGCTCGTGACCGTACGTGGGATTTGAAACCCATAGACATTTACATCAAAACTACAATCTCAAGATTGCAATGTTTAGAACGATGGAATTCCTCTATGCCAAACATTTCACCGGTGTTCGGTTGGACAGACTTGGAAAAAAAAGGTCCTCAACTCGTCGAGTTTTTTTTTTCGATGGTAATATACGCAGTATTGGAGAATATACGTACTTGACAGACCATATAGGTGGAAACATTTCGTGTACAAGTCCGTCTAAATAAAAATTCTACTTTAAATGCCTCTTCCCCGTACGTCTACCCTAAAAGACAGTCGTTCACGAACTAAGGCCCACAAGATTTAACATTAAAAAAAAATTACACTCTAATATAATTAGAAATAATAATATAATATAATTAGTACTTACTAATGAGTGTATAATAATGTGATGATCTAAGTAATTGCACTCGCGAGCAGGTTAAAAATATATATTAAACCTGTAAAATAGTGTAAAAAAATATATTCAAAAATGTATATCATCGTATAAACCTCCGCCTCCATTTTACATTACTAACCCATCTTGCTTTTAATCGTAATGATATCGTTGTCATTATGACAGGGCCTCTGTTCTACTTGGTAAAACATTAGTGCTTTCGACATGTTATCATATTGCTAACTCGGCCACCATTACTGTTAAGTAAACAATAGCTATTGTAACGTTGACAATACAATATGTTAAAGCGATATGGTTTTGCAGAGAATAATAGAGCCCGTGCTATTATATTATGTTTATAATACTATCAAGCAAGATTGGATAAAGTAAAGTAAAATAAATGAGATCTTTTAGTTAAGACAATAAGTGCAGAATAGTGATTCTATCGATATATAAAATCACTAAATATCGTTTGATTTCTGTCTAAAGTCACTTGACATTATGTGCCAGATACTGATTTTACATCTGTTACATTAGACATATAGAATCAAAGAGACATAAATATTTGACAAATAACAGTCGAATAAATGCCTTAAATAAAATTAATTATATTTACAAGTTGTTCGCTTCTCCGTGGGAACTTTAGACCGGACTATCTTGGGCAAAACATATAATCAGCTGGACAGTGCTATGCATCCCTCGCGCGCGCAATTTCCGCGTTTAAGTACTTGCTATGTTAACTTCACTATCACATATCACTTTCCCTACAACTTATACTAAAATTCTTGCGCATTAAAGATAAAAAAAAAAATGCTCAATTCGCATAGGTATAATACAACTTATATTATTGAGATCTACTTAAATATTACTGATTATGGCAAACTGGTTTGAGGACTGTGATCGGACCCATGTTATGGTCTAAGCGAGAGAACAGAGATTAAGATGCATAACGCTTTTCTAAAGTTATCGATTTTCGGAAATCGATAAAATGTATAGGGTGTTTAACATAATATATTTTAAACACCCTATACATTTTATCGATTTCGAGTCGATAAAAAAGAGAATCATCATCGTCATCTAGGCTGGGCTTCTTTTTTTCACTCTCGTGTTTCATCCTCGTGAGGCGCCCACCGTACTACAAACACCCAGTTCTTTGTCAGTGGGACTTTGAATCGAGCATAAAGGAAATAAAGTTCAATTACGCCAATGTACATCCTATTGCACACAGCCTTACGAGGTTATAGGAATCTACTCTACTCTGCAAAGGTTTAAGTTATTCAATTCTGTATCAGTACCATGAGTTACAATTAAAGTACTCGCTAGCGAGTCGAATGCTCTGTCCCTCGCAAACCTAGCAAGTATTATTATAGTGTGCAAGGAGCATTCGACTGGCTAGCCAGTACGGTAATTGTAACTCACGGTAAGAGTACAGTTGTCACGTGTCATAATGACAATCAACTCCTGTAAATTCACTTACTTCCTCGTGGTCATACTAATTAGTCCTACTAGTCAAAAAGTGAACCTAGATTTGATCACTAAATACTAATTATGGTTGTAAAAGTAGGTAGGTTAGGTTCGTTAGGTATCTTCAGATGCCCGAAGGGCAAAACCACTTAGAAGCAGGAGCTCCGCCCTTGGGCGGGGCTCCGTCGAAAGTCAGTAGGACAAAAATAGTACGACCACGAGGAAACGGCCGTTACCTATACTCTGTTACCCTTATTGAATGTGAAATGGGTAAGCCATGCTTTGTCCTTATCTGTCGAATTCGATTCAATTCGATTCATTCGATCGCTTATATGCTTATTGCTTTCATAAGCATGAGTTAGCTCCAAGGATACTCCACGTTTATAAGAGCATGTAGGTTTAGATACTTTATAAAAACTCTAAACAAAACTGACGTATCGGTGTCTATTGGTTGATCTGTCATAACAAGAATATAAGATCTTTACATTGAGTCGCCAATGCTGTCCTCATAAGCCAAAAGGCGTTATTTCAAATTCAATAAACAAAGCAGATTCAATGCTTTTCAGTTAGTAATGAGGTTCATTTTGCTACTGGAGTTTCGTTTGAGATACCGCCATTTGTACTTTTAAATATATTATGACGTAAGTTCTAACGAAGATCTGTAATATAGTGAGTTTCATATTCATGTTATAGTTTACCTTATAGAGTAATAGTGCCCTAGCATTGCCAGACTTATTTAAAAACCAAATATCTTGGATTACTAACAACTCTAAAAACTTGTTGATAATTCTGTAACCACATTTTGCACAATTAGGCTAAGATGTTTACCAGTGTATTAGTGACAGGTTGCAAGCCCATCGCCTACCAGTACTACACAGCCTTTATTCCCTTAGTCGTCTCTTACGACATCCACGGGAGGACATGGAGTGGCACTATTCTAACCCGGCAACGACTGTTAATAATTCTGTAGCTCTGCCTTCCCCACTCTGGGAATAAAGGCGTGAGCTTATGTATGTATCATTGGATTCATGTTTCAAACTGAATAATTCCCGGCAAATACCATGCAGAGAAATTACAGGAGTAGACTGTAGTAGTGGAAGCTTAGTACAATATCAAATGCCATCCTGAGCGAATAAGTAGACACGGCGACACAAATCACTCTCTTTTAACGATAACAATTTCGACAGTGTCGATAGTGAGTGCAATTTCGACACAGTGTCGACAGTGAGTGTCTAGTGTTGCAGTGAATTAAAGCGAGCCCAGAATTCCCTGTTATACCGCATATACCATATTGAGAAGGCAAAGGCAAGTTTACTGGTGTAGATATTTCTGAGTTTAGAATTGTGAGTGAAACAATTGTTTCAGTTTTATTAGACCGTTCTTTACACGTATATAATGTGTCACGCAGACTTAAAGTCTGAATTTATAGACCGTAAATCAATCGAGGCGACCTCCTTTTGCCCCTCAAACATAACCAGAATTTGTCCACGCTAAAATAATTTTGAAACCATCAATTTCTAGTTTTGAACGAGAACATACAATAACGTATATTGATATATAGTTTTTATAGCTAGACAGAGAAACACTTATAAAGGCGATATATACATGATAAATCAACATATTCGCTACGCATCTAAGATATGACAATTATTGCTTGTTAATTACGTTAACAGTCAAATATAAAACAGTCAGTTAAAAAGGCGCTTTCGGGTGACTTAACAGATAAAGCGAGGCACACGTGACGTCTTGCAAGGCTACCGACTTTGTAAAGATATGCGAGGGCCCGAAGACCTACTAATCCTAATGTCGGTACAAAAACATACCTAAGTGAGAGGCGTAGTCATTATAAGCTATGTATATTGCTCTACACGTACGGGAATGACTATACGGATTCCCTTTGACTTTGTAAATCTAGAATTATCTACTATAATAGGTTTATACTGTATGTATAATTTCCAATGTGTAAAGGCCATATTACGAGGACAGCTTAATAATATATTTGTAAAAGAATTGCTTATATTCAGCACCTATTAATACTAATATTAATATATTAGCGTGAACAAATCTGGCGGCGAGATCACAGTCCTATGGCGCGAGGGTAAAAACCTTGGCGGATGGTGTGCATTGTGTCTACAAACTATTTATCCGCATTAAACTTACTATTAAAAGATCACAACATTAATAATATTGCTTTTATAATCGACATTACAACGTCGATGTGCTCACGCGGGGTTAGCCCGACTGATGTGTTAACATTGGAGCTATCAAGCTCGATCGTAGATTGACCGCTTTAAGACCTATCCGAGGTATCACATGAAGACTTCCGGAATCGAATAACCATTTCGTGACGAGCAGGTGAAATAAATTAGTTGAACACGAAAAGCTATAGTTGTTAAAGACTTGTTAAAATCCGTTACCGTTCACGAATACAACAAAAAACTTAAAAGAGGACGCCACAAATATATTTTTTGTGTTACGTCAATTAATGAGTTTTCCGCAATACAGCAAGCGTTCTTACAGTTTCCATACCAAACAGAGCGGTATATTATTTTCCGTTTCACTGAACTAATATCGGAAATTAATACAATGTAATAACATACTCTTGTCGTATTAAAACCATTATTTGTCTACACATCCATCTTGCAGCGATCAAGCTTTTCTGCTGTGCAAAAGAAAAAGGCAATATAAGTGTATGAAGTGCAAACGCGTATAATACCTTTTCGTTTTGTTCGGCGTTCATCTAGCAACTATCCCCGCGCTAGCTGGCCGCGTATAATAATACTGGACTTACCGGTAACGAGTTATATTTATTATTTACATCAACATGTGTGTGTAGAGATCGTAGCGCGGGACTCTAGGCGGGGTCGCGTCTGGCTCGCCCGCCCACTCTTGTCACAACGAGTGTGTGTCCTCGGTCGGAGTCCCGCAGGCCGCGTTCTATTGCATATTATTGAAGTTCACCCCTAGAATATTGAGGGGGGAGTTGTGGGGGACGCCTTGGAGGGGGAAGTCGAGGGGGCGGGAGTCGATGAAGCCGACCGGGACCGAGTGGGGCGGGCAGATCAGCGCCATCTGTGGATCCTGTTGGGGTATTTCTTCTTTGTGCTCCGGCGGCGGCGTTGTGTGTTCGCGTTTGATGCGCGACTTGATGCTGGGCCGGTTGTTGGGGTAGCCCTTCTTCTTGTATTCGAGCCAGAGGGTTCTGTTGTTGACGCCGAACATGCGCGCGGCTTTGCAGAAGCCTATGCCGCCGAATCGGACGGCTTCTAAGGCGCGTTGGAAGTTTTCTTCTGACTGGGGGTTCGTGGCGCGGCGTCGTTTAGGTTGGGCCGGGGGTTGGTCCTGCGGGGGTTGGGCCTCGGGGGCGCAGCTGGGTCCAGGACTGGGCCCGGGCCCGCCGACGGCCTGCGCGTACTCCCCGAGCTCCCCCTCCATGTGGGTGTTGATCACCCCCCCCATGTACATGGCGGGGTCGTGCTGCAGTCCGAGACACGCGTTCCCGTACCGCGGATACGTGTGCTCCATCATACTCCACTGCGCTCCTGGGAAGAGAGATAAACGGATACATAACTAGGTATAATAACAGCTCTTATTGAGTTCTAGCTGTGTCACAACTCATTGATCTCCCTTCCCTGGAAAGTAACACGGAATCGGAGAATAATCACCGGACGAAAATCAACGCACAAAGTTTTTTTTTTGCTTCCATAATGTATAATTAATCCAGCCGTAAAGTAACCACCAGACGTTTACCAAAAACGAGGACGCTCAATGATAGATGTTTACTGCAGTTTCGATGTTTCAAGCACGGCTTAAGGTTAAGTTCATACGATGCTCAAAGTATAACCGCTGTAATACCAAAAAAAAAACAGCTAACTGCATAATAATAGTATTATCATTTTAAATTTAATGTGGTAACTAATAGTGTATAAAACGCTTCGACTACTAACTTAACTGCAGTTAACCTTATTTAATATTTTACGGCAGTAATTGGCAAAATATTCCAATATATACCCTATTAACTTTTTAAATGTGCTCGCAACAAAATAGATTTACTAAAAATATAATTAATGCTAAATTATTATAATAGGTTGATGTACAAACTTTTAGTATCGATGACGATGGTGTGCTCTTGTGGTCGCAGATTATCCAAATTGATATGATGTATTAATCAGACTTACTCCAATAAATACCGGTACAAATATATTGCAAATAAACTGAAGATCTCATTATACAATCGCCAATCTTAATGTTTACCTAAATTGACTTAACGATTTTGCATGAATTTCGGGAAATTCGAAATCCATCCATGTTCTCTTTCTTCATAACTTGAGATTGAGAACCGTTTTAAGTCTAATGCTAGTCTTCAATATGGCCTGAGAAAAGAGGTTTCAAAATATGAAACAACCAAATTTCTAATATTTTTTAATAAAATATTTACTTTTAACCATTATCAAAAACTGATATTAGCGTGTTTCCGACGATGCCTTCCGTAAATAAAAAAATAATCGTTTCAAATATTGAGGCAACCATTTGAAACGAAAGATATTTCTTAAAAATGTACCGTCACGAGCGTTAATTTCGGACCCATTTCAAGAAAAATATTCTTGAAGTCGTCAATGTCATTACAGATGTCAAGTCATTTGTAACTTTTAGGAAAGTCAACCGTATTGTTGTAGAATGTCAGATTGACTTTAGACCTAAGGTGGGTACCGAATTAAATCTCGTGACTGTATATATTAAAAAAAAAACATCTTTTAATGAATATATACTATAAAAGGTATCCATAAATTAGTTTTATTTCACTAAACCTCAGGGGAAGAACTTATGGCAGGACTAGGTATGACGTTAATGATATATCCAACTAAGGTCCGTATTAATAAACTCATCTTGGCTGAGACGCGCGTCACAAGATACGTCAAAGTAAACGTCAAACCATAGAAAGCTGTCATTTTTGAAACATCTTGAGACGAGCATTAGAGTTGAGATTAGTTTATTAATACGGGCCTAGGGCTATAAGGCCGACTCTCGTACTTGGAGAGGCCCCCGATACCTCGGAGCTCCCGCGCAGATAGCTCCACCCGCTCATTCTTTATTTACTATTTTCGATATTTAACGCAGTTTAATTCACGCGCCCTCTTCGTATTCTGAACGTTAGCGTAATGCTCAGGTTCAGCCTGTCACATGTCATATGAACACGTATCACATTTGTTTCTTTAACTTTACATAAATACTACATTTTGGTACAAACCTTCCTGTTTACGTAGCATTAAGTCTATATTGTATTCGTCCATTTATTTTCTCAACCACGTATCTGATCGAATAGTTCGAAAGGAAAAGCACTCACGTTCCCTAATGAACGACCACTACTTTCCTATCTATCTATTCGATCAGATAGTTCTGCGTTTACTTTATGAAACCACCAGCCAACCTGCGCTACAACATAGCGACACCGTTCAGGAATTTAAATAATTAATCGCCTTTCATTAAATACCTCGCTTATGAGCATACCTCGAACAAATCATGCGGATGACGTCAAACCACTCATAGGATGATTTTAAAAAGTATTTTCATAAACAATTACTACTTATCAATTATCAGCCTCTTTAATAAAACGATATCGCCACTTAACGTGAGCCGAGTAGGTACATAACATCTTTGACTGACATTGTCATTCAGTTGAACAATAAAGTGACTTCGTAATTATTTAGATTTTTCTTTACAATTTTTTCAAAAGACGCAAAAGAATATCGCGTTTACAAGAATATTGTTGTAATTTTCCGTTTTTGGAGATACGTGATAAAAACGTGTATTGCTCGTGCTGTGATCAAAACATAGCACCGAAAATAAGCAACTTTAAAGTGCATTTGGAGACAACCAAACACATCAAAAACATAGAACAAAAAAAAACGCAAAGTGAATTTAACATGGACCTCACAAATTTTATGATTGCATACCCTGGGTGCAACTACAAAATAAAAATTTCCGCAGTTTCATTAAAAAATGCATTGATGGTGAATATGCAAAAACAGTGAGTTTACCGACGGAAGCAAACCTAAGATTGATAGTTGTGTACATAATGTCATTAAATATTTTTTAATAACATATTGATTGACTTTTCTTATCAATTATCGTACTTACGTAAACAAATCTCGTAACATTTATTTTATTCACTAAGTACATCATCCTATCATTCAGATAATTCTGTATAGATTTCTTGAAATTATACGCGGTTAATCTGTTACTTCGTGCAATATGACATACGGATGTTGCAATACAGACATCATCCTGTGTGCAAAATTAGGTACGTCATTTTTACGTCATCCGCATGATTTGTTCGAGGTATGCTTATGAGCAGTGTTCGGAATTTTCACGGCAAAACAAAAGACTGTCGCAAATTTACTAGGGTAAGAAATAATTTTTCATCGATATCGAGAATTACTATGGAATATTTTATAATTTAAAATAATATGCAAAAAAAAACAGTAATTCACAGATTATTCAGTGTACATAAATGGCTTTATAGTGATAAACGGAACCGTTTACTCCCAGAGAACGTCGAAAAATTAATGACTATCTACTCTTATCACTATCAGAAACCAAATAAAATGGCATGTGCTGCTGTGTGTACTGATGTGGATTTTGAAGAAGAAATTGAATCTGTTTCGATATAACTTTACACAAACCTAATGTATTTTATAATATATTTATATTTATTTGGTGGACCATTATTTATTTTACTATCGATATCGATGAAAAATTATTTCTTACCCTAGTAAATTTGCGACAGTCTTTTGTTTTGCCGTGAAAATTCCGAACACTGCTTATGAGTTACGAAATACGGCTTCGGCTTTGTATTTTTCTCTCAATCGCTCTTAAAAAGAGCGTATGAGAGCGAGTGAGAGACAAGTACAAACCCGAAGCATCTTCTAAAACCTGTCGTACTGTACTAATATTATAAAAAATGCTAATGTTTTTGTGTGTGTTGTTTTAATACATTGGTTAGTCCTTCGCACTACACGGTCGGATAATTTTTGATGTACCTAAAGGTTTAAATATATTTTTTTCTCAACGTAAAACGTGCGATTGCTATTTATTAGATATTTTCTAATAAATATATTTTATAATTTCTTTCTTTCTATCGTTCCTTGTTAAGAGCCATCACACTGTATAGTATAGGCTGGGTATACGGGCTTACCTTGTGGCAACCCCCCAGCGCCGGCTTCCATGGGTAAAGGCTCCACGTTGATGTGAGGATCCGAATTCTGGAAACAGTAATTTGAAAAATTAACCAACATACTAAAAGACATATTAGAGATAATGGACTCAATCCTTTTTCAAAGGGCATTGGGTAAATTTGTTTGAAGAATATTGTCATTTTTTTCAGCGGCCACTGATGATTTTTACATGGTTATTTAAAAGCCCTCGAAATACAGATAAAAAGATAAAAGGCATTTATTCTGTAAGTAGGCCCCGCACGGACACTTTTACACGTCAAGCCCAAATGGGTTGTTTTGAAATTCTGTTAGACAGAATCAAAGATGAGTATATCGATAATTATACTCGTAATATATTTTTTCATAAATTTACACTCAGTTTTGACTGAGTCATAAGAACTTAAACTTCACCAAAAACGTTAGGCATGGTAGCCCCTTAATAACAACTCGAATGGGGTCTAAGGGTCGTATTAATAAACTAATCTCAACTCTAATGCTCGTCTCGAGATGCGTCAAAAGTTACAGTGTTCTATGCTTTGACGTTAACTTTGACGTATCTTGTGACGGCCATCTCAGCCAAGATGAGTTTATTAATACGGGCCTTAAATGTTTTCTTTCTAATCCCAATCAACTAATTATACCAATGTAGTGTGACGATGACCATAACGGACCAGGATCCTAAATCAGACGCAGAAAACAAAATGTAGTAGATACCTCTATTTAAAACAAAGGCAGTCGCCGCTCAGTCCTCAATTCTAAATAATCTTGTTTAGAAATTAATAACCTTCACCTATCTTGTCTTACAGATGGGCCCTTTCGGACCTTTTGTGCAATTACCCTCTTACACACTCAAGCTGTTCGAATGTGCAGGTTTCCTCACGACGTTATTCCTTCACCGTAAGAGCATCGGATAATGAACTTAAGTTAGAAACTCATTGGTACATGGTGACCGCGGGGTCAAAGGTCAAAGTCGACTTAAACCCTTTTTCACTAAGGCCCGTATTAATAAACTAATCTCAACTCTAATGCTCGTCTCGAGATGCGTCTAAAATGACAGTGTTCTATGGTTTGACGTTAAGACTGCGCCGAGCAAACGCCGAGCGTCCAGTGGCGCCCTCATTACTATTATTGGGTTTTGTAATTAACTAACGAATTTCCTTGAAACCAGACAAAATGTGTTTGTAGCGCAAGTATAAACACAATTTATAGGATACGTAACAAACTTTAATAACAATTACCCTTTGAATAGTCAGCTTAACGGGAAAAGGTGGCCACTTTTTTTCGTTAAGTTAATAACTCGAAGGTGAATTGTTATTAAACTATATGATATACCCTATAAGTTGTGTTTTCATTTGTAGTACAAAAACATTTCGTCCAATTTCAAGAAAATACTTTAGTTTATTAGAAAACACAATAAAAGTAATGAGGGCGCCACTGTACATCCGGTGTACGCTCGGCGTAGTCTTAACTTTGGCGTATCTTGTGACGGGCATCTCAGCCATGGTGAGTTTATTAATACGGGCCTAAGACCCCATAATTGGTGTCCCACCGACCTGGGGTGCGTCTTCGTAGTCCCGGCGGCGCTGGGGCACGCTGCTGAGCGTGACCGACTCGCGCGGGGGCTCGTGCACCAGCGAGTCGTCGAGCCGCTCCTCGCCGGCCATGTTGAGCGACGTCGAGCCCGTCGAACTCTTTCTGCGTCTGACAAGGTACAGGTTAACCGTTGAGGCGGGATCATTAAGGGGTTCAAATAAACCGTGACGCAATAACTGTTAACCCGCCAAGTGCTTAATGATTTTTGGCCTATATCGCCATTCACCGCCTACAGCCGCTACCAATTTCTGGCATTCTGCTTGTTTTTTTAGTTATATTTAAAAATAGAACGAATCATACGTGATTAAATTTATAACTAAAAAAATATGAGCACACAAAGTTTCAAAAAACACTCGCCGAAATGGTAACTTTCGCTACATTATCGTGGAATTACCCTTGAGCGTTTTTCAAATAAAAGTGAAACTTTTTCCATGCGATTTGCATATATAAGTCTGTTCGAAATTGGAATAGGGCACACAAGAATTTGGGAAAGGTCGTAAAATTTGTCAGGTCAGCGTGTACATACCTTGGAGCTGGGTGTTGTATCCTATACTGTTCCCGCGGGATAGGTGGAATTCACTGCTCACACACCGCACACACAGGCTATCAGTTACACGCATCAAGTCGGTATGTCACGTAAGATTGATGTTTTTAAAGGAGAGGGGAAAGGCGCGGGGATCGGAGAAGCGCTGGGCAGTTATAATAAAATGGTTATGAACAAAGTCTTTGTATATATTAGAAAATAATACTCTAATTATAAGTTACAAAAAAAAAATGTGGGGTGCTCAATACTTTTGGGTAAGGCTGTATCTTGACGCGGAAAGCGTCTTTATCTAATACTACGTATAGATGAATAAGCGAGAGCGTGGAATTGCATATGTAGTGGTATTGTGTGTGTATAGGCAAGAGAAAGAGAGAGAAAAGTACTTAAACTACTTCTCTCTCTCTTTCTCTTGCCTATAAACACACAATACCACTACATACAGATGTAGTGCAAAATGATTTTCCTTCGGGAAAACTCGGATCTCAATCGGAATACGATGGCACCCGAACTGTCAATCAATGATTGTATTAAATGAGTGACGTTTTCATGTCCATTAAAATGGAACTTTATTGTTTAGTGACAAATGACAAATGCTGTCACTTTGTCATTTGACACTAAACAATAAAGTTCCATTTTAATGGACATGAAAACGTCACTCATTTAATACAATCATTGATTGACAGTTCGGGTGCCATCGTATTCCGATTGAGATCCGAGTTTTCCCGAAGGAAAATCATTTTGCACTACATTTGTATGCAATTCCACGCTCTCGCTAATTCATCTATATAGAAGATATAAAAGTATTCCACTCACATTCCGTATCTTTTCCTTTTGGTGGAGGGCGAGGTGGCCGGCGAGGAGGGGTGCCGGTTGGTCTCGACCGGGTCCTGGGGCTGGATCTCGGCCGGCTGGCCCTGCGAGCGAGTGAGCGACGTGGTCTCCGGCATCTCTGTGAGGCCCTTTATCTTCAGGTGCTTTGCTGTGTCTAAAACCTGCAAGTGGGTTTCAGTGAGTAATGATGGAGAAATTATAATGGGAATTTTAACATACATACATACCTTCACGGGTCCATATTGGCTCATATAAAATTGGTCTTTCGAATTTTTATACAAATAACAATTTGTGACTATACTCATCATTACTCCGAAAAATTTTGCTCATACTTTTTTGTTCATACTTTCTTAAGTCATAATTATCGTAACTCATAATGCTTTTTTTCAAAAAAAACTGTTACTTTTTTTATATTTTTATAAATCTAACCTAACCTAACCTAATTTTTCCTACACGTAAGATATTTAAGAAATTCTGAAAAGTGTACGGTTCCATGAATATTGACGTTTTAAGTTCAGATGATTATAAGTTCCGATCATTAGTATTAAAAAAATATATGAAGAGTATGAGGAGTGACCATTAGGTTGTAAAATTATATGAGATACATTTTCGGAGTTCCAATAATCTAATTTGCAATTTTATATGAACTTTGGCGCACCCTACCTTCACGCATGTAATCCTAGAGTGGGGTAGGCAGAGCTACAGAATTACCTACAACTCTAAAAACTTGTTGATAATTCTGGAAACACATTTTGCACAATTAGGCTAAGATATTTACCAGCGTATTAGTGACAGGTTGCAAGCCCATCGCCTAACAGTACTACACAGCGTTTATTCCCTTAGTCGCCTCTTACGACATCCACGGGAAGACACGGAGTGGCACTATTCTAACCCGGCAACCACGCGGGGTCTTGTTAGTAAACACTTGCCTTTACAGGGAACCAAACCCAGAATCTAGGTTCGTACGCAGGGTAGGCAAGTATGTACGTCGTTTGGGTCTAATCTTAAACCACATCCTGGAGACAGATTGAGCTGATTGTTTTGTAAACCTACGTAACTTTAACGACAATACAATATATGGCACCATCGAAATGGGCTGATAACGGAGAAGTAAAGCGGCCATAGGAACTCCTAAATTACACATGATAAACCAGTTGCGTTAGGATCGTTAGAGTGGTCTTGATGAGTGTTCAACAAAAGTACAGTCTGCAACAAAAGCTTGTCCCAAAAATTAAATTATTGACAGTAAGTTTTTAGTTCGAATCACTGGCCTAACAAAAATACGGACTTAACGCACTAAACGTACGTATTGTATGCTTTGTTATTATTAAGATTTTGTAAAAGCCATAACTGCAATGAATAAATGAATTAAAAAGGTGTTAAGCATGCAACGTCGGCACTTTCGTCCGTTATACACGACTCGCGCATATACACTAGGTAAGACAACGCGCCGAGCCACAGCACAAGTGGACAGGTTACGTGTGCACGCTAAACATCCATTTTGCATGCTTTACTCATGATTAGACGAGGTTAAGTTCGTATTTTAGGTCCGATCCGAGGTTAGAAGTAGAAAATAATTACCTGTGGCAACTGTTCTTCGGTAACATTTACCTCCCCGCAGTACATGAAGTCAACCATGGTGCGAAGATCGGCAAATGTTACATCTTTCAAGATCACTATGGGGTGTTGTGACGGGTTATCCACAAAAAGGGCCTGGAATTAACAAATATGTAATGTTATATAATTCTAATTCTATGAACTTATATAAGTTTTCATTAAACAAATAAAACTGATAAAACAACCCTAGTCTCCATTACAAAGCTCGACATCTCGGTACTCGTACAGTGGACTACCAAGAGATGTACTGTATCCACTTTTGGAGAAAAAGTTGATACATATTTTTGTGGTCGACTGAACCACAAAGGATTTAAAATTCAATGCGGTCCCAACGGAAGATCAGCGTTGGCTTCACAGCCAGAGCGCGCTGATTTGCGAGTGTTACGCAACATTACCACTGTGTCTTGGCGTCTTTTCTCCTATTTCAGAGTTACGTACCAGAAGGATTTCAAACATATTACTAAGACTACGGTCCGTACGGCAGTCTGTCCTAACCTAACCTTAAAGAGCTTACCTTTTGAACCATAAGAGATAACCTAAAAAAAGCGGGTCCTCATACAATCGACTTTTTTCAACGAATTTTGGTATAATAAAAAAGTTAAGACAAAAGTGTAAAATTTGGTACGAATAGTAATACAGACCAACAAATACTAAAAGTCGGTCAACTGTGAGTTGGGCTCGCGCTAACGTTTATAAGCTCTAATGATTACTGGACCATTTTATATTTACTAGTTATGTCAGCCGTATGCATCCGGACCGGAGCAATATCACGACTGACTGAATCCCAAGGAACGGCAGCCGGAGTAGAGGCAGACCAAAAAGATGGCCGGACATGGCCGGATTAGCCATAACAAGAGATGACTCGAGAAATGAGGGGGAGGCTTTTGCCCATCAGTGGGTCACTAAATAGGCTATACAGAGTGCCTCTGACCACGGGGCTTTAAAAGGGTAAAAAAATTATAAATCTAATTAATCCGTCAGTAAGATTATCAAAAAATATCGAACACGTATTTTTTGATTGATTTGATCAATCAAAATTGACAAATATAACGCGCATCAAAGTTCGGGAGCGGGGCTCGTGACGTCACAACGCGGTATAAAGTGTGCCACGGCGTGACGTCACGCGAAAATTCAACGCCCTTCGTCTTTTTCGTCTTTTCATCATAGTAGTTTTTTTTTTAATTGCCCACTTGACACTAGCCTAATGCATGGGTCGTTTCTTCTCCTGAAACTGAACTTCTTTTGTTCTGCAAGTTGTTAAAAATAATATGTCCAACTTATTTTATTTTTTCAAACATGTTAAATATAAAAGAAGATGTAGTGACTAAGATTGAAAAGGGCATGCTTCGATGGTTCGGTCATTTGGAAAGGATGGATGAAAGAAAGAGATATACAGATCGAAATTGAGTGGACGGGTCGGAAGGAGCCGCCCTAGGCGTACTTTTTCGAGTAAAATCGGAGAAATACTGGAAAAGGGCCGAATCTTAAGTACCCGAAACCGACGTGCGTGCATGACTCGATGTATCAATGTGGAAGAAGCGAAAGAAGTTTGTCAAGATCGTAACAAATGGAAAGAAGTGGTCTCTGCCTTCTCCTCTGTGAAACAGGCGTGGTTTAATGTATGTATGTATGTATAATTTTTAATCTACGCTATCCAATTGTCCATTTTCCTTTAGCCCTCGTACCAAGGAAATATCGCCCGCGTACCATGAGATAATTATAAAATGGCCATGATTGAATACATTGATTTTACAATTACACTTTAACATCAATTCTAAACGTAAGGTGCAGAACAAAAGTAGTTCAGTTTATGGAGCAGAATCGATCGTTGCATTTATAGCCCCAAGGTCAGAGGCACAACGGTCAACGGTGGTACGGAACCCTCGGGGCGCGATTTCGACTTGCACTTGATGTGTTTGTTTCCTTTTTTTATAGTCACTTACCTGAAAATAAGTGCTGCACGCAGACAACACGATCTTGTGCGCCTGCAGATGCTTCCCCTCCGCAGCCAGGGTGACGTCGACCAGGGTCTGGGTGTTCAGAAGGGTGGTGAACATGGAGATGAAGTTCGGCTGATGGTTGTTCCACCGCAAGCTGTACTGTTGCGACATCTTTAGGCACTGTTGAATAATTATACATTGGAATCTTTTTGTCACAAATATTAACGTTTCAAATTTCTTCAAAATAAGTATTCTGCGTATTGATTATTCTATGTACAGTCAAGGACTTTAATTGTTAAGCCACCATGGAACCCTGTCATAATGACAGCGTCAAACCATATGAAAGAAATAACGCTCAAATTAATGATCAACGTTATGCGACAGGGTTCCATAGTGGCTTAACAATTAAAGTCCTTGACTGTACTAATAATATGATAAACATTTTCTATGAGCCGAAATTCAATAAAAAAGTGAACAGTCAACAGCATAAATAAGTGATCATTTATGTACCTTGTCACGTCGTGTTTGTAATGTTATACAAAATTGTGAAACGATTGAAAGCGACAAGGTACAGAAATGATCACTTATTTATGCTATTGACTGTACAGCCACGTTACACTTATAACATCGGGGGGTAAAATCAGTAATTCCTAATGCGTCTCCAAAATTCCATCTCAAGTACTAGAGTTTTATAATGCCGGAGTCTCAATATTGAACTCCTAAAGCAGGGTTTCCACTGCTAAGCTAGGTTTAGTTTAGTTTACATCGGTGACTTCCCGGGTTTCCACAACGAGCGAACCTCTTCAAATCACCGTTGAAATCTGATCGAAGTGCGTGAGGGACTCGATTCGCTCTCAGCGGAAACCCTGCTCAAGTAATGATTTTGAAATGGAGATAGCTTATACCCAGAGATGGGCATTATTCGAATAATTATTTATTCGAATGATTATTCGAATAAAAAATAATTCCTAATATTTTTATTCGCGGATAATTTATTCGTCGAATGATTTATTTGCGAATGATTTATTTGCGAATAAATTATCCGCGAATCATAGTAATAGCTCATGATAATGTGCAAACAACATCTTTCAGTTATGTTTAGTTATTAATGTTTTTGAAAAATGGAGCAGGTATTCCACGCAGGTACAGTCAACAGCATAAATAAGTGATCATTTCTGTACCTTGTCGCTTTCAATCGTTTCACAATTTTGTATAACATTTCAAATATGACGTTAAAGTGACAAGGTACATAAATGATCACTTATTTATGCTGTTGACTGTACGTAATAATTATTTGTGGCAATTCATTCAACGAATAAATTATTCGCAAATAAATTGTTCGACGAATAATTTATTCGAATAAGAATAATCATCCGTGAATTTCATTCGTTATTCGCGAATAATTTGGTTATTCTTATTCGTTATTCGTCATTCGAATAAATTTTGCCCATCTCTGCTTATCCCTGGATTAACACATAGGCTACTTGGAAATTAAAAAGTTCCCGAAATAATAATGATAATCGATGTGGCACGCAGAAGCTTGTTTGTTTGTTTGCTTGAACGCACTAATCTCAGGAACTGCTGTTAAATTCTGTTAAATTATTTCAGTGTTACATGGCCGCGAGGAAGGCTATAAGCTGTATATCATACTAAAATAAACCGAAGGGAAGCGAGGGCGGGTCGCTAGTATATAATATATATCACTAGCGACCCGCCCTCGCTTCGCTTCGGTTTCTGTAAAACCCGTACATAAAACAGTATCTATAATAAAGACTGTACACGATAAAATCTGGCCATGCATGATCTGGTGTATTTTTTTTTATGAATGCTAATTTTCAAGCAGCACTTTTTTGTAATAGTCAGTGGTTATGAAACTACATAATAAAAATACAATCATAATAAAATGTAAGAGCGTCTGTATCTTAGACCCTTATATAATCCACAGTACCTTTATTTTTTTGTCCACGATCTTCTGACAGTCTTTACCAAATTCTCCGTTTTAAAACATTTTATTATTTTTAATTATACAAGCCAAATTATACGTTATTAAATTATCTTACCACAATAGTTAAAACTTTCCTAATTATATTCAGATTAAGATAGTTCTGAGGTTTTTTAACTTCGGCGAATTTGACTTTTTGACAAATAAATGCCTCCCATACAAAAACAACTTTCAGTGCTTGGAGTAAAAAGTCTTCCTGACTACTACAAATAGAAATGAGTTTCAAAAAGTATTTTTTTCGTAAGACGACATTCTATTGTGGGTAAAACTGCTTGTAACAATATAAATACAGTTGTGGCGTAGAAGCAGGAAGTGAGTGAATATTGACAAAAAACCCTGTACAAGAGATGAAAGGAATGATAGAATATATTTGGCGAAAACTAACACATACCCATACATTATGATACGATTTTATTTCATTATATAGTATTATAATTATACAACATATTAAAAAAAAAACTGCTTGAAAATATGCATTCATCGCAAAGATACACCAGATCATGCATGGCCAGATTTTATCGTGTACAGTCTTTACATAAAAACCTTCCTCTTGAATCACTTTATCTATTAAAAAAAACCGCATCAAAATCCGTTGCGTACTTTTAAAGATCTAAGCATACATAGGGACAGACAGCGGGAAGCGACTTTGTTTTATACTATGTAGTGATATTATATTACCCATACGCAATATTTCGTATTTGGTGATTCAAGAATGAGCGGGATGAGTGTAATTTTATTCATTTCAGATACTGACGCCATCTGCATATACATATGTACACGTGATCCGATTGACGAATGCAATTGACTTTTAACCTGAGATACTATCCGCATAAATTTAAAAAATAATTATTGTTAATTTGACTCGTTGCTGCACCCAAGCGGCTTCTTCAAGTGAATCTTAAGTAATATTATAATAAGAGAGTGAACATTGTAGGTAAACTACTTCACTTATTGGTAAATTATTGAGAGGTATTATTCCAGACGGACAGAAGCTATATATTATGGTATTAATGACGATACGTTAGCCGAGTTGGTAATAACCCTGCCTACAAAGCTAGAGGTCCCAGGTTCAAATAGCATGACGGGACGTATGTGTATGTACTGGCATAAAGCTAATCGATAACATGACGTTTTTAGTTTTCGTAATTAGACTTAGCAACCGAATTGTTCACTGTCAGGATGACGTCACATCTAGTGTTGTAAAGGACTCGAGTTCTGAGTTCTTTTTATTACGAATCGAACTCAAGACAAGACTCGACTCAATACATAGGAATCCCTTTATTGCAGAACTTCCAACCAAACAAGTCTCGCGAAATAAGCGAGTCTGGCATAGGTCTCCAGTCCTTTTCCTGCTTTCGAGTCCTTAGATGTAACGAGTCGTACTCGAGAATGAATGAATGAATGAATGAATGAATCGTTTATTGCTTGAATGTGAGTAATTAAATACAGTGATTTGGTGTTACATTACTATCAAAAGTGCGTCACAGTCAGCCGTCGTCCGGCATGCAATAGGTTATACTTAGGTACATATATTTTTATATTTTTATCTTAAACTTACAATTTACGGTATTTAAATTATTTACGATGCTCCATGAAATCTTTTAAATTATAATAACATTTATCTAGCAACCAAGATTTAACTGATGTACTAAATTCATGCTTTTCCATTATTTTAAATGAGTCGGGTAATTTATTAAAAATGTCAATACTCATCATAAAACAATTTTTCGCGGCTAGTTTTAGCCTTACACTAGGTTTATTCCGTATTGTATGTATCTAGCCGTATTGTATGTATGTATGTATGTATGTATACTCTTTATTGCACAATAAAAAAAACTATTACAAGTAAATTCGTACATAAACTTAAGATTAACATGTACAAAGGCTAACTTATCCCTTTAAGGGTTCTCTTCCAGTTAACCTGACCATGATTGAGGAAACTGTACGTGCTGTTATTGTTTGAGCCCACCTCACCTTCAACGATTATACTTTTACAGTACAGTTCCTGGTACGGTGGGTGTAGCTCATGCCGCTGTTATTGTCTATATTTGCATTTAGTTATATTTTGTACTATTTTACCTATTAACATTCTTTAAATTTATGGTTCGGTCATTTGGAAAGGATGAATGAAAGAAGATTGACGAAAGAGATATACAGATCGAAAGTGAGTGGACGGGTCGGAAGGGGCCGAACTAGGCGTACTTTTTTGAGTCAAATCGGAGAAATACTGGAAAAGTGCCGAATCTTAAGTACCTACCCGAAACCGACGTGCGTGCATGACTCGATGTATGAATGTGGAAGAAGCGATAGAAATTTGTCAAGATCGTAGCAAGTGGAAAGAAGTGGTCTCTGCCTACCCCTCTGGGAAACAGGCGTGATTTAATGTAGGTATGTATGTATTATGTAAATTTAAATACAATAAATTTTCGCAGCTAGCCTCGGAATCGTATTGTGCATCTAGCCGCGAGTATAATTTGGAAACTAATAGTCAGAGTGAAAGACTCCAGTTTTTTCGAAGACTCTGGAGAATGCTCGAATCGCAGGACTCACGCTCGACACGACGGGACTCGGAGTCTTCGAGTTCATCGAGTCGTCTATTAAGTGAGTCGAGTCTACAAAATTAGGACTCCAGAACTCGAGTCTTTTACAACTTTCACATCTCTCAGGAACGATTCGCATTTCTACTATATAAAATAGTTACTTTGTATAAAGACGCGCATCAATTCCCCATTCGCATGCGTACGCATCTTCATACAATACACCCGTCTTATATATGGTTCTAATTAATGCTTTGACAATCTGAGTTGTGAAAAATATATTTACTGAATACCAGGGGCCCGTTTCTCGAAAAGTATTAATGTAATAATATTAGTGTTTTGTCTCATTTTGTAATATTATTTACGAGACAAAACACGCTTGAATGCTTGTTAATTGTATTACAAGTGGAAGGCTCTTTCTAATGCATATTGTTGAAAAGAGATTTCCGCAATACAAGCCGCAAGCCGCAAGCGTTCAAGAAACTGGCCCCAGCTCTACCAGCCACTGCTTGTTAGCTTCATTTGTTCTAATTTTGTAACACAAACGATAACGATCGAAACGTTTCAGTGTTCGCTACACTGCAGTTCTACATGAGGTGTGTCGTCAGGGTCAGTCATTAGGGGTGCATAGTTAAGTAAGATCGAATGGAGTAACCTTGTTCTTGCCCTGTAATTAGTGCTTGATACTCGGTGTTTCAAAAGGGTCGTTTACGTAAAAGACTTGACCACATTTAAAATGCATATACCAAGTTAGACGGGTCAATATGTGACGCAAGTACCTGGAAAAATCAATAACATAAGGGAGCACACACTAAGCTCTAGGCTTGTACCAGTTATGGGTACTAAGAAAGATAAATCTACACTAATATTATAATGTAATTGTAATGAATAAAGTCAAAAACTGCAGTGGCGATTACAAAAATTATTTCACCTTTGGAAAGCTACATTCACCCTGAGTGACATAGGCTATATTTGTTTTTTCTGCGTGGAAGGAGTCTCACGCAACAGCTAGTATACTTATATGGGGAACTACATATGTGCGCGCTCAATATTTGTCAAACCCGGGACCGCTAGTTTCGTACAGTGCGACAGCTCTTAGAAGGCGCTTCGGGTTTGTTCTTGTCTCTCACTCGCTCTCATACGCACTTATTAAGATCAAGTGAGAAACAAGCACACACCCGAAGCGCCTTCTGAGTGCTCACAGACTTTAGTTTTGTTTTTTCTACATTGCGTAAAGAGTTCGTAAGAACTAGATTGCAAAACAAACGAACAACTAACCCTGCGATTAGAGCTAATAAATAACTCTAAACAGGATACAAGTGCACTTTATGCGGCGATTCATCTCAACAGTGGTCTTGAGAAGCGATGGTAGATTTTTGCCGTGTAAAATTCTCTGTGTGGCCTACCTACTTACCGAATTAACAATCAAAATTAAGTAAGACACGAGACTTCGACATTAGCGTTCTCAATACAACAATCTTAAGACTGCAATCCTAAGGCCCGTATTAATAAACTAATCTCAACTCTAATGCTCGTCTTGAGATGTGTCAAAAATGACAGTGTTCTATGGTTTGACGTTTACTTTGACGTATCTTGTGACGCGCATCTCAGCCAAGATGAGTTTATTTTATTAATACGGGCCTCAGACTGCAAATGCCTTGCCAACCAATATAGAGTGCGATAGCTCTCAGAAGGTGCCTCGGGTTTGCACTTGTCTCTCACTCGCTCTCATTAAGATTGAGATTGAAGTACGAACCCAAAGCACCTTGTTCTCACAAACTGTATATTCCACCCGTGCCTATATACTTTTATATTCAATATTATTCAAGGTCGTCAAAGACAACTCTCGTCGAGATTTAAAATACCGAACACGATATAATACATAATTTAAAATAAGTTTCAACGAATATAATCTACAAGCCGTTCAAATATAACAATTATCAATAAATTAAACGACGCGTTAAACGTTGTTGGTAGCTGGTAGCGGTTCTGAGAACGATTCCCGGTATGGGCAGATATTTGTGTGATGTGCGTAACTAAGGCCCGTATTAATAAACTAATCTCAACTCTAATGCTCGTCTTGAGATGTGTCAAAAGTGACAGTGTTCTATGGTTTGACGTTTACTTTGACGTATCTTGTGACGCGCATCTCAGCCAAGATGAGTTTATTAATACGGGCCTAAGTGTTTTCAGCCACCTGCGTCTCATTTACCCTTCTGAGACCCAAATGAGAATACGGTGAGATGGAAGAATAAACCCATTGTTGCAATATTTGAACAAAATTACACTGTCTATCTCTTCAGTAATTGACTCGGTGACTCACAGACAACAAACAAACGTGACCGCTGAACCTAGGGGCTTTCAATTTGGAGGGAGAATTTCATGAATCGTCCCCCAATAAGGAGGAGCAGTAGGAATACTAGGAGGAACTAGTAGTTTAGTCACCAAGGGGAGTACGGTACGTATAAAAAAATCCGAACACCTTTCCCTATCGACGTATTTACTTTGTATTTATTTTCTTGTGTAAATATTTCCGACGCTTTCTATGTAGGTATGTCCGGTAAGGTTCGTTTTTATATCAGAAAAACATAGACGTAGGACTCGACTCTGTCAAAGATTTTTTTGGAATGGGACAAATGCTAATAAATTAAAATACGTCTTGTGTGAAAATGATCTAGCAAGCTCGGACTTTTTTAATATAAAAAGAATCATTAAAATCGCCTAGGTAATAATTGGCGGAGAAACCGAGCAAACTTCACGCAAAAATATAAAAATACATACTAATTAGGAATCACACGATGAAACGTACAAAAGGTCTACAATTAGGTACATACCTTATTTAAATTATTTTATTTGTATGTTCCAGACGAGTTGCACCGTCCGCGGTCACCGATAGACTAATAGTGAGGACGTCGTCATAGACGTATAATCGTTACGACCCAGTTATTAGGGTTCCGTACAAACAATAAAAAAAACGGAACCCTTATAGAATCACTCGTGTGCTCCAAAACTACTGGACCGAATGAGTTGAAATTTGGTGCACATATGTAGGTAAATTATGGGCCCAAACCCAAAAAAAAATTATTATATTCATGAAGGACATTCCTGTATCTGCGATAGGTTCAACGGAGCCTAAAATTTTGAAAAAAATACAAAATATAGTAGATTACAGGAAAACCGATAAGAATTCGATAAAAAAAAAAATACGTATGTACGGTACGAAACCTCTCCACACGAGTTCCACTCTCACATGGCCGGTTTTAATACAAAATACGAGTGAAAAGTACGAATGCTCTTTTGTATAGTTGGTTTTATTAACAGCTCGGATAAGTTTTAATTAAGCGAATGCAGTTACTCTCATCTTTACACCCATCTATTATTATTTATTATCTTTTTACCCGTGTGGTTGCCGGGTTAGAATAGTGCCACTCCATATCTTCCCGTGGATGTCGTAAGAGACGGCTAAGGGAATAAAGGCGTATAGTACTGTTAGGCGATGGGCTTGCAACCTGTCACTAATACACTGGTAAACATCTTAGCCTAAGTGTGCAAAATGTGGTTACAGAATTATTAACAAGTTTTTAGAGTTGTTGGTAATTCTGTAGCTCTGCCTACCCCACTCTGGGAATAAAGGCGTGAGTTTATGTATGTATGTATGTGTCATCTTTACATAGTATAAAACAAAGTAGCTTCCCGCCCTCTGTCTATCTGTATGCACGCTTAGAACTTTCAAACTGCGCAACGGATTTAATCAATAGACAGTGATCCTACAGGAGGGGGGGGGGGGGGGGGGGGTTGGTCACAAAAAAACATAAGAATATCTTCCTTGAGTAACATTGACGAGACGTTGGCCGTAATTTGGTAGTGACCTTGCCTACGAAGTTGAGGTTCCAGGTTAAAATGCCGGGAAGGGCAGATATTTGTGTCCGAGTCTTGGGTATGTTCTTTGTATTTAAGTATAAATTTCTCTATTTATAGGTAAGTTTATAGTTGTCCAGTACAGTCGAGTTCATAAATATGTGTACACTTTTGTAACTTGTCTAAAGTTTGCAATCGCTGTGGCAGTTTAAACGTGAAATGAAATAGACAAGGTACTAAAGTGTACACATATTTATGAACTCGACTGTACCCAGAGTACAAGCCTACAGCTTAGTTTTTGACTAGATAAAGTGTGACATAATCCCCTGATGTATATTTTTCGTCTATTTTGAGTGTTTAAGATAGTTATTCCTTACACATTGTGTTCGTTGTTTCCACCCTGTCTATCTTATACTAGATTTTTTTGTCTGTGATTATGATTACAGTAGCTTTCTCGAATAAAGATCGTAATTAACTCTTTATGAAAATTTTGGAATAGAGCAGGTCATCTTGGGGAGAACTAGGTTTCAACACTTTCACCATAGGGCCGAGTTTCTACTGGGTAAAAAACCTTATAACTACGTGTTTTCGTAACATCAACGTTACGATCGCTCTTATTAACTTGACAGTAATCAAAAGCAATACGGTTTTACGGAGGAGAATGCCCTGGTACAGTCAGCAGCAGAAGTAGCTACGCAACCGAAGAGGTCAAAATGATCTGCACTCGACTCTATTGTCAAGAGAATACATCGTGTCCAAATCATTCTGAGCATGCTATTCTGCTTAGTTACTTTTGATGCTGACTGTACTCTCTTTTTACGACTTGTATCTTTTATCATGAGCAATTCAGATAGTGTTCGGAAATAAAATAAAACTTCACAGTTATCTTAGTACACTAAAGTCTGTTCCCATTCAGAATGCCAATGACAATAACAAGTACACCTGGATGTAATTGTCTTTAGATATAGTGATGAGAATTGTGTTACCTCTAATTAGTTTACTAAAAAGGTTGAATATATTATATTCCTCATCATCATCGTATTATTATGCTGGGTGCGACAGAGACGAAAACCTCTCTTATCAATCAAATGCTGTATCAAATCTATCAACCATCACTACATTTTCATGTCAAATATATTTCGAAAAAATAAATGTATATATGACAGGCTACAGTCAGTGTCATGGTATTTACACGGAAAGTGCTTTTCATCAAAAAAAACAATAGTCAATGGAGATTACTACCTCGAAATAAACATGAAGGCAATGATTAAGTGTATAAATCTATACTAATATTATAAAGCTGAAGAGTTTGTTTGCTTGAACGCGCTAATCGCAAGAACTACTGGTTCGATTTGAAAAAGTATTTCAGTGTTAGATAGCCCATTTATCGAGGAAGGCTATATAGGCTATACATCATATTCACATAAACCGAAGCGAAGCGAGGGCGGGTCGCTAGTATACATATAATTACATTTATAAAATGTCAAACAAAGAGGTTCGTAATCATTTTTACTGAGTAGGCGTATATTAAATCTTTTACTTTGAGCAAAAATTTCAATTCACAATTTGCCTAGCAACACAAAACAATTAATAAATACGTTGACGACGCGCTGGCCTAGTGGGTAGTGACCCTGCCTACGAAGCTGGTGGTCCTGGGTTCGAATCCCGGTAAGGGCAGATATTTGTGTGATGAGCGCGAATATTTGTTCCTGAGTCATGGATGTTTTCTATGTATTTAAGTATATATTTATCTATATAAGTATTTATATCGTTGTCTAGTTCCCATAGTACAAGCCTAGAGCTTAGTTTGGGACTAGGGCAATTGGTGTAAGATTGTCCCCCCCCCCCCTTATATATTATATATTAATATTTAATTTGTTCTAGTACTATTTCTTTTCTATCTAGTGTTTCTTTTTAATATAAATAGTTAAATACCTGTTGGTTAATTTGCAAAAGGGATATTTTGAGATAGGGACTTTTTGTAGACATGACATTTACCGAAGTGACATAACGCGGACAAAATAATTTCCAGATTCATTAAAAAATATTTAGGCAGCACCTCAAAAAAGGCAGGGTTTGTGGTTAAAAGACAGTGGGCAAAATTCGATTACCTATGCTGCGAGCGTAAGACAAAATACACTTTTTAGTAAAAACAAATGCCGAGAAAAGTGCTGGGACAATACAGTGTGTCACCAGCACCCTGACTTTTTTTTAAAGTAGGTTATATCAACGTATATCTGTAACGTAACTATAACATTAATTTAATTAATAAACCAATTTTCATGCTTTGTTAACTTTCTAACAAAATTTTAACTGCCGGCAATGTAAATAACAGCAATTTGACAGTCGACGGATACTTCGATTATTATAATCTGCCCCCGTACCACGACATGCCTTGTACTAAGCAACAGCGATACTGATAACGATGAACACGCAGCACATGCACTACATTGAAAATGGACAATGGATGGATGGAAATTAATTGTGAAGTTATTTTAATTAAGTATTTTTTAATTCATAATACTTGCAAACAATTGCACAAGCAACATAACATAGGCAGTTTTAATAAATTGCCCGCATGCCGGTAACACACTGTATAAATGGGTGGGTGGATAAACACTCTTAGGCCCGTATTAATAAACTCATCTTGGCTGAGAGGCCCGTCACAAGATACGTCAAAGTAAACGTCAAACCATAGAACATTGTCATCTTTGGCGCATCTCGAGACGAGCATTAGAGTTGAGATTAGTTTATTAATACGGCCCTTATACATGTGGTTTATTTTATACCATGTTCTATTCGGTTTTCGCTGCTGAGTTAAAAAGTGGTATAGGTATGCAATACAAGCCCAAAGTTATTTGCATCTAAACCTCGTAAGGCCCACGTCAATTTTCGTTAGTTCGAAACTAAAGTCAAAAGTCACTTTGACAAATGTCCTAAATTTACAACGTTGGGCCTTATAGTCTGTGTCAATTGAAATTGCCAAACATGTAAACAAATTAGTACTGTTTGACACATAACCTCAAATATTCATCAAGCGTGTGTTTATTTCAAATAAGGTATAATTAATAGTTATTTAATCTTAAACTGAATGTGAACGTAAATATCAAATGTACAAATCATTGCTCAGACCTCACTTGATCTATATAAGCACGTGATTATCGAATAATAATAGTAAATTGGTTCGTTTGCTCGTGTTTACATCTTTGCCAATTACAATTAGTACAGACTATACGAGGCTATTACTCAGGACTCTAAATCAATACTCGCAGCAAAAACCAACTTTGCTCTGTTGTACATACATTAAATCACGCATGTTTCCCAGTGGGGTAGGCAGATACCACTTTAATCCACCTGCTCAAATAAATATTTTAACCAAAAACATAACAATAACACATACATACATTCATAAACAGCCTTCGTTCTCAGGCAGAGCTTACAGAATTACCTACAACTATATAAAAACTTGTTGATAATTCTTTAACCACATTTTGCACAATTAGGCTAAGATGTTTACCAGCGTATTAGTGACAGGTTGCAAGCCACAAGAACAATGTTGCGGCTGCTGCTCTTAAAAAGTGCGGCTTCGAATCGCTGGTTCATCCACCCTACAGTCCGGACCTGGCCCCCAGCGATTATTATTTGTTCCCAAATTTAAAAAAAGAGCTGCGAGGAAAAAAATTTCGTGCCGATGAAGAAGTAAAGGAGGCAATTTTGGCTCATTTTGAGGGCAAAGGCAAAAAATATTTTTTTGATGGTCTACATAAATTAATTAGTCGATCTGAAAAATGCATTAAACTCGAGGGTAATTATATTGAAAAAGAAAAATACTTCCATTGTTTCATTTCATTTGCAAATACTTCATTCCGCGAATTTTTAAACCTCCCCTCGTATATAACTAAAAATAATTAAATAAATCAATTTATCTACCTGTAAAACTCAGCTCGCCTGTTGCTTCGAACACCGCCAACTGCTTACTACAACAAAACGAAGCATTTTAAAATATTTATGATAATGCAAATCACCTAGATCTGACATAATGTGGATTGATAACACGCAGACGGGACGTACAACTATTTATGTCTATAAATACGAAATAAAACACATGGTGACTGGCAAACTCGGTATACCTACAAGGGGTGGCATCGTTAAGTGTGACCAGGGGTGTTATTCTCTCAAAAACAACGGACGGGCGGACGAACGAGCGAAATCGCAGCGGCGAGTTAAGGTAGTCCCGTGAGAGCGAGCAAAACACATTTTAGCGCGTGCATTAGCAATTAAGCTGCAAACCATGCTGCTAAATTGAAAATGCACGCGCTCAAATATGTTTTGTTCGGACTGACGGTACTACTTAAACTCGCCGCTTGGACATACACTCGTCCGTCCGTCTGACCATCGTTGTTAAGAGAATCACTACCCAGGCGATAATTCCGTAAATATAAAATACTAGCGACCCGCCCTCGCTTCGCTTCGGTTTATTTGAGTTTTCTATAACACACGTACATAAAACAAAATTTATTATACATAAAAACCTTCCTCTTGAATCACTCTATCTACAAAAAAAAACCGCATCAAAATCCGTTGCGTAGTTTTAAAGATCTAAGCATACATAGGGACAGACAGCGGGAAGCTACTTTGTTTTATACTATGTAGTGATATTAGAAACTTTAAACTGATATCGAAAGTACGTTACGCAATGAGTAAATCACGTTAATAACTTTTTTAAATAATAGTAGTACAATTAAAATATTACGATTAAACGCTTCCATACCCATATAGTGCGACTTTCCTTGGGGCTGTAATTAATCTACCGTAAGAGATAAAGCAGTTTAAGGTACACACGAATAAACTAAATAAACTATAATAAATAAAACAATTCATGAATCATTTGATAATGGTGAAATGACTAGGCCTTTTAAACTATAGCCTCTGAAGTCTCTCAACGAACAGCGAACTAAATGTATGGGAGGGTTTTAAGTTAATATTTGGAATATTTCGCTGCTTAAATACAAAAGCGCCACAAAACAAAAAACAGATACCTATAGTTTGATTTAAAACTTAAAGTATATAGCATTACGAATTTTAATGCAACACAAACACATTTTTGATTTGTGGCACTTTTTAAGCGACGATTTCTGGTTATTAGATAAAGTTATTGATGTCATTTTACTCATACATAATAACGTCCTTTCGGTAACAGTTTAAAACTTTAAAGTTTTCTGATATCAGTTATATTAACGGAATAATCGCCTGGCTACACTTAACGATTACACCGTGTATACAGAGTGTTACCAGCACCCGGGCTTTTTTTAAAGTAGGTTAAAATAACGTATATCTGTAACGTAACTATGACATTAATTTAATTAATAAACACATTTTCAGGCTTTGTTAACTTTCTAACAAAATTTTAATTGCCAGCAATGTAAAGCACAGCAAATTGACAAGTGCAAATGACAGTCGACGGATACTTTGATTATTTATGATTTGCCCCCGTACCACGACGTGCCTTGTACCAAGCAACAGCGATACTGATAACGATGAACACGCAGCACATGCACTACATTAAAAATGGACAGTATCTAAGAAAAATAATTGTGAAGTTATTTTAATTATTTTTTAATTGATAATACTTGCAAACAATTGCTAAAGCAGCATATTATCGGCAGTTTTAATAAATGCCCGCATGCCGGTAACACACTGTAGAATAAGAATATTTATAAAGTATAACAAATAAGACAAAGTCGCTTCTCGCTGTCTTTCCCTCTGTATGTACGCTAAGATCTTTCAAACGACCATAATTTAAGGTCGGCGCAGCACTTATTTTTCTTCGATACATCCCTAAAACCCGTCTCATTCACTCCCTTATTTTTCATATCAACCGTCACACATTATATTCCTCTTCTTAGGTAACTATCCCCCTTCCACTATAGCGGACCGTATTAAAAAATTGATTACAACTCAGACTCGATGTCGAAGTAATAAAAAAGTGTCTGACGCGTGGGGACGAGATGAATACGGCCGTAATTGCAGTTCGCTTTGCTTAATTGGAATAGCACATCCATACACGATATAAATATCAATACGCCGCCGTGCGCATAGCAAAGGAAAATCGCATTTTAGAACTAAAATAAAAGCATATAATTGAACACTTTACACCGGACATAATATTCAGTAACCCATCATTTCATCGATTGTATCATTTGATCTAACGCTATTTTCTGCTTAAACAGTGATTTATTCAGGATATGCTTAACATATACAGGGTTAAACTTAAGTCGTGTTCTACCCACGAATATGAACAACTTTGAGTATTGGACGAACTCTGAAATCACGAGAAAAAATCAGCTGCTTCATACATTTTAGTCGAGTACGCGTACGTATTGAACCTATGAAACAGCTGGTTTTTTTTCGTGATTTCAGAGTTGGTCCCATAGTGAAAGTTGTTAATATTCGTGGGTAGAACACAGAGGTGATCATTTTGTTCACGACTTAGGTTTCACCCATTATAACGTAGGCTAGGGTAAGGGTTCGGTTGGAGTTGTGACTAACCAAAAAAGTTTACTCATGCGGCGAGAAGTGCCTTTCGATTAATCTAAAATTCTGCGGAATGATACGTTCTTTGAAAGGTGTTTCGATAAGATAATAATTACCCATTTAAAACATCATTTTTTATTATAACATGTTTAAATGACCCGAGGGGCTATTACCTAACGCAGTCGGTCGCAATCGTTTTAATTTTGAAAATCGAAGGCGAAAAGTGAAAACAATTGTTCCGCTTTGAAGTCGATTGCGATTGCGAGTGCGTTAGGTAATAGGCCAGTCGTCCCAACTAACACCCTCAAAATTCAACGACTGCCAAACACCCTGTATCACTACCAAACAAACACCCTGTATCACTACCAAACATTTATGTTTTATGTACAGTCGCGAACCGGGATTGTTGAGCCACTTAACCATGTTTCTAATTTGGCCGTGTAATGCAAAACTAATAGCTGTCAGCCAGTAGGTGACATCGGTTATTGAATACGCGGCTAAATTACGAACATGGAAGGTTCTCGGAGCATTTTTCGAGAAAGTTAAAAAAACATTAATGAAGATTAACACTAAAAATTGGGCCTTATTCTACCCGATAAAACCAAATTGCTTTTGATTATTTCCTTGACAGTCATGGCGATCGAGTAAGAAACAATACCCACGATAAGACGTTAAAAAATTAGGTTCACAACGTAAATAAAAGCTGAACGTGTCAAAAGCATTACGGTTATATCAAGTAGAATGAAACCCTGTAACGTTTCAGGGGTGTATGTTTTTTGAAAGGTTCTTTATTGGCTATTTTAACCCTGAACACAAAAAGAAGGTGTGTTTTAAGATTGACGCGTGTATCTGTAAAGACTGTATCGTTTAGTATAAATACAACTTTACGTAGTCATCTTTCTTTGCTAAAGTATTTTTTAGATTAAATTGTACATGTGTTTAATTAGTGCTTTTATTAGGTACACATTTCATCCTGCGGGCTCGACTTGAGGCATATGGTTTAGTCAAAATTTACCGAATCCATCTGAGTGATGTTAACGAAAGTGGACAAATAGCAAAATAAATTTTACTGTTTGCGAGCTAGACAACGTAACCAAAAAAAAATATCATACTACGCATACCATAATTACACAAGATTCCCAAAGTAAAACATGTGAGCATTCTCTTTAATTTATTTTTAATAAAAAAATGGCATGGATGGCGGTGGGCGGTGGCCATTTTGAGAATATGGCATATTACTCATTACAACTCCGACTTTGACATCTATTATAACTATTAAGAAGCGTTTCTATCGACGTGTTTTACCGATGGTTGGACGCCACGATTGTCCATTGTGCTTGGGTCTGGCTGAGACCTTTGGTTTGTCTCCCTCCTCCCGCTCGCACTAGATATTGATGGGAAACCAAAACATTACGTAAAAAGTCGCTTTTGTGTGAAAGTAAAAATCTATCATATTTATTCTGAGGATGCTCATTCGGGTAAACATGAAGGGGACACTTAGTTAACATGTTTAGGCTGCATATCAACCTATTGCATTTTAAAATTGTACTTTAGGAGTTGCTGAAATACTTCAAATTGAGCTCAATAGGCTTGTCCGAAATATATTTTAGGGACGATTTTGAAAGCATCATAAAGTCTCTAAGACACAAAAGTTAACCATATTATATCAGATGAAATGGTTAAAAAACACCTTCAGGTCATATCCTCAGAACATTGTAATTCAAAATAATACGAATGTCAAAAGTTACACTAGGTTTTGTATGTATTTATACTAAACGATACAGTCTTTATGTGGCACCGTAGCTCTTAATCGGGTGAACTTACGCTGCTTAAATGCTAAAGCGCCTCAAAACAAAAACAGACGTAGTTTGATTTAAAACTTAAAGTATATAGCATTCCGAATTTAAATGCAACACAAATACATTTTGATTTGAGGCCCTTTAGTATTTAAGCAACGTTATGTGGATGCGTTTTTTTATTTGAAAGCAAGTTATCTAGCAGTCGTTCTTAGCAAGGTTGCATGTTAATCGGTTGAACCATTAAAGAGATGTCAGCTCTGAAAGAAGGGATCACCATCACATCGGGGTTTTTTATCTGTCTGATAATTATTCCTCTTTTTTCTCGACACTTTTTTCCTCTTGAATATCGCTCGTGTAACCGTCAATAGATGAAGCGAGATAGAGAGAAACCCAGATACGATCTGTAATGTGTGAGGAATAATAGTAGCTTGCGTCATAGCCTAGTTTGGAAATGCCCTCTGACCTCTGGCTATATGCAGACGAAAATATGAAATCTGATTATACACCGACCAGGCCCCTATACCACAAAACTTTACAAGCCTACAATTTAACAAATTTGTCAACTTTTTGTTTGGAGATCCGTACAAATTTGTCAAATTGTACGCTTGTAAAGTTTTGTGGTATAGGGGCCAGGTATCCCATTCAAGAGGTTTCGAATGGGTTTTTATAAGTATTTAAGTATTTAGAAAAGCCGTATCGCTTCAAAGCCGTTCGATTTGCTTTTTAAAGCGCTATTTATAAGGGTTAGTTTGGAATGATCAAAATCCGTTTCGTATAAAGTCTTGTTCGATTTTGCTTCTAAAGCGCTATATTTTGAGTGACGCCAATATCCGTTTAACTTAAAAAAGCCTTTTGCTTTGTAAGCGCTATTTAAGTATAAGTGTTACTCTTATATTTGGTTATGCAATAAGGGATAACAATTTACTGCTAAAGATCGGACTTTAGTTTTAGGTTTCCCTTAGGTGAATGCTTAGTTTAACAAATAACGAAGTCATATATTTCATCCAAAGGGGCTATTCTTTTAGTGGGTTATACTTCGAGAGGTAAGTCTTTTATAGGCTTTTATCGGGGAAGAACAGAACCCCTATAGTCCGTTTGAGTGTCCGTCTGTCGCGTTATATTTTATGCAAATCTTGGTGGAAAAATGTAAAGTTGAAAGCTTGGTAAGAGTTCGAAGTAAATGATATCGCTTTGAGACTGCACCGAGTGCCTACTGGTGGCCTCATTACTATTATCGTGTTTTCTAATAAAATAAAGTATAATTTTTACAATCTTTTATTTAACTTGCAATGTAGGTATGTCTGTATGTACGGGACAAATCTTGCTTGTTAAATTTGACCCACTTCTCGTTAACGTAATGGGCTGAAATTTGGACCACGTTTGCAAACCCGATGACAATGCAATATTAGGGTATCTGAGAGCTGATCTGATGATGGAATCGGAAGGTGGCGACAGGATCTCTGCTATTCTTAACACAGACCCACTGTGTTAGGACTCAATTATAAAATAAAATAAAAAGTACAGTCGGCAACAAAAGCTTGATTCAAGTGATTTTTTTTTTAAACATCGATGTCGAAGCTTGATTTGTTGTTGTACAAATGAATGTCTGTTATGTGTGAGAAACTTATAGGATAAATAAGGATAAAATTTCATCCAAATCCATCGAGCCGTTGCAGCGTGAAGAAGTAACAAACTAACACAAACTTTCACATTTAAAATTAGTAGGGTACACGGAACACACGTATTAGTAGGATAAGATAACTCCCAACATTATACCGATCCCGGCGGGCCTAGAATGGCTGCGTCTATATCGCGCGTCAACTGTGGATAAAGCATCCGTCACTTTTTGACACGTGTACTTATTTACCTGTCAGAAGGTGACGGATGTCTTAACCAAAATGTATCACGCGATAAACGCAACCATGTTAGGCCCCCTGAAGATGATGGGAGGGAACGACTAATCCCTACTTTGAAAATCGGAGTTCGTATTTACGTTCACTCCATCCCCATTTCTCGATTTTGTCTCGAATGACGAGTGACAGGGATGGAGCTATGGACCACAGGCGAGCGGTCAACGGTCTTCCGGGGCCGTAGCCAAGATGCAAACGCTACTAACGTTTTCGTTTTCTATCATTCAACGTATGTGATGACAGTTGACCGCGTGGTGTATCACTACGGACGAGAATGTCATCCCATACATTTTGAGTGATAGAAAATGGAAAACGTTAGTAGTGTTTACATCTTGATTAAGACCTCTGGTCATTCCAACCTACCCTCATGGTCATGGCGACCCCTACATTATGTCGGTCACAAGATACGTCGTAAACGTTTGACGACGCGCTGGCCTAGTTGGTAGTGACGCTGCCTACGAAGCTAGCGGTCCTGGGTTCAAATCCCGGTAAGGGCAGATATTAGTGTGATGAGCGCGAATATTTGGTCCTGAGTCATGGATGTTTTCTATATATTTAAGTATATATTTCTCTATATAAGTATATATATTGTTGTCTAGTAACCATAATACGAGCCTTGAGCTTTGTTTGGGACTAGGTCGAATGGTGTGACCTTGTCCCCTGATATTTATTTATTTATTTATTTATAAACCATAGAACACTTTCATTTTTGACGCAGCTCGAGAGGAGCATTAGAGTTGAGATTAGTTTATTAATACGGCCCTTAGAGGTCATGTTTTAATCGGCCCATCCAACTTTCAAGAACCTTCCTAATTAAACGAGGTTACTTTAAAACAACGCGCACCAACGGTCACGGACTTTAATTGATGAGGCACTATAGAACCAAGTCGCATAGAATCAACGATTTAATTCCTGTGTAATTTCAATCTCATCACTTGACGCTGTCATTATGAGAAGGTACTATGGTAGGGCAGGGCCACATTTACAGTCCTTGATGGTACAGTCACGATCTTTAATTTGGTACCCACCTTAGGTCCAAAGTCAATCTGACATTCTACAACAATAAGGTTGAGTTTCCTAAAAGATACAAGTGACGTGACATCTCTAATGATATTGACGACTTCAAGCATATTTTTCTTGAAATGGGTCCTAAATTAACGATCGTGACCGTACAAATCTATCCTTTTTGCACCACCTATGATGCCACAGACATACACAGATAACAAAACACCCCTCTGTTTGTATTGGTTTCGTATCAGAACGCCTAAAATGAAAAGTTCATTTTTTAACAGGCCATTGTTTAAAACTCATTCATTAGGTTAGGTTAGATTTGTTTTATAAATTTTATAACAATCCTTAAAGTTTCCGATTTCAAAAAAACAAACAAACACAAGGTAGGTATTACGTTTTTTTTTTTAGGCGTTTCGAAAAGTAACCCTTTACATTGGGAGTAAAAAATACAAACAATTACCAACCTGCACAGTCAATAGCAAAACTATTTATACCTATTGCATATTCTTTTTAATATCTTGCAATCCTGCGCACAGGCCACCTGTTGGTAGGTGGGATCTGTGACCCATAGATATTTGAATTCTCAATACTGCAAACCAGTAAGTAGCTCCGTTATTTCAAAACTTCCCGGTGATAATAATAAATTGAAAGATTTAACTTGTCATGTTCGAAAATAAAAGCGGGGGCCTAATATGGCTGCATTTATCGTGTGATAAATTTTGGATAAGGCATCCGTCACCTTCTGACAGATAAATAAGTACACGTGTCAAAAAGTGACGCAACCATACTAGGCCCGCAAATATACATAATCAATATAAACTTCAACATATCAACATATTCCGTATGTTATGTTTTTTAAACCAGAGAAGCTATTGCCTAACGCACTCACAATCGCAGTCGGCATCAAAGTGGAACAAGTGCTTTCATGTTGTATGCAGACCAGCCTTCGATTTTCAAAATGAAAACCGATGGTGATTTCGAGTGCGTTAGACAATAGGCCCCGCAGGTCCAATAAAATGAGCAGAAATTTATAATAATTACACCATTATATTTGGCTGCAAAACTTGGGTCTCTCTTAACTCTTTTCCAGGCATAGTACATTTCATCGACCACATTCATGTCGTTCAAAATTTAACTTTCCCGAAATATGACTTTATGGATCAGTATATTCAGTATCCTTCAGGAAGTTACGAATTCGTGGCTCTATTCCATTTCTTGCTTGTATCCTTACTTTAGCAAGGCCTGGAAGAGGGTTAAAACAACACAGTGACATGGTGGAGTACTCCCAAAGGGCTATGGAGAGAAGCATGATTGGGACCAAGAAACAGGACACAATATGAAACACCTACACAAGTTCAAACACTTTTGACAGATGTGCTCACCAAAGTAGACCAATTGAAGTCGAGATAGACCAGCTCTTATTATGAGGAAAAGTTAGTGGTGACAGATTGGCACTCTAGAAACGGTAAAAGAATACGGGGAAGACCAACAAAAACATGGGAAGACGAGATGAAGCTCACAGCCGGTCCTAATTGGAGACAGGTTGTTTAAGACATAAACCAATGGATAATGTTAGAGGAGACCTTTGCTAAGAGCCACACTGAGCTAAGAGAAATACTATAAAAACAAATGCATTACACCACCCACCCACCAACAGATGACACATGTGCCAGTTTATAGATCTTAGCAACATGAAGTATTTTTACCATGGCAATGATCGCCATATGTATGGGGTTTTTCTTGGAAAATCATAATCATATCGTATGGAATTTGTAAATTAACACATTCTTGCCTTGAAACGTTTTTTTCATTAAAACATTCCCATCAATTTAGTTACTAAAATAAGTATTTAGTCTTTTTTTGGGTCCTAATGACCATATAGACATGCATCCCGTGACTGTTGGTGGGTGGGGACGGGGACAATACAACATTTCCCCATCACCCTTTAGCTCAGGAAGAGAGGCTCATTGATTGATTGCTACCATTGTGTAATCCTACAGTTTGGTCGCTCTAAGGCTGTTTTGACAGCTGTCATCTTAGTACAAAATATGTGTTTGAGGTTATTATTTGTACTAAGATGACAGCTTTCAAATCGACCTTCTGAGAACGACCAACCTGTAGCCATAAATCTACGATGCAAAGTCACAGTGTCTACGATCAATCTGATGGAGGTGAACACCTATGACACAGTAAGTTGATGGCACACTCCAGGCTCAGAAATTTTAACTTACTGAATTTATGAACTATAATAAATCAAAAAAACGAAAATAAAACTTCAGTCTTAGGTATGATTCAAACCTACATGTCCTCTGGCTCTGCTAATAAAGAGAGATTTTTAAACGTTAGAATTTTGTAACAGACATTAAATTGAATTATGTTAAATTAAAGATGACTGTATTTATGGTTATGGAAATCGCTTGCCTAAATTGAAATACTGTGATTATGTTATAGCCAGAGCTCGGACAGGTTATAGGAAAACAATCGCAACACGGTTATAGAACAAGACTAATAGAGTCGTATTAATGTACAGTATTATTATATTTTTCAATTACATTTATAACGGTAACCCAAAATTATCCATTGTTTGTAAAGGTATTTCCATTTACATTTTTTTTTTTATTATCTTCTTTTAACTGTTTAATAGACCGTCACATGCTGTAGGTACACAATATTTCCATTATAAAAGAGCTCCAAGTAGTTCTCAATCCACTTATCTATAGTTTTCTTTCACTATATTTTAAAATATTTAGAATTAACCATAAGCAGGTAAATGATTTAACTAATTTAAATCGTCACCACAAAACTGTTTCAAGAATGCCACTTTGACAAAACCATAACAGATATGCAACTAAATATGGTTTAATGTTAAATTATGCACCCCATCTAGCATTAATTTATAATAATTGCATATCGGAGGGAATCTTTCCAGATCTCATGAAAAATAGTAAAGTCATACCTTTTTTTAAATCGGGCGAGATGAGTGATTTAACGAACTTCCGTCCCATTTCCATACTACCAGTTTTAAGTAAAGTCTTTGAGAAGTTAATGTTAAATGATATGTTAGGTCACTTCAATAGAAATAAACTGCTTAACAGTAACCAGTTCGGCTTCACCAGAGGACGATCCACTATTGATGCGGCATCTGTTCTCATTAAACATATATATAACAGTTGGGAGAAATCTTGCGATGCAGTAGGAATATTTTGTGATCTCTCTAAAGCTTTTGATTGCGTGGATCATACGACCCTTATTTTAAAATTAGAACATTATGGATTGGCCAATAAAGCTTTAAGTCTTATGTCTTCTTATCTACGTGATAGAACTCAAACAGTTGTTGTAAACAAAACTCAATCTGTTGGAGCTACAGTGAAAATAGGTGTGCCACAAGGCTCTATTTTAGGTCCCTTTTTATTTTTGGTGTATATAAATGACTTGCCACCAACAGTAGATAAATTTTGTGATATTGTACTTTTCGCTGACGATACTTCACTAATTTTCAAGGTAGAAAGAAAAACTGTAGACTACAGTAGGATAAACGCCACACTAGTTAAAGTACTTAATTGGTTTACTTCCAACAATTTGCTACTAAATGCTAAGAAAACTAAATATGTTAGATTCTCTTTGCCTAACGTTAAACCGGTAGAGTTAATGTCTAAAGCGTATTATAGGGTCGAGGACTATCTAACAGACAAAAATGCATGGTCTAAACCCGAAACATAGTCAATAATAATTTGATCAATTGCAAAAGCTTTATCTTGTCTAGGGGACACCGTTGATGTAGGAAAACATGTCGAAACTTTTATGTGGTGGCACGTAAGATTTTTGGCATGTTTTCCTGCTGATCTACGCATGTTATTGGATATTATATTGAATTTAATATTTATTGCTTTATATAATGCTAGATTAAGTAGTACCATTGTTAATATGTTTAAAAAATGACTGACTGCCGAGTTTCTTGCGGCGTTTCTTCTCAGCAGTGTCTCCTCTTGGGAAGCGCTGGTAGATTCTTGACGTGTAAAAGTGCCCGTACGGCCTACTTACTGAATAAACATCTTTTATCTTTTTTTTTTTATGATAATATCCTCTTTATAGTCTATACTTTTAGGCATTTAAAAAAATGTAAAAACAACCACGTGATATAGTTTGTCAGCCAATAGAAGCAGACAGTGTTCTGCTTCTATTGGCTGACGTCAAAGTCGTACGTCAAAGTTCATGAAACAGTTTTGATTGGCTGTTTAACAATGTCACGTGGTTTGGAATGTTTACATTTTTATAAATACCTAGAAGTATAGACTATAGATATTTATAATCTTATGTATCGACTCTATTGAGTCTTGTTCTATTTCCATGACTGTTTTTGCTATGGCCTGTGCGAGCTCTGGTTATAGCTATTGCCTAAATATAATCATAGTATAAGTTAGTTAGTGTAAGCGATACAAAGTTTTTTTAACTAGGATTGTGCTATCTGGAAACATTTAAGCAATAAAAATCAACCATATACTTACTTACCTACATTCTGTGATAGATCTCAATTATAAGAAAATGATCTTCCTCAATTTTGACAGTCATTTTAATGTGATTATCATTAGAGATCTCAATTTCACAGTCAAGAATACTAACTCAATTTTGACAGAGTCTGTCTTACTGTGATTGTCATTACTGTGATAGTGCTGTACTTAATGTGAGCCCACAGTTTAGTCTTGTAAATGATTACAAGTACAGAATATAGTTCATTCGGCAACAAGAACTAGACTTTAATGGAATAGTTATATTTGTTTCAGATTACCTGTTGATTCTATACCTTAGCAAGGCTGTCTAAAAAGTGGACAAAATGAAAATAAGAAGAACAACTTTGTTTCATATTAATTAGAATGAATAAACAATACATATTCCTGATGTTGATAGTTAGTTTTTTTTTTTATTTAGGACTTAAACTGCTTTCCTAAGTCCTTGCACTGTGCTTGTGTAATAAGATAAAATGTTAAGTTACCTACATCAATAAAATTAAAGAAAACGAAATAAGTGTAAAATACGTATTTCACCTGTTAAAAATATGTTGTTATTTTAAAGTATTTCATTTACAATCTGCATTTATAACAGGATATTTAATACATACCAACAATACATAAAAGTTCACTTTTCTACTAAAAGTCTTAAAAGAATTTGTCCAACTCACTTTGTTTGAATGTGCAAAACTTTGTTTATTCTTTGTTGTGGGCTTCTTTGATTCAAACCAATCTTTCTTTACTTTTCGTAGTATCATTAAACATGATATTAAAACCACCAGTAACAAATACACTATAAGTCCAGTTCACATGGTCCTCCAGATTTGAACAAAACTATGAAACGAGCTTACAAAAAAAATGCGTAGGTAGGTAGAATTGGAAGTGAGCAACAAATATTAAATTATCTGTAGTTATAGAACCCACCGAGAAATACCATAAATTTACACTCAACGCAACCTTCGCTCAACAACACAGTTTAACACGGCACATCACTTGATTTTAACTAAAATAATGAACACGATTTAACAAAAAAAACCGTACCAAACGGAGACCACCCGGGCACGATGACATCAATCAATAACAATGTTAACAACGCGCTATGTTACTTTAACTAATTTTTCAACTACTCACCCATAATATTATATTTTTTAGTATCCACGGTATTTCGTTCAGGTTTTCGTTAAAAATATACATAAATTGTTATGAATCAACCCACGCCAACAATCTAACACCAAAACCCACGCCGACAAGTGTTGCTAACCCCAAAAACCAAAAACGCTGAGTGGAGTGGACTGGCGAAAGAGGCAGACAGACAACGCCACGGTCAAGAAATATATAGTTGGTAATAAGTAAGTTAGATTGCGCGACCAGATATTTGTACGCTTGCTTTGCATGCTGAATACAAGAACAATAATGACAATATTTATAAGACCATGTAAGTATTTTACTGTACTCTGACAAATAAATGAATTTGAATTTGAATTTGACGAACCTTAAAAGTAGTATTTAAAGTTGTTGGCTGAGAATAAGCACATTATTAGCCTGATTCTGCTAAAAGTAACCTTCCCTATAACATATTATTTGGTTAATCTAAAATAGAAACCAGAGGGCCACTATAAACAATTGTAATGGTTCTAAATTGAACATTGTGAAGCATTATTTCACCTAAATATTTTGTTTATAATGTTACATAATTGCGCTAAATAATTAGGTGTTTATTAATTTTCTCCAGAGATTCTATAGGATAATTCTATGGAAAACATCATCAAATTAAGAAACATTCTCTGAAATATTTGGCTTACAGCAGCACTGAATATAATGTCTCATTCATTACACGCATCAGAAGTAAACTTTTTATTTATAGACATTATTTTCAATGTTGTAAGTGCTCATTTGTTTGTTGAAACGGAACGTTGAAATCTCAGATTCAGCCTCTTACAGTACAGCTGTCATTTATCGAGTCAAAATAGGCGAATACGATAAAACTTCATATTTATGTAGATATCTTTATCTGTTGGCTGTCTTTGTCCTTGTAAATAAAACTCGAACTCGTAAATAAAACGTGAACATTCAAGCAGTTCTCCAGAAAGTGTCAGATCTATCGCTTCAAACAGGTAAATATATTTTAATCGATCAATTGCGTATTTAAACGCGTCTACAATACGAATACGTTCTTCGTGAGACAAAGACGTTCTTTATGTAATTTTACTTATTCCTCGATCGCTTAAAAATATCATCGTAGGCTATTTTTAGTACATTTTTCATTATTTGTATTGTTATTGAGAGGCCTGAATAGTTTCCGTTATGTTTTGGAAGTGACCTTCACGTGCTGAAAGGTCATTATACTGTTTATATAATTTTTCGGATGCTTTGTTTTTGAACTCAGTTGTAGTGACAGTATTACACAGCAAGACCGCAGTCTAAAAAAACAAATTACTTTATGCCCTTAAAATGCTTATATTGTAACTATAGAAACTCTTTAGACGCGACGCGACCTAATTCTCAATCCAAAACCATTTGAATTACCTATTACTCTTTTGCGCGTTAGCGTTTCCCGTTGGAAAAAATTAGGAGATAAAAAAACCAAATGTAGAGAAGAATCACCTTTTTTTAAAGTTGGTTAAAAATATCAGTTTTCTTTTGTTTTTAAGATTAGTAGTTTTTTTTCTTTTTTTCTGGCTTTCCAATGATTAGCCAATGTCATGTAGGCGGAAATAAGTTAGGGAAACAGGATATTGTCATAACATATAACATCACAAGGGATCAGAAATTAGTTGATAATATGTGGTCTGTATTCTTGCCCTCTACTTGTCCTTGTTTGCTTATTAATTTGTAGTGTAAGTACCTGTGATGTGATAAAATTGAAAACTGTTTGTACTGTCAGTGTTATCACTTGCAAACTGTCTATTTATAGGTTTTTCCTGTTGTGATTTATTATACGTACTTAGAGTGTAGCTACTTTTGTTCTAATTTTTTAAGATTTGTTTACTTGTATTTTGTTTTCCTCTGTTTCTGTTTAGTTTAAAACATGTTCTGTATTTGAATTGTAAAAATTTGATGTCCATAAAATGTGTTGGTAACAAAAGGGACAGTACTGTTACAGAGGAATTTATATAATTTCAGTAACAAAATGGACAACAACTTTTTTTTGACATATTGGAAATTATTTCGAAACAAATGTAAAATAAGAACTCCAGTATATTGTTTCATTTTATTCATTGGAGACCGTTGTGACCTTGTTTAACGCTCTAACAAACCATAATGTGTTTGCTGTCATCTAATGAAGTTGGCATATCATTGATCATAATACAGCTTGTTTACAGTGCCCAGGGCTACATTTGAGGTTTGAATTTATATGGGAATTATAAAACTTGGCACAGTCTGTTAGTTAATAGAACAATGATATGATGTCACAACCAAAAATATATATGGTTAAATGAATAAATGTATGTCCATTACTTTGCCTTGCTATTTGTGTCCTGTTTCTAACATAACATGACACAATTATATTAATGCTACATTGTATGCTGTGTAGTGTTTTTAATCCTTGACAATGACCCCTGTTACATAATTTGATAATTGCAAACATGTAATAAATAATTAAGAATGATAATACTTAAATATCAGGGGACAACATCACACCACACCAATTGACCTAGTTTCAAACTAAGCTCTAGGCTTGTAGTATAAGTACTAGATAACAATATAAATACATATATAGAGAAATATGTACTTAAATACGTAAAAAACATCCGTGACTCACGAACAAATATTCGCACTCATACAAATATCTGCCTTTACCGGGTCCAGGAATCCAGCTTAACGGTACCTTCCAAGATTAAAACAGTAAGCGTGAACAAGTTGCATTATTAAGGAGCGTCCCCACTGAAAGCATCTGCGTGTAATGAGCAATGGGCATGAAAACATTGAGTGGTGTGTAAGCTTTGTAACGCTCAGCTCAACGTCCACACTTCTCTAAGTGGGGATGCTCCTTTCAATATATAAAGACTTCCGAAAACTATCAAAATGCCATAAGCACCTGACGATCTGGTCGTTTATGCCAATCTTATACGTTTTCTTTGATCTATGCTAAGGTCGCAGAATACATATTTTTTAGGCCCGAGGGTCCTTTTATAGATCTTTATCTATGACAAACGAATTTATTTATTTAGTTATTCAATTCATTTGTAATTTACAGAGTGATCCATTGCATTACAAACTTAACCTAAAACTTTATTAAATATGTTTCTAAAATATTCTTATTTCTATACCATTCATTCAATGGAGTAATGATAAGTGTCCATTTTTGTATAGACCTCTGATAAATGTTCAAAATTGACAATTTAGACCCCTGGCAACTGCAACGCAACTATTACAATGTAATAAAAAGTAAACCATACGAACATTGTAAGGCCCTTGTTCCGTTTATGATATAATATATCTTTTAAATTGGTCCAGTTTTAAGTCATCGTATATTTGTTTAGATAGTGATATTTGTACAGATAGTTATATACAGACTTATTATTACTGGTTATCATTAACATTTAACACGACCCAAGTTCAAGTTATTTGCATGACGTTCTTCCGTATTGCGATAAACTTTCCTATCGCCTGTTGGGTCACTGCGTCCCTCTCTACTGAGTATGAAACGAACGAGACGCTCTACGCGACATGCGAGTAAGCGCATGGTGCTTTGTTATTTCGAAATTCCATCAGGGTGTGCTCGTTTGCCTTCTCCATGAATTAACCTTTTGAACGCCACAGACGGCTATGGCCGACATCTGAAAGTCGTGCCACTGAAGCCACGACGGCTACAGCCGACACAAGTCCAAGATTAAAAGAGAATGTTTCGTATGAATTAAGTTGTAATTTGCATAGCATAGCAAACATGTACGGCGTATGAATGGCGCATTTTGTAATCGACGTAAGGCGTTCAAAAGGTTAAAAAAACCGGCCAAGTGCGAGTCGCACTCACGCACGAAGGGTTCTGTAGCATTATCTACACAACATTAGCAAGAAAGGCAAAAAAAACACGTTTGTTGTATGGCTTAAATATTTATTTTATTCTGTTTTTAGTATTTGATGTTATAGCAGCAACAGGAATACATCATCTGTGAAAATTTAAACTGTCTAGCTATCACGGTTGATGAGATACAGCTTATAAATAATATCCAAAAATTAATACATCTCTTTGTAGTCTACTGTACAATCCCGGAGGCCGTTTCAAGAGCTATGGCACTGTACAGTCGGCCAAAAATGTGGTCTACCACCCTAAGGTTGAAGTTCATTTGCACTTCATGATACAACAAGTACGATTTTCCCTTGCAATAATATTATGACAGTGACATGTGTCAACTTTTGTCAATACTGATAGACCATTATCTTGGCCGACAGTACATAACTAAATGTTAATCTATTGTGATATTTTTAACTTCTGTATTTTGTTACTATTTTATTTCAAGGCGAATAACACGGGGTCGCTCGCCTATTTCGGTCCAACGTATTTATATTGTATTCACTCTACAGGCGACTGAAGTTCCAGAATCGACACGATCATTTAACGACACGTCATAGTTACACGTCATTTATTAATCAGTTTAGTAACATCCAAAATACTTACCAACTAGCGACATCTAGTGATAATTATCTTCATTAGGTTCATGGTGCCAATAATTGATATGGTAGCCAAGAATAAGACATCATCTTCCTGCTCTTGTCCAACGATTGTCCCTCTCCTCTATCCACTGTTAACTCAATACTCTCACCTTTCGTACACATGTCATGCTTCTCAATCCATCCCAACCTTGTCGGTCTTCTACTCTTATATCCATCTAAATTCATATATACAGGGTGTCTTGAAATCAATCGAAGAAATTTTAACCGTAGATAGGGTGGATGATTTGGATCATCTCTACATTGGTAACTTTTTTTTAAGTTAATATTTGACTTAGTTACAGACTGATTTATCCTGACGATGCTCTCAGTGTGCTCCATCTTAACTAATTCATTCATAACCCATACACCGGATTGACGGGGGCAAATATGTACCAGTGCTAGTGATTCATTAAATATCGATTAAGTTTATCGACAATTTTTTTCGTGACATATGGATCTTCCATTACTTACAAAATAAAGTTGTAAATACCTTTATCTTCTATATCTAAATGATCAGCTTTCCATGAAGATAAACGATCTTTTTCTTTCGAATCATTTTTAACCGACTTAAAAAACTAAATGGTTCTCAATTCGTCGGAATACTAAAGAATATTGTCGTACTGAATTAATTTGTTATTCAATGTAATTTCAACGGTTGTCAAAAGTGACTCTAGTCCAGAGTCAATGTCAGATACCGGTTGTTTGTATTATAAGAGGTTTGCACATAATTAAAAGTCATTCAAACTAGGCCATTACTTATTTTAATGATGATCAAAAATTGCTTTATATCGTTGTCGATAAATTTTGTCGATATTGAATCACTAGCACTGCTTCATTTTTGACCCCGTCATACCGGTGTATGACATAACATGTGTCACAACGTAATGTAAATAAACAAGTTGTTCCATATCAACAATCTTTCTAATCACGGTCAAAAGCTCCACGGTGTTTAGAAAACTGAAAATAGACTGAAACTGAACTATAATATGAATGAAAAGATGATCTCTGATAAGGGCTATTATGTGAAATAATTTAAAAATGAAACTTACGATTACGATGTTTACTCACACTCTTCCCACACTCGCACAGGTAAAATAGCACTTGTACTCGTAGGTACATTAAAGTTATTTTATTAGATCATGAATCATGGATTTATTTCATTGATTTCTACCACCATCAGGGATAACTATGAATACAACACACAATAATTAAAACGAATCAATAAGTTGTTATTGTCCTTTGACAGTTCAGCATAGTATTTTTTTAAATCTTGTACCATTGAATACTTTTTATGAAAAGAGGTTTAGGTTTAGGTTTTGTAAAAATAAAATCGTCTCTACACGTAAGTTTATCCATTCCATGGCCTAGGAAAGGTTGGTATTTTTTGTTCTCTATGGTAAGTGTGACATCATAATAAATTATAATCAATTATGCGACGGCCTTTATATCCATGGACAAAATATTTTGCATTCGGGCTGTTGGCTACTGCCACAAATACCACGCAGATCAATACGGAGGGCAATAATCGGATCGTTCAATCCATGTCTATCTGAACTCTATGTCTGAGTCTATGAATTTATGGCTGTCATTTTAATATTATGTCATTGTTATGTCATTGTTATGTTATTTTGAGATATTCAAGTCGTAATTATTTTTGCTGTAAACCGGTTATACGGGCCACTTTAGAACAGAAAAGAATGGTAAATGGTTAGATCTCGACAATAATATAAGAAGGACGATAATATTATGATCAGTCTTGGCGAAGCGTGAACAAGAGATCTAGTGAATTCACATTTAAAACCAGCTAGTGTTCAAATTGCAAAAATGAAAATACAGTAAGTTGCACTAATGAAAATACAGTAAGTTGCACTAAAATTTATAATTATTTTAAAATGTTAGTCAGATTTCTGCTTACATGGAACGAACTGTTTGTTTACATACCATGTAAACAACGTATGGTGTCAGGTCATTGACCTTTAGAATTTTGACGTTAGTTACTACGAACGTTTGTAGTAGTATAGTATCAGCGTCAAAATGTCAAGGTCGAGATATCGGCTGCGATACATCAAGTAACAAAATTAATATAATTAATCCTTCTTTTTTTTTTACATTAACAGAAACAAAAATGAACCATACCCCCGTGATCAGAATCGTGCGAACTATTACCCCGCCAAATATCTCTTATTCGATCCAAGACACCCTGTATAGTATAACTTACTCTACATAACTGTCGCAACGTTGCTAGTGTTAAAAACTTTGCCTATCGATTATTATTATATAAAAAAGTAGAGCCAAAAAAATTACAAAAAAAAAAAAATATATATTAATTATTATTATTGCATCGCAGTACTGTGATTGCGAATGTCTATGGGTCACAGTTTCCACTTACCATCAGGTGGCCTGTGTGCTCGTTTGTCTTCTCTACGACATAAAAAAAAAAAAAAAAAAAAAATAACCAGAAATATCAAAAATTCTTACCCAACCTGAAGTTTGAGTTTTATAAGTTTGCTCCCTTGACGTCGAGTGAAGTTGAACGTTCGTTTAGTGTAATGGCTTTATAGTGATAAATAAGTCTCCCAGAGTATGTTGAGAAATTAATGATTATCTACTCTTATTACTATGTCAAACCAAACAAAAAGGCATGTGCTGTGTGTACTGACATGGACTTCGAATAAAAGTTTCTAACTAGCAAGGTTGCGACAGTCTTACGTTGCCTTTATGCAAGAGTGCGGCATCTCAAAATGAGTCGCTGTTGCAATTTAAATTCAGAACACTTTCTATTTAAAGTTTTCTTTACAACGTCATCATTTTTTGAGTTGTAGCAGTATTGTATAAAGGCAGAATATGTTTTGCCGTGAAAATTCCGACCTCTGCTCACGCATTACTCTTCTATTTATGTTTCTTTCTTCTCTCCTCATTACATGTCCATACCCCACCAACATTTGACTCCTCACCTACTGGTGCTATTTTCGAGCCAAGAATAGAACAGTTTCGCATATCGTTACTACTTTAGAGAAAACTTGTATCGGATATTTCGAGATGCATGAGTTTGAACTGAATTGTCTTCACGTTTAAAAAACGGCCGTCAACTAAAAGTCGTGCCGCTGATGCCACGACGTCTAAAGCCGTCACACGTTCAGGATTAAAAGAGACTTTGTTTCGTAGCAATAAGGTGTAATTTGCATAGCAAAGATATTTGGCGTGTGAGCACATAGTACACATTTTGTATTCGACGTAAGGCGTTCAAAATAATATTGGAGTAGTCGTAACCCTACTAAAAGATATAATAACAATTATTAAGTATTTTTAATATGTTGTTCCGCCGTGTGGTTGCCGACTAATAGTGCCGATTTCTTCCCTTGGAAGTCGTAAGAGGTGACTAAGGGAGTTTTGGCTTGTAGTATTGTTAGGCGATGGGCTTGCAACCTCTTAGCCTGATCGTGTAAAATGTGGTTACAGAATTAAAAACGAATTTTTAGACTTGTTGGTAATTCTGTCTACCTACCCCACTTTGGTTATGAAGACGTGAGTGTATATGTATATGTGAAATTGTTACAGCAACCATGAGCAAGCTGTGTCGTCAGGTGTCGATCGAGTCCCCCGGGGCCACGCTTAAGGAGTGCGTGTTCAGTTTCGACGTGCCAGTGCCCGAGGTCCCTGTGTACGGCGCTCGCATCCGCGTCGCCTATGCTGGCGCCTGCTACAGGTAGAGTGAAAGTCGAAGTTGTAATGGCGCCGAGTCAAGGTTGTGGTGACGAGTTAAATTCGAAATGGAACAGTAACCACGAGCAAGCTATAGGTAGCGTCAAAGTCACTGTTGAATTGGCGCCAAATCAAAGTCGAAGTCAAAATGCGAGGTTTACGGCGCTAAGTTTAAAAGTCACGCCTGTATATGATCTTTGTTGCTGACTATAATTTTGCAGTCATGAATTGCCTGTCGAGTCCGAACTAAAGCTACAGCTCGGAGCGCATGATCGTTTAATTTACATACCTAAGATATTCTCATGGAGATTAAGGGGAGAGGCCTTTTCCCAGCAGTGGGACACTCATATAGGCTAGAAAAAAAATAGATAATCCAAATCTCAACCTATTCCGATATCAAAATAAAACCATTATTTGAGTATTTTTCTTTCTTTCTAAGGAAGCTTTAGTTCTTATCGATAATGTAATTGATAAAGTGAGACGAATACGAACGTTTATGTACTATTTATTAAGTAATAATGAGAATAAAGTCACGCTGTGATTTCGTTAACGAGTAGGGGCACTCGTATTTGATATCTTAACCTTGAGAATTTCAGTCAAAAGTGAGATTCACAAATGAATCTTAAAAAAATCCGTAAAAATCGTCCTTTCTGGTGAGATTAAAGAATCGATCCTTTACATTACTTTTAAAAGTGATCGATTATTCGGTTTTAAATCGACTGTAAGAAAAACCTTTCAACAGGGCCAACCGCACGCGTTCGGCGTCAGTATGCTCGACGTCTTCCATCTCGTCCATCGGCAGTCTCTCCGGTGAGATGGAGAACTTAGGGTTCCACTCTACAACTCCTGCGCACATTGGGATAAGGGACGGTGCGCTGTTCCCCGGCTACGAAGTGGCTGGGATCGTGGATGCTATAGGTACAGTTGGAAAATGAAAATGTTATTAGTTAGTTATAATCCTGTCATTTGAAATATCATTGGATTCATTGGTTAGATCATGATTTACATAGTTTAAAAAAAAAAGACCTATTTGAACAATGAATAAAATCATGAAATGTCGCCAGAAAAAATATTCTTGCTGTCCGTTTTGTCACCAAAGTAAATTGATCCGTAACAACATGGATATTCACAAACATTCTACTTTTTACTGTACGGAATGGTCTTGCGCCGAAAAAAAAACAAAATTATTCTCAAAAATACGAAAAAAAAATGTATTAACCCTTTGAACGCCACAGACGGCTCTGGCCGACAAATGAAAGTGGTGCCACTGACGCCACCGTCGGTCACAGCCGACACAAGTTGAAGTTAAAAACAGACATTTTGTGTTCAAACTCAGGCGTTCAAAAGGTTAACTTAAACTACCCATAGTCAATCAATCCATTATACAGGCAAGAACGCTGAACGAGAGGGTATCAAAGAAGGGGACAGGATTGTCCTGTATCCCTACGAGGGGGTGCCACATGGGTATGCGGACTACATAGTGGTGCCGGACTTCAAGTGTTTAGTGCCGGTGCCTTTGGAGTTGCCCCTCAGCGTGGCTGCTATGCTGCCCACCGGAGCCCTGCTAGCTATGAACACGATCAACACGGGCATCGAATGCTTGAAGAAGATTCTAGAAGGTACTGGACGTTTTTGTACTGGCTGACTCAAAAACAAATACTCTTTACTGAACACCAAAAAAAAACAAAACGTCGAACAGTACATTTAAATTATTGGTTTTCCGAAAATAACAAACCATAACTAACTTTTCTGTCATTTTTTGTCATACAATAATGATACTGACCATTATCACCATTTTTTTCCGCATGTTGCGGCTTTGGAGAATTGCGTAATCATGAAAATTTATTCAAAAATGTTTTAAGAAACAAAAAACCGCCGTCAATAACGTACAAAATGACTTATTTTAAAATTGTAGATAATTTAAAAAAAACCTTTTTTGTAACAAATATTTTATTTTATACTTTTTAGTGATGATAATAATATTAAGCTGTTATGTAGTCCTAATCCTCAGTTGATTTACAACTTTAGGACATTTCAATCTCGCACGCAACGCCGCGGGGAATTCATAGTACAGATGTAGTGAATAATGGTTTCCCATCGTTTTTGGTCGGATAACTTCTTATTTATCTTGCTTTTTCATTTGGCATATTGATGGGTACTGAAGCTAACTGAGAAAGCTAAATAAATACTAACATATCCGACAAAAAACGATAGGAAAAGATTATTCACTACATGTGTATATTTAAACAATTGAATGTTGTTCCTTATAGTCGCTCAACTATCTTAATCGAGATATCTTTTCGCCACCCTTGAAATGGATTCCGTTGAGGAGTTCCGGTGGCCATCTGTGGTCTTCACCATCAGTTCCACTTCACCAAATGATACTTTCTGAATGCAAATGCTGGACTTGTTCCTAAAAATACTAAAATCGCTATATGTATGCGTATAATATCTGAGGAGTTTCCACAATTTGTCACGGATCCCTTCATCAGATTCAGATTTAGTGACAGTGCGACCACCTTGAAAGTATACCATATCGCACCAAAAAAGATTTTTTTAAATTGGTCGGTTATTGACGGAGAAATCGGTGAACATACTCGTACATACAGTGGAACATAGAACCTCCTTTTTTGAAGTCGGTTAAAAAGTTATCGAAGTGTGCGTCCCCTAAATGACAACTACATAACAACATACTCACGCCTTCATTCCCAGACGGGTAGGCAGAGCTACAGAATTACCGACAACTCTAAAAACTTGTTGATAATTCTGTAACCAGTCATTTTGCACAATCAGTCCAAGATGATATTATAATTTTGAATATTGTTCTTTTAGATAAGTAGGACCAAGAATTGAATGGAATTCATAGAATAAAACAATGTGTACCTATAGTAAAACACAAATGATATGGCTTACCGATGTACCTGCGCAGGTGTCAATTTTTAGAAGCGCGGGAACCAATCAGCATGTTCCGCGCGTTGCGCAACTATATTCTGTGTTATTATTGGTTATTAGTGACGCCATGTTGACGCGCGCCCGCGTGTCATTCAGTCAACCGTCAAACGTGCGTGAGTGAGATGGAAAAAATACATGCAGTTTAATTTGCACCTTATAACTATTATGTACAAGTCTAATCGTGGGTTTTAATCGTGCTTTCGGAATCGGAATCGTTTTTCGTGTCTGCGCGAATGAAGATACACGAACACGCCATATAAATTGTGTTCTACACATACGAGTACACGTTGAGATTGTCGACTAATATTTATTTACTTATTTTATTCAGGTCCTAACCACAAGGATAAGGCTACTGTGCTGATTGTGGGCACTGGGGGCCTGGCCCTGTGGGCCCTTCGCATCGCCACCCACAACTTCCGGCAGAGCCAGTGGCACAACAGCGTCCGGATATCCGTCGCCACGCTCAAGGACGATGGCTTCTTGCTGACCAAAGACACTGAGGAGTGAGTAGATAAAGACGAAAAATGAAAAAATATATATCGTGGGTGATACATAATTAATTATAGAGCAAAATTTATCTATTTTCTTAGAAAAAAAGGTGCATTTTACTCATTAAAAATTAACCGACGATATTTCGAAGTCACATGGATTGGTCATGGGATTCATGGATAAAATAAATGGTTTAAAAACAAAAAACTGCCATTAAACTTCTTTTAAAATGGTAAGTAGGTCAGATAGGCGGTTTTTTCTTAAACATTTTATTTTATAGTTTTTGGTGAATATACGGTGCGTTGTATGTGTGGTGTGAAACTGATTGATAGTGTAAGGAATGAAAAAGTCAGAGAGAAATGTGGAATAAAAGAGAGATGTAGTGACTAAGATTGAAAACGGCATGCTTCGATGGTTCGGTTATTTGGAAAGGATGGATGAAAGAAAGAGATATACAGATCGAAAGTGAGTGGACGGGTCGGAAGGGGCCGCCCTAAGCGTACTTTTTCGAGTAAAATCGGAGAAATACTGGAAAAGGGCCGAATCTTAAGTACCCGAAACCGACGTGCGTGCATGACTCGATGTATGAATGTGGAAGAAGCGAAAAAAAATTGTCAAGATCGTAGTAAGTGAAGTGGTCTCTGCCTACCCCTCGGGGAAACAGGCATGATTTAATGTATGTATGTATGGTGATTATAATATCTATTTATATAAAAGGCAAACCTGGCTCACTGACTTATATATCAACGCACAGCCGAAACTACTGTACCTAGAAACTTGAAATTTGGTGCAGGGGTTCCTTTCATGATGTAAGTGAGCACTAAGAAAGGTTTTTAGAAATTCAACCCCCAACGGGAAGAAATAGGGGGAGTAGTGGGGAACTAATACTATGCGTACGAAGTCGCAGGCGTCCTCTAGTTTATACTAAGCTGTTATTTAGTCCCCTTCTTAGTTAATATGAAACTTTAAGACATTTCTAAGTCTTCGCGAGCAACGTCGCGGGAAAGTCATAGTCATACAAAAACAATTCTTTAGATGTTGTTCGTTGTAGGCGCTCAACTATCTTAATCGAGATATCTTTTCGCCACCCTTGAAATAGGTTCCGTTGAGGAGTTCCGGTGGCCATCTATGGTCTTCATCATCAGTTCCACTTCACCAAATGATACTGTCTTAATGCAAATGCTGGACTTGTTACACAAAATACTAAAATTTATCTGTGTGTGCTTATAATGTTTGAGGAGTTCCCTGAATTTCTCACGGATCCCCTCATCAGATTCAGTTTTGGTGACAATGGGACCACCTCGGAAGTATACTCTATCAAACAAAAATACAATTTTTAAAGTCGGTCCGCAGAAATCGGTGAAAATCCTCCTCCTCCTTTTGTGATATGAAGTCGGTTAAAAAATGGAACTCCATAATAATATGGAGTCGGTTAATTGCTATACATATGTTTTTTTTGTCGTAGCATCAGCGTGGTGCAGTGGAACGAGGATCTGTACGAGCGTCAGCTCATCGAGCGCACCACGGACGCGTGCGGTGGGCCCGTCGACCTGGTGATGAACTTCGGGACCACGTCTCGCTCGCTTCACCGGTCGTTGCAGTGCCTGGCACCAGTACGTACCAATACGACATAACCGCTATTTGCCAGAAATATCCGCTCAAAAGTCTCCACTTGTCCTTGATTTTGGGGAATGTGAACAAGTCATTACGGCTTGAGTCGGGGCTGCATGAGAGATGGTCCAGTGATTCGACTTTCTCACCGTCCAGATACTCAGTTTTCCGAGCGGTGTGAGAGCTGGCATTGTCCTGGTGAAGGTTGATGCGGCGACCAGGTTTTTTTACGGAGTTCAGCAAAGATACTCGGCAATATAGTTTTGTATCAATCTACGATCTTCAAGAGGAATACACTATTTGGAGACATACGTAGTTCCCATCGTTTTGGCCGTGCTGCAAGTGTAACCTTTGTCAGCTTGAGATCGTCTTCGTAGACCCATACTCGAGATTGATTTAAAATTTTAGACTCGTGTGCATATTTCCAGGACCGATGCGACGCTAAAAACCACATTTGAGCTTCTTCCGTTGAATCTATTTAAAATTTTACGTCACCAATTGACATGAGTCCTTGTCTACTCCTCAGACAAATGAGGGATCCAACGAGAAAACAAATTTCGCACGCCTAATTCTTCCTATAATATACTTTGTATCTGACTCATTCAACCCAAACACTCTTAAATCTCCCGATATGTCACATGCCGGTCTTCCTTCATCAGCTGACACACAACATTCATGGTTACTTGCATGACTGTCGATTTCGGATGACCTTCAAGCACATCGTCCGTGATACACAGCCACGTTGAAATTCTAAATACCACCTGGGGCATGTTTTATAAAGCTACAAATTACAAATTACAAGTTTCCATTTGGCACAATCTCGACCAATGACGACCACCCATATGAGCAGTGTGGCCAGTTTAGACCTGTCAAATTGTTACTTGTAGCTTTATAAAACGTGTCCCTGTATATATTGTCGTCTTAAGGTGCTTCATTACTAAAAGTAGCAATCATCTGGTCTCCACATTGTTGTTGTGTAAATCTACTTTGATGGTCATCATAATCATAATTAGACCCCGGATTTTTGTGGCAATGACGTCACAATAGGGTAATTTAGGGAGTAAATGGAACGGTGTTAATTAATACGGCAACCTAGTCTATTGGTGTTCTACGGAATTAAAATTTTACTATCAGGCATCCACGATATAAATTACCTATAAATCAATTGTCAATTAATCAATTTATCGACGTTGTTCTTTCATTAACTGACACTCCGTAACAGGTCAAAACTTGTTCTAAATGACTTGCGGTAATAATAATATTTTTGGTCGTGAATGCCTAGTTAGTAAAAACTATTCAGCTAAAACAGGTATTGACAAACAAATTGTTTTAATTAACACCGTTCCATTTACTCCCCAAACTACCCAATTGTGACGTCATTGCCACAAAAATCCGGGGTCTAATCATAATAAATGGTAGCTCTTAAATGTTTACGGGCGGGAGAATAGGGAATGGTCGAGACTTTTTCATGTAACAAACAGTTGACAAAACAATAATTGAATAACTGTAAAAATTTACAACGAGCAAAACGGAATTTAACATAGAGTTTATATGGCCGACCTGTTACATGACGTCACAGCAGATATCGGATCTCTCTGTCTAATCGCTGTCTAATTCGCAGTTTAAAATGCTTGTATCATCCGTATTTCTAGGCCGATTTTAATTTTAATTTCACTTTTGGTATCGTTTACGATATTTTCATGTTTAGTTGAGAAAAGCTATTTAAAAAATCTATGCATATTCCCTATTCAATTTTCAGCAGTTACTCAATCACTTAAAAAATCCTTGAAACCGAAACATTGCTTTGACATGTATTCTATGTGGCCTGTATAATAGTAGTTTAAGTAACTGACACATAATAATAGTTCTTAAAAGTGTGGTATTATAAAACTAGCCCAAGGTGATAGGGCCATTTATAGTAATTAACGCACATTTACGAGGTAAATTTACGGTAATGGCTATAGCCAAATTGGGTGGAAATTATTGCTCGTAAACTTTACGTACAATAACTCTCCCTCTGGATCGATGAGCACAGTGAATTATCCGTCCTAACGATTTTACTCGTAGGATCGAATCCAAAAAATGCAATAATTATCTTAAACTTCCTTGTACTTGTCGGTCACTATGGTGGAACCCTTATACAATCCAGGGGAACCAAACGCTTGCGCGAGCTAATCTACATCTAGCGCCATCTATCGAGCCGCGGCGCAACTAGGCACGCCAGCTTTGAATCGCTTAGGTGAATAAGGTCGGTTGGTGGTTGTTACTTAGATTAAACGCCGAATTTGTATAAACTAATCTCGGAGTAAGTCTTTTTCCAAGTTAGGAGAAATGCGGCCTAAGTATAATAGACTATGTTTAGGGAAAAACAGAATTTTATGATTTATATAAGCTTTGAACTAAGTACTTTATCTAATAAAAAAAACAACACGTACTTCGATTTACTGCTGTTATTGATTTATGGTGATAGAATTGTTTATGATGTTGTCCGAATGAATAATCCAAGTTTGTGGCCTCGAGCGCCGAACGAACTTTGTCAAAACTAAAAAAAAAACTAGTAGGACTAGTAGTTTTTGATAGTAGCTTCCTAGGACGTTTTTAAAGAAAACTAAGTTGGCTACAATGTGAGACTAGAATCACAGTATAAATATAGCTAAAGCAGTAAAGAAACTAGGCCTACTTATAGAGATAAATACCTACTCTCCAATTGAGCGTAAGGGTTGACCTCAAAATTTTAGTAAAATTTAAAAAGTCTTTGTTTACTACCTCAACTAGTTAGTGCAAAGTCGATATCTGGTGTGGTCTGTGACAACGAATCCGTAAGCAGATTGAGAAAAAGTAGCCGCCATCTTGAACTTTTTAATTATTCGACTGATTGCATCTAAAATCAATATCCGGGGATATTAATGGTCTCCAAAAAGTAGCCGCCATCTTGAATGTTTTAGTTATTTGACTGATTGTTTCCAAAACGTTATATATATGGTGATATTTATGATCTCCAGTGAGGAATCGGTATCGGGATATTAATAATCACTATATCTTTGAAAATATCATGTATGTTCTCAAACACATACATGACTTCAGGCATAACCGTGACGTTCACAAGCTCAACAGGCGAAATAAGGATAAACTCGTAGTCCCAGGTCACCGTCTTCGTAAAGTAAGTTCATCGTTCGTGGAGAACTGCGTAGTGATTCTCTCAACGACGGTCGGAAGGACGAACGAGTGATGTCAGTGCGAATAAGACATGTTTTAGCGCGTGCATTTTCAATTTAGCAGCATGGATTCTGCCGATGGATCGAACGTATAAGGCTGCTTAATTGAAAATGCACGCGCTAAAATGTGTTATGTTCGCTCTCACGGGACTAACCTAAACTCGCCGCTGCGATTTCGCTCGATCGTCCGCCCGTGCGTCGTTTTTGAGAGAATAACACCCCTGTATACGCTTCTACAATAAGATACCTACTGATATTGTCAATATGCCGTCAAATAAGGTTAAGTAAAAGATAAAAGATAAAAGATGTTTATTCAGTAAGTAGGCCGCACGGGCACTTTTACACGTCAAAAATCTACCAGCGCTTCGCAAGAAACCACTGCTGAGAAGAAGCGCCGCAAGAAACTCAACAGTTAGTCGTTTTTTAAATATACAATTTTAAAACTTAACCTAGCATTATATAAAACAATGAATATAACATACGATAAGAAATAAATGAATTCACGCGTAGTTGAGCAGGAAAATGTGTCAAAACTCTGAATTTTCTCCAGAACTAATTAGTAGTAAGTAATAGAAAATAATTATGAAAATTATACTTAATTATGATGGTGTAATACAACTACATAAAAAGTTTCGATACATTCTCCTACAGAAACCGTGTCCCCTAGACTATTGTATATTTACAATGTTTAAGTACATATTTCTTACGATTAAGTTATTATTAAGTTATTTGGGTGTTTAGTTTAGGCCAAGCACTTTTATCTGATAGATAGTCCTCGACCCTATAGTAAGCTTTAGACATCAGCGACTTTTTCAAGTAAGTTTTAAGTACTGGAAATGGTAACTTTAAAACTTCGTCAGGTAATTTATTATAGAAATGGATGCATTGACCTACAAATGATTTAAAAACCTTACGAACACGAATTTTTTTAATAGCTATTTTATTTTTATTTCTTGTATTAAAATTATGTATATCACAATTCTTAATAAAAGAGTCCTGATTTTTAATGACATAAATAATATTCTCATAAATAAATTGTGACGCTACTGTCAAAATACTAATTTCTTTAAATAGTAATCTTAAAGAATCACGGGAGTTTAGATTATATATAGAACGGATGGCTCTTTTTTGTAACACGAATATAGTCTGTATGTCAGCAGCTTTTCCCTAAACCAGAATACCGTATGACATAACACTATGAAAATAACTATAATAAACTAAGCGAGCTGTCTCAACATTCGTAAGTTGCCTGATTTTCCTAACAGCATAAGCTGCAGAACTTAATTTACCTGCTAGTACTGCTATGTGGGGACTCCATTGCAAGTTTTTGTCTATAGTTATCCCTAAGAAAAGCGCCTTATCTACCATTTCCAAACACTCGCCATTTAGAAATATACTAGATTCTACCGGTCTAACATTAGGCAAAGCGAACCTAACACATTTAGTTTTCCTAGCATTGAGTAGCAAATTGTTACTAGTAAACCAATTAAGTACTTTACCTAGCGTGGCGTTTATCCTAGTGTAATTGACGGATTTTCGGTCTACCTTGAAAATCAATGATGTATCATCAGCAAATAGCACAATATCACAAAGATTCTCTATCATGGGTGGTAAGTCATTAATGTAAACCAAAAATAAGAAAGGACCTAATATGGAGCCCTGAGGCACACCTAATTTAACAGCTGCTCCAATGGACTGTGTTCTGTTTACAACAACCGTTTGTGTCCTATCACTAAGATATGAGGACATGAGATTTAGAGAATTATTAGTCAGACCATAATGTTCTAATTTTAATATAAGAGTCGCATGATCTACGCAATCGAAAGCTTTGGAAAGGTCACAAAAAAATCCTATGGCATCACAAGATTTCTCCCAAATATTGTATATATATTTAATGAGTACAGATGCTGCATCAGTTGTGGATCGTCCTCTGGTGAAGCCGAACTGATTACTGTTAAGCAGTTTATTTCTATTGAAGTGACCTAACATATCATTTAACATTAACTTCTCAAAAACTTTACTTAAAACAGGTAGAATAGAAATGGGACGGAAATTCGTTAAATCACTCATCTCACCTGATTTAAAAAGTGGTATGACTTTACTATATTTCATAAGATTTGGAAAGACCCCCTCTGAAATGCAATTATTGTAGATTAAAGCTAAGTGAGGTGCAATTATATCTATGACATGATGGATGACTTTAACTGAAGTTCCCCATAAATCCTCAGTTTTTTTTAAACTGAGCGATTTAAATACCTTAACAATAGTAGCTGAATCTACATAGCTAAAATCAAAGCTAACATTACATTTAGTAACATTAGCACAAAGTGATTTTTGAGCTTCAATCGCAGATGATTGAAGACATTTCGTGGTATTAATGGCTATGGTGGAGAAATAATCTTCGAACGCTAAGGCCACGTCTTTGTTTGAGGTGATTTGTTTGTCACCATTGTTTAGAGCGATTATATTATCACGAGTTTTTGATTTACCTGTTTCTCTTATTTATTATCTTCCACACAGTTTTTACCTTATTGTCAGAAGTTTTGAGTTTAAGACTTAGAAAGTTTGACTTAGCAGTCAAGCAAACTTAAGTCTCGCATTAAATTTACGCGCGGCAGTCCCAACTCCCTTATCAACGCTTTTGAGGACAAATACGATTCTCCCATCCTCAAACACTTCAACCAAATAGTCACCAATACTTGGTTGATAAGAAACCGGTAGTAGTTAGGCTAATTAATTAGTAATATTATTATTGTTATATTTTTCTATTATTGTATTGCTTAACTTAGATTTAAAAATGTTATGTTCTAACACATGGATCTAGTTATCGGAATATAAACACATTATTATTATTATTATTTTAAGTATTTATTTAATTTTCTGTAAATTAGGTTTTTTACAATAAATATTCAATTATAAAAGTAAAATAACAATACTAATATAAAAAATAAACATTATAAAAAACCTAACCTACGAATGCCGCCGGCAGCGGGGCATTGCTCAAGCTACCGGTGGTTAGGGCTGCAGAGAGAGGAACCTCCTCACAATACGTGCCGTGTCGAGAAGTACTGCCTTCTGTATCTTGCCCTTGATCCAGCCATCTAGCGAGAGTCTCTTGAGGTGTTGGTCGAGACTCTTCGCTATAAGACCGTTTGCCGAAACAACTATTGGGACAATGATCGTCGAGTCAACATCCCACATGGCGGTCACCTCGTGAGCCAAGTCAAGGTACTTGCTGAGCTTGTCCTTCTCAGCCTTCACGAGGTTCTCATCATGCGGGATGGTGACGTCAACGAGCACTGCCCGGCGTTGAGATCGATCTATCAAAACGATATCAGGCTTATTGGCGACAATAGTCCTGTCCGTGATGACAGATCGATCCCAATAGAGCGTAGCACGACCATTTTCGAGAACTGGCGTCGGTGTGTACTTATAGTACGGCACTTCAGACTCAACAAGACCATATTGAAGAGCAAGTTGCTGATGGATGATCCTGGCCACAAGGATATGTCTGTGCAAGTACTCGCTGTTGGCCAAATGCGAACAACCGGAAATTATATGTCTGAGGGACTCGCCGGGGCAACGGCATGCTCGACAAATATCAACCGTGCCATCCCTCAGAATATATTTCCGGTAATTATTTGTCATTATGACCTCGTCAGCAATTGCACAGACAAAACCTTCGGTTTCCCCAAAGAGGTCACCAAACCTTAGCCAGTTCACGGACGCTAAAAAGTCTACCTCGGGCCTTGTCAAGCTCCTTGCTCCCCCTATTTCTCCCCGTTGGGGGTCGATTTTCGGAAAATCCTTTCCTTTTTATTATTATTATTATTAAGTGCTACTTGCAGGGTAAGGCACGTTATACTGTAAATGACTTCTTAGACGAGAAATACATTTTTAAGTAGTGTAAGGTATTACTGAAATTATGGTTCTCTTTTTTATTAATTATAATAGCTGAGCACTGAACAGCGGTTATTGCAAAATGCCGCCAATAATCTAGACATTTTAAAATTCTTTGTAATTTTAATTGGTTCTTGTGCACAAGACACTTCAGAAATGAGAACACATTGAGATGTTTCTTGCCGGACAGCTACTTTTTATTGATATATTTTGTCCGGCAGCATGAGCAATTGAGCATGTCATGCTCACTCAAAGGTCTTTGCTTACGGCGGCGTCGTTGATCGGGTCGCCACCTTCCCAAACACAAGGATGAGGGAGGCGACGTTCGTACGCGTAGCAGTAGTTTCCCGCCACTCCCCCTATTTCTCCCCGTTGGGGGTCGATTTTCGGAAAATCCTTTCTTAGTGCTCACTTACATCACGAAAGGAACCCCTGTACCAAATTTCAAGTTTCTAGGTACAGTAGTTTCAGCTGTGCGTTTATATATAAGTCAGTGAGTCAGGTTTGCCTTTTATTTATACACTCAGGCGCAAAAATAACGGGTCAGAGTGCGTTTTTCATACAAACGAGGCTATTTTGAAGCCTTGGTTCCCTACTGGGCATTGTTTTGAATGAGGTTTAATGGTGGATACTCCGAGGTTCAATGGAGGAGGTCAAAAGTTCTTAAGATACCTAGCTGATCGCACAATCACTTAACACCACAGCGATAGAGTTTGGGTCAGCATTTGGATTTCCTCACGTTTTATTGCCATTTTAGATGTTTTTATGGCCAAGCACAATTCCTGCGTTAGCCACAGATTCAATGCAGGGTATCCTAGGCACTCTGGAAGTTCTGTATCGATGCTCGGGGTATCCATCATCAGATTTCACTAAAAGCCTCTTGAGTATGAAAAACGCACACTGACCCGTTTTTTTGCTCCAGAGTGTAATATAAGTATAGATTAAAAGATGAATCCAATTGTTTCCCCAGGGCGGTGTGGTACTGGTCACAGAAGACGTTGGAGAGAAACTCCTCCCTAAGTTCGCCAAGAAGGCGGACGATTTGAACGTACACATTGTGATCGTCCCCAATGGCACCATACAACAGCTGCGCGATTTAGTCGCTCTCGTCGCTAGTCACGAGGTGAGAGATACAAATAAACAAAATCACTACATAGTATAAAACAAAGTCGCTTTCCGCTGTCTGTCCCTATGTATGCTTAGATCTTTAAAACTACGCAACGGATTTTGATGCGGTTTTTTTTACAAGATAGAGTGATTCAAAAGGAAGGTTTATTTGTATAATAAATGTTTTTTTTATGAACGGGTGTTACAGAAAACTCATATAAACCGAAGCGAAGCGAGGGCGGGTCGCTAGTAATAAATAAGCAAATTGCGGGTGGTAGGACCTTGTGCAGGGTCCGTCCGGATCGCTACCACCATCTTATCCATTAACCTACCGCCAAACAGCAGTGTTCGCATTGTTGTGTTCCGGTTTGGGGATAAGACAGCCGGTGAAATGACTAGCATAGAGGCATTCCATCTTAGTCCTCAGGGTTGGCAACGCATTTGCAGTCTTGTGAATGCGAATGTCTATGGGTCACAGTTTCCACTTACCATCAGGTGGCCTGTGTGCTCGTTTGTCTTCTCTATGCCATAAAAAAAAACAAAGGCAGGCATTCCACTATCGATGTTTAATTTGATTCAGTTTAATTTAACGACGCGCTGGCCTAGTTGGTAGTGACTGCCTACGAAGCTAGCGGTCCTGGGTTCAAATCCCGGTAAGGGCAGATATTTGTGTGATGAGCGCGAATATTTGTTCCTGAGTAATAGAAGTTTTCTACGTATTTAAGTGTATATTCCTTTATCTAAGTATTTATATCGTTGCCTAGTAACCATAACCATAGTATAAGCCTAGAGCTTAGTTTGGGACTAGGTCAATTGTTGTGACATTAACCCATGATATTGTCCCCTGATATTAAAAAAAATGGAAGTGTTTTTGACGTAAGTACCGGAACAGCAAACCCTCCTTTGCCCCCTTTTGTTCGCCTTTGTACATCTCTTTTGTTTGTACTATAAAGTGTTTACATACATACATACAAACGCATTTCTCGAAAAAAAGTAGAAACTGTGGGCACTGTGGCTGGTTATTTTTTTCCATGGGATATTGCGAGATATTAGAAATATTACGAAATCTAAATAAAATGTAGAGTTCTTCTAGAAAATTGTGATTTATGAGTGTTACTCGCTGGGTGAATATTTCTTAACCTCCTGAGGTTCTTTTATACCTAATAATGGAGAATTTCAACTGACATCTTTTTTTTACCTACTACAGATTGAGCCCCCTCCGCACTCGGTGTTCCCCGCCGAGGAGGCCCAGGAGGTGGTAAGAAAACTCTGCAACTCGGAGATAAAAGGACGCGCCATCTTGAAATTCCACAATGTCAACTAAACTGGTCCGTATATCATAAAATGTCAGGAGCTGTGCAAATTCTAGAGAGTAAAAGAGATAGCGCTATCGCAGTTATAGTAAAACCACAAATATAACACTTACAGCAATCTTCGTCCACGAACGAACGTATACATCAATAAAAATTGGCCTTGTTATGTTATGCAATGACAGCTAAACTCGAATGACAATTGACGCGCCGCTTAACAAAATGGCGGTCGACGGCGTCACCGTAATGGCTGCCAATCATTTGACCAATAGCCGTCAAAGATTTTACCCGCGCAAACGCGCTGCCTTATCATTGGCCAAATCGTTCTCGCGTCTTTTAAAAAAATGCTTACTCCGCAGGTACATCGTTGCAACTTATACTTGTGGTCTTCTGTGCACGTCTCGTTCACTGCCTGGAATCTAGATTAGTTTTAACGGTCTGAATCGAGAAACTTTAATATTGCCATATCATACTTCCACAGATTCAACCGGTAACTATTACCTAAATATACAAAACCCCTCGATATATTGACATTGGGTGACATGTTTTTCTAAAAATCTATAATAAATTATAATTTATAATGATTATTTTAAAAATTGTATCTATACTCCATTTCATAAATATCAATAAACTAAACCACTAGGTTTTATTAAACAGCTAATCAAGTTGTTTTGTCGCACTTTGACTTATAAATATTTTGTTTCTTAATGACTGGCGACCTCGTTAGGCTGTATTCTACTCAGCGAACCAGTATCGCTTTTGACATGTTATCGTATTGCCGTTTGACTTGTCCCACTCGAGCGGGAAGCGAGTGAAGCCAGCGATCAACTTTTAATATATGCATCTCTTTTATTGACACGGGATCCATATCTTTTGTTCGTTACATGAGCGAGAAAATAGTCGATAGATAATTGCTTCCTCGCCAGCAGTGGCTCAAGTCTGAAGTAAACAAAAGCTATCATAACGTTGACAGATGGCATGTCAAAAGCAACGCGGGCTCTTTATTGACCATGGAACCCTAAAAATACCTTTTAGACTTATATTTATGTGTTCTAAATGTTAGGGCTTGTCGATATATCACGTGGGAAATGGTGGGGGAGGGGTTCGAAAAAAACCGAGCTTGACTTGATAAGGGGGGGGGCTACCCTAAAACCAAATATCAAAAGGGGGGATAGGAGTGTTTAAAAAAAATGCTAAAGACATGTGATCAATGGACGAGCCCTTTTTCATATTTGTCTAGATATACGAAAATAATATTTAATCATGATCGTTATGTGCTTATTGATGTTTATATACGGATCAATAGATCGATAAAGTCGTTGACATGTTACTGAAATGAAATGAAATGAAATGAAATAGTTTTATTCCGGAAAACAGGTTCCATAAAGAGCACAAAAGAAAAGAAAAGAAAAATACAATAATGTCATAAAATAACAATAACTGAGTTACGCGGTATAGCAATAAAATTTTAAAAATAGAATATAGGATGTTCCTCTGAAAAATTTACTTTATTAAGCTTAGTTTTCTTAAACTATGCATCTTTTTTGCGAATCTTCAAAATAATAATTGGTGATCTATGTATTTTATTAAAGCAGTTTTTTTTCTGTTTTTCGTAGGTATGTATGTATCTACTAATGGTTAATATCTGTTAATCTGTCAAGGTTAACTGGAAGTTATCACATATGGGTAATAAGTCCGCATAATTTACTATATCGATGCAAATATGTCTTGTAATATGCGTGTCAAGCTTTATTAAAGGTGGTTAGTGGAAGTCATATTTTTTTAATCAAATTTGCCACCAACTTTTTTTTGTCTGTTGGTATTGACAGTCACATTTAAAGTTTTTTTATAGGATATTGGCCAAGTTCGTATTTTTTTTGTAGCTGTACAGTTAATCCAAACATACTTTTGACATAATCGTTAATTACGTTTATTTTTAGAGACAGACAAACTATTGTAGAGTTCTAAAGTTACACTCAGGTTCGAAAGGTAGGCTTCCTATTTTACACAGCAGAGTGTGACGTTCGTTATCCATTGCTTAGTCGACGAATCCCTACATCACTGGGCTTCATCTAAGCTACGCAATGTACACCGAATTTTCAAATATATTGTTTTCTGACTTCTCCACTTCTCTCTACGTGGGTTATTACGCGCATACGTAAACATTTCATTCTTATTAGTTCGATCAACTTTTTGTTTAGAAAAATGATTATCTATACTTCTATACTAATATTATAAAGATAAGTTTGTGACGTTGTAAGGGGTAATCCCTGGATCTACAGAACCGATTTTAAAAATTATTTTACTAATAGAAAGCCACGCTATTTGTGAGTGTCATAGGCTATACAGGGTGTCTTGGAAAGGTTTTGAGATATTTGGCGGGGTAATAGTTCGCACGATTCTGATCAGGGGGGTATGGTTCATTTTTGTTTCTGTTAATGTAAAAAAAAAAGAAGGATTAATTATATTAATTTTGTTACTTGATGTATCGCAGCCGATATCTCGACCTTGACATTTTGACGCTGATACTATACTACTACAAACGTTCGTAGTAACTAACGTCAAAATTCTAAAGGTCAATGACCTGACACCATACGTTGTTTACATGGTATGTAAACAAACAGTTCGTTCCATGTAAGCAGAAATCTGACTAACATTTTAAAATAATTATAAATTTTAGTGCAACTTACTGTATTTTCATTTTTACAATTTGAACACTAGCTGGTTTTAAATGTGAATTCACTAGATCTCTTGTTCACGCTTCGCCAAGACTGATCATAATATTATCGTCCTTCTTATATTATTGTCGAGATCTACTTAACCATTTACCATTCTTTTCTGTTCTAAAGTGGCCCGTATAACCGGTTTACAGCAAAAATAATTACGACTTGAATATCTCAAAATAACATAACAATGACATAATATTATAATGACAGACATAAATTCATAGACTCAGACATAGATTCATAGACTCAGACATAGAGTTCAGATAGACATGGATTGAACGATCGATCATGTACGCGTGCTACAAAAACCTCATATAAACCGAAGCGAAGCGAGAGCGGGTCGCTAGTTAAGTAATAAAGTATAATAATACCACGAAAACGAATTCTAACATGATTCGAGCTTGTTAGCTCACAGCTATAAATAAATAGTAAATACCAAATGTCTTAAATATCTTCACATTATTGCTTCAAATTTGATATTTAGTAGAGATTATTATTTCGAATAAAAATGTAAAAGAAAGCTGTTATTCTATTTGGTGTATCCCAATTACTTCAATGATTTTACTACGACGTTGATGTCTTCTTCACTGTGGTCTCCTATTGAAGCGCTGATAGAATTTGACGTGTAAAAGTGCCCGTGGGGTGTAGACCAGGTCCAGAACATACATACATACATCCAAAGATTAAATCACGCCTGTTTCCCAGAGGTGTAAGCAGAGACACTCATTTCCACCTGTTACGATCCTAACAAATCTCTTTCGCTTCTTCCACATTCATACATCGTCATGATGCACGCATTCACGTCGGTTTCGCGTACTTAACACTTTAATTGCCAAGAGCTCTAATTTTCATAAAAAATAGACTCACCTAGGGAATTGGCGGCAGTTAAAGTGCTGAGATCCAGAACATGCATTTTTATACTTATTTTCTTGTATTACGAGTAGCAAATCATAGTTTATTATAAACCTGAAAGTTTGTAAGTATGGATGGATGTTTGTTCCTCTTTCACGTAAAAACGGCTGGAGCGATTTGGATCAAATTTGAAATGGAGATAGCTTATACAATGGATATGCTACTTACACACATATGCTACTTTTTATAAAGGAAAATTTAAAAGTTCCCGAAGGAATAACGATAATCGAAATCTACGCGGACTAAGTCGCGGGCAGAAGCTAGTGATATAATAAAACCTCAGTATGAGTTTCGTTAGTAAGAAACATTTAAAGACTATTTTTGTTCGTTACGTCTCGACACGACGTTACGTTTCCATACATAATTATTATAAATATTTTTCGTATAAGTTCCCTAAATGTGTAAGTAATAAAATACTGAATTTAAATCTCGTACACAAAGATCATTATCAATTATCCTTAATACCCGCGGGCTTTTTTTTAAAATTGTTTAGTCAGGACCTGGCATTGCTCTTTGGTAACATGATCCAATATTTACCCAAAACTTATGTATAATAAGCTATTATTCCCAACGAAATAACCACCATTAAATGATGGTTGTTGTGGTACATACTTAAGAATACTGTAGTCACCACGTCGACCTCTTCTGACGAAGCTGTCCTACGTTTTTCTCTTTCTTCTAGGATACGAATATCTTTTAACAACATGTATGATGCCAGCTTTAAATGTAATTCTTATAAAACGTAACGTGTAGAGACGATTTTATTTTTACAAAACCTACACCTAAACCTCTTTTCATAAAGAGTATTCAATGGTACAAGATTTAAAAAAATACTTTGCTGAACTGTCAAAGGACAATAACAAATTATTGATTCGTTTTAATAATTGTGTGTTGTATTCATAGTTATCCCTGATGGTGGTAGAAATCAATGAAATAAATCCATGATTCATGATCTAATAAAAGAACTTTAATGTACCTACGAGTACAAGTGCTATTTTACCTGTGCGAGTGTGGGAAGAGTGTGAGTAAACATCGTAATCGTAAGTTTCATTTTTAAATTATTTCACATAATAGCCCTTATCAGAGATCATCTTTTCATTCATATTACAGTTCAGTTTCAGTCTATTTTCAGTTTTCTAAACACCGTGGAGCTTTTGACCGTGATTAGAAAGATTGTTGATATGGAACAACTTGTTTATTTACATTACGTTGTGACACATGTTATGTCATACACCGGTTTGACGGGGGCAAAAATGTAGCAGTGCTAGTGATTCAATATCGACAAAATTTATCGACAACGATATAAAGCAATTTTTGATCATCATTAAAATAAGTAATGGCCTAGTTTGAATGACTTTTAATTATGTGCAAACCTCTTATAATACAAACAACCGGTATCTGACATTGACTCTGGACTCGAGTCACTTTTGACAACCGTTAAAATTACATTGAATAACAAATTAATTCAGTACGACAATATTCTTTACTATTCCGACGAATTGAGAACCATTTAGTTTTTTAAGTCGGTTAAAAATGATTCGAAAGAAAAAGATCGTTTATCTTCATGGATAGCTGATCATTTAGTTATCATCACTACATATTATAAAACAAAGTCGCTTCCCGCTGTCTGTCCCTATGTATGCTTAGATCTTTAAAACTACGCAACGGATTTTGATGCGGTTTTTTTTAATAGATAGAGTGATTCAAGAGGAAGGTTTTCATGTATAATAAACTTTGTTTTATGTACGGGTGTTACCGAAAACTCACATAAACCGAAGCGAAGCGAGGGCGGGTCGCTAGTAGAAGATAAAGGTATTTACAACTTTATTTTGTAAGTAATGGAAGATCCATATGTCACGAAAAAAATTGTCGATAAACTTAATCGATATTTAATGAATCACTAGCACTGGTACATATTTGCCCCCGTCAATCCGGTGTATGGGTTATGAATGAATTAGTTAAGATGGAGCACACTGAGAGCATCGTCAGGATAAATCAGTCTGTAACTCAGTCAAATATTAACTTAAAAAAAAGTTACCAATGTAGAGATGATCCAAATCATCCACCCTATCTACGGTTAAAATTTCTTCGATTGATTTCAAGACACCCTGTATATTAACGCCAAAACAAAGTTTATTGCCCAACGAAGTGGGCACGGGAATATATATATGCTTGAAAGAAAACTCATGAAAGAATACGGTATTTGACAAACGTCAAATCAGCTTCTTTTTATGAAACATCAAAAACGCTCCGTTACTATGGAATTTATAGGGATTACTATCTTGTGATGTCACAATCAAACAGCGTCCTTATTGGTGGATTTTAAAAAAAATCAAAATCTTAAAATAGCAAACGTAAATAAAAGATTGATGTTTTCCTAGTATTTTTATAATGTTTATCTGTTGTTAATAAAAAAACAATTTAATTTCACTCTTGTCAAATACCCTATTGCCACAAAACCCGATGTTTTCAGTACCGTGATTTTAAACGGTACGGACGTCACCATGGCAACGAGGTACAACAAAAAGTTGATTGACCCTTGGACCATCAGCCTATACTATATTCCGTATCTGTCAATAAACTATTCTTTATCTTTTAACATGCTTTTATGCGATTGTCTTTGACCCTAAATATTTTAAGGAGTAACAATTAATGTGATAGATAAACATTTCTACAAACATGTAATTAAATACGGCTCAAACTATAATTAAGTGTAATACAAAGTCCGCTTCCATAACGCCAAACGTTACCTTAACACGGTATTGTATTGTAGGTTCGCTCTTGATTAATTGTTCTTTAGGGCCATGACATACGGTCTACATTTGAACTGGTAGCCAGTTATTGTACGGTTGGTTTACAGTAAAACAACTGATATGGCTTACCTATGTACCTGCGCAGATGACAATTTTTCGAAGCGCGGGAACCAATCTGCATGAACCACGCGTTGTGCGTTTGTATTCTGTGCTATTATTGGTTATTAGTGACGCCATGTTGACGCGCGCCCGCGTGACACTCAGTCAGCCGTCAAACGTGCGTGAGTGAGATGGAAAAAATAGGTACAATTTAATTGGCACCTTATAACTATTACCTAGAAGCCTGATCGTGGGCTTTAGTCGTGCTTTCGGAAATCATCGGAATCGTTGTTCTTGTCTGCGCGAACGAAGATTCACGACACGCCATATAAATTGTGTTCTACTGTACCATGATTTATAGTGACCGTACTCGGTACGAATCGATGCTGTCCCTCGCACTCTATTACAATACTATGAGGGACAGAACATTCGTAAAATATTGGCATATTTATTGTAACTCATGGTAAGGTTACCAGTCCTTTCTTCTAAGCGGTACGAACCATAACATCTTAGACGTGTTGTGGAATGGTTTTTAACTCGTTCGCTATTACTGTCAATTAAATATAATACGATATCAGGTCAAAGACGGCGATACGGCGACGGCAGTCCCTACGGCGATAGAACATTACAAAGTGCAGCTAGTCTGCAGCCAGTAATTATAGTCGTAACTGCATGCTGACTTCAAGCAGACTGCATAGCAATTTTGCAGCTGACGGGTAGTTTAAATGTAGACCGTCTGTCTTGGCCCTTATTTAGGACATACAGTTAGCAACAGAACTGCGCTCTATTATCAAGAGAATACGTTTTGAGTATGTTATTCTGATTAGCTACTTTTGATGCTGTCTGTACTGCCATAATAACTTTTTGTTACGTAATACGGCCTATAACCATATCTACTATCAGTTCTATTGATAGAACTAGTAGCGTTTTTATTGGGCTTTCAACTGGTAATTTTTTTTAAAAGTTTACAATGTAATAAATAATGCAAAAATAATGTTGACAAAACATTGTCCGATTATAAAATTTATGATAGAACTAATAACGAAAAAGCTCATTAGTTCCATTATAATACGTTTAATAACGGAACTACTCGGTAAAATCCCCACTAGTTCCATCTATAGAACTAGTGGGGATAGATCATCGGTATTGGTATGCTTTGTATCGCACAAATTATTATAAGTTGTATTACTGTAATTTATTTATGTACTTTTAATAGTGTTCTAACAAACAATGTCTGTTTATGTCCCTTTGTGGGTTGTATAATGAGTACCTAACAATAGTATATTTACTGTAGTTTCTCAAAGCTTTCTATTTGATATCAATTATAGTAGTTGGATAGTAAACCCATCTTATTTTATTAAGGTCATGTATGCAGGGTGGAAAAAACGAACGCCACATGAACGGCAACTACCTTATGACTGCGCCGAGAGAACGCCGGATGTACAGTGGCGCCCTCATTACTTTTTCGTGTTTTCTAATAAACTAAAGTATTTTCTTGAAATTGGACGGTAAGTGTTTGTACTACAAATGAAAACACAACTTACAGGAACAACAATTCACCTTTGAGTTATCAACTTAACGGAAAAAAGTGGTTACCTTTTTCCGTTAAGCTGACTACTCAAAGGGTGATTGTTTCCCTAAATTGTGTTTTTACTTGCACTACACAAAAACGTATCGTATGATTTCAAGGAAATTCTTTAGTTAACTAGAAAACCCAATAATAGTAATGAGGGCGCCACTGGACGCTCGACGTTTGCTCGGCGCAGTCTTAAATATTGGGAATCTACGCAAAGGAAATTAACTTTTATTTTGAAACACTGCATTTATGTTTTGTTGGAAATTGATGCCTTAACCGGGAATCGAACTGGTCGAATATAACAAAATAATAAAGAAGGGTTTTATTACATAAATGGTCACTAACAATGATCCTTTCGATCTGTATCATAAAACACGACTTTAATGTTTTGTTCCATTTGGTCACCGGCTTACAGTAGTGCCACTTCATGTCTTCCCGTGGGTGTCGTATGAGGCCACTTAAGGAATAAAGGCTACTAGTACTGTTAGGCGATGGGCTTACAACTAACACACTGGTAAACATCTTAGCCTTTGTGCAATCAACAAATTTTTATAGTTGGTTGTTGGGGGTTGCCTACCCCAATCTGGGAATGAAGGCATTTATGTTTATTGTTTTGTCATATTCGACCGGTTCGATTCCCAGTTAAGGAAGACGTTTATTTTTAAATCCAATAATGCAGTATACTTTGTTTTTAAAAATAAAAGTTAGTTTCCTTTGCGTAGATTTTACTATTTCCATTATTTAAAGTAATTGCCGTCCATGTGGCGTACGTTTTTAGGGTTCCGTAGTCAAACTAGGAACCCTTATAGTTTCGCCATGTCCGTCCGTCCGTCCGTCCGTCCGTCCGTCCCCAGTCTAGCTCAGAGACTCATAGTACTAGAAAGCTGTAATTTGGCATGAATGTACATATTAGTCACGCCAACAAAGTGGTAAAATAAAATTTTGAAAAATATTTTTTTTTAATGCACCTCCCCTACACGTAACGTGGGGATGCCTTTTTTTTTTCTTGCCTACCCCATAGTGTGGGGTGTCGTTGGATAGGTCTTTCAAAAATATTGCAGGTTTATGAAAACAATTTTTCGATTAAGGGATCCGTTTATGAAATATTAAGCTTTAAAGCGCTATTTTTTGTTAGAGTTAAGTGTCCCCCCCCCCTACAGCCAAAACTACAAGTACTAAAAATCTGAAAAAAATCTTCAACGAAAGCGCATATAACGAATTTTAAAGGAAAACTATCACGGCTAAGTAGACATGATTAGTTCCTGAGATACAGGCGATTAACGGGTTTATACCTACTAAAAATCATCTAAGACAGCGCCAAATAACTTTAAATAGAAAATTGTTTCATACATGTTGATTTTTGAGATAGTTTTTTGTGTTTGTCGTTACGGCTTCGGAACCCTACACTGAGCATGTTCCGACATGCTCTTGCCCGGTTTTTTCCATTCTGTATAATGAACGTTGACGCAGTTTAAAAACAGGGGCCCTAATATGGCTACGTTAATCGCGTGATAAAGTTTGGACAAGGCATCCGTCACCTTCTGACATGTATATAAGTACGAGAGTGACGGATGCTTTATCCACATTTGACCCGCGATATAGACGCAGTCATACTAGGCCCGCTGGAGCCCTATTCTGCCCTCCTAAGCCAATAAACAGTGTCTTAAATTCAATCACCAAAGCAGATTAAATTCTACGTCGTTAATAATAAGGTTGATATTACTACAGGAGGTTTATATTAGTTACTGCGTTTTTGCTTAGGACGGCAGTATTCTAATCGGTAAAACTATTGTTTTAGACATGTTATATTATAGAATCGTTTATAAAACGGCACCGGGCGTCCAGTGGCGCCCTCAATACTATTATTGTGTTTTCTAACAAACTAAAGTACTATCTTGAAATCGAAGGAAGACATGACTTAATAACAATTAACCTTTTTCCGGGTATCTATGGCTGGCTGTAATTCTGAAAACATCTGTCCAATTATTAAATTTTTGTAAATTAGTTAATCGTTGATTTTGGTTTGCAAATCCAGGGCAGTTTTGTGGGACAATTTGTAACATTGATGAAGAACTAGCATTGAATAAAATAACATTGAAAATATGGTTCCAAATGAGTTAGCGGTCAAGATCACACCATGCCATTTAAGTGGATGCGGTCATAACGACTATGACTGGAAGATTTCGTCGATAGGACAGGATTCACCGTACATCGTTGCTTATGTATACTTGACATGACAAAATTACGTTATGTAGACGCCATTTAATAAATAAATAATAATATAACCTTTTTCCGTTACGTTGGTTAAAGGTTATTAAACTTTTTCATACATATACATTGTGTATTCATTTATACAACTAAAAACTATCCTAGTTATAGAAAACAATAATAGTAACGGGGGCGCCACTGGACGCTCGGTGGAGTCCTAATTAACCGATACCCATTTTAAATCTCTTGATCACCTCCATAACATAGATTTAATATACATTTGTATTACGTTTCGACCCTTCAAATCTATAAGGTCAGGTGGGGTAAGAGAAGGGACTAGTGCGACAAACCATATATTTATTAGGAGATATTGTTAGTTTGACGGTCTTCCCCCGTAGACGCACTTGCATCAGGTGGGGTAAAAGCGTCAAGGGAGTTAGAGCGACAAATCATTATTGTTGGTTTGACGGACTTGCCCCGTAAATGGGTGGGCCAAGTCCCCACCTTATCTTAGATTATAAAAAAAATCCTTACAATGGCATTTAGAAAGCGTCCGTTGCTTAATCCTTTATAATTGTAAATGTGCAGTCGATTAAATAAGTGTTCCAAACATCCTATCAAATTAAGAATTTCGCTGAAATCACTCATATTGTCTGAGGTAAGATGCAAACGGAATTTAACCTTAAAATGATATGGTCGACTGTTCATATTTTTGGTTACTCTTCGCATATTATGTTACTAAAAAAAGTGGCGTAGTCCTCGTGAATTTAAATGGCGATGTTTTTATATTTTATTAGTTCTTTTATTTTGACTTAAATCATCCATTCGTCTTAATTTTCTTGTGTATGAATGAAATAATAAATAACAAAAATAGATAGGCCATATTAATGTCTAGTCATGGAATTGCGGAAATCATAAAATCGAAATGTACTCGTATTTTAATGTAACTTAGATTTAAGATGTCAGTCATATTATTGTTAGGGGTAAGGAATAATCTTAGTTACTTGAATAACTGTTTATTGTACTTTTATTAAATAAAGGGATGTGATCTTTATAGTTTTGTTTTAATAATACCTTTTACCCAATCGCGTCGGTTGCTTCATATCTTCCGATAGACTGTAGGTCTGTCTTTGTATTTCCCCCAATGGCTTAAAGCGTCTAATTGGCAAAATAGGTACAATACGGAACGAGTCTAATACAAAAACAACGTCGTCTATTATGTAACGGCACGGCACGTATTGCAATGTTCGGCTGCTACTAAAAACATAGTTTGGGTCACCTCACACAGTGGCATATATGGTACAGATGTAAGTAGTGAATAATCCTTTCCCATCGTTTTTGGTCGGATAACTTCGTATTTATCTTGCTTTCTCAGTTGGCTTATTGATGGGTACTGAAGCTAATTGAGAAAGCTAGATGAATACGAACTACTACAACTCGTCAGATTCATGATGAGGATCATACGGGGATCGTGAAGGTACCATTTACAGACTACTACACACTATTTAAAAGACTTTCTCTAGACATCTTGAAGCAGCACTGGTCAATCACTGTTCGCAATAAAGGTAAATGGTACGCAGACATACAACGAGACTTACCAACAAAACCATGGTAGGTATAACCGCTTCAGATATTGCGGTAGAAAGTTTCTTACTACGCTCATTCGCCTTCGATATGGGCACTGGGATGGACTAAAGCAAAGGGGGCGCAAAATTTTGATGGGGGTGGTAGATATGACACCTATTTTTTAAGGGGCAGACTCGTGGTCACACCAGATTGTCACACCACTGCTATTCGCTTTGGTCGGAAATTCGACAGAAATCATTCTTATTCCGCAAAAGTAGGTAGGTTAGGTTCGTTAGGTATCTTTAGATGCCCGAAGGGCAAATCGCTCAGAAATAGGAGCCCTGCCTCGGGCAGGGCTCCGTCGAATAGTAGTGGTGTGACGACCTGGTGTGACCACGAGTCTGCACCCATTTTTTATGATGCTATCGTATAGAGGACGCTAAAATAAGCATGTTTTGTATGAGCAACCTTTCTCTAAACTTGATAATTACAGAGATATTGGCTCGTAAATGGACACAATTTTTTGGACACAAAATATCGAGGTGGGTGGTACGAGGGGCGACTGAAAAGTTCTAAGCCTAAGGTAGAAAAAAAATGTTCAGATTTTTTTTACTATTTTTATTTTTCAATATAATCTCACTCTAATTCAATGCATTTATTACATTTTTTAAATAATGCTTTTAGACCGTTAAAAAAATAAGTTTTAGTTTGGCTGTCGAAATGTTCCTGTACAGCCGCCTTCATCTCTTCATCACTGCCAAATCGCTTTCCCCTTAAATCTTTCTTCAAATTGCTGAATAGAAAATAATCACTAGGGGCCAGATCTGGACTGTAAGGTGGATGATCAATTTCCTCGAAGCCAGTTTCCTTCAGAGCAAGCTTGGCAACACGAGCGGTGTGAACGGGGGCGTTGTCTTGCAAAAACAAAATGCCTTTGCTCAGTTTGCCCCTTCGTTTCTCGACTATGGCTTGACGCACTTTTCTTAATAGCTCAGCATAATAAAATAAACTGCATTTATCGTAGAGCCTTTCGCCAAATAGTCTATTAAAAGAATGCCATCGCAATCCCAGACCACGGTGGCCATTAGCTTAGACGCCGATCTTTGAACCTTGAATTTCTTTGGCGGCCTTTCACCCTTTTCGATCCACTGCATAGATTCAGACTTCGACTCTGGATCATACTGTCTGATCCATGTTTCATCAACAGTTACTATGCGGGAACAAACTTCATCTAAACCTTCTTCACATAATTCTAAAAATGCCTGAGAAGTTTGAACACGACGTTCTCTATCGAAAGCTGTGAGCATTTTCGGCACCCAACGAGCACTTACTTTTGTCATATGCAAATGTTGATGCAAAATCTCTCCAACTCTTTCCTTACTAATACCTAAGGCTTCAGCTATTTGCCAAACCTTAATTCTCCGATCCTATAATACCAACTTTTTGAATTTTTCAGTATTTTCTTCAGTCACAACCGATATTGGCCTTCCTGAGCGAGGATCGCCTTCGATCGACTCCCGTCCAAGTTTAAAAAGTCGACTCCATTTTTTAACAGTGGCATGAGAAGGGCCAGATTCACCGTAAATACTAGACATTTCTTCAAAAATTCTTTTCGGCGATTTGTCACTTTTCGTGAGGAACTTAATGACTGCACGGTGCTCAATTTTCGTGATATGCGTTGATAATTCACACATGATGACCTTTAGCGTCGGATATCTCGAGATGTAATAAACAAAAGACATTTTTTTCTTTTATTTATTAACTTTTTAAATGGTCTTTTTAGTGGCCAGTATCGCTAACGCATATGCAACCTCAAAATACCTTAGGCTTAGAACTTTTCAGCCGCCCCTCGTAGATATGACACCTAGTTTTTATGATGCTATCGTATAGAAGACGCTAAAATAAGCATGATTTGTATTGGCAACTTTTCTCTAAACTTGATAATTACCAAGATAAATGATGAATTGTAAAATGTAAAAATAGCCTGCGAAAGTTAGGACGCGTCGACGCGTGCCGTCACAGCGTGTTTTTATAGAGCCGGAGGTGTGGCAACCCTCGCCCGCCATGATGAAGCGCGGGCTGCGCGGGAACGAGTGAGGCGAGCGGTCGCCGAAGGTGACCAACAAGCCGAAGCTGCGGAGCCGAGCGCACAGATTATAGGATATGAATATAGGAGCGAAGTGACCGTGCGCCGTCATGCAAGGGCGGAAGGGCTGCTGTTCCCGCAGCGCCGGAGATACGGAAAGTCACTATTGACATTAAAAAAACGAGTTGCTACCAAAAAACTAGGTTAGGTTTGAACTGCGGCCCCATCAGAAACCGAATTGCAATTGGCTAAGTAAAGTTTTTGGAAGATATGTATATTATATTTTTTATCGATAGTCGTCATCCTAAAGATCAAGAAATTGCGGCTCTTTTATTTTTATTTCCTCTAATATTTTAGAAATATTTTTTTTACTTATGAAGTTGACATTTGTACACTTCAATGACTGACTAGCTTGTTGCCTTCGTACTTAATGAAAAAGAAAAAAAACACTTCTATATCTGTCATTGTCAAATCAAATCAAAGTAAACAAACAATTCAATACAACGGCTATTTTCTGTTTGCTTGTGTTTCATGTGATCAGTGTTTTTAGAAATATTTTTAACGATCTCAGAACGAACTCTGGACTTTCGTTTTGCCGCTTTGCTTTAAGAGCTTTGCACGATATTTGGTCTAAGATTTATTTTCGAACCCTTTGGCACTTCTTCTTGGACACCGATTTCTTCCTTTTTTGACGACTCTTGCTCTGCTTTTTGATAGCCACGAGAGCACTTTTGAATTGTACAATCCACGCAATGAATTCAGGCAATCCCACACGGACTGTGGAAATGGAGTATTACAAAGATTTACTTGAATTTACTTATTTGAATTAAACCGTTTGTTTACTTTGATTTGATTTGACGTTGACAGATATAGAAGTGACAGTTTTTTTTTCTATTTCATTAAATACGAAGGCAACAAGCTTGTCGGTCATTGAAGTGTACAAATGTCAACTTCATAACTAAAAAAAAGATTTCTAAAATATTAGAGGAAATAAAAGTAAAAGAGCCGCAGTTCTATGATCTTAAGGATGACGACTATCGAAAAAAAATATAATTTACATCTCTTCCAAAAACTTTACTTACCCAATTGCCATTAGAAGGAGAATGAGGTCCAATATCTAATGTTTGATTTTAGAGAAAAAGCTTTTTATATTGCGCCCCTTTTGCTTTGCAACGGCTTTGCTAGGCGGACCGAAAATGAAGATTTAGAAGTTTTAGAACATATTTGTTTATTACTGTCATGCCGGCTCCACACGCTTGCGGTGTTTGCCAAACACTGCAGGACGCAACTATGTTAGAGTGAGATGGTTTCAATCTCAATCCAACGTATGGTTGTGTCCTGCAGTGTTTGGCAAACACCGCAAGCGTGTGGAGCCGGCATCAGACATTTGAAGTGCAACGAGCGAATTTGTCAAGTGTGATGTATGGAATAAGTAAGTGTTCCCCGCCGTACCTACTCAAGACATTATATACATACATACCTACATACATTAAATCATGCCTGTTTCCCAGAGACCACTTCTTTCCATTTGCTACGATCTTGACAATTTTCTTTCGCTTCTTCCACATTCATACATCGAGTCATGCACGCACGTCGGTTTCGGGTACTTTAGATTCGGCTCTTTTCCAGTATATCTCCGATTTGACTCGAAAAAGTTCGCCTTACTCTGTATTCTATTTTAATTCTGTATTTCAGTATATTTTAAATAGTTTAAGAAAAAATTGATTCAGTTTTTGTTTCTTTTTCTTCTTGTAAACGATGATATATTTAAGTTAGTTATGTAATTTTTAAACTCGTTTTTGTTTTTGTTTCGTAAGTATAGTAATGAAATGTATGGTACCTACTTACTAATTCCATGGTTATGTAATTTTTAAACTCTGTTTCGACAGGACTAAAGCCAGGGATACACTTCGGGGCAAATGTCCCACGACACGTGTCGCCAGCGACGTCGGGTGAAGTGTCGCGACGTTGCCAGACTTCGCTCGACTGGTCTGGCAACATCGCGCGACACGTGTCGCCAGTGACATCAGATGAAGTGGCGCGACGTTGCCGGACTTCGCTCGACATGTCTGGCAACATCGCGTGACAAGTGTAGTAGTAGTAGACATAAGTCGCGCGATGTCGCCAGATAATGTCAGGCGAAGTTTGGCAAAGTAGCACGATTTCGCCTGACGTCGCTGCGGATATAAGTCGCGCGATGTCGCCAGATATGTCACGCGAAATCGGCCGGCTTCGCTTGACATGTCGCCGACACATGTCGTGGGACATTTGTCCCCTAGTGTATCCTTGGCTTTAGCATCCATGGTCAAGAATACTTATTAAAAAAAACCTTCTGGTACATTACCCAATATCCTATAATCTGTGACATTACCTGTCAACATGACCACATATCCTATAATCTGTGAACATGACGGAGTAACTATTTTCATATTTTTCATACTAGATTTGCGATTCCTTTGCGTTTAAAATTTCAAAGTCTTTCAGATATTATTATGTTCAATTAACGGTATTAATCTCATAAAGAAATTGAAAAGTTTCAACAAAGTTAAAGACGGCTTACCCTTTAAACCCTTTGTTTCTGATTGACTTTGAAGTGTGTTTAAACCACAAATGATTAATTTTGGTATTGACAAAAACTCTGGTTCTGGTGATAGGTGCTTTAATAGATAGATAACACAGAGTTGGCAGGACTGGTTGTTTTTTCTGTCGTGCCTCGAAAGATAACACAGAGTTGGCAGGACTGGTTGTTTTTTCTGTTATGCCTCGAAACTATCTGAAGATGGTTCTGTCAGTGCTGTTGTCTGGATTCCAAAGTTTAGGATAGTTTTGTACTAAAAATTACTCCCTTTTTCATTGGTCTTTACTGGCGAGGCTATTGCTGTTTTAGAGGCCGTATTATATGTAGAATCTCACAATTTAAATATTTCAATAATCATCTTTGACTCCCTTATGAGACAAGCTATCTCTTCCAATTTGTTAAGGCAGTCATCAACGTCCCCTGTTATTTATAAAATGAAGGAAGCTCTTTATGCGTGTTTTAATAAAAATATAAATGTAGTTTTGGCATGGATCCCAAGCCATTTTGGTATTGCTGGTAACAAAATGGCTGACTCGTGAGCGAAGCTACTCAGTCTGGCACTCTCGTTCACTACAAAAATTATTCTTTTGACTTAGTTTCCTTCGCTAAGCCCATGCTAGCAAACTCCTGGAATGAGATCTGGCCCAGTTCCAGTATTCAAAAAGGTCGTCATTATGCTTCTATCCAACCAAATATTCCAATTAAGCCTTGGTTTTTCCGCTATCGTCACGCTGATAGATGTGTGACCACCACGCCACGTCATGCTTGTACCCCAGTCCATTTAGCTAAGATCAGGATCAAGGATAGCTCTGTTTGCAAGTGCGGTTGTTTTTGGACGAAGACTCTCCTGATCATATTTTCTTTCCGTGCCCTGAGTTACCATGCTCTCTTTATGACTTCCTCGTCCTGTAAATATGTAAAACTTTTTAACTCTTGTAAATAGTCCTCTCATTAAACATTTAGTTAGACATTCATAAAAATAGAATTAAGTTGTAAACATGTAAATATTTGTTTTGTTTGTAAATATATGAAACCAAAACATTCTTTGTACCTATTTTATTCAAGTTTTGTTCTCATTAAACACGTTTAACGCCTTCATGAAATCATAGTCTCAACACAAATCACATATGCCACAAATCAAAGATCTATCCTGATTTGCGACAAATGAATATGGTATACCATCCTCTTAATGTATATAATTTATTTTATTTTAAGATTCCCCAACTGATGAATCAGCATCTGTTTCTGGAAAAGCATTTTCACTGATCACATGTAACTTCCAACTTTGACACTGGCAGAATTGTCCCACTGGACTGTAGCCATTTACACAGGGAAAACGAAGCATTTAAGGGAGAGTTGGGTGGGAAAATTGGGGCCGTGTGACCAGATATAAATAATGCTTCTTCGGGAACGAAAGGTGGAGCAAGATGATCTAAGTATTCAGCGGATAAGCAGGAGGGTAGAGTCTGTGTGCTATTTTCAGTCATAGCATTCCAAAACCTTCTTATATACTTCCAAACAAGAGTGGGGGATATTTTTGGTGAAATGGATAAACAAAATTGTCTCCAGCTTGACAATTTCTTATCTTTTAGCAAGGACTTTCTTCAATCTATAATTTAAGGAACCTACAAAAAGTGATAGGATGAAGAGTTGTGCCATCATAAGGCAACTGCTGTTCTCTTTGTACATGAACTATGTATGGACCGTTATCAGACACATTGTATTCTGTCCCACTAATTGGAGGACGACAGGGAGGATTTGAGGAGTCTTGAGGAGTTAAAGGAGAGTCGCGGGCAAAGTAGTACCATTTATTTGTATCACTAGGACTAACTCTTTCCTTGATACCTAGGTGATGCGGGCGTTAGGAACAATCCAGATTCATTGGAAATTGTAATTGGGTCCGGAGGCGTGTCCTGTGTCGAGTTTATATAAAACTAGCGACCCGCCCTCGCTTCGCTTCGGCTTATGTGAGTTTTCTATAACACACGTACATAAAACAAAATTTATTATACATAAAAACCTTCCTCTTGAATCACTATCTACTAAAAAAAACCGCATCAAAATCCGTTGCGTAGTTTTAAAGATCTAAGCATACATAGGGACAGACAGCGGGAAGCGACTTTGTTTTATACTATGTAGTGATATATACACTAAGTTAAAATTACAACATATACATACTTCTCCTGATTGCTCATAAAATAAAAACCAAAAAAAAATATTTCTAAATCAAAATCACGGCCACCTTTCTCAAAGTTTCCCGCCCTTTTTTTTCTATAAGGGTATTATTATTGCAGTTATTTATTTAATTTTCAGTATTCAAATATAAAAGTAAAATAACAATACTACTTAATACAAAAAAATAAACATCAAAAACCTAACCTACGAGTGCCGCCGGTAGCGGCCGTTGCGGGGCAGGGCTCAAGCTACCGGTGGTGGCGGTGGTTAAGTTAAGGCTGCAGAGAGAAAGAGGAACCTCCTCACAATTATTATTATTATTATTCTTCAGGTTACCTTCGGGGAGGAAAGATGTCCGGCTTTGAACTTTTGATTTATTCTATAAAATAAAAATTACCCTACACACTTGACAGCGGCGAAATCACCGCGAAATACAGCCGACTTCAGCCGAGCACGGAGCAAACACCGAGCGTCCAGTGGCAACCTCATTACTATTATTGTGTTTTCTAATTAACTAAAGAACTTCCTTGGAATCAGACGAAATGTTTTTGTAGTGCAAGTAAAAACACAATTTATGGGATACGGAACAAACTTTAATAACAATTACCCTTTGAGTAGTCAGCTTAACGGGAAAAGGTGGCCACTTTTTTCTGTTAAGTTAATAACTCGAAGTTGAATTGTTATTAAACTATGTGATATACCCTATAAGTTGTGTTTTTATTTATAGTACAAATACATTTTGTCCAATTTCAAGGAAGGAAATACTTTAGTTTATTAGAAAATACAATAAAAGTATTGCGGGCGCCACTGTACATTCGGCATACGCTCGGCGTAGCCTTAAGAAGTAGACGAAGAAGGGTATGTGTTGACAGGCGACGGTGTTTTTTTTGTCTAGGCTGAGGTCAGTCCCCATATTGCCTCGACATGAATGTCGGCTGTAAATCTTTTCAGAAGTGATTTTAATAAAATAAAATAATAAAATAATTAAAAAATTGTGATCGGTCGCCAAACAACCGGCGTGGCGCGGCGCGACTGTCATATAGTCATAGTCAAAGACTTCTATTGTACACTGGATAATATAATGTCTTTGTTCCTTCAATTAAATATATTTACCTGTATAATACAATATCACTTATTGTTATTGCTATTTATTTAGACAAAACTCCCCCACCGAGTAGAAACACTTCTTCAGCAAAAAAGCCTTTAGTTTATTATGTACCTACTATAATAGAATCTACTGAGAACCTAACATTTAGTTGTCATAGCATTGAGTAGCTAATTGATACTTGTACCTACTTAAACCAATTAAGTACTTTACCTAGGGTGGCGTTTATCCTACTGTAATCGACAGATTTTCGGTCTACCTTGAAAATTAATGATGTATCATCAGCAAATAGCACAATATCATAAAGATTATTTATCATGGGTGGTAAGTCATTTTAAGAAAGGAAGGACCTTATATAGAGCCCTGAGGCACACCTAATTTCACATTTAAAAGATAAGAAGAATTAAAGCGGCAGATCAAGCTTTCGGTCCCAGGATCGATTCCCGGTTAGATAAATTTATCTGTGTAATGATTAATAAACAGAGCAGACAAGGAGTTCAAATAATAAAACTTGAATATATATCGTTAAGGTATAGTCACGCAAACCACTGTTCAAGCCATCGCAAGCGAACTCGTGAGTTCCTCGTTCTTCAACGGTCCCGCACGCCTCCAGCTGTTCCCGTTGGTACAAGCTGACTAATGCACTCTTGCGCATGCCAGAGCTATCCTCGCCAAAAAAAACAGAAAAGTAGGATCAGTCGTGTTAATTGCAGGTATAAAAATTGACACATAATTACATTCAAAATCTTAATTTATTTCTTAATATTTGGTTACATTTATCGCATTAAACTTAGGTACCTAGCTACTTATATTCTAATATTCATCGAATAAATATTAGTATGATTCAAAGAGATATAAATGACTCAAAAGAAAAATATATATATCAAAATCATTTATTATTTAATATAAACTTGTCGAATCCTCGTTTTAAGTTGTACACTTGTGTTAGGAGGTATTCGCTCTTTCATTCTAGGTGACTATAATGTTAATAATACGATATACCTTATTCTAGATAAATTGATCAGAACAGGAGTAGATATATATATTGGTCCGTGCAAGTCCGCCTTATTGGGATAGGGTTGTGCATACATTTTAGTGATTAAAGTTATTATTAATTTATACTATTGTCTTTATACAAAGGCACCCGAATTTTGCATACAGCACAGCGGACTACACAATGTAATTGTCTTATACTGAGTGAAAACCAACTTCAACGATCGCCATGAACCAATGAGGTTTCCTAAAATAAGCTCGTTGCCTAACTGGTATAACCCGTGTTTATACCCTTAGGTAAGTATTCTAACAAGCATACTTACAAAGCACAATATAAAATACACAAAATACATGTATGAAGATATGTTTGATCTTCTATTATTTATGGCATTCATACATATAATGTTCAACACCAGGCTTATTTTTTAATCCTTTTGTTTCTACTTTTCGTATGCTCAACAAACATGATGTCTTCGCCACCTATAACAAAATTTGACAAACAAGTTGCCTTCTTTTGTTCAGGATTAGGCTCTTCTAGATCTATGGTTGTTGTGTTATACCCAGTTACAGCCTGGACTTTTGGAATGTGTGGTATCAAAAAACCTTGACGGTTAATGGTTTTAGAGTCACCTTTCTTAGTTATGTCCCATTCAGTTAAACATGCTCTCTTTGAAATGTTATCTTTATGAACCATCTTGTAAAAAAAATCTGGGTTTACACGAAACAGTAGCATCGGGAACGTGCACAATTGATTGTATCTTTCCATCAATTGGAACATAACGGATCTTAAACCAGGATTCAACTTCATCTCAGGATCTATATTTAATGGTATGGCACCTCCTTTTGTTTTCATGGAACGGATGAACTCCGCGACTCTAATGCAGCCAGTGATTGTGGCAATGTTTGGTGGAAGGACATAAGTCGAAGCACACCAGTCATTGTCCCCCCATATATTAAGGGCATCCTCTACTTTTACAACTGTCCTTGGCGATTTCCTAGAATAGGTTTTGATTGGGAGCCGATTCACCATTGGCATTGATATCAAAAGTTCCGGATATTCTTCAGCAAATGAACTTTTTACAAAGAGATCCTGATCCAGATTTCCTTTGAAGAACAGTATTAGTTTTTGGAGATTTCCAATGTTTAATGACTGTGCTGGTACTCTCACATCGGAACATATTGGAATCATCGCTTCCTGATCAATTTCCATATTAATTCTTATTTCTTCTTCCTCCTTGATGTGTTCAGTTGTTAAAAATTTGAGAATAGCGTCATCTATATCTTCAAGAGGAGATTTGTTACTGGTTTCCATTTCGAGTCTCTTCTTTTTAAGATTTTTAATTGCGGTTTTGAGATTTAGAGTAGAAAAGCGCTGTCTCAAACAGCGACTCAAACGAGCAGCCCTTCTGGGTGCATGTTCAACAGATCTGTTTGGATTCCCTTTCATCCACTTTAACAAAGTCAAATACCTGGTTCGTGTGTGTACACGTGTTTTCCCTGGGATTTTTTTTGAAATTACTGAAAAGTTAATATCCTCATCTTTATTTATTGATTGTAATAGCAGTCTATCTTCTTCAATTGTCCAAACAACAGAGGTCCTATTCTTGTTGAGGAGTCCATAGCGAGTACGAATTTGAGCAGCAGAACGACCTGGAAGATATTCTGCCACTTTTTTGAAGTTCTTTCCATTTTTTTTAATACAAGCTAGGATTACTTCATCTTCTTCCGGAAGGATCCTCCCCTTTTGCGTTTCAAGCAACCTAAAGTATTTGTTGTAGATCTGTGCCTTAGTCCGGTTTTCCATGGCACTGGCCACCTTGGCCCACGGAATGTAATCACCATTCCTGTAATCGCAAACCAGTTTTCTGAGATGGTCTTCCTCTTCCTTTGACCACTTCTTCCCTTTACTGGTGTGGTTTATGTTTCTTCTATAGTTAACTAAACACGCCAAGCCACTCCGCCTAGTGTTAAGTTCTCCGGCGATAGCGTCCCAGTCCTTATATTCATATTTTTTTGCAGTCTCATGCAGGAGCTCATTCTCCAATTTACTCCAGGCACCTTTGTTGATGCCCGGGTGCAAATACAGTTTCCACATATAACGGTATTCCTTGGCATCGTGCCGTTCCTTCAATTTGCTGGCCACCAAACCCCAGTCATATTCCTGATAAATGGGCAATGCCACTTCTTTCAATGTTTTCGTGTTCAATGAGTTGATTTCTTTGTTGACAACAGCAATTTTCTTTTTCAAACGTTTATTATTTTTGCTTTTCGACTGTTTTTTTAACTGCTTAATTTTAGACACTAACGTGTCTTTTCTTATTTTTTTAGACATTTTTAAAAGAACTCTAAACAAGCTCCTTTTATCTTTAGCTGTCCAGCGTGTGCGTGGTACTGAAGTGATATCAGAAAAGTCATACATGTGACTTTGGTCCACGCTGGTGTTCGTGGACGGTACCGGGTCGGTACGGGTTCCCAAACGGAGGAACTCTGCTCGCGCTTTTTCGAGTTCATTTAACTTTTCTCTTAGTTTTTTATTTATTATTTCATCCATCGCAAGTAGTGCTAGGTAACGATGGAGATTAGTGAATTATTAGAAGTGGGCACGCGAACCTCTGCGAGATATGCCTCCTCGCGCGCGTTCTAACTTTCTATACTGTGCGAGTAACAAAAAAATAATTGGACCGGTGACCGCAGTCTCAAACACAATAAATAATCAATAGTATTTTTACAATGTTGCCAAATACGATAAAGCTACGTTCTGTTTTTTATTCTGGACCCATGCTTAGCCATTAGTCCAATATTTTTAACATGATATTTTCAAACAAAAAATAGAAAAACAAACGTAAAATAATTTACTACTAATAAACACAATTATGTAAACCGAGCTATTTCAGCACCTGAAAAAACGGCGACCTGCTTGGCAAACAATTCCAAACAGCGAACATCAAACAACAAACACGAACATGTGGATGGGTGTTGGTTTGCATGAGTCCCTACATTGAAAATCGAAGTTCGAAGTTACGTTAGCTCCATCCTTTTTTCTCGATTTAGACTCGAATAACAAGTTGCTGAGATTATTAACGTAGCTTCGAACTTCGATTTGTAATTGTCGTGTTTGTGTTCGGCGTCGTCGGATTTTTGCACAAATCAAAGCATGTTCGACAAACGTTTATGCGATGTAAATATCATGTAAATATACCTACGTAATGTGATCTTTGACATTTGTGTCAATTGGTATAAATTTGCTTCCAAAATCAAAAAATAACTGTACAACCTTACTTTTTTCAGACATATAGTGTTATCTTTTTAGCATATTCAATTTCCCCTGAGAGTAAAGATGATAGCCATTTTTTTAATCGTTTTTATTTAAGAACTCCTATGCTAGTTCCGTACCTACTCATAGTGTGACAGCTGGTTTTCTAGATAAAATTGTTGCCATATGAAGAATTTGAAAAACGTTTATGCTTAGGTCGGGCTCAAAAAAATAGTACCTAGCTTAATATGTAGGTAAGAGTGTCGGTGGTACAGTCTATTATTATAATTCCCAGTTTTTCAATCCATATTACTTAGTAAAGCTGGCTGCACATATGCGCAGCAATTTCCCGAACATTGGCTCGCGTGCAGCCGCGTGCTTTGAAGACTAGTTCGCCGCGCGCGGCAGGCGGCAGCTCGAGCATTGCCGCGGTTTAATCCGATCGTTGTCGGTTTGAGGCCGCATCAAAGGGGATTCAGTCGCTGGCTCGCCCGAAGTGCAAAGTAGCTCTACTTTGCATCCCGTAATTCGGACTTCGTCTATTGCTATCCCTTTTGCTCTCGACGCGTAACTTATTCGCAAGGAAGTGAAGGCTAGTCAAGAAGGCGACCCGAAGTTCTAATTACGGATTTCAAAGTAGAGCTTATGGCTAATGGACCTCTCTGCTCGATTCGAACATTGGCTCACGCGACTGCGGCGCGTATATACAGGTGGGGCCTGTAACTAAAGAAAAAAATTAAAACGTAGATTCTACTCCTCAAACTAGACAATTTTTGTTTAGCAACTTTTTAAAATCATAAGGTTTTTAGATTGTTCTCTTTTCAAACAAAGTAAATAGTATTTTCGGGTCCGTAGCATAATATCGAAAGTCAAATTTCATAAGTACGAAATTCCTAAAAACAGAACTTCGAATATCAAAATGTATAATGTACGAAATTCCTAAAGATGCATGTCCTACGTTTAATTAGCCTGTTTTAAAATGTCTAAAGTACATAACCACTAGTGCACAAAAAAACGAACGACATTTTACCTACGCCCGGTTGACCTAAGTTTAAAAGTATAAAGTGCGAAATTTCGAACGACATTTTAATTTTCGAAAGTACGTTACGTTTATTAGGGGTGGAGTTTTAAGGTTTGAATGTATTGATTTTCGAAGAATTGTCACAAAGCTTTTTGTACGTAGCGATTTTGAGCACTAGAAATATTGAGTTTGAAGTTTTGTCATTAGGTATTTTGTACAAAGGAATATTGATTTTCGAAAATGAGATCATTCGATTAAAAGTGCATTAGGACATGCATCTTTAGGAATTTCGTACATTAGACATTTTGATATTCGAAGTTTTGTGTTAGGAATTTCGTACTTATGAAATTTGATTTTCGATATTATGCTACGGACCCGTATTTTCAATGTACTTAAAACTCCGTCTAATTGACATCGCCTGTCAGTTTAGTCACTCTACAGACATAATCAATTTCATAGTACATTGCGTGTTCGAATTAACTTTAAAATGTAATAAAATTCAAACCGCAAGGTTTTTTTCCAAGTCGTCAAACAAACGTTGCGTAGTTTGAGGAGAAGAATGTACATTTTTAATTTTTGCTCTAGTTACAGGCCCCACCGTGTATATACCTACACCTGTACTGAGGATGTAGGATTGACGAAAAGTTCAACATGAATCATTAACCTTTGGTATGCCAGAACGTGGATCTACGGAATCCCGTTATACTGCCGGAACGCGGATCAGCGTTCAAACGACCCCACGCGATTTTTTTCGTTATTCTACACTTTTTACAGACCAATTAAGTCGAAATTTGCTTGAACATTTTTTAGTGAGTGAAGTTATCTTCCAATCAAAACAAACCATTCATTTTCGTTGCTATACTCTTATGAATGTGTTCAAAATATCGGGAACGCGGATCCACGTTTTGAATCATTGGAGATTATGAGTTCCAGTAAATATACTACTGATGATGTATTACTAAATTAAACAATAATAAAAACTTTAATACATTACCTTCTAAATACAAAAATCTGATAAGACGTACATTTTGTAGTTTTGTAGATATTTGATATCAAAAACTTGAGTTGCAGTACTACGTAACCGTTGATATTTCGCGGCACACAGCAATAACGTCACTACGCCAGTCGCGGCATACCAAAGGTTAACAGCCAGTATCCCAATTGTAATGCTAATTAAATTCTATAATTCCACTTCCATTTCGACTGGAACAAGGGACACACTCGATTGTGCATATTATTAATATTAAGCTATTCTTTTATTTTTCTTTTGTTTGTATTAATGTCGCGTCGAGTCCCAATAGAAAGAGGCTTTACAGCCAAAGGGACCGTTACTTGAAATATGTATCGTTCTAACACAATTTAAAGCTCACTTTTCAATGTTTCACTTTGACCTGAGGCGGTGCTGATCTTTGAAAATCGAAGTCCGAGGTTACGTTAGCTTCATCCCTGTCACTTTTCATTGACAGAAAGGGATGGAGCTAACGTAACTTCGAAGTTCGATTTTCATAGTAGGGCCTCTGGTTCCAGGGCGTTGTAGTGTTCGAAATGTGTGATGTACTTTTTTAAGGGCTAGAAGAATGGCAGACATTATCTAGTTAATAAAAGATAAACGTAATAATTTGTGTAATAAGCAGAACATACAAATACATCTTGTTAAACAGTCACAACTCGACAGGTACCGTTTTAATTTTACCGCACAAACAACTTAACGTTAACTTATTATAAAATATTAAAAAAATAAGAAAAACAACACTAGCCTAGTCAGCCGTTACTATAAAATATTACCATACAGGTGTCCCAAAAACTAACGCCAAAATTTAGAGACACTAAAAATCATTAATTTCATATTTTTTTCAGTGGTATTTTACATTAGTAGATTCATTACGAATCAGCTTAGTTTTTGAGCCCATTTGCGGGTTTTTTTTTAATCATCTTTTTAAGTACAGTCAAGGACTTTAATTGTTAAGCCACCATGGAACCCTGTCATAATGACAGCGTCAAACCATATGAAAGAAATAACGCTCAAATTAATGATCAACGTTATGCGACAGGGTTCCATAGTGGCTTAACAATTAAAGTCCTTGACTGTACCTACCTATTGACGTAAAGTTTGTGTCTCCATACCACAGTGTTTCTTTTTCACTATGTATAGAACAATCAACTTCATAAATGTGATTAGTGACTACTAAGACAGTTGATAAAAAAAACGGGCAAATAGGTTTAAAAACTTCGCTGATTCGTAATGATTCTAATTATGTAAGATACCAATGAAAAACTTATGAAATTAATGATTTTGGAGATAAGGGAAAACTACAAAAATTAAGATTGAAATGATCAATATCTCCGAGACTAGTAAAAATCGCTGAATCGATGAACATACAGCCCTCTCAGTTTTGCCGTTGGTTTTTGGGACACCCAGTATGTTAAATGCTCGCACTTCAGTATGGGAAACCACTTTATAAGCTACATTCCCATTTTGTGTCATTTAACGTTTTCAAAAACGAGGATATATTCACACCGGTTCAAGGTCACCGACCCTTCTCATGATTTATGGTTAAAATTATTCCGGTTTTTATTTGACACGGCTTTGAAAAGGTTAAAATACAATTCATTAATATTACAACTCAAATTATTATAATTATAATTAAGTTTTTAGCTGTGTCGACATTTATTGAAATATATTTAATTTACTTATATTGTTGATGGATATTTAAGGCAAATTCCAATATAAACATTGTGACCAAAAATCATAGATGTAAATCACTTCGTTTGTGGTTTACGATTTTTTTAACACTAGACGTGTTAACGCTATAAAAATCTGCAAGCGACGTATTCCTAGGCTAGATTTTTACTATAATTAATATGGTCTCAAAAATAGTAACCTTTTAATTTTTTCCAATATAAATATAACAAAACGTGTAGTAAGTATATCAGTCCTATTTTAAACCATACGTTTCCTTCAACATTCGATATTAGAATATGGAGTTAACAAGCCTTGAAGAAATGTCTAAATTAGAGTCTCCAGGAAAATTCGATGACTTTCAATGAAAGCATTTTGTGCAGTATTATATTTGGGAATAGAGTAAAACAAGCTGTTTAAATATACTAAAAGTACTGACGATTCCATCACGGGCAATATCATCAGAATCAGACGACCCCTTTAGATTTGAGACAGGTTTTGAATACCAAAAACCTGATGTTTTCACCAAAGTTAAAATTTTGTAGAAAACAACTTCTCTGTGAAAATTTAATACAAAAAAAGCATTATTTTTTTACAAATATTTTTGATAAAAATGTTCGTAATAAAGTTTGCTTTATGAATGTATCAACAATATTAATATATTTCAATAAATGTCGACACAGCTAAAATCTTTCGGATCGGCCCTCGTATGGACATTATTTCAACAGGACCCTGTTTCAAAATGACTCTAGGTATACAGATAATGTAAAATTACATTTTGTTAAATACATGAAATGGGGATTTAAACTGTAATAAGTTTTCTTCAGTTCAGGTTCAGTTGCCCAAAGGGTAAACCGCCCAGGTATAGAAGCCCCGCATTTTCTGTTCATATTCTAATAAAATTATGACTACATGAAACTATAATTAATCTTATTCCGACAATGAATAAAGCTTAGCAATAAAATGATATCTGAGACCTATAATAGGTAGGTACCCTTTTAAGGTACTCCCCATTTTTCGACATGTTTCACAAATGATATGTTTTTAGAAAAACTATATACTTATTTGCTAACGACATGGCTTATTAAATGAGACAAATAGGCTAATATTTGAAAAAGAAAAGAAATTGATTTAGAAAAGTGTAGTTGGTAACGCAGGGGACGATGTTATCCCTATGGTTTTTTTGAAGATTAAAATATATTTGTGGTGTTTAACGTGTAAGGTCTGTTAATTTGTTGGTCTGATTTTATTATTCATACATTATTATTAATCATAAGTCACTAGGAAAGTTTTAATACTGCAAAAGGGAGTACCTTAAAAGTTGAAGCTGAATCCAGAAGACTTTAAAAGACCTCTTGCACAGGTATCTATACATTTTTATTATTTGATCAGCTATTAAGTACATAATAATGATGCACATCCTTTAATGTTTGTTTGATGTTATAGAATGAAACATAATGTACAGGCAGCCTTATAAGGTCCTTTTCCCACTTCGCCCATATTCCCACTACATCCACAATCCCACTTCGTCAACATTCCTAGCTTAACTAACACGCGTAAAGTAAAATCAGAGGTAGAATTAAAACAAAAATAAAACGTGGAAAGAGTGGGAATGTGAACGAAATGGGACTATGGACGAGATGGGAATGTTGACAACATAGGAAGTGGATGAATTTGGAATTGATTGTGGCCGAAATGGGATTGCTGACGAAGTAGGAATGTGAACGAAATGGGAATGTGGACGAAGTGAACCTAAACGCACTTTTCAACAAATCGGCGAAATCACTGATATGCTTAGACCTAAAACAATCAAATGTTTTGTTTAAAAAACATTGAATTATGACTAACAGCCCTCATATTCTTAAACAAGTAGCGCGACTTCATAAATTTAGGTCGGTCGTTTAGCAGCTTCTTGCTTGCGTATGGATCGTCTTTGGTGCCCCAAACGTCTATCACTGATCTGATCTCATTGTAGCTTGTAGCGTGTAAAACTATAAGGACCGTAGAGTAGCCCACTCCTCCCCTTTTCAAAGACGCCTTGGCCCCACAAGTCTTTTGTGCCACATTATCCACGTTGACATACCTTATAGTGTACCCTGGGAACGTATTCTCGTACACGTAGACCTGTCCTTCACTAGCTGAAACGGGCCTGTTTTCTATCGTAGCTGAGTCCATCTGTCTCATATAACTCGCCCATACGCCCATTTCGAATGGTGCTTTGGTTTTCTCACAAAATTTGGCTTGTGCGTATATTAAGTTACAAACAAAGAGCAGGCTCAGCACATCCATTGCAGTTCGCGTAAGAGGTATGCTTGCACGCAATTGCGATTGTTAACAGGGCGTTCAAGTTGTTATGTGTGGCGCCTTCGAAGTTCACCTTTTGTGTTTCGTTACGAAACAATGGTTTAATAGTTACGTATGGAGCGCTTAAGCTTGTATAATACATAGCAGTGTATTAGCGTATTAACTGGTCAGCGGTCGCCAATCTTTTTCCAGCACATAAATTACCATAAATGAAGAAAACTACACCTTCCTGAAGGCCAAGGAAACCTCCACAACGATAGTATTAAAATGTTTTTTTTATTGAAATACCTACCTACTCAATATATTAACTACTCCCATTTTTTTTACTATCGTCATAATTAATTAATTGTTTTTAGTGTAGCAGCCGCCACCGCGTAGCCGCGTTGAAAACAATGCTATAAAATTATGTATTTATTAAATTACCGCGCCGCACTGACACATTTTAAAGAAAAATAATTCGATCCTTTTTACAAGCTTTTATTTTACTTACTAGCGATCCGCCCTCGCTTCGCTTCGGTTTATATAGCCTTCCTCGATACATGGGCTATATAACACTGAAAGAATTTTTCAAATCGCACCACTAGTTCTTGAGATTAGCGCGTTTAAGCAAACAAACAAACTCTTCAGCTTTAAGTATAATACCTATTACTACTGAGGGTTGATGTGAGTTTTCTGTAACACCCGTACATAAAAAAGAGTTTATTATACATTCAATTACGTGAGAAGCTGTGGTGCTTTGCATCATATGCACGTCTAACCATTTTGATCTAGAATCTACAATAAGTAGGTATGTAATAGACCTCACATGAAAAAAAACAAAATGCACCCTCTCAAAATTGCTTTCAGTAGTGGTCCAATTTACCAATGGGAATGCATTTGTAAAACATCTAGTTTTCTAACAAATATCTCAAGCCTGTATATGGTTTTCAATTAATCCTGTCCTAAATTTGGCCATCAACAATATTCTCTCATTAATATTTCGATTGAACAATACCTTGACGAGACTCATGAAACATCCTTAGAACTTTTACTTATTTAAATGGTATTTTAACTCTACTACCCCATAGTAAACACTTTTGATCTATACACAATTCAGCACGTTAAAATAGGGTTTCAAATTGTCATCCTTTACATTGTTTGGCCAACTAGAATTAGCATATTCATAAACTTTTCCAAAAAAATTATCTGTTCGAGTAATTAACTAATTTATAGCATCAGCCACTTCTGTACCATCCGGTAAAGGCAGATGTGACACAGCATCAGCATTTCCAAGCAAGGTACCCCTTCGATCTATAATATCATATGTATATCCAGATAGTAGAAGTGCCCATCGCTGAAGTCTAGCATTTGCAGTTACTGGTATTCTTTTTAGAGACTCAAAAATATTATAGCTAAAGCTTCCTTTGTGCACTATTTAAAGTTGCTGATGCAAAGCTAATGGGCTCTCCATATATTTTACGACTAAGCACTGCGCCTACTCCATACTCACTAGCATCTGTTGTCAAATACAGGTCTTTACTGCAATCATAGTGAACTAATAACTAATTATTAGTATAATAGATGTTTGCTACTTTGTAATGCTTTCTCACAATCCTTACTCAGTATTACTTTTTAATAATTGATGCAGCGGTGTCAACAATTCAGACAATCTTAGTAAAAATTTACAATAATGGTTCAAGAGTCCAAGATATGCTTGTAGTTGAGGTATTAGGACCTGGGGCTCTAATTATGGCTTCTACTTTTTCTGCTAAGGGTTTGATTCCTTCTATATTAAAAGCATGACCTAGAAACTTAATTTCATCACTGAAAAACTGACATTTATCCAAATTCACTCTGACATTATAGTTTTTTAAACAATCTAACACTTGGGTCAAATGCTTATAACAATCTAAAACATCATGTCCTTTTATAACCACATCATTAAAACACCTTACATTTTTTAAACCTGGTAAAATTTGATCCATTGCGAATTGAAAAACAGACAGGCCACTCGATACACCAAATTGCAAACTAGTTGGTTGAAACAATCCCAAATGTGTATTTATTGTCATATATTCACAGGAAGACTCTTCTAATAAAAATTGTTGATAGGCTCCAGATAAATCTAAGACACAGAAAACGCTCCCTTCGCTTAGATCTGTAAAAATGTCCTGTGATAATGGTAAAGGATAGTGCTCCGTGTCCAGGCTAGGGTTGAGAGTTACCTTATAGTCTACACAGACTCGCAACTTCTTGTCACCACGCTGAGCCAATACTTGCCCAACGAGCCCATTTACTGTGCTTAAAATGTTCTATAATTCCAGCGTTTTCGAAATTTAGCAATTTCTTTTCCACTTCTTCCTTTTTAGAATAAGGAATAGTGTAAGCTTTGTGAAAGACAGGTTCTGCTCCTTGTTTCAAGTTTTAAACTGGCTTTCAAATTTAAATATATGGGATGACCTGTCTTTTTCAAAAACTTTTTTGTATTTCGTTTTTAAAGCCCCCACTAGTTTGTCTTTGTTGAAACACCTGTCGGAGGAATGGCTTCCGCCACAACGTGTACACTCAAGTGTTGTCATTATATGTGGGCAGTTACTAAATTTATTGTTGCCTTTTTGGCATCCCTGCCACTGAATTGAAAGCCGTCTGACAGCTGGAACCTTCTCAATTTGTTGTACCATAGTGTCAGGTTGAATATTTTTTGTTTCCTTCTCCGAAACCTCATAAGCTGTTCCGCTTTTAAAAGTATCCTGGAAGGAAAGCCCGTCCCCAAGCGTCAATAACCTCTTTATTAGGTTCTCATTGAATAAGCCGCATATTAAGCGGTCTCTAAGGGCTTCGTCAAAGAATGTTCCAAAATTACAGTGCCGCTTTTCTTTTCGTTTCAACTACAAAATCATTGACAGATTGATTTTCCTTTTGCTTAAGAGCGTAAAACTCGTATCGGCTGGCTACCGCAGACCTTTTTACAACATAATGTTGCGTCAAAATCACAGATTACTTATAGGATATGTCGTCAAAATCTTCGAGTTCTGCATAACTTTTACTCGACGGCATTGCCGGAGACACCAGATTTTTTAAACGTTGTAGGTGTCCGGTCCAATAAGCGTGATAAGCATTGGCACTTGCATATTTTCTTTGAAATCATTAACAATAAAAAAAATATCCATACGTTCACTGTAGTCCTTGAAATCTGTTATATTCTTAAATAAAACCACACTTATTAATCATCTTATTCTTGCACCATCGTCTAACCGCACATAAACAACTCTACATGACAGATGTCACACATTTTGGCGGGAATAGTGCTGGGGCAATATAATAACATTATGTACGGGTCAAATCTTGCAAGTTAAATTTGTATACAATTTATTTTATTTTTAGATTCCCCAACTGATGAATCAGCATCTGTTTCTGGAAAAGCATTTTTACCGATCACGTGTAACTTCCAACCTTGACACTGGCAGAATTGTCCCACTGGACAGTAGCCATTCAACAAAGAATTGAACTTGAACCACTACCCGCCAACGGGATCGGATCGGCTGAAATTTGGACCACATAATGTGTTGAACCCAATGACAATGCAATATTATGGTATCTAAGAGCTGATCTGATGATAGAGTCGTAAGGTGGCGACAGGATATCCGCTATTCTGACCGTAGACCCACCGTGTTAGGACTCATTAGTTTGGTCTTGATAAGCAGTACCCTTATCATGAGTTACAATTACCGTACTCGCTAGCGAGTCGAAGCTCTGTCCCTCGCAGACCTCGCAAGTATTCTTATAGAGGGCAAGGGACAGAGCATTCGACTCGCTAGCGAGTACGGTAATTGTAACTCATGGTAAGGGTACAGATAAAGATTTTGCAAAAAGTACAGTCGGCAACAAAAGGTTGTCCCAAAAATGAAATTGTTGACAGAATCCCATTTAAACTTGTTTATGACACGCAAACACTTGCGGACGTGTTATGTTATGATTTTATAGTTTTAATTATACTTACAAATACATGACCATCATTCAGTTATTTTTAAGGGAATTTGGAAATTAATAAAAATACAATTAATGAAAACATGGTATATTTACGACATATAACTAACTACGTATAACTAGTTTATATCATGCTTAATATAAATATTAGTTACAGTCACAACTGTGATATATAACAAAATAATGTGATACTTTAACATTGGATGACAGTCGGTACTTGAGGTTAGTCTTACATCGGGATCGACCAAACAAATTAATAGATAGTTAGAATTTAATCGACTGTCGTCCAATAAATAACCTTACGGAAACGCGACGGCTATATTAGCTGTTAGCGATAAAAAGGTTAAAAAAAATAAACCGTCTGTTAAACTGTTGGTGAAAATGATTACTCGCATACAAAAGTTAACAAATATATACTTGCTTATATTTATATCGGTTACAGGGTGTTCAATATATAATGCGATCTCTAATTTACGATACACCGCCATACAATCTGAAGTATGATATATATATTTAAATCGCAGCCCATTAATTCATTTCATTGATAATAATTTTAAAACACTTAGCTGCTCTACGGTATAGTATTATATTTTATATATATGTAATATATGTAGTTTTAAATCAAATTATATACCCCTCTTTGATCATTCCTGAAGCAAGTACAGTTTAATATTGAACCGAGTTTTACGATTGTTTACTTTTTTCACCTTTTAATCTCCGAATATACAGTCAAGGACACAAATTTGCCAGCTGATGAAAATTTTCAAAATATATTTAATCTCTTGGTAATAGAATAGTGTGGACACAATTTTGAGGCTGACCGCTGCCATATTTTTGTGATAGACTGTACTTGTCAGCTCTTATTGAGACTAACTGATCTTAAATAAGACATTTTAATCGCTTAATGCGTTACAATTACGTATAACAATTTTTAATTCTAACCACTAAACACATTTTACGATTAAATATACATCAAGAAATAAAATCCACGTTTTAAAATAATGAAAACCTCTACTTTAAAATTTGAAAATGTAGATAACTATGCAGTACAGTTTAAACATGTGTATGTCGAGACACTACGTGGTGATACGGATAATAAAGCAAAGTCCAAAAATTATTACACACGCTGTATTAATTATATCTTAATTACTATCAAATACTGCATCACAGAAAAACACGACAGTTTTAAGATTACAAGTTACAAGCTAGTGGCCTAACATTTACTAGCTAAGTATTATTGTATAAGTAGATAATCGCAGTATTGTAAGCTTGTTGGATGGTTAAAATCTCATTTATATAATACTACAATACACATATATATAATACGCATTTACATGCATTTAAAGCCTACTCATCACCGCCATTTTAAAATTGTGACCAATATGCATTCCTTGGCCATGAATGGGTTGCGTTACAAATATAGGTATACGTCATAGGTGGTAAAGGTTATTTTTATTCAGAAAAGATTAAGAACGATGAAATTTTACGTGAAGTCGATCAATGACTATTTTTAACCTATAAAATATGTTTTTAGGTGCGGGTGACCAAATGGAGAGCGCCGGAATACTCAGAATGTGGGCGGCATACATTTTTGATCACATATTAGCAGGAAAATAGAAACTAACTCTGGTCCTTATACCTATAATCCTAATACGTAACGTCTATAAGCTATAACATACATCAAGAGCTTACCATTTGCAAAATAAATATACCAGTATCACTTAGGAGACATCATTGTGTAGTAGGAGCCAAGATCATTCTGAAGAAAAAACAAACTCTCTGGGCTTGTATGAGACGGATTTAAGTTGCAATAGTGTTACCAATACAAAAATTAATGAATACTTATGTTTATACTTGTGATTAAGCTATTATTACAAATACAGGAGTGGTAAAATACTTTTATAAAAGATAGTCTGTGTTTATAAATAACAGTACTACCAGTTTCTTTACAGCACTTGGTTGGCTAACGCTATCATCATACACCGGATTGACGGGGGCAAAATTTCTTGCAAAAATAAGTCTTAAATACTTTTTTCTTCTATATCTGAATGATCAGCTTTCCATGAAGATAAACGATATTTTTTCTTTTGAAACCTTTTTAACCGGCTTAAAAAACAAAAAGGTTCTCAATTCGTCGAAATGCTAATAAATATTGTTGTACTAAATGAATTTGTTATTCAATGTAATTACAACGGTAGTCAAAAGTGACTCGAGTCCAGAGTGGGTTTGCACATAATTAAAAGGTATTCAAACTGGGCCATTACTTGTGATAATGATGATCAACAGTTGCTTTTTATCGATGTCGATAAATTTAGTCGACGTTCCTGAATCACTAGCATTGGTACATTTTTGCCCCCGTCAATCCGGTGTATGGCTATCACACAAGCACTTGCTACAGACAGCTCATTTGTCACTTGTGTTTCGTGGGAAAAATGCCAAGCTATTAAGCCTGTGTAGGTACTGTATGGGTCCATGTACGCTTTTTCGCGGTTAAAAGGTAAAACAACTAAATGTAGACCCTGTTATAGACAGGGTCTTAGTTACCAGAAAGACATTATGTCAAAATCTATGGCAAAGAAAATATCTAAATCTAGATTTGCAACAGCCCTTAGTGACTCAAGATTTAATTTTGTTGACTAATCTACCTACATTAAAGTTAGATACGGTACCTATAAACCAATTAGGTGCTGATATGTTAGGTTCTATTTAAATTAAATGAATAATTGACAAAAGCGGCTGATAAGCCTGAATTTCTGCAAGGTGTTGTCAGCTGAAATTTTCATTTCTTACATTTAAACATAAACAACGACAACAAGCACATAGTTTTTAAATGAAGTTTACCGTTAAAATTTCCACATCTAATTTCGTTACAGCTGTGATTTAATAACTAAATTAATTTAAAAAAAAACATTGTCTCCTTAATAGGAATTAAACGTGTAAGCTAATCTGGTTTGGATTAATAAAAAAAAACCTTGCGTCAACTTTCTTCTGAAAAAAAAAAGGTTTTCAATTAAAAAAATACTTCTTTGTAATACATTACAAGGTATAGTTGATATTAAAACCCATGTCACTCTAAATTTTTCTTACATGGGTGAATTGTAAAAATATTGTGCATAGTTAAGGACTTCAATGAATTATTTCCACTGTGTGACGAAAAAATCCATCTACGCATAATAATTTTAAAACTCATTTTTGAATGCCTTTTTGCCTCTTTTACATACTTATTTCATGTATTTTAAAAGTCAAAAATTCATTACATTATGCCGATTTAAATAACTAATTAAACATGCAGGTTATTGTGTTGCTAGGAGCTAGTATAAAGCATAAAACAAACATGCTGTAGATATCACAACTTCATTACAACTGGGTCACAGAAAACATAATGCACATTTAAACACACCCCCTGCGTCTCAGCACACGACACCTACACTTAAAATAGACATTATAACAGGTACGTAGGTACTCGATTCCTTTAGAAAAAGGAGTGTACATTTTCGAAAAAAAATCGTGTCTTCTTAGGACGGACAAATGGACAAGTCATCTAAAATTAAAACGACGTAACTTTTTATACCGGACTCCGAATAAGTTTGAATTTCTACTCTGAGCTCTGTTTTTTTTTAATGGAGCGAGGAGGTAAACATACACACAGACCACCTGAGGCTCAAATAACCTCAAGACTCCAATCCTAAGACTGCAAATGCTTTGCCTACCCTGAGGACCGAGATGGAAACCTACCTCTATGCTAGTAATTTTACTGGTTATGTTTTCACACGTGTTTCAAAAACATAGGTCCTGAGTCTTCCAATCCTTTCTTTTACTCTAATGAAAATGATCGAATGGAAAAATCAAATTTAAACTTTGAGGTTGGAGTCTTCGCAACAGTTTTAGGTTAATACAAATGTGAATTAGTGATTAGGTAGGTATATATATAACTCATCTATTGATAAGGTTATAGATAAGTGAATTTATCGATATATCATTACTTACTTGACATTTGATTTTGCCCCAACCCTAATAAGTGTTTTGCGATCACACATTTTTGCAACACGTTGTATATTAAAACTTGAATCAATGCGGGATAGCTGACATTATCACTCATAGTTTGCTTATGTGTAAGCGTTTAAAATAAGAGTAGGTATAATCATTTCAGACTTTCATTCTCACGTCACGTATCTGTGTAATGGTCATCGCATCGCATATTAAACACCTCAGTACCTACCCTTACCATGAGTTACATTTAACGTACACGCTAGCGAGTCGAATGCTCTGTCTCTCGCAGACGTCGCAGTGTTCTTATCGAGTGCGAGGGACAGAGCATTCGACTCGCTAGCGAGTACGGTAATTGCTACTCATGGTAAGGGTACAGATCAACACCGTCTCAGCTCAAAGTGGAACATTGAAAAGTGAGTGAGTGATTTTTCAGTGGACGAGGCCAATGGGGAATATGCATATGAATGGATGTTTTAAAAATATATGAAAATACCTACCGTAAAAGAGATCACCAAAAGTGAAACCAAAATTGCTAATATTGACAGAATTTAACATTAATACAATTAAAACTTAACGTAGGTATCTAAATTAAAATAAAACTAAGCTACTCAAATATTAAAGTTATAAATAATAATCACCACTATAAAAAGAACCCTCCCTCTAGCAGGTCCGGTCGCGGCATGGTCCCTATGACACTGGCTGCATTACTTCTCTGGGTAGCTAGCCCAATCCTTTGGGAGACCAAGCACCAGCTCTAGGATCTCCGGAGGAGTCTATGAGCCGGGATGACAGGGCCTTAATAAAGCTTTTCATACCAACTGCTAATTAGATAGAGGGATCCGATATGCACTGTCAAGTCATGTAACAGGTCGGCCATAATATAAGGTGCTAACAAATTAGATACCGATATTTTTACAGCTGATAGTACTCCGAGGTTTTTTTGGAGAAAAGTAGGAAACAAATTTGCTACGTTAAAACACCCTGTTAATAAGATAATTAAATGAGACCTCTTTAGACATTCTAGAACCTCTTTAAACTATCATTCAGATGCTAGTATTTAATAACCTACAGTTTTCCCGCCGAATCATAATGAGTAATGACATTTATGAAAAACAACTTTTGACAAACAGTGTTAAACATCTTGACAGGTACATAATAGGGGTGATTATTTTAAAGATTAATTATAATTTATATTTTTTGTTCGGTAAATTAAAACAATAAAATGATATACAAAGGTTCCTTAATTACAGTTAAAAGTAAATTGTTTTAATGTAATGTATTATCTCTTAAAATATCCGTAACTAATTTGTTAGCACCTTATATATGTTAAATTCTGTTTTGCTAGAAAGAGGGTACAAATCTTTTTTCGCGTTTATCTAGGTTACTTTTTATAGCTATTCAAAATGTGACAACTGTTTGTTGCATGAATCAGCTTTTATCGAAATTCTGAAAAAGTTTTAACAAATTGTATCGTAACTACACTAAGGTCGGATTTTTATTCCCACAGAAAAAAATGTAAACAAAGTTACATCACTGTCAAAGTGACGTTTCAGGGGATCTCAAAGTTTGGGCCATCAAGAAATAAGTTATCATTTCGCTCGAACCGTGATATAAAAATAATTTTGAGATATAATTGAAATTAAAATCGGATTAATGGGTCTCTGGAAAGCGATTACGACGGCAGCACGAATGGTGAAGCGAAGCGAGTGAAGTAACGTCTCAAATTTTTCAAGCAGCCGTCAACTTGTTAACACGGGTGTATCGAGTCAATGATACCAGTGCAATAAATAAATTATGCGTACAAAAACGGTTTTCACGTTTTAAATTAATACAACATTGAATTGAATTGAATTGAATTAATCTTGATTACAATATATGGTTATAAATGTGGAAAGTAAAAATATTTTAAATACTGAAAATGTTTTTCGCTAACGGCCACACCTTTGTTTACATTTTTTCTGTGGGAATAAAAATCCGACCTTAACACAAGTCAAAGCTCACTTTTCAATGTTTCACTTTGAGCCGAGGTGCTGATCAGCCCCCATTTCACCATCCTGACAATGACAGGTGACAGGTGATATTTCAGTGTACAGTCAGCTGCAGAGATAAGTATACCCCCCTGCATAGGAAACTAGTATGCAGGAGGGTATACTTATCTCTGCAGCTGACTGTACATAGCGCAGGCTATATGAAAGCGAGTGATGTACGACCGTGTTAACTTTGCAAACGTATACCGAATTGTCACCTGTCACGTGTCATTGTCAAGATGGTGAAATAGGGGGTCGTGTGGGGCCGCTGTAGTGTGACGATGACCGTATACTGACTTATCGATACCTATGCTTGATCGACAATCATGAAATCGGCAACGGTTGCTAGGCAACCAGTGGCACATACCGCACCGGCTCAACTCTATTCTCGATATCGTATTGTTTTAACACGGCCGCCATTACTGTCAAGTAAATTAATAAGAGCTATCGTAACGTTAACAAAACGATAGCCTGTCAAAGGCGCTATGGTTTTACACAATAGAATAGAGCCCCAGCGTTTATGTCAGTGGCCTAAAATTCTTCTAAATCATTGTTGTGCTGGCCTTAAGTAAACCAAATAAAAAAAGCCGTGGCATTGACATCCAGTATAACAAATGAATACTCAACGAAAGCGAACATAAAATCACACCAAGGTATTTAAACAGGAAGCACTTGCGAGTTAGTTTGACCAAAAAAAAAAAACGGGAAAATATAAAGCAAATGGGAGTTTTCTCCTGACGAAATTACGCGTGTTATTATTTTGACGCTGTGACTTTATAGCTACCAAACTGATGCACCGATTTCAATGTTTTTTTTATTAATTAAACGGCGAGCTGGTAAATATTTTTGAGCTCTGAAAGTACGGGTCCCGATCACCACGGAATTTAGTCATAGTTTGTATATTTGAAAATATTTATGAAATTCACGTTCATTCGTACTTGGCTAAAGTCGTAAATAAACTCCTAACTTGAACATTTAGAAAGTAAATTACTTTATTACGGTATTACAAGTAATATAACTAATATAAAGAGGTACACGTAAAATTGTTTGTACGCTTGTGTGGATTAAAATTAACGTGTGCTTCGTCTATCTGTGTGTCTGTGTAACCGGTCGTAGCTCCAAAACGAATGGACTTATTTGAAAGTGTTAAAAATTAAAGCTAGTTTTATTGGGATAGTTCTTGGCTCATTTTCATGACAATCGGTTAAGCCGATTAAGAGATATCTGTGAACCTTAGGTGTGAACGCATGAGTTAACTAATAATTAGTGACCGACCGAAACATGTTATTTTGCCGAAACCGAAACCGAAACCGAAGGTTCGGTTTCATTGTAGTTTCGGCCGAAACCGAAACCGAAACCGAACCTTTTATACTTATAAAAAAAAAAGTCCTTAAAAAGTCGAAAAATTTTTAGTAAGCCCGTTTTTTTCTAAAATTAATATCTCGCCGACCTATAATTACAGGTTTCTACTTTCAAAGATTTATCACAATAAAATTTCAGCACAGTTACAGAGGTTCTGTTTGAAAATTTAACTACCCTATAAAGTCCAGCCGTGCCGAGCGCGCCCGACGTTAGCCGAGCGCGACCCGAAGGTACGATGTTGTAAGTTTCGGCGCGGCCGAAGGGTTCGGCCGTTTTTGGCCGAAACCGAAACTCGGGCCGAAACTTGATTTTTTGGCCGAAACTGGCCGAAACCGAAACCGAAACCGAAATTTCGGTCGGACACTACTAATAATTAATTAACTGATCAGTATAAAGCTTTAATGTTTTTAAGCCACGAAGGCGCCCGCTAATTTTTTTACGTTACTCAATAAGCCACGTAAAAGGGTGATAAAAAAAAACAAAAAAATACACAAAAAAGTTGTCTCTTGTCCGTTTTGTTACTGCCTGGTTTTTTTTCAAACTGATTGTCCGTATCAACGTAGCATTTATCTCTTAATCTGTAGAAAAAAAACAATTAAAAAAAAACAAAAAGCGTCATGGCTTAAAAACACTAAATGCGTTTATTGTAACAAATTGATGGCGCAACAAAAAAAAAAGCAAACAAAATTTAAAACAATAGTGCTTGCTCGCTCGGTGCTTAAGTAACATGACGACAATAAACATCTATTCCTTTATGTAAGTTTGGGATATGTTAATTTACCTAATCTCTTCACTCTTTCGGTTCCGTATCATCCTCCGATTTAAACCTGAAATAAACATTTACCGGTCAAGTTTCACCCGCATTGGTCTTAATTTTACCTAATTCATGCCATCGTTTTAAAACGGGTTTTGAAAATCGCGATACAATATAAACTATACAGCGGGGGTGTTTGAATAGCAATATAGATATTGAAATAAATGTATCGATATTAATTATATATTATATAACAAACCATAATAACATTTCCAAAGTATCAAATCAAAAAACGTGCTTCTCTAGATACTTAAATATTTCAATTTGATATATAAAGTTTAGTATGTCATGATTCCAAACAAGTAACATATAACGTATTTAACCTAATGTATTACAAACGTATTTATTTATTATTTTATACACATTTTTCTTCAGCTTGACATTTATTTCTGCTGTCCATGGGGCGCCCAACCAAATAAGCCTTGATCTTAATATAACCACTTTGATGTCTGTTGGTTAGTCAAAACTTTTTCAACAGACTTGCATTCAAAAGAGTAATATAATAAACTAAAAAAAAAAACTTTTATTTTCGTAGCATAAACAGTTGGTTGTCGATAAAAAAAGCACATCCTTATTCTTGAAGAGCGCAAGATGGTTACCGTAGTTTTAATAAAAATTAAAATCGTAAGTCTTGTTATGTTATATCATAAGTATTGTAACGTTTTTAGGGACATAATAATTTTGATATAAACCGCTTAGGTCTTAGATATTTTCAAAAAATAATACCTACCATACGAGTACCTACACCTACATAGTCGCGTTTTCATTTTAAAAGCTTTTATTTAACTTTCAATGTATGTATGTATGTATGTAAGGGTCAAATCTTGCAAGTTAAATTTGACCAACTTCCCGGTTTCCGGTGAAGCTGAAAATTTGCAAACGCCTTTAGTTTTGATGACAATACAATAATATAGTACCATCGAGCTGGTCTGATGATGGAGACTCAGGGTGGCCATAGGAACTCCTAAATTACACATGATAAACCCGTCGTGTTAGGGCTTGTTAGAATCGTCTTGACAAGTAGGTAAGTAGATGACGAATGTGCAAAAAAAGTAGTTGGCAATAGCTTGTCCCAAAAATTAAATTTTTGACAGAAATTTATTTATGGCATGGATCGAGAAAACAAGCCACGAGACGGTAGGTAGTCAAAAGTTATTGCGTTGCCGACCCTGAGGACCTAATTGGAATGTCTATGTTAGTTGTGTAATATTAAACTAACCAATACGAAACTGAAAACTATACTTTTATTAGAACATCTTAGTAACTTCAGTTACAATTTTATTATTCCTTCACAACCCAATGATTACATGTTGTTTAGAATGTAATAAAGCGTCGATAGATACAGACCTACTACTTATATACATCTGAAAAAAGTTACAAATTTCCCAAAAAATATTATATATTGACGAAAAATAGTTACAGTTCTTAAATTTGAACTTGTAATGTCCTAGACCTAACCTTTCTAGACTTTTTTCTGTTTACGTTTAGATATAAATTCAAGTTAACCCTCTGTCTGTTCAGTAGAAAAGGGATAAATATTCTTAATGTTAAGAATTCATTAATAAACCCTCCCATACAACTTCATAGTTGATCAAACTATTCTTGATTTAGTTTAAACTACCCGAAATACGGTATTTGACAAAAGTCAAATCAGCTTCTTTTTATGTTATGAAACATCAAAAATGCTCCGCTACTATGGAATTTACAGGGATTACTATCTTGTGACGTCATAATCAAACAGCGTCATTATTGTTGGATTTTATGAATTTAAAAATCTTAAAATTGCAAACATAAATAAAAGATTGATGTTTTCCTAGTATTTTTATAATGTTTATCTGTAGTTAATGAAAAACCAATTTAATTTCACTCTTGTCAAATGGGTCATACACAATCACAAAAACAAAAGTTGTCTCTCCTGTGGTCAATAGTTAAGTGCTTGTGTGCATATAAGTTATGTTTTAATTTGATAGAACTCAAGTAAACGCGGCGCCGTTTATGCGGATGTGGGTTCAGCCAGAAAATTAGGCCTAAAACACGTTAATTTCGGGTATGTCCACAGGAAAGACGGGAACCTAAATCTGTGTATGACCCAAATACCCTATTGTGTTTAACAACTTCTCTCGTCGTCTAGGGATTGTAATTTATTGGAAAGCGATCCGGGGATTGTTTAAGCTATGTTTTATAAAAATATGTTGGAAAAATCAAAGTTTTTATCTCTTAAAGGTCCGTGCGGGGTTTTTCATTTAATCAACGTATGAATAATTTTGGAGTTTTAAGTGGACACCCCTAATTATTTTTCAAAAATGTTACCTACAATTTATGTGGGGGTTAATCTTATGGAGGCCCCGGACAATTGCCTCTGCTCCTGTATTTATTATCCTCTCATATGCTGGAAGTCAAAAAAATACCAAATTCTAGTCTCTTCAGATTACATTATAGTCCATAAGAATAAGCTTACAAAAAATACAAAAATATATCCAAATTTAGAAAGCGGATTATAGGTTAAATCCGTCCCTACTATGGACGAATGTTTATATTTTATATGAAAACATCGTTATAAAATGCAAAATTCTTACCAATTTCATAAGACATCACAACATTGTCACAATAAAACATGATTAGAAAAATCGTTGTATCGTTAGTATGTTGACCAGAAATACTTATAATTAACGCTAAGGTAAGGTGTAAGAATGCTTCTACTACCTAAAGTCTATCAAAAGTACGATTTCGATATATTTAGTGTATGGTCATGTCAAAACCAATGTTGGTCTGTTTATTTAGGTCCAAGGTAATTTTGAACCAGTTCATGGAATAGGTTGAAGGACCACATATGTAAACCAGATGACAATGCAATATTATGGTATCTAACAGCTGATCTGATGATGGAGTCGGGAGGTTATGTTTTTAAATGTATTGTTAGTTTTTTTTTATGGCACGGACACCAGCTAGCGCACAGGTTACTTGATACTTGGGATCAAATTCTCAGGACTAAAATCACAAAACTGCAATCCTAAGTTTTTTACTCGGCCGTTATTACTGTCAAGTAAATAGTGTTGATATTGCGATTAGATAACATACCAAAGCAATATGGTTTTACTGAGTAGAACCGAGCCCTGTAGCGTTACGTTAGTTAAATATCCCCATAAACATGCAAAGGGACCAAATAGCCAAGTAGGGAATTCACTTAGAAATCTTCCAAGTAGATTCCAACATTTTAATTAATTACGTTTATTTTCTAATAATAACGTAGTTATCAAAAAGTGTAGATAATATTAAGCGCTAAAAACACTTCGAAGTTTCCGTGTCGTAAAAAAAGGGCGTTGTATTCTCTCATACATTCCCATACAATCTTTAACTTGAAATACTAATAGTAAATATTCGCGGTAATAGTTCGACTATAGACGCGTAGACCTTAGCCTATTTTAGAATTGTTGGCAGTTGCATTTGAAGGATTAAGCCGGAACCTTACCTAGTCTAGAAAAATCGTAAAAAGGATCAGAATAAGTGGGTATTGTAAACCTAGAGCTATCCTACTCTTTCACGCAACAAGTATATTGACAGGAGATAGTGATAGCGGTAGCAGAGTATTATTTTTAAACCGCGATTAGAATGGGATTCGAAAGTACCGTTAGCACAACAAATATAATTATAAGTCAATCTATGATATCTGCATAAGTATTGTGGAGACATTTAAAGATAATAGATTTACAAAGTATGCTTTATCATTAACAGTCACTACATATTTCAGCTCTATTCTTGGGAAATGTTTATAAAAAATATTAATGTCGTATTTGACAAATCTGTCATTATTTTTACTTAATTTTCACATTATCGAATCGCTGTACCAGATGATAATAAAGTTTGATGGTATTTCTAAAAGTAATTACACCATTTGTATTTTATATAGGTAATATAATTTAATGTTTTTCAAGGGTATGAAAACAAGTGTTTTTATTTATCTGCACACTCTACCATTGACTATGTAATTTCATGTATTCATCAAAAAACGACAAATGTTCAAACCCATTTTAATAGCGGTTTGATATTATAATAAGTTAATAACCCTTCATGTGTTAGGTTAGGTTATGGGGTCGCACACGTGCATCCATTCTCTGTCGCGAAATGGCGCGTCAAACGTCAAATTCTAATTTAGAACTGTTTAAGACTGCGCCGAGCGTACGCCGGATGTACAGTGGCGCCCCCATTACTATTATTGTTTTCTAATACACTAATGTATTGTCTGGAAATTGGACGGTGTGTTTTTGTACTACGGATGAAAACACATCTTATAGGGTATATCACATAGTTTAATAACAATTCACCTTCGAGTTATCAACTTAACGGATAAAAAGTGGTCACCTTTTCCCGTTAAGCCGACTACTCAAAGGGTAATTATTATTAAAGTTGGTTACGTATCCCATAAATTGTGTTTTTGCTTGCGCTACAAAAATGCATCGTTTGATTCCAAGAAAGTTCTTTATTTAATTAGAAAACACAATAATAGTAATGAGGGCGCCACTGGACGCTAGGCGTTTGCTCGGTGCACTCTTAATACATTTCGTTCAAAGAATAACGACTGTCTATGGTTTATTAGTTCATTGGGATTGAATAATTATAACAGTTCTTAAAATCAAAATGAAATGAAATTTTGATCGTTTGACTTTGCACTGATTAGATCATAGACATATCATAGTGAACCTGGTCTCACTGTAATCGTTGAAATCATTCGTAGACGTACTCACGTAATGTACCCACGAGATGCGACAGCCAGCATCAAAAGTGTAAACAAAATAAAAATAAAAACAAAATAAAAATTCAATTTCATTTAATATCCTCTTAACTTGCTCACATTATTTGGCAAACAATACAGAGGTCAGTCGATTAAAAAATTAAATATAATTAAAAAAATTAAAACTAATCTAGAATTCGATTACAATATAATCGTTAGTGGAATTGATTTAAAACATATAAAAAACAAAAACACTTTTGCCGCTGACTGTGAAATATAAAGCTACGTTTACACTGGCATTGATACGTATACACATGACGGTTTTTTAATCTAGCGGCTGATACGGATAAGGGTATTACTATAAACAAAATGCACAACCACTCACGATTTAAAAACCCATACAATTGCTGTAACAAATAGGAAAGTTCCCATACAAAATTTCGGATGAAATCATTTAGCTAATGCATAGTTACATGCACCCTAAATTCCGATATTTTGAAATGTGCATTCTTTATAGAAATGCTACAAAATGTCGCCTTAATCTAAAAACTACACCCTCTATTAAATACAAATAATATGACCATCACAAAAAGCTATATTATTTTTAGTGTCTGCAACGATTCCAGAGTGCTTTTGTATAAATGCGACCCTGCCCCAAATAACATAAGGTTTATTCTATCATGTATAAACAGTGCGAGATAAGCAGTGGATGAATTATATCATATCAGGCAGTCCGCGTAAGCAAAAAAGAATGAACAGGGTGTCCCTAAAACCAACGTTACAACGATACAGGGTGCTCACATCATGAGCTATCAAGTAAGGCCAATTTGACTTTAAAAATATCTTAACTTGAAAGATATTGATATTTGAAATTATTTACGGCAACATTGTTTTTTTCTTTTGATAGTTTTTTTTTAGTAACAATATCAGATGATTCGCTATAATTTGCTTATATTTAATTTGGTTTAAAAACGCCAATGTCTCGAAAGATAGGATATTTAAAATGATTTGATGTGGCAACATATATATACAAGCTACATAATACCTTGCAGTTCCTATATCCCTAAATAAAAAATATTGTTCACAAAAGTGCATTAAAACTTTCAGCGGTTCTTATTTATGCTTCGATTTTTGTCCCGCAGTCTTTAAATTCCAAATATATTCACATTTATAAAATTTGTTAAGATACTTAAAAAAAAACTAAACGAAAATAGAAATACTCTACCGTTTGAAAAGGAGCTCAATAAAATAGAGAATAAAAAAAATGCAGCAAAATGCTTTTATGTTAGTATACAGAGATCCTCCACTAGCCCACTTAAATAATTTTACACCAAAATATTATAAAAAAAAACGCGAATGTTTTAGAGACGATACGCAGCATGACTAAAAAAAAGGATTAAATATAAGAATTAAAAACCCTCCGCAAAAAAGGACATTTCGTCCCTTTACTTTCTCAACCTCTCATCTGATCGAATAGTTAGATGGAAAAAATACTCATGTTCAAGGTCGAAAAATTTCCTTTAAAATAATTGATTGGTTGCGATAAGTAAGCGGATGATTTTCTTGTAAAGAAATTAACTTAAAGACTTAATTCCTATTAACCCCCCCCACAAAACAGAAGGGTGTTACAAGTTTAACGTGTGTATATATCGCACTGCTATATCAAAACAGTAGTAACTCAAAATACAACTGTATTCTAATATCAACTTTAATACAACTTCTATAAGCTTGAAAGAAAACTAACAAGAATTTTCAGTTGGTACGGTTTTGATCTAGCAGTGTGTGTGTGATACTGTGTGTCTGTGACATTGTAGTTCGCAAACGACTAGACCAAATCGGATGCTATTTTTTTAAAAAGCTAGCTAATCGATAAGTTTAGTTAAAATCGGTAGGATCTCCCGTTCGCGTTAGAGCTCGCGAGACGTGAAGTTTATAAGAAGCTGCACGCCGTAGTACCTTATCGCTTGAGGGTCAGTCAACTTTTTGTTGCCATGGTGACGTCACGTGCGGCAGTTCAAACATGACTTTTGACGAAGCACTGTGTGCAGTTACCTTTAAACTCGTAAGGCCTAGTGTGCAATAGATTAACATAACCAAAACCATTTAATTTGAGCTATGTTGCAATAAGAATAAGATTTATTTTCCTATCTTCATAAACTGAAAATGACATTATGGAATAAAGGTAATAGTTTTTTCTTGTTAAAATTTTCAGTGTGTCTATTAAGCTATAAAAACATATAAAAATAAATTTAAAATGAAAAGTCCGACTTGCACTTGACCGGTTTTGTATAGATGGTGAGTTATCAGTAAAATAATATATATAAAGTGTGAAATACAAATACATTTTCCAGAAAATATACTGGTGATGTTGTGATGAGACAACAATACTGTCGAATATCAAAAAAATTAAACAGAATAAAATTAAGGCTTTTTTTTAAGCCGCTCTCCTATTTCATATTTCTATGGAAAACCTGACATAGACTTTTTTTCAAAACAAACTATTTGTAAACATAATATTATATTTTTTAAGAGTAGACAAAATAAATAATAATAAATATCTCAAATTGTCCTAGACCCAAACTAAGCTCTAGGCTTGTACTATGGGGTACTAGATAAAAGTAAACATACTTATGCAAAAAAATACATACTTGAATACATAAACATCCAAGACTTAGAACAAATACTCGCGCTCATTTGCCCATATGGTCACTACCAACTAAGCTAACACGTCGTCTAAAGTCAATGAGGGGTAAATGCTTGAGTCTCTTTTGTTTTAATATTTAAGGAACCGAGATAGCATTCGTATAGCGTTGACAAATTGTAAACGTTTAACTTCTGCGGGACACTTTTATTTTAATTTAATATTAACAGCTTTAGTTGCATAAGCGTAGATAGACTGGCGACGCATACCATCGCGACTGCCAAAGTTTAGAAATTAATAATAAATATAACAAGTCTTAAAACGACGTAAAGATGTAAGGGTTAAGTTAATACTATAGTGTAAATGTTACATTCCAGGGGCCCTATTCTACCAGGTAAAACCATACTGCTTTTGACATGCTGCCGTTTTGATTTTAACTAGACGGTACTGTCAAGTAACGGGCTATCGTAGCGTTAATAATGCATGTGATACTGATGATTTTACCGAGTACAGAGCCCTGTGGAACACTTGTATACCGTTTATCATTGTGCTGTTTAGAATGAGTTCTAACCGACGTATGAGACGTCTTGACGTTAGTAATGATAAGTGTTAGTCGTGATACTGTATCATAAACAAAGTGACATCCTAGACACCGTATTGGTTTATGTTTGACGAAACCCCTCCTTGTCAAACGTTAAACATAGGAAATAACAAAGTGACATCCTAGACACTGTATCAGTTAACTTTTGACGTTAGCTTCGCCCGCTACGTCAGGTAAACGATGTGACAAAGTGTCATCTTAGATATGTTTATTAGTTACTATTTAATGTAAGCGTAGTGAACCACTGCAACTTCAAACTAGAAAAAAGTAAGTGGCAAAGTGACATCCTAGTCATTGATTATTAGTTGTGTGACGTAAGCGTACCACGCTGCGATTAGCGTTAAAGTGAAATCCCAGACACCCTATACCTTAATGTTTGACGTAAAAGCTCTCTGTCACTCACAAAATAAAGTGGCAAAGTGACATCCTAAACACTGATTACTACTTGTGTGACGTAAGTGTAACCCGCTATGTCTTAGCGGCAAAGTGACATTCCAGACACCCTATAAATTAATTTTTGACGTAAATGCTCTATGTCAACTGTAAAATAAAGTGGCAAAGTGACATCCTAGACACTGATTATTACTTGTGACGTAAGCGTAACCCGCTATGTCATGGCGGTAAAATGACATTCCAGACACCCTATAAATTAATGTTTGACATCAAAGGTCTATGTCAACCGTAAAATAAAGTGGCAAAGTGACATCCTAGACACTGATTATTACTTGTGTGACGTAAGCGTAACCCGCTATGTCATGGCGGTAAAGTGACATTCCAGACACCCTATAAATTAATGTTTGACATCAAAGGTCTATGTCAACCGTAAAATAAAGTGGCAAAATGATATCATAGACACTGATTATTACTTGTGTGACGTAAGCGTAGCCCGCTATGTCATAGCGGCAAAGTGACATCCCTGACACCCTAAAAAATAATGTTTGACGTCAAATCTCTATGTCAACCGTAAAATAAAGTGGCATAGTGATATCCTAGACACTGATTATTACTTGTGTGACGTAAGCGTAACCGACAACGACATTATAAGTTAATTTTAGACGTAAAAGCTCTATCAATCGTAAAACAAAGTGGCAAAGTGACATGCTAGACACCTAGAGACCCGCTGCGTAGTGACATCCTAGACGTGAGTTGTCAGTTAATGTTTGACGTAAGCGTAAATGACGATGCCGGCGATTATGACGCCAAACGTGATCGTAAGCGGTTTGTACAGAGACCTCTTCAGTTCGTGCCAGCGCTCCGCCTCGCGCGCCCGGCGCTTGATAGTGGAGACCCGCTCAGCGAGGTCCGTGTTCCTGCGGCGGCGAACCTCATGGATCGGCTCCGAGCTGGAAACAACGAGGGGAATGTTATAGTTTGAGTAGTGGAAGAGCAGCGGTGGCCTGGTGTCTTAGGGGGTCGATTCTTGATCGTAACGTTCCGAGTTCGAACCACCGCGGTCACCATGTAGTCAAGGTTAAAAATAAATATTAGCACACAGTTGCAAAATTATGTACACACAGCACTTATTTATTATTATTACCAGTGATCGGAATAGGTAGTGCAATTTCACGGGATTTCGGTGCGTAAGCTTAGTATGGATATAACTTGCAATCCCGGATTTTCACTTTGAAAAGTTTTAAAGTTTGTGTTTGGTTTAAAATAAATATCAGGGGACATTACACAAATTGACCTAGTCCCACAGTAAGCTCAAAAAAGTTATTTATTTATAATTTTGACAATTATTATACTGCTAGTACAAAGTTGGTATTGACGAAATTATGTAGACACTTTAATTTTGTCATTCTTGCAAACAAGAAACCTTTTTGAATACCTAATTATCTTATTATTTATAAAAATACGAATCCCGGAATCCCGGGTCTTATCCATATTATTTATAATGTTTGAGGTCATTCACCCGAACTTGCACTACCTATTCCGATCACTGCTTATTACCATAGGAATAATGACTGTGTACATATTTTTGAACTTTGTGGTGCTTACATATTGGTGACCTCCACTGTACCAATGAGTTTATTAACTTAAGTACATTGTGAAGAAAGCTGCACATTCGAACAGCTGAGTGTATAAAAGGGCCCATCTGTAATATTAGCTAAGTAGTAGTATTTAATGTTGGGCACTTTCATTATAGACCCCAACCACTTTGACTCTGATTTGGTACAACTCAACAGTCAATCTGGGGTTATCACTTTTGTCCTGTTACGGTATTGTTTTCAACCCGGCCATTACTGTCAAGTAAAGAGCTATCATAAAGTTGACAATACGATAACAATTCAAAAGCAATATTGTTTTACCGTCTAGAATAGAGGCTTTGACTTGCTGTGTTGCTATACATCTTTTTTTGTTGTTGTAATTATTCAATTTCATCGGTTCCAGCGCTCGTGAACCCATTCAAGTAGGACTAGGGAAGACCAATGACGTGGTTTGCATTGGCGTAATTTCAATGACAATACAATATGGAGCAATCAAGCTGGAATTATGATGGACCTTTTTATGGCCATAGTGATATTAATTAATGGTTTTATGTAGTACATGAGGTCTTACAAATACAGTTAGTAGCTTCAAAACACTCGTGACACTACGTATGCACAAATAATTACAGGTACTCATTAAATTAAAAGGACGATGGAAAGGGTAGGTGCTCAAAATATCCTTTTGAGAACGAATCAAATAAATAGTACAACATATTTAATCATCTACCTATCACATCCAACGTCTGCTTTGTCACCTATACTGCAGTCTCACCTGTCACCTCCAATATCTTTCTCATCCCGGCGGCATCCCTCTGCCTCTCACATCTAACGTCTACTTTGTCACCTACTGCCGTCTCACCTGTCACCTCCAATATATTTCTCATCCCGGCGGCATCCCTCTGCCTCTCACATCTACGTCTGCTTTGTCACCTACTGCAATCTCACCTGTCACCTCCAAAATATCTATTGTCACCTTCAACATATTAATCACCCCTTTACCCGGCTGCATCATTCTGCCCGTCCCGTCTGCTTTGTCACCATCCATCTCACCTGTCACTACCATGTATATTTGGTTACCAAATCCCCTAAACCTGTAACCCTTCGTCTCTAATAACCAAAGAGCGGAATTCTTCATAGCAAAAATCAAACTGTCAGAGGGATTGACCTAACTGTTTTATCGACTTATCGATAAATATTTGTCTTTGGTAAATATTAGGCTTTTGGATATACATACAAACAAATTAACGGTGTCCCTAATTAGCTGACCGCCACTGTATTTTAGTATAATAGTAAAGAATAAAACAGAAAATACTTTTTTAAAAATTTTCTATATAAAAGAAATCTTAATCTTTATTTTCTATATCCATTTTTTTATTGTTTTTCTTTTAGGATTAGCCATTTTAGTAGCACGGCACGGATATCACTCATGAAAACTCAAGTGACATATGTGACATATGTGACGCTGACATGATTTAATTTAATATGGAGATGCAAGTTGCTTATCAAAGAGGTCAAATGTTACAGAATAATCTTTTAAGTTGATTATGGATACCTAATGCGATATTATTCCGTAACGTAACATCGATAAGTCGATAAAACAGTAAGGTCAATCCCTCTGACAGTTTGATTTTTCCTATGAAGAATTCCGCTCTTTGCTAATAACCTTTCCAGCGGCGGTTCGTCGTCATCGTCGTCATCGGACGACAGCAGCACCGGCGCGGGCGTCGGCGGCGAGCTCTCGTCCGACGATGCCTCCGTGAACTGATACACGTTGCCTGTGGGGTGGAGTTGATATTTTACTTGCGAAATATTTTTTAAGTATAAAACAAAGTATCTATCCACCGATGTTCGTCTATGTACATTTAGATCTTCAAAACTACGCAACGGTGTGTTACTTTATTAAGACTGCGCCGAGCAAACGCAGAGCGTCCAGTGCCGCCCTACATACATACATACATACATTAAATCGCGCTTTTCCCAGAGGGGTAGGCAGAGACCACTTCTTTACATTTGCTACGATCTTGACAAATTGGCGCCTTGATTACTATTATTGTGTTTTCTAATAAACTAAAGAATTTCCTTGGAATCAGACGATGCGTTTTTGTAGCGCAAGTAAAAACACAATTTATGGGATACGTAACCAACTTTAATATCAATTACCGTTTGAGTAGTCAGCTTAACGGGAAAAGGTAGGCAATTTTTTCCGTTAAGTTGATAACTCAAAGGTGAATTGTTTTTAAACTATGTAATATACCCTATAAGTTGTGTTTTCATTTGTAATACAAAAACACATCGCCTGATTTCAAGAAAATACTCTAGTTTATTTGAAAACGCAATAATAGTAAGGAGGGCGCCACTGTACATCCGGCGTACGCTCGGCGCAGTCTAAAAGAGAAATATTTTTTAGTATAATAAATTCTGGATTAACTAAGGGTGTTACAGAAAACGCAAAGTACATCTCGAAGAGAAGCGAGGTCGGGTTGCTAATAAATAATAATAATAGTCAAGGATAGGAGACGACCTTCACTCAGCTATTTATTCGATAAAAAGTATTTTATATCAAATTTAATATGGTAAGTAATATAGCGAATAGGTTGTCTGAATAATAATAATCAATATGAAGTTTTTTTAAAAATTGCAATTGCTTGTTTAATAGACAAAATTGAATATGCAAAAGTTAGGTTTAGTATTAGTACAAATGATTAGTACCGACTTACCTGTTTATACCTACCTACCCAATAGTTATGATGGCAAAACATAGTCAACCTAACGTTTGCATATTCTATAGGCTTCATGCATAATTTGTCTATTAAACAAGCAATTGAATTTTTTTTATTCAAAGTTTTTTTTTTAATTTATTAATTATATACTGGCCTGAAAATTTTCAGCCTACCTATTCGCCATTTATAACATATTAAATTTGATATAAAATACTTTTTATCGAATAAAAAGCCCGGTGAAGGTCGTCTCCTATTCCGATCTCCTACTATAAATACTAGAGGACATTCGCACAAATTGTCCTAGTCCCAAAACCTAGCTGTAGGCTTGTACTATGGGTACTAGACAACGATAAAAACACTAAAAACGAAATACACACTCATACACACATAGAAAGCATACAAGACCCAGAAACAAATACTAGCGCTCATTCATCACACAACTATATTCCCGTACCGGGACTTGAACCTAGGCCTCGTAGCTTCATCGGCAGGGTCAACTGCGTTTCCCCATCATCTAAGACGCAAATAGAGAAGTGGTATGAGTTAAATGTGTAGCATACAGGTCGCTAATTGAATACAAAACGGACACATTCCCAAATTGCTCTTGCATTGAAAATCTTATACGAATAACTTCCAATTTTAAAATGCAACACTGACTCATTTTGCATTGTGTCCGTTTTGTATTCAATGAACGAGGTGTAGTTATAGGATACATATTATTATGTTAATAATGGCCGCTGTTCAACTAGTTTGGTCTTACCGAGCGAAGCACTAGAGGGTATGGAGGGCAAAGGGCGCGCGGGGGCGCGGGCGAGACTCTCGCCGCGCGGGGGAGGGGGCGGGGCCTCTTCCTCCGGTTCGTCCGGCACTGAGGAGTATGCGCTCTCCAGTTTTTCCTTCTGAAAGGGGAAACATTGTAATCACACATAGAGAGCACGCGGGCACAACGCAAGCACTTCCTTGTTTAAGTTTTATCGAAAAGTACTTAGTATGTGTACCTACCTGGTGTTTGGCAAGAAGTTAGCGATTTTCGTAAATCGACATTGACGTAAGCTGATGACAGATAATTTCAGCGGCTAACATAACCCTCATACAACATTAACTCCATACAATTCGATTCGATAGAAAACATTGGAAGCGTTTACATCTTGACCAATCCTACAGGTAACTGGAGGTAACTGGTTACAATCATTTATTTCCTGGATCGTATTTCTATTAGCATTTTTCCCCATTTATAATTTAACCCATTTTCTTTTTCACTAGGGCCCTAAAGCCCTCGGATAAAAATCTCGCTGACCCATTTCAACTTACATATTCTGGATCCAACCGCTTCGCTCCGTCTATGATCGCCTGGTACGAGAACCGGAGCTGGTCCGCCGTCTGGATCAGCCCCATGCGATCCCTGCGCATCTGCAGCAGGATCTGCTGGATGTTCACGCTGTCCTTACCTTCCTTTTCAATCTGGGAAAACAAAAGCAATAAATACTTTAGTCACGGGTTCTTAAAAAAAACCACCATCAAAAACGACGTGGGACGCCGACTTCAGCTTGACTGACCATTTACCTATTGAAAAAAAAAGTCATTCATGCATTTTTGAACGCGATTGTGATCAAACTATAGGGAAAGCCATAGTCATATATTAAACTATTTAAACAACTCTTTTAACAGAGATATCTTATTACCACCCTTGAAGTAGGTACCGTTGTTGAGGAGTTCCGGTTGTCATTTCTGGTCTTCATCATCAGTTCCACTACCAAATGATATTTTCTGAATGCAAATCGTCGGTGACACTGGAATACCGCGTAACTAACATCTTCAATGAGTTGCAAAACGTACCTTACTGATTACGTGTTAAGGTGTATTTTGCATCTTATTTTATGTGCTAGTTACGCGGAATTGCCGTATCACCGAAAAAATGCTGGACTTGTTACTGGAAATACTACCTCCTCCTTTTTTGAAGTCGGTTGAAATGAGTTCGATGCATGTTTGAGGTTATATTTTGTACTTCGTTGACAGCTTTCAAATCGGGCTTCTTAGAAGGGCGCGTTTATAAATAGACCGCTAAAAAGCCAACTATGTGGTCTAACACATTACGGTTGAAGTTCATTTGCACTTCATGATACAAGTTCGATTTTCCCATGCAATAATAATATTACACTGACACGCGATTATTAGAGCTCACAGAAGCTTCTGTCAAAACTGGTAGACCACTTCCTTGGCCGACCGTTAAAAAAAATTTATTAAGGGGGACTCCCATACAACAAACGTGCTTTTTATAGATAATTGTACGGAATCCTTCGTGCGCGAGTTCGACTTTTTAACCTTTAAATGCATAGCGTTTCGAAAATCCAACGCGTCTTTAAAGTTCATTTCCAAATTTGAATTTTGACAAAGCTAGAAATCTTACTGGATAAATTCTAATAATGAAATTTGCTTAAAACGTATGTTTGAAATTGAACTTTAAAATATACGATGTAAATCTACATCATTATGCATTTAAGGGTTAAATATTAACTTAATTACAGAATTATCAACAAAAAAAATATAATTGTTGGAAATTCTGTAGCTCTGCCTACCCCACTCTGGGAATAAAGGCGTGAGTTTATGTATGTATGTATATTAACTTACAAGGACAAGGCAAGAGTCGACGAGGCAGAACGTGCCCGAGCGGCCGATCCCAGCGCTGCAGTGCACCACGGCAGGGCCCCACTCCGGCTCCAGAGCCCCGGACGCCCTCACTTTCTTGAGAAACTCGAGAAACGCCACAGGGGAAGAGGGCACCCCGAAATCCGGCCAAGTGGTGTAGTGGAACTGAATCACTTCGCGGGATTCAGACGATTCCAGATCAACGATTCTGTAAGGGATGACAGAAAATAATCAGACAACGGACTTATCGTGGCACTTTTTAATAACGCTAGTTACTTCTCAGAACACAAAAATAAAAACTAGATAAAGGTAGACATAAAGAAGACCTTGGGAAGAAAATTTTAAATGACATAATAATACAAAAGTTATCTGGAAAAAAACAAATTCTTTCATAACTGATCAGTTCCCAAATATTTGGTTTAAGAAAAGTTGCTAGATAACAATTTATTTTAAAGTTTAATACGAGTCTAATACTTTAATAAATTACCCGATGTTCTGTTAGATTATTTTTGACAGCTGACTTGACATACCGAATACCGAATGACAAAGATAGAATACTGTTTCTGTTACACGAATATAGACCTGTCATAATTCGTTATCAGTCGTTCACGACGATGTCACACGAGTATGCCCGACTTGCGTTACGCGGCCAAGTGGCTCAACAATCCCGTGTTGTGACTGTACCTAATTTAAAATCGATGAATTAGAAATCAGTATGACAGTTCAAAAATACCACGATAATTCCGGCCTCTGATAAAAACACACAGAAGGGTAAATCAACTCGACCCGCAAGATTTTGTCCAGTCGCAAAAGACAGACCATATTTTATTCGAAAACGTTTTCATTAAAATATTCTTATTACACCCATGCTTAAATAGTCCTACTCTAAATAAATTAAACTTGTCTAAAGAGCCTCTGCTTGTTGGCTTCGGCTCCATGTACAACTTCCAAAGCTTCGAGACTCCCACAGTGCCGTGATTGATTAAACACAGAATGGTAAATCAACTTTTCAACCCACACGATTGTGTCGGGTAACTAAATTTTTATTAGAAAACGTTTTCATTGCATTTTAATTATACTGTAGGATTACTTTTACGAGTATATACCGTTTCAATTTGTAACAGCATTTGAAAAGTTTGCACGATTGCATTTTAATTATACTGTAGGATTACTTTTACGAGTATATACCGTTTCAATTTGTAACAGCATTTGAAAAGTTTGCACGGACGTTAAGTTAAATATGTAAGAAGTTAAAAATCAAAGAACCAGTCCTAAAATTGAGCCAGGTGATTGCAAAAGTATTATAAAAAACAAACATTCATCTGCTCGAAATACAAAGCACTACTTTCAAAATCAAAACTCGTTTTAGCCCCAATACCCTTCAACTTGTAGCCAATATATATTATTATTGCACTGACTGCAAACTTACGCACACTAATGCAGAGTCACACACTGACACACCTAATAAGTGGTACACTTTTGAAATGCAATAAAATACTCTTTGTAACAAAGGGCACAATATTTGTGTGACGAGCGCGAGTATTCGTTTCTAGGCCTCGAGTGTTTTCCCTAATCATGTTATTCTCCATACAAGTACAGATGTAGTGAATAATCCTTCCCCATCGTTTTTGGTCGGATTAGTTCGTATTTACCTTGCTTTCTCAATTAGCTTCAATACCCGTCAATAAGCCAACTGAGAAAGCAAGATAAATACGAAGTTATGCGACCAAAAACGATGGAAAAGAATTATTCACTACACCTGTATATTCATCGTTGTCTAGTACCACGATATTAATCCTGTGCTTTAAACCAAGTGCCGAAAACATTATGCATGCAGCATTACCCGCCGTATGACCAACGAAACCTGTTGAACCGGTGTACCCGATCTGGCTGGGGTCACTCTCCTGCCACCCTGCACCCTAGGTCTCTAACAAAGGACTTCAACAGCTCCTGGTAGTCATGTGCAGACACAAGGTCAGAGTACTTACCGAACTTGCCTCGTTGCAACTGTCGCTGATCGCCTTCTGTTCATTATTATTTTTCTCAAACATGCTCTGAAAGGACGGCTTTGCTCTTGAAATACGCAGGCGGAAGACTCTTATTCTTCCTAGTAGTGAACTTAAGGAATTCTATTCCTGCTCGCTGTAATATTTCATTTAAAAGCTTACTGTTGCATATGTTGAAAGGACGGTGAATGAAGTCCCATACACCCAACATGTGGGTGGGTGCAGTTGTGGGCGGCGGGCGGCGGGCGGGCTTATTGCGGCGCCTAAGACTACTTCAATAATGTAGTTTTCCAAGAAATATTCTGCGCGAATTTGATGAAAGCTTTACACAAATACTTATAACTATGTGTGTGTATCATTCCTTCACATCGTTTGAGAAAAGCATTATAAGGATATAGCAACGTGGAAATTCACCAAGCTCGGCCCGCCATAAGCCTCTTTAGGAAATTCCCTACTTTCCGTGACTAATAATGTACCATTCCTACAAATTGTTAATGAACAAACACTCGTGTTAGGAAGGGTGCCGTTTGTACATGTGGCGTAAGTAATCTGTGGTTAACGGCGAAGGTGGCACAATAACATAACATGGTGCACTGTACACTACTTAATCATAAGCCAAGATTGTGTTACTGTTTGTTAACCTACATAAATAAATCTAAGTTGATATGATTGGCTAGCACGGCTACGACGTACGCCGGCGAGTAAACAAACTCGTCACGTTGACGAGCATTAGTTGGCCGGAGTTTGTTTGTAGCACCCCAACACCTGTCACGTTGTAACGTAGTCGGGAAACAACGCGTTTCTCCAAGCTGTCGCAACAATTTTTTTACTAAGTTCCTGGTTATATTGTTTTAATTTCACAACGGCCTACGTCTGCTGAAACCCGTTGAAGTTAAAGTTGGTTAGTAGGAAAAATAAATTCGCATTTTATACGGCTTTACTAATTGGCCAACAGTTATATGGAAAACAAATAGTTAAATGAATTGTGAAAGTCGGTTGCGAAACATAACATCGGAATACGGGAGGGGAAATAAAACAATATATATTTTTCTTGAACAAATAATCAAGTGACGATTTAATTGAGACTATTTAGGGGTAGCGTTATCAGACTACACTACACTTAAGTACCTTGTCTATTTAATGTCAGGTTAAAACTGCCATATATGAATTGTCACAGCGATTAAAGTGACAATGTACTATGTACACATGGTTCTGTGTCAATCTAATGTGAACGGTAAAGAGGAGACAAACGACTACACGGGCAACCTGATTGTAAGTGGAGACGAACCAGTAAATATTAAACTGCAACACAACAATAGTACATTGTGAATTAAGGGTGGTAAAGAAAGAATTTCAAACGAGAGTCTGTTAGAAGCCCGAAGCCGAAGGCTGAGGGCTTTAATGACTCGAGCTTTGTATTTCCTTTACCACCCGTGTAACATACAATGTTTTTCATCACAATTGCGAGGAAATGAAATAAAATCAGACAAAAGACCATATTTTTAACTTATTAGCGGTAGACTACATCATTGTTTGTGACTTACCACAGATAATGTCAAACGTGTTTGGAGTCCGATTCTAGTGACAGTCGAGATCAATAGTTTATATGCGAGATTTTTAGGAAATTGTATGGAACTGACATTTCATCTCGAATAAAACTTCATATCGCATGGCACAAGAATTGGGGTGCTGACGTATTGTGATAGTTAGAGTCCACGTATAATGTTAAAAAAAAAAAAAGCTATTACGCACGATAGGGCGTAATGGTAAAAAAGGCCCACGGGTATTATTTTGGATTTACGGTCGATTTTTTTTGCATGTTAGGACACTATTTACGAGCAAGTGTGATGAAAATGTAATTAAACATTGAGACAATTTACAACCTTATGACGGCAATGTCAAAACTGTAAATGCGTTGCCCTGAGGACTTAGATGGATTACCGCTAGGTTATTGGCAACCGATTGAAAGCGGTTATAACCGGTTATTTGAAGTCCCTAATTGCCGCCCTGCTGTGCAAATCCAAATGGCGGCATCTCAAATAAAACTCTTGTATCAATCGCAACCTCATTTCGAACAGGACTGGGATCAATCTGATACCGCTTTTTGGCACAACAATTAATACACTTATGTTAGGTAAAAGGTTAAAGGATTACATACCGGTAGCAACGTAAACGGTCGGTTCTCCAGTAAAATAATGTTAAGATTCGAACATAAAATTTCACTCCCCGTCCGACTTCGATCTAATCATATTGTGGTCATGTCGAGTAAGAATTCACTCAATAAGAATAAAGCTACAATAGTTAGGGAGACTATAACAAACAATAAAGAACAAGGAGAAGAACTTTTTAAAGGAATATTTCTTGCGTAAGTATAAATATTCCACACAATGAAGCAAGACAAATGAAACCTGTTATGAAAGGAATTCAATTAACAAGCAAGTATTTTACTTCTAAAATTACTTTGCTTTATTCAGCGGGTCTTACTTATGCCAGATTACGTTGAATGAATATAAAGAACCGATATAACGAACCCAATAATAACTCTAAGAATTCTTTTAAGTCAAAATCAATATAGGTATGCCGCCAATTACACATTCGCCACCCTCACGCTGTGGGCGCGGACTTATGATACCGTATTCATATTCTTTGAGAATTTACAGAACCGCAAATACCTCCAAGGTTAAAGCAACTAATTGCGTCCTTAGAAGGCTTTCATAAGTAAACGAGAACTTTATTACTTTCATATTGAATGTGAATATTTTCAAGAATAATATTCAAGGTGTATTATATTGAAGACGGTTATGAGCTAGGTAACAGTGATAAAAATAACATCAGTCATCGGGTTGGTGCCACGTTCGCAGTCTTGGGATGTCGGTATGGAGATTAACAATGTCTACGGGCGTCAGAGCTAACTATCCATCAGGGCGTCTAAAAGGCGGGAAAAAACCATATCGTCTTTGTCTTGTTATCGTGTTGTCAACGTTTTGATAACTCATATTTATTTGACAGTAATGGCGGCCGAGTTTCCTGTAACAAAGGCAGCAGTGTCCGCATTGTTGTGTTCCCGTGCGACAAAGCGGCCTATCCTGAACAACTGAGTGTCGGTGAACTAGTGGCGCAGTAGGTGGACTCGTGATCGTAAGGTACAGGGATCAAACCTCCGCGGTCACCATGTAAAAATATGCTTGAAGTCGTCAATGTCATTAGAGATGTCAAGTCATTTGTATCTTTTAGGAAACAACGTTATTGTTGTAGAATGTCAGATTGACTTAGGATCTAAGGTGGGTCCCAAATTAAATCTAGTGACTGTACAAATGATTTTTTTCTAAAATACCTGATGGTGTTACGGTGAAGGAAATCAGGGAACCTGCACATCCGAACAGATGAATGTATAAGAGGGTAATTGGGCCATTCCACTTTTCAGTGTACACATTTGCTACCGTCCGATAAAAAGTATACCAAATTATGAATCCGCGAATAAATAAATAACATGAACTTAGAATGTTTAAGTTTAACGGTTTAAAAAAAAACGCCTAAATTACTCAATTATCGCTGAAGAATCTTGGTAAGTCAGTGGTAAATTGCACTTTTTCCATAGAAAAGGCGGGGACATCAACGTCCACTGCGTTACTCACTTTATAGTTATTACAAATAACTTTTTATGAATTAGGTTAATTCTGTATATAAGCTTATTGACGTCCCTTTTCTAGTTTCAAGTTAGAAAAAGCAGTACTTTATCGTTCGTTGAAATAAAAGTGGTCTAGTGAGAACGTGGCTAAAAGTTATGTACAACGAAAAGTAGGTAAAGGGGTAACAATAAGATTAACAATTACCTGAAGACCCTGGTGGAATAGTAGCTGAAGTCCTCCTCGCTGAGCTGCTCCACGGTCAGCTTGACGTCGTCCAAGGAGAGCTTGCTCTCCTCCCCCACAGCCTTGGGCCAGTACCAGTGGCACTTGGTCTCGCTCTTCTCGATGATCTTGTTCAGCATCAGGATAGCGCGGGAGTTCTGCTCCCAAACCATCAGCCAGAAATGTCCGACGGTGAACGCGAGAGGACCTTGGGTCAAGATGTACTTGCGGTTTGCGCGGTCCATCTGAAATAGGAATTACTTGTTATCTATCAAAGCTTGAACGGGTCATACCACTCGAAAATACAAAAGTCAATAGTCAATAGTTAAAGGCTTGTGTGCGTATTATGTTTTTAAGTTGCGCCCACACCGGAGCTTAACTGTGCGAATATTACGGTGTCGTTGCGTAAACAAAAGACGGGGTCATAGTAACAACATGGCGCTGTTTTTAACGCACCGTAATATACGCACCGTTAAGCAGCGGTGTGGTCGCAGCTTAATGTGATAGGATTAAAATATACTTGACGCCTTTATGCAGATACGAGTTCTGGTATGTCCTTCAATAGGTTCTTTCAACGAATTTAATTTTGTGTTGTATCCTAATAACATAGGTACAGTCGAAGTCAAAAATATGTTTACACTTTAGTACCTTGTCTATTTAACGTCATGTTTAAACTGTCATATGAAATTATCACCCCGATTAAACTGACTAAGTGACTTCGACTGTACAAGCGTCAGCATTAGCGGCGTTTTGGTATGATTATAGACATTATAGTATATCTACGGTTGTTCATTCAAAGTTCGATTATCCCTTGCAATAATATTATGACGGTGACAAGTGCCAACCTAAGCGATAATAAGATCTCACTGAATTTTTTGTCAAAACTGTTAGCCCGCTTGGCCGACTGTACAAACTCTAAAGAGAAACAAATACTAAACACGTCAAACTTAAAACACCCCTCTTTTTTGCGTCGGTGGTTAGAAACAAGTCGAGTGTGAGATGCTCGCACTAATTCGATTCGAAAACGGAATGTATTAATTTGTGCACCGTATGAAAAATCGTAACTAAATAAAGACTACATCTTGAACGCAGACGTAAATACGTTCAAGGCACTGAATGCATTTATTACAGCTAACGTCGATCGATGGAGCATATACATTATTAAGTCCGCTTGCATGACACGCAACCGGAGCGGTAACGTAGTGCTGGTAAGCTCCTTAACCCGATCTCTATTAATTTGTAAGTAAGCCTGGATCTTACTTGTGGTCTAAATCATTAAAATGGACGACGTATTATCTGCCGCGCTAGCGATATCGGCAGTAAGTAACATTTTTGTCAAAACTGAGTTAACCATATTTTCAGAATCGTGGCAATAAGCTCTAGGTACATGAAGGTTTGACCCTTATTTTAATATCTTACCGGGAACATGTAAATATCAATAAGGATAAGGGCAGTAAGTCTACTCTCATGATAAACCTTTCTTAGTATTACAGCAGTAAGTATACTTACGCCTGGTTCGTAAGTAAGACTCTAACATTTAGTCTTACTGTTGCTAATTATATGCACAGTAACTACCCATACTGTGATTATTATAAGCAGAGGCTATTTACTATTTGGATTCAATTACTTAGTATGTTAGCAGTAACTACTCTTACTGTGATAATCTTAATTATTTTTTTACGGTGCCTACACGTAAAGTTGGGTGGTACTTTTTTGCTGTCTATCCCATGGTGTGGGGAGTAGTTGGATAGGCCTTTCAAAATATTGCTAGCTTGTAAAAGCAAATTTTTGTTTATGGGATCCGTTTTTGAAATATCAAGCTTTAAAGTACTAATTTTTGTTAAACACAAGTGTCCCTCCCCCACCATACAGCCAAAACTACAAATACAAAAAATCTGAAAATATCTTAAATGAAAGCACATTATAACGGATTTAAAAGAAAAACTATTAAGACTAAGTAGACTTTATTGGTTCTTGAGTTACAAACGATTTAAATGTTTATACCTACCGAACATTTATTTGCGTTGTTGGTAAACTGATCGCTACCTATGTCGATGTATGGGGATAATTTGATATAGTTTTATTGGTTTTGTAGTATAACGGCTTCGGAACCCTACATGGTCCGACATGCTCTTGCCCGGTTTTGTTGTAACTTTTGGCAGTCGTGTTCTCGTTTTATTTGATTACTGACACTATACGCGTACCTACAGAATAAAATTTTCGATAACATTTATTTAATTTTTTTAGATGAAGGCTACCAGAAAAGATAAAATCATTAATAAAGTGAAAACGGCTGAAAAAAAAGCTACAGTTACCGATATCGACAATTTTTTTACCCGCTGGTGTGATTTAAATAATCATAAGGAAATTTTCGACTCTCAGAATACGACTTAAAACTAAAAGTTGATTGTTGATTTATTTTTATAATAGTTATTTTTCTTACATTTTTTTTATTTAACTTTTTTTTTGAGATAGTGAAGTACTTACTCAAATACATACTTTATTTTTTGTAAGTAAAGCAAAAGTAATAAACCTTGACTTTTTATAGATACGCCTAATTATTTGAATTCCTAAGCTAAAACCTAATTTATATGAGTTGCTTAGGATAAAGGCAGTAACTAACGACTTACTCCGGTTATGTTAAGCAATGGATGGGTAAGTTATTAAGCTCATGCTAGGTATAAAAGGGTTTTTGCCTTTTAAAATTACACTAAAAAACTTACAAGTTTAATGATTATATAATAATAAAATGCTTTTCTTAGGCTACATTTATCAAAAATCATAATAAAGATAACTTAAAAAAACAAGTCCGGAAAACAAAAAATGTGACGAAAACTTAACGCGGCATTTACTCAAAATTATGCAAAGTACTGCCGATATCGCTAGCGCGGCAGTTATGATGATCTAGTCCATAACCAAGCCCCAGTCTTGTACAGGGTATTTGGGTGAATTGCAAAAATATTGTACATAGTTAAGGGCTTAGTTGAGACAACGTTAACTTTCTTCCGTTGTTTTTCCTTTGTGTAACGAAACTTATGCATATGATTATATGACTAATCTTCGTTAGCAAAGAAAAAAGATAAGGATTGTTAAGGATTTTCTAATTGAGCCCTTAAGATTGCACCGAGCTTACGTCGAGCGTCCAGTGGCGCCCTCATTACTATTATTGTGTTTTCTAATTAAGTAAATAATTTCCTTGCAATCAGACGATACGTTTTTGTAGCGCAAGTAATACCACGATTTATGGGATACGTAACAAACTTTAGTAACAATTACCATTTGAGTAGTCAGCTTAACGGGAAAAGGTGGCCACTTTTTTCCGTTAAGTTGATAACTCGAAGGTGAATTGTTATTAAACTATGTGGTATACCCTATAAGTTGTGTTTTCATTTGTAGTACAAAAACCTACCGACCAAATTTCAAGAAAATTTTAATTTTATTTTAATTTTAAAACACAATAATAGTAACGAGGGCGCCACTGTTCAGCCGGCGTACGCTCGGTGCAGTCTTAACTACGAGTATGTACAATATTTTTGCGATTCACCCATTAAACAAAGACAAACATACTCGTACTTATATAGGTAAATAGATGGAAAACAACCAAGACTCGGGAGCAAATAACTACTCGTGGTCATCACACAAATAATGGAATCGAAACGGACCAGTAGCTTCGTAAGCAAGGCTTCGTCAAATCAGTTGAGTGAACTTATTCCCATGTTGCCTATAATTTCAAATTGAGTTTTATTCCAAAGGTATAGCCATACGTCGCAAGGGTTTGCAATATTCGTTCAATTTTAGTATTCGAATAATACGAATATTTAGATTTCCAACATTCGAATATTCAAATATTTCGAATAATTCGAATATTTTTGAAAATTAAACAAAATAATGATTCTAAGTTGTGTAGTTGTAAAATATGTGATGTTAATTTAAAATGTAATGACCTTACAATTCAAAAAAACATTTATGGTATCTTCTCCAGATACCTAGCATGTAGCCGAACTTGCTAGCTCCCTAGCTCGCTACCCTTTTACCAATTACGGTACGGTATTTACGTAGTTCTTTTTAGGGAGTTTGATTTTGGCAAGGATAAAGCAAAATAGGTAATATATTGTTTGTCTTACATTTGTAGTTATTTTTAATATTTAAATCTATTTCCACGAACTCGTTAATATGGAGGATAATTAATCCTGGCATTTTGTTAATGTTTTGCTAAGGTAAATAATTACAGACAAAGGACACCGCACGGAAAGTATGGAAAAAAAAACATCGGTGAATTTTGATAAAAAAAATATATGTTACGCGCCTTGATCGATATATAAAAATACTTGGAGGGCAATAAAATCCTATGACTAGTTTTTGACAAAAAAAATATTTAGTGAAAAATCAAGGGAATTCGGTTCCATAGAAAAATGTATGAAGGAAAAAAAAAAGTGTTCTGTTTTGGACGAAAAAAATATATGTTTTAGAAACCATTAAATTGATCAACTTCATCAAAAAAACTTCTTTAAAAAAGAGTTTGGTTTTTAAGTTATAGCGTTTCATAAAAATAAGTAAAATAGGTCTTTAATTTTTTGTTTTTTTTTTAATCGGTAATATTTCCGTTTATGGCGATAGTAAAAATAACTAAAAACATACTGTGTGCATCTTTTTTACTTACATAAGTTTTGTATCACAGTCACCTATTCTTCAGTATTTAGATTTGAAATTAATTTTAAGGAAAAAAACTTGGTTTTTCGTGTTTTTTTTTTAAACCGTTCATAGAATATGTTTGAATTTTAATGATTTATGTTAACAATAACACAACTTATAAAATATTCAAATTGCACAATTTTTCACTGATCGGTTTAAAAAAAAAAACACGAAAAACCAAGTTTTTTTCCTTAAAATTCATTTCAAATCTAAATACTGAAGAATAGGTGACTGTGATACAAAACTTATGTAAGTAAAAAAGATGCACACAGTATGTTTTTAGTTATTTTTACTATCGCCATAAACGGAAATATTACCGATTAAAAAAAAAACAAAAAATTAAAGACCTTTTTTACTTATTTTTATGAAACGCTATAACTTAAAAACCAAACTCTTTTTTAAAGAAGTTTTTTTGATGAAGTTGATCAATTTAATGGTTTCTAAAACATATATTTTTTTCGTCCAAAACAAAACACTTTTTTTTTTCCTTCATACATTTTTCTATGGAACCGAATTCCCTTGATTTTTCACTAAATTTTTTTTTTGTCAAAAACTAGTCATAGGATTTTATTGCCCTCCAAGTATTTTTATATATCGATCAAGGCGCGTAACATATATTTTTTTTATCAAAATTCTCCGATGTTTTTTTTCCATACTTTCCGTGCGGTGTCCTTTGTGCACTATTCGAAATATTCGTTTTATTCGAATAATGAATATTGTCGAATTCGAATAACATTTATGGCGAATAATTCGAATAATCGAATATAACACTAGTTCAAATTTTAGTTGTTTCGGGATTAGCGTACTTTAGGCATTTTACTGCCATTTAGGTACAAACAATAATCGTCCACATGAACACCTTTCTGAAGTTGGATCAACAACAGAAGTATCCTAAGTGAATTTAGTCAAAATGCTCGGAAGCTTCAAAATATTTAATTAATTAATTCAGACAAATATTAAAATGTTTGCAGCTTCAAAGTGCCCTTTTGATTAAGTATATTTCAGGTAGGGCGTATTTATTGGTAATATTTATGAGCGTATGTACGTAAATGCAAATGGTCATTTTTCTTTCAACCTATATTTGTTAATTTTACTATGGGCCATGTTCTATTTTAGACGTTATTTAGGTTAGTATTTTTGTCCATTCAATGTATTTGAAATTGTTTTTTGACGTATAATTTCGACTCGTCCATTTTCTTTTTAACACAAATGACAGTACAGATGTAGTGAATAATCCTTTCCCATCGTTTTTGGTCGGATAATTTCGTATTTATCTTGCTTTCACTGTTGGCTTATTGATGGGTACTGAAGCTTATTGAGAAAGATAGATAAATACGAACTTATCCGACAAAATACGATGGGAAAGGATTATTCACTACTTCTGTAATTCTGTCTTTTGTAATTTTTTGTTTCGTAATCCTGCCACACCCTAAGAGTGAGAGGAGGTAAATGAGGGTAGGTACCGGTTATTCCGCTGCCGACCCGCGCCGTTTGTTAAAGCCTTATGTTGGTAGCACCGATTGGCGCTTTTAACCCTCTCCACTTCCTTGTCTCCTGTGCTCAGTTGCCTTCCTTTTTTTTTTTTTTTTTATTATTTGTATGAATATTATGAATATTTATATTTTACTCCTGTATTCCATTTTTCTACTATATATTGTATTCTCTTATTAGTTATTATTTAAATCAGTGTATATGTGGGCAACCGCTGTCTCTTCGTTCATGTGTCACGTTGGCGCCACTGAAAATCAGCGTCGCGGTTCCGGCCGTGACATAGTGCTGAGTGGTGTCAATTTCGACGACAGGAATCACCCATGGCAACATTATGCTAAAATTTCTAAATTCCTTTTCCTTATTGTTTAATTTTTTTTTTCTGTGTTGCCATTCTTTTTGTCAATGTTAAATTTAAAATGTGTTTTATATGTTTTTTCCTGTGATCGTCGAATAAATATTTTCTATTTCTATTTCTATTTCTGTAATGACCTTTGAATAAAAGCGACATAAAAACACACGTCCATTTTGTTAACAACTGCACAGAAATAGAGTTCCGTGACAACACAATTTACAAAGCGAAATCGATAGCGCATATATTCTTACATGCCAAGGAGAAGGTTAAAGAGAGCGCAGCGGTGGGGTGCCCTTGTTGCCACCTACCCTTATTATTGAGGAATAAAGATCAAAGTGGAAACGGCGGGGGCGGAATAAGTGGGAAAAGCCTAGCAGGCGACCAGCTTGTTAGTGCCGACACTCACTCTCAGACATTTAGCAACCCGTCCTCGCTTCGCTCCGGTTTGTGAGTATGATATACAGTGTGTTACCGGCATGCGGGCATTTATTAAAACTGCCGATAGTACCTACGTTGCTTTAGCAATTGTTTACAAGTATTATCAATTTTTTTTTTTTTAAATAACTTCACAATTAATTGTCTTAAATACTGTCCATGTTTAATGTAGTGCATGTGCTGCGTGTTCCTCGTTATCAGTATCGCTGTTGCTTGGTACAAGGCATGTCGTGGTACGGGGGCAAGTCATAATAATCAAACTGTCATTTACACTTGTCAAATAGCTGTGCTTTACAATGCTGGCAATTAAAATTTTGTTAGAAAGTTAACAAAGCCTGAAAATTTGTTTTGTAATTAAATTAATGTCATGGTTACGTTACAAATATACGTTATCTTAACGTACTTTAAAAGAATTTTTCAAATCGGACCAGTAGCTCCTTAGATTAGCGCGTTCAAGTAAACAAAAAACTCTTCAGCTTTATAATGTTAAGTGTAGATTAACTGGTTCCTTTTAGGGGTCCATTGTCAACAACCCTTATACTCTTTACAGTTTCACCATGTCTGTCTGTCGGCGGATTAACTCGGAGACTCTCGCTTACGAGGCCGTAACATAGCATAGTTATACATCTACATTATGCCGACAAAGTTGTAAAATAAACTTGTAGACTTGACCTAGTCCCGAAATAAGTTCTAGGCTTGTCAGTCACTAGATTATATTTGGTCCAAACCTTACGTCCAGAGACAATCTGACATTCTACAACAATAAGGTTGAGTTTCCTAAAAGTTACAAATGACTTGACGTTCCGCTAGCTTCGTAGGGTCACTACTTTATCTATTTAAAGGTGAACATGTATTTTCATAGAAGTTTTTAACTGTGTCGATATTTTATTTAAACATATTAATATTGGTGATATATATATTTCAGAAAAATTCTAATATAAACATTGTGACCTAAAATCATAGTTAGTTTTTTTTTAATGATTTTTGTATCGCCAGACGTGTTAACACTACGAAAAATCTGCAAGCGATGTATTTAATCGCTAGATTTTTGCATTAATGTCGTTAAAAGTAGTAACTATATATTTTTCCAGTATAAATATAAAATAAACGTGTGGTTTATCAGTCTTATTTGAAACAATTCTTTTATAAAACATTCGATATTAAAATATGGAGTAAAAAAGCCTTGAAGACATGTCTAAATTAGACTACCGGGAAAATTCTGTGACTTCCAATGAAAACATTTTGTGAAATACTATACTTCGAAACAGTAAAACAAGCTGCCCAAATATACTAAAAATAGAGAGGATCCCATGACGGGTAATATCATCAGAATCAGACGACCCCTTTAATTTTGAGACATGTTTTTAATATCATAAAGCCGAATTTTTGTCCAATAATAAGAATTTCATAGAAAACAAGTCTTTGTAAAAATTTAATATAAAATAATAAGTAAACTTTTTTCCCAATTATTTTTAGCAAAGCTGTTCGTAATAAAATTTGCTTTATGTATGTATGAACAATCAAATTAAATTACGATTAATACTGGCACAGCTAAAAAAAATTCGTACCAACCCTCGTACGTCTTACTTAGTAATTCAAAAAGGCAGGTATGGCCGCATACTATTTGTAAACGCTGTATTATCATATCATAGATAATGATCAGGTATTTGCGAACGTGACTTGCACGGTCAATGCGTTTATGCATAATTTCTACCCTAACTCGTATATTAGCTACTCGTGTTCATTTCACTGGAACATTACTACTACCACATTGATTTCAAAACTAATATTATAAAGAGAGTGCGAATTATCTCGACAAGGCCTCTATTCTAAAACTTAAAACTTATCGTCTTTGACCCTTTGTTATACTACACTCGGGAGCAAAAGAAACGGGTCAGTGTACGTTTTTCATACTAAAGAGGCTATTTCGAAGCCTTGGTTCCTCGCCAGGGGATTCTTTCAATGAAATCTGAAGCTGAATACCCCTTGCATCGATACAGGAGTTCCAGAGTGCATAGCATACCCAACTGATTGCATCTGCTGCTAACGCCGGAATTATGCATGTTCAGATAAACCTGTAAAATTACAATAAATATAAGGAAATCCAAATGCTGACCCAAACTTTCTCGCTGTGGTGTCAACTGATTGTGCGATCAATTAGGTATCTTAAGAACTGTTGACCTCCTGTACTGAACCTCGGAGTATCCACCATCAAACCTCCCTCAAAACAACCCCTGGCGAGGAACCAAGGCTTCGAAATAGCCTCGTTTGTATGAAAAACGCACTCTGACCTGTTATTTTTGCTCCTGAGTGTATTAATTAAAGTTTTGATACATCTCATTTACTTGTTATTCATGACGGCCGAGTTAAATACAATACCATAACAGTACCCTTACCATGAGTTACATTAACCTGCTCGTTAGCGAGTGGAAGCTCTATCCCTCGCAGAACTTGCGATCCTTATAGAGATTTTATTCTTAATCTTATAGAGTGCGAGCGACGGAGCATTCGACGCGCCAGCGAGTACGGTAATTGTAAGTAGCGTTTGCAATATTCGTTCGTTTTTAATATTCGAATAATATGAATAGTTCGATATTCGAATATTTGAATTTTTCGAATATTTGAATATTTATTGAAACAAAACGAATTAATGGTTTAAAGTTGTAAATAAAATCAAATAAATAGGCCGTAAATATTAAAAAAATGAGCATTCCGTGGTCTAATTAAACATTATTAGTTATTAATATAGCAGGTAGCAGGCAGGAAGCGAGCGACCCAACTACGTCACTGACTGTTCGTTATTGTAATAATTTTTAGTGAGCTAAATATATTATGTTATTTTGGGGAATCAATTTTAAAACTTCATATCAAGTTGTTTCACGTTATATTTGCATTCGTGTTTAATATTTGCTTGTATTTGTCAGTAGGTATGAAAAAAAGCTGATTCCAGCGTTCTATTAAAAGTGGGAAACTATTTAATTCCTTTTTAGTACCTACTATTCAAAATATCCGAATTATTAATAATTTGTGCATAAATAATCGAATTGCAAACTCTAATTGTAACTCATTTTAAGGGTATTGGTGAAAGACGATATAATTTAACCTCTTAGAATTGAGGCCCAGGTAATCTCCGGAACCACGAAACGTATAACTAATATTGTTGTTAGTTACACTTATAAACTAAGGTGTAAAAAAAATACAATACTTATATCTCTGCTGCAAACGAAGTTTTCACGTAGTTGAAAAATCATTGTCGTTCATACAAGTTGTACACTTTTGTATGGAAGCGTCAGTACTGAATTTTGAAATTCCTATAAAGCATAGAATCTAAACTGATGTACACCTTAGAACCAGTCAATCATCTAAAGTAAACTGTAACTAGCCATAAAATTAGTCAAGTACATTTTGGTTGGTAATCCAATCCGATAAGTGATATTATTATTATATCGTAACAACATTCAACAAACTTATAAAGTTTTTTGATAGTCGCAAATCTAACCAAACCTAACGTTCGTAATTAATGTTCAAGATATCCTGAACATAATCATGAATTCCACAAATAAATGATACAATAAATGAACTGAAATTCGATGAAAATGATGGGTTACCGTTTCTATACCTACATATCCCTCCTATGTATACATTAATGAACAAGTTTCAACAAAGAGCTAGTTTCAAAACCGACTACCAACTCCGTGTTCTCCCGACAATGTAGATACTTTGTTGCAGCGTAGGTCAACAAATCTCAGAATCGATAGTAGGTATAAGTATAAGCCTCTCCAGGGCTTTACAACAGTTATTAAATGAGACAATTGATTTACTGAGGCACGATTTGATTGTATTTAAAGGGCGGATATTTCATTGCCCTGCGCCACTCCTCGGGACATAAAATAAACACGAGTCTAACAAAGAAGCAAGCTTTAAAAATCCTACACGTGTTTGTGATAATGACGTCACGGCCGGTATTCTATACGCGGTATATCGCCTTTGAACTGTTATCGTATTGTCATCGTTTTGATAGCTCTTATTTACTTGACTGTAATGGCCGTTGAGAATAAGAAATCCATAGGAAATTTGACCGTTTTAGGAACCCTTGTAGACGGTGTTACAGTTTTTTTTTATGTACCGAATTGAAGCGAGGGCCAATCGCTAGTTACATAGTATAAAACGAAGTCGCCTGTCCCTGTACGTACGCTTTGATCTTTCAAACTACGCAGCGGATTTTAAGGCAGTTTTCGTCAAAAGATATAGTGATACAAGAGAAGGGTTTTATGTAAAAAAACATCACATCTTACTTAGCCTGTTTGTGCAAAATGTGGCTACAGAATTATCAACAACTTTTTAGAGTTATTGGTACGTCTGTAGCTCTGCCTACCCCACCCTGGGAATGAAGGCGGGAATGATTTTATAGGCTATGGTATATACGTTAATTTAGTGTTATCTGGAGTTTGAAAAGCCTTTAGTCCGTCGATAGATTAGAGCATCATAAAATTCGGGAGTAATGAAACGTACTCGTCACAACTTGTCACTGGTCAGGATCAATTACACAAAGAGCCAATATTAGTCTTAATATTACCAGGTCGATTAATTATCGGCCATTTTGATAACAATCCAATTAGTGTAATTGCGTGGATTCTTAGGCCAATAGGCGTTATAACTATCGAAAAGTAAATAATTTGGCAATGACATCGCAATTATAGATTTTATCAATATAAGCCCGTTTGGTTGATTACTTTCTATTTACGAGTATCAAAGGCCCACGCCTTCCCATGTGTAGGATTGGCTTTTCGCTTCTCGTCCTGTTCTTTTCAGCTGGGGGCGTATAACTACTTTTACATTAGGTATCTACTTCGCATGGAATTGCCTCTGGGAGAATAAATCTGGACAGTAATGGTGTTAAAGGGTGGTTTTACAATGTGTGAAAGTTAGCCATACATTGCGGCCGTCAATGTGTTCCTAATTTTCGTCACACGGGGATACAAGTTTTAGTGTAAACGCCCTAAAGCCCTAAAAACATTTCAGCCTGGCCTCGACTCCGAACACGCTAGGTGGTCGTTGTTTTTTTAAAAGTTGCTCTGAAAAAAAAAACATGCTTGTACAGTATTCCCAGCTTCTTAATACCGTTCGGCTGGCCATCGCTATCACGCTTGCACTAGCAACTGACAGTATATTTGTCACTCGTGTGTCATAGAAAAACGAATATTGCCGATCGCTATGAAGAAAATGATTGCACTGTAGATGTTTGTCTTAAAAGGATTTATCCTTTTTTTTGGTTATAAATGGTTTTCTGAGATAAAAGAACAATATTATCAGTGTTTGCTACGACGGCTTTGGACTAGTGGGAAGAATGACGTCACTGCATTTGTAACCACGCGCGCGTAGCACTAGCTGTGACGTAGTAATAACCACGTCGCGAAGCTCTTTAACCTGTAATGTAGTGTAAGAGTGTAACTTACTTTTAAGTATTATTGTATTTTATGATTAAAAAAAAATTACTTGCGGCGGTTCCATTCCCGGTTGTGACAAGAAAATTTAAGAAAACCGTAGATTGCAGTTTTGTTTCTATTTGAAAATAAAGGAATGTCTCCTTAAAGTAAAATGAGCCAACTTAAGGATTTAAGGTAGTTTCCCTCCAGGGCCCGACTTAGCTTTCCACCCTATATATAAAACATCCTATAAAGAAACAAATACTCGCGCTCATCTCACAAATTGCCGTCACCTTGACACATCTTCCCACCCTGTATATTCAAGTATGTATTTACTTGTATACGTATGCTTATATTGCTTATCATTGTATTGTTCCCATAGTATAATCATCCTTTTAAGTAGCTGCACATTTGAGTAGGTACAGTCAGCGTCATATACAAGGTAACATTCAAAGTGCTCAAATAGTTCGTTACATCATACAATTAATATGGTGTACCGAACTATTTGAGCTTTAAGAATTACCTTATATGTGACGCTGACTGAAAAAATATTGCTTCAGTTCAAACATAACTTTCAAGTGATAAAGAACTAAAGTCACCTACAAGCGTAGACCTTAGTTTAGGACTAGGTCAAATTCTGAACGATAGACTTGAAATTTCTCGAAGTTAGGTATTAAATATACAATTCCTAGCTCGTATGTATTATATTTCTCACATAACAGTGGCTCTAATGTATTCGGTAAAATCATATTGATTTTGAAACGTTATCGTATTGTCCCTATTGTCAGCGTTGTTGTAGGTCTTATTACAGTTGGCGAAAGGTTACGAGACATATTCTGAAAAAGATTTTATATGTCTACTTACACAAACTAAAGACTTAAAAGAGCAGAGCGTTTTGCAAGGTACCAGGCTAATAATATCTTGAACAAACTGCGTACTTTAATATAAATGATTACGAACCTCTCGACATTAACTAGAAAAATTAAATGGCTTCTTCTTGAGATTGTTTTCACGGTACAAAGGAGATTTCTGAAGACCCGTAAGATTTTAATTTAGAAAATGTGTTTGATGTTATCAGTTTTGTATCACGTCTCATATTCAATGAGTAAGTATCATTACGATTTAATTTCAAAATAGCCTGTTAGCAATACGTCTGAATGTCAAAAGGACTTCGTCTCGTAATATCTAATTAATTACCGAAACACCTGCATGTTTTCTCAAATAACAGATACCTAATTTGATTAAAATCTGAAATTTGAATAAGATTGACTGCTATCGCAATATTATAGAAATTGTATCTTTCCATGGAATTTTCCGTTGCGAGCCAATAACACAAAAAAATTGCAGAACGGGATTTTTTCGTCTTCATTGTTTGTATGGTTTTAACTACGGCTATCATTATACGTCTACTTATGGACATAGGCCTCTCCCAAGGCTTGCACCGGTCCTGCGCCGCTTGCATCCATCGGCTTCCCGCAACCTTAGACAAGTCGGTCCACCTTGTTGGAGGTCAACCCACACTGCGTCTTCCAATACGCGGAGGCCACTTGAGAAATCGAATTTATCGAACCCATCAGCCAACTGTTCTGCGAGTTCTGTACTACGGCTATTCGCTAATTCTGGGGTTTTAGTGAAAAAGTCTTCTGATAATCAAGTGGAAAAAGGATTTAAGTGTAGTACACTCCGTTCAAGAGTTAAGTCGACTTGTACCCTTTTTCACTAGGACATAAGCAAGGTAACAATTTTAATGATTTTAGAGCCTTTCAGATACATGACCCAAATATTTAAGCTAAATATGGTATCTAAGAGCTGATCTCATGATGGAGATGGAAGGTGGAGGCTGGATCTCTGCTATACTTAACCTAGAGCCACCGTGTTGGGACTCATTAGTGGGCTCTTGATAAGCAGATGATGACGCTGCAATTTAAAATACAGTCGGCAGCGAAAGCTTGTCCAAAAACTCATTTAAATCAAACTTCCCTAATAATTTGTGAAGAGAGTTTTTTCCCGAAATAGTTAAATTCCCTATTAATGCATCCCGAATTAGTTATAATAACAGTTGTGTTTTTCCCCTGACTCGTTGTTTTTCGTTTTCCTCATAGCAGAGATTTTTTTCTGCAAAACTAACGTAACCAAATCTGCGATAGGGAAGGGGCGGAAAATACGTGAATCAACACGTTTTGAGAAAACCATCTCACATGTACTCTTACACCACGTTGCAAACGCTACTACCGTTTCTGTTATCTATCGGCTAGAAATGTCTGCGGCCCTTACAAAGATGCGTTTCGTTTCTAAGCCAATAGCGTCACTGGTAGATCACGTGACTCTTCGTATCATCTCATCTAAAAGTGAGAGAGTGATTGGTATTAAAATGAAACGAATAGAAATGCTAGTTGGATAGGCCTCATCCGATGGGTCATATCCGATGGGTATATTGCCATCTTCCAGCCTTAAAATCATTTCATCCGGCCCTGGCGCTATGACTATAAATATGTACCTGTAATTTACCTCATTTTTTTTAGACATGAAACAAATTAACGTATTTTTTTAAATGAACTCAAACAGTTACTAATTACTAAAGCTTCTTACACAGTAAATGAATACTTAGACGACCAATTATAATAATAGAAATTAGTTAAATTAATTAAATAAATTGTACAAAAATATATTAAATTCAAATATTACCGAAGTCTTTTTACATCCCCCCGTCTTAATATTTTTGCTTATTATATTTCTATCTTTGTAAACATTATGATTATATTTCCTGGGCCGTACCTACCTATGACGACATATAGGTATTTTAAATTCGTTCCCCATTAAGCTGATGACACATCGCATCGAAGTCCACGGGGTCGATATAGGCGCATTCGTTAATATTAAATAAATACAAATACAATAAGTATCAGGGGACACTGTCACACCAATTGCCCTAGTCCCAAACTAAGCTCTAGGCTTGTACTATGGGTACTAGACAACGATATATATACTCATACAGAGATAAAATTAATCAGAGAGGCTATTGCTTAACGCACTCGCAATCGTTTTCATTTTGAAAATCGAAGGGTTGTCTGCATACAAAATGAAATCAATTGTTCTGCTTTGAAGCCGATTGAGATTACGAGTGCGTTAGGCAATAGCGATGCTGAAACCAATATTATCGCTCATCACACAAATATCTGCCCTTACCGGGATAATTGTATTATTCACACCGAGGCACAAATGACCGGATCAATTGACAACATTTCATTTTGGTGACACCCGCAAATTACTATACGAATCGAAAGGGTTTTACCTCCTGAACACGGCAAAATATTTATTTAGATTTATTTTTCTTTATTTACAAAATTACAAGTAAGTTAATAAAAATATCGAGTTTTACCAATACTATGCCTGAATAGATATAATACCATTGCCTTTTTCACGAGAAAAAAGCTGTCATACTTCAAATTTGACATTGACACTATTGACAGATGGATAGATACTTACGCCCACTTGCACGCAGAATTTAACCCTGGGTTAAGGCACTAACTCGAGTTAGTAGACGTCAGATTCATACGAAAACTGTCATTTTAACTCGAGTTAGTGTCTTAAACCAGGGTTAAACTTTTCGTGCAAGTGGCCCTTAGAGAATTATCGGTTGACATGATACTTTTTTATATACAGATTGGACTAACGTAATATGTCCATTGTGTCGTAGAAATGTAGTTACGCCCTTTTAGAATAAGTACATCTTAATAAATTAATAATAAAATAATTATTCATTCTAGAGAAAATTTTAAACTATTAGTGTCTTCCTCCTTCCGAACAGTATCTATAAAACGAATAAAATTAAAGTCTTGTAAATATGAAATCTTGTCAATTGGGCCATTCTACTTTTTGTTATACTTACATAATTTTTGCCACGTTGTCACTAAACTATTATTATTTCAAAAAACGGTAGAGTGCTGCGTTTTCTAACATGAAACTCGAAAAGGGCCGTAAATAACTTCATTCATAAAAAGTTATTTGTAATAACTATAAAGTAAGTAACGCAGTGGACGTTGATGTCCCCGCCTTTTCTATGGAAAAAGTGCAATTTACCACTGAGTTACCAAGATTCTTCAACGATAATTGAGTAATTTAAGAGGTGTTTTTTTTTAATCCGTTATACTTAAACATCCTAAGTTCATTTTATTAATTTATTCGCGGATTCATAATTTGGTATACTATTTATAGGACGATAACAAAAGTGTACACTGAAAAGTAGAATGGCCCAATTGCCAATATATTACGTCGCGCCCTCTAACTACTAGTACTTTGTCACAATAACGTCATGTTTGAACTGCTGCACTAATCTATCAAAGGGGTGAAGTGACAAGGTAGGAAAGTGTGCAGCTAGCAAGGCCTACTGTAACAGGTCAAACATAATAACTTTGATCGATTCTTAACGTTCTGTTTCATACTATTTTTATATATTGTTCATAGTTCTAACGTAAACTAATCCCCGTGTACTCGTATCGATCCAATAATAATTTAGTAGTCTAGCGTATAACAGCATAACAGCACTCGAAATCATGAATATATGGACTTGCAAATGAATAGGAATTTTGACGCGTTCGCTATAAATATACAGGGTTTACCAGAACTTGACGTAAAAGCCCCTTCTGTACCGGTCCAGAATATAGTTTTAACTTTCCCATACTTTAATTACTAAGGAAGGTATTAAAGTTTGAATGATTCTGGTACTAAACACTACCTTGCGGTGTACTTTTCCCTCCCTTGGCTAAAAATAGCTATAATTAGTGATTCTAATACGTCGCAAGTAGCAATATATTGATAGGGTCAATCGCCTATTACTGACCACCCTCCGGTTACTGGCCACTTTGCAATAAAATGTGTAAAGCAAGAGATTACTGAGTTATTAGCCGGAGTACTGTCCTAGTATTTTTACTAACAGCGTCAGTAAGAAATTTGATGGCTAGTAACTAAATGACACTCTCTAAAGTGGCTAGTTATTGACGATTTACCAGAACTCAAAAAGTTTAGTCATAAATGCAACATTATTTCATTCTAGTTAGTGTTATATAGATTGAATTTTATGTACTTAAAGTACACGGGTCGTCACGAGATAATACCAAACCTCCAAAATATTAACGCATTTGAAATAAATCCATATTTTCTAAGCGACTAAAGCATTTCTCGTTACTCGTCGAACAACTTTGGTACTGAAAAATAATTGCTCTAAACCAAAGTGGCATGTTATTTTAAAAGTTGGCGTCATTTATCAAGAATTTGGAAATCGTGCACGAGATAAATTAAGTAACGACCTAATTTCGGTTAAATTATGCACTCATCCCAAAATGCTCAGAGTTTGAATTAGAAAATTCCTGATACATGTAAATCAACTGCTCACTAAATACTAAACTATAAAAATACTCTCTTTAACAGATCCCCAAAACACCAGTTTCGAAATATCGAATATTGACTATCTGGTGTTTTAAAATTCTGGTATTTCGGCAGTGAGAGAAATAAATGTCACTTGACGCAATTAGACCAATACAGGCCGTTGATGCCCACAGTTAAAGATGTTACTACGATAAGCATAAAGTACTACAAAAGGCACTCTGCAATGAACTCGCCCAAAACCTGTTAAAGGACCAATCGTCAGTGATACAGCGTAACTAACAATATAAATAAGATGCAAAACACGCTATCAAACAAGTCGGTGGGGGGACATTTTGCAAATGTGTAAGTCGTGTGAACAGGCGACCCCTACTTCTCGCTATGGATACATAATAAAGAATCTGCAGTCACTGGACTATAGATCTACAATGCCAAGAAGCTTATAGGTAGGTAAAAAACTCAAGTAAAGTTTCTCTTGCATGGAGTTGTAACACTTGTAACCATACGTCGTTATCGCAGGGGCAAAAATGATTTGACAGTACTGATAATTTATGACAAATAGGCAATAAAAGAAGTGACACTCGTAAACGTTTATACGTACGCGTTCAAAATGTATCAATTCTTACTGGTTTCTTACCTCCGTACTTAACTTGATTAGTAGTACATATTTAAAAAAATAGTTACGGAATCCTAACGTTTTTGTCATTCTTGATTGATTTGATATATTATACAAAAAACATACAAAAACCTATCTAAATTAAATTTGAGTGCAAATGGAAAACATGTATTAAGATAATTAAAACTAGTCTTTGGCATTTTTTTTTTATTCAAGTTGATATGTTGACTTATAGGTAAGTGTAAGAGAAGTTTGATTAACCTTTTCCAGCGAAAATTTCGTGCTAGATATGAAGATCTTCTTGGAGGCTTATAATGTATCGGCAGAATATTCCGTTTATACTAAACAGACATTCTCTTATATGTGTTCTTTGATAGATTTGTTTTAGCCCCCGCGATAACGACCTATGGTTGTAAAACATCTGTATATAGACCGTTCGACATTCTATATTTGAAATTTGACGTATATTCCATATTAGTTTTGTACCCAACTACATGCAAAAGAACCTTTACTTAAGCGTTTTACCTATACAGAAATGATTTGCTTAGTAGCTTAGGACTGAGTGCAAACTAACAAAAAAAAAAGCATCAATCACTGCCTAATTCAAGCCTAATTAATTATCTTGCTTTATTGAAAAAGCTAGAACAATACAAAGACATAGTTTTTGTCCCATACAGCACCTCCCACGCCTTCGCACACAAATTCTTCCCGTTTCTTGGCCCTTATTTATATAACAAAATTAATAGAATTCTAAACATCTATAACCTAAATTTAAAAATGTGCAAAGTCAAAGTACTGACATGGCTTCTAGGTCTATCGTATGTTGACACGGAAAATCTGCTGACGATTGCAAGGTGACAAGTGATTGTATTATAATGTTTTGTAGATTAATTGTTCATTTTATTTTCTGCTAATTATTAATGTTTTGATGTAATTAATTAATTACTAATATAGGTAAGCGTTTATAAGCGTTTATTACTGTTTAAAGGTATATTGTAATTAGATTTAGATTTTAGGCTCAATTAATGTCTAAAACACAGGTTGCAATTTTTTTTTGTCACCTATCTTAGACATCATGTAATTTTTATTTCCTAGACCTAAGATCATTGACTGTTTTGCTTTTATACTATATATTGTTGTTCTTTTAATTTGAAATAAATGATGATTATTATTATTATTATTATTAATACAAACTTAGGCTGAGATCGTACTCTAAACTTTGTGTTTGATGTGTTTCCGTGTCGTCAATGTTTTGACAGCTGTCTTATTTAACTGACAGTAACGACGCACTGAAAAAAAATGGCGGCTTCTATCAAGATTGTGCAGCGGACGGAGAGTGGAGCCTTAGTAACAGGGTACCGATTTCACCCTATCACGACGGAATGAACACATTATGTGGCTATTCTAAGTATCAACCTTGTAGCAAATATTCAGTACCGACAAATAAGACGTCACGGCGATCCAAGTTACTTCAAAGAATTATGTGTATCATCACATTATATTAAATAGAACCCCTACTGCCCTATCCGGGGGGTCTCGAGGTCTTCTAGTAATTGCAATTTGCTCTTTCAATACGTATTCGAGAAATTTCCACGAGTAAACTAGTAGGTATGTACATTATTGGTGTCACTACGATGTTCTCTGTAATTTAGATGCGAATGTACAGTCTGTGAGCACTGAGAACATGCTTCGGTTTTTTTATATTTCTCTCACTCGCTCTTAATAAGATTGTATGAGAGTGAGTGAAAGATAAGTACAAACCCGAAGCATCTTCTAAGAGCTACTGTACAGTCTGTTGTCGCTTTAACGTCTTTGATAGAGTGAGAGAGTGCAGCTAATTAATTAAAAGGCCGAGCGAATATGCCATAGAAATGGAAGCAAAGAGATTGATATTATTAATCCTGGCTAACGAGGACCACAGATAAAACGACTTTGTAAAAAGAACTCAAACAAAATACGTCCATACAGATGTTAATCTTTTACCCCCTCTATGTCGGGAGTCAAAGAGGAAAATAAAAACATCGTTATTTCTACCTCTCTCCCTACCGGTTATCAATTGCCACCCCGTAAATCGATTACGCTGTGCACTCTATGAGCATTTAGAAGGTGCTTCGGGTTCGTACTTCTGTCTCACTCACTCTTAATAAGAGCAAATCAGGGCGTGAGAGACAAGTACAAACCCGAAGCACCTACCAAAAGCTATCGCACTGTACATCGCTTCTATTCTACTGGGTAAAAACCATATTTAATTTGACGTTAGGAAACAATTCAGACCAAAACCGATGTCATATGTTCATCATACACTAGCGACCCGCCCTCGCTTCGCTTCGGTTTATTGCCAAATTTCAATCATCTATCTTACGCGGTTTACATTTTTCATACAAAAGGATTTTCCCGCTAATTCCCGTTCCCGTGGGAATTTCGGGAATTCCTTTCTTAGTGCACCTCTACGGTACCTAAGCTACGTCCCTTCCAAATTTCAAGTGCCTACGTTTAGCCGTTTAGGCTGTGCGTTGATATGTCAGTCAGTCAGTCAGTTTCTCCTTTTATATATTTAAAAATAGAAGATTACATCTGTTTAAAGCTAGAGAAGTTCAGAATTCAACGAGGTTGAATAATATGCATAACTGAGGACGCCCGGAACTTTGTACGCGGATAATTTGTTCCCCGCTTCTCCCCCTATTTCTTCCCGGTGGGGGTAGACTTACGGAAAATCCTTTCTTAGTGCTCACTTAAAGGAACCCCTATACCAAATTTCAAATTTCTAGGTACAGTGGTTTCAGCTGTGCGTTGATATACTTATAAGTCAGTGAGTCAGGTTCGCCTTTTATCAGTAGCAAGCTTTTTTTAAAGTAGATTAAAATAACGTATATCTGTAACGTAACTATGACATTAATTTAATTAATAAACAACTTTTCAGGCTTTGTTAACTTTCTAACAAAATGTTAATTGCCAGCAATGTAAAGCACAGCATTTTGACAAGTGTAAATGACAGTCGACGGCTACTTTGATTATTATGATCTGCCCCCGTACCACGAAATGCCTTGTACCAAGCAACAGCGATACTGATAACGATGAACACGCAGCACATGCACTACATTAAAATTGGACAGTATCTAAGAAAATTTATTGTGAAGTTATTTGAATTATTTTTTAATTGATAATACTTGCAAACACTTGCTATCAAAACGTATTATCGGCAGTTTTAATAAATGCCCGCATGCCGGTAACACATGTAGGTATATACCTTTTAAACAGTGAAAGATTTTTTCAAATAGGTGTATTAGTTCTGGAGTTTTTGTATTACCTATAGACCAAATAAGTTTCTGTCAAAAAAAACATTATTGGGAATAGCTTTTGTCTGCCGACTTGATTTGTTGTCTGCTTATCAAGACCAAACTAACTATCATGGTCAGGTTAACTGGAAGAGATCCCTTATAGGGATAAGTTCGCCTTTGTACATGTTAATCTGAAGTTTATGTACGAATTTACTTGTAATTGTTTTTTTTAATGTGCAATAAAGAGTTTACATACATACATACATACATACATGAGCCCCAACACGGTGGGTCTACGTTGGTATGGCACGGACCCTGTCGCCACCTACCAACTCCATCATCAGACCAGCTCTTAGATACCATAATATAGCCAAATTTCAGCCCATATCATTAACGGCAACTCATCCAAAACTGACTTGCGAGATTTGAAGCAGACAACTTAACGAACAGTGCAAGTAAAAAAGCTTGTAAAAATCCTCTCTCTTTATTAATATCTAATTACGTAGTTCCATCCATTCCATAATCCCTAGGTATTACTTTGATCCAGCTCCGGTGTCACGACTTCATCGAATGATTTAACTTTTTCAAACTAATTTACTTGAGATTCAATCCGATTAGGTATCTACTATCTTTTGAACTTTCGATCTGATCGCGGTCAAGTACTAATTGAATGGAATACGATAGCTTTATGCGCTTTGCGAATAGCTACGATTGAGATCAGTTGTAAGATTTAAATTTTGCCGTGAATATTCAATGTCTGAACCTCAAAGGTTCTTACCTCACTTCGACCGATTTACGTACGGACTAAAACTAAGAAACAATATTAACTTTAGCATGTGAGTAACGAAAATAACTGACTGACTGACTGACATATCAACGCACAGCCTAAACGGCTAAACGTAGGCACTTGAAATTTGGAAGGGACGTAGCTTAGGTACCGTAGAGGTGCACTAAGAAAGGAATTCCCGAAATTCCCACGAGAACGGGAATTAGCGGGAAAATTATTAACTCAAAAAAAATGTTTTGCTTAACGAAGTGGACACGGGAACAGCTAGTATTTCTATAAGACAAATGGTGGTATCTCAGACATAACTCCTGTAGCAAGTGCGACCATGTTAATAACGGGTGAGAATTGAATCTGCGCCGTTTATTAAATTTGAGATCCCGCCTATTGGCGAATGAGGTAGGCTTGTGTCGGAATTAATTCCCGTCACGGAACGAGCTAGTTCTTCGTAAACGATCTTAATAGGTCTTCGGTCCTTTACGTCAGTAGCAATCGTTGTACGTATGAGCGAAACTGAGCGTACGAGTTTAGAGCGCACGGCACGGCGGCACTCGATGTGAACGAGACCAATAGTACCTATTTACCAATGTTGCCAGATTTTTTTGCACCTTCCCCCCTAAATGTATTTAAAAAACCCCTAGTTTTTAGAGTACGATCGATAAAAAACCTCTGACGATTTTTGTATTTCATATTTATCTAAAATATAAGGATTATTACATACAAGCTACATAATATTTACAGTTACTAAAATACTAAATTGATATCAAGTTTTTATTAGAACTCTAGGTACATATTGGTTCATTGAACTTAACTACAAACACGTAAGTTTCCTTAAAATTTGTCCAAAATGTCAATGTAGTAGTAGTGTTATTGACCGATTTTAAAAGAAATTCACGATTGGTAAGAATTGTGAGAATCCTTCAGAAAATCCCCTAGACAGATTTAGTGACATCGAAACCTCGAAAAAACCTCAACGACCTGGAAGAACCTCTAAGTTTTAGGGAAAACCTGTAAATCTGGCAACACTGCTATTTACCTAGGACCTAAAGGAACTAAAAGACCGAACTAGTTCCATTCACGAATTGACCGAGATCGAAGGGATGAGGGCACTATTAATCTTTCACTTATTTTCGTTACTCACACAACTAAAGTTACCGTTTCTAGTCCTTAACTGGGCGCATTTTTTCACCCACGAGCGAGCTAGTTCCGCGAAACAGTACATCAGTACCGTAGGCCTAGCGAAGATGCAAACGCTAGTAACGTTTCTGTTTTCTATTGACTCGAAATATATGGAGCGTAACGTGACATAACTGGCTGACGCGATTCGAAAATCGCTTACGTATAGCTTCGTTATGAATCTTGATCCCAACGGTAAGTAACTGTAGGTTGCAGTTAACTCAAGAGGACTCAAAGACATTTGAAAGGAGTCACCCATACACGAACAGTGACATCACAAAACGTCTGAATCCCGAAATGTGTAAATACTGATACGACTGAATCCATGAACGGCTTAAATTCAAAACATGTGAGAGGCAAAATTTAGAAAACAATAATTGTAATGCATGACTAACGGCTCGTACATGACTAGTAATTGGTTATGTTGGGTTAGTCATACTGACAGAACAAGGTCTAAACAAGTATACTTATACATACATACATACATTAAATCACGCCTGTTTCCCAGAGGGGTAGGCAGAGACCACTTCTTTCCATTTGCTACGATCTTGACAAATTTCTTTCGCTTCTTCCACATTCATACATCGAGTCATGCACGCACGTTGGTTTCGGGTACTTATGATTCGGCCCTTTTCCAGTATTTCTCCGATTTGACTCGAAAAAGTACGCCTAGGGCGGCCCCTTCCGACCCGTCCACTCACTTTCGATCTGTATATCTCTTTCGTCAATCTTCTGTCATCCATCCTTTCCAAATGACCGAACCATCGAAGCATGCCCTTTTCAATCTTAGTCACTACATCTAAGTATACTTATTAAAATGGAAAATACTTAGTATGAGCAGTTTTTAATAATTAGCATGATATGAATATACATATCATAAAATTTAATCAAAATCAAAAATCCGCATTTGATTTTATAAAAGTAGTTTTTTGTTACGGTTATGCGCTTATTTATAGTCTATACCAATAGACTTCGTCTTAATTAGTAAACACTTATATAACGTCAAAATGCACTCTTTTCGCGTAAAATAACCTTTTTTTTTTCATGAAAATACCATCCCTGATTTAAAATCAGTAAAATGATGTGCGAAAATGTGCTTTCTAGTTGCTTTATTCAGATTTATTTGGAATATTTCATTCAACACGCCGGTTAATAATTGGATTGTCTAGTTGATTTAACGAATCACCTAGCTGACGTCAATCCTATTCATTCTATAAATTTTCGAAAATAGCTTTCGTAAACGCTGCTGTGGCGCTCTGTAATCATAATTCTTTTATGTGTCGTCGAGTTCTATAACTATCGTTTTGTATGTAAATTGTACATAGGATTGCATCCTTCATAGTGTACGAATGGAGGCTAATGGATAGATCTCTTTCCATGAGGGTGTATGCATGGGGACCAATGTCCATTAACGCGCAGTTGGAAGGGTTCCAGCAAAGGGTTTTCAGGGTTGCAAACTTAGGTGTTAAGACTGGCCTCATGGTAAAGTAGCGCTAGATACTTGAAGATTTGGCAAGAAAGCTGACTTTAACTTGTCGTAAGTAGTCGCTAGATGTCACTTGTTTCGTCCGTCGATTGATTGATCGTCCAGATCATAACAAATCGGCATATAAAAAGAATCATAAAGCACGTCCTGCCACGCAATTTAATTAACCTTCTATAATTGACGCGTTATATTGTATTTGAATCGACATTTTCGGTAATGGGTGCTGTAAATTTATTCGTGAAAACTCTTGTGAGTAGTAAGTAAGTCATAAGATCGTGAATTCTATTGTATTAACTATATTCGAAGACACGATATTTGTGAAATGAGCGCGAGTATTTGTTCCTGATCTAGATGTGAGAATAAAGAGCACAAGCAGGGGTCGAATTTCAAATAGTATTTTAGATTTTCATGATCAATTATTATTACATGTGTGGTCACCGGGTTAGAATAATGCCACTCCATGTCTTCTCGTGGATATCGTAAGAGGCGATAAGGAAATAATAAAGGCTTCTAGTACTCTTAGTCGATGGGCTTGCAACCTGTCACTAATACACTGGTAAACATCTTAGCCTGATTGTGCAAAACGTGGTTACAGAATTATCAACAACTTATTAAAGAGTGCTTGGTAATTCTGTAGCTCTGCCTACCCCACTCTGGGAATAAAGGCGTGAGATTATGTATGTATGTATGTATGACATAGCACAAGCGGGGCTTAGTTTGGGACTAGGACAATTTGTGTAAGATTCGTCCTCTGATTTTTTATTGTTTCCTAATAATCTCAGACATGTATAAATTAGTATTTACTTGTTTAGGTACTAAACGTAAACGACATACATAACATCAAAACTTTCCAACAACTCCAGATTCCGTTACATCAACTTGCTCTTGTTATAAAGTCAAACAGTTACACGTGTACACCATTCGTTTCATAACAATTGAAACTCTTGCAAACCACCCACACGCTAGCAAGGGGGAGGCGGCGCAACACCCCCCTTTGAAAACCTAACGAGCGCCGGTCAGCTTACACTGTGGGTAGATTCGATAGTTGGCTTACGTTCAACTACAAAAAAAAAATCCTGCTGTATTTTTTTGACGTTGATTCGTAAAGGTATAATTTGCTGTATTTAAATTTAATATTATGTTAACAAAAGACGTACCTCTCACCTCTCTCATTTAAGTTAAGAACTATGCTCTTGTCGGGGAAATAATTACCAGTGTTCTCTATTCTCTACCAGCTTTTTCACGTAATACAACATTAGCCTAGGTCTTTCTCTACCTCGTTTTCCTTTGACTTTGAATTCCGGAATGTTAAAAAACGATACTTGTATTTATTCGAGAACTAAATGAGTACATACAGGGCGTAACAGGAGAAGCGGATCAAACGTAGCAGGTCGATAGAGGACCACAAAACATAATGATTCGACTACCTTACTAAAAAACTGAAATAATTTTGAAACAGTAGAAAATCGGTGTGGTCAGCGATTTTCACATAGGGGTGAAATGGGTAGATCTTGACGTCCTCTACAGACCAGCTGGCCTATTTCCTGACACACTCGCAATCGACTTGAAAGTGGAACAATTGTTTTCATTTTATAAGCAGACTCTCCTTCGTACTGTCAAAATGAAAACGACGTCGATTGCGAGCGCGTTGAGCAATAAGCCTGCTGCTTCGTTACATCCTGTATAAGGCACTGGTCCCACCGCGGGCGAGTGAGATATGAACTATCGACTTTTTTCTAGCCCAAGAAACGAACAAAAGATAATCGCTTCCTTGTAAATAAAAGAGAGAGATATATATTTATAGTTCATCGCTCGCTGTTCACACTGCCGGCGAGGACACTCTCCCAACGCCCGGCGAGTAAGCTATAATTCCATAGAATTTTTACTAGCCTCCCACCGATTGTCAACTGTTTCTAGTACATAATTTTACTAGTTGCTCGCCGAGCTTGCCGATATCTGGCGGTGGGACCGCTGTTTACTAGTTGACCGCGGCGATAAAAGCTATCGACTATACAACTAGCTCGCCCGTCGTCCGCGAACACTCGCTTTATAGCCGAGCGTCAAAACTATCAAAACTTTACTTGCCGCTCGCCCACTCTTTTGTAGTTTATAGTTCTACTAGCTTATAGTCTGCAGCCGGTGGTGGGACCAGTGCCTTACAGTTGCTACAAGTGCCTCGATAGTTGAGGCAATCACAGTATTTTTAAAAACACGAGTGACAAATACATATTTTCGAGTGTGAGCCTACGAGGGATAGCCAGGTAAGCCCCTTGATGGGAGTAGGGGTTGCCTGCGCTGGCACTAGGCAATATGCATCCGGAAAACATTTTCGTAATTAAATCGGATCGAAGTAAGCCGCCGGGTGGTCGCGTCGAGTGCTTTTGTCAATTGGACAGTTCTCGTAAATCGGCATTAAGCGTGGTTGATTTTTAGCGTTCCGTACCCGAAGGGTAGTTCAACCCTCCTCAAGCCTATATACCTACGCTGTCCATGCGTCCGTTCTAACTTAGAGCTGTATCCCTCGAACCGTCGTAGTTATTTTTTTCATAAGAAAATGTTTCATTACGGCGGATTCACTAACAAAAGAAAAGTGAAATAAATAATAAGGGGTGCCCATGCAAGAAACATTATTTTTTAACTTTTTTTTTATTGTGTCGTAAAAACGATAACACACCCACACGTCAAATTAGGTATGATTATACAAACCCTGAAGAAAAACAACAAATACTAAAATTTGGTCAAGCGTGAGTTGGGGGCGCGCGTCTTTTTACCTGTTTTATTTCATACGGAATTTATTCATTTCAATTTTAACTTCCAAATTATTTTTATATTTCATTAATACATACACTGTGCTGTTTTAGATACAAGTAATATGGTAAAATTACTTTTTTAATGTTCAAAATTTAAGTGTGAACGCAACTCTTTCATGTGCTGCGAGTTCAAGTGTTTCAATTACGCAGAGTTTTATGAAGCTAACTATTTTTAAGTAATTAAGATATGTATGATATAGCTGAGAAGTGTCCAATAGTCCTAACAGAATTTTGTTTGGTTTGCATTTGACATTTGCAAAACGCCAAACCTAATATTTCGCTAAAACAGATTTCAGCGAGAATAACGAGAGATCCGCAACTTTGTAGCTAACAAGCGAACAACGCTATGTTATCAGTTTTCATTTGTTTATACCCACATCCTCGATTCAGAGATACCGACTAAATCAGTAATATTCTAGTTAGAATCATAAAAACATAATGAGGGCTGGCTATCATAGAAACTATACCGGTTAACGCATTCACTGCCACCCTCTTTTACTGGACATTCACCAGGTGCCGCACTTTGCTGTGTGCCCCAAACGCATATGTGACTTCAACAGACTATTACCTAGTGCCTCCGACGCACATATGAGTTCATAATAATTTGACATTGGTTTGTTCGCATTGGAACTACACTCGGAAGCAAAGAAATCGAGCCACTTAGTACTGAATCCCCATATAAAGTGGCTCGATTTCTTTGCTCCCAAGTATAGTTGAATGCGTTAAGGATAAGGCTCGATTCAGCACCGCTCGGCGCTTATTGGTATGTTCCTATATTCAAAAGCATCTCGTTAAAATGTCACGTTTGACGTGTCAACTTTTAACGAGACGTCACAACTCTACCCACTGGTTTGAATAACTCTACCCACTGGTTCGTTCGCGTTCCTACGCTAGAGGACTCGCGCAACGAGGGTTCCGTGATTTATATTGCACAATACACTTTCTTTTGTTCAGATTAGAATTAACTACCGTGAATTTGCACACGTTTCGTGTGTAAAAAGAAATCGAACACAATTATGTATTAATCATTTTGAAAATATTATTATATGCGAAATTTTGTGTGTGTGTTAATTTCTTTCTCCTTCACGGCAACTGCTGGACGGATTTAGAAGAAATTTGAAATAGAGATAGCTTTATACCCTGGGTTAACACAGGCTACTTTCATACCGGTGTTTATATGCTCAAAATTTTCGCGGATGATGTCGCGGGCTGTCTGGTACCTACATTTTATAATGTAAGACTGCGACACAATATATTTTTAGGAACAGTCAGCTTTCTATTGTGAATAGAACCTGAGCTTTGAGCTCTTCCTGTCGACCTACTTTTGCTGCTGACTACACAAAGTCTGTTTAGCGAGTTAAAGTAGTTGAAAGTTTTGATTAACCTATGCACTTCAAATCCAATAACCCAGGGTTAATTACAATGGAATACCTGCAGCAGAGTGATTTTACACTTCATTTTAATTAAAGCCGACAGGAGCTGGCGGGTTAATTTGGACGTATTTCGAAGCGACTGGCGCGAGCATGCAATCAGTTGAGAAGAAAGGCGAACAAAAACGCTATTAAAAAATGAAAAACATTCTTCAAGCTTTGAACTTTAACGTCAGAAACAAGTTGTTTTTCATTTTCTGCGTCATAAGCGTAATCTGTTATAAGAATAGTACGAGTATATTGTTGCCTAGGCGCGGAAAGTAAGGGTTTTCCTGACGAGGTGGTTAGCTGGCCGAGCAATAGCGAGGCCTGCTAAAATACGAGTCAGGAAATCCTCGTTTCCGCCGCGGCATACATAATGCTTTTCTCAAACATGTGAGGAAATAACACACATACATTTTTAAAAAGCAATTAATTTAATTTTTTTCACATTAAAAGTTATGTTGGTCATGTTTGGGCAATTTGTAAATAAAAACTTTATAGTTTTTCCAGGAGCCAGTTCAGGTTTTAATATAGGAGGTATGGTACCTATTTCGTCGCTTTCGTCGCTTGAGCTCATTTTTTCTAGTAAGTATTTCGCACAACAATAGTTTCACATTTGGTTTCACATAATGCAGAATGAACGAATGTTACCGACCGTCAATTGTTTTTAAATACTAACCATAGACATTGGAATGGAAATTAAAAAAAAACACACGCACTGTGCTATAAAAGCGAGCAGTTACTGCAGCAGTTAGTTAGTCCTTTTGATTTTGTATGCAATTGACAGCATTTTTAAGAAAAATATGGACATGGACGGAAAGTGTTTTCATATGGTTTTTTTACTCCTAGGAGTAAAATGAGGCACTTTCCGTCCTTGTGTTTCAATCGGAAAACCGTTCTTTCCGAGCATGTTTGCGAAAATACTTGTGTTATTTAATTACGACAAATTAATAACAGTTTGTATTTTTATCTAACAAGAGGTAATAAAGTAACAATACTGATGCATTAATGAAAATTATTTTTCTAAAACCGAATGACCTTTCTTTTGAAAAACGGAGACGCGAAGTGCCTCATTTTCCTCCTAGGAGTAAAATAAACGTATGAAAACCCTTGCAGTTCATGTCCATATTATTTATAAAAAGTGCTCTCTATTCCTACATAGTATAAAACAAAGTCGCTTCCCGCTGTCTGTCTGTCCCTATGTATGCTTAGATCTTTAAAACTACGCAACGGATTTTGATGCGGTTTTTTTTAAATAGATAGTGATTCAAGAGGAAGGTTTTAATGTATAATAAATCCTGTTTTATGTACGGGTGTTACAGGAAACCCACATAAACCGAAGCGAAATGCATATAAAATGTAAAGGGCCATGAAAAAACCCCGTACACCCAACTTGTGGATGCAGTGTGGGGCGGCGGCGGGCGCCTGCGGTGGCCACGGCGGCCCGTAGTGCTTGGAACTATCTTTAATACTCATAGTTGTCAAACAAACATCTCCGATTTCGTCAAAGGTTTTTAAAAATACATATAATCATGTATTTCTATCATTTCCTCGCATTGTTTGAGAAAAGCATTTATGTAGACTGACGGATGCTTTATCCATATTTTGTCACAAGATAAACTCAACTAGGCCCGCTGATCCAGTTATAATTTCAAATAAGTTTTAGCAGTCGGGACCCATTAATGCCCCGTACATACATTAAATCACGCCTGTTTCCTAAATGGGTAGGCACAGACCACTTCTTATACGATCCTGACAAATCTCTTTCGCTTCTTCTACATTCATACTTCATACATCGAGTCATGTTACAGTCTGTTTTGGGTACACTCCATTTGGATATGTTCGACTTTGGAAAATTACAGTTGAAACTGAACTAAAATTACGGCGCTCCTTCTCCGCAATGGTCTTGTCCTAAGCGCTAGTAGAATCTCCATATTATCGAAGTGCATAAGAGTAAGCTGGCCAGTTTTCTAAATAAATATTTTGTATTTGGATTTTTTTGAATTTTGACTTTGGCTAGCCGCCGTATTGAGGGCTTGTCATTTATCTATACCCACCTACTAGTGAACTAGTCGAAGTGGTCGGTTGTGCAGAATTGAACGCAAATGTGGGAGTCAAGTCGACTTCCAGAATCTTCTAGAAAACGCGGCACTGTTGAACGGACTAGTTTTAAGCCCCTCTTCGTAGAACTCAATTAAGGAAAATGACGGGTGGTCGCGAGGAAATGTTACAGATAACTCGGAATACTTTTAAATGAAGTGTCAAAACTTTGGAATAATCTAGTCTTGATTGAATCTGATAGCCAAAGATAGAAGAGGATGAAATAGTAATGGGAATAATGTTAAATCAAACTGATTAATCAAATACGTGCAACGCCTACATTAACGATTTATAGTAATTATTAATAATGAAATATAGTTGTGCCGTGTGGTTGCCGGCAATAGTGCCACTGCATGTCTTTTCGTGGATGTCGTAAGAGGCGACTAGATGAATAAAGGCTTTTAGTGCTGTTAGGCGATGGGCTTGCAACCTTTCACTAATGTACACTGGTGAACATCTTAGCCTGTTTGTGCAACATGTGGTTGGATTAACGATAAGTTTCTAGAGTAGTTGGTAATCCTGTAGCTCTACCTACCCTACTCTGGGAACGAAGGCGTGAAGATATTGACGACTTTAAAAAATGAGAAATGAATATGTAACTAGTGTCGCCCGAAGTCCCGATTTTTGCTCGACGTCCCGATTTTCAGAACCTTGACAGGGACGCTTAATTATAAATTCGATTTTCAGCACATCGCCAAAGCGGTCATATACGAGTACAATATACTTTTTTTATAACAATAGAAGGCAAAAACGGGCTTGGCATTGTAAGAATTAAATGCTGTAATTAAAAATCGATGATATCGATTTTCTTTTAGCACAGTCCTAAGTTTTGATCGTCTAGAACTGGCAATACTACATGTAACCTACTTATAATTCCACTGTTTTTGAAATGTGATACGCAATAAATAATTATAATTAGAATTTAATGTTTCTTATAAATCTCTATATAAGTATATTATTTCCTCAATTGTTTGAAATGAAATGAAATGAAATATTTATTTGCCAGAATACTTATGAATAATGTACAAGGTGTTATGGTAGTTTGGTGTCAAGCATTCGGCCGAAAACAATCGACATGCAAATTTTAGGAGAGCACAAACACTTTAGTAAGAGTACTTAATATTAATTTACCGATGGTGCATAATTGCCGATTCTTGAAACTCTTTCACACTATAAAAGCAATGTTCAAACAATAATTTGTCAAGTTTCTTCTTAAAGTCTAAGCCCTTTGACAATTTGATTTCATCCGGAAGATGATTGAACAATACTATGCACATATTGTAGGCATTTTTGCTATAAATTGCGTTGCGACAAGGTGGTTGATGCAAGAGGTTTTTGTATTGCGCCCTCTGCCTGCCAGTAAAAACCTCAGCGCGCATTTTAAAAATAGAAGAATTCACTTTCACAAACTGACATGCTTTTTTTATAAACATACATGGTAGTGGTAATATTTTAAGTTTTTTAAACAATGGTCTACAGCTGTCTGTGAACCAAGTATTCGATATTGCGCGTACGCACTTTTTCTGCAATATGAAAGCCCTTTTAACATCGACAGAATTACCCCACAGCAATAAGCCATAGTTGAGCGTCGAGAAAACATATCCGTAATAGGCTGTGATTGCTGCCTTCATTGAAACAGTGGTCCTAAGTTTCCGAAGCGCAAATACAAATCTATCTAATTTAGAGCAAACGAAGTCAATATGTGATTTCCAATTAAGATGATTATCGATGAATAGACCTAGGAATTTAACAGTGTCAGTTTTTAGTATAGGATTGTTGTCATAGATGATGTTTAGTTGATTAGGAATACATTGATAAGAATGAAATTGTATATATGATGTTTTAGCTATATTTATATTTAGATTATTGTTAATTGTCCAATTTTTTATGTCACTCAATGATTTGTTTATAGTTGCTTCATATGTGCTATTTTTTTCACCCTTTACTAATAATGTGGTATCATCAGCAAATAATATGCATTTTTGCGACGTAGCTTGAGGAAGATCGTTAATATAAGTAAGAAATAAAAACGGTCCCAGATTACTTCCTTGGGGTACTCCTGTCTTATTAATGCGGAGAGGTGACCGATATTTCACTTTTACTTGTTCCTTACCTACCGAAACAATTTTTGAGATTTCACTACATTGTTTCCTATTCTTTAAATAACTTGCAAACCAATCTAATGCCATCCCTCTAATTCCCAGATGTTCAAGCTTTGTCAGAAGTTTAGAGTGATTGACACAGTCGAAAGCTTTACTCAAATCAAGAAAGATGGACATTATAGGTTGTTTATTATTTAAGGCTTCTGTCACATGCTTTATAAGATTAAAACAAGCTAATTCAGTTGAGTGACCCTTCCTAAAACCATATTGATCCGTTTGCAGTAACCTATTTTTCTCTAAAAAACCCATTAATCTTTCACACATGGCTTTCTCAAAAATTTTGGAAATAATTGGGACAATCGTGATGGGCCTGTAGTTGTTAGGATCCCAGCGATCTCCTTTTTTAAACATAGGTTTGACTACAGAGATCTTCAGCTGATCTGGGAAAATCCCCTCGGTGAAGGAGAGGTTTATGATGTGCGTTAGGGGCCGAGTCAGGTAAAGAGCATTTGATTTAAGTACTTTTGTAGTAATATCATCATAGCCACTGGTTTTGCTATTATTTAATGACATGATTAATTTGTACACTTCTCTGTAATCGACTGGCTTAAGAAAAATTGAAGATAAATGTTTATGTTGATTAATTACAGTAATATTATTATGTTTACTATTGTTATGAATATAAGTATTAACAATGTCAATAAAATAGTCATTAAATATATTACAAATATCTTGGGGATTATTATATGTCACTTGATCAAATTTTATAGAATTTATGTCATTAATTTGAGCATTATTGGTAGTGGTGGATGATATAACATTCCATGTAGCTTTACATTTGTTTTTACTCATTGCGATATAGTTGTAATTGTTAAGTTTTTGCGACCTGTTTATACATTTCCTTAGAATATTACTGTATTGTTTTAATTTAAGTTTATTTGTTTTTACACAACCATTCTTCATTTTCACTCGCATATACAATTTTCTTTTAGTATGACAACATTTTATAATTCCTCTTGTTAACCACTTTATTTTTTTCCGATGGTTGCTCACTTTGACCTTAATAATCGGAAAACACAAATTGTACAAAAGGCATATCAAATCATGAAATAAGGTAAATGCTTCGCTTATTTTGTTGGACTCTAAAACTTCCGAAAATGATAAGGCAGCAGTGCACTGAGAAAACTTATTCAAATTCTCAGCACAATAATCTCTTTTGAACTCGAACCAATTGATCAACGCTTTACTCTTTTTGATATTAAACGTTACTGTTTGAGCCATCTCATGATCAGATAAGCAAAAGTTATGAGTTTGAGATTCAACTTTATTTACGTTACTAGCAATTAAATCTATACATGTACTGATTCTTGTGGGTGTATTGATATGTATTACGAAACCATGATTCAATAGAGTACTCTTTAAATCTTTAGTGAAAGTATTATCTTTCAAAACATCAATGTTCCAATCGCCAGTAATAACTATATGTTTTTTCTTGTATCTTGAGCTTAAAAGGTAAAGCATCTTGTTCAGCTTGTGCATGAAAACACCTACGTGTGCACAAGTCTGTTCAGGTATTCTATATATAACAGCTACTATAAGATTCAATCCTACTATCTCTGTCCCGCAACATTCAAAGTAATAATTTGTTACCAAGTTCGAATCAAAATTTAGCGGCTTTGTATCTAAAGACCTTTTCACAAGGATAGCCGTGCCGCCTCTACTTTTTGGCCTACTATAAGATGCTACTAGTTTATAACTGTTAAGATTAATGTTACTTTCACATCCATGCTTGACAAAAGTCTCACTAAGACAAATTACATCAATCTCTTGGCCCTTTTCGTGAAATTGTTGCAAGACAATCTGTAATGGATCTAACTTGTTTAGTAAACCCGCTATATTTTGGTGCATAATTCTAAATTTGTTTGCGGATTGAATATTATTGTCTGCACTAAACTGAGGAACGAAAAAACTTCGAATTTTCAAGTAAGGACCCCGTTGGTTCAATAGTATTATCCACTTGAATAATCGAAATCAGTTTACATATGTCCTGCACTATAACTCTAATTCCAGAGTTTTTAGCACGACCTGAATATCGATTAAACATATCATAATCATACGACAGATTCCGATTACTGTCTAGAAGGTAAACATATTCATATTTTTTGTTGTCTTTAAACAATTTATAGTTAAAAGCTTCTACTCTCCAGTTGTACACATTAGAGTACTTGCCTAATTTAAACATCGGATAGCATAATATCACATTTGTGTGCTTGAGATTTGACATTATATTTCTGATATGTACTACTAAGCTATTGTAATTCTGTGAAGTTTTAAAATCTTCTTCGCCAATAAACAACAAACAAAAATCATCTTTTGTGAAATTTTTCAGTTTAATGTCTATGTTATGAAGAAGTTTCCGTACCCCGACGCCTGGATAAAGATAATGGCAGATCTGGTACTTATTGCCCAGTTCGCAGTCAGCAATCTTGAGAACATTATTGCCTTTTTCTGTGCTTATCATACATATTTTATGATGACATTTAATATCGCAGGTGCTTTCAGGAATAGCTACATCTAGCGGCGGTGGCGATGGTTGGCAGTGTTTGTCTATATCCGAATTATTATTCTTATGTTCCAAATCTGAGACTAATTCTGTGACAGTCCGTAGCTCGTTATGGTTTTCTCCCGCTTTAATGTTCAACTCTTTGAAGCTGCCACTGTTTTTCGTGTCATTTTTCCTTGGAATAGATGAGGGCTTTATCTTTTTGGAGCTCCTTCTACTTGTAGATAAAGATTCTACAAAGTCAGACTTACATATTTGTGTCAATTGATTTATCTTTTTGTTGCAGGTTTCAATGTTAACTTTAAGTGATGTATTTTCCGAGAGGAGATTTTCAATCTCCTGATCAGCAATAAGCAATTTATCCTGCAACTCATTTAATTTAATATGCAACAAGTCAATTTTACTTTGTAAATCTTCACTCATTTCTGGGCAACTTCTGTTTATTTTAGCATTCTCAGATGAAGTAGATGATGCTGAAGAGTCAAGAATATCTTCTTCTGATAGTGAATCAAAAGAATTTTTTGTTGAAACCGCATAGTGATCTTTTTTCCTTTGAGTGATGTTGTTGATTGCTGGTGATTCAGGCTGTTGTTTTGGTGATGTTAATTTTGAAACACTATGTGCAGATGAGTCTGGATTTTTTCGTTTTTTTCTGAGTGTTATATTATTCAGGTCATTTGTGTTTTGTTGTTTATTTTTTGTTGAAATGCAAAGTTTACATTTCCACCTTTTTTTCGAATCTTGTTTCATCAATCGGTATAGCTTTTCCGACAAACCAGCGCAATCAAAATCCAAACTATTATTACATACCGAACACAGTACCGTGTTTTTTACATCGGTACTTTTTTTACAATTGTTACATGTTGTGGACGACAACACTTTCTTTTTGTCAGTGATAGTTCCTTTTATAGGAGCTTGGGAAGACATTTTGTAATTATTTATATTTAGTTTTGGTCGTGGCGCTCTTAACTACTATTCCAAACATACAAAAAGCAAATTTCCAATTTCGTCTCTTCAAAGCATGAACACGGATTTGAACCCGCTCCACTAGATTGACGGCTGCGCTGCGCACCGCTCGACCACCGGACACTTACTCTAAGCGGGCGAAAAAGGTTATCGCTAGCGCCTAGCCCGCAGTGGGCGTGTACAAATGCGATAAGGATCTATGTGTCTATTGGTTAAGCACTTTGCGTTCACTGTGATGCACTTGGTAGTGTGAGTATAATTTGAACCAAATAACGTTTAAGACAGTTTTTATTTCGTTATTTCTACTTAAGTACGTTCACTTTTGGATATAATTTATACACTATTTTGTTCAATTGTCACTTTATAACAAGTATTTATAGTTTTTACACCGAATCATTTGTTTTTGACACTCTTTTCTATTTATTTATACGGAGCTAACTGACAGCGAGTCGTTCCCTGCTAAGCGCGCACGCACACTTGAGAAAAGCATTATAGTTTTGGCCTATAATATAACACATGCCGCGGCAAAATAAGGACTTTTTGCTGGTGTTTTGGCAGTCCTTAAACTCGTACATCAATCTGTTTTATCAAAATATGTATACGTGCATTTTTTTGATTACTGGCCGTACTAACTTTTTTTTGGATAAATGAATCGTAAAACTAAATTTTGTCATTTTGCAGAATACTTATTTGAAAAATGCTGACATTTAGTCCGGCCGCAATCCTGACCTATCGTAAGCCCCATTTCTCCTCTATACAATAGTAAATTATTTCGCGTCACCAGCTCAGTATTTTTTGTCGCTCGTAACGCGCACGCTTCAATTGAATAGTAAAGTTACGACGCATTACTCTAGCGTGAAAAATGTCGTTATAGTGGCGGCGGAGTGCGGAGTTGCGAGAATACGGTGACGTGAAATTCATTGAATTATTCCTCTACCAACTCTGTAGTATTTTCCTCGCTACGATGGGAAAAAAGTGTTTCGCACGGCAGCAATTTATTTTTGTGCAACAAGAGAACAAAGTTTTTTGCCGCGAGTGTTGATTTTAAAGCAAAATTAATTCAAGTATAACTTTGGTCTCGTGTTCCAAATTCAAATTTTCTTTTTGGCTTGCATTAAGAAGGTACCTAATACACTGTATCCTCGTAAGGTCCACGTCAAATTTTGTTAGTTCGAAAAATAATCTTGTGGCAGTCAACTAAAGTCAAAGGTCACTTTGAGAAATGTCCTATATTTAGCACTTTGGGCCTTACGAGGATATGATATCGTAGCGTACTATACATATAAAGAATAAAAAAGTTAGGGCACAAGACGCATTTCAATTAGGTTATCAATCAATCCCTTCCAGAACTTAGTTAGTACATTTGTTTCAACTCTTGGCAGATGAATTTAGTGGAAATAAATTGAGGAGTCTTTTCAAAAGGGCAAATTTCCACTTATTTTATTTGGGTAATCGAGGAAGATATAAATTCGTCGTCAAAAGTTTCGATATCTCACTGAAGTAAGTTATATGTATATTGCTTTTATCTATCTAAATTATTACGTAAACTACCATACATTTTTCAGGTCTTTTGATGCGAACTTTTGGAATTAAACCGTTTTGTTGCGGCCTTGTGAGAAATATACCTTTTTAATTTGTACATACCTACATGTACAAACCATTATGATTGAATCTTTTTTTAGAGATCAAGAAGAGACTTTTTAGAACTTTATCCTCACAGAAAATACGTACTTTTTTTGGTTTAACAGTGATCAATCCAGCTTATGTCTCAAACTTGGCCCTTTTTTAGGGATCACTTCTTTTGTTGGTAGGTACATGAGCACTTGGGCTATTTTTACATTTATGTTTTTATGGGATTAATAGTACTGTTGTTTATCGTTTTCAGAATATCTGGCCTAACAGATATACTGACAGATGCCAGAGACTGTGACATGAATAATGACGCAATTGCAAATTTACAATTTTACAGGAGCAATTTAAAGATTTCAAAGCAATTTTTTTACAACAAACCTTTAGTTTCATAAAGTAAAAAAATGCATTGCATATTAAAACGTTTACGAAAAAGAACATGACCTACACTTACGTCTTTTTTACACTACAGTGCACAATGCACATTTACGTCAGTGTTTCTCTAGATATTTTGATAAAACAATGACGCAATTGCCCAAATGACTAATTATTTCGCCAATGATATAAAAAGTATTTTGTCATAATTTGACACAGACGTTTTTATACTTTTGAACAACGTGGGGCGCCGCTTGAAACTGACGTACGCCGTTGTTGCGGCAAGTTTGCTCGCACATCAAAGGAAATCATGACAATCATTTACATTTAGCGTTTTCACCCACGGCAGATTACCCATTGAGATCACATTATGACATTAAAATCTCAAAATGGGTTTTTTGCAATTGCGTCGTTAGTCAGTTGGATGAGCGATATACTCAGGTTTTAGTGTAGGTATATGTGTCGCCTTGTGTTCTGTAATTGTTTTAGTATCGTGATTCTGAATTTACATAATTAAATGGTCAATAAGCTGTTTTAAGTACTCTGTAAGCAACAAATTGTACAGGCAGTTGCCCAAATTACCCAGTATTATAACACAGGATTAAAAACAATGTAGATCGTAGATTCACCTCTGCCTAAGATCACTGGGTTCCACAAAAAGTACATAGTGGTAGATTCCCATCCGACGAAGTGGTGGAGACGCTAGGAATGTCATGCATAGATGCAGTGTGGGTGAATTTCAAAACTATAGTAGGTATGTTCTTTAGAAAAGTATCTTCTGTCTTTTATGTAATGATAATTAACCAAATCATTGTACAAGTAATTTTGCCTCGATAAAGCCCTGAACTACTGAATTTTTTTAAATTCACGCATGTTATAAGAACATACTTCACGGTGCCAGTGGGTTGAGCCAACTAAATTATAGTCTCAAATTGAGAGTAACAGAGATTACGCCAAAGCGGGTCAGTGTGGACCTTTTTATACTATATATTAGTTTCATTTATTATTCTTATTCTTAGGACCGCAATTATATGGTTGAATAGCTTGTATTTGCAGTCTTCTAAGAATAGTTAATTAATAAAGAACCCTTTGTATGCTGGATATAAGAAAAAACAAGCACCAGACTCTTTTCATTTAGGTTAAAACAAAAAAAAAGTATGAAAAATAAAAAACAAAAATAGTTAAAGCGCCATTCCAAATTGACTCAACGTCATAGAAGTACATCTAGAATGACAAAAAAACGCGAAAAATACAGTTAAAACTCGCAAGAGATCTCTACATTTAGAAAAATCACTTTATTTACTTTATAACAGAAAAATTACGATAAATTGGATAGCGATAAAAGAACAAAATTTAAATGATTTCGAATTTGGAATGAAAATGCGCGACCTACCTTGATAAAGTTCGCGTTGATGTAGTCGCGCTCGCATCTTTTCAGGACAACGCGGCTGTGGTCGTAGGGGTTCACGTCGCGATATCTGTTCAGAGGCTTATTCTCAGGTTTCTTCGCCTCAATGTAGGTGTAAGGATATGAGTGACATTCCCGACCGATTTTCTGCGAAAAAGCATCAATGGTTACCAAACAACAGTAGCGTCGTGGCACAATCTAAACACCGTTGCACTTACCTGATACACAACTGCCCACGCGTTGCGGCTCGCTATATCTGCATATTCAGCCTCCATACTGCTTACAGTAATATCATCACCGGTCATAATAACTTTACAACATTGCAAACGAAAGTTGCACTGAAACAAAGTATAAAGCGGATGCCGCGTGCGGTCGGGCCCCGGGTAGCTTGAGAACTAACTGCTACCCGCTGGTTACTTGATTTTTATACAGATTCAACTCAATAGATATAAATGCGCGTAGCATAAAATCTACAAGTCCTCGGTTAGCAGCGGAAGATAACCGAACGAGTAGCACAAGCGGCCTTTCCTGTATAAGTGGATGCCAGTCTTGTCTCTCTGCTGACATGACCACGACAAACTTAGGTTTGCCGACGGCAAAAGGTGGAACTATTTTGAAATAAGAGCAGTATTGCTACTAATTTTGTTGCAAAAATCTTCAATCCAATTTTTATACGAGGAATGTGCCAGTATAAGAAAGTATTACTAGTTTACTCAATCAAAGTTGAAGATTTTTTGTTTTGAAATATAGGTTTCAATCAATGGTTTAGTTAAAATAGCTACGTTATTAATCTAAATTATGATGATTTTTTTATTCACATTCCAGATTCTGATGTCTTGTGGCAACATTTTTTAAATGACACATGATATCAACACAGTGGCGCTGTTAGAAGCGGTTTGACAGCTATCATAAAGACAAGAGCAAGATGACGCTGCTTGTAAAAAAACAATAAAATAAATAAAACATAACACTGAAAATATTTACATTAGTTCGATTTTGATATTTAAACTCTTGATCAATGTATATCCTAAAAATTCTTTGATTAAAAGCGTTTTGTTGGCAGTTTGTTCATTAATACCTTGTTCAATTTAGTAAACGACGAAACAACTTTAGTCTATGAATGCCAACTGGAACCTGTCAACTTGGTGAATTTTGACAGTTTCTGTCTGTATCAGCAATCATAGCCTGTTAGGAGTTCGCAATTGCGATACGGTTTCGTAGATTCCCTTTAAGACTTTCACTAATTTGGAGATGGCTTCACCCCACACGAGACGAAAATTAAACAACATACGACCGTTACATAATAACCAGGTAAGTAAAGATCTTTAAAGGCCTTTAATTTAAATTATTGCGCGGTTCTTACGAAGTTTTGTTGGATTCCAGAAATGTTTTGAGTGCGAGAGTTCTAACCCTCAATGGGTATCCGTCACATATGGTATCTGGATTTGTCTGGAGTGCTCCGGGGTTCACCGCAGCCTTGGGGTCCACCTTTCGTTCGTGCGCTCTGTTACCATGGATAAGTGGAAAGACTTGGAGATAGAAAAAATGATGGTAAGACTTGATTGCGACACGATTGCGTATTTTTTTGGGTTATTAAATCTCAATGGAAGTTTGATGGGAAATTGATAAACAATTTTGGCCAATTGCAATGTTGAACAAGGTCTTTAAAAGAACCTTAAAATACTTGTTTATTTTTTTGGCGTTGCAGCGCGAGACGTAACCTATTAAGAAATAGCTTCTGCCTGCAACTCACTCCGCTTAGAATTAGTTATTTGGCCATTATATGTAGCGGGGGATCACCATTATCATTATTCCCTCAGGAATTAAAAAGGTTTTTGTGCGGAATGAATAGTACCCTATGTTTTAATCATTACAGCATGACTGAGTAAGAAATGAATACACAAACTTTCACATTTATAGTATTAGTAGGATTTAGTATTTTTAGTATCCTTGAACAAAATTAAATGTACATGCAATGTTATTGTTGTATCCTAATCAATAACTGGATAATTTTTAAAATAGTGTATTGATAAAAAAAACAAGTTTGCGAATGAGGTTCAAGCAATCAAACAGTGACAATAGGTTTTTCTACACGCGAGGGGCTATTGACTTACGCATTCGCGATTGCAATTGTTTTTATTTTAAAAATCAAAGGCTTATCTGCATTCAAAATGAAAACAATTGTTCAGCTTTGAAGCCGATTGCGATTGCAAGTGCAATTTGGCAATAAGCCAGCTGGATTAGCGTAGCTGAAACACGCAGACTTGCACCTAAGTTGGAATAAAATAGAAGTTGCCGCACGGTACTGACCCGAATAGAAATTCCATATTAAATCCCTATGCCTTTGATCACAGATAAGAAAATTATTCATCAGTCTAGAAACTACTGATTGAATCAGACCTTTATACTTAACTTAAATAGTCAAACAATTCCTACGAAAGCAATTTTTTTATCTCGTAACGTATTAATACATTAGTAAAATAAAATATAAATAAAAACAAATCTGTAATAGAAGTTACCTTCTGACTAGCTTTTTAAATTTCTGCGGCATAGCGAACACCGCTTTGCGCTCGTTGCTGAGATAAGCATCCACTAAATAAGTTCAACGGTTTGAAACGAAATTTTCAGTTTACAATAGACCGGCTGCACTGTGTATGAATGTACGTATTCATGAATGATGCAAACGCAGTTTAATCCAAAACAATTCTAGGTACCCTTAACTAACTTAGTTTTGCAACTTGCTATGCATAATTTTTTTTTTGGCAAACTTTTTCTGTCCCTTTCTTTCATTTTGTGTCAAAAACGACTATGTGACATATCAGTTTGCGTCATTATGACAACAGATCTTTATGAATTATGCAGAAAACAAATTGTTGCTACACTATAATACGGCTAAAACATAAAGCATTTGAACATAATGCTATATTATGATTAAGCTACATGCGATTGCGCGTTACTTATTTTTCACTAGGCTACCCCTTACTACCTACTCAAACTGTTAGGGTTACTGGTGTCCTTTGAGTCTTGTCAACCCACAGACAATATAATATGCAACACCAACAGCTCTGCGATATCGATTTCTAATACATGTTACATGCGGCCTTTCGCGTTTGTAATATTTATTCACTTAAATAAGTATGCCATGAGCACGAAAATACAATAAAAATACAAATATTAAACAAAATTTAAACGTAAATTGTGCAAGTTATGTTATATACATTTGAATGCTACGGCGTGTTCGTGAAATGGTGTCGGCTCAGCATGGGCTGCACTATTGCTGCTGCAGCTCTGAGGTCCTTGCCAAGATGCACTACGCTAACTAGCGTTTCTATTCGTTTCGTTTTTAAACCAATCGCGTCACTGGTAGATCACGTGACTTTGTATCACGTCATCTGCCAGTGACGCGACTGTTTAATCGAGTTGTGTTCTCTTGAATTCTACATAACTGAACCATTTGGATATGTAGGTATGGAGATCCGTACAAATTTGTCAAATTGTACGCTTGTAAAGTTTTGTGGGATAGGGGCCAGAGGCCTACCTCTAACAACGATTTTCGAAAGATAAAATGTGTAGGATTGACGTATGCAGTCAGACGATAGCGTCGAGCGCCAAAGTCGATTCCATACATTTTGTATTTTTTGTATCGAGCAACTATCGAGTTGACAGTATGTGGATCGAATATGTAATACCTTTAAACGAGCAATTCTTGTATATAATATATAATCTGAATCTCGGAAAGGGCTCGAAAGATTTTCATGAAGTTGAGTATGCAGTGGATTTCAGGGGCGATAAATCGATCTAGCTACAGTTTGGCCGTTCTAAGAGGGCCGATTTGACAGCTGTCATCTGAGTACAAAATATGAGTTTGAGGTTATATTGTGTACTAAGACGACAGCTGTCAAAACTGTAGGTTTAATTTTTAGAAACTTACCGAATTAAAAATCATCATGAGGTCATCCATGTACTAAGTACTAAATTGTGAACCAAAACAAAACAGTTGTTCAACTAAACATTTTACGTATGCGCTAGGCTTTAAACCCAATTCTACTAGTCTTATTCCACAATATTATTTAAAATCCGCAATCGTTTCAGCGGGATCACAAATAAATAAATACGTAAATGTTGCTCGTTATACATATATGGAGTAGGGAAATAAAAACGCGCACGAAGACTTCCGTAAGGGAAAATTAAAATGATGAATGTCTCCGAAACTAGTAAAAATCGGTAAACGTACATCGATAGCTTTTTATCTGCTCTATCAGTCCTTTTAGTTCTGGCGTTGGTTTTAGGGACACCCAGTATACTACTGACTATAGTATGTAGCTCCTGTCCAAGTCTTTCGTTTTCGAGTATAGTCAAAAAAACTAGCATACGAGTGTCAATGAGCGAGTGAAAGAGAATTTAAAATTCGAAACTTCTTTTAAGACTTATTGCACTGTATAGGTACTCAATCCTGATATTCCCTAACACCTAAGTTTGTACCATCAGGTCGGCGGCAATTCCAAAGCCAAGGAGTTCCTCGAGAGCCAGCCGGACTTCCGGCTGGGGATGACCATCCCTCAGAAGTATAATACCAAGGCTGCTGCTATGTACAGACAGAAGGTAAGATTTCTTTATATTTTCAACGTTTACAGGTTCCAGGGTTTCCGCTTCGCTAGCAAAAAAAACTTTTTTTGTGTTATAGGCGTTTCCCTAAAATTGGCGCTGTGTTAACACAAGGAACTCAAGTTAAGAAGTAATATATATTGTTCATATGACGTTTTTATAGACTTTATTCAAACTCAAACTCATAGTTTTTTTGGGAAAAAAACACAATACAGATATGGAAAAAAAAACGATCGTAACCATTTTTATGTATTTTGATTAGTTTTTACATTTTCATGTAGGTACCTACTTTACTTCGCGTTCATTGGAAAATGCAATAAAATATCAGTCATTCACATAATTCCAAAAGCCAAACATGCGGTTCGCGTCGGTTTTTTTGCTTGCGAGCTTAGGGCTTGTTTACAGAGTTTGGCGGCGCGGTCTGCACTAAATTCCAACATATGGCGTTGTATAAAAGCGTTTACGGAGAAGCGGTTTTACACGCGTTGGCTTCGAATACAGCGTTACTTGCGGCGGAGCCCGCGTCTGGCATCGCCACGTTGCACGCAGCGTCTCACGCGTCATTAATAGCGGTTCCCACCACTGTCACAGTCTTCAACGCTCCGCTACACGCTCGAGAGTCCGCCGCGGATGCAGCGGCGGGGACCACTACTCTAAGCCCCGCACCACGCGCCACATCACGTCCTGCATCTCCATAAACAACACTGTACTTTGCCATATGTTTGTGTTATGACCAAAGAGCGGAATTCTTCATAGCAAAAATCAAACTGTCAGAGGGATTGACCTAACTGTTTTATCGACTTATCGATAAATATTTGTCACTTAACGAAACAAAGTTAAAGTAATGAAATCAGGCTTTTGAATATACATACAAACAAATTAACGGTGTCCCTAATTAGCTGACCGCCACTGTATTTTAGTATAATAGTAAAGAATAAAACAAAAAATACTTTTTTTTAAATTTTCTATATCCATTTTTTTTTATTGTTTTTCTTTTAGGTTTAACCATTTTAGTAGCACGGCACGGAAATCACTCATGAAAACTCAAATGACATAAATGACATATGTGACGCTGACATGATTTACTTTAATATGGAGATGCAAGTTGCTTATCAAAGAGGTCAAATTTTACAGAATAATCTTTTAAGTTGATTATGGATACCTAATGCGATATTATTCCGTAACATCGATAAGTCGATAAAACAGTTAGGTCAATCCCTCTGACAGTTTGATTTTTGCTATGAAGAATTCCGCTCTTTGGTTATGACCATACACCGGATTGACGGGGGCAAAAATGTACCAGTGCTAGTGATTCATTAAATGTCGACTAAGTTTATCGACATCGGTAAAAAGCAATTTTTAATCATCATTATCATAAGTAATGGCCAAGTTTGAATACCTTGTAATTATGTGCAAAACTCTTTCATTAATACGTATCGCAACTATAATCAACCGCTGTCTGACATTGACTCTGGACTCGAGACACTTTTGACAACCATTGAATAACAAATTTATTTAGTACAATAATATTCTTTAGCATTCCCACAAATAAAGAAACTTTTTGTTTTTTAAAGCCGGTTAAAAATGCCTCGAAAGAAAAAAGTTTCTTTGTCTTCATGGAAACGGTACGACTTACTTTTGCAAGAAATCTAAGATCCATATGTCACGAAAAAAGTTGTCGATAAACTTAGTCGATATCTAATGAAACACTAGCACTGGTACATTTTTGCCCCCGTCAATCCGGTGTATGGTTATGACGCGGTCCGCTGCACGCGCCGCCTCTCTGTAAACGTATTAAACGCCCGCAGCAAAATTTTTCCTTTTGTTATTGAGTCCGTTTCGAAATGAAAATGTATCAACACCTTCGCGTCGGACCGAGGCTGCTTATTTTACAGGTTTCTCAGGTTATTAGAGTTTCCAATCCGCAAAGGAGCTTCTCGATTTTTCAATTATTGCACGGCAGCGTCAATGTACTTAATACATAACTAAGTGGCGTGTGACTTTGTGAATTGAAAACACTTTTAAGTATCGATTTCGAATAGAGGGGCTATTGTCTAACGCACTCACAATCGCAATCGAATTCAAAATGGAACAATTGTTTTCATTTTATAAGCAGACTCGCCTTCGGACGAGTGCGTTAGGCAATAAGCCTGCCGATCGAACCCCGCTCAAGGTCCTACTCCTCAACAGATGTCAGTGGCAGAACAGGTAAGTGGGTATGTAAGTGTATATATACTTGTAGAATATCGTCCCTTTACTTCCTCAACCTCGTATTAGATCGAGTAGTTAGATTGGAAAGCGGTCTTTAATTTTTAGGGAACATGAGTGCTTTCCCTATCTAACTATTCGATCAGATATGAGTTTGTGATATATTTTCAGAAGCTTCTGCCCGCGACTTCGTCCACGAATTCGTGTATCAATATTACCTTGGAAAGTATGTAAATTTCTGGAAATGCGACTGCGATTTCCGTATAAAATTTTAACAAAATAGATTATTTTATTATTATGAGTTAAGTCGACTTGTAACCTATTTCACTAGGACCCCTAACCTAAATGTATAAAACAAATAAGTACGAAATAAGGGTGCGAGACTAAAAAGTTGCCAAAATTCGTCGTTTTTTTATATGCAATTTTAAATTAAAGCCTAATTTAGAACCCATACTTTTAACCTTTTCCACGCCATTGACGGATATATCCGCACCACTGGTTCAACGCCAACGACGGATATTTCCGTCATGGTTGACAGCGCAAATTAAACCTGAGTGGCTATGAGGTAAAGTTGACATTAGCTTTGGTGTTTAGCTGTCATTGGCGTGTGAGCGACGACTTTGTTTTTGACATAGCGTTGAAAAGGTTAAATTAACATGAATTATATTACAACTTAAATGCAGTTTTTGACCAAAATTCTTGTGATAAGGAAGTTTTTAAAACTACATGGCATTTTTTTTCATTACAACTTTTTGAGTAAACACACAATGTTTATTTTTCCATACTTGGTGAAAAACAAACGCGGGGTTCCCTTAGTATGGAGAAAGTAACTCTGTGCGATTACTCAAAAAAATTTTATGAAAAAAAATATGTAGCTTTAAAAACTTCCTTATTTCACAGTGATTCTAATCATGCAAGAAAACACTGAAAAAAAAAAGTATAAATACATGAATTTAGGGGTTTCTCGTATCACGGACATAAGGAAAAATTATAAAAAAATCCGATGAAAATGATTAATATCTCGGAAACTAATAACAATCGCTGAACATACATGGGGGATAAATCGATAGCTTATGAGCTGCTCTATCAGCCCTAGGCGGGTTGACGTTGGTTTCTGGGACACCCTGTATATGTATTACGATACAGCTGAGGGCCCAGACAAGATGCATTACGCTAACTGGGTGAGGACCAAAAAGTTGGACCACAGTTAAGCGCAGTTAACCATACAAACGACGAAGAAGAAAAAAGTTCCGTTGTGCGACGAAAAGTATCCCTACAATTTGTATGGCTAATTTTCGTGTCACAACGGAAAAGTTTCATAGAAAATTTAATTCATTGAGTTAGCGTGGACAACTTTTTGGTCCTTACCCAACTATCGTTTCTTTTCGTTTAGTGTTTAAACCAATCGCGTCACTGGCACATCACGTGACTTTTCGTATCACGTCATCTACCAGTGACGCGATTGGTTTAAAAACTAACAAAGAGAAACGCTAACTAGCGTAGTGAATCTTGTCTGGGCCCTCTGTTGTATAGGGTACTTATATGACGATACAGCAAAATAAAATACGTTGATAATGTACGTGTCTTGAATGGGGACCCCTTTATTTCACTTTTTTTTATATTCGTTTGTAAATCCGCCGTTATAACTAATACTCTTAACAATAAAAAACAACCCGTTATCTATTACGGTCCAAAAGATACATCTCTTTAAAGTTAAGACGGACGGACGGACAGCCTAGGCTAAAAACATCGCCCATACCGCCGCGTAAAATACGTTGACGTTGATCAGGGTAATTACATTACGTCACATTTTACAGACCGTAATTTACTCTAGCCCCGCTGTGGTCCCTGACTATAATCTAGTTTCATTTATCAATAGCTCGGACAATACTAAATTAACGTGCATCAACTGATGCATGCGTCGTTAGATACGTGCGAACACTTCATTATCACAATTTCCTGCTCGTGTTTACTACCCGCGACCAATAATATCATAATGTCACACTTTAAGCCTCATTTCTGACTTTGTCGTTTAATAATTGTAGACATTGCCTAATACAATTGATCCTTAGGTACTACCGGTATGATCAAATGTCATCATGAAAATTACACGTGTCATTTCGAGAACGTACCTTCAGATTTCCAGCTAGCATATTTTCTATAATCGACTAGATTGTTTGAAGAGGCAATTTTCCAATCTTATCGTTTTATCACTTTATTGACCCCTTGTTATTGCAGCCTGCGTTACGCTAATCTATGCACCTTGAGCCGTACAACTCGTCCAATTGCGAGGTACAGTCAACCAATTTGATTTCTAGGCCACTTTGGACTATGTTAAAGTGACGTTGTCAACCAAAACGTAAGAGACTCCCTATGATTTGGTTTACAACGTCACGTTGACAAAGTCCATAGTGGCCTAGGAATCAAATTGGTTGACTGTACAAGCCACCTGATATTTCCCATCCCGCGGAATAAACGCCTTTTGTTATGGTAAATACGGAACCCTTGTAGTTTCGTCGTGTCTGTCACTTATTTCGACAGTTCTTCTAAAAATAATTTAAGCTTTTTAAGCATTTGTTTTTGATTATCGGAAGGTTTTCGGTAATAATTGCTTCGAAAATAGAATAAATTGTACCCCGCCCCTGTCCTATTTTTTTTTACAAACGTATCGCTTAATAAATACGTTCAATTAAATGATTTTGAACATGATCGTATGTACCGTTTTTGAGTTTTTGCCGAACTGTGCTTCTCAACAAAGCGACGTAAGCGTCATAAGATCCGCTCTTTTGCTGGTGTTTTTTTTTTGTGTTTGTAGTAACGGCTTCGGAACCCTATATTAAGCATGCTCATGCTCTTGGCTGAATTTTTAATAATCCCGTGAAGGAGTTATTGATTGAAGAGGCACCGAAACGCAGACCTGTTCATTCGATTCTTTTAAATAAATTTCCCCTTCTCCGCAATGGTTTTGTCTGAAACGTTAGTAGTTTCACCCCATATTACGGACGTGTAATAGAGACCTTATGTGGCCAACTTACTGTTTTTTTTTAATCTTGATTTTTGTTATAAGAAAAAAAGTTAGGTACTAACTAAAACTCCAACGTATATTAAGTACAATAGGCTATATCGAGTTCCAGCCTAACCCCCTTCCATACATTAAAAATTCATGTCCCGCCGGTTCGATTGACGTCGTAGGCTGAAACAGAATATATTAAAATACAAGTGTCAATGCATGTTGTTAAGGATATATAAAAAAATTCAAAAGTTTTCTATTGTGTAGGGAAAATTAACCACCACCGCTGGATCAAAACGGTTACAACTCCAAAAACTTGCTGTTTTTGTTTTAAGTTCATTTGAAAGTGCAGCATATTCAGTTGTTGCCGTTTTAATCTAACAATGACTCATTTTCGTTACACAATGGAAGAAAGTTAACGTCTCAATTCAATTTATTTTTTTGACAGAAGCCGACGTACCGGCAAAATGGAATCCACCCACAATACAGCCGTGTCTTATTGTTAGTGACATTTCGCTTGACGTCTTACAATTTGCGTCACTGCGACAGTTCTATAGTGGATCAGGGTACAGATGTAGTGAATAATCCTTTCCCATCGTTTTTGGTCGGATAACTTCGTATTTATCTTGCTTTTTCAGTTGGCTTATTGATGGGTACTGAAGGTAATTGAGAAAGCTATATAAATACGAACTAATCCGACAAAAAACGATGGGAAAGGATTATTCACTACATCTGTACCAGATTGTACTTGAAGTTTCACGTTGGCCCACTTTAGCAGCAGGTGCAACCCTAGCGAATGAAAGGCTGGCTAGCTATATAGGGTGTCTCAAAATCTAAGCAAGATTTGAATTCGCTGCCATTTGTGTGGAAACGTGTCGCATAAAAAAACATGATTCGACGGAGAACAACACGAGAAAACAAAACGTTTTCACTGGCTGAAACAATTTCAAAAATTATTAAAGTTTGGCCGCGTCAGTTTGCAAATTTCCAGAAAGAGGTTTACACCCTGTGGGCCTAGTACCTATGGCTGCGTCTTTATCGCGTGTTAAATGTCGATAAAATAAGTCACTCTGGTACTTTTTTACGAGTCTGAAGGTGACGGATGCCTTATCTACATCTACACTTTATCACGCAGCCTTATTAGGGCCATTGAGACTTGTTGAAATCCCCTAGAAATCTGATATAATACTTATAATAAACCCGGTGACCGTATATACAAGTACCTACCTGAAATAAATACATGATATTAACACCCGTATTTATAGTGAAGAATAGTAATTAGTTGAGTATTAGTAGTGTCAAAAGTTATATAAAAATCGTTACTTTAGTCATTACTTTCACTCATGTAATTACTTTTCTTGACTATAAATACGGGTGTTACTATGTAAAAGTTCAAGCATTTAATGGGAGTAGATAAGCGAGTGCACAGAAAAATGCATCTGTGATTACCGATCCAAGCTCGGATGGAGGATTTATTTTGGAATGGCGACAGGCAGATCCGTATTCTGCAGGGTTATTACCCTCGGATAACGTTGTCACCCCGACTGTTACATGATTTGCCGCATGCATTCTAATTCTTAAAAAAAATATTTAGACTTATATAAAAGGTTTATTTGATTACTCTATTAGTTGATTAGGTATTTATTAATATAGGTCTTGTGGTCTGAAATAAAGTTAATTCGATTCTATTCTAAAAGAGATCTGCCGAATAGCCTTTGGTTTGAATATAAATAAAAGATGTATACTACGGCCTTTACCATTTAATTGAAGTTTATTAAGTTAGGTTCATATGATATTGAAATAGCATTCAAAAATTTTCTCAAAAAATACGATTTACATTAATTTTTTTCACGTCTAAAATCCTATCCTAATACCTATTTATAAATATCATAACTCTCAATAAAAAAGAAATTTCGAACCAAGCACCGGGATTTTCGTCATTTTCATATCCATATTAAGATTTCTACTTCAATGCGAACGATATCCCGCCGTGGTGCACTGACTTTATTTGCAGACGAAAATATCAACATGTTTTTAAGCCTTTCATTTTATAAATTTAACTGCATTGACAGGGTTGGATTATTGTCTTACTGCTACATTAAACATCCTTTTATCCTATTAATATTGTAAATGAGAAGGTTTGTTTGTTAAATTCGGATAGAATAAAGTTCCCGGGGAACAACGATAATCGAAATCTACGCGGACGAAATCGGTATCAACTTGCAACGCAAACGCCTATTGCGTTATCGATCTAGTATTTTAAACGTATTCCGAATTATTTTTTTATTAGTTCAGACGGGCCTCGTTTACCGCAGGTTGTAACACCTGGGGTTTTACAAATAGGTATGACTTTAAAATGTTGTCAACCTATCATTAAACCTCGTGAGAATAAAAAATAACTCTTTTAGTAATGTTATTGCAACTTTTTTGATATGATTAATAATAATAGGATGATTTTTACATTTGGCATAATTATGTCTTCAAGGGTAAAGCTGGGGATTCAGGTGGTCATGTTGTTAACCAATTGGTATAACTCAGCATAACGCTGCTGTGGTCAGGGAATCGAAGCGCTGGTAGGGTTCTGACACCGTTTTTACAAACACAGCAAACTATCCCGAAAAATAACTATGATCAAAAAAGACATTTGTATCTCAAGAATAAATCAAGTCTACTTAAACGTGGTTGTTTTCTCTTTTAAATTCGTTATACTCGTATTTTAAGGATGAGGCAATTTCACCTCGGATTATATTCCTTTATTGACTCCTTTCAAATGCTATCGAGTCCTCTGAGTTATTAACTCAGTGTAACCCAATTTACTTACCGGGGGGCCTAGTAAAGATGCATTACGTTAAGTAAGCGATTTTCGAATCGCGTCGGCCGGTTATGTCGCGTCGCGTTACGCTTCATAGATTTGTATACAGGGTGTCTCATTCAAATCGGTCAGTATGGGAAAGTCTGAAACTATAAGACATACGAAGATTTGTTCTTAGGAACCATGTCACCGATTTTGATAAAAAGAAAAACTGCATTCATACATTTGAAAAAAAGCTGTACCCATCTAGGGAATCGAACCTGGTTGTTTTGAAAAAATAAACGTACACTATTTCTATTCAGATATCGATTGTGTAGGTAAATTAAGCAGTAAATGTTTCTAAGAAACAATCATGATGTCTAAAATCCAGAAAATGCATTGTTTTCACATAATTTTAATTTATTTTAATAGATGTTCGAAGTGACCACCGTTACAATATTCAACAAGTTCAGGCATGTAAAATTGTTTTTACCTAAACGTGTTGAATATTGTATTGAAAAAAAACGTGGTCACTTCGAACACCTACTATGATAAATTAAAGTAAGTATGTGAAAACAATGCATTTTATTCATTTTAAACATCATGTTTCTTAGAAACATTTACTGCTTAAGACCTACACAATCGATATCTGAATAGAAATAGTGTAAGTTTATTTTTTCAAAACTACCAGGTTCGATTCCCTAGCTGGGTACAGTTTTTTTTTTCAAATGTATGAATGCAGTTTTTCTTTTTATCAAAATCGGTGACATGGTTCCTAAGAACAAATCTTCGTATGTCTTATAGTTTCAGACTTTCCCATACTGACCGATTTGAATGAGACACCCTGTATAGTGTATACAACGTGTTACAAAATACCCCGTAAAAAATCTAATAAATTATCAAAGCCTAAAATATTGTCAACCCTAGTAAGCTGTCATGTCAGGGAACCGGAGTTAGCATAGATTATTTTAACAGAGAGGCCTACCTACCAATTTAATAATTTTTCAATTTAAATGGGTTTAAAACCATATCCCGACGAGCGAGGTTGTGCATTGAACAAGGCAGAGCTCACTTTGAGCCGTTCCTGTAATTTTGACGTACTTTACGAAAAAGTAAGTGCTAGTTTAGGTTACTTCGTAAGTAGTTTAGGTCTTTTAAAATCTTCCAAAACTCGACTTGTAATATTTATCTAATCGAATTCTGTACATTTTGTTAGTATGTCTCTTAATCGTTTCACGAATTAGGTAAAAATGTACATAAACAATCTGCGTAGTTTACTCTTTAATTTTACTGAAATAGGGTTTTCAGATCAATGAAAGCAATAATGGTTTTCTTCTTTTTGCCAGTAAGTCATGCGGTGATAGTACGGTTCTCAAATATTGTAAATGGACTTATTATAAGGTACCATTTAACCCCCTTTCGGCTTTACGGGTATTTTTGTAACACCTTGTATAGTGGTATAGTGGATAGGAATCAGAAACGTTAGTGCGATAGCTCTTAGAAGATGCTTCGAGTTTGTACTTGCCTCTCACTCACTAAACCTAGTTCGATAAGACTACCAGATGATATATATATAACTAGCTTCTGCCCGCGACTCCGTCCGCGTGGAACTCGTTTATATCGTAGCTCCATACAAATTTTCACCCTCTATTTCACCCCCTTATGGGACGAATTTCGGAAAAAAAACTATCCTATGTCCTTTCCCAGCATTCAAACTATCTTTGAACCATATTTCACTTAAATCGATTCAGCGGTTTAAGCGTGAAGAGGTAACAGACAGACAGACACATTTTCGCATTATAATGGATTATTCACGTCGTTAATGAGGGAACTCGAAATGGCAATGCCGCAATGCAAAAAACCTGGCACAGTTTTATTTTTCTTATATGTCCGATGTATAAATGCAGCAGTGGTTTTTCTTACACACATGTATGTACCTTTGCTTCACAAGTACCCGCAAAAAAACACGGACAGACGTGTATAGTGAAACTGTAAAGGTTCCTTGTTAATTACAGATCCGTAACACACCCTGTGCATTCATCAATTATTGCGCATCGAAAACTCCAACTCAAACGAGAAGTTATTTTCGTGCATGTTTTTGACGTTCTTTGCATTCGATTTTGTTTCTGCTTTTAGTGCTCCATCTCTCAAAAACCGACGACCAACACGTATTTGATACGTACAGCGCCTTTCAGGCTCTAGACAATAGCCCTAGAGAACTCGGCGTTCGTTATCGATATCCAAATTGTATGGGATTGACGTAAGCTGTCAGACGGTCGCGTCGAGTGCCTACGTTAATTCCGTACATTGAATCTATTTTCGAAAATCGATTACGTTATCGTTAAGCAACTTGTCTAGCCTCACAGGTCTACTGCGTTTTAACACCACTATTGTAATAGGGTATTTGACAAGAGTGAAATTAAATTGGTTTTTCATTAACAACGGATAAACATTATAAAAATACTAGGAAAACATCAATCTTTTATTTATGTTTGCTATTTTAAGATTTTTAAATTCATAAAATCCAACAATAAGGACGCTGTTTGATTGTGACGTCACAAGATAGTAAACCCTATAAATTCCATAGTAACAGAGCGTTTTTGATGTTTCATAAAAAGAAGCTGATTTGACTTTTGTCAAATACCGTATTGTATTGTCTACGACTCGACCGTCATTATTGCATGACAAGACAATAAACTATCACAGTGTTAACAATAAGAAAAGAAATAAAGCGTGCGAATTCACTGGGCAATAAAGTTTTCTAATATACATCCTACACAAGTTAGATACTTAAAATCAAACATCTTTCCAGTTTAAGTACAAGTTCTATGATTTTCCTTTTCATTGCAAATTCAAGTCTGTTCACAAGTTTCTTGGAAGTTATAAGTGCAAGATGGGTATTAAGTAGTGACCGACCGAAACATGTTATTTTGCCGAAACCGAAACCGAAACCGAAGGTTCGGTTTCATTGTAGTTTCGGCCGAAACCGAAACCGAAACCGAACCTTTTATAAAAAAAAAAAGTCCTTGAAAAGTCGAAAAAAGGTTAGTAAGCCCGTTTTTTCTAAAATTAATATCTCGCCGACCTATAATTACAGGTTTCTACTTTCAAAGATTTATCACAATAAAATTTCAGCACAGTTACAGAGGTTCTGTTTGAAAATTTAACTACCCTATAAAGTGAAAAAATACATTATTTGTAACACAAGGTACGATGTTGTAAGTTTCGGCGCGGCCGAAGGGTTCGGCCGTTTTTGGCCGAAACCGAAACTCGGGCCGAAACTTGATTTTTTGGCCGAAACTGGCCGAAACCGAAACCGAAACTGAAATTTCGGTCGGACACTAGTATTAAGTTAATTGAATTCGCTCGAGCGCTTTTACCAAGAAACGCTCACGAAACATTTATGTCTGTATTTTCATTGCATTTTCCCGAGAATCTTTGTTGCAAAGGCTTAGTTTCATTGCATGATAGCCCAATTGCCTGTAGCAATCCATTGACGGGTTTTGTTAAAATGGTTGAGCCGGCAGCTATTGCAGCGATGCAATGTACCACTATATCGACCAAAAAACCACAACGTCACGCATTAGGAGGATTGTGAGGGGAGGCTTAAGTCGCGAAGCTGTAAAAAAAAAACCTTGCAAATACTCCGGGCGGTAACGTTTCTCACCCCTTAAATAAGGTCCGATTTCCACGATATTTGAATGATTATGCCGTAGTTAATATGAAAAAATAAGTTGTCTTTAATTTGTTTCTTTCCATTAAAATATTGCCATGGAAGGGAAAATGTACAGACCTAGTTTCTCATAATATCTACAATTCTACAACACGGTATAAAATGGAAAAAAATACTAGGTTTAAAGGGAAAGAAACGGTACCGCATTTTTTTTAAATATAAAATCTACACCACAAATTACAATAAAGGCAGCTTCACTAACACCATTTTAATATTTACGTATCGAAACAAATAAAATCGACAAAATGTCAGCTCAAAAATAAGTCCTCTACAATGCATTTCAAACAGTGAAATGTAGAGATCTCTGCCGACTGTAAAACCGAATTATTATCAGCCGAATTCGAATTTATTCGGTAAAAGGCTTTCGAACGTACCTACGAGTATAATATACACATTCGACCAAAAATATCCCGACCGCGTGGGTGGCTCCCGAAATATAGATGAGATAATTTTTACTATGTATTGATTTATTGTATAGGTACTGCTGCTCTATTCTACTCCGTAAAACCATATTGCTTTTGACATGTTATCGTAATGCCAACGTTATGATAGCTCTTATTTTAAACCATAACATAACAGCAATATTGTTTCACCGAGCTGCGCTTTTGAATTGTACATTAGAATTCTTGTTATAAACAGCTTGTTAGAGAGAAATTACATCTATCGAACCGCCGGGGACATTGTTCATTTATTGGCTAAAGCCTCTTCTACGTTACGCAGAATATGAACGGTTCTATTCATTGGACGTTGACAGGCCTTGCAACAATAGTAGTTAAGCTACCAAGTCAATTAGCACAGACGAGAACGCATCCCACGAACGTGATCGTTATCGAAAATGAATAGAATTGATTTAAGCCTTCGATTGACGGGCGCGACGAGCTTTCTACAGTTTGTGACCAATTAGAACGTGCTTTGAGAGCTTATGAGAGCGAGTGAGACACGTACACCCCCGAACTCCAAAGCTATAGCACTGTAACTGCACTCAGAATCAGTTAATAACAATTAAGATGCGAGTGCCGATTTTCCATTTATTTATGTTTTGAAAAAAGAACTAGTTACAGGTGTAGTGAATAATCCTTTCCCATCGTTTTTTGTCGGATTAGTTCGTATTTATCTAGCTTTCTCAATTAGCTTCAGTTCCCATCAATAAGCCAACTGAGAAAGCAAGATAAATACGAAGTTATCCGACCAAAAACGATGGGAAAGGATTATTCACTACATCTGTAATTGTCTTTAAAATGTCTCTGAGTACGGCGCGGTAAGATTGAGACTATTCTCGAAAATTGTTAACGTTACGTTTGGCATTGGAAATGCCTGGGCACGATTTTGTAGAAGTAGCAGTCGATTCGATTCGATTCGATTTCGATTTAGTTTCTGGTCATGTCTTTAAGTTTACCGAACATGTAACAAATATCCAAAAACGGCATCAAAATATACACCCAATTCTTTAAAACCGCAACAGTGAGGCGGTTGGAACGCTCGAATAATGACACGACTCTTAAAGATTTTCTTGGATTTTCCGTTCAGACGCGATTAACTCAATTAAAACTTATTGTAAATTTATTGTGATTTAGGGCCGTATTAATACTCATCTTGGCTGAGATGCCCGTCACAAGAAGGTGTAATTTTTGACGCATCTTGACACAAACATTTCAGTTGAGATCAGTTTATTAATACGAGTCTTAGTCAGAGCACGATATTGGACACGGAGTTGACCTAGCCTGAATAAAATTACTAGTCGTTAATATCCATGATATTTATCCATTTGAATGGTCCCGTTCATCAATTAAGTTACGCCGAATGCCCGGGTTAATTAATGGATCCGGCGTTGCACCGATGCTATGGTGTGTCATATCACTCATATCCAATACGAATAAACATAATTGTAATATTGGGTCGTTACCTATAAAATTGGCGTGTTTGTTTTGTTTCGTACGGAATTTATTCATTTCAATTTTAACTTCCAAATTCTTTTTAAATTTTATTAATACACTATGTTACACTATGTCATCGTAATCACTTTTAGTTTTTTAAAAACCCTTACAACAAATATTAAAATATTACATAATTGACAAAAGGGGTTTGGGTAAAAGTGTTGTAATTTGTAAAAGTCATACATTTTCAAGGTGAGCGGCCATTAGTAAAAGTGGTAAATTATGATAGAATAATTCAAAATAATCATGTTTTGTTATGTAATATAATACTCTAAAGTGCATCGGAGCCGAGATATTTAATATTTTTATCAGGGCGTACTTTTAGTACCAAAAACTGAACACATAAATCTTAAATATATCTCTAAATAAACCATCCGTGGCACTGAAAAAAAATGACAATATTCTTCAAACAAATTTAACCAATGCCCTTTGAATCGATCTAGCTTATTTTTTAATTATGAATATTTATTCTTCTTTTTAGTGCTTTGAAGTGTTTATTTTTTTACATTTTTAGCTGGTTCGATTCCCGGAAGGGACAAGAAAGTTTAAGATTTTTTTTGAATGCAATTTTGTTTCTTTTAAAAATAAAGGAATGTCTCCTTTAAGTAAAATGTGCCAACTTAAGGATTTAAGGTAGTCTCCCTCCAGGGCCCGACTTATATTTCCACTCTGAATATAACTATAATTAGTCACGTCATTAATGGCGGAATAAGAAATGGCAATGCTGCAATTAAAAAAAAAACCTGGCTTAGCTTTTTTTTTTATTCTCATTTTTAGTATCATAGTAAGGCTCCCAAGGTTCGTTTACTCTTCAGAACAAAGGAAGGGGTAGGACTATACGACAATACAGCGCTGCAAGCCCCCCTGATTGGCTTAATCAGGGGGAACAGCATGATAAGCGACACTTCGTACTTAAGTATCTAGTATGATCGTTCTCCTCAAAAAACCAAAGCTCATCTGAAAGATCATGAATTTCTAAGTAAAAAAACCACTGCTCTATTTATGTATCGAACTTAACTAAAAAAAAAAGCTGCCTCGATTTTCGCATTGCGTCATCTATATACATCATCTGGTAGTCTTATCGTACTAGGTTTAGTGTCGTAGGCTCTTAGAATATAAGGAAGTGTGCCGGTTAGTTTGCTATATTCTTCTTGAGTGCTCAGCTCGTATTCAATATCAAATCAGTCTATAAATACAGGTCAAGGGTCTGGCTCCAAGCCTCTGCTCTAATCTAGTTCATTGCCGTGTTACTAGCGCATACGGGAGTCCTGATCTAGCCAATTTATTGAATAATGATTCGAATCTGCAGTGCGCACAGCTGCAACGCAATTGAAATGGCAAATATAACGTGTCATTCCGAGTAACATTGTGTTTTATATAATATTAAGACTGCGCCGAGCGTAACAAGCGCGCTTCAAGTTTGTTGCGTATTCCATTAATTGTGTTTTTACTTGCGCTACAAAAACGCATCGTCTGATTGTAAGGATTTTTTTGGTTTATTAGAAAACACAATAATAGTAATGACTCACTCACATGACTAGTTTGCTCGGTGCAGTCTTAAGTATCAGGGGTGAACTTTTGATGCCGATGACGTCAGTTTGCATATGGGGGTGATTGAAAATGAAACACTAGTAGGTAATAGGTTGAAATTTGTATCGGGTATTGCAGAGGTTCTGCTGAATTTGACAAAAGCGCGTGGAGCTAACCCCATGTGCTTCTGTTTAGTCCATTAGAGCAAATACTCTTTTACCGAACAATTGTCTTCGCGTGTGATATCCATGGACTTGTATCTCTAATAAGTCCACGGGAGTGTCTATAAATAACTCGACATTGGTGAAATATACCTTATCAGGAGTGAAAGCCATCAATTAGAACTAGAGGTCCTGCCCTAACACCTTGTTAAACTTTCTGAGTTTATCGATACTGACATTGAGATGAACAGTTGTAAAAATCATCGAGTAACCTATAATGTCCCACTGCTGGGCATTGGCCTACTTCCCTTCCTTCGAAGTGGTCCTATCTTGTGCCATATCATTAAAAAAAAACTTATGTTGTAATAAAAAAATTACGATTCAATACTATTGCGGCTTTATTATATTACCTACTTTGAACAATACTTGACGAATTCACATTTTTAAAAGAATATTGCATCAATTTGCAGTTTTTAATAGATAGTGTAAAAATATATCCTGATTTTTGTTCGTATTTTGATTGCGAATTAGCTGTATTTAACTCTGATAATTTCAACGATTTTTATTACCCCTGCGAAATGAGAGCACCCTGTGTTATTTTTTTTATTTAGCAGAGTTATTTTTATCAAACTGCCTGCATCTGACGGCGGCGTATTTTACTGACAAGTTGACTGGAATACAATCTACGTTTCATTGGGTAAGTTCTCGTTTCTGCCCACTTGAAATGATTATGTAAAAAAATTTATTGTAGAATAATATTTAACAAGCAGGTTTCATCTGATGGTGCAGAATCATACCATCTTTGGAGAGGATATATATTATTTACTAGCTGGAATAATTTTATTTTGGAATTTTCCTTCTCTAGAGTACATTTACTTGAAAATAATCGGATCCCTTTGACTGCCATACATATCGTTGGTCATAATGTATTGTTAGTCATACTTTTTTTTGTCATAACTTCTTTCAGGCTGAAGTTACAGTTTTTAATAAACGTTTATCGTGTAGATTAGTTAGGTTAGGTTAGGTTAGTTTTATAAAAATCCTGACAAAATAACCGTGTCCTGAGAAAAATGCATTATGACTTGCGAAAATTATGACTTAACACACATTATGACTAAAAATAATTATGGCAGTCAATAGAGACTCGAAAATAATATGTCTAAAGTAAGGAATGATTGATGGTATATTATAAAACCAGATCTTTTTAAGATAATTGTGAACATAGGTCCATGTATGAACTAACAGTCGATTAACATTGAGTTTTAACATCGTTTGGTGAAATTGGTAGCTGTAGCGTAGCTGTCAATGTTTTTCCATACAATTTTAGCCACGTCGATTTTTTAATATGCTCTAGTTGCTATGAAAAACTAGTTTCTACATTTTCGTTGTTTTGATGGTTCTTTCCAAGACGTACGGGAGACGGGAGATAAACGTTACCGCGTTTTGTGTGGATATTTTTAGCGTCATAACCCTCTTCTATTTTACCGTAAACGTAAAGTTACGATAGCTATAGAAATCTAGATATGATAGGTCCTAAAACATCGCGAAGGCCATATGAATTGAGCGTGGCTCAGCCCGCGTCGAGACAACCTACCTGAACGTCAAGAGACGGGTTAGTTTATTGATACGGCCTTAAGTCTTCATACGATCTCGCTGCGCCCGTTCCGGATGCAACATAATGCATACATTGCTGCCGTAATAGCTAAGATGGCAGTTGATAGTTATAGTCTAAGCGTTTTAAAGGACATGGCTAATTTACTGCCCTAAGCACATGGCTAAACTGCAGTATGGGCGACTGCCCTAGCAATGTACCTAGTCGGTCCTTAAGTTCTGTCACAAAGGTTTAGTGAAATAAAACTAATTTTTGATTATTTTTTAATTTTAATATAAATTAAATTTAAAAGCTTAATTAAAGTACATTTTTAGGAACTAATCATCATTCCACATAGTCGCCGCAATTTCCGATACGATATTTTAACATTCACGGCCGGCACCGATTAAAACACGCACGAGTTTTCTAAAAAAATCACTTTTTGAAAACGCTTTAAAGATTAGTCTTTGTTAACCAGGATTTTTTTTTATTTGATTTTATGAAGCTTCTCATCTCTGGGTATGTTCAGAGACCAGCATTATTATCTTAACGACACTTAAAAACCAGCTTATGAAGCACGAAAGTTGGTCTGTTTTCTTGGAGAATCGATCGTTGCATTTAAAACCCCAAGGTCAAATACAACCTATATACTTCTATGGTTTTAGGCTTGGAGAATCGATCGTTGCATTTAAATCCCCAAGGTCAAATACAACATATATAGTTCCGTGGTTGTAGGCTTGGTTGGGTTTACTTTAGAAGAAATTAAATGAAATTAAGATTGTATAACGCAATAAAAAACAACAGTTTTAGTTGCAACAATATGGAGATGTACCTCTACTTTTTTATGTGAAAAAAGAGGCAGACGAGCAAGCGAGTCGCGTGGTGGTAAGCGAGTCACTTTAATCTTTTAAACGGCTCAATCGATTTTCCGACCTAGCCACGAACAACCCAGATTAAATTTCCTTTTTAAAGTTGCGTCTGAATAGTTTCATTCAGAGCTATGATAATGATAATGTATAAGTATCGACTTATGCTTATGTTTTTTTAAACAACACCAATATTGTATTAGTTGTTACACGAATGCACCTTTACATACTCGTAATAAACAAAAGACGACATTTTTTTCTTTTATTTATTAACTTTTTAAATGGTCTTTTTAGTGGCCAGTATCGCTAACGCATATGCAACCTCAAAATACCTTAGGCTTAGAACTTTTCAGCCGCCCCTCGTAGTACAGTCAACAGCATAAATAAGTGATGATTTTTGTACGTTGTCGCTTTCAATCGTTTCACCAGTTTGTATAACATTTCAAACATGACGGTAAAGTGACAAGGTACATAAATGATCACTTATTTATGCTGTTGACCAAGCCCAAGCAGCAAGCGCATCTAATAAAACTAGTTGTGACTCGGATTGACAACTAGACAGAGTCCAGTCGCGCGAGTGAACGTTATTTACACTTAAAATGCCGAATTGCTCTGTATTCTGTTGTAAAAAATAGGTTTGGGACATCAAACTTACAAAAAGATGGTGTTACATTTCACATGCAAGTAAATTTTAATCGTATTGTTGCTGTTCTATTGCATTAAGACAACGAAATCGTATATTTTACTGTAATATAATTGTCGGAATTGTTTACCAACATCGAGTCTGCTCGTTCGTTCAAAATTCGGATCTGTTGAGCAACAAATCAGTTGAGGAAAAAAATTGCTCGAGGTGTGCAAGTTTTGTCGGTGTATTGTTCCATTGTTTATTTACTAGTGTCATCATTACAGTTTTGTTTTTGTATTTAGGCGTGCAGAGCTGCATTTGTGTGCAACTGTAGAATTCATAGCTAAGGCTGTGACGCGTCTCTTACGCTAGGAAGGCCGTGTTGCTCGAAGTGCTTTGCAAATGCATCCGTGGCACCTTCCCGGAAATCCCGCCTCGAAGCTAAGCCTTGATTGTTGTTGGTTGGGTTGGCGTGCTAATGAATCACTAGCGCCCCTATTCTGCTGTTGGCTAGTACAGTACGGGCAAATAATTGGCTAAGTAAAGTTTTTGGAAGATATGTATATTATATTTTTTATCGATAGTCGTCATCCTAAAGATCAAGAAATTGCGGCTCTTTTATTTTTATTTCCTCTAATATTTTAGAAATATTTTTTTTACTTATGAAGTTGACATTTGTACACTTCAATGACTGACTAGCTTGTTGCCTTCGTACTTAATGAAAAAGAAAAAAAACACTTCTATATCTGTCATTGTCAAATCAAATCAAAGTAAACAAACAATTCAATACAACGGCTATTTTCTGTTTGCTTGTGTTTCATGTGATCAGTGTTTTTAGAAATATTTTTAACGATCTCAGAACGAACTCTGGACTTTCGTTTTGCCGCTTTGCTTTAAGAGCTTTGCACGATATTTGGTCTAAGATTTATTTTCGAACCCTTTGGCACTTCTTCTTGGACACCGATTTCTTCCTTTTTCGACGACTCTTGCTCTGCTTTTTGATAGCCACGAGAGCACTTTTGAATTGTACAATCCACGCAATGAATTCAGGCAATCCCACACGGACTGTGGAAATGGAGTATTACAAAGATTTACTTGAATTTACTTATTTGAATTAAACCGTTTGTTTACTTTGATTTGATTTGACGTTGACAGATATAGAAGTGACAGTTTTTTTTTCTATTTCATTAAATACAAAGGCAACAAGCTTGTCGGTCATTGAAGTGTACAAATGTCAACTTCATAACTAAAAAAAAGATTTCTAAAATATTAGAGGAAATAAAAGTAAAAGAGCCGCAGTTCTATGATCTTAAGGATGACGACTATCGAAAAAAAATATAATTTACATCTCTTCCAAAAACTTTACTTACCCAATTGCTGAGCTATCTCAGAACCCGTGTCGCCGAGCCTCGAGATTAATTTCCACGTAGTCTGTTGTCTTGACGCTGCTCTTATGCCACGTGCTAACAGAATTGTGAAGCAAAAAAAAATCATACACAGTGGTATGTTTCTCTCCCCATAAGACTGCGCCGAGCAAACGTCGAGGATCCAGTGGCGCCCTCGTTACTATTATTGTGTTTTCTAATTAACATAAAACTATCGGAAACGTACAAACTTAGTTTTTCTTAACTAAAACAACATATTCAATGATCGCGGAAAGCGGGCTGGAGGTTTTGTAAGGAAATCCTTTGGCAGTTACTCGATTCAACCGTTGCCTCACAATCAACTTAAATGTGAGCGTGTCGTACATTTAAATCTGTGTATGCGATGTTTTGTCACGCAACCACCTTCGTATCCTCCGAGTATGTTTATGTTTTGTTTTTAAGACTGCGCCCAGCGTACGCCGGATGTACAGTGGCGCCCTCATTACTATTATTGTGTTTTCTAATAAACTAAAGTATTTTCTTGAAATTGGTCGGTAGGTTTTTGAACTACAAATGAAAACACAACTTATAGGGTATATCACATAGTTTAAAAACAATTCATCTTCGATTTATCAACTTAACGGAAAAAAGTGGCCACCTTTTCCCGTTAAGCTGACTACTCGAAGGGTAATTTTTATTAAAGTTTGTTACGTATTCCATAAATTGTGTTTTTACTTGCGCTATAAAAACGTATCGTCTGATTGCAAGGAAATTATAAAATACAATAAAAGTAATGAGGACGCCACTGGACGCTCGACGTTTGCTCGGTGCAGTCTTAACTGGGTAGTTATTTGATGCAGTAGCGGAAGCCGTAGCGGCGCGAGCTGCAAGCAGCTTATACATACGAGTAGGTGTCTCAGTAGAGGTGCAGTATTTGAATTTCGTGTATTTTTTCTCTCTGGCAATGATTGTTCTATGATTGTTCCGATTGTTAAAAATAGAGCGCGATTCAAAAGAAGAACGTTTTTCAATATTGAAAACCAATTACAACCCATCATAAAACGATGGATTTATTGCAGCAACGATTTCCAGACCAGCGGGGCTATGGTCTGACGCACTCGCAATCACGATCGGCTTCAGAGTGGAACAATTAATGTTTTCGTTTTGTATGCAGACAAGCCTTCGATTTTCAAAATGAAAACGATTGCGTTAGGCGATTAGCCCACAGATCATCTCAGGAAATTATCAAGTTAACTGGCCACCAAGATCATTCAAGAGGGGGCCATTTGCCGGATATGATATTCCACACTTAACCGGAACATATCTTCTTTACAATGCAATAAAATATCACAACTCTCTCAAAAATACGTGTTTTTTTTATATACTATTAAATAGTGCACTTTTACTGAGAATTTATATGCCACGTCAAACGGTGACTGAGGAGCTAATTAATGTGATATAATTCTAATCAACTTAAAAACTATGTAAGTAGTGTTTCAAGCTCATAGGAGTTGTATTAAAGTTGATTTTAGAATACAGTTATATTTTGAGTTACTACTGTTTTGATCTAGCAGTGCGTATGTATCAAGCTTCCTCTTTTAGGTTTCAAAGCGTGTGTGACACACAGCTGTATTGTTAGCGCACACCTACTTAATTAATGTTAGAATGTAATTTATTAATTGCACAATACGGTTAATAGGTCGTGTATATCTGATAATAAATATGAACAGGCGGCCTAATTCTACAAAAATGCAGCAAAACAAGAAAAACATAATTATCAAAACTCTAACAAGACGATGATGATCACACACGTAGCATTCGCAATATCCCTGGATAATACATAATACCAACTTATTAGATGGATAAAAAAAAGGAGGAAAATGAACAAAGCTTTATTTAAAAGAAACTTAGTAAGCGTCGATCTAGCAATACAACCATTGGCAACAAGAACTTCTATTAAAGTTGTTCTGAATAAATCATGTTTAAAGAGGTTTGTATTCATTACATACTTACTTTATTAAGTTAAGTTTCTGCTCATAAGTTAAGCAATTTAACGCCACATGTCCTTGTCTACGTCACAGCTAGTGATAGACTTTAAAAAACTAAACGAGTTTGCCAACAAAATGACGTCATTCCGAAGACTTGTCCAAAGCGGGCGTAGCAAACACTGTTAATATTTATTTTTCTCTGTAAATAATAATTTTAAAAAGTACGCGTTGGAAATAAACGTCTATGATTTTTATCAGAACACCGTTTCAAAAAACTTCCATATTCCGCTGCAAAAAGATGACATGGCGCTGTGTGAATCTCAATCTCGTTCCGATATAGGTATCCCTAGGTAGGTAGGCCTAGTCTACCTTCGCTGCAGTCTCGATGAAGCGCCTTAATGCACTTACCTCCTGCCTCCGTCCACTGCACTTACCGCAATTCCTGCCCATGCTATACTGTGATTAAATTCGCATAGCTACATAGATGACGTCGTATGGGTAGAAAATCAATTTACCACTCCACCCCCTGTTACTTCAACTTAGGGAGTTCTATAAGTGGTAATTTAGCCTTTACCTTATTCGATGCAAACTCGCGTGGGGCGGATGCCCCAGCGTGCGACACACGACGCGTGTTCCAATTTGATCCATACTTATTCACTTCAGTTAATTGCAATTCGGACGGCTATTTTCTCACAAGGCATCTCGTCACTGGAAAATCCCAACAACGCAGCGTACGCTGCGAAGCTGCGATATCTACTCTTTACTTTATAATATGTATTTAAAGGCGTATAGTACTGTTAGGCGATGGGCTTGCAACCTGTCACTAATACACTGGTAAACATCTTAGCCTAAGTGTGCAAAATGTGGTTACAGAATTATCAACAAGATTTTAGAGTTGTTGGTAATTCCGTAGCTCTGCCTACCCCACTCTGGGAATAAAGGCGTGAGTTTATGTATATATGTATGTATGTATTCAAAGTGATTTTCGCTACAGAAGCCGCCTCAAACTTCCGTATATTTAAAAACTTTTATTTAAGTGGCGTGCCCGGGATTTTAACCATCGATTCTAAACCCTATTTGGAGTATATAATGTAGTATAACATGTAGTCCAATATCGCATAATTTCCGGGATTTTTATAATAAAAACAATTCCATAGTTAATTTAATTTGAACTCTGTCACCTTGACTTAAATAGGGTCTAGAATCGATGGTTAAAATCCTTCAGGTACGTCCCGGGAACGGTGTATAAGTGTCAGAAAGTGACAGATGTTCTAGCCACATTAAACCACGCGATAAACGCAGCCATATTAGGCCCCCTGGGATGAGACGTTATATTTGTAAACACTTGTATCAACAAAAGACGGGTGAGTTTTTTCCGGTGAGTGTATATAGAAGATTATAATTAAATAGCTAACGTTTAATGATGTCATTACAATAACGAAATACCGGTGAATTTCAATGATTTGTTAGTTCATTTTCACAAAAGCATTTTTTCGTAGTAGCGAATTTTCACATCGCGTTCTTATCGTGTTTTTTCGTTGCGTTTTGCGTGCATGACTCGATGTATGAATGTGGAAGAAGCGAAAGAAATTTGTCAAGATCTTAGCAAGTGGAAAGAAGTGGTCTCTGCCTACCCCTCTGGGAAACAGGCGTGATTTAATGTATGTATGTATGTATGTTCTTTCATAATCATCGTTAATTATTCGTCTTTCTCCATGCAGCGATTTTTCATAAAGTGTGTTATACCTCCGCTGGAACTCTGTGTCGCGGTGCTGCAAGGTTATTGCATGAGCTCTCTGACTTGCTGAAGGTCCCAATGAACAAATTATACGCTTGGACTGATTCCATGGTGGTTTTACCATGGCTGCAGTCTCAGCCAAGTCGATGGCAAGTGTTTGTTGGGAATCGAGTTTCAGATATCAAATCGATAATGATAGGAGGCAAGTTGTATCAGCAGACAATCCTGCTGATCTCGCGTCAAGAGGCGTGAAAGCTAGCGAATTGACGCTAAATGATCTTTGGTGGTTTGGGCCAAAATGGCTACAACTCAAAGATACGGAATTCGAGAGAAATAGCACAATCCGAAACCGACGTGCGTGCATGACTCGATGTATGAATGTGGAAGAAGCGAAAGAAATTTGTCAAGATCGTAGCAAATGGAAAGAAGTGGTCTCTGCCTCCCCTCTGGGAACCAGGCGTGATTTAATGTATGTATGTATGTATGTATGTATGTATGTAGCACAATCCCTTAAACCGATCTGGAAACTAAAGAGACATTCCACATAATTACAGATGACATAACACAAACAGATACACCTATTTGGGTAAGATTTTCTTCAAAGACAAACGTGTAAAGAGTATTTGCTCAGTGTAAAAGACCTACAGAAACATTTTCTTGTCGGAAAAAAAAAATCATCCCCGCGCCCGATGCAAAGCTAGCAACTCTGCATTTCTTCACTCTAATTACTTTGTGAGCAACCCGGAAATTTTCTGTTTCTTGTAGGCTTTGAGGTAAAGTTCAGATCGCGAAATACGACTCACATTGGCAGCCGCTACATTTTCATATGTTTGCTATACGGGCCTGATTCCTCGGTATTTTATGGGCTCGCTCCGGTTTTGACGTGATTTTGTAAGAACCAGATTTTTCTAATCGTTTTATGCTCCACGATATGAATCATATTATTACTTTTGAGCCTAATGTGTCCCACTGCTGGGCAAAGCCCTCCCTCGCGCTTTTTCCATATTTGCCTATTTCTACAAAGAGGAATCCAACATATTCCGTCATCGTCTACGAGGCTTGCCGCGCTTCCACCCTGCAGCGACTTTTTATGAACCAAATATAGATATTAAATTAAAATTTACTATACACAATCAAAAATCAAGCTTTAAATACCAACGGTGACTTGGTGGTCCAATATCTATTTTGTATTCCTGCGGTATTTAAACGTGCATATCAAATAAATTCCAATTCATGAATTTCATGATTGAGGACTATTTACAGCGCGGCCGCATCCACCGCTGCAACAGGGAGGAAGGGGCGTGTGGGGGGGGGGGGATGTGTGTGTGTGTGTCCTTGCAAATATTCAAACCACGGAAATGCTTTGTTAAGCTTTGTTTAATGGGGGATGGTCAGTGAATTATTTTTCAAACGTCGTTATCGCGGGAGCATAAACGATTTGACAGTACTGAAAAAATATGACAAATTAAGCAAAAACAGAAGTGACACTCGTATCGAGAAACGTTAACGTTAGCTAAAAGTTGTTTCCCGTCGCAGTTGAGTTATTTTTTATGTAGGCACAAGTGTTATCTAACCTAATAGGTGTAGAAAGCGGTTTCAACATCTCGGATATACAACAAAAATAATACATAATGGTTTTTTGGGAAATTATACTTTGACCAAAAATATTTTGACAGGCTCCCCACAGACACACACACTATAAACGTTACACGATAAACTTATGGCACCCTTCTTTTTTGTCGGATTACGGAGAGATAGGTAACTATTTTGTGTTTGTAATCGCTTAAGAGGATTGCGGATCGACGCTTAAATCGCGGAGCTATGAAATATTATCCCTAGAAATTTGGCTCCGGCCGATAACTTCACGATTTTTGAAAACGTAGTGATTAAGAAAAACTTCGTACTAAGAAATATCTAAAGGATACAGAAATAGTTTTGCATAATTTCTACGACATATTCATAAATCGTAAAAATCGGAATATGTTTAAGGGGAAATTTCCTGACAATCCTCTTAATAAAAGGCGCATTTCATTTTTCTAGAGAATTCGTTCTGGATTTCTTTTAGACTTTATACGTGGAAATATTACACAATTTTAAAGAACAAAGGATAAATATCTCCAAGGTTACTTTAGAGATTATCCTCTGGTTGCTTTGCTGGAAAACGTTTGTTTACTACTTCAGACGGATTACAAATAAATGGAAACGACACGTTTTGGGTGGGATTGATGCCTTTGTTGCAGTAGGGGCCATGCTAAGCAAATCACAACTTTATTCATACGAAACAATGTCTTATAACTTGTGGCTGACGGTGGCGTCAGTGGCACGACATTCAGTATTCGGCGAAATTCAATTCAAAATTCAAAATATTGTGTATGTATACTCAGGAAATTGACCACTTAAGGGCTCTTTTACGCGTTATTACCGAATTGCATATGTAGTGGTATTGTGTGTTTATAGGCATTCTATATTTTAAATTTCCCTTTTCCCGTACTATCAGCATAAAAAGAGGTTTGTAATAAAATAATGATATTTAAGAAGAAAATTCAAAAATGATGTCAATATGAAATTCTAAATATTATTAGGCTGTTTTTACTGTATTGAATTTAGCAACTGAAATAATTAATACTGTTACTGCTGAGGACTGGGAAAATATTGTTTACCATGTCGAAAGTGAAGAAAATAAATATAGATGTCAAGAAAGATCGAATTACAGATCATAATATTATTATCAATACTTGTGACAGCTCAGATGAATAAATAAATAATAGCGAATGAAAGCAAAATAAGACTGAGCATTGTTTTACTTGTTAAGAAGAGAAATATGATAAGAGACTTACGTGATTCTACTTTTCATGCGAACCGTACAACCACTACAAATGCAATTCCACGCTCTCGCTAATTCATCTATACTAGCGCGGAGTCTACCTAGAGGTCGAGGCAGTTGATAATCACGACCGATGCTGCTATATCTTTAGAAAAAAAAATCTTCATCTAATTAATACCAGGAAAATAACCCCGTTTGAAAGCATGAAATCTCTCTTTTTTTATGAACGCAGTGAGCGATGCAATTGCTCTTCTAAATTCTCATGCCTCTGATTCTTTTTCTTATTAAACCCTATTGGTAAGTTGACAAGAGGCTTATGTTATCGATTGTGTCCCGTGTGTACTCGGGCTAAAGCGCAACGCAAGAAGGAAGTACATTGTCGTGCAACTTCAACTGGGATTTAATTTACACTGGGTAGCTAGGGTTGCCCACTGCGGAGTAATCACCCTTAAACAGATCGAAATTCCTCTTAAGAGGATTGTGAAGCGCCGGCAACATGGCGTAGCTGTCAAAAGAAAATCCATACAAATTTAGCTAAGGGCGATAAACTTTCTCACCCCTTAAAGTTATTAAAAAGAACTAGGTTAGTACGTTTCTGTTTTTTGTTGTTTTAAATTTGTTTCATTCTAATAAATAATTTCTTGGAAAGGAAAGTTTGGTTGTTTTTACAACCTATTCATAAATCTTAAAAATCGGGCCAGGTTTAATCGGAGACAAACGTTATCGCATCTTTTTAAAACGCCAAAATAATGAATGTCCAAAAATGTTATCAGTTATTGATTATTATATGAAATGAAAACTTTTAACTAGCTATGCACTGCCTGTGTTTGTATCCAAATTGTACTTAAATTTTACTTTCCCAATAAATAATTTCAACGAGACAAACCCCTAGTTGGCAAGTTGCTGGCCACCACGGAAATCAGTATACATTGAAGTCTATATTGGCAATACACAATCCGTATCAAGCACGAGTATGTATGATGCAAGTAATGCAACGCACACATTCTCAATTACCAGGACGGTTGTACTCGTGCCACCCGGGTCGATGCATTACCGGGGTTGCACGGGCGTGCAATTCCAAAGGCACGGGTATGTGATGCGAAATGATTGAATACGGTTAGTTATTGGAATTTACATTTCCCTCCGGGAATCTGATTGTGACATTCAGTCGCACTGAATATTGAAATAGACGGGCGTGGGTGGATCACGTTTACAGGAGGGCCGAGATTCTCCGCAATAACCACAGATAGATAGATAGATAGATAGATCTTTGTTTTATGGCATATGTCATTTGTGTTGCAACCACATAGTTTTTATCGATAAGATCGAACGACGGGTACCTAATTGTGAATGCACGCGCTAAAATGTGTTTTGTTCGCTCTGACGGGACGGGGTTGCGATTTCGCTCGATCGTCCGACTGTAGGAGAGAAATCCGGCTCGAAGGACTTGTAGGAATGGTTGATGTAAATGAGAACTGCCGCTGAGTTTTATTAACTTTTATTTATAATATTAGTCACGATAGCACATTTAACACAGGCGGCTGGCGTTGGCAGAAGGGAAAGACATTGGCCCAAATCAATGTTGCCATAACACCGACCGTCCGTTGTTTTTAAGAATAACACCCCTGGTCGAAGACTGTTGTTGCCGCCAAGAATAGAGGCCCAGGCCTGTTGCACGAACTTTTTATCTTCTATCGAGTAAATAACTGATTTTAGTCAATTCTTTGTTAGGTTACGTACCTAACTTCATTCACTTCATCGTTGTAAAATGTACGGTCACGAGCGTTAATAATGGGACCCATTTTAAGAGTAATAGGGTTGAAGTCGTCAATGTCATTAGAGATGACAAGTCATTTGTAACTTTTGTGGAAGTGCTAAGAGGTGACCAAGGTTGAGTTCCTATATTCCAACCGCGGACAGATAAGGTTTACTACGGGTTAAAATTTGACATGTGCCCATACAAAATGTATGAAATTTTAATCCGAAGTAAGTTTATCTGTCCGCAGCTTGAATATAGAAACCGGACATAAGGGAATAAAGGTAGTATTGTTAGGCGTGTACACATGGTAAACATAGGGTCGTATTAATAAACTAATCTCAACTCTAATGCTCGTCTCGAGTTGCGTCAAAAATGACAGTGTTCTATGGTTTGACGTTTAGTGTGACGTATCTTGTGACGGGCCTCTCAGCCGAGATGAGTTTATTAATACAGCCCTGTTTGTGCAAAATATCGTTACGTTTTTAGAGTCGTTGGTAATTCTGTAGCTTTCTCTGTCTACCCTACTCTGGGGATGAAGGCGTGAGGGTATGATGTATGTTTGGTATTTTACAGCCGACCTGTACGAAATTACTCTATCGAGTTTGTAATCTCATTGTTAAGCCCTCGAAACAATGTGTGCGGTGATTGGAATAATTCCCCCTCGACCGTAGTACTAAAACTCGTTACCATGTCGAATTTCGTATTGTCATCGAGTAGTAATGATAACATTTCTTAGGAAAGTTTTCGATTTGTAAAGGCGATTCGAAAACGTAACGTGCGTTAATTCCAAAAAAACCTACCTAGTCAGGAATTAATATTAATAAACGTTAACTTTAGTCATGTGAGTAACGAAAACTATACTGCAGTGCTACAAGATATGGTGGTACGTATCTCAGACAAATCTACAGTAACAAGTTTTGTGCGACCATATTACTAACAGGTGAGGATTGAATCTTCTTCGTTTATTGAATTTTAGATACCGCCTTTTGGCGTATGAGGGCATTATATAAATGTGTGAATTAATTTTATTCTTTAAGTAGGTACACTTATTTTTAAACCCACCCACGTATCAATTTAATGTACATGACAAACTTTCACAATTCTATTAACTATTAGGGAAATATGCATGGATTTTTGAATCGCGTTACTGAACAAAATATGAAAATACCGTAACAGAGATCACCAAAAGTGAAATTAAAATTAAAATCAGCCAAGAAATACGGTTGATACAAGCATTTTAAACTGCTACGAAAAAACGCTAGAATCTGCTACGAGCGTAGCGCTACGCGCTACGCGCCACTCGCCAGCGCATTTGTTGAACCGTGCAACCGATTCTCGAACCTTGCTAATAACCATCCCGTTTGAAAAACACTCAGGAGCAATGAAAATGGGTCACTTTCTATGGTAATTTAATAAAAAGTGACCCGCTTTCGTTGCTCTTGACTGTAGTTTTCTTTAAAAATCGCGTCCGAATCGGCCAATCACTATGGGAGCTACGATTACACCCCTCTATTTCTGCCGGGGGTTTCATATTTAGGGTTCAATACCTGAAAAGGAAGAACCGGAACTCTTATAAGATCGTTTATTGTTTGTCCGACCTTCCGTCCGTCTGTCTGTCAAGGCCCTTTATCTCGGGAACAGTTTTTGATAACGTGTTTTCACGCGCAAAACATCATACTTTTTGACACAGTTGCAAAATGAAGCACCTTGAATTCGTTATTGATATTGGCACGATATATTGTATAATATCTTCGTTGTTCTGTTTCGAACATGCTTTCACGAACCAATCAACAAGCCTCCCCTTTGACCACATTGCATTGCACGGACGTCCAGTTCCATGTTGATGGAATTAATTTGCGAGGACATGCGGATTGAAACTTAAATGGCTTACAGCGGGATTGCATCTATTCCTGCAGCGTTGCAATCGAATCGGCTCCGCGAGGAATGCATTAAAAGCCATTAAGAGCACTTTGCTTGATGTTTCAGTCAATAGGATTACTAATCTGCTTTTGTGGTGTTCGGACGTCGTGCAATGTCCGTTCGGATCGCTCCAGGGTTGTCCTTTGAAATTATATTGAATAATAATTTGTTTAGTGCCCAAACATTCCTTAATTTAGCATTTCGAAGAATTGAGAACCTCCTTTTTGTTTTTTGAAGTCGGTTAAAAATGCCTCGCAGCAAAAAAAGGTCGTTTATCTTCATGGATGATCATTCAGATATAGAAGATGAAGGTACAACTTGCTTTACAGTCGTTTTTTGACTATACAATTTTAAAACTTAACCTTGCGTTATATAAGGTGCTAACAAATTAGATACCGATATTTTTACAGCTGATAGTACTCCGCTCTCGGAGTTCATTTAATTATGAAACATCATAGGTTTTCTTATGTTTTTTTGGAGAAAAGTAGGAAACAAATTTGCTACGTTAAAACACCCTGTTAATAAGATAATTAAATGAGACCTCTTTAGACATTCTAGAACCTCTTTAAACTATCATTCAGATGCTAGTATTTAATAACCTACAGTTTTCCCGCCGAATCATAATGACATTTATGAAAAACAACTTTTGACAAACAGTGTTAAACATCTTGACAGGTACATAATAGGGGTGATTATTTTAAAGATTAATTATAATTTATATTTTTTGTTCGGTAAATTAAAACAATAAAATGATATACAAAGGTTCCTTAATTACAGTTAAAAGTAAATTGTTTTAATGTAATGTATTATCTCTTAAAATATCCGTAACTAATTTGTTAGCACCTTATATAAAACAATGAATCTAACATACAACAAGAAATAAATATATTCACGCGTAGTTAACCAGGAAATGTGTCAAAATGTGTGTTCTAATCCACATTTATAATTACCGCCTAGAAGCTAGGGCCGAGATTCTAACCACTAAAAACCATACCAACGTTTTGGCAGCCCTGACTCCAAATAAAAATGGCAGCCGCGGCTCCATCCCCTCCCAAGCTAGACTACTAGCGGCCGCCCGTCCGCGACTCCGCCAGTTCCTCTCGGGACCTCGCGCCGGTAACACGCGAGCAGTGGCTCCGATCCACTCGTATTCGTACACCTCAGCATTATGCTGAGCCAGTGTCCAATTCACTGCCGCGAAGACCCACTCGCTACTCTTTTTATTGCTATTTTCTCTTTTTACTTTTTTTCTGTGTCTTATATGTGTATTATATGTGTGTGTGTGTTTTTTATGTGTGTATTGAATAAATGTTTTTTTTCTTTCTTTTTCTAACTGAATTAAAGTTACACTTTAATGAGTTTGTGTTCAATTTTGGTTTAATTTAGTTACATACCGTACTTTGGTTTACAGGGTGACTGATAGCAAACTACCACTCTTAATAAATATAAATATGATTTTTCTCGATGGCCAGTAAGATCACCGGACTTACTGACTTATATATCAACGTACAGTCCCCAAACTGACTGTAGCGGTTAATCCCCCGAAATTTATTTTCTCTAGTATTTTTATATACATTCGTTTCTTTCCCCATTTTTCATTTTTACCACACGGAAAATTTCCTAATCTCATTTTGGACTGTAGCGATCAATCCCCGAAATTTATCTTCTCCAGTATTTTAATTTCCATTCGTTTTATTCCCCATTAGTGCAAAATGTGGTTACAGAATTATTAACCAGTTTTTAGAGTTGTTGGTAATTCTGTAGCTCTGCCTACCCCGCTCTGGGAATAAAGGCGTGAGTTTATGTATGTATGTATGTATTATTCCCCATTTTTCATTTTTACCACACGGAAAATTTCCTAATACATTTTGTCCACATGCTCTCAAAGTCCCAGTCGATTTTCGCATCGAACAATAATTTAACCAGTCCATTTAATTGCCAATCACTTTTCTTGTCGTCAGTTTAATTTAAATTAATAAAAGCATCGTTATAACAAAGGAAAGACATTTATTATCTTATATTTAAAAACAATATTTTCTGACATGCTTAACAATATAACTTAAACATAACTCCTAAACATCCGTAACATTTATACTGTGTTTTCTAGGTAATAAGGTGTTCTTCAGTTGTACTTTAAAATTGATAGTAAAAATACACATTTTTCCAATGTATTTAGGTAATTGTACCTTGGAGGTAATTGTTTACAATTTGTTGCATTTTACAATCCATAACGGTATATTTCCTGTTTCTTTTGCGGCTAATATGTGGTCGCAGTTCATTACGTAAATGAATAAAGTTGTTTCCAACGGATTCTTCTTTTAGTTGTGATATGAAAAAAAGTATGTTTGTTTTTCTGTGAATTCTATTGTTAAGCGTTTTATGCCAGCTTTCCACTACGTTGTTCGTGCGATGGCGGTGCCCATAACACGACATAATATGTAGCATTTCAAAACGAATCCACTGTTTCGACATATAAATATTAAATTCTTCTATGTTTCCACCTTCAGGTGATGTTGCCTTTACATAACTCCATCCTTCGTGAATTTTTAACGGAGGCAGGTGTGCTAATGCAGCACATTTAGCAATATATCTAGCTCCGTCCCGAGTGGTGGTGATTTCAAGATCGTTTGCTTTTTTGTACACAGCCTGAGTATAATGAAAGTAACATCCACTGATCGTTGCCATGGGGTATACAGATTTCAGGGCATTTATTGCCGCGGTTTCGAAATCAATTTTCAAGAGTAATGGTTGAAAGTTAGGTATGTTTACTTTGATAGCATTAAACATCCGCTCGTACGTTTGTTGTTGCTTATTTGGCAACAATGCGTATATACATGGCATTACTCGAGTATGGTCATCATCTGAACCTATATCGCCATGTATTGAGTATAATTGTGTAAATAGAGAGGGTACCACTTTAAAAGTTCCATCCATAAAAAAGGATTTTATGTCTGCGATCCACTGTTTGCATTCGTTTGTGTGTTTGTTGTTGCAAAAATTAATATATCATGGTCCTGAACGCATAGAAAATTGTAAGATAAATTTTCTGGTAGGCACACAACAATGTTTTTCATCTCTTATATACGTTTTTCATCAGCGTCTATTTTTTTTTTTTTTTTTTTTTATGGCATAGAGACGACAAACGGGCACACAGGCCACCTGATGGTAAGTGGAAACTGTGACCCATAGACATTTGCATTCACAAGACTGCCATGCAATCCTAAGACTGCAAATACGTATTACAACAAACCCCTTGCACTTTTGTTTCAAGTGACAATCCCATACCTAAAGGGTGGTCCAGATATAGAGGCCGCTTTTTCTCGCAGTTACTATGACTACGTGAATAAACAATTGAAATAAATGTCAAATGCATTTTAATAACCATTTATCCTCGTTTGCAATTCAGTAGCATTATTCGACAAATTATATAATAATGAAACGTGCTGAGCCCGAATACCGAACTAAGTTGAAAGTAGAGTTTTACAAACATCACTCTGAAAATCGTTTACCAACTTTGCATCACTTTCGTAAGCAAAATATACCTGACCGGAGTATCCGAAATGTGATCAATCGGTACGTAGACGATCAACAAGTGGGATTCAAGCGGTTTCCGGGTCAAAAACCGACTGTAAATACTCCTAGATTGAAAAAAAAATATTGAGGAAAGCGAGACAGAATCGTAGCAAATCTGACCGCGTCGCGTCACGGAAGCTGGGACTGAGTCTATCTACGTACCGGCGAGCGAAGAAAGCTGCTGGAATTCGGAGCAGGAAGAAGAGACGCAGCCCGAAATACGATCAAAATCAAATTGATCGGTGTATTAAAGGTGCAGCTAAGCTTTACAAGGACAGTATTCCGAGCGGGCGAAATTACTTCTTCGTTTTAGATGACGAAACCTACGTGCCTTTAGATCCGTCGCAAGTATCAGGAGATAAATGTTACATGTCGGATGATGAACAGGAGACTCCTATCGAAGAGACATTACTCGCAACTGGGAAATTTGAAAGCCGTTTCATGATTTGGCAGGCCATCTCTGAAGAAGGGCACATTTCTGGCCCTTTATGACTAACCGAACTGTAAACGGCGAAATATACTTAGAAGTGTGTCTCGAGAAGCGATTATTGCCTTTAATTCGAAAGCTAAATGTCCAAAGGCCTGTTTTGTTTTGGCCAGATCTCGCTACGTCACATTATGTTGAACCTGTTCTTAAGGAACTCAAAATGGCAAGAATCCTATTGTGCCAAAACGAGACAACTTGCCAAATGTGCCACAGCTTCGGCCGATCGATAAGTTTTGGGCTCTTTGTAAGCAGAGATATTGTGACTTAAGTAAACCAGCTACCACCATACCAGCAATGAAGAGTATCTGGAAACGGATTTCTAAGCAAATCGCGGAAAAATCTGGAAAATCACTGTTTAAACGCTTTCGCTCCAAATTGCTGAAATGTGCCAAACAAGGACCCGTTGGGCTATAATATTATTTACGTATTTCCTGAAAATAAAACTAGAAAAATACCCGGTATTCATATTTTGTCTCATTCTTTTTGTTTAAACGCAATCGACATTTTCACAGGCGGCCTCTATATCTGGACCACCCTTTAAGTACCATTTTTGTTCAGTCTTTTCAATAGATGTCTGTATCCGGCTCGTATCAAAACCCGGCCTCCGCGAGTACTTTTTATGAAACTGAATGTAAATTACTTTGACGAAGAACCTGGAGATTCTTCACTGGGTTCCATTATATTGAATTAATTTATTAAAGGTGAATTATTTGGTCGGTGACAAGCTCCTGGTAATAGTATGTTGTTTGTAACTGTCATTGTCATTGAAAAATAATTGTACTTATAAAATGACATCGTAATCTAAAGAGGTTTAACTACCTATGCACAATCGGTATTCAAAAGTGTTGAAATCAATAGATAATTTCTGTTTCGCGATAATATCATAGACTGGCAATTAAATGGACTGGTTAAATTATTGTTCGATGCGAAAATCGACTGGGACTTTGAGAGCATGTGGACAAAATGTATTAGGAAATTTTCCGTGTGGTAAAAATGAAAAATGGGGAATAAAACGAATGGAAATTAAAATACTGGAGAAAATAAATTTCGGGGATTGATCGCTACAGTCCAAAATGAGATTAGGAAATTTTTCGTGTGGTAAAAATGAAAAATGGGGAAAGAAACGAATGGATATAAAAATACTAGAGAAAATAAATTTCGGGGGATTAACCGCTACAGTCGGATTTTTGGAAATTCATCCTCTGAAGGGTTAAAATAGAGGGAGAGGCGGAAAACTAATTCTACGCTTACGAAGTCGCCGGCGTCCTATAGTGAGTCATATAGCTTTCATTAGCAGTGGTCTTGTTTGTGGCTGTGGTAAATGGTAGTAATCTCTATAGGTATGCATACTGTCTGAATTAACCACCGGAAATTTGCGTATTTCAAAGGCTATGTGCAGGCTAGCCTAGAGGTAAAAGAGGGGGGGAAAGGTTTTGGGAGCAATGACTTAAATTTGCATATAGAATAATTAAAAATTAAACACTAGTAATGAAAGGGTAACATTTGCTACGGGTATCGAGGAACCGTTATGCATTCCCTCTTCAACTTTCTTAGTTGACCAACACTGAAATTGAGATGGATGGTAGTAAAAATCATTATGTAGCAACTTTACAATAAAAAAAAATGTTCTCATGTTGTAATAAGCAATTTGTATGATTAAATGTTTCTTTAATCAATATCCAATCATCAGTATTCAATCACACAAACGATTCCGTACAAATCGTACAATTAAGGCTGCGGGGCAAAAATAGCCGAATTAAAAACAAATTTCGGTAATATGGACTAAAAGAACTAAAGATTTCGAATCATTCGAAATCGAACGTAACTTTTTAAAATTTGGGGCGGATCTTTAATATCGACCTGTTGGGTATTTACCTAATACTAGCGGTTTCCTGCGACTCCGTTCGTAAAGAAAAATAACATTTAGCCTATGTTACTCAGGAATAATTTAGCATTCTAATGGCGAAATATTTTTTGAAATCGGAAGTATTTTTGTCTCTTCAGCTTCGTTACAAACAAACAAAGTACAAATCTTTATTTTTTATAATATAATATATCATCATCATCATACCTTCACGCCTTAATTCCCAGAGCGGGCAAGGCAGAGCTACAGAATTACCAACAACTCTAAAAACTTGTTGATAATAGGATATTTGACATGAGTGAAATTAAATTGGTATTTATTTGGTACAACAGATAAACGTTATAAAAATACTAGGGAAACATCAGTCTTTTATTTATGTTTGCTATTTTAAGATTTTTAAATTCATAAAACCCAACAATAAGGACGCTGTTTGATTGTGACGTCACAAGATAGTAATCCCTATAAATTCCTTAGTAACGGAGCGTTTTTGATGTTTCATAAAAAGAAGCTGGTTTGACTTTTGTCAAATACCGTATTCTATAACCACATTTGGCCCAAACAGGCTACGATAATTACCAGGGTATTAGTGCCAGGTTGCAAGCCCATCGCCTGAAAATGCTACAAGCCTCTATTTCCTTAGTCGCCTCTTACGACTTCCACGGGAAGACATGGAGTGGTACTATTTAAGCCGGAAACCACACGGAAATGAAATATAATATAGTGTAGATAATAAAGCAACTGACTGGATGACTGATCGATTGACGCACGGCCGAAAGCGCGAATTGGAAGGAAGGAATATTCCTTGCATATCCTAGGGGTGCACTAAGAAGGGATTTATGGAATTTAATCTCCTAAGGATTGAAAATGGAGGAGTAGCGGGAATTAATATTACGCGTATAAAGTCGCTGGCATCTTCTTGCTGCATATAACTGTAGTAAAAAAAATATTAAATTCCGGGAATCTTGAATAATATTTTCTTCCTAACATAAATGGCCCTTGTAATGAGCTCTTTTGTTCGTTGCAAGCGCTTTGTAAATCTTCTTTAGATTATTATGGCTCGAACACAAAGACTTAGCCGGTACATCAGAACTGCACTTGCAGTTTTGATGCAGTCGTAAAGCGGTCGATAGGGCTGCACGGCAACTGCAAGCTGACTGCGCAGTCGGTTTGCAGTTTTGATGCAATTACTTCAACTGCATCGATTCTCGAGAAATCACTACATAGTATAAAACAAAGTCGCTTCCCGCTGTCTGTCCCTATGTATGCTTAGATCTTTAAAACTACGCAACGGATTTTGATGCGGTTTTTTTTAGTAGAGAGAGTGATTCAAGAGGAAGGTTTTTATGTATAATAAATTATATTTTATGTACGTGTGTTATAGAAAACTCGAATAAACCGAAGCGAAGCGAGGGCGGGTCGCTAGTCTAAATATATAAAAGGAGAAACTGACTGACTGACTGACCTATCAACGCACAGCCTAAACGGCTAAACGTAGGCACTTGAAATTTGGAAGGGACGTAGCTTAGGTACCGTAGAGGTGCACTAAGAAAGGAATTCCCGAAATTCCCACGGGAACGGGAATTAGCGGGAAAATTATTAACTCAAAAAAAATGTTTTGCCCAACGAAGTGGACACGGGAACAGCTAGAAAAGGATATAGGGCATTTTACAATCTAAAGATAATTTCACTCACCCGCCTGCCGCGGCCGCCCCAAGCTGCCGCAGCCCCCCGCCGCCGGCCGTCGGCGTCGATGCACCTTTTATTATTTATTATTTCCTGGTACTTTCTATATTAGATACAGATGACATATTTAAAAAAAAACACAGTGGACAGGAAGTAAATGAGCCTCTTACCGTCTTTTTTTTTAAAACAAAAGCTATTAATTTCGAGCATGATTAACAAACCTCGAAGTCGCGGTGGCAATAACGTCAATTAACTAGGGACTTCCTTCCGATATAAAATTTATCGATAACTGAATGCTTATTTGGAAGTGACACTTCATATTAGCTGTAAAGTTTACCTACAGAATAATTGAAAATTAACTAAAATGTGATGATTACTACCCGTCAATGTTACCTATATAGGAGTTTTTAGGACACTTTTAGGAATTTTAAAATTCAAATAAAAATCAACCTTTACAACTAAATTTTTATTTCATCAATTTCCATGCAAAGTAAACTAAAACCTAGAAGTACATCCATAAAGTATGAAAACCGTTATCTTCCTTAATCGACCTTTACGGACTTCAATCTTCATACTGTATAAATGATACAGTTTAATCACCTATTGCAAGTTGCATATTAATAACATACGTCATCTCATAGTCATCATAACATAACTCTATTGTCATAAGAAAGTCCAATTTATCGATGAAATAATATCGCGTGGAAATCCCTAGCAAAATTTTATTCGTGCCACCGCGACTTCGAGGTTTGATGATTAAGAAAAAAATAGGGACACTCCGTGACTACTTAGATATATAATGCCAAGAATAGTACATTATTACAGAGGCCGGGACAAAAGGGGTTGCCGGCCGAAGACATATTAGACGGCCGAGCGCCAAGCGAGGCCGGATAGGTCTGAGGCGGGCAACCCCATATTTCCCGCCGAGGTACGAGTATGTATAGTGCTTTTCTCAAACATATGCAATTAAATAAAAAATACATCACTCAAAAAAGTAAATTGATAAATGTCCACGGAAAAGTAATTGGGTGTTAAAATAAAGTACCAGGAGCGCAGCGGTAATTAGGAGGTATATCAGGCATAGCGCAACTTAGATCTCAGGCGGTGCGGGCAGCCGGCGGGCGGGCGGCGGGCGCACACGACACAGCGCGGATGTCTCCCAAACGTTTATGCACTCCTAGTACTTGACGTTATAACATTTTCTCAAAAATTTAAAAAATATTATTTTTTTAATACGCATAGTGGCAGAATGTCATGATGTCTGTGCCACAAATTTATGTGGAATGGAAATAAAAAAAAAGGACTTTGCAGGCCTAGGCCTGCACGATTTGTATGAAATTCCCTTAACGACCTCCTGTCCCAGCCGCACCTGAAACGTCATACTTCGCAGCCTATTGTAAGGCACACAATGTCAATATTCCATAGCATGTTTGAGAAAATATTTTTACAACAATCTAAATGTGTGAAATTGGCAAAAAATATTTGAGTCTTTGCCGTAAAAGGAGCTTTCATAGAAATTATGATTAAGAAAGGATCTATAAAATAAATTGGTTCGGCTGTTCATTATGCAATGTGGCAATAAAATATGGAGGCACCAGAACACAACATTCCAATTTTAATATTTAATAAGCTTAACAAAGACGATTATATTTAAAAATATATCAATTTCAATTAACATCTGTTTGACCGTAAGGCCAGCCTTTCATATCAAGTAATAGAAACTCGACGGGTAACTAAGAGGTAAAACTTATATTGAAGTGACTATACTACCTCATGGAAAATAATAGACACTTCAGAAACTGTCTACTCCCAGAGAATGTTGAGAAATTAATGATTATCTACTCCTATCACTATCACAAACCAAATAAAATGTCATGTGCTGCTGAGTGCTGACGTGGATTTCGAAGAAGGAACTGCATCTGTTTCTATATAAATTTACACAAAACTCACGTTAAATGTTTTATTTACACAACTATCGATATATCGATAATAAAATATTTCTAACTCTAACTAGATTGCGACAGTTATTTGTTTTGCCGCAGGTTACTATACATTTTGAGATAACCTTTTTTGGAAACTACGAATGTTGAGATAGTTCCGCGCACAATGCGCCGCCACCGCCCGCCGCCCACCACTGCATCCACCCACACGTTGGGTTGTATGGTTTTTTTTTCATGGTTCTTTCTATTTTACTATGCAATAGGGAGCGGTCAGGAATGAGTTTTCATATGTTTTCCTACTCCTGTACTTTTATCTGTCATTTATATAGTCACGAACACTAATATAAGAACATACATAATATGTCCGCAAAATAATCCAGAGAAAAGTCTATCTTGTCTATGCCCCAAAACAGCACTTGTGCGTTTTTGAGATAAAACGATACGGCCAGCTGCCAAAGCTTAGCGTTGCACAATCGATTTAATCATATTTTAACGATTGTGAGATAGGGACTATAAATCACCTAATGTTTTGAGAAATGATTTCAGTTACCTGAATGGTCGATTTTAAAATAGCTGTATTCTGGTTGGTTGATACGAAATACAAAGTTTTTTTAAAAGATTTAAATTAGTTAACACGTACCTAAAAGAACCTATCGTTCCGTTTGACAGTCGATGTGTATTGTGATTGGTGGATTTAATTTGGTGAAGTATTCTGATTGGTCAAATTAAAATGTTTTGGATTTGTAAATAATTATATTTTCCATTCCGTCAATTTAAAAACAAAGTAAACTATAGACACATATTTTGTCATTTTCTTGTTTCCCGCTCGTTTGTTGTTCTTTACTTCGTTCGTTCGTTTGTAAGTTTTTTCGCTTAGTTTTGCATTTCATTTGAAACCTAGTCGTAGAAAAAGTATTGTATGCAACGGTGTATAACTAAGTCAAAAAACACTCGTGGCGCTTACCTTTACGATGTAACACACGCCACTCATATTTTTTGACCTCTCTTATACAACTATTGCATAAACTACTATTATTTTACTCCTAGAAAGAAACAATGCTCTCTTCGTCTTCGTTTTTGAAAACAATACTCGGCCTGTTTGAGAAAAAATAATTTTAAAAATCGGCAAAGTTTGGGCTACGACCCCCTCCTCACCTGCTCCGCGGTCTTCCGGCCATTGTACGCGGTACTTCGACGCAAACTCCACGTTCGTTTGTTCGACTGTCTACTCGATTTCAAATTCCGGCTTGCAGTTAACTTTACCTGTCGTGTGATCTACTTATATTCACTTCTTGTACCAATTTGGAAGCTTGATTTAAGGTTGTTAGTACTTTGAATTACAATCTGTTATTTGTTTGTCGAACGTCGAACTAACAATTAGCTGACATTTTATTATCGCGTCGGTATTATAGGATGGTCCATTTTTTTTTAAATTCTTACTGCCTTATTAAGATGGCAAAGTTTTTTCGAAAAAACTGAATCAAATGCCAATATTTCGCAGTATTTCGAGCACCATGGGGCTAGCACAGGGTTTTCAAAGTTGCAAACTTGGATGTTAACTACTCTCAAGGGACTTAACAACATATGAAAAAACATGCTTGCTTTTTTTTTAATTTGAAATTGGCCTATAACGATTTAAAGTTTGTTACAAACAGTTAGGTTTTTGAAGCTTGCTTTTTGTTAAACGTGTTGGATACGTTTTGCAGGGACAGGCATATTATTATGTCTCGTCACATTGGCGCCCAACGTGGGTTGCTGCAGTAAGTAATACCGAAGAAGCTAACTGCAATGTAGTAGACGGAGCACTCTATTGGCAACCATAAAAAATGCTAGTTTGAACGCTTTAACACAGGTGCAGATGAACCGATTTGGATGCGGTTCTTAGCTAGGTTTCATGTAAATCAGTTCGGCCGTTTAAGATATTTCAGCTCTGAAAGAAGGGGGCACCATTATATCGGGGGTTTTTATCTATCAATTAGCTATTAAATCTTTCTTTGCATGTGCAACTAACAACCGTTCGAAACTTGGTGCAATTAGTTTTTACTGTTCTGGCTTGTTGCTCAGTCGCTATCGTTACTGACTAGGTAGTTAGAAAGGGAGATCCGAGCGGCAATCAAGTCGCGGGGAACTTGTGCTAGCGGCGGCACTGAACATAGTTTGCAGCGTTGCATTGGAATATCTCTCTTGCACCGTCATAGCTTGGTGCCTGGAACGTTTGACGTTCCTTTAAAGTTGTAAAATGTGGAATGCCTCGATCGAGTAACGGAGGGTGATAGGGTGTGACCTACATATAAATATCATTGGGAAATACGTTGGAAACAGCATTGATCAGAGAAGTTTTCAAAGAACTTGAAGTGCTTGACCTCTCTTTTTGCTTTACTTTGAATCGATGCTTTGTTTGGCTGTTAGTTTTTATTTACGCGATTTTAAAAATTTGCCTGGACTTTTTTTAGTAGCTATTTGCAACCGACATCAACTCTCATAGCAACAGTGAAGATTGAAAAAAAACTGGCGGTTTTATTCATGTTTCTTTTTAAATATTTCTGTAATTTTCTTGAGCAAGCTAAAATAAAGTAATATTTCCAAAAATCGTGGTACACTTACCATGAGTTTAAATTGACGGTACTCGCTAACGAGTCGTATGCTCTGTGCCCTCTCTATTGGAAAACTGTGAGGGACAGCATTCGACTCGTTAGCGAGTAGGGTTCATGAAAACTGATGGTAAGGGTACTGCGTAAAGTAAATACGGAATACAATTTACGCCCCCCCGCATTCCATTTAGCGGTAATACATCAATTAGGTAAGTTAAATAATTTGCACGGATGAAATATTGATATCATAATGAAGTGATGAAATGAAGTACCAATATATTCGGTTTCGGTTGGTTTCGTAATTAAATATTCGGTATTTGTGAATAAACGTGGAGATTTTGTAGTGGCGGGCAACAGTTACCTAATGTACATATTATTACACAGCATTTAGCGGTAATCCATCAATTACATGAAGTTAAATAATTTGCACGGATGAAATATTTATATGATAATGAAGTCATTAAATAGAGTACCAATATATTCGGTTTCAGTTGGTTTCGTAATTTAATATTCGGTATTTATTCGTTAATATACGTGGAGATTTTATAGTGGCGGGCAACGGTTAATGTAGGTAGTTTATTTATAGCTCCCGACAAATAAAGAGGGATTATTATATAGTTAATAACTTTAAATACTATCATACCTCCCAAACGGATGAACTGATATGAACGGGTGTTTTTTAAGTAAGGCAGTTTAATCGGTAAAAAAAAAAGATAAAAGATGTTTATTCAGTAAGTAGGCCGCACGGGCACTTTTACACGTCAAAAATCTACCAGCGCTTCGCAAGAGACCACTACTGCTGAGAAGAAACGCCGCAAGAAACTCAACAGTTAGCTTCTTAGCTAGGTTGATGAAATCGATTGGCCTGTTTAAAACGAATGAGAGGCTGAAAGTTTCCATACAAAATGCGATAACGTTTCTCTCCGCAACATAGTCAGATTTTTACGGTTGAATATGCTGTAGATTTTATGAAAAACTAGCTCTGTACAGTCACGAAATTAAATTTGGTACCCACTTTACGTTCAAAGTCAATCTGACATTCTACAACATTAAGCTTTAGTTTCCTAAAAGTTACAAATGACTTGACATCTCTAATAACCTTGACGACTTCAAGCATATTTTTCTTGAAATGGGTGCCAAATCAACGGGCGTGACCGTACGTTTTACAAACAAACAGAAACGTACAAACCTTTTTCATGACATCTTAACATTAGCGGCGACAGTTGCGCACTTTCGTGAGATTAAACCGTTCATTGAATACAAAACGGTCACAATCCGAAATGAGTCAGTGTTGCATTTTAAAATTAGAAGCGGTTGCAGTACGACTTTTAATGGAAGAGCAAATTATTTTGGAATGTGTCCGTTTTATATTCAATGAGCGAAACAGCCATTTTGTTTATAACTTTGGAAATGAATTAAGAAAATAACATATGCCCTTTTGTTGTCATAACAGATAGCCGCCCTAGCTGAGGGGCGGCCGTGGAGCCCGTCTGATTACAAACCAGACATGGCGGAGAGACCGCCGCCGCGGAAAGGGTCCCGTGACTTTTACTCGTCGGGGGACGGAATGCACAGCGGCTCGGACAACAACCTGAGTTACCAGTAAGTACAAACGATATGTTTCCTTGCGGATCACCTTTACTGCCATACATTTCGTTGGTCATAATGTATTATTAGGCGGACTTGCGCGGACCAGAGTTAGCCCTTAACCCAGAGTTAAGCGTCTACTTTTGTACGTGGTTTGCCGCCTAACCTCGGGTTAAGACGCTAACTCTGGTCCACGCAAGTGGGCGTTAGTCATACTTTTTTTGTTATAACTTCTTTCAGGCTGAAGTTACAGTTTTTGACAAACGTTTATCGTGTAGATTATTTAGGTTAGGTTAGGTTAGTTTTATAAAAATCCTGAAAAAATAACCGTGTCGTGAGAAAAACGCATTATGACTTGCGAAAATTATGACTAGAAACACATTATGACTAAAAATAACTAAGGCAGTCAATAGAGACCCGTTTATTTACTTATAAATCTTATAATCACTTAAAATCCTAAGTGTCCTAGCTGTGGCAGAGGGCGACCACAGTGCATTCTAATATACCTCGTGTGTTCATAAGTTTTGAGATAAATTTTTGCTTTAAAAAATAAAACGTAATAATACGGGCAGCTGTCTAATTCTTTTTTAAATTTTCGATGCTGAATGTTTTTTTAAATTTTCATGTTTTCGTTGGTTATCTTTCTTATGACACAGAAAAGGACAGAGCTACAATTTACCTTACAGATAGTATTATCTGGGGCGGATTGCATAATAAAGTACAAGCTAATAGTATTAGTGGTTTTGTATCGATTTTTACTAATAGTATGGGCTTGTACTTTATTATGCAATAGGCCCCTGGAGATGGAAAAATCAGCCATTGATTTTCTGGTGATGGCGGGAGCAAAAAAAATACGTGCGACTGTCATTTCGCTTTATATGGCGGGAAAAAAACAATGGAGAATCTCCGTGTCATAAAATGTTTCGGGATTAGTCGCAACTTTATATATTATACCATAAAACGCTACAAGGAGATTGATTCTCTGAAAGATCGCCAAAATAGTGGTGGCCCGCGGTCTGTAAGGTCGTCCTTGCGAATGCGATGAAAAAATCTTCACGTAAGAAGAAAAGTTCAACCGACAAAGCAATAAAGTGAATGCCGAAAGCTGCAAAGATGTTCCAGCTCCAGCACGAAATGTATCGCGGTCCCATCATCAAACCAGTGTGATGGTATGGTGGAGTGTTTCGTATGAAGGTGTCACTCCGCTCCATTTTTGCCAACAAGGCGTCAAGGAGCTCTTACAAATAATAGAGGCTGTCATTTTGAGTAATAATTGCTGGTAGATAAAATAATACTCAAATGAAAAAAGAATCTATGAACATTTTGTTTTGTCTCAAAACTTATCAACACACGAGGTAAAATTCCTTGAACATCCATTCCCCTAGCATGTCCTGAATTCCTGATTCCTCGAAGCTCCACATCCCTGGCATATACAATTCCTCGAAAGTCCGTTTCACTGGGATATTTAATTTCTCGAATATTATATTAATACATTGTTCACATCCCGGTACCCGAATTCCCGTCTCTGTGAATATCCCCCGCCCGTTTCTCTAGGATTAAATGAGAGTAGTTCGCGTCCAAACAAAGGTACTTATATCGCTTGCCTCGACCGTACGCGCCTCAAGCCACCACATCCGACCTGTACCCTTACCATGAGTTAAAATTAACGTTCTCGCTAGCGATTCGAATTCTCTGTCCCTCGCAGACTTTGTAGTATTCTTATAGAGTGCGAGGGAAAGAGCATTCGACTCGCTAGCGAGTATGGTGATTGTAACTCATGGTAAGGGTACTGAATAAGTCACATCAATTTGGTTTAGGAGGGACCGCGCCGTCACCGCGTTTGGTTTGGTGAGTACCCACCAGTGCTGTACGAGGTAGCAAAGCGGTGTGCGAGGATAAAACCCGCCAATAGGATTCCTAGTGTCACTCAGCTCTGGTCATCTATTGGTCGATTTTTACGCCGCACAGCTCTGGCGGATACTCACCCTTAGGGCACATTCATACCGAGACGCGACGCGACGCGACGGTACTGGAAGATTCCAGTGATTTCGCCCGCGGCAATATACACTCAGGAGCAAAAATAAGGGGTCAGAGTGCGTTTTTCATACAAACGAGGCTATTTCGAAGCCTTGGTTCCTAGCCAGGGGTTGCTTTGAGTGAGGTTTAATGGTGGATACTCCAAGGTTCAATAGAGGAGGTCAAAAGTTCTTAAGATACCTAACTGATTGCACAATCAGTTGACACCACAGCGAGATAGTTTGGGTCAGCATTTGGATTTCCTTACATTTTATTGTCATTTTAGATGTTTTTCTGAACATGCCCAATTCCGGCGTCAACCGCAGTTTTAATCAGTTGGGTATCCAAGGCACTCTGGGAGTCCTGTATCGATGCTCGGGGTATCCATCATCAGATTTCACTTCAAGCATCCCCTGGCGAGGAACCAAGGCTTTGAAATAGCCTCGTTTGTATGAAAAACGCACTCTGACCCGTTATTTTTGCTCCTGAGTGTATATCAGAAACTCGTTAAGGGCCGGAGACGAACTACTTTCATATTTATACCGTGGTAGTGTGTAACCAGGCTGTTATGTTTGTGCAGTAGTGAAAACCGAGGCGGCCGCTACACTGGCTTCGGTAACCAGAACCAATCGCAGTCGACACCCATGTCGCCGATGCACAGCGGCAACGAAGTCGTGGACAACACTTTATCGACACTGGCTTCGGTAAGTCCTTATTACTCTTTACAGATGAACACGGCCCGTTGCAAAAGAAACACGGGCACTCTTTATTTTTCATGTATGCTATAAGGAGGATTCATGCTACAAAATTATAAATATTTTTTTCTCCATATTTAAAATATTCGAAAGCGCTCGTTTTCTTTGAAAAGGGGTTTAAGCTGTTTTTTTTTTCAATTAAAATATGTGTTGTAAACAATAAATCCGCGACAAATAGGCGCTTAGACCAATTCAACTACAATACAGGTATTTTCATACTTGAAAAGATTTAAGTATGGAATAGCTGCATTGTTGGCCTGCGCCATAACAAACAATAAAAAATATAAAAACGACAGACAATGTTTAAAGTACTGAAAGTCTATCATCAAAGTGATTTTTTCGGATGTTCCGGGGATTCGTTACAGAGCTGAGTATTTTAAAAATGGCGTCGCCCGGAGAAAGTTTGAGAACCGTTGTATTACAGGAAAATGGTCGCCATGCTAGAGAAGGGTACTTTGCGTTACATCCGGTAGTTCTGATTTTTTGCTGACTTGTTTGTGGGTAGAGCTAAATGAAATTACTCCACTGCAACTTTATTAATGACATGCTTGTGCGTTGCAATAAACCACGTGGTCAACTGTCATTGCATAAATTTTGAGTGATAGATAAGTTTCTGTCAAAAACAGTTTTTTTTTTTTTTGCACTGTCGTCATTTTCTTGTCCAGACGATTATATCAAGCCGTACCACGACGGGTTTATCATATGTAATCTAGGAGTTCCTATCGCCACCCTGAGTCTCTATCATCAGATCAGCTCTATATTACTATATTATTGTATTGTCATCAGAACTAAAGGCGTACGAAAATTTTCAGCTTTATCGGAAACCGGGAAGTGGGTTAAATTTAACTTGCAAGATTTGACCCTTACATAAGGCCCGTACCGAAAAGTTTTTTTACAAAGTTTGCATATTAGTAAAATACTGTCTGGTAAATGTTTTTTTTTTCTGATTATAATTTTCAGTAAGTGTCATTTTGATGTATCAATCCACATTGTTAATTTAGGCTGGGTATTGTTTTAATCAAAAATGCAAGACGATAAAATAACTCTGAGAGAAAATGTTTTGCGAACGTATCTGGAAAATCCTGATTCAACTTTTGCGGTGGTCGGGAAAATGGTGAAAGTAAGTCGTGCAACGGTGCGAAATATAGTTAAGCGATACTTGAATGAATACAGAATTCAAGACAAAGCTCGAAGTGGACGCCCGACAGGTCCATCAAGTAAAGCTTTAGAAAAGAAAATAGTGACTGCTTATAAGAAAAATTGTAGTTTATCGGTGCGGGACGTGGCAAAAAAATTGAAAACTAGTACATCTATGGTCCAGAGAGCGAAAGTACGTCAAAATTTAAAGTCCTATAAAAAAGTAAAAGCCCCAAAACAGTCGATAAAACAATTCAATAGTTCCGTTACAAGGTCAAGAAAATTGTACAAGCTGCTTTGCAGTATGAACGGAGCATGCGTTCTCATGGACGATGAGACGTATGTAAAAAAAGATTTTTCGACTTTGCCAGGTGATCAATTCTTTACAACCGAATCAAGGGCTAATATAAACGATCAAAATAAATATATTTTTATGGAGAAGTTTGGAGAAAAATATTTGATATGGCAAGCAATATGTTCCTGCGGAAAACGCACTGGGTCATTTATCGTGAAAGGTACCATAAATGCAGATATTTATGTCCAGAAATGTATAAAAGGTTTTATTTTACCATTTATAAGGCAGCATGAAGGGAATGTGCTGTTTTGGCCCGATCTGGCTACTGCACATTATGCCCGTGCCACACAAGAGTGTCTGGCTTCAAATAACGTGCAATGTGTGTCCAAAGATATGAACCCCCCGAACTGCCCCCAGCTACGACCCATCGAGCGGTATTGGGCATTAGTCAAAGCAGAATTGCGTAAGAACGGTTCACCAGCAACATCAGAGGCAGATTTTAAAAAAAGATGGAAAAAACATGCCAACAAAGTCACCGAAACCACTGTGCAAAACTTAATGGCAGGCTTGAGGAGAAAAATCCGTTTGTTCAGCCGCAAAACTCTTAAAATATAAAATTTGTATATTTTTTGTAAATAGACACTTTTCATAATATAACTAAAATAAAATATCTTTGCTGTTCATTATAGTTTCATTAATATCATAAATATAGTATGTAAAAAAACTTTTCGGTACAGGCTTTACATAACATTGCAAGTTAAATAAAAGCTTGTAAAAAAAACGTTAGTAGCGTCTGCGTCTTGGCTAACGCATCAGTCTAATCGTAGTTTTCGAAAAAGTAATGCGAAATATTGCACCATTGTTTAGTTAGTGACGATATTAACACGAAAAGACTGGTTTTCGACAGTACAATCTGAAGTCTTTTAGAAGATGTCTTGGTTTTGTACATGTCTCTCACTCGCTCATGATAAGATCGTATGAGAGTTAGTGAAAGATAAGTACAAACCCGAAGCATCTTACTATCGCACTGTAAGTATGTTTGACAGTAGTAGATATTTGTTACAGTTGGAAATTAAAATGGACTGTATTAAGTTCTCGAAGTATAGCATCATAATATAATTAATCAAAGGGATATTTTTCAATCTTGACTGCCTGAAGATGTATGTTTTATAGTAATATGTATTTGAAGAGCGGCGGTGGCATAGTGGATTAGGGAGACGACTTGTGATCGTAAGGTACCTAGTTCGAGCCCCCGCAGGCACGATGTACTACTGAGTTTTTTTAACTTAAGTACATTACCGAAAAAGGTCTTGAGGAAACCTGAAACATTCAAACAACTTAGGGTAATTGCACAAATGACCCTGAAGGAGTTGAAGTGTATCGGAAAGGGGTCCCTCTGTAAGATAACATATCGTACTATGTACTTTATAAAAAAATAATGAAATATATTTACTTAAAACAAACTTGCTGAAACCAATTTTTTACTTGAACAATGATGTATGTGTGTTTGATTCAACTATTCCATGAGTTCCAAAAGAACATTCTAAACAAACCCGTTAAAATTCAAAATAACCGGATCTAACGCAACGCCTGATGTACAATGTTACTATATTAAATTATTTCGTCGCTAAAAGTTTGAGAACCGGTGCGTTGGAATATAATGTATACCATCCACCGCACTCTACATGAAAGAGGAATACGCCGAGAGGAGTAAGATAAGTTTCACATCCAACTGAGGAAGTTTTATAGTAATATACCTCGCCTTACACTGCCATCGAGTGCGGCGGAGCGAGCGGGACAGGAAATGATATACTTCAACAATAACTACAATGGCGTGCAACTTACAGCACGACACAATTAATATGGCGCGCGGATTAAGCAAATATAGACTCTCTGCCAAAGGCGTAAGCGCTTTGACGCGCGCCATATTAATTGTGTCGTGCTGTAGTTGAGAGCCGAGGTATGCATGAGGTACGGGGAGAGGGCACAGGGTCTGCCCTCATTAGAAATAAGAGAGTATTTCTCATAAAATCGCGAGTCTTAGTGACTTTAATCCTTAAGGCAAAGGGTTCAAATCGCTTTGACCAGCAAGTTGCGCTTGCTTCCTTTTCATTTAGAGCAGTTCCTCATGCCTACCCCGGCTCTTATTTAAGTTGTACGCATAAAAACATTAAATACCTAATTGATACTTTATTGATATTTACAGAATGTATGTCGAAGGCCACTGCAAGTTTTAGGATTCCGTCTACTCTGCGGCCATTTTGTACTCTTTGCATAGGACCTGTAATCTACTGGGTAAAAGGGTGGACCAACTTTTTGTTGTTGTTATTCTGTCCCGTAAGACAGGAGACAACAGTGATAGAGAGTTTAATTTTCATTATTTATTCTTCTCTCACAATCAGGAGAAAGCCATAAAATAATGGGTTATTAATTGCAAATATTTTTAGTGAACTTATTATCTTTTGAAATCATAGTTTTAAAGAGTGACCCAGGAGACGTCACCATGGCAAAGAGCTACAACAAAAAGTTGATTGACCCAAAACCACATTGCCGTTGACGTGTTATCGTATGGTTTTCAACCCGGCCGCTGCTCTTGTACTTATATTCTACTGGTGAGAAGGTGACGGATGTCTTATCCAAACATTAGCACGCGATAAACACAGCCATATTAGGGGCCCTGGGTTTAAATCCCGGTAAGTGCAGATATTTGTGCAGATATTTTTTCCCGAGCCATGAATGTTTTCTATGTATTTATTTCGGGTCTATATCGAATGGCATACAATTATTAGTCCTATCGTTGTGTCGCATAACGTCTTTTGTCCTAATATCGTGTGGCATACACTTTGTTCCGCATATTTTTGTGTGTCCGAAATTGTTGCTCCTATTATCGTTTGTCCTAAATATTATTTGTCCTATCGTTTGATGTGGCTAAGATTCAACTGTCGAATGATTGATGTGCATAATTGTAATATTCCTAATATTTAACGTGCTAAAATTGTGTTCTACCTAACACTCCTCCTCGCTTCGCTCGTCGTCGTACCTAACCTAACCGAAATCTGACCTGCCTGAAGGTAGAATACGTAACGACTTCACGCCTACCATAGTTTAGTTTAGGTGCTGTAATTGTAGCCAGTTTAATAATAGGCAAAATAATTATTAGGACAATTCATGTTAGGAATATTATGCTTTAGGTAATTAGACTTTAGAGTTATCAATATTAGGACAAACTTGCTTTAGGACGTTAAATGAGTATGCGCAAAAATTATTAGGACAAACGAGTAGTATGCCATTCAACAGTATGCCAAACATTCTCGGCCAAACATTTTTAGGACATAAAACGTTATGCGATACGACAGGCGCCCATTTATTTATCTGTGTAAGTATTTATATCGTTGTCTAGTACCCATAGTACAAGCCTAGAGCTTACTTTGGGACTAGGTCAATTGGTGTAACATTGTCACCCTGAGTTTTTATTTTTTTATTTGACAGTAACGTCGGCTGAGTTAAAAACAATACCATAACATGTCAACGGCAATGTGGTTTTACCGCGCAAGAAAGAGCCCTAGATGTAGTAAATAATCAAACGACATCGTTTAGCCGGAGCTTTCGTATTTCTATTTTTATTTGTTCGACGCTTTAGTCTAGTTGCTGGTGACTCTGCGTACGAAGCGGTCTCCGGTTAAATTCTCGGTATGGGCAAATACTTGTGTGATGAGTACGTGTATTTGATTCTAAACTATTACACTGAGTCTTTTACCTACTGCTGTCGCCGGACTAGTTTCAAACTTACTGCGGTAAACGAACGTCGTCTTTTCATTAGTCTGTCCGCCTACTTCGATCACGCAACTAGGCGGTTGCAGCTGTCACTCGCTGAATGCGGCCGACTGCCGTGTCCTTTACACTGTTGCGGTCGTCGTATGTAACATGCGGCGGACGACTCTATGTATGTATGTATGTATGTAAACTCTTTATTGCACAATACAAAAAAAAACATAAACTTAAGATTAACATGTACAAAGGCGAACTTATCCCTATAAGGGATCTCTTCCAGTTAACCTGACCATGATGATGATGCATGATGAACAGTGATCGGAATAGGTAGAGCTAATTTGCCTAAACTTGATGCACCTTCAGTCAATAATGTATTCCCATTTCACTCACGCATGAATGAATATGCCTCAAGTTTAGGCAAATTAGCTCTACCTATTCCGATCACTGATGATGAATTGCGGCTTTAGTCTTAGATGTATCCTATTCTCGTAAGGCCCATTGTGCAATAGGATGTAAGTACATCCATTACCAAGACAATTTAATTTGAATTTGAGAATTGGGACTGTAAATTTTTTTCCTTTCTTGATAAATTGAATATGCTATTTTCGAACGTAAAGAACTTTATTGCCTTGGTGGTAGATTCAAAGTCCCAGACAAGAAACAGGCTGTTTGAAATATGGTGGGCCTTACGTATTACTCTATATAAGTAAGTGAATAGTGGTCTAGCTCCCATAATACATGCCTTTTAGGAAAAAAAACCTTCATGTTTTATTTTTCATACTGTCTCAATCGACTTCGATATCCGTTGATAAACTTATTAAGAAAGCAAGACGATTACGAACGTATCTGACAAAATACGATGTCGCTTGATTATGAAATACATCTATACTCTTCGAGTCCGCTAAAGAAACGTGTTACCCTTATTCATAAACGGACAATAACTGTAGTGTGCTTAAAATATGGTGCGTTTCATTGTGACATTTAAATTTGACGGAAACTGACAGCACCTATTTTAACTAATATTGGTTTACTGTACGTTTATGAATAAAGTAGTTTGTTAGTACCACATGTTGCGACCATACTTTACCTTATTATATTTTTTAATAAACTATGTCTGATTATGATTACTGTTTTTTTTTCTTAGCCAAACATTCAACAGTTATATTTGCTAATTCCGTCCGTCTGTCTGTCTGTGTGTCTTTATTTCAGTCTGTCTGTCTGTCTGTCTGTTTGTCTGTCTACCAGTATGTCACAGACACTGTTTTTGTTTTATAAAAGTTTATCACAAACCTGAAATTTTGTACTCTTGAATATAGTTATTTGAATAAGGAACTTAGCAGTTTTTTCTTTATAGATAATCTAGTTATGTAACCAGTAACCAACGATGAATTGTTTTTTTTGTAGCATAAGGTTGAGTCTAAGGAAATAACAATCGTTTTAAAAACTAGTTATTTGGGAAAACACATTTATTCTGTTAGTTGGTAACAAGGAATACCGTTCTATTAAAAATATCCTTACCTTACCAATGGTTTAAGAATATGTTTTTTCCGAAACTTTACGTCATCGCGGCGAAACCTGCTGGCAAAGACAAACAGACAAAATAGATAGTATACAGTATAAAACTATTTTGTTTTCCTTATTTTTGTGTGTATTATTTTTATTATACGACGCAGGGATGGTCCATGTTCGCCTCGACCGTTTCTAAAGCCGCCCGTACGGCGACGGAATCTGCCGTACGCTACGGAGGCATGGCCACTCAAAAGGTATCCGAGATGGCGACTACCGTAACTGAAAAGGTAACCGGAGAATTGGGTCCAATTCGAACTGTAATCTTTATATTTAGACCTGTTACAATATTAGGATTAGACACGACTAAATATTAGGTTAAGACACGTCATAATATAAGGTTAAGACACGTCAAAATATTAGAATTGGGATACACCAAGAAAAATAACTGCTTGCTTTTACTTTTTTATTCGAAAGAAAAGCCTTTTCTAGGGATCTAATATGAACCGTTTCATAATTAAGTGTTATTCATCATCATCATCAGCCTATATTAGTCCACTGTTTGACATAGGCCTCTCCTATTGCACGCCAACGAGCACGATTCGTGGCCACTCTCATCCAGCTCTTGCCAGCCACCTTGCGAAGATCGTCACTCCACCTAGTCTGAGGGCGTCCTACACTACGTTTGCCGATTCGCGGTCTCCACTCAAGAATCGTCGTGTACGATTTAGAAAGACGATTTTTTATTATTTGTGATTTGTTATCAAAGTCATAATAGAAGATCGACATTCAAATATTATGTAAACAAACAATCGCAACACGATTTATTTATTATTTCATAGTTTTAAAAGCGTTCAACCATTGCTTATTACCTTGACTCAATAAATACAACACTTCCTACATGACCCTTGTTTCTAGCCTAGATATATCACAATCTCATTAAATTGGTTGAAAAGGCGGATTCCATACTTCCAATCATGAGTTACTATAATAAATGTTGATGCTGTAGTTTTGAACCTCTTGAAAACCTCACCACACAAATTATTAACATTCATCACACATAACTCAAAAGTGAAATGGTCTCATTAATATATTTAATGTCATCATAAGAATGAATTTGTAAACAAATGAATTGGACTTGAAGGTGTCAGCTACATATTTAAATTGTAAATAAAATATTGAAGGGGTTTTATATTATGTTTTATGTAAAACCACAAAAGAGATCGATTCAGACCGCATTTAGGGGTCAAATGAAGTTCATTTGTTAATTTTATTATAATTAATTCATTGTAACATTTATTTTAATCTAACTATAGGTATCGGTTTGAGAAGCCTATTACTCCTCGAAATGGTTTTTAATTTTTCATACATTGTCAAAAATTGGTGTATCCCAATTAGATAAGTCGAAATCCATCATTTATTCCGTGTACATTCTTACTTGTGTAATATTTGGCTAAAACAGCAATTTTTAATAAAATAAAGCATTATTTACGATAAAAGAGCTGTTTTAGCTAAAAAGGTTCATATTGAGATTTTTGAGGTTAGAAAGTAGGTTGATATAAATTCAATTAAAAATGTATACCTATTAGACAAGTAAGAATGAAAACCGGATAATATACATTTTATAGCAGGGCAATTGATGTAAACAAATCAAGTCGTCACGTGCGTAATTTTCAGGGGTTTTTAGGATGCAGATTTGGAGAATGATGTCAAATTTGGGATTGAAGATGCCGGCTATAATTTTTCTAAGTAATCTCATGTGTATCATTTACAGGGGTTTGTGTCAAAGTGTCAAATTAAAGGTAACAGTTTCAAATTGGAACCATAATTAAGATAAAACTCAAAAAAATATAGGACATGGAGAATTCTGGGGATTTTTTGTGTTACTTTTCTGTGACGACGCAGTTAGCGTAGTCGGTAGTGACCCTGCCTACGAAGCTAGCGGTCCGGGGTTCGATCTCCGGTAAAATTTATGGGATGAGCACGAGTAATTGCTTGTGTTTAAGTTTTTTTAATCTATACAAGTAATTTATCGTTGTCGAGTCCCATGGTAAGTTTAGAGCTTAGTTTGGGACAAGCTCAATTTATGTAAAAAAAAAACATATGACAAGGCTCTTTGTGACGTATAAAAAAACATGATGTAATAGTAGGATGCTTATTTAGACGACCCAGTTTGATAACTGGAAACGCACCAAGCGAAGTAGTGCTGCCACCCTTGGCTTTAATGACACAGTACCGTTTAATCGGCTTTCTATCGACCTGACTACCTTCACGTACCTACTCCTGACGGGATGGCATTCCACACGTCTTCCAGCTAAGCACAAAATGCAGCTGGAGACCCATTCCCAGACCTTTTTTTATGTCAAGCACACAGACCACCTGATATTTGGGTGGATCAACTTTTTGTTGTTGATTTTCTGTCCCGTAAGCCAGGAGACAACAGTGATAGTTTCTTAGTTTTTTCTTATAATATATACTTCTAGCACACTCAGGAGAAAGGCCATAAAATAATGGGTTTGTAATTTTCGAATAGTGATTTTATTTTTATTTCTAGTACCTATATAAATTATGTATATCAGAATTGGTGGTGAAATAATCTAAATTCTTAATAACATAAATGATATTCTTATAAATAAATTGAGACGCTACAGTTAAGATATTATTAATGTCTTTAAAAGTTATCTTAAGGAGTTACGGGAATTTAAGTTGTAAATAGAACGAATGACCCTTTTCTGTAACACAAATATAGTTTGTAAGTCAGCAGCCTTATTCCAAACCAAATTAAATGTGGTTTTGAGAATGCAAAAATTCTGTCAGGAATATTGGACACTTCTAAGCTATATTATACATATCTTAATTTCTTAAAAATAGATAGCTTCGTAAAACTCTGCGTAATTGAAACAGTTGAACTCGCAGCACATGAAAAGAGTTGAGTTCACACTTGAATTTTAAACATTAAGTAACAACTTGAACCATATTATTTGTATCTAAAACCTTTGTAACATAGTGTATTCATGTAATTAAAAAATAATTTGAAAGTTAATATTGAAATGAATAAATTCCGTACGAAATAAAACGCGTAAAAAAACGCCAGTTTCATAGGTTAGGACCCAATATTTAAGCTACATGTAAAAATCACAAAGGGCCGTGTCGATTTCTACATACTTACTTATTTAATGGTACACGAGGCTAAGCGAATTGTTTCTGGCTATTGCATATATTAATGGCTAAAGATTACTTTTTCACGGCATTGTGCGACTGGCAACTATTCTTTTGCAAAACCACGTAACTAACACATTTATGACGAGCAAAATAGACCTTACTGTCCTATTAAAAAGTAGCATTTTACTCCTCATAAATAATGTTACTTACGTTGGTTTCACCGACGTATTGCTGCCTTGAGCAGGACAGGACGTCTATAGTTGCTGGCCACACACATCCAAAAAAATATATGCCTAATCGACCGTTTTGTGTACGACGTTATCTCTTTTATTACATAAATAAAATATATATTTATCAGTTACAATTATCTTTATCACGTTATTCTTTTCTCATATGAAAGAAAGTCGCAACAGACCTAAGCCTAAGTTTTTAATACACTTATTTTGAGTTATAATCACAAAGCTTTAGAATTGTGTATATTTCACATTATTGCCGGAGAACTTGGACTTAAACACAGACAGTTACTTATAAACGTCGAATAAGCTTGGAATAGTTTATGCCATGCTTTGTCCTTATTTGTAATTGTGACATTTGCATCTGACAGAAAATGACAAAGCATGGCATTAACGTAACCACGTTTATAAGTAAGGGGGAGAATGTCTACATGCATACATGTATAATGCCTAAAACTTTAAAGTGACTGAAACTCGCAACACAAAACGGATTATAATAATGTATCATTATATTTATTGTATAAATCTTTTGGACTATAATAATGTATCATTCATTATATTTATTGTATAAATCTTTACAGTGGCTAATGCGCCTATAATCGAATAATTAGTTTTTATATAATCTCTAGACCCCGTACCTTTGTGGCGATGACGTCACAATAGGGTCACAATTGGGGAGTAAATGGAACGGTGTTAATTAATACGGCAACCTAGTCTATTGGTGTTCTATGAATTTTACTATCAGGCATCCACGATATAAATTACCTATAAGCCAATTGTCAATTGATTAATTTATCGAGGTTGTTCTTTCGTTAACTGACTTCGTAACAGATCTAAATTTGTTTTAAATGACTTGCAGTAATAATAATATTTTTTGGTGCTTAGTTAAAAAAAGGTATTAATTAACACTGTTTCATTTACTCTTTAGTACGTTGTCATGTTTAAACTGCCGTACATGAATTGTCACAGCAGCGTTTAAAGTGGCACGGCACTAAAGTGTGCACATATTCGACGACGCGATAGTCTAGTTGGTAGTGACCCTGCCTACGAAGCTAGCGGTACCGGGTCCGATTCCCGGTATGGGCAAGTATTTGTGTGTTGTGCACGAGTATTTGTTCCTGAGTCACGGATGTTTTCTATGTATTTAAGTATTTATTTCTCTATATGAGTATTTATATCGTTGTCTAGTACCCATAGTACAAGCCTAGAGCTTAGTTTGGGACTAGGTCAATTTGTGTGAGATCGTCCCTTATTTTTTTTCTATTTTTTATGAGCTCGTCCGTAGGTACGTTATACAACTTTAAGCCTCATGACCAGAGCTCGGATTTTTCTCGGCAGAACAAAAAATGCGGAAATGTAGAAATCTTTTTCTAGTGTTAGAAATATTTTTTTATCGATATATCGATAGTTGTATAATAGAAGAAAAAGCTATTAAAAATATATTAAATAACACATTTTACGTGAGGTTTGCATAATATTGTATAGCAATATATGTAATTTCTTCTTCGATATTCACGTCAGTACACTCAGCAGCCCATGACATTTTATTTGGTTTGTGATAGTGACAGGAGTAGATAATTTTCTGAACTGTATTATTTTCAATAAGGTAGTATAGTCACTTCATTCAAACTTTTACCTCTTAGTTAGGTACCCGACCGGTTATTTTATTACTTGATATAATAAAGTAGGAGTTAAGATTTAGATGGAATAACACATAAACAACTGTCGCGATTGACTATAAAATAATGTAAATATATTTGCATTTTTTTAATTATCGTAATAAATACTCGATATCGATAAAAAAGCGTTTCTAACACGAACCAGATTACCATGTCACTAAAATGTTAATAAAATGGTTTGCATGATTTGGCAACGTGCATTTTCCAAAATTCATTTAACAAGAGATTTTGAAAAGGATTGTACTTTAAAAATAATATTTTGTTTTCGCACCAAGAAGCGTCTGAAGACAACTTTGAACAGCAATTGGATGGAGACACTGCACTACTTAACACGTAGTGAAATACAACTAACTTAAATATTTTTTATTATTTAGGGTAAAAGTACCGTTTGTCGCCACTATACTTAAGGTTAGAGGTAAAATAATATTCATAAATAGTTAAGGCTGAGACTAATAAAGATAAAATATAAAAAAATATTGTAATATCATAATTTAAGTGCGTTATTAAAAATTGTATAGAGTCATTTTAATAAAAGGACACAATAAATATATTAGAAATTATACAGGTCATTTTAAAAGCATGATTGCATGAGTTAGTTGCATGGGACCTTATGATTTACTTAACAGCCCCGTATATTTTGAAGTGCGAAAGCGTGCGAATATGGTATTACTAAACTACACCATAGTAACTGAAGCACTGTATTTAGTAAAATGACAACAGCGTCTAATTATATAGTAAGAGAGAAAGAGATGATCCGGACCAACAGCAATCCAGGGATTTTCCGCAGTCACATTTATGAAATTTGAATTAAGAGTGAAGTGTCCATGCCTGTCAGCTAAAAGTGGCCATCATTGGTGCGGGCACCCTACGAAAAACATTTTTATTTAAGGGGCCACATATGATTAGTCGGTTATGTTCCGTCATCTGGATCTCAGTAACCATAACGCCGTGTCTGTTTTTGGATATAATGAACCGTGATAATTTTCTCTTGAAACCTTTGAAGACACGATTGGAAACAAGAACTTCGATTGTTTTTTTTTCTGACGTAACACGTCTTTTGCAACTTTTTTGGCTGAATCAACGATAGTTAAAGTTGATTATTGATTTAATATTTGAGTAATTATATATTTTTAAATAAATGTTATGGTTTTTGAGTGAACAGTAATTATTTGAATTTGACGCTGCAATCAAAGCGTGTGCAAACTATCTCCATCCCATCCCTGTTGATTCCCTGTTGATGAGTGTGGCAACATACGCTCATTGAATACAAAACGGACACATTTCAAAATAATTTGCTCTTCCATTAAAAATCGTATTCCAACCGCTTCTAATTTTAAAATGCAACACTGACTCATTTCGGATGGTGTCCGTTTTGTATTCAATTATGTGGCCTCTTAAACACATATGTATGTTATGTTATGTTATATATAATTATGTTTCTAGCAGCGCTACTTTTCAACATTGTTAGACTCTACTGTACATGGGCAGTACTCCCAGCGTCTTAATAGCATTTGGCTATCAAGTGATAGCGATAGCTCGCAACAGACCGTATGTTTCGCATGTTTAGAGTTAAAGTGACTTAATTCACAAATTTTTGATTTTAAGTTAGGTCTCTATAGTAATAAATTTATGACTCTGTATTGAAAGCTGCGGGCCTAGTATGGCTGCGTCTATATCGCGTGTCATATGTGGATAAAGCGTTCGTCACTATCGTAGGTACTTATTTACGTGTCAGAACTCAAAAGGTGACGGATGCCTTATCCAAACTTTATCACACGATAAACGCAGCCATGTTTTGTAATTCGTGTTCCATAAAATAATGAAGATCGCCGAACTATTAAGGCCCTGATTGTACTGTAGCTGTTCCCATTCTAGTTCAGTCTGTTGGTGTATTTGCTATGCAAAAGTTGGAAAGTGAGGGGGTATTTTATATTACAACAATTGGGTGCAGACTCGTGGTCACCCCAGTTTGTCACCCCCCAGTTTGTCACCCTATGGCAGGGCTCCTATTTCTGAGCGATTAGATAGCTAACCTTAAGATACCTAACGAACCTAACCTACCTACTTTTGCGGAATAAAAATTATTTCTGACGAATAACCGACTAAAGCGAATAGCACTGGGGTGACAAACTGGTGTGACCACGAGTCATCCGCTCAACAATTAGGTATGTGGTGGGGCATCACCTTGATTTTAATGCTTCTCCACCTTTTGTGAAGCAAAGGCATGTTTATGTCCCCACAGACTGGACTGTTCCGTTGCAAATAATGACGATTCCTTTATTCAACTCGAAGGTAAACAACCGTGGAGGATGGAAATCACTTGGTGGGACCTCGGAGGAGCGGAATACCGCTCCCCAGGTCTATTTATACCAATCGCAAAGCTATGGTGCGATGAAGACCTCAACCTCAGAACCTTACTCACAGTGGTTAGTAATGTAGTAACCTAGTAGTAGTAAAATAAGTTTCTGTCAAAAATTCAATTACTACTACTACTACTTTTTTGCTCAGTCGTCATCTTCTCGACAAGACGATTGTAACAAGCTCTAAAACGACGCGTTTATCGTGTGTAATTTAGGAGTTCCTATGGCCACCCTGAGTCTCCATCATCAGAACCAGAATCTCCTGCCGCGTGCAGGTGTCGGGACACGGGCTGTGCATAATTCTAAACGGGACAATTTCTATACAGGGGTCGTGTACCTACCGGTATTATTTTTATACAAACGCACCGGTATTCAACTTTAGCATCTCGCTTATTATCAGAGACCGGAATATTAGTGGCAATTTTGAACAAAGCTAGGGACTTGTTATTAATCGATTTCCGACATTTACTCATATCGATACAATAAAATACAGCACACGAAAATCTAAACAATATTAAAAGAGGAGGTAAACTGGAGGAGACCTTATCGCTAAAAAGCGATATTTTCTAAACCTTTGGCTTGATGAAAATGTTAAATTTACATATGTAAATATAAAACTTACTTGGAGAACAATATATTTTATTGAATGGTGGTGGTGGTGAATTATGATGGAACTATTCAAAATAAACATGTTTTGTTACGTAATGTAACTCTTAAGTGCATCGGAGCCGAGATATTTAAATTTAGTATCCAAACTGAATATTTAAATCTTTAATATATCTGCTCCGATATTATATAATGTCTATGTGTATTTCGAGGTCCTCTAAATAACTATGTAAAAATCAACCGTGGCACTGAAAAAAATGCCAATGTTCCTCAAACAAATTTACCCAATCACTACATAGTATAAAACAAAGTCGCTTCCCGCTGTCTGTCCCTATGTATGCTTATATCTTTAAAACTACGCAACGGATTTTGATGCGGTTTTTTTTAGTAGATAGAGTGATTCAAGAGGAAGGTTTTTATGTATAATAAATTTTGTTTTACGTGTGTTATAGAAAACTCAAATAAACCGAAGCGAAGCGAGGGCGGGTCGCTAGTACCCTTTAGAACTGCCACTCTAATTGTGTTGTTTCGTCGTAGGAACGAACAAAATTTGGCCTGGCAGGATTCCGTGGCCACCCGCAATTTGGACACCAGCGATCTCTCCAAAGTGGGCGTGGACAGCCCCCCCCCTCGGGACTTCAAGAAGCTGGCGAAGACGCCCGAGAAGCCCCAAGAGCCCGAGCAGGAGGAGAACTGGGACTGGCTGAATAACTAGATCTGACGTGAGTTCCTGGGCCGTTACGCCTGTGTATAGATGAATTAGCGAGAGCGTGGAATTGCATTTGTAGTGGTTGAACGGTTCGCATGAAAAGTAGAATGACGTAAGTATTTCTCTTAATTTTAAGCAATTGGGTGGATCAACTTTTTGTTGTTGTTATTCTGTCCCGTAAGCCAGGAGACAACAGTGATAGAGTTTCTTTGAAAAATGGTTATAATATACAGTACTAATACGCTTGGAAGAAAACCCATAAGAGAATGGTCTTGTAATTGCCGCAAAACCTGATGTTTGCTGCATTTATATATTTTAAAATCGTGGTTTTAAAAAGTGACCCAGGAGACGTCACCATGGCAACGAGGTGCAAAGAAAAGTTGATTGACCCAATTACATACTCTCTCTTATCATATTCCTCTCCTTAACAAGTAAAACAATACTCATTCTTTGTTTTATTTTCATTCGCTATTATTTCATTCTTCATCTGAGCTGTCACAAGTATTGATAATAATATTATGATCTGTTATTCGATCCATTTCCCCTTCTTGACAACTATATTCATTTTCTTCACTTTCGACATGGTAACCAATACTTTCCCAGTCCTCAGCAGTAAAGTATTAATTCTTTCAGTTGCTAAGTTCAATACAATAAAAACAGCCTAATAATATTTAGAATTTCATACTGACATTATTTTTGAATTTTCTTCTTAAATATAATTATTTTACTACCCCTCTAAACCTCTTTTTATGCTGATAGTACGGGAAAAGGGAAATTTCAAATATCACAATACCACTACATATGCAATTCCACGCTCTCGCTAATTCATCTATAATCAAAAAATCAAACACACACACGTGAAATAATTACTGGATAGATAAAAACCCCCGACGTAACGGTGCCCCCTTCATTAACAGCTGACATATTTTAAACGGCCTACCAATTTTTATGACACCTAGGTAAGAACTACCGCTAGAAAACCTGGTTGCGAAATAAAAACTTTAAGAGCTACGGTGCCACAGACAGACACACATACTCACACACCCACACATACTTAAGCACGCCCACGCGTGCACATACACACATACACACACGCACGCACACACACACACACACACACACATACACACACACACACACACACACACACACACACACAAACACACACACACACACACACACACACACACACACACACACACACACACACACACACACACACACACAAACACATACAGTCTTATAACACCCCTTTTATTGCGTTGGGGATCAAAAACAAAAGTTGTCGTTCCTGTTTGCGTGTACCTAAATGTATTTCTTTTTTCAGATGGACGACGGAGGATCCCCAAAGGCCATTAGAATAATAATCACTAAGTTAGCTTCTCCGGTGTTCGCGAATATTATCACTACATAGTATAAAACAAAGTCGCTTTCCGCTGTCTGTCCCTATGTATGCTTAGATCTTTAAAACTACGCAACAGATTTTGATGCGGTTTTTATTAATAGATAGAGTGTTTCAAGAGGAAGGTTTATATGTATAATAAATCCTGTTTCATGTACGGGTGTTACAGAAAACTCACATAAACCGAAGCGAAGCGAGGGCGGGTCGCTAGTAATCAATAATTATAAAAAATAATCATAATAGTATTATACAGTAGGTACAAGTAGGACTTCCACGGTAGAAAAAAAATGACGGAGCCCATATTACACAGGACACATATTACAGTTACAGTAATGAAGAAAATAAATAAATGAGGAAAGCTTAAAAAAAAATTAAAAAAAAAGAAGAAAATTACATTATGACTTTGTTTAATATATACGCTTTTAATAAAATTATATTTTTACTAACAAAACTTGGAGTGATCAATATAGAACAAACATCGATAATTGAGTTTATCGACACCTATGTAGGAACTCCCTACCTCTCATGAAATTTTGCCCCCTGGATTCTTTGTCTGCTCGTTACATATCAGTCATCACCATTGGGAGGGGGTTTAAAAAGTTGCAATAAACCATGTGATTAGTGGGCGAGCTCCTACGAGGGGACACTTCTTCAAGAAGAGTGAAGATGCTGAAAAATAAAGTCCACCTTACTCCTGAGCGACGCTTATAAGCAGACCTAGGAATATTCGGGGCAAAATTAAATGACAGATAGGGATTGCATATATCGATAAACTCAATTATCGATGCTTTTCCCATATACTAGTGATCGCTCCAAGTTTTGTTTGTAAAAATATTTTTTTATTGAAAGTATGCAATGAAACAAAATAGCAAAATAATTCTGGTTATTCTTTATTTTAAAAGGTTTTTTTAACCTTCACTCGTCATCATAATATATTTTTTCCTTATTGTGTATTTCAGAATGACTGTCCCATTAACTATTGTTAAAATAAACGACTACAATTTGTTAGGAGTTAAAACAATATGACGATGATGAGTGAAGGTTATAAATCGTTTTAAAATAAAGAATGACCAGAATTATGTTGCTATTTTGTTTAATTTGCATACTTTAAAAAAATAACAATTTTTACAATCAAAACTTGGTGCGATCACTAGTATATGGGAAACGCATCTATAGTTAAGTTTATCGATATAGGCAATCCCTAGCTGTCATTTAGTTTTGCCCCGTATATTCCTAGGTCTGCTTATATATAAGCATAGCTCTGACAAGGCATCGCAAAACAACCGCAACACAGCAATAGAACAAGATTACTAGAGTCGCATTATGTACAGTATTATTTAATTAAGGAATTTCGATTACATTTATTACATGTTTGTGAAGGTATTTCCATAAACTTTTTTTTGTCAGTATTGTTTTTCTTTAATCCCCGTGTGGTTGCCGGATTAGAATAGTGCCACTCCGTATCTTTCCGTGGATGTCGTAAAAGCCGACTAAGGTAATAAAGGCGTGTAGTACTGTTAGGCGATGGGTTTGCAACCTGTCACTAATACACTGGTAAACATCTTCGCCTCAGTGTGCAAAATGTGGTTACAGAATTATCAAAAAGTTTTTATAGTTCTTGGAAATTCTGTAGCTCTGCCTACCCCACTCTGGGAATAAAGGCGTGAGTTTATGTATGCATGTGTCTTTCTTTAACTGTTTAAGACTGCACCGAGCCTACGCCGGATGTACAGTGGCGCCCTCATTACTATTATTGTGTTTTCTAATAAACTTATCTATTTTGTTGTACCTACTATAAATGAAATGACAACTTATAGGGTAATGGTTTAATAAAATAACCATTTACCTTCGAGTTATCAACTTAACGGAAAAAAGTGGCTACCTTTTTCCGTTAAGCTGACTACTCAAAGGGTAATTGTTATTAAAGTTTGTTACGTATCCCATAAATTGTGTTTTAATTGCGCTACAAAAACGCATCGTCTGATTCCAAGGAAATTCATTAGTTAATTAGAACTCAATAATAGTAATGAGGGCGCCACTGGACGCTCGGCGTTTGCTCGGCGCAGTCTTAATACGAATGGCATATGCTGTACGCAATATTTCACAAACATTTTTATCATAACAGAGCTCGGGATAGTTCCTAATACACATGTGAACCGTTTCTATTTTCGCAATAATTTGACTACTTAATCTCAATTGTCACACAACTGTTTCAGAAATGACACTGACAAAATTATGACAGATATCCAACTAAAAAAGGTCATATGTTAAATCTGTAGATAATCATAATCTCAGGTATTACGACTCTATTGAATCTTGTTCTATTTCCATATCTGTTTTTGCGTTGACCTGTCCGAGCTTTGGTTAGCTTACTTCGAGAGTGATTACATACCGTCTCACGCGCAGGTTTAATTTCAATTTCAATTTCAATCGTTTATTGCAGTATTGTTTATTATAGGTTGGAAGTCATCTCCCAAATATGCCGGTTTCGGCGTGACGGCTTGCACACACAACAACATCAATAGGCCAGACGAGGCATCAGTTTCGTCCCCCCTTTCCCTCCATGTATTCATTTTCCATAACATCATGTTCTGTACCTTTTACGCTTCTTGTTAAAAACTAACATCAATCAACGACAAACTGCATCTCTACTCATTTTTTGATTGGCCTCGCAGTATGTCGAGAAACTTGGCCAAGAAACAAGTTTTCTAATTATAAATTGCCTTTTTAATAACGCACGTACAGACTGACAAATGGTGGTAGATGGATAAAGTACCATCGGCAAAATTTATTATGTTATGTCTAATATGGGCCCTATTGGTACTGTTGGCACCCGTAGATTGCATTGGCTAGTAATAAACACCGAAACCTTATGAAGGGTTTAACGCCCAAAGTAATAGATAATTTTACAACAATTCGTAAGAAAGAAAAATAAAACATTTTCGACAGTAGAACAATAATTCATCAAAATTCGAAACAATGGTTTCGAAAGGCTGTTTTTAGTCACGTAGTTTGGTTTGTAACGCTTATAAACGCTATATAGTCCCTTTACCTTTTAGGAAAGTAGCCTTTATTATTTCGGGAACTTTAGTACTTTTCCTATCTTATTCGATCAGATACGAGGTTGAGAAACCAATCAACTGCCGACTAGCCAATCAAAAACGAATTCTAATAGTACTGAATTGAACAGGGTGTAGTTAAGAAGCTTGCTATTTCGAGTGGAATCTAACGTGGAAGATCCTGTATTTTAAAAGCATCATGTAAAGTTCTTAATGGTGCATGCTTATGTTACCTTGTTCTTGTAAAAAGTAATATATTTCGACATGTCAGTGCTCAATGTATGCGCTCAGAATGAGGAAAGATGTATGTTCTTATATGCATATCTTGTTTCATCTTTCCACATAGGATAGTTCAGGAATAGTTCACAGAAAGCTTGACAAATCGTTGATTGAATACAAAACGGACACATTCCAAAATGAGTCAGTGTTGCATTTCAAAATTAGAAGCTGTTCGTGTAAGATTGTTAATGCAAGAGCCTATTATTTTGAAATGTGTCCGTTTTGTATTCAACGAGCGATATATTAATCAAAATAATAATAATTAAATAATTAATTATCGTGCGGGATTCTATGAAATATTATATAATGGCCATTCGTTGTAAATATATTATAATCTCGGCTACACCAAAATTTACTTGGGTAATTTTGGTGTTATTGTTTCTCGTGTGTACATTTTTATTCTCAAGACCCACTTCTTATGAAGACTGTCGAAACAGCTGTGCCATATTTAAAATGAAGACCGTTGGCCTTGGAATTTTGAATTGGGGATAGTTTTTTTTTTAATGGAGTTGCGTTTCGTACTTCTATGAAATTGTACATTTTCAATCTTATGAATATATTAGGTATATAGATTGAGATCGACCATGTTTGATCGATCATTCTAAATTTATGAGAGGGACTGTAATGTCATGTCATCCCTCTCATTTCTCTGGCTTTCGTCCATGTGTTATAACTTATATATTATATATATTATATCATTGTTCACATATTTTTGTATTGGCTAGGTGTGGGGAAATGTATCTTACTATTTTTTCTAATTGGCGATGTGTGGATCAGAAAAGGAAAGCTTTATAAATATAAAATTGGAGTAATTCCATTAAATTTAGGCAAAAAATAAGTATTATGGCCTAATGTATTGTTATTTTATGTATTTACGTTGCCTTATGACGTCGCTCGAGTTATTTAATACTAAAAGTCAACTCGAGTTACTTAAATAAATAAAATATTAGTATTACAGACACACTATAATCAAGTATATTGGACATGTTTCTATGAACATAGTTTTTTTTTCATAGTATTTATAGTATTCTATTTTTGGGTCCTAATGAACATATAGACATGCATCCCGTGACTGTTGGACGATGGGGACGGGGCCCATACAAAATTGCCCCTCACCCTTTATAATATTTAGTTTTTATTGTTTTTTATATTTCAATCCTGAGTCAAAAAAAATCCAGTTGGCTGAATTGTTAAAGCAAGCACTCGCGGTCGTCGCAAGGCCACTTAAATAATTGCATCTAATTTTAAAACTATTCCGATATAAAATAATTAGTTAGGAAATTATTAATGTTTAAGTTTTAAAATGGGGGGCCGTAGTTTACTGATATAAGCGTCAAAACATTTAGGACATCCAAATATCCGCTTTTTTTTTAAGGCATAGAGAACACAACACTGCTTACTGAACTTGTCTCCATCCTAGCCGTCTAATATTTAGCTTTTTCATGATCTGTGTTTAGGGCAATAGGGTATTTGACAAGAGTGAAATTAAATTGGTTTTTCATTAACAACAGATAAACATTATAAAAATACTAGGAAATCGTCAATCTTTTATTAATGTTTGCTATTTTAAGATTTTCATAAAATCCAACAATAAGGTCGCTGTTTGATTGTGTGGTCACAAGACAGTAATCCCTATAAATTCCATAGTAACGGAGCGTTTTTGATGTTTCATAAAAAGAAGCTGATTTGACTTTTTTCAAATACCGTGGCTCCGCTACACTATCGGCGATGATCGTTCTGATCGCCTATCATCGTGCGAGCATCCACAGGATCGCGAATGATCGGCGATCGTGTTGGCAGCTCAACGTACCACGCGACGATTCCCTTTGATGCGTGCCCGAAAAACCGACAAATCACGGGTCGCATTCGATCATCGGTGAAAACAGCCGAGTATGCTACACTATCGTGCTCGCCCGTAATCGTCTGTAATCGCCGATAGTAGAGCTACAACAAACTTTTCACCGACAAATCAATTAGAAAAACACACGCATGGTCACAGTTACCTACTGATCACCAATCATAGACAATGACAGGTTTAGTTGTAGTAGGACCTTGTGCAAGGTCCTACCAACCAATACCACATTTAGGCACAATATGAACAGACTATTTTAAGTTCTATTTCTGTTATGTATTGCTGTTGGATCTCCTCAAATAAAATAAATAAAATCAGTTTACTACGGTAGGATTCAGTAGTGAGGCTTTGTATAAGTGAACCAATTACAGTAGCCTACTCTGAACGGCTTAAGACTGCACCGAGCAAACGTCGAGCGTCCAGTGGCGCCCTCATTACTTTTATTGTGTTTTCTAATTAACTAAAGCATTTCCTTGCAATCAGACGATACGTTTTTGTAGCGCAAGTAAAAACACAATTTATGGGATACGTAACTAACTTTAATAACAATTACCCTTTGCGTAGTCAGCTTAACGGGAAAAGGTAGCCACTATTTTCCGTTAAGTTGATAACTCGAAGGTGAATTGTTATTAAACTATGTGATATACCCTATAAGTTGTGTTTTCATTTGTAGTACAAAAACCTACCGACCAAGTGCAAGAAAATACTTTAGTTTATTAGAAAACACAATAATAGTAATGAGGGCGCCACTGTACATCCGGCTTACGCTCGGCGCAGTCTTAACGTTCGGCTGGTTACTGCTATAACCAGTGATCAGAATAGGCAGAGTTAATATACCTAATCTTCACAAAAGGACAATTAAAGAGTGGTTACAACCGAGTAAAATATTAATTTATTTTTATTCAATTCCAGATTTTATTTCTACCAAAAGTTTGAAGTATACAAGTATAACCGTATAAGGTAAACGTCCGAGTGCTAGGCATGTCAACAGAAAATATATATTTGCGTCGTGATATTATGTTCATTTATACACAAAGAATTTTCATGTGACTTGGGAGATGAGACCTTTACTTTTGTTAACCCTTTATAGGGCAATTTTAAAACCTGGTACTAAAAATGACCACTTACAACTAATACTTTTTGTATTTTTTATTGAAAGGATTTTGTGTGAATACGAGGAATCTAATGAGGCTAGAATTCAGGTTTATTTTTAGTTTTGCCCTATAAAGGGTTAAATGGACTTTGTTTCATATAGTAACCATATGGATTTTTTTCAAAATGAAAAGATATGTTAGTCAATCAGATGTCAGGTGCTTTTGCTGGCAGTACTTTACTTTATTTAAAAATTGCCGTGTGATATATCAAAGCCACAAACATATACTAGTACAGCGACGAGCGCTCGGACGTTAACCTTACATTCAATATTCTTCGTACTTTTGGATTACTGTTTCACCCTACGTATTTCGTTACGTCTATGACGCATGCTCCGTGAATTCCTACGATCAGGTGATGATGACAATCATAATTAACTCACTTTCTGTTCGTCGATGAACCAGTGAAACCAAAGTTGTCTCAAATGAATTATTGATGGTAGGGCACTTGGCTGTTATTAATTGCAGGTTTCGACAACGAAATAGCTCGGACTAGACGAGCGCGCGGGGCAACTTTACTTCGCTGGTCTATATTTCGTCGACGAACTCGAAAATGCATTATTTATGACGCTAACAACTAAAATTATATATGTATAGTCGCACTTAGGTGCAAGTATCACTTATTTAATTTGACCACTAATCGAAAGGAACTTTACCAATTTTATTGCTAGTTACAATTTTGTTGCACAATATAACTCTCTCATATGCTGACGCGTCCTTGAGAATTTTTACAATTTTGTATGAACGCCAAAGACATTTTTCAAAGCCTTGTAAAATTCAAATATACTTAGTTTTCAAAAGAGATTTATACAAAATTTAAGTTAATAATTTTTATTTTGTTTGTCAAAATTTAAAAGTCTTGTTTGTAGGCAAAGTGACCACCTATGTCAAATATTCATGGGGATGATATGTTAGAAGCCTTACTGTTTCTAAAAATCTGTCCAAATAAAAAGGATTTCCCAGCCGGTGAGCCAGCTAGCCAACATGGCAGTTATCATTTGTAAACTTATACTTTTAATTAATTATAAATCTAGTTAGGTACCTATGTATACAATTATGTATAATTTAGTTTTACGGACACGTGCACTTTATACTATAGAATGTATAATTAATACTCAAATTATTTCAAATGCATAGCGACTTTTTATAAAGAAAGATAAATTGTATAGTCTCGGTAAGAAAAGGTTCGTCCCTTTCTTGCGGTGACTTAACTTTGACACGCTATGCCAACCCGTGAAAATTTCAACGTTTGAAAATAAAATTGTTGTATGTATTATTTTATTAACAAGAAAATACTTCGTTTTAACCGAAGAGGTGTTAATTAACAACACGCGTGTCATTGTGACTCTGTTTTTTTTTCTATAAATATATACAAACTTACAATCCGTTTTCTATAGAAAGTGCACAGTCACCAAAAACTATGTAAACCTTGTTTTAAGGCTAATTTGTGTACAAACTGTATTTATTTTCTATGGGTTATTTTGTATAGGTTACGTCTTTATTTATATTGTTTTTTAAGGGCCATGAAATGTTTGGAAAATATTTATTTCTGTAACTTATAATAAAAAAAGAGTTAAGACTTGTATAGGTACACCTAAAAATAAGTCAATTCCGATTTGAGACCGCATGTTACTGGATGGGTACTTGACTCAACTTGTACAAACGTGTTGATCTTTTTTGGATTTGGTAAATTTCCCGGCTATGACGTGTAGGTATGATATATTCTTTAAGACTGCGCCGAGCGTATGCCGGATGTACAGTGGCGCCCTCATTACTATTATTGTGTTTTCTAATAAAGTAAAGTATTTTGAAATTGGTCGGTAGGTTTTTGTACTACAAATGAAAACACAACTTATAGGGTATATCACATAGTTTAATAACAATTCACCTTCGAGTTATCAACTTAACGGAAAAAAGTGGCCACCTTTTCCCGTTAAGCTGACTACTCAAAGGGTAATTGTTATTAAAGTTTGTTACGTATCCACAGTGTTCCCTTGGACCTCATTTTGAGACAGGGTTATATTATTAGATGATTGAATAGAGGAATATGTCACAAATGCAACAGTGAAACTCTCGCGTGGCTCACTATCATAGTTTTGGAGAAATTGCAATTTAAAGAAAAAGTCCCGGAATTTTAAGAAAATCTATATATATATATATTACGGAAAGTACGCATATGAATATTAATTTTGCACTGTGATATAAGAGGTCTAGTATACGGCTAAATAATACACTTATCGCGACTTGGCTAGGGCTTGTCAGTTTTAAGATAATCGCGGAAATAGTAAAATTTTCTTTATGTTTTAAAAAAGAATATCTTTAGTAGTCTAATTTTTTTTTGGTTTTGTAACATAGCCACAGTTATGGACTACTTACACACAAAAAACGGAATTCAAAAATCGCGGACTTTCGGAGATATCATTTGTTTAAGACTTCCCGGTTTCCGGGATTTTGGTAAAAATTTACTACTACTTTTAATTTTAATTTTCTATTGTAAATGTATCATTTTCATTTGTCAGAATAGATGCAAATTCACTTTCATCGGTTTCTGTACACCTTACGCTCCCGTTGTCATTTTCGTCGTCATCATCGTAATTATTTTCATATGGTTTCAACATTTCAATGACAGGAGGGGGTAGAGGTATGCGTTTTATGTTTTTTTGTCGTCTATTCAGCCTTGTATATGATACGACCGGATCCGATGATTCTAACGCTCTATGGAATAAGTCTTGTATAGTATGTTTTCGACTATCTTTCCGGCTGTGGTGTTCGCGGTCATATCGCCAAAACTTATTACGGGACTCTCCAGCTTGTTCCGAAAGAGCTCCTATGGGCAACGCGGCACTTTCTATAATTTTTTGCCCATGCACGAGAATTTTGTGCAAAGTTGTGGTCATCGGATGCCAGCTATAAGCGGCTACATATTTTTTGGCCACATTTTTGCAAAAATCACCGAATTTTTTGGAATCGAGCGGCAGCCCACAGTTTATAGCAACAAGAATGATGTGCATGTCGTCGACAAGCCATTTACTAACTCCTAGTATTTCAGAAAATATTCTGCGACTTTCATCAGTAGCGAAGACCCTCCGGGCGGTATTTCCGTCATTAGTCGTTCCCGAATTGGGTCGCACGACATCAACTAGTAAACCCACGCCATCTTTTATTTCTGTCTGTATTCTTCTTTTCCGGCCTTCTACTATCTTTCCAGCAACAGACGATTTGAACACTCGCCACTGTCTTACGTGGGGATCATTTTTATACCCCAAATGGAGTAAAAATTCTAAAAACCTTATATAGGCATGAAGAGGACTCATACCATTTTTTAATGTTTCTTCGTCTCCTATTGGTATGGAAAACGCCAAATCTAAATTATTATAGTTAGTTGCAGTTAACTTACAAATAGGACATCTTAGTTGCGAAAATGTGTTGTGAATAATATTGTACACCTTGCCATCAATGATGCTTAAGGTAAGGTTACATATAGATTTCACTATAAAACCTTTCGATGTAACTGCCGCGACCGGTGTTAAATGTAGCATTTGTTGCTCTACGTATTCTTTTTCCGCGAGAATGAGGTCTTTCGATTCTTTTCGATATTGGATATGTAGAGGCCTGCAGGACCGAAATGATTGGGGCGCTTGGTTTACCCATATAATTTTTTTGCTACATATTTCCATGATTTGTAAGGGCACAAAGGTTGTGGCAAATATTGAATTTTCGTCAAACAAAAGATCTTGGGGAGATGTTTGTTTATAAAGAGATTGACCTGTACTGCCATCAAATCCCCAAGACCCTTCGAATGTGCATGAAAGTTCATCTAAATGCTCTTGTTCGCAATATGTATTAATTACATCATCACAGTTGTGAATAATTCTTTTGAAAGTATGTGCGAGAAGTCCCTGTAAGGAAACAGAAGCCTCCACTTCGCTTGATTCCACTCCATCCTCTGGATAACAGTCCTGTTTTGCTTTTGCTACTTGTTTGTAAGGTGGGAAAGCACAAAAGCCCCTGTTAGCTAGATCTTGTTGTAAACATTTATATGTCGCGACACTGTATTTTCGGTCAATTATTATTCCAAGGGCTTCTTCTGCAGTATACGGGTTGGTTTGATGATTTATTTTTGCCAACACCTCAGTCGAACTAGTTGGAGCCTCCAAACATTTATTTATAACAACCTCTAAGTCACGGGCACTTTTATTACTTAATTTTTCATTGTCTCGGGAACTCACAACTTTAGTAAAGGTCTTAATTAATTTTGCTGGTGGTTCATCTTGTAATAAAGTTTCTAGCTTTTTGCGTTCTCTAACTTGCGTTCGTCTACTAAGCTTTGAGAATTCCGTATCACTACTCGTACTTGCAAGAGGTAGCACGTCCACAATTTCAGGTGGTATGTCTATAACTTCAGGTGCCACATCCACAGGGGTAGGCTCCATGTTCACAACTTGAGCAGGCATGTCAGGATTGAAAATTAAATCACAAGGAATGTCATTAATAAGCTGTTTACTTAGCCAGTCTTTATTCTTTTTAAGAAAATAATTCATGTTCTTTTTACAATCATTGCGTTTTTTCTCAACTTTGGTAATAAAAAGGCCTATAGCAGTCGCCAGGTTTTTTTCTTGGACTGGAGAAAGTGGAGAGTGTAAAATACCTGCAAGACTTGATTTTATTACGCAGCTTCTTTCGGATTTGCTTAGGTCAAACGGTTTTCCTAAGCGGCCTTTTATTTTTTTACTTTCCTTCAACAAAAGCGTATAAGCATCTAACCGCGTTAATGTATAAGGCTTTTCCATTATCGTGGTATCGATAATACTTCTTTATTCATTATTATTTTCCATACGAGACGTATAACAAACTTAGCTGTCATGCCTTTTTCTAAATAATATCACTGAAACTCATTAAACGAAAGGAGGTTTACCTACAACATAATGTCTAGTTCACGAAACGGTCGTGTGGCACCGCTAGTGTCGCAACGCTAGTTTAGCCCAACGCGCAACATTCCTTATTATTGGAAGAACCAGTAGATCATGTTGTCTACATTACAAGGGTATCGTGTGATAATGAACGAATTTTAGAGTCAATTGTCTTGGAATTAGGGTATTATTGAGGATCACAGGCATTCTAGGATGCAACTAGCGCTAGGAGGACCACAAGTGAAAATTACTTTGATCAAAGAAAATGAAGTTAGAAATACATAATATGACATGACATAAAAAATACGTAACTACCATTGATTTAGTATTATACTAGATACACAATCAGCACGAAAAAATGGCAAGTCAAAACTACTGCCGAATCGACTTGGGCAGTAGTTTTGCTATTAGTCTTGTTCCGACCACAGACAGTGGCAGTTGTCAATCATGACAAAATGTGTGATGAAAAACTGCAAAAATAATAACAAAAAATCTAATAAAAAGGATGGAATGTCTTATTTTACGTAAGTTCTATTTATTTATAAACGTTTCTAGCTAAAATTATAATGTTTTCATGATTTTTAGGAATTTATTTTGTGCACACAAATTATGACTTACCAAGGAACAAAATTATTATGGAGTAGCTATTACTTTTTTAAATTTTAATATTTTTTATTTTTAAATTTAACCTTTCCACGAAATCCTCTACGACGTGCAAAATGGGTCGCAATATTAGCACGAGATAGGGGTGATCAACTATTCAAGGCAAATAAGTCGTCTGTTGTGTGCTTGACCCATTTTCGTACCACAGACGTATATACCACAAATAAAGGCTGACTAAATCTAATAATAAATAAATAATAGTCATAGAATTCTGTTGATTAAATCTATTACCGATCGATATTTAACCGTCCGTTTGCATTACATTGCAAAAAAAGAAAGTATCTTAAGTAAATGTAGGTCTAAAAGACAATTATATAATAAATTAAACTTATTTCAAGGAAATTAGGTTAGGTTGGGATCGCATCATAATACCTATATATAAAGTTCAAAATACATAATGGGTCATATTACATAATGGTCATAATAAGTAAACTTTTCAATATTTTTAAAAGCCCATTGTATAGAACCCATTAGGTTAGGTTAGGTTTGTTGTATAACAATCTTGAAAAGTTCAGGGTTTCAAAAAAAACCATTATATATTATGACTAGTGTCCGACCGAAATTTCGGTTTCGGTTTCGGTTTCGGCCAGTTTCGGCCAAAAAATCTAGTTTCGGCCCGAGTTTCGGTTTCGGCCAAAAACGGCCGAACCCTTCGGCCGCGCCGAAACTTACAACATCGTACCTTCGGGTCGCGCTCGGCTAACGTCGGGCGCGCTCGGCACAACTGGCAATATGGCGTCGCTCGCCTGACTCCGCCGGCAACTACCTAAATCAGTGCGCTTTGCTCGTGTAGACGTGTCAATACGTGTTGTGTTTGTTCCGCGAATAATGGTAATGTAATTATAGGTCGGCGAGGGGTGCGCCAAAGTTGAACTAATTTTTCTATGTCGATTATCGGAACTCCGAAAATGTTGTTCCTAAAAATTTACATCCTAATAATCACTTCTCATAACTACTCTGATCCTAAAGTTCTGAATTCCTAATGATCACTGTTCCTAAAATTTTGTTTCCTAAAGTTTCCATTCCTACCGTTTATTTTACTATAAACGTAGTCCATAACACTCAGTTTTCCGAAAATTGATTTTCCTACTCCTAATTCGTACTCCTAATTTTCACTGTTCCTGATAATCGACATTGAAAAATTAGTGTTCATAACGGTGTCCCCTTGTTTTACAGACTGAAAAATTACAGAATTTTGTTTCACAGAAAATGTTTCATATACTATTTGGTCCTTGTATTTTTGCTTCGTATATTTTTTTTTTTTAACTATTTACTTGAAAGAAACAAATTCGACAGAAAATCAATTCAATGAATTTTGTAATTTTATTTTTTCATTACACATACTTATCAAACAATATAATTATTTTTCAACGAATATTGTTTGGTCAGTGCATTTTTTAGAAGGTTGGGTTATAAGATAAATACTATATTATGATATAAATATGAGTGAGCGAGCGAGCGAAGCGAGCGAGCAAGACCTCTCTGGGCAGAACCGACTTGAATAGGTTAGGTTAGAAGGCTATGGCGGGAGCGAAGCGAAGCAAGCTCCCGCCTTAGCCTTCGAGGTTATTTTTTTTATATCCCTTGAATAAGCTATGCGATACCATTTGACTGCAAATTAAAATCGTATGCTTTTTTTCAAACGTTTCATTTCACACACCTTCACAAACTGCACCCTACTCTAAATTTTAGGAACAGTGATCATTAGGAGTAAAATTTTTAGGAAAATCAATTTTCGGAAAACTGAGTGTTATGGACTACGTTAATAGTATAATAAAATGTAGGAACGGAAACTTTAGGAAACAAAATTTTAGGAACAGTGATCATTAGGAGTACAAATCGTTAGGAAAATCAATTTCGTGTGATGAACTTTAGCGAAGCCAATATGGACCCGTCGGCGAGATATTAGTTTTAGAAAAAAACGGGCTTACTAACATTTTTTCGACTTTTTAAGGACTTTTTTTTTTATATATAAAAGGTTCGGTTTCGGTTTCGGTTTCGGCCGAAACTACAATGAAACCGAACCTTCGGTTTCGGTTTCGGTTTCGGCAAAATAACATGTTTCGGTCGGTCACTAATTATGACCATTATGAATTATGACCCATTATGTATTTTGAACTTTATGTACATATTATGATACGTAACCGGTTAGGCTAGGTTGGTTATGATAGGATAAGATCTTGTCTTGTCTGGAGTAAAGTGTAATGTTTTAATGGTTCATTTATGTATGTATGTATAATTCTTTATTCCAACATAACTTTGAACACCTGAGCCAATTTATATGTGTGTGGTATTGTTAGAATCATTTCACCATTCCGGGTGACAAAGGATACCTAAACGTTAAAATTTGAATAAAAACAATCGACGGGACGGGTTTTTAAACCTTGCTTTACATTAATTTATTCATTATTATTATTGTATATATATAGCTTAAGTTGTGTAATACAATGACAGCATTTATAAAACATGTCAAAAGTTTTTTTGTGTAATTTGTAATTTCGTTAAAACTAATACAATATAAATAGAGAAATTCGTCTCCATTCATTCGATGTCCACTTTTGTCATAAATAGTATGATAATGGCGATTTCACTAAAGAGTTTTAAATATTTTAAAACATTAGTTTGCAAATTTGACACTTGACTGCTAGTATATTGAGTTTTTTTTTGCATGAATGTTTAAGGTAAAAAATAGCGATGTTAGCATGTATCTGAATGCAGCTATCAATGTCATTTGGGACAGTTTATAATAAAGTTTTGTGCGGGATTGTGTATCTTGTATATACTAAATCAATGGTAACTACTTCATAATTTCTAAATGTATACAAAATAATAACACATGCCAGCTGTTTATGCGGTACTTTTGAATGTCGCCAAAAAATATTGAAAATCCCGGAAATCGGGAAGTCTTAAAGAAATGATATCTCCGAAAGTCCGCGATTTTTGAATTCCGTTTTTTGTGTGTAAGTAGTCCATAACTGTGGCTATGTTACAAAACCAAAAAAAAAATAGACTACTAAAGATATTCTTTTTTAAAACATAAAGAAGATTTTACTATTTCCGCGATTATCTTAAAACTGACAAGCCCTAGCCAAGTCGCGATAAGTGTATTATTTAGCCGTATACTAGACCTCTTATATCACAGTGCAAAATTAATATTCATATGCGTACTTTCCGTAATATATATATATATAGATTTTCTTAAAATTCCGGGACTTTTTCTTTAAATTGCAATTTCTCCAAAACTATGATAGTGAGCCACGCGAGAGTTTCACTGTTGCATTTGTGACATATTCCTCTATTCAATCATCTAATAATATAACCCTGTCTCAAAATGAGGTCCAAGGGAACACTGTGCATAAATTGTGTTTTTATTTGCGCTACAAAAACGTACCGTCTGATTGCAAGGAAATTCTTTAGTTAATTAGAAAACACAATAGTAGTAATGAGGGCGCCACTGGACGCTCGACGTTTGCTCGGTGCAGTCTTAAATACGTAATGCTTTAGTTTATTATATTTTCTAGTAATATGCGGATATCTCCCTAATGTAATAAGTTAATATAACACTACTAATACTTAGTATCAATATTCAAACTTGACTTATGGTCCTTGTATTGGATCGTGTAGGTATCAAAAAATAATAAATAAATTAGTTAGAGAAATGTTTATTTTATTTCAACCTACAAATCGCATGTAAAGATGCAAATGATGAACTATATAAATACCTGTATGTATATACACTCAGCGTCATAAAGTACGTAGCAGTCAAGATCACCAAATAGTTGGAAACATCCAGAATGCTCATTAACATTAACATCGACGCAGCCTAACCCTCTTACTTATAAACGTGGAAAAAGCTTGAAATAGTTTATGCCATGCTTTGTTCTTATCTGTAATTGTGACATTTGCATCTGACAGAAAGTGACAAAGCATGGCATAAACTATTCCAAGTTTATTTCACGTTTATTCGTAAGGGGGAAAGTGATCAAATTGTTCAGGTTATCCACAGTGTTCAAATATATCGGAGGATTCAAATCGCCGCTCGTACCGTTACAACTACGCCGCCGCTGGTAGCTTAACATCCGAAGTATCCAAAAGTATAGAACTTGACTGCTGCGTTCTATATGACGCTTACTGTACGGTCTAATAACTAGTTGCAGTCATTTGTCACTTTAACGCCATGTTTGAACTGCTGCACTAATTTGTCAAAGGCCTTAAAGCGACAAGGTACTAAAATGTACTATATACATAAGCCCGGGACCCTTTCGTAGGCAGGGTCACTACCAACTATAGTGCTAGGCATATAAGAAGTCAATTCTGACACATGGCACAACCATGAGTTTCTGAATATTAAGACTGCGCCAAGCGTACGCCGGATGTACAGTGGCGCCCTCATTACTATTATTGAGTTTTCTAATAAACTAAAGTATTTTCTTGAAATTGGTCGGTTGGTTTTTGTACTACAAATGAAAACACAACTTATAGGGTATATCATATAGTTAAATAACAATTCACCTACGAGTTATCAACTTAACGGAAAAAAGTGGCCACCTTTTCCCGTTAAGCTGATTACTCAAAGGGTAATTGTTATTAAAGTTTGTTACGTATCCCATAAATTGTGTTTTTACTTGCGCTACAAAAACGTATCGTCTAATTGCAAGGAAAATCTTTAGTTAATTAGAAAACAATAATAGTAATGAGAGCGCCACTGGACGCTCGACGTTTGCTCGGCGCAGTCTTAATAATGTTGACAGCAGTAAAACAATGCAGTTATTATTATTACTATTCCTTCACACGCAACAAATCGCTGCTTAAATACAAAAGCGCCACAAAACAAAATCAGATATAGTTTGATTTAAAACTTAAAGTAAATAGCATTCCGAATTTAATATAGGTACGCCGCAACGAAATAACTTTAGCATTGTTACTGTCAGGATTGTCGTCTTTATCTGGGTCACCAAGGAAGGTTGCATATTGTTGTGTTGATAATATGACAGTTGACAAAATGTTTTTGAGACGATTTGCTTCATAGACGAGTTTCTTTTTAACCTAGTTACAATTCCGTCCGTATGATTTTAGGACGAGTTGGTGCTATAGACCAGCAGCGTTTACGACTATCTGATACTAACTCCTCCTTTATCTGCCTAGTACTACTGTAGACTAACTAAAGAGAAGTGGGTTTAAATTTGGAATTGAGGCCCTTGCTACGACTTTTCGCAGTATCAGTGGTGGGGTAGGAAACGCTTATCGCCTGCGTGGCGGATCGTGGCATACTCGTACCTAGATACGTGTTTGTTAAAGTTTTGGTTCCGTACCTACTTAGATCTCCAAAAAGAACACTCATACCATACAGTAGAGCTAGCATTATATACCAAAGGCTACTATATCGTTAGCTTACACAGTGCCTCCATCTAGCAGCGAACTTAAATACTTACAACGTAGTTTGTGGCGTATATTGTACAGTGCCTCCATCTAGTGACAAAATTTATTACTAAAGTTAAATTTAAACACTCCGTTATGGAGTTTATCCCCTCTTGTCAAATCTGAAGCTTCATGACATGACGATACTTGCTACCTAGTGTAATCTATTACAATCAATGGCGTTTTATTTATTTACATTTTGTTTGTGTGGACAAAGGGGATAACTGGGAATAGCCGGTTAATTAATATGCTGAGGCGCAACCTGGCACTTTCTTTGCAGTATATTTTTCGGAGGAACATCTGCCTTGAACTTTCGCGATCCGTGATGGTGCCATCTAGTGACAATAAGAGGTAGCAAGCTTGAAAGCTTACAAGTATTGTATGAGTTAGATGGGGTAATTATAAATTTAATTGCATTTATTAAACTTATAAAATGCTGTTCCCGTGTCCACTTCGTTGGGCAAAACATTTTTTTTGAGTTAAAAAAATTCCCGCTAATTCCCGTTCCCGTGGGAATTTCGGGAATTCCTTTCTTAGTGCACCTCTACGGTACCTAAGCTACGTCCCTTCCAAATTTCAAGTGCCTACGTTTAGCCGTTTAGGCTGTGCGTTGATATGTCAGTCAGTCAGTCAGTTTCTCCTTTTATATATTTAGATACCATTATTTTACGTAGAGAAAGATGTTTTTGATATAATTAAGATACGTTGAATTTATTAACGTGTAAAAATCATTAAATGTTCATAAAGATTATAAGTTCAAATGTTTCGCTCGATGTCTGTGTCACCATCTACTAGTTTATTAAAGTAATAATTATACGTTGTTCGAGTTGGGAGGCCATGGCCACAGAATAAGTAATAGTACAAGCGTGACCAAAGGCAATGATGGGTGCTGTTTTAAATTAAAGCAGCGCGTATGTAACGGTCCATTATCGTATAGAATTAAATATAAATTTTGCGCTTCTTATCATGATATTTTAATTAAAAAAGCGGCCAAGTGCGAGTCGGACTCGCGCATGTAGGGTTCCGTGTTCCGTACCACTATACATCTAAATAAATGTATTTCTTTATTCTTTATTATATTATTGGAGTGGATTGAATGAAAGGTAAAATGTGGTTTACGATTTATAACGTATTAAAAAAAAACTAATTATTAGATCTCGTTCAAACCAATTTTCGGTCGAAGTTTGCATGGTAATGTACAGTCAGCTGCAGAGAAATGTAACCACCTTTGCTAGGAAACTTGTATGCAGGAGGGGTCACTTTTCTCTGCAGCTGACTGTACATCATATATTATTTTTACATTTATCATTCCCTTATTTTAGAAGTTACGGGGGGGGGGACACACATTTTTCCACTTTGGAAGCGTCTCTCGCGCAAATTATTCAGTTTAGAAATTTTTTTTATTAGAAACCTCAATATCATTTTTGAAGACCTATCCATAGATACCCCACACGTATGGGTTTGATCAAAAAAAATATTTGAGTTTCAGTTCTAAGTATGGGGAACCCCAAAAATTTATTGTTTTTTTTCTATTTTTGTATGAAAATCTTAAAGCGGTTCACCGAATACATCTACTTACAAAGTTTCCACAGTATAGCTCTTATAGTTACGGAAAAAAGTGGCTGTGACATACGGACGGACAGACGGACGGACGGACGGACAGACATGACGAATCCATAAGGGTTCCGTTTTTTGCCATTCGGCTACGGAACCCTAAAGATCACATGTATACTTACACGTATGTGACGTATGGTGTCTTATTAATAAGCAGACCAAGCAAGTTCTTTCGTTTGTTTTTGTTTGTTTAGCAGAGATAAAATTTGGTGATATAAAAAAAAAACATCTATTCCATACGTAATTTTTTTATTTTTACGTGCCTTTTAGAGGGTTTACTTGAGATATTCAATAAATATTTCAAAGTAACCCCATACTTAGTCAAACTTTGATCGTGCTTAGTGCTTGCTGGAAGTCTAAGGGTCCCAATATTTCGAATCTATCAAGTAAAAAAAACAACAAAAAGTGTTTAAAACTTTTTTTTATTCTATGGTATTGTGTTATCTTCATAACATTCTCGTAGGAGGTATAAAAACCACTCTCTTCTTTCCGTCTGTCCCTCTTCATGTAGGTTTAAATCTTTCAAACTCAGTGACGGGGCAGTTGTCCAACTGCTTTGTCCAACTGACCAAAATTAGTATCATAAATATGAGGTAGGTTTAGGTTATGTTAGTTCTTCAGCTGGCCCGGAGGGCCAAACCACCCAGAAGTAGGAGCTCCGCGATAGCGGAGCTCCGTCGAGCCTGTTAATTTGATATTCAAATGAGAATTATTTGTCAGTTGGACAAAGCAGTTGGACCACTGCTCCGGAAGGTCAAACTCCACTACGGATTTTAAGACTGCGCCGACCGTACGCCGGATGTACAGTGGCGCCCTCATTAGTTTTATTGTGTTTTCTAATAAACTAAAGTATTTTCTTGAAATTGGACGAAACGTTTTTGTACTACAAATGAAAACACAACTTATAGGGTATATCATATAGTTTAATAACAATTCACCTTCGAGTTATTAACTTAACGGAAAAAAGTGGCCACCTTTTCTCGTTAAGCTGACTACTCAAAGAGTAATTGTTATTAAAGTTTGTTACGTATCTCATAAATTGTGTTTTTACTTGCACTACAAAAACGTTTCGTCTGATTCCAAGGAAATTCTTTAGTTAATTAGAAAACACAATAATAGTAATGAGGGCGCCACTGGACGCTCGGCGTTTGCTCGGCGCAGTCTTAATGCGGTTTTCATCAATAGATAGAGGAAGGTAGGCTTACTTAAGAGGAAGGTTTTTATGTACAAAAATTGGGTTAACATATGAAAACTCACTTAAACCGAAGAGAACTCGCTTCGCTAGAAGTTTCTAAAAATAACGTGCTGCACGGCAGTGAATGGGTTAAGTTTACCCATAAATTAAACACATTTAAATTTGGTGATTGGCGATTTAAACTATCCAAATGTTAAACCGCTATGACAAAATTGTATCTTGCGGCAGCACACCATCGCCGCTATATAAACATGTCTGGCCTTCGGTGCGTGGTTTCGTTATTGCTCTGAAAATAATTGATTTTATTAGCTAGAAACAGATAGATTAATAAGAATAAGAAATGTTTATTTCAAGCAACGAGGTCCGTAATAGCGAATATTCATGACTTTTATCGTTTCAATAAAGGCTGATTCAAAAGGTTAACTTAAGACATACCGAGCAAACGTCGAGCATCCAGTGGCGCCCTCATTACTATTATTTTGTTTTCTAATTAACTAAAGAATTTCCTTGGAATCAAACGATGCGTTATTGTAGTGCAAAATAAACACAATTTATAGAATACGTAACAAACTTTTATAACAATTACCCTTTGAGTAGTACGCTTAACGGGAAAAGATGGCCGCTTTTTTCCGTTAAGTTGATTACTCAAAGGTGAATTGTTATAAAACTATGTGATATACACTATAAGTTGTGTTTTCATTTGTAGTACAAAAACATACCGTCCAATAGTAGTAGTTTCATAGCAATTTACCTTCGAGTTATCAACTTAACGGAAAAAAGTGGCCTCCTTTTCCCGTTAAGCTGACTACTCAAAGGGTAATTGTTATTAATATTTATTACGTATCCCGTAAATTCTGTTTTTACTTGTACTACAAAAACGCATCGTCTGGTTCCAAAGAAATTCTTTACATAATTAGAAAACACAATAATAGTAATGAGGGCGCCACTGGACGCTTGGCGTTTGCTCGGCGCAGTCTTAATAGGCTCGGGTACTAAACAACTAAGAAGGAATAAAACTGACTTTTTAACCCAACGGACAGATTCCACGATCACTCGGCCCATGTTGATGGCAGTCGCTGTCAAGATGGTGACAAACACCACCAGATTCGCCATCAGGAAACAAGCTAGCACCAGGAAGTCTTTAAGAGTTTTGGTTAAATTGTTCCCAGGGGTAGTATAGCGGCGGAACAGGCAATACCTTGAGGATATAAAATAGAGGGTTGATTAAAGGTATAACAATAAGATTATAGTACAGTCAGCATCAAAAGTAACTAAGCAGAATAACATGCTCAGAATGATCAAGACACGACGTATTCTTTTGATAATACGAGTAGAGTCGAGTGCAGATCATTTTGACCTCGTAGGTTGCGTAGCTACTTCTGCTGACTGTACTTATTCTTCTTTTACCCCCTTACTTATAAACGTGGGATAAGCTTGGAATAGTTTATGCCGTGGTTGGTCCTTATCTGTAATTGTGACATTTGCAACTGACAGAAAGTGAAGAAGAAACCATTACAAGCTTATTCCACGTAAGGGGGTTAAAGGCTTCCTGCATTCAAACTGTTCTAAAACAGTTTTGCAGGGCTTTTATTTGTAATTTTGTTGGTTTAAAAAAAAAAAAAAAAAAAAGTAAGTCAAAGTAAATGGAAATGTCTAAACTACTCTATGCCACTGACAATAAGGTTTGTGGATACATTTACATATATTTGAAGCAGTACAGTCGACTTGAATTGTTTTTCAATAGATATTTCAATTCACCTTTTTTTACCCCCGACGCAAAAAAGAGGGGTGTTATAATTTTGACGTGTAAGTCTGTGTGTGTTTGTGTGTGTGAGTGTGTGTGTGTAGTTCTTTAACGGATGAACCAAGTTGGATGCATTTTTTTTATCCACATGACAAATACAGACGCTGAGTGAGATACCTTATTATTTTACACTCAAGTAGAATTTCATTTTGACCAACACAAAATGCATGAAATGTTTCCACCTGGATAGTACTGTTCGTATTGATGTTAAAAAAAAGTTAAAAGCTTGATGCTGAATTCGCTTATTCCCAAAATACCTGATTCTCAATATATCGGAATCCCAAAACTAAACATACAAATTAGAGTATTATTTATTATCTTTTTCATCACACTTGCTCGTAAATAGTGTCCTAACATGCTAGAAAAATCGACCGTAAATCCAAAATAATACCCGCGGGCCTTTTTTTACCATTACGCTTCTAACGTGCGTAATAGCTTTTTTTTTAAATATTATAAGTGGACTCAAACTATCACAATACGTCAGGACCCCAATTCTTGTGCCATTCGATATGAAGTTTCATTCGAGATGAAATGTCAGTTGAATACTATTTCCTAAAAATCTCGCATAATAAACTATTGATCTCATATGTCACTAGAATCGGACTCCGAACACGTTTGACATTATCTGTGGTAAGTCACAGACAATGATGTAGTCTGCCGCTAATAAGTTAAAAATATGATCTTTTGTCTGATTTTATTTCATTTCCTCGCAATTGTGATGAAAAACATTGTATGTTACACGGGTGGTAAAGGAAATACAAAGCTCGAGTCATTAAAGCCCTCAGCCTTCGACTTCGGGCTTCTAACAGACTCTCGTTGTAATTCTTTCTTTACCACCCTTAATACACAATGTACTATACCCAACATTTCGAATCTGGTTTTTTGAGAACCTGGTAAAAAGAGTAGTTTGGTATTTTGAAATACTGGTATTTTGGGAATGAGCGGCTGAATGAATACATTTATGTTTATGTTTAAAGATTTACCTGTTTGTTACTTTATTTTATATCCCCCATGGGTAACTATAACTATGCTCCATAGTGACTATTTCATTTGTTACCTTATTAGTCTAGGTTGATGACTAATTGGCTTAACATAATCGATGTTTACATCCAGGTTAGAAGTAAATGAAAGCAATAGATTTACAATACAGATTACCTCAATATAACCATGGAGCATAATTACCCAGGGGGGAGCAACGTAGGCACATTTTACAGTACACTATAGGGTGTAATCTAAGTCGTGAATCAAATGATCACCTCTGTGTTCCACCCACGAATATGAACAATTTTCACTACGGGACCAACTCTGAAATCACGAAAAAAAATATCAGCTGTTTCATAGAAAACTTCAATACGTACTCGAGCGCGAAATGTATGAACCAGCTGATTATGTTTTCCTGATTTCATAGTTGGTCCTATAGTGAAAGTTGTTCATATTCGTGGGTGGAACACAGAGGTGTTCATTTGATTCACGACTTAGATTTCACCCTGTATAATATTATAAAGGGGAATAAATTGTATTTTTGTATGTTTGTAACGAATAAACTCAAAACTACTGGACCGATTTCATAAAATCTTTCTTTATTAGAATGCCCCATTATCCCTGAGGCAACATAGGCTACTTTTTATTTCGGACAACGAACGGTTCTCGTCGGATGATAAAATTTACAATTATTACCTATAAATGTTAAAAAAATTAATTGAAAAGAGAGAAACAAGTAAGTATGTAGAATTGCAATTGATTTAATATTGAATAAATAATTCCAGGGATTAGTGAGTGGATTTTCTTTTGACCCCGCCTGCAATAATTTATTTAATACCGGTTTATTTCAATAAGTTAGTTTTAGTAATAAAGCATAAGTAGGTATAGAAGACAAAAGAACACGCAGGCCAATGGTAGGTAAGTGGTTCAATTAATTGATTTATTTTGCAATTGACCTAGCCAAATATCCACCTTTTATCAAATTATGGATTCAAATTATGGATTCTTTTATCTGAAATAAACTATTTATTGTTATTATTATTTTAAGTATTTATTTAATTTTCTGTAAATTAGGTTTTTTACAATAAATATTCAATTATAAAAGTAAAATAACAATACTAATATAAAAAATAAACATTATAAAAAACCTAACCTAACCTGCGCGGGGGATGACGATAGAGGGAACAGAGGGGGGGGGGGGGGGGGTGAGCGACAGGCTCGCATAGTGTAAGACAAGAGGTGATATGTGCACTGGATAGTTCTTAAGATACGTGAAGAAACCAATATAGGAAAAAAAATGCCACCCATCCACTGAAATCCGCATTTTTATTTTACTACCTACCTGAAAGAAATCTATACAGCCTTTGATACGAGATAAAAAAGAATATGACATACATAGCGTGAAACCGCTTGATGACAGCAACAGAGGACCGATCGTTGTGGAAAACCTTGGGGAAGGCTTTTGTCCAGCATTGGACGTCTTGCGGCTGATGATGATTACATATAACCCTTACAAAAAACCCTTCTTGGCAGTCGGGTAAAAAGACTTTGTAGGATGATCATCTGATCATGTTGTAGCTTTAGAATACCACAGGGCGTATCTTTCCTGCCGACGCGGGCCGGTATCAGCACCGACATCAGTGGACGCATAATTCTATGAAATTGTACCTACTGCACGCTGTCTCACTGACCCGGCCCGGCACCGCCATGTCAACAGCAAGTGTCCCACTGGTATCTTTGCATGTGTTGTCTCCACGCACAATTCCCAGTTATAAAGCCGTCGGGACGGAGTGTGTTGGTGTCGGTCTAATGAAGAATGTCCTTGTCCGGTACTTACCCGCCTTGTCGAGGCGGGGGGGCTTAGTAACCGTGGATTATTCACTTACGGTGAAGTTAAGAGGTTCCCGGGCCGGCCTGATGGGCGTTGGCTGGCCCGTGGATTAAACAAGGGGGCTCAAAGAAACCCCTTTGGAGCGACCAGTGAGGGAACCTTCTACCCGCAGTTGGGGTGGGACCGCAGAGGATTGCCGATATTACAGTGCGCTGTTGTCCCTATTCTCTGTGGCCGGAATTGCGGGAGAAGAGGCGTGTTGGTATTAAAATCTACCTCTCTCCTACCCTTCGCAATCTGGCGAGGCCGCAAAGTTGTATGCGGCGTGGCGGGGCCGCGGAGGTAGAAGAGCCACGGTGCACCTTTCTCGCTATCCTCTCCGGCTGAAACGTGTGGACCTGCGGGTGATGGATCGAGGGTCTGTCGTATTCTTTGGTCCTCCCGTGGTGCTCTTTCAATTTCGTGGGCGTGGGCTTACCGTGGAGGGCCAGTCTCTTTTGGTTAATCCCACATCACCACCTTAGGCTCTTGGTCCTGGTGGTATGCGTAAAAGCACTTTCCAAGCGGAAAAAAACGGTCTAATGAAGAATGAAGCTGATCATGACCGAGTACTGTTGGTGCCCGGCCGGATCACCCAGTGAAGAAACGCCCATATGGTAGTTTCATACCGCCGACGCATCAACCTTGATGCCACAAATGAAAGCCTATAAGCGTATTCTTTGTGAGTAAAATTTGGTCTAGTTTATAGTTTAATTTAATGGTGCGTGGAGTATTTTTCTATGCGATAATTTTCAAATAGTTACAATAAAAAGTTCGTGTGGGCTACCTCAGATTGTAGGCTGCACATCTTTCATAAAAGTTCTCAACGAGTCTGGTGAGTAAGTTTTTAAAGGGCGCTGGCTTATGCTGGCAGCAGTCGACTCTCATGGTCGTGACCGTCGACTCAGACTTCCACTGCGGCGGCTGGCAGTGGTTGTCACACAAGCAATTACGTACGCTCACGCCTGCGCAGCTGCAATTCATAATTGTGCTTATTTTTTGTTTTAATACAACCTGGTTTATAGCAATCACAATCCCATACCTTTAATTTTGACTCGGAACTAAAATACCGTCTGAAACGTAAACATGCTTCTGATTGACAACACTCAAGTATATGAAGAGTTTATCTATGCCTGCAAGACAATTAGAATTTGGTCTACTTATAGTCTATACCCAGTGATATAGGACGAAAATTTTAAAAACATTTCACGAATCAAAATAAATGACATTTGACAGTTGTAAATATACCAACAAAATGTATCTTTTGATAAAACAGTATTTTTAATAAATAACAAAAATGTAAAACTGAAGAAATGTAACACCAATATAGTTGGCACCACTTGTGACGGGGAGAGGTTGGACGTTGCTTGTGGTGCGCGAAGTTTCTCGGAACACCACAATTTATTGGACTTATGGTAAAGCAAATCTTCTATTCAGGGTAGGAATGTACAGTGCCCTTTGTGTATTGTATACTTGTTTCTGGCTCGCTCTCTACTATGCTCTTGTGGGAGATTACACGGGCGTTTCAAACACCAAGCAGCTAACATTCACACAGAGCTATACTGTTATCGTGATACTTGCCACAATTGATCGAATTTTAAGTATATTATCGCCTATTTCTTAAATATTTAGGACAGCGGACTGACGGCGGTTGAAACGCCCCTGGAATCACCCTTATGCAAGTCTTTTTAAGACCTCTTGCACTGTACCGAACAAGTAGTAATAGGTCCCAATAAATTGCAAAAGTGACCTAGTAATCAAAGTTAAGGAAGTCGACAACTGCTCTAACTTGTAGCCTAGAAGTACGAGTACTCTGTAAAGGCAGCAAATGTGGTGAATTTTTGCTCTAGCATGGATCTTAAAGTTGCACAGTAGTCAACTTCTGGCAGGTAATTGTCACGTTTCGATTAATCAATGAATTATTAACCGGTGTTCTCTCAGAGCAATATTAACATTTTGTTGCGTGAATTTTAAATTTTATAGATGCTTGGCTAAAGCGTTTGTGTATTATCACTTGCCATTCATGCCAACGTGCGCGCGGGATAGCTCTAGTTGGCTGGTTAGTATGAAGTCGTGGACGTGGTTAATTTGGTCAATGTTTTTTGTTGTGAGTTGCAGTTAACTCTGCTTATTATTCTCTTTCGCACTCTCTCTCTCTCTACGGGCCCAGACAAGATGCACTACGTTACCTAGCGTTTCTCTTCGTTTAGTTTTTAAATCAATCGCGTCACTGGTAGATGACGTGATACGAAAAGTCACGTGATGTGCAAACTAAACGAATAGAAACGATAAATAGTTAGCGTAATGCATCTTGTCTGGGCCCTCTGGCATAGCAAATATACAGTGACAGATGCCAAAGAGCGTGACACCATTAACCGGCCGAGTACCATTAATACTTATTCTGGATTGATTGTGCAAGCCTAGACTTTACTTAGGGACTAGTTCTATTTGTCAGATCTTGTTCTGATATTCGTGTAAATAAATGAGTGTATGCAAATTGACTTATAAGAAAGATTGACTTCGAATTTTTGAATGTACAGTCGCGGAATGAAAAGGTTGACCAGTTTTCAAATAAATTCATTTACGCGTTGAAAGCACATGTTACCTTTTTAAACTGGGTAACAGACGAGAGAAATAATATTGAACCAATAGTGGCTGTTGTTTATACGTGACCATAGCAACCCTTTTGTAACCACCAATAAAGACTAAGTTCAGTTTGAACCAATAGTGGCTGTTTATTCGTGACCATGCAAAACTTTTGTAACGACCAATAAAAACTTGAGTTTAGTTTGAACCAATAGTGGCTGTTGTTTATACGCCCATACGGCCATGGTAACCATGTATCTGTAGTGTCAGGGCCATGTAGTGAAATGACATTCATTTCATTATGACGGAATGCGTCATACTCGGTCGATAAGCAGATACTGATAACTTATACTGAGCAAGCAAAACGCGGGCGGGCTATGGGTTCGGTATACCAAACGAGCTTACAACGCCCTACGCATACAATACAACAACGCCTTTAGAATGCTGTTAAGACTTCCAAAGTGGTGCAGTGCATCGGAAATGTTTGCCGAGACGCACACGAACGGTTTCCACGCGGTAATGCGTAAAAAAATTACTTCTTTGATGGGTCGCGTCAGGGGTAGTCAGAATGGCATTCTGAAGGTGATTGCTGGTAGATTTAGCTGCCCGATTTTGTGGCATTGGATTGGACTGGTCAGGACTACTTTGACGTACGTCAAGTAATCATGTCATGGCAGTCAGTATACCTGTCTACCTATGTATGTATCAATGCCGAAACCAATTTTGTAATTACTAACTTAGCTTTTAAGTTTCTAGATGTTACTAACAATATATGGACCTGGTCTGAAATAAATCATTTGAATTTGAAAACCCGATCTTAAGGTGGTCAACCTTTTCATTCCGCGACTGTACTTTGTATTTGTGTTGTCATTTTTTCATTCCTTTAATGTAACTGCATATAATTTGACATGTAATGTAATTTATACTGTGTTATATTGAGTTATAAAATCTGAAATATGAAATCTGATATCGGATTAAACATCTTTTTCAGTTCCGGTTCGTCAAACCCGTCGTGGCGCCGGCGTTGCGTTTTGTCCCTGTTACGGTACATACTACACGGTTTTATTTGACATCAGAGATTTATTACCAGTGATCGGAATAGGTAGTGCAATTTCACGGGATTTCGGTGCGTAAGCTTAGTAAGGATATAACTTGCAATCCCGGATTTTAACTTTGAAATGTTTTAAAGTTTGTGTTTGGTTTAAAATAAATATCAGGGGACATTACACAAATGGACCTTTTCCCACAGTAAGCTCAAAAAAGTTATTTATTTATAATTTTGACAATTATTATACTGCTAGTACAAAGTTCGTATTGACGAAATTATGTAGACACTTTAATTTTGACATTCTTGCAAACAAGAAACCTTTTTTAATAATTATCTTATTATTTATAAAAAATCGAATCCCGGTCTTATCCATATTATTTATAATGTTTGAGGTCATTCACCCGAAATTGCACTACCTATTCCGATCACTGTTTATTACACAATAACTGACTCAATAGCGACAAAGGGGATAAAGGCTGTTGTATTGTTAGGCGATGGGAATGCCACCTATTAGTGCAGTCATTGAAGCGAAAAATACGGTCTTACCTCCGAATTTTTTTACTGTGAACCGATTTGCATGAAATTTTGGAATTAGGCTCATCTTACCCTTAACTTCAAAAGTGAAAATGATCTGAACTCTGCCTATTATTTTTAAGGGGTGTAAACAACCCCTTAATGGAAAAATTTACATTGAGCCATTTTATCGCTAGAAAACATGTCTAATAGTAAGTGGTGAAATTGTAAAGTGTTTTCTAACACAATTACCTCATATTAATATCATTTTCAACCCCTTGAAAAACAACCCTTGCAAACAACCCCTAAATTGAAAAAATCCCAAAAAAGTACTTTGGTATGACATAAAAGATGTAAACGTATAGAGTAAGTAATATTTTATATTCTCTATAATAATTATCAAATTTTTAACCCCTTTCAACCCTTGAAAAGTACCCCTTGATAAAAAAATGTTTTTTTTTTTTTATAAAATGAAAAGGATTTAAATATTATTCCACACTCTCGAAAATGATTATCATATTCTTAAGCTTTTCTTCCCTTAAAACTACCCCTAAATTAAAACAGTAAATATATATGATTACTGCTACCATTTTACGTATATAAGTTAGTAACATAAGTTTTTGGACCATAACTCCTTCAATTTTCATGCTATCACAATTTATAAAAAACCATTGTAAAGGTAATTAAGAGAGCTACAACATCCTTTATCGCAATACATAGTAAAAAACCTTTTTCTAAAACGGTGAAGGGTTAAAGGGCTTAAGAGAGGCTGTGATTGCGCTGCCACGCGCTCTTTAAACAATCATATCTCCGTCAATTTTTGTTTAACAGAAAAAACAAAAAAAATCCAAATTGTTTGTCAGAAAAATACCTAATTTTTTTATCCCTACACTTTTATACGTATCTGTCGTCATTTTTGAGATATTATGAAAAAAAGGTGGGTGTATTAAGAATTTGAAATTTTTTGATTTTTTTTAATCGTGACTTTTTTGAAAAATATGTGTCCTGAAGCAGCCAAACTAATACAATCTATCAAACTTTTCATAATAAAGTTAATTCTAGGCGGAATACGATTAATTTTTGTTTTGGTGGAAATGGCACTTATGAAACCCATTGATTTTTAAGGATAAACATTAGATGCTCCTCTTATTTGCAATACAGCTCACTTATTTTACGTGCAAAAGACTTTTAATAGTGCTCATTTTAAAGCTTATTTCAAGCACTACAAAACCCTTTTTTATTAGAATGCATAAAATGCATCTGCTCGCCGCTAGATGGCATTGACCACATCGATTAAATTTCAGACAATATAAAAACGGCTTTGATCTTTAATATCTACCTTAATATTGCACTTAGAATACTTTATAAAAAACCAAATTGTTAGTTTTTTTACCTGCTACAATTTTGTACCTCATAAAATTTTCGATAAAACGTATATTTTTGGAGATATTTGCAAAAAACCGATGAAAAACGTGAAAAAATAGCGAATTTTCAATTGCCAATAACTTTAAAAGTATTGGATTTTTCGAAAAACTTTATAGATGATTTTTTGCTTAAAATTAAGCTTTCTATCGATATCCGAGGTTATTTTGAAGAAAAAAACAAACACCCCCGAGAAGTGGTGGCAACCACCCCCAGGGTGGTTGCGGAGTTCAAATCATTTTCACTTTTGAAGTTAAGGGTAAGATGAACCTAATTCCAAAACTGTATGCAATTCGGTTCACAGTAAAAAAATTCGGAGCAATAATGCTTCAATGACTGCACTATATCACTAATATACATCTTAGCCTGAGTGTGCAAAATGTGGTTATGTACAAAATTATCAACAAGTTTTTACAGTTGCTGGTAATTCTGTAGCTCTGCCTACCCTGTGAATGTGTCTGGGAATGAAGGCGTGATTGGATGAATATATGTAATAGAGATAGGGATTAAACGTCGTGACTTGAACACCGCCTCAGCACCAAAAAATACTTGAAAATCAAGTCAGCTGTCCAAAATAAGAATACAAATACAACGCCAACGCAAATATTACATTATTCTAAATATGAAAGCTTACTGCTATCGTTGCTGGCTATTATTGTTTTGCCTAAAATCTTTTGCCTTAAACCTTTGCTATAAGTACTTATCATATTTTAAGAACAATGTAATAAGGAAAATTTTACTATTGTTGTAGGCTACGACCAAAGTTTGTGGTTTTACGGTATACTATAAAAGCTATATGAGTAAATAGAATCTTGCATTTATTAATCACCTTGTTTTCAGTTCGAGATTGGAGCGACAATAATTTTAAAGTTCATCTGAAATGGTCTAAGCAGTATTTTAAGAAAACATGGCAGACGACATGGCTGTTAGCTACTACCGTCATCGACATAACTATCCCTTTAAACTCCTCGGCAATGAATACAAACACTACGACAATGACAACTTCAAGGATAAAGAGTGGCAAGTGATTAAAACATTATACGTAAGTCCAAGTTGGGGCTGTGAAAATAGTAGTATTAGCTCAAGTAGTAAATGCACTAATAAAGAAAGTAAGTTTCAACACCAGAACAAAAAGCCAACTATTCAGCGATTTAATAAATCAAGGCCAGGGCCGAGCGGCTTAACCACAGAAGAGTACTTTAAGATGATGACTAAAAAGTGCAGCGTCCCAGGGATCCATGGCAATGTTCACCATGGGAGGCAAGTGACAAAGAGGCGACGCTCCGACACCTACTTACACTTGAGCACCCCTTATCGAACTCAAATAATAATCAATACCGTCACATTATACCCAAAAACGTTACCCCTGGAATGCCAACATGTACTAAATAACCCACTTATGCAAGCTCAGATAAGAATTTACCGATGCCAGTTGAGTACGGCTCAAGAAAGCTGTTGCTGTTCATGTAATTCTGATGCTATGTTTGAGGTCATGAAAAGCCTTTATGACTGTTATAAAAAGAAAAATTGCGACAATTGCGACTGCATCCTGTGTGGCCATCTTCCAAAAGAGGAACGGAGGCTGGGTGAAGTGCGTAAGTCTAAAGTAAGCGTTACAGTAGGAGTAGAAACAGCGAGCACAAAACAAAGAACGAAAGAAACTATGCAAAAAGCAAAAGAGGCGGGGCTAATGACACCACTAACCGGAAAAACAAGTGAAGAAAAGGAAAAAATCATAAAAGGATTGGCTAGTCTAGGCCTTCCGCTTCCAGAAGCACAAACGAAATCCGAGAAAAAGCTAATTGAAAAGATACGGAAGGATTTGGGATTACCCCCCGAGCCAAAGACAATTGCTGAAAAAGAACGATACCGGGAAGCCGAAAGGCTTGGTCTAGTGCAGCCTTTGGAAGGCAAAACTGAATCAGAAAAAATAAAAATATTGCAACGATTGCGAGATAATGGGGTTGAACTTCCACAAGGAAGGACTCCATCAGAAAAAGCTTTGATAGCCACGATTAAGGCTGGTGAAAGACCATCTGAAAAACTTCGAAAGGTTACACCATCAGAAAAAATAAGAAAAGCAAAAGCCTCCGGACTTTTGACATCACTTGAAGGTAAAACTTCTGAACAAAAAAAGAAAATCATACAAGCTCGTTTAAAAGCTGGCTTGCCGCTACCTGAAGGTAAAACTACATCAGAAAAAGCATTAATAAAAAAAATTCAATCAGCCGCTATAAAATCTGGCATCCCGACTCCGTTTGAAAGAAAAACTAGTGCCCAAAAAGAAGTTATTTTAAAAAGTATGGTAAAAGCGGGCATCCCGCTTCCAGAAGGTAAAACAACGTCAGAGAAGGCTTTAATTAAGAAAATTTTAGCTGAATCGGTTGTACGCTCACCATCACTGAAGTTAAGAGAAGCAAAAGCTGCGGGATTGTTAACGCCTCTTGATGAAAAAACTGCATCCCAAAAAGAAAAGATCCTTAAAGGTTTAGCAAAAGCGGGAATTCCACTGCCTGAGGGTAAAACGCCGTCAGAAAAAGCACTAATTCAAAAAGTAATAAGGGAAATGGGGCTTCCTCCGGAACCAAAATCAAGAAGCATGAGGGAAAAAATTTCAAGAGCAAAGGCTGCAGGAATTGTCACTCCACTTGAGGGTAAAACACCAGCACAAAAAGAAGTCATTCTGAAAAGCATGGCGCAAGCTGGCATTCCACTTCCAGAAGGTAGAACACCGTCTGAAAAAGCCTTAATCAAGAAAATTGAGGGTGAGCCCGTTTTACGACTACCGTCACAAAAAATGCGGGAAGCAAAAGCTGCTGGACTAATAACGCCCCTTGAAGGAAAATCTCCGTCACAAAAAGAGAGAATCCTAAAAGGATTAGTCAAAGCCGGAATACCCATGCCTGAGGGTAAAACGGCGTCCGAAAAGGAACTTATTAGAAAAGTAAGAACTGATATGGGGCTCCCTCCTGAACCCAAAACACCAAGTATGAAAGAAAAAATTTCAAAAGCGCAAGCTGCTGGTTTAATTACTCCGCTTGAAGGTAAAACGCCGGCACAAAAGGAAGCTATACTAAGAAGTTTGGCTCAAGCTGGGGTTGCCTTACCTGAAGGTAGAACACCGTCCGAAAGAGCCTTGGTTAAGAAAATTGAAGCTGAGCCTGTGACGCGAGTGCCGACGGAAAAGTTGCGAGAAGCGAAAGCTGCTGGGTTACTAACACCACTTGAGGGTAAAACTTTGGCACAAAAGGAGAAAATTCTAAGAGGGTTAGCTAAATCAGGCATGCCGATGCCTGAGGGAAAAACGCCGTCGGAAAAAGCACTCATTGAAAAAGTCAGAACCGACATGGGGCTACCTCCTGCACCTACCACGATTTCAATGAAGGAAAAGATGGCAAAGGCTCAAGAAGCAGGAATCATTACACCACTAGTAGGCAAAACCCCTTCACAGAAGGAAAAAGCACTCAGAAGGATGGCAGAAGCCGGGATACCACTTCCCGAAGCTAAGACAGCATCCGGCAAGGCATTAGTTCAAAGAATTATTAAAGAAGTAGGAAGACCTGAAGACAGATTGATACTTGAGGGTAAAACTTCTGCAGAAAAAGAAAGGATTCTCAAAAGTATGGCACAAGCTGGCATTCCCCTTCCTGCGGGAAAAACAGCTTCAGAGAAGGCGATGATTCAAAAAATTAAGAAAGAAAGTTCAATTGGTTATGTGGGCCCTCCAGCTCTTCCCTCTGAAGAACGAGAAAAATTAGATAAACAAACTGCAGCAAACATACAAGAAGGAGAAGGACCAGTCGACGAATGCATTTGCCCACAATTGACACCTCAGTCTGAGAGAGTAGGCAGGGGCCCGCCAACCAGAAAAGAAGCAATGACACCTTCAGAAAAAATACGAGCAGCAAAAGCTGCTGGATTATTAACACCACTAGAAGGTAAATCTTCTGCAGAAAAAGAAAGAATTGTGAAAGGTTTGGCGAAAGCGGGAATTCCACTGCCAGAAGGTAAAACGCCGTCAGACAAAGCACTTATTCAAAAAGTAATAAGGGAAATGGGGCTTCCTCCGCAACCAAAAACTAGAAGCATGAGGGAAAAAATTTCGAAAGCACAGGCTGCAGGACTTGTCACTCCACTAGAGGGTAAAACATCAGCACAAAAAGAAGTCATTCTGAAAAGCATGGCGCAAGCTGGTATTCCACTTCCGGAAGGTAGAACGCCTTCCGAAAAAGCCTTAATCAGGAAAATTGAGGGTGAGCCCGTTGTACGATTGCCGTCACAAAAAATGCGGGAAGCAAAAGCTGCTGGACTAATAACGCCCCTTGAAGGAAAATCTGCGTCACAAAAAGAGAGAATCCTAAAAGGGTTAGCCAAAGCCGGAATACCCATGCCCAAGGGTAAAACGGTTTCTGAAAAGGAACTTATTAGAAAAGTAAGAACTGATATGGGGCTCCCTCCTGAACCCAAAACACCAAGCATGAAAGAAAAAATTTCAAAAGCGCAAGCTGCTGGTTTAATTACTCCGCTTGAAGGTAAAACGCCGGCACAAAAGGAAGCTATTCTAAGAAGTTTGGCTCAAGCTGGGGTTGCCTTACCTGAAGGTAGAACACCGTCCGAAAGAGCCTTGGTTAAGAAAATTGAAGCTGAGCCTGTGACGCGAGTGCCGACGGAAAAGTTGCGAGAAGCGAAAGCTGCTGGGTTACTAACACCACTTGAGGGTAAAACTTTGGCACAAAAGGAGAAAATTCTAAGAGGGTTAGCTAAATCAGGCATGCCGATGCCTGAGGGAAAAACGCCGTCGGAAAAAGCACTCATTGAAAAAGTCAGAACCGACATGGGGCTACCTCCTGCACCTACCACGATTTCAATGAAGGAAAAGATGGCAAAGGCTCAAGAAGCAGGAATCATTACACCACTAGTAGGCAAAACCCCTTCACAGAAGGAAAAAGCACTGAGAAGGATGGCAGAAGCCGGAATACCACTTCCCGAAGCTAAGACAGCATCCGGCAAGGCATTAGTTCAAAGAATTATTAAAGAAGTAGGAAGACCTGAAGACAGATTGATACTTGAGGGTAAAACTTCTGCAGAAAAAGAAAGGATTCTCAAAAGTATGGCACAAGCTGGCATTCCCCTTCCTGTGGGAAAAACGGCTTCTGAGAAGGCGATGATCCAAAAAGTTAAGGAAGAAAGTTCAATTAGTTATGTGGGCCCACCAGCTCTTCCCTCTGAAGAACGAGAAAAATTAGATAAACAAACTGCAGCAAATATACAAGAAGGAGAAGGACCAGTCGACGAATGCATTTGCCCACAGTTAACACCACAGTCTGAGAGAGTAGGCAGGGGCCCACCAACCAGAAAAGAGGTATTGGCACCTTCAGAAAAAATGCAAGCTGCAAAAGCTGCTGGATTATTAACACCACTAGAAGGTAAAACTTCTGCAGAAAAAGAAAGAATTGTAAAAGGTTTGGCAAAAGCGGGAATTCCACTGCCTGAGGGCAAAACGCCGTCAGAAAAAGCAATTATTCATAAAGTAATAAGGGAAATGGGGCTTCCTCCGGAACCCAAAACTAGAAGCATGAGGGGAAAAATTTCGAAAGCACAGGCTGCAGGACTTGTCACTCCACTAGAGGGTAAAACAGCAGCACAAAAAGAAGTCATTCTGAAAAGCATGGCGCAAGCTGGCATTCCACTTCCAGAAGGACGAACGCCTTCCGAAAAAGCCTTAATCAGGAAAATTGAGGGTGAGCCCGTTGTACGATTGCCGTCACAAAAAATGCGGGAAGCAAAAGCTGCGGGATTATTAACACCACTAGAAGGTAAAAGTTATGCGGAAAAAGAAAGAATTGTGAAAGGTTTAGCAAAAGCGGGAATCCCAATGCCTGAGGGTAAAACGCCGTCAGAAAAAGCACTTATTCAAAAAGTAATAAGAGATTTGGGTCTCCCTCCGGAACCAAAAACTAGAAGCATGAGGGACAAGATTTCAAAAGCACAGGCTGCAGGAATTGTCACTCCACTTGAGGGAAAAACATCAGCACAAAAAGAAGTCATTCTGAAAAGCATGGCGCAAGCTGGTATTCCACTTCCGGAAGGAAGAACGCCTTCCGAAAAAGCCTTAATCAGGAAAATTGAGGGTGAGCCCGTTGTACGATTGCCGTCACAAAAAATGCGGGAAGCAAAAGCTGCTGGCTTGATAACACCCCTTGAAGGAAAATCTGCGTCACAAAAAGAGCAAATCCTAAAAGGGTTAGCCAAAGCTGGAATACCTATGCCTGAGGGTAAAACGGCGTCCGAAAAGGAACTTATTAGAAAAGTAAGAACTGATATGGGGCTCCCTCCTGAACCCAAAACACCAAGCATGAAAGAAAAAATTTCGAAAGCGCAAGCTGCTGGTTTAATTACTCCGCTTGAAGGTAAAACGCCTGCACAAAAGGAAGCTATACTGAGAAGTTTGGCTCAAGCTGGGGTTGCATTGCCTGAAGGTAGAACACCGTCCGAAAGAGCCTTGGTTAAGAAAATTGAAGCTGAGCCTGTGGCGCGAGTGCCGACGGAAAAGTTGCGAGAAGCGAAAGCTGCTGGGTTACTAACACCACTTGAGGGTAAAACTTTGGCACAAAAGGAGAAAATTCTAAGAGGTTTAGCTAAATCAGGTATGCCAATGCCTGAGGGAAAAACGCCGTCGGAAAAAGCACTCATTGAAAAAGTCAGAACCGACATGGGGCTACCTCCTGCACCTACCACGATTTCAATGAAGGAAAAAATGGCAAAGGCTCAAGAAGCAGGAATCATAACACCACTAGTAGGCAAAACCCCTTCACAGAAGGAAAAAGCACTCAGAAGGATGGCAGAAGCCGGGATACCACTTCCCGAAGCTAAGACAGCATCCGGCAAGGCATTAGTTCAAAGAATTATTAAAGAAGTAGGAAGACCTGAAGACAGATTGATACTTGAGGGTAAAACTTCTGCAGAAAAAGAAAGGATTCTCAAAAGTATGGCACAAGCTGGCATTCCCCTTCCTGTGGGAAAAACGGCTTCTGAGAAGGCGATGATCCGAAAAGTTAAGGAAGAAAGTTCAATTAGTTATGTGGGCCCACCAGCTCTTCCCTCTGAAGAACGAGAAAAATTAGATAAACAAACTGCAGCAAATATACAAGAAGGAGAAGGACCAGTCGACGAATGCATTTGCCCACAGTTAACACCACAGTCTGAGAGAGTAGGCAGGGGCCCACCAACCAGAAAAGAGGTATTGGCACCTTCAGAAAAAATGCAAGCTGCAAAAGCTGCTGGATTATTAACACCACTAGAAGGTAAAACTTCTGCAGAAAAAGAAAGAATTGTAAAAGGTTTGGCAAAAGCGGGAATTCCACTGCCTGAGGGCAAAACGCCTTCAGAAAAAGCAATTATTCATAAAGTAATAAGGGAAATGGGGCTTCCTCCGCAACCGAAAACTAGAAGCATGAGGGAAAAAATTTCGAAAGCACAGGCTGCAGGAATTGTCACTCCACTAGAGGGTAAAACATCAGCACAAAAAGAAGTCATTCTGAAAAGTATGGCGCAAGCTGGCATTCCACTTCCGGAAGGAAGAACACCGTCCGAAAAAGCTTTAATCAAGAAAATTGAGGCTGAGCCAATTGTACGATTGCCGTCACAAAAAATGAGAGAAGCAAAAGCTGCGGGATTATTAACACCACTAGAAGGTAAAAGTTATGCAGAAAAAGAAAGAATTGTGAAAGGTTTAGCAAAAGCGGGAATCCCAATGCCTGAGGGTAAAACGCCGTCAGAAAAAGCACTTATTCAAAAAGTAATAAGAGATTTGGGTCTCCCTCCGGAACCAAAAACTAAAAGCATGAGGGACAAGATTTCAAAAGCACAGGCTGCAGGAATTGTCACTCCACTTGAGGGAAAAACATCAGCACAAAAAGAAGTCATTCTGAAAAGCATGGCGCAAGCTGGCATTCCACTTCCAGAAGGTAGAACGCCTTCCGAAAAAGCCTTAATCAGGAAAATTGAGGGTGAGCCCGTTGTACGATTGCCGTCACGAAAAATGCGGGAAGCAAAAGCTGCTGGCTTGATAACACCCCTTGAAGGAAAATCTGCGTCACAAAAAGAGCAAATCCTAAAAGGGTTAGCCAAAGCCGGAATACCCATGCCTGAGGGCAAAACGGCGTCTGAAAAGGAACTTATTAGAAAAGTAAGAACTGATATGGGTCTCCCTCCTGAACCCAAAACACTAAGCATGAAAGAAAAAATTTCGAAAGCGCAAGCTGCTGGTTTAATTACTCCGCTTGAAGGTAAAACGCCTGCACAAAAGGAAGCTATACTGAGAAGTTTGGCTCAAGCTGGCGTTGCATTGCCTGAAGGTAGAACACCATCCGAAAGAGCCTTGGTTAAGAAAATTGAGGCTGAACCTGTGACGCGAGTGCCGACGGAAAAATTGCGAGCAGCGAAAGCTGCTGGGTTACTTACACCACTTGAAGGGAAAACTTTGGCACAAAAGGAGCAAATTCTTCGAGGTTTAGCGAAATCAGGCATGCCAATGCCTGAGGGAAAAACGCCGTCGGAAAAAGCACTCATTGAAAAAGTCAGAACTGACATGGGGCTACCTCCTGCACCTACCACGATTTCGATGAAGGAAAAGATGGTAAAGGCTCAAGAAGCAGGAATCATAACACCACTAGTAGGCAAAACCCCTTCACAGAAAGAAAAAGCACTCAGAAGGATGGCAGAAGCGGGGATACCACTTCCCGAAGCTAAGACAGCATCTGGCAAGGCATTAGTTCAAAGAATTATTAAAGAAGTAGGAAGACCTGAAGACAGATTGATACTTGAGGGTAAAACTTCTGCAGAAAAAGAAAGGATTCTCAAAAGTATGGCACAAGCTGGCATTCCCCTTCCTGTGGGAAAAACGGCTTCTGAGAAGGCGATGATCCGAAAAGTTAAGGAAGAAAGTTCAATTAGTTATGTGGGCCCGCCAGCTCTTCCCTCTGAAGAACGAGAAAAATTAGATAAACAAACTGCAGCAAATATACAAGAAGGAGAAGGACCAGTCGACGAATGCATTTGCCCACAGTTAACACCACAGTCTGAGAGAGTAGGTAGGGGCCCGCCAATCAGAAAAGAAGCAATGGCGCCTTCAGAAAAAATGCGAGCAGCAAAAGCTGCTGGATTATTAACACCACTAGAAGGTAAAACTTCTGCAGAAAAAGAAAGAATTGTAAAAGGTTTGGCAAAAGCGGGAATCCCACTGCCTGAGGGCAAAACGCCTTCAGAAAAAGCACTTATTCATAAAGTAATAAGGGAAATGGGGCTTCCTCCGGAACCAAAAACTAGAAGCATGAGGGAAAAAATTTCGAAAGCACAGGCTGCAGGACTTGTCACTCCACTAGAGGGTAAAACATCAGCACAAAAAGAAGTCATTCTGAAAAGCATGGCGCAAGCTGGCATTCCACTTCCGGAAGGAAGAACGCCTTCTGAAAAAGCCCTAATCAGGAAAATTGAGGGTGAGCCCGTTGTACGATTGCCGTCACAAAAAATGCGGGAAGCAAAAGCTGCTGGCTTGATAACACCCCTTGAAGGAAAATCTGCGTCACAAAAAGAGCAAATCCTAAAAGGGTTAGCCAAAGCCGGAATACCCATGCCTGAGGGCAAAACGGCGTCAGAAAAGGAACTTATTAGAAAAGTAAGAACTGATATGGGGCTCCCTCCTGAACCCAAAACACCAAGCATGAAAGAAAAAATTTCAAAAGCGCAAGCTGCTGGTTTAATTACTCCGCTTGAAGGTAAAACGCCTGCACAAAAGGAAGCTATACTGAGAAGTTTGGCTCAAGCTGGCGTTGCATTGCCTGAAGGTAGAACACCGTCCGAAAGAGCCTTGGTTAAGAAAATTGAAGCTGAGCCTGTGGCGCGAGTGCCGACGGAAAAGTTGCGAGAAGCGAAAGCTGCTGGGTTACTTACACCACTTGAAGGTAAAACTTTGGCACAAAAGGAGCAAATTCTAAGAGGGTTAGCTAAATCAGGCATGCCAATGCCTGATGGAAAAACGCCGTCGGAAAAAGCACTCATTGAAAAAGTCAGAACTGACATGGGGCTACCTCCTGCACCTACAACGATTTCAATGAAGGAAAAGATGGCAAAGGCTCAAGAAGCAGGAATAATAACACCACTAGTAGGCAAAACGCCTTCACAGAAAGAAAAAGCACTCAGAAGAATGGCAGAAGCCGGTATACCACTTCCCGAAGCTAAGACAGCATCTGGCAAGGCGTTAGTTCAAAGAATTATTAAAGAAGTAGGAAGACCTGAAGACAGATTGCTACTTGAGAGTAAAACTTCTGCAGAAAAAGAAAGGATTCTCAAAAGTATGGCACAAGCTGGCATTCCCCTTCCTGCGGGGAAAACAGCTTCAGAGAAGGCGATGATTCAAAAAATTAAGGAAGAAAGTTCAATTAGTTATGTGGGCCCACCAGCTCTTCCCTCTGAAGAACGAGAAAAATTAGATAAACAAACTGCAGCAAATATACAAGAAGGAGAAGGACCAGTCGACGAATGCATTTGCCCACAGTTAACACCACAGTCTGAGAGAGTAGGCAGGGGCCCGCCAATCAGAAAAGAAGCAATGGCGCCTTCAGAAAAAATGCGAGCAGCAAAAGCTGCTGGATTATTAACACCACTAGAAGGTAAAACTTCTGCAGAAAAAGAAAGAATTGTAAAAGGTTTGGCAAAAGCGGGAATTCCACTGCCTGAGGGCAAAACGCCGTCAGAAAAAGCAATTATTCATAAAGTAATAAGGGAAATGGGGCTTCCTCCGGAACCCAAAACTAGAAGCATGAGGGAAAAAATTTCGAAAGCACAGGCTGCAGGACTTGTCACTCCACTAGAGGGTAAAACATCAGCACAAAAAGAAGTCATTCTGAAAAGCATGGCGCAAGCTGGCATTCCACTTCCGGAAGGAAGAACGCCTTCCGAAAAAGCCTTAATCAGGAAAATTGAGGGTGAGCCCGTTGTACGATTGCCGTCACAAAAAATGCGGGAAGCAAAAGCTGCGGGATTATTAACACCACTAGAAGGTAAAAGTTATGCGGAAAAAGAAAGAATTGTGAAAGGTTTAGCAAAAGCGGGAATCCCAATGCCTGAGGGTAAAACGCCGTCAGAAAAAGCACTTATTCAAAAAGTAATAAGAGATTTGGGTCTCCCTCCGGAACCAAAAACTAGAAGCATGAGAGACAAGATTTCAAAAGCACAGGCTGCAGGAATTGTCTCTCCACTTGAAGGAAAAACATCAGCACAAAAAGAAGTAATTCTGAAAAGCATGGCGCAAGCTGGCATTCCACTTCCGGAAGGAAGAACGCCTTCCGAAAAAGCCTTAATCAAGAAAATTGAGGGTGAGCCCGTTGTACGATTGCCGTCACAAAAAATGCGGGAAGCAAAAGCTGCTGGACTAATAACCCCCCTTGAAGGAAAATCTCCGTCACAAAAAGAGCAAATCCTAAAAGGGTTAGCCAAAGCCGGAATACCTTTGCCTGAGGGTAAAACGGCGTCTGAAAAGGAACTTATTAGAAAAGTAAGAACTGATATGGGTCTCCCTCCTGAACCCAAAACACCAAGCATGAAAGAAAAAATTTCAAAAGCGCAAGCTGCTGGTTTAATTACTCCGCTTGAAGGTAAAACGCCTGCACAAAAGGAAGCTATACTGAGAAGTTTGGCTCAAGCTGGCGTTGCATTGCCTGAAGGTAGAACACCGTCCGAAAGAGCCTTGGTTAAGAAAATTGAAGCTGAGCCTGTGGCGCGAGTGCCGACGGAAAAGTTGCGAGAAGCGAAAGCTGCTGGGTTACTAACACCACTTGAAGGTAAAACTTTGGCACAAAAGGAGAAAATTCTAAGAGGGTTAGCTAAATCAGGTATGCCAATGCCTGAGGGAAAAACACCGTCAGAAAAAGCACTCATTGAAAAAGTCAGAACCGACCTGGAGCTACCTCCTGCACCGACCACGGTTTCGATGAAGGAAAAAATGGCAAAGGCTCAAGCAGCAGGAATCATTACACCACTAGTAGGCAAAACGCCTTCACAGAAAGAAAAAGCACTCATAAGGATGGCAGAAGCCGGGATACCACTTCCCGAAGCTAAGACAGCATCTGGCAAGGCATTAGTTCAAAGAATTATTAAAGAAGTAGGAAGACCTGAAGACAGATTGATACTTGAGGGTAAAACTTCTGCAGAAAAAGAAAGGATTCTCAAAAGTATGGCACAAGCTGGCATTCCCCTTCCTGTGGGAAAAACGGCTTCTGAGAAGGCGATGATCCGAAAAGTTAAGGAAGAAAGTTCAATTAGTTATGTGGGCCCACCAGCTCTTCCCTCTGAAGAACGAGAAAAATTAGATAAACAAACTGCAGCAAATATACAAGAAGGAGAAGGACCAGTCGACGAATGCATTTGCCCACAGTTAACACCACAGTCTGAGAGAGTAGGCAAGGGCCCGCCAACCAGAAAAGAAGCAATGGCACCTTCAGAAAAAATGCGTGCAGCAAAAGCTGCTGGTTTGTTAACACCGCTAGAAGGTAAAACTACTGCAGAAAAAGAAAGAATTGTAAAAGGTTTGGCAAAAGCGGGAATTCCACTGCCTGAGGGCAAAACGCCGTCAGAAAAAGCAATTATTCATAAAGTAATAAGGGAAATGGGGCTTCCTCCGGAACCCAAAACTAGAAGCATGAAGGAAAAAATTTCGAAAGCACAGGCTGCAGGACTTGTAACTCCACTTGAAGGTAAAACATCAGCACAAAAAGAAGTAATTCTGAAAAGCATGGCGCAAGCTGGCATTCCACTTCCGGAAGGAAGAACACCTTCCGAAAAAGCTTTAATTAAGAAAATTGAGGCCGAGCCGATTGTACGATTGCCGTCACAAAAAATGAGAGAAGCAAAAGCTGCGGGATTATTAACACCACTTGAAGGTAAGAGTTATGCAGAAAAGGAAAGAATTGTGAAAGGTTTAGCAAAAGCGGGAATCCCAATGCCTGAGGGTAAAACGCCGTCAGAAAAAGCACTTATTCAAAAAGTAATAAGAGATTTGGGTCTCCCTCCGGAACCAAAAACTAGAAGCATGAGGGACAAGATAACAAAAGCACGGGCTGCAGGAATTGTCACTCCACTTGAAGGAAAAACATCAGCACAAAAAGAAGTAATTCTGAAAAGCATGGCGCAAGCTGGCATTCCACTTCCAGAAGGACGAACGCCGTCAGAAAAGGCCTTAATCAAGAAAATTGAGGGTGAGCCCGTTGTACGATTGCCATCACAAAAAATGCGGGAAGCAAAAGCTGCTGGACTAATAACCCCCCTTGAAGGAAAATCTCCGTCACAAAAAGAGCAAATCCTAAAAGGGTTAGCTAAAGCCGGAATACCTATGCCTGAGGGTAAAACGGCGTCCGAAAAGGAACTTATTAGAAAAGTAAGAACTGATATGGGGCTCCCTCCTGAACCCAAAACATTAAGCATGAAAGAAAAAATTTCAAAGGCGCAAGCTGCTGGTTTAATTACTCCGCTTGAAGGTAAAACGCCTGCACAAAAGGAAGTTATACTGAGAAGTTTGGCTCAAGCTGGGGTTGCCTTACCTGAAGGTAGAACACCGTCCGAAAGAGCCTTGGTTAAGAAAATTGAGGCTGAACCTGTGACCCAAGTGTCAACGGAGAAGTTGCGAGAAGCGAAAGCTGCTGGGCTACTTACACCACTTGAAGGTAAAACTTTGGCACAAAAGGAGCAAATTCTAAGAGGTTTAGCTAAATCAGGCATGCCAATGCCTGAGGGAAAAACGCCGTCAGAAAAAGCACTCATTGAAAAAGTCAGAACAGATATGGAGTTACCTCCTGCACCGACCACGGTTTCAATGAAGGAAAAAATGGCAAAGGCTCAAGCAGCAGGAATCATAACACCACTAGTAGGTAAAACCCCTTCACAGAAAGAAAAAGCACTCAGAAGAATGGCAGAAGCCGGTATACCACTTCCCGAAGCTAAGACAGCATCTGGCAAGGCATTAGTTCAAAGAATTATTAAAGAAGTAGGAAGACCTGAAGACAGATTGATACTTGAGGGTAAAACTTCTGCAGAAAAAGAAAGGATTCTCAAAAGTATGGCACAAGCTGGCATTCCCCTTCCTGTGGGAAAAACGGCTTCTGAGAAGGCGATGATCCGAAAAGTTAAGGAAGAAAGTTCAATTAGTTATGTGGGCCCACCAGCTCTTCCCTCTGAAGAACGAGAAAAATTAGATAAACAAACTGCAGCAAATATACAAGAAGGAGAAGGACCAGTCGACGAATGCATTTGCCCACAGTTAACACCACAGTCTGAGAGAGTAGGCAGGGGCCCGCCAACCAGAAAAGAAGCAATGGCACCTTCAGAAAAAATGCGAGCAGCAAAAGCTGCTGGATTATTAACACCGCTAGAAGGTAAAACTTCTGCAGAAAAAGAAAGAATTGTAAAAGGTTTGGCAAAAGCGGGAATTCCACTGCCTGAGGGCAAAACGCCTTCAGAAAAAGCAATTATTCATAAAGTAATAAGGGAAATGGGGCTTCCTCCGGAACCCAAAACTAGAAGCATGAAGGAAAAAATTTCGAAAGCACAGGCTGCAGGACTTGTAACTCCACTTGAAGGTAAAACATCAGCACAAAAAGAAGTAATTCTGAAAAGCATGGCGCAAGCTGGCATTCCACTTCCGGAAGGAAGAACACCTTCCGAAAAAGCTTTAATCAAGAAAATTGAGGCTGAGCCAATTGTACGATTGCCGTCACAAAAAATGAGAGAAGCAAAAGCTGCGGGATTATTAACACCACTAGAAGGTAAAAGTTATGCAGAAAAAGAAAGAATTGTGAAAGGTTTAGCAAAAGCGGGAATCCCAATGCCTGAGGGTAAAACGCCGTCAGAAAAAGCACTTATTCAAAAAGTAATAAGAGATTTGGGTCTCCCTCCGGAACCAAAAACTAGAAGCATGAGGGACAAGATAACAAAAGCACGGGCTGCAGGAATTGTCACTCCACTTGAGGGAAAAACATCAGCACAAAAAGAAGTAATTCTGAAAAGCATGGCGCAAGCTGGCATTCCACTTCCAGAAGGACGAACGCCGTCAGAAAAGGCCTTAATCAAGAAAATTGAGGGTGAGCCCGTTGTACGATTGCCGTCACAAAAAATGCGGGAAGCAAAAGCTGCTGGCTTGATAACACCCCTTGAAGGAAAATCTGCGTCACAAAAAGAGCAAATCCTAAAAGGGTTAGCTAAAGCCGGAATACCTATGCCTGAGGGTAAAACGGCGTCCGAAAAGGAACTTATTAGAAAAGTAAGAACTGATATGGGGCTCCCTCCTGAACCCAAAACATTAAGCATGAAAGAAAAAATTTCAAAGGCGCAAGCTGCTGGTTTAATTACTCCGCTTGAAGGTAAAACGCCTGCACAAAAGGAAGCTATACTGAGAAGTTTGGCTCAAGCTGGGGTTGCCTTACCTGAAGGTAGAACACCGTCCGAAAGAGCCTTGGTTAAGAAAATTGAGGCTGAACCTGTGACCCGAGTGCCAACGGAGAAGTTGCGAGAAGCGAAAGCTGCTGGGCTACTTACACCACTTGAAGGTAAAACTTTGGCACAAAAGGAGAAAATTCTAAGAGGGTTAGCCCAAGCAGGAGTTCCCTTACCTACGGGTAAAACACCGTCGGAAAAGGAACTCATTCAAAAAGTGAGAACTGATTTAGGACTCCCTCCAGAACCAAAAAGTCAAAGCATGAAGGAAAAAATGACCAAAGCACAGGCTGCGGGTTTAATCACTCCATTAGAAGGTAAAACGTCGGCACAAAAGGAAGTTATTCTTAAGAGTTTGGCGCAAGCTGGAATACAACTACCTGAAGGTAGAACAGCGTCTGAAAAAGAGTTAGTTAAAAAAATTGCCAGGGAAGTTCCTCTTGAGGGTAAAACAGCTTCAGAAAAAGCGATGATCGCCAGAATCAAAGAGGAAAGTAGGCAAGGTTTTGTGGGTCCACCTCTTCTATCGTCCGAAGAGAGAAGGAAATTGGACAATGAAACTGGAAAAAATATACAAGAGGGAGAAGGGCCGGTTGACGAATGCATTTGCCCATCTTTTGCCCCAGAATTTTCAGCAAAAGCACCGCCTCGATTAGAGGATATGTTGGCTCTTGAGGGCAAATCACCTGCGGAAAAAGAAAAGATGTTTAGAAGTATGGCACAAGCTGGTGTACCACTTCCAGAAGGTAGAACACGCTCAGAGAAGTCCATGATCAAAAAAATTCAAATGGAAAAAGGAAAACCATCTAAAATCATATCTGATAAAATAGCCAGAGCTAAAGAGCTCGGTTTACTGACTCCTCTGGCGGGAAAGACAAAATCAGAGAAAGAAAAAATAGTAAGAGGTTTAGCTGATGTTGGGTTACCACTACCAGACGGTGCAACGGCATCAGAAAAACGCCTTATCTCAAAAGTTGCCTCAGAAAGAATGAAAAAGGCTAAAATGGCAGGTCTTTTGACTCCTTTAGAAGGTAAATCAAGATCAGAAAAAGAAAGAATTGTCAAAGAATTAGCAGACGCTGGACTTCCTTTGCCGGAAGGTAAAACAGCATCGGAGAAAGCTATGATTAAACAGATTCGAAGGGAACGCGAAGTAACTCCATCACTAAAGAAAAAACTCATATCAGCTAAGACAGGAACCGATGCTGTGAGAAGAGGAGCTTTGGCTGAAGGTATTCAAGAAGAGGTTGAGGAAATCATAAAAACTACCACATGTGAAAGGGCTTGTGGCTGTGACAAAAAGAAAATAAGATTTAAACACAGCTATGTTAAGATCAGAGTAACATCGCCCGATATTTCGTCATTTTGTCCGTGCCCTGGCGAGTGCGTACCTGGAGTAAAAAGCGGCGTTTTCACCGATAACGAGGGCATAAAGGTTACCGTTGGCAGAGTAGCAGGCGGACCTTCGTTGGTGTCCAGAAATGCTAAAGATGAAATACCAAAACAAACTCCCGAATCTGACCACGATCTGTATAACCATAGTTATATTTCTTTACAATTAGATTCCGTGAGTACTGACTGCACGACTGATGGTTCAGGGTCTAAATCTACCGTGTACATTTACAATTCTGAAAGTGACGTCAGCATTACCGATATTAAACGTTTTTTGCATAAAAATATTACCAAACATGATTGTGACAATAACTTGAGTGATTATTATGACGAGGATAAGCCTTTATCATATATTTACCAATCTCGCTTCAAGTCAAAAACGAGCAACCATTACAACCGAACGTCTTCACGAGTAACTCTGAAACATGTTGTTTCAAAGGATTATGTTTCAAATTCGAGCTCAGGGTCATTTTATCTCATTGAAACAGAATCAACTGACTCTGATTACAGCAATGGAACACTAAGTCTTCTTTCTTTTTTGGCAAGAAACTTATTAGTAGCAAAAGACTCTTCTGGCCTTAAAACGTCTGACGACGAATCCTCACACTATGATAAAAAAATATGTTCTAAACGGCCGGTAGATAATCGAGATTTGGTATCAGTTTACACCCTTCTAAGGTAATTATTTATACAGTGAATAATGAATAGGTAAATATTTGACATCAGGAAATGTCGTAACCACAATTATTTCTGAAAATGTACAGACTGACAAATATGACATGTATACAAAAATTAATAAGTAAATGATAACTGTCAAAGTGCAATTGTGAAAGATACAGAATAGATGTGTTAATAAATGGGGTACCTACCTATTATTTTATCGAAACACCTTTTAACGAACTTGTCAGTACGCATACTTTTCGTTACATCGAAAGGCATTTCTTGCCGCAAGATATATTTTTTTTTGTAGTCGCAAGTCTACCCTAGCCTAACCCACGCCACTTAATGAATGTTTGAGATTTCTTAAAAACATCTTGGTTTCAGCAGTTCGATAAAATAAAATTCGACGAAATGGTACAATCGATGAAGTTAAATTCGATAAAATGATGGGTTACCTGATAAATGGTTATAACTAGGGTTAGGACTTTTGGTGTACTAGAATCCATGGAGTCACTATTTCCTAATTAAGCCTACTTAAAAAGAGGGTTCTATGTATGTTCCACTGTATGTATATTTTTTTTATGTATGTTCACCATGTACGTTGTAATATCTCCGTCAATTGTAGATCGATTTAAAAAAAACAATTTCGCTTTGATAGGGTATACTTTTGAGGGGGTGTGATCTGATGAGGGGATCCGTAAGGAATTGAGGGAACTCCTCAAATATTTATAAGCATACGAGTACATAAGTTCAGCATTTGCATTTGGTGAAGTGAAACTGATGATGAAGACCACAGATGGCCATCGGAATTCCTCGACGGTACCTTACTAAAGGGTTGCGGTAAGATAACTCGACTGAGAGAGTTGAGTGGACTATAAGGAAGACATTGAATTGCTTAAATTATGGGTACGACTTTCCCGCGTCGTTGCTTGAGGCGAGTTAGAAATGTCTTAAGTTTTATGTCAAATAAGAAGTGGGCCTGCTTAACAGCTATCTACTCGTATGTTCACAATAATGTTTAAAATAAAATAATTGTTTTTAAAACAAAAAACCGCCTTTTATAAACGAAAAATGGGAGACATATGGGAGACTCAGGTACAATGTTTGAACCAAAAGCCGTCAGTTGGAATACCTACTATTATAATTATATAAGATGTTATTTTCTGCGTTTTTGTAGGAGGTCTTTTGTTTTTAAAAACATTAATTTGTTATAATAAACGTACCACATTGAAGTTGACCTCTAGTATTGTTATAAGTACAGTGTGGAAAAATAAGTCGGCCCCTGGAGGGAAACTACCCTCTGTTGGCTCATTTTACTTAAAGGAGACATTTCTTTATTTTTAAAAAGAATCAAATTCTTTATTTTTAAAAAGAATCTTATTCTTTATTTTTAAAAAGAATCAAACCGCATTTAAAGATTTTCTAAAATTTGCTAGTTTCAACCGGGAATCAAACCAGCTAAAAATGTAAAAAATTAAAACTCGCTGTTTTATTCTTCTAATCGATAGGAGTATTGTTCGGGATTAAAATCTCTAAGAAACACTTTAGTCTAAGATATAGTTAAGAAAATCTTTGAATGCAGTTTTGTATCTTTTTGAAAATAAAAGAATGTCTCCTTTAAGTATAATGAGCCAACTTAAGGCATTAAGGTTTTTTATTTTATTGTAAATATGTTTATTTTACATAGTACCATAAGCTAAATGTCGCCTAACTGTCAGGCCCGACTTATTTTTCCACCCTGTAGAGGTATATTATTTAGTTTTACAACTTTAGTCAAATTTGTATGAACGCCAAACATTTGTCTTTTTCAAATCCTTATAAAATGAAATATTCGATTTCAACAGAGATAAATTGTATCTATGCGAAAAACGCTAGCGTCCCTTATTGGGTCATTATTCGAGCGTTTCAACCGCCTCACTTTTGTGGACACATTTTTGAAGAATCGGGCGTAGGTATATTTTGATGGCATTTTTGGATATTTGTTGATGTCCGGTAAACTTAGATACCTAAACAGAAACAAAATCGAAATCTGCAGCCACTTCTACAAAAATGTGACCACCAAAGTGATTCGGAATAATCGCCCAAATAATGACCCTATTATGTGACCACCATTGTAATAATGTTTCAGACAAAGCAGAAGGTACAGAAATTTCGTGAACAACGCGTATGTTTATCATCTTTCTGACACAAGAGTGCAATCGTCGGGAAAACAAGAGAAATCGGAGAAGAGCAGCAGTTCGGATGAGTCGTATTCTCCTCCTAGGAAGAATTTATCCGATTCTTCCATCTTTTTAATGGTTTCCACGGAGACGGGGTCTTACACCGGTAGTAGCACGTCGGAAGACTGCCAAATCGTGGTGAATTCGTCGAATATATTCGAAAGTTTGCGGCTGGACTCGATCTGTAAGTACCTATTTAGGGTTTTCGTACCCAAAAGAGTGCCACGGGGGACCCTTTTAATAAGCCTCCGCTCTCCGTGTGTCCGTGGCTGGCTATATCTTATGTTATGAGCCGTATTAGTGTATGTACTCGTACATGCATTGCCGCTAGAACAACAAATATTAGGTATAAATATATTTTCTCAAACATGCAATGAAATGTTGGCGTTATGTTAAGTTTTATGGCTCCAAAGTGTCACGTTGCACTTTATATTTTGCAGAGTTAAAGTGTTTTTTCCTCGCAAATGTGATGAAAACCATTGTGTGTATCACAGGCAGTAAGGGGATTACTAACTCGAGTCATTAAAAGCCCTCCGCCTTCGGCGTCGGGCTTCTAACACTCTCGTTAGTAATTCCCTTCTTACTACCCTTGATGCACAATGTACTATTAACATGCAATTACTTTTCTTCCCTAGGGTGGACATAATTATCAATTAACTTTTTTGAGTGATCTATTTTTTTATTTCATTGTATATGTTTGAGAAAAGCACTATACGTACCTCGCCGTGAAAAGGGGTTGCCAGCCTCGTAACTATCCTATATATCGTCTATATCACTCGGCCGGCAGCCCCCTACTTCCCAGCCTCTGTAGTAATGTTCTATTCTTTTTACTAGCTTGTTTTTGTGTCCCACTGCTGGGCACAGGTCTCCAAAATAAAAATAAATAAACTGGTCAAGTAAAAACAATAAAAAAAACACAATTTTTAAAACGTTATTTTTCTGGAAAGCACGCTTTGGTTACGAGGAAGATGTTCATCGAATTCACGTAAAAAAAAAACAGATTTTTGCTCATTGTGGTGGGACTGGATCGTTATCGATATTACCCTTATTTTGACCAAATGTTTCTTGATAATCAGGAGTGTTAATGGTGACAAAAAAACTGTAAATAGGGTATTTGACAAGAGTGAAATTAAATGTTGTTTTCATTACTTATCAACAGATAAACATTATAAAAATACTAGGAAAACATCAATAGTTTATTCATCCTATTAATCCAACAATAAGGACGCTGTTTGATTGTGACGTCACAAGATAGTAATCCCTATAAATTCCATAGTAACGGAGCGTCTTTGATGTTTCATGAAATGAAGCTGATTTGACTTTAGTCAAATACCGTATTATATGACTGCTCTGTTATTTTATTACCATGACGACACTCATTACACAACTATTTATGTCTATTACCGTGACAAACATACGCTTCGAGTATCATTATAGGTAACACCGTTAACGATAGTTAAATTAGCGTTTGCGAGTAGAAAAACAACATTGTACTGTTCTAATTAAATTGAATTTTTTAGTGGAACCGAGTTCGTGCTGCGCAAATCTGCGCAAACGTATAAAGAGAAAGAAAAAAAAAGGATTCACACTATCAAACATAGGCGGAAAATTCTTTGTTGAACCTAAGACAAGGTTAGATTCGAAAATGAGTCAGGTGGAATGTCAGACCTCCGATGTCACAGTGAGGGGAAAGTCGGACGTGTTCTCGAATGAGATCGGGGTGGACCCGTGCGCTGTCGGCCCGTGCGTTTGCGCATTTAAAAATGGCGAATGTCTATGTCAAAACAAACGGCGTGATGCTGTGGCCGAAGCCATCTCCTCCATCATCGATGGGCAGCAGGGTGGCATGGATGACGGTACGTTAGATTTTATGTTATACTAGCTGTTCCCGTGTCCACTTCGTTGGGCAAAACATTTTTTTTAAGTTAATAATTTTCCCGCTAATTCCCGTTCCCGTGGGAATTTCGGGAATTCCTTTCTTAGTGCACCTCTACGGTACCTAAGCTACGTCCCTTCCAAATTTCAAGTGCCTACGTTTAGCCGTTTAGGCTGTGCGTTGATATGTCAGTCAGTCAGTCAGTTTCTCCTTTTATATTATGTCATATTTTGAGCTCAAATAGCTCGTTACACCATATTAATTGTATACATGCAGCGGTTTCTATATTCAAACTGCGGATAGATAAGGCTTACTTCGGGTTAAAATTTGACATTTGCCCACACAAAATGTGTAAAATTTTAACCTGAAGTAACCCTACGAGTATCCGTTCGCGGTTTGAATATAGGAACCGCTGCATGTATACAATTAATATGGTGTAACGAGCTATTTGAGGTCAATTAATGATACCTTATAATGACGCTGACTGTACATGGCTTCATGCAAATTGAATACCTACTTATCAAAAGATTTTCTTGATAATTTGAAATGGAATTAGATAATTAAGAAAATATATTGGTAGGTATCTGTAAGTTCGTTTTCAATTTTTTTTTAATTATAATTTTATAACAGGGTAAATACACAACCGACTTTAAAAATCCTTTCACGAATTACAAGCTACATTATACCAGACTAATTTAAAAGGCAATTTTTTCTTTTGTTTAAACCGGAGCGAAGCGAGTGCGAGTCGCCGGTGTGCTACAAAGACCGAAAACAACCGGGTTAAGAATACTAATAAAATATCCCTCGATGTTAGAGTAGAATAGGCGAGATTGGTCTAAACTCTTGCACCCTTACTTATAAACAGTTGTAGCAGTAACTTGGAATAGTTTTCACCATGCTTTTTCACTTTCTGTCAGATACATATGTCACAATTACAGATAAGGCCAAAGCATGGCATAAACTATTCCAAGCTTATTCCAAGTTTATAAGAAAGGGGGTTGCTGTTTATCTAAAAAAAAAACAGTCTCTAATTTTAACGTAATTTAAAGTACAGTCAAAGACATAAGTCGCTAAACAAAATAAAGCTACGAAATGAACTGTACACGAGAACTCTCCATGTGTTAATATACAAAGGTATGTTCAAAACTCCTTGCTCGTCATGAACGTTCAAAAGTCCCTAAACACTACCATAACTTAATTAACGCCAAAAGTCGCTGGACACTTAAACTCGATGCAATAATCCAAAAGTCACTATAAGCTAAAAATTCCACGAAGAAGTCCAAAATTATATTTATATTAAATATCGATCCCTAAGTGCACAATCGTACTAAATGATTTCTTTTTGCCAGTAAAGTATGTGTTAATGGACTTTCGTAGCCATCAATGATAATCTTATTCTGTAGATTTATAAAGTCCAGCAACTTTTGATAAAATATTGTTTACTAACATTTGACATTCTGCAATGTTTACATACTTAGATTTGATCAACAATTTGTTCAGTGACATATGGAACTTTACATTGTGCAGATGTTTTGAAAATTTGGATCTGTTCATCAATTTATGTCTTCGACTGTACCTACTTTACCTAACAAGATCAGCATGATGACAAGCGTCCTAGAAATTAAAAACGGAATTGCAAAGAAAAACACGAAATCAAACAAGAGGACGCTTTTCAACAGGAGTTCGGCTGTCATTGTTTTTATATCTCGTTCTCGCACATAGGCTATGCTATTGGCTAACACACTCACAATCGAAATCGTTTTCATTTTGAAAATCGAAGACTCTGAAACAATGCCTTTATACAATACTGCTACAACTCAAAAAATGATGACGTTGTAAAGAAAACTTTAAATATAAAGTGTTCTGAATTTAAATGCAACAATAACTCATTTTAAGATGCCGCACTCTTTCATAAAGGCAACGAATTGTTCCGCATTGAAGTCGATTGCGAGTGCATTATGCAACAGGCCAGCAGCCCCCTTCTTCACCCATAAACTTATTATACTAGCGTAATAGACGGACAGTGGTGCGAGTGAAAAACACAATCATTACAGCATAGCCTATGTGCGAGAACGAGATAAAAAAACAATGACAGCCGAACTCCTGTTGAAAAGCGTCCTCTTGTTTGATTTCGTGTTTTTCTTTGCAATTCCGTTTTTAATTTTTATTAAGAAAAAGTCAGTTAGGGCCTGTTTCACAATCGACAAGTAAATTTATCTGTCACATAAAGTTGTCTCTCTCCTTGTCTATTTTCAAGAGTACGACAAAGAAAGGGCTAAACTTATCCGTCAAATATCCTTTACTTGTCGATTGTGAAACAGGCGGTAAGTATTTTGTTTTTAATAGAACACGTCACTATACGAACTCTTATACAAAATCTGCTCGAATACCAATTTCTCCAGGTTTCCTGTTAAGCCAGTTATTAGAGAAAAATGTATAAGGATAATAAATCAAATAGGCTGGGAGCCTCGCGAGAAATCGGTGGCGTGCAGCAAACACTTCAAGGAAAACTATTTTATGTAAAGAAATCACCGAAAAGTAGGTACAGTAGGATACAATTTAATATGGCGCGCGGATGAATCACTAATAGACTTTTGATCAACGGTATATATATAATATACCTATTAATCGTGTCATGTTACTTGTACCTATGGTTAGCGGCAACTTATGTTGAACAGTGAGCATCTCTAAAATTGACACATTTACAAATTTGCAGTCAAACGAGACCTCGTTTGTCTATAATGCTAGTATAATAAGTTTATGATTTTACCATCTTGATAATGACACGTGACAGGTGACTATTTGGTATACCTACAATGCAAAGTTAACACGCTGATACAGTCACGAGATTAAATTTGGTACCCACCTTAGGTCCAAAGTCAATCTGACATTCTACAACAATAAGGTTGAGTTTCCTAAAAGTTACAAATGACTTGACATCTCTAATGACATGGACGACTTCAAGCATATTTTTCTTGAAATAGGTCCCAAATTAACGCTCGTGACCGTACATCACTGGGTTTCATTTAAGCTGCGCCGACGCTGACTGTACTGATTAGGTAGGTATATCGCTTCGTATGAAATGAACAATCTATCTTGTTTATTCTAGGGGCATCCTACATCGAAGCATTCAGCCAGACCCTATCATTGCGTTCTTTAACTTCAAACTACGGCCACATTGCTCCTGGCCAACTACAGAAAACGGCGCTGCAAGATAACGTCATAAGCGGAATGGACAGTCTGAGCACACAAACGTGTTCAAAATGTAATGGTTTTTATCCAATGCAAAGTCTTGAAGAAAGTGTGTACTCTATGAAAGAGATGAAACCCACCTTAGAGCCCAGCAACCAGCTAGTGCCATTCAGCCCTGATACTGGCACCCGCGACAAAGGCAGCTCGAACCCGGCCTTCTACAACCCACGTAAAACGAAATCAAAGCGCATTCAAAATGATCTCGCAGGTTGCGCGGCAGATTGCCTTAGTAGCGATAGGCCAGTCAAGAAAAATCTTCGCCTCATGACGACAAAAGGAGACAAGAAAAGTGGTGATAGTGCTGCTGGCAGTGGTGGTGACAGTGGTGGTGAGTGCAGTCCGGACTGTAAAGGTGTCAAGGCATCGAAGGCTCCGAAGGCTCCAAAGGCTCCGAAGCTGCCGCCGCCGCACTATTCAGATTTTGAGTCTCCGGGGCATACTTTACAAGGGAAGGCCTATTTAAAAGAAGGGGGGCCGGACTTATCAGAAGTTGAGTGCGGTCCTAAGACCAAAAAAAAAACTGTAAGACGACCGGTCAGGCGAATGAGGACAGTCGGCGTTGGACCGACAGGAAAAATGACAGGTATGTACAGTCATTACGCATGAACCTACTCAGTTGAGTAGGTGCGTTTAATCCTGCGGTAGTGGAGCGGTACGGGAGGGTATACGAGCCCCAATGCATAATAGATCGTCTAGTTGCCCTTCAAAATACAATATTTAATTGTAAGACAGATATTTAATCCCGGATTGACTTTGATGATTAATGGAATACGCTACACACGAGGTCATTACACCTAGTTTAATCTTATGATGTACAAAGTGTGATCATTTTAACGATCTTAATGTAATTCTATCATAAAGTTATCATCTTGTAAGCAAAAAATTACGTCTAGTTCATATTTGACGCAAAACAGGTCGTCTATTTAAAATTAAAACTGCTTTTTAAGTGATATGATGTAAAATAATAGTTCAAATTGAATAAGCAGTATTCTCTGTCATCTAATAGGTCAACGGGCTATATAAAAAGCCAAATTACAAGCAAATTATCATTACTTCTTAATCATTATTTTATAAAAATGCCACGAGGTAAACCAGTGCCCGAAGAAGTGCGGAAAATTATCATTTCTCATAACAATAAGGGCAAATCGACGTACCAAATATCCAAGGACCTGTCGTTGCCACGATCTACAATTCAAACAATCATCGAGCATCATCGAAAACACGGAACAGTCTCCTGTTTAAAGAAAACTGGCCGTCCACGAATAACTAGCAAAGCAGAAAACAGGATTCTGAGGAAGATCCTAAAGAAAAATCGTCGTGCAAGAGCAGGTGAACTTACCGTACTATGGCGTGACGCTATTAAAAATAATATATCAGTCGACACCTGCAAGAGAGTGCTGAAGAAAAGGGGCTACGGTTTTTACACAGCTAAAGAGAAACCGTTACTTACTCAAAAACAGAAAACAACAGGTTGAAATTCGCTAAAGAACACAGAAACTGGACTGCCGATCAATGGCGAAGAATAATATGGAGCGACGAATCGAAATTCGACGTCACAGTTGGTGATGAACGAAGTAAAGTCATTCGAGAAAAAGGAGAGGCATTTCATAATGACTGTCTTAAGCGAAAGGTGAAGTTTCCGGCATCTTTGATGATTTGGGGCTGTATGTCGGCACAGGGTGTAGGCCGACTGCAATTTATAGATGGAACCGTCAATGCCGAGAAATACAAAAGTATCTTGGAAGAGAGTTTGCTGCCGTCTATACCGAAGTTGAAACTTAGAAATGCATTTACTTTTCAACAAGACGGTGCCTCATGCCATACCGCCAAAACAAAGAAGGCGTGGTTGAAGTCCAAAAAAATCCCTACCATGTCATGGCCGTCCAGCAGCCCAGACTTATCTCCCATAGAAACTTTGTGGTGTAAAATGAAGAAGAAGTTGCGAAAGGACCCTTCTAGGTCAAAAGCTGATCTTAAGGAGAAACTAAGCTGTGTCTGGAATGGAATAACCCCTGAAGAGTGTCGAGAGTTAGTAGATTCAATGCCGTTCAGGATCAAAGCCGTTTTAGATGCAAAAGGTGACGCCACCAAATGGTAGACGTTCTATTCTGCGTCGGTTGAACTGAAGACGAACTTTTTTGCGGGTGTTACATTTTGCGGAATAATGTTTTTTTTTTAATTACCGTGGAATGTTATATTTTTTTTTATTGGAAAATAAAGTATAATTTATAATCTATATGGTTTTTATGTTAGATTTTCTACTAAACATCTAGGTCTCCCTGAATTTTATGTTTAAGTTAGATTAATATTTTATTTCCTGGCGGACGAACTCATTTGAATTGGGGCTCGTACATGTGACGCACCAGAACTGTAACGAAATATCTTTTACGAAATTAACAAGTGAGTACCTTGTATAATTTCTTATGAGAAAATAAACCGACAAAATGAGTTACGATGATTACAATGTAAATGAACTGTCTGTATGATTTGTCGTACGCTTCGTTCTGACAATACGGTCACCTTGGCAACGGTTATTTAAAGTAGAATTGGGATTGAAAATTGAAATTGCCTTGAAATATTCGTTAGTTTGAGCCCTAATCGGAGGAATCATCTTTGGTTGTAAATCTCGTGAGCATGTTCAAAGCGGCCAAACCAAGTTACACGTGTTGACGACAGTGATGCCGAAGCCCGACTGAAGTCTCGCGTCATTAAAACACTCCCCCCGCACCGCTCGATTACCGCAAGGACTTACTCAGTTAAGCGCTAGACCTATACTGCCCTCATTAGAAAAAACCGTGCAAGAGCATGTCGGACCATGCTCAGTGTAGGGTTCCGAAGCCATTACGACAAACACCAAACACTATCTTAAAAAACAACATGTATGAACAAATTTTCTATTTAAAATTATTTGGTGCTTTCTTAGATGATTTTTAGTAAGTACACTTTAGTCGCCTGTATCTCAGGAACTAATTAAGTCTTCTTAGGCTCGGTTTTATAAAGATTCGTTAGATCAAATTTCGATCAGGAATGTCAAAACTTGTATAAAGTTACTAAAATTTGATCTGACATATTTACTAACGGGCTTTTATAAAACCGGGCATGAGTCGTGATAGTTTTCCTTTCAAAGTCGTTATATGCGCGTTATTGAAGATATTTTTCAGATTTTGGTATTTGTTGTTTAGGCTGTAGTGGGGGGACTTGATTCTAACAAAAATTAGCGCTTTAAAGCTTAATATTTCAAAAACGGATTCCTTAAACGAAAAATTTGGTTGGCGATAAAAAAATACATCCGCACGCTGCGTGTAGTCCCGTACATTTTTATTTTTATGAAGATTTTATTTTACCACTTTGTCGGCGTGACTAATATGTACATTCATGCCAAATTACAGCTTTCTAGTACTAAGAGTCTCTGAGCGAGGCTGCGGACGGACGGACGGACAAACATAGCGAAAATATAAGGGTTCGTAGTTTGACTACGGAACCCTAAAAAGGCCGTATGTCTCATGGAATCCCGAATGTATTAGTGACCTTATTTCTTAAAACAGTTCAATTTACTTTGACTATCAAATTGCACATGCGTTCTTTTTATTTTGCAGGGCAGTAGAGTAGACCCTTAATGAAGTGCGCTACAAACCAATACTAACAGCTATCTTTGTAGTAATTTGTTTATTTAACGGTATAATTATAATATCTAATACAACTGTCATACTAAAGGAATAAAGGCGTGAGATTATGTATGTATGTATGTAACTGTCATACTACAGTGCATCAATAATACATTTCACCAAGCGTTTTAATTGGCTACATTTAGCCAATGCATTCTGACTGCAATTAATTGCTAACCGTCTGTTAATCTGATGTGAACATACCGGGTCTCTATTGACTGCCATAATTATTTTTAGTCATAATGTGTTTTAAGTCATAATTTTCGCAAGTCATAAAGCATTTTTCTCACGACACGATTATTTTTTCAGGATTTTTATAAAACTAACCTTACTTAACCTAACAAATCTACACGATAAACGTTTATTAAAAACTGTAACTTCAGCCTGGAAGAAGTTATGACAAAAAAAAGTATGACTTGCAATACATTATGTTATGACCAACGATATGTATGGCAGTCAAAGGGATCCGAAACATACCTATCATCATGGTGCATGTGGATCATGTCATGGTAATCAATCCTAGAAGCACGATATCGGGCCTATTTGCTACAATATTCCTGTCCGTGATGATGGGTTGATCTCAATAGGTCGTTTTAAAGCGTCGGTGGCCACGTGGCTTAGGGGGCTGACTCGTGATCGTAAGGTACCGAGTTCGAACCACCGCGGTCACTATGTACCACAGACCACTTACCCTATAGACTCCGCTTCGGAACAGTTTGTCTAGTATATCATTAAGCCAAAATGGCGGGGCGCGGGGGGCGGAAAGTGCACCGTGATTGGCTAGTTCAAAGTCAACGAATAATCAAGTGTGCGCGTCGTGGTGCGCGCCAATAGAACCATGGCAACCAATTAGTGTTCTGTGAGCATAAGCATGGCTTACGGGGGCGCCTTTGTATGCGGAGTCTATAGGGTAAGTGGTCTGTGCTATGTACCAACGAGTTAGTCTTACTTAAGACTGCGCCGAGCGTAAGCCGGATGTACAGTGGCGCCCTCATTACTATTATTGTGTTTTCTAATAAACTAAAGTATTTTCTTGCACTTGGTCGGTAGGTTTTTGTACTACAAATGAAAACACAACTTAAAGGGTATATCACATAGTTTAATAACAATTCACCTTCGAGTTATCAACTTAACGGAAAAAAGTGTCCGCCTTTTCCCGGTTAGCTACTCAAAGGGTAATTGTTATTAAAGTTTGTTACGTATCCCATAAATTGTGTTTTAACTTGCGCTATAAACACGTATTGTCTGATTGCAAGGAAATTCTTTAGTTCATTAGAAAACACAATAATAGTAATGAGGGCGCCACTGGACGCTCGACGTTTGCTCGGTGCAGTCTTAAGTGCATTATCAGATGCTCATTCGAACAGCTGAGTGTGTAAAAGGGTAATTGCAGAAAATGTCCTAAAGAGGGGGCTCTCTGTAAGATAAGATAATATAATAGGTCGTGTCACGTGTATATTACGTGCATACGAGTATTTAACATGGTACAAAAGAAGGGTGAACAAAAGGCCGTATAGAAGAGCAAGTTGCTGGTGAATATCCTAGCTACGATGTTATAGTTATATTTTCATGTACCTACACGTCGTTACCAATATCCCCGAGTAACTTCCGCGGCGGCGGCACTGCCGACGTTTGTTTAATATTTATTTTTAGAGTTTATAATATAAAAGACAAGAACAAGAATTATTTTTATGTTCTAACCTTTTTTAATCAAAATAATAATAATGATACTTATATAAATGTAGTTTCTAGGAATCCACAGGAGAGTTTAACAGCTCTATATAATTCCAATCGAAAGTAGTGTGTGAGGGTAGGGTGTTCTCTATTTAAATTACCGATGGAAGAATTCGAAAATGCTGATTTTGTTGTATATGTAGCATGACAAAAAGTCATATTGTATTGAAATTAGATTAATATAAATAAGCATTATATTATTACAGTATGGTTTATTTTGTACCTACTGCTGGTTATTCATTACATAACTTTGTACGGTTACTTCGAAAAGTTTTGCAAGTTGATGACAGGACAGAACCGCAAATCACGATCACGTGTCAAAGTAAATAGCCAAAGTACGTTTTTAAAATCCGAAGGTTTTTTTAGGAGATCGCGGTATATATTAATGTCTATGGGTCAAACATAGCTATTTATTTTCACTTAGGACAATAACATTTTCATGTCTCATACTTTGAAAGTAGGCCATTTTTTATCTTAGAAGCGGTTTGAAAGTGATTCAGGTCCGCCTTAGGGAAGGAAATTAATTGCATGTTTAAAGTAAGTACCAGGAGCGCAGCGTTAATTAGGAGGTGCGTAGCGCAACTTAGATCGCAGGCGGTGCGGCTCACACGACACAGCGCGGATGTCTCCCACACGTCACAGCAATGTACTCATAATGTTGTACTCCTGGTATTTGACGATATAATTTTCTTTCCTCATAATCGAAATTAATTCACTCTTGAACTTATACGCGCACTCGCTATCGCTCGTGCAGCCTAAACATCTCGGGCTGCAATTGATCAATTGCATCTTTTGGTTAACAATCTACTATTGTTTATTCACAGCTGCTGAGTTGATCCAGACCTTACCACGCACAAGGAGCGGCACCCCAATATGCTCGAATTCAGAAACTTTCGATCGTATAGTCAAGCTTCAAAATGAGTGCTGTCACAAAAAACATCGAAGAAAGTTGAAGCCTATGGCAGAAGAAGTCACGGGAGACGAAGGCACGGGAGAAGAAGGCACGGGCGAAGAGCCTTTGTCTTGCAGCTGTGGCAAGAAATGGTGGCAAAGAAAGAAACCACCACCACCACCATTATTTCCAACGGAATCCGTACCAGATGAAGAGGAATATGAGGAATATGAGGAAGTTGTGGAAGAAGCGCCGGAGGACTGGATGAGTCTGGAAGACAAAGCAAAGCAAAAGAAAGCGCAAGAGCGGAAACAGAAATCCTTCCAAACGCAGACATGGTCGGGATTCTCGATGGTGAAAAAAAGGCGTCCCGTGTGTGAAAAGGAAATGAGCTTCGAGGACGCACTAGAGTATTTCAAACAACATCCCGAGGATTGGGATCCGAACTCTTTGTGCGCTAAGGCGGATAACGACGGGGGTTGCCCTTGCCACGGAGAACAACCCCCAGGTTTCAAACGAAGAAAAAATTTGAAAGATACCTTCAAAGTAAAAGATAATCATGATTGCGAGTGCGAAGAAGTAGAAGAAGAAGAAACAAGCGGAAATGAAGGTGACACAAGTCTGAGTCAGTTTAAGGGGTTTAAGATACGAGTAGGGGGAAAGGGCTCCGGTACGAAGGGCCTGTCAGGTATTTGTTGCTTTGACGTATTGGAAATGCCACCACCGCGTAGCAGCAGCTTTCATCTCTCCGATGAATCGTCTATCGATTAATGTTGATCGCCTGTCGTCTGCCAAGAATGTTCTTAAGTAATATTGTTTACGCTCAAGTATTTGTGGAATTAAACGCGGTAGCACAGTAATAGTCATGTTATTTAACCCCGATGCAAAAACAGGGTTGTTGCAAGTTTGACCGCTATGTTTGTCTCTGTAGGGGTGTCTGTCTGTGGCACCCTAGCTCTTAAATGAGTGAACCGATGTGGATGTGGTTTTTTCATTTGAAAGCAGGTCTTCTAGCGCTGGTTTTAAGGTTTCATGAAAATCGGTTCAGTCATTTAACTCGTTCCCTGTCCAGGTGCCCCCGATGTGGGGTCACATCCCCATACTGAATTGTTAAATCAAAGGAAGGAGGATTTTGTCCCTTATTCCATCCAGTCCTACCAGGGTAGTGATTCTGTAAACAACGCCGGTCGTGCGGACTGTCGAGTGATATCCAAGCGGTGAGATTAAGTTAGTCCCGTCAGTGCGAACAAAACACATTGTAGCGCGTGCATTTTCAATTAAGCAGCCTTATACGTTCGACCCATCGTGCTGCTAAATTGAAAATGCACGCGCTACAATGTGTTTTGTTCGCACTGACGGGACTACTTAATCTCGCCGCTTGGATATCACTCGACAGTCCGCACGACCGGCGTTGTTTACAGAATCAATACCCAGTAGTTCGATAGTCGAACGTGTGAGGAGAGATATCAGAGCGAAATACCGGGCAAGAGCATGTCGGACCATGCTCACTATGCTCAGTGTAGAGTTCCGAAGCCGTTTCGACAAACACAAAAACTATCTCAAAAAATCACATGTATGTACTAATTTTCTATTTAAAGTGGTCTTGTCTTGGTGTGTTATGTGTGTCTGTCTTAGATGATTTTTAGTAGGTGTATAAACATTTTATTCGTCTGTATCTCAAACTAATTGTCTACTTGGTCGTGATAGTTTTTCTTATAAATTCGTTGTATGCGCTTTCATCGAAGATATTTTTCAGATTTTTAGTATTTGTAGTTTTGGTTGTAGGTGAGGGGGGACTTATAGCTTAATATTTCATAAACAGATCCCTTAATCTAAAAAAATTTGAAAGACCTATCCAACGACACCCCACACTATGGGGTAGATGAGAATAAAAATAATCCCCAGGTTACGTGTAGGGGAGGTACCCAAAAAACTGCTTGTTTTTTAAGTTAAATTTCAAAATGGAAGAGTTGATTTATAAACGTGTTTACATTTATATACAATATTAAAAAAAATAACATTAGCATTAGAAGTTTAATAAAATGCGCCTTCAAATGGTAACTTTTATTACACTATCGTAATATAATATAATAATTTAATATCGGGATTTTTTCAATCTATCTCCAGATAACACTATCTGTCAGGTATCTTGTAGCTCTGTCCTTTTCTTTGTCATAGGAAAGATAAGGACAAAATCAGCCCTAAAGGTTAGTTAGAACCCCTTGTTTGCTATAATCGCTATATGACAGGGTCGTTTTATGGCAGATTAGATTTAGGGCAGATTCGCTTTAGGGCAGATTCGCTCTAAGGCAGAAATCGTACAGCTCCTCACACCATTCTTCAAGCCCTAAATGTTGAACGTTACACTTACTTACATTCTAGCACATTCAGATGAATGAGATTATCTAAATATATAAAAGGAGAAACTGACTGACTGACTGACATATCAACGCACAGCCTAAACGGCTAAACGTAGGCACTTGAAATTTGGAAGGGACGTAGCTTAGGTACCGTAGAGGTGCACTAAGAAAGGAATTCCCGAAATTCCCACGGGAACGGGAATTAGCGGGAAAATTATTAACTCAAAAAAAATGTTTTGCCCAACGAAGTGGACACGGGAACAGCTAGTTTTTTATAAAAAAGGATGATTTATAGCACCCAGAATAAGGAACTCCGCAGTAGCGGAACTCTGTCGACGCTGATTGGTTCGAAATAAGACACCGTCCACCATAGACACTAATATACTAGAGTCTGGCCAATGAAAGATGAGAATGAGATTTCTTAAGAACTTTTTACATGGCAACACAAAAGCCGATTGTCAGCCCACGTCAAACGCGATTTATTCGTCTTGAGACTGAAGAATGTTAACGAATATAAAAGACAAATGACTTGCGTGCTCATTGTTGTTGAAACAAAAATTAAAACACGCAGTACTAACCTAAAAAGTCTATTAACGTACGTAAATATTTCTTTTTCTATGCGAAAGCAACATTTTTCGCGATTTAAAATTATTACGTTCTTTCCTATTTATTATTTTCAAAAGTAAAGTACTGTTATGTAGAATATTATGTAACTAATTTACTTATATCACTTATCCATAAAACAGTGATAGTTATGTTTTATGAATATTGCTTGTTCTTTGTTGTAACTTTCCGATTTTATTTATTTCATAATACAGGTAGAGTTTCGTAGTAAAATAATTACAGGTGGACGTAATAAAATCCTTTAAATATATGTTGATTACATAATATGTATCACAAGTATCAAAACAATTTTTAGCACTATACGTCAGGGATACCGCACCTTGATTTTTGAATTTGCCGCCATTTTTTCATTCTCATCTTTCTTTGGCCAGACTCTAGCGTATTAGACGATTTTGGATACGGCATCCGTCACCTTCTGACAGAGAAATAAATACACGTGTCAAAAAGTGATAGATGCTTTATCCACAGTTGACACGCGATATAGACGCAGCCATACTAGACCCGCTGGTTTCTATTTCCTGCGTCACTAAAACAGACATGTCTTTGACGTCGTAATGTCAGCCATATTAATCAGTTTGAAATGATTATTCTAAGAATTACCTACATAACACCGTGTCGCCTGTGAGACGCTATGTGAATGTACAGTCAACGCCATAAATATGTTAACACTTTAGTACCTTGTCTATTTAGCGTCATGTTTAAACTGCCATTTGAAATTGTCATAGCGGGTAAAGTGACGAGGTACTAAAGTGTAAACATATTTATGGCGTCGACTGTACGAGCCCTCAAAATGGTTTCGACAGTTTTTTTTTTCGCTATCGTTTTCGCACTCGCTTTTGTGCCGTAAGCGCTTGCACAGTCACTGTGTCTATTACGATAGTATATTAATGTCTATGGTGTCGACGGAGCTCCGCTGTGCGGTGCTCCTATATCCAAGTGGTTTAGCGCTCCGAGCCTGCTGCAAAACGAACATAATCTAAACCTACCTACGTGTTATATTATAGCTTTTAAAGCAAGGAAACAAATACATTTCTTTTTCAGCTTAACTGTAGGTACTTTGTCCTTTTGAGAATTTATAATAATATAATAAATAATAAATATCAGGGGACTATGTCACACCAATTGACCTAGTCCCAAACTAAGCTCTAGGCTTATACTATGGGTACTGGACAACGATATAAGTACTTATATAGAGAAATATATACTTAAATATTTACATAGAAAACATCCATGACTCAGGAACAAATATTTGCGTTCATCACACAAATATCTGCCCTTACCGGGATTTGAACCCAGGACCTCTAGCTTCGTAGGCAGGGTCACTACCAACTAGGCTATCGCGTCGTCATTTGTCCACCGATCCGATTTTAGACATAACTCTGAAGTTAACTCTGGAATCCAATTTATTTTCCACTGTCTCGCTCAGCCCTGTCGTGTTGGCACTCGATTCTTAAAACCCGTCCGGCGTTTAAAATCAGGCATACAAACGAAACAAAGTGTGTGCATAATTTACAACTACGTATGCAATCGAATACTACGTAGGTCTTCGATTGCATACGCAATACGCAAGCTGTGCAAGCGGAAGCGCAATCACGGCACGAATACGACGTGCGAAAGAAAAATCTGTTAAAAACCATTTTGAGAGCTCGTAGAAACACCGTCACACTGGCGACAGCGTAAATTCAGTATTTAATTTATGTCATTCCTCGAAGAATTATTTTGAATTGATGACAACATTACGACGTTAATCAATCAATCAATCAATCAATATATTTGTTTCGAATAACAAGATCCATACGAGTGTTAGTAACATGTCTTAATATTAGTGTTGGTGTTATAATAATTACTTATAATTATCATTCACACACGCCAGGGAAAAACGAACAACTATAATAATTAATTAATTACCATGAATACGGTAACTACTCGTATACGTGAAACACATTTTAAAATCAAATTTGGAATATATAAGTCAAGGTCAGAATGTCAATAAGGATCAAAGTTAAAATTAAAATTAGAAATTAAGTTAAAACAAACTTTTGGTACAAAATAAAAGTCATAAACAAAAAATAACACAGCACTACATGAAAATTAGATCATCAAAAATTCAAATGAAATGAACTAAAGAAGAAATGAATTAAAGACATGCCTGTTCGTTTATTACGATAGTATAATAATGTCTATGGATTTTATATTCTCTTTGGATATACGGTTGACCTTTTTCGTCTTTAACAATGAGGTGGAAAGAGATAATACTGTAGGCTATCTGTCCTCTTTAGAACCACAGATTGAACAAAAGTTGTACGACGATTTTGTGCGAGCAGTTTAATAATCGAACACAGAATCGATGTTCCGATGTGAAAAATAATAAAGAAAATACATACATTTTATCAAAATCGATGGTAATATTTATACGTAAAATGTTATTGAACCGTTTTGCGATTTTGATGTGTTTTTTTATATATTTTTATCATGTTAACACAATACACCGCATTTCTTGGAGCTCCTTGCTCCCCGAAAACGATTTTAATAGTGTCAAGTAGCTGACTAAAGCGGTAGTTTCTGTAAATGCGCAAGATCATTTGATAACCTCGGCAAAGGGGAAACTCTGCGTTTATAGAACGCCTATTGTTCTTTATACTACTCTAAGCTCTAAATATAACTAACCAAAGACTACTAGAAATCTTTTCTTTAGTAACTACATGCCAAAATAATAAACTGAACTGTCATAGTAACAGGACCAAACTTGTTTTGACTTAATTTAAAATAATAAAATCATAAAATTAATGGAATAGTTTCAAATAAAATTGTAATATCAATAAAATTATAAATTGTTAGTGGTAACAGTCCACTTGCGATGGTAGGGGGCCGTCGCGAGTGGTTGCACTGAGGATACTTGGACTAATACGAAGTACGTGTTATATAGTTTAGTTTATTCTTTTCACTCTTTAATTTAAAAGAGATACTTATGTCTGCGGACAATGTCACCCAAATTGGCCTAGCCCCAAACTAAGCTCTAGGCTTGTTTTATTAAAGAAAGAAAATATCAAGGGACAATCTCACACAAATTGAACTAACACCAAACTATAGAATAGGAACTAAATAAATAAATATATTATGGGGACACACAAATTGTGTGAAATACACGATAACAATAGGGGTAAAGATATGAATAATATTATTTATTAATTTTAATAAAATCGCTTTGATTACAGATAAAAATGTATCAGTAAATATTAGAAAAACAATCTGATGATTTTTCTGTGATCCAGAATTAACACTGACGAACAATATGGCAGACGATATGGCTGTTATTTATCGCCGTTACAGGCCAGAGATTTATTGGTCCAGAGTAATAAAAAGCAAACATAAGAACTACACCCGCCATAACGCTGACGGCATAACTACAAAACGCTGCAGTAACGTGCACGAGCCATGCTCAAACGCCACCTTTAAAAAAAGTAAGAGCTCGTTTCGCGAGTGGCAAGACGTAATCATTACCGTAAAACAAAACACACGAAAACACAAACGGAAAAAGTCTAACGGACAACAAATTCCTCAGCAACCCCTATTATCAGTGAAAAGATCTACTCGCCTTACAACAGACGAGTACCTAAAAATTCTAACCAAGAAATGTAGCACGCCAATAAAACACAACGTTGAACACAACAGCAGTCATGGGATGAAGAAATCACGCTCCGATACCCAATTAAACACGAGCACCCCTTACCAAACTAAATTTATCGTTAATACACTTTTGTTAGGCCCCAATACTTTACAGCCTGAACGTCAACATGTATTAAACCACCCGTTAATGCAAGCTCGGTTAAGAATTTACCGTTGCCAGTTGAGCACAACTGAAGAAAGCTGTTGCTGTTCGTGTAATTCCGACGCTATGTTTGAAGTTATGAAAAGCCTTTACGATTGTTACAAAAAGAAAAATTGCGATCACTGTAACTGTGTCTTATGCGGTCATCTCCGGAAAGAGGAGCGAAAACTTGGCGAGGCTCGCAAGTCACTTGCTAGTGTAGGGGTAGAGACTGACACTGCGAAACAAATAAGAAAAGACAACTTGAAAAAAGCAAAAGAAGCCGGTTTTTTAACACCGTTGGCAGGAAAAACACCGGAACAAAGAGAAAAAATACTAAGAGGGATGGCAAACCTCGGGTTGCCTTTACCACAAGGAAAAACACCGTCTGAAAAGGCTTTGGTTCATAAAGTCAGGCAGGACCTCGGACTACCCCCAACTCCTAAATCTGCTGCGGAACAAGATAAACATGAGAACGCTGCAAAAGTTGGTTTACTACAACCTCTAGAAGGAAAATCCAAACCTGATAAAGAAAAGCTTTTGAAAAATTGGCATGACTTGGGCATCGAACTACCGGAAGGGAGGACCGCATCCGAAAAATCTTTGATAGCAAATATCAAGAAGACTACTGGCCCTAAAGAGGTGTCAGGATTACCATCAAGAAAAATTACTAAATCAAAAGCGTCAAGCCTATTGACACCCCTAGAGGGCAAGACACCGGAGCAAAAAGAAAAGATACTGCGAGGCCTCGCTCTAAGTGGTTTACCTCTTCCAGAAGCGAAGACGCCTTCTCTAAAAAAACTAATTGAAAAGGTCAAAAAGGACCTTGGACTACCCCCAACGCCAAAATCTGCTGCGGAACAAGTAAAACAAGACAAAGCCGCGAAGCTTGGTTTTATGCAACCTCTAGAAGGAAAATCTAACCCAGAGAAGGAAAAAATTTTGCAAAATTTGAATGGCATAGGGATAGAACTACCGGAAGGTAGAACTCCATCAGAAAAAGCTTTGGTAGAAAAGATCAAAAGTGGCCCTAAGGATCTGGCAGTAACGCAATCACAGAAATTGGCCAAAGCAAAAGCAGCAGGACTTTTATCACCCTTAGCAGGTAAATCTCCAGAAGAAAGAGAAAAGATATTAAGAGGAATAGCAAACCTAGGTATACCGCTACCAGAAGGGAAAACACCGTCTTTAAAACAAGTAATCGATAAGGTCAGAAAGGAACTGGGCCTACCGCCTGAGCCAAAATCTGCTGCGGAGAGAACACAACATGAAGATGCCGCAAAGCTTGGTATGTTGATGCCATTAGAAGGAAAAACTAACGCTGAAAAAGAAAAGATTTTACAAAATTTGCATGATAAGAAAATTGAACTGCCGGAAGGGAGAAACCCGTCAGAAAAAGCTTTGATAGCAAAGATCAAAGGTGGCTCTAAGGATCTAGCAGTATCGCAATCACAGAAATTGGCCAAAGCAAAAGCAGCAGGACTTTTATCACCTTTAGCAGGTAAATCTCCGGAAGAAAGGGAAAAGATATTAAGAGGAATAGCAAATCTTGGTATACCGCTACCAGAAGGGAAGACACCGTCTTTAAAACAAGTAATCGATAAGGTCAGAAAGGAACTTGGCCTACCGCCTGAGCCAAAATCTGCTGCGGAGAGAACACAACATGAAGATGCCGCAAAGCTTGGTATGTTGATGCCATTAGAAGGAAAAACTAACGCTGAAAAAGAAAAGATTTTACAAAATTTGCATGATAAGAAAATTGAACTGCCGGAAGGGAGAAACCCGTCAGAAAAAGCTTTGATAGCAAAGATCAAAGGTGGCCCTACGGATCTGGCAGTAACGCAATCTCAGAAATTGGCCAAAGCAAAAGCAGCAGGACTTTTATCACCCTTAGCAGGTAAATCTCCGAAAGAAAGAGAAAAGATATTAAGAGGACTAGCAAATCTAGGTATACCTTTACCGGAAGGGAAGACACTGTCTTTAAAACAGGTAATTGATAAGGTCAGAAAGGAACTTGGCCTACCGCCTGAGCCAAAATCTTCTGCGGACAGAAAACAACACGAAGATGCCGCAAAGCTTGGTATGTTGATGCCATTAGAAGGAAAAACTAACGCTGAAAAAGAAAAGATTTTACAAAATTTGCATGATAAGAAGATTGAGCTGCCGGAAGGGAGAAACCCGTCAGAAAAAGCTTTGATAGCAAAGATCAAAGGCGGCCCTAAGGATCTAGCAGTATCGCAATCACAGAAATTGGCCAAAGCAAAAGCAGCAGGACTTTTATCACCTTTAGCAGGTAAATCTCCGGAAGAAAGGGAAAAGATATTAAGAGGAATAGCCAATCTAGGTATACCGCTACCAGAAGGGAAGACACCGTCTTTAAAACAAGTAATCGATAAGGTCAGAAAGGAACTGGGCCTACCGCCTGAGCCAAAATCTGCTGCAGAGAGAAAACAACATGAAGATGCCGCAAAGCTTGGTATGTTGATGCCATTAGAAGGAAAAACTAACGCTGAAAAAGAAAAGATTTTACAAAATTTGCATGATAAGAAGATTGAGCTGCCGGAAGGGAGAAACCCGTCAGAAAAAGCTTTGATAGCAAAGATCAAAGGTGGCCCTAAGGATCTGGCAGTAACGCAATCTCAGAAATTGGCCAAAGCAAAAGCAGCTGGATTAATAACACCCTTGGCTGGTAAGACACCGGAGCAAAAAGAAAAGATACTCCGTGGCCTAACTCAAAGCGGTTTACCTCTACCTGCAGGAACAACAGAGTCTGAAAAAAAACTAATCGCCAAAATTACAGAAGAAATCAAAGCACTATCGCCTTCAAAAGTTGATAAAACAGCACCATCTGTAGATCTATCACAGAAATTGGCTAAAGCAAAAGCCGCAGGACTTTTGTCACCCTTAGCAGGGAAATCTCCAAAAGAAAGAGAAAAGATATTAAGAGGCCTAGCAAATCTAGGTATTCCTCTACCGGAAGGAAAGACACCGTCTTTAAAACAAGTAATTGATAAGGTCAGAAAGGAACTTGGTCTACCACCTGAACCAAAATCTGCTGCGGAGAGAACACAACATGAAGATGCCGCAAAGCTTGGTATGTTGATGCCATTAGAAGGAAAAACTAACGCTGAAAAAGAAAAGATTTTACAAAATTTGCATGATAAGAAAATTGAACTGCCGGAAGGGAGAAACCCGTCAGAAAAAGCTTTGATAGCAAAGATCAAAGGTGGCCCTAAGGATCTGGCAGTAACGCAATCACAGAAATTGGCCAAAGCAAAAGCAGCAGGGCTTTTATCACCCTTAGCAGGTAAATCTCCGAAAGAAAGAGAAAAGATATTAAGAGGACTAGCAAATCTAGGTATACCTTTACCGGAAGGGAAGACACCGTCTTTGAAACAGGTAATTGATAAGGTCAGAAAGGAACTGGGCCTACCGCCTGAGCCAAAATCTTCTGCGGAGAGAACACAACATGAAGATGCCGCAAAGCTTGGTATGTTGATGCCATTAGAAGGAAAAACTAACGCTGAAAAAGAAAAGATTTTACAAAATTTGCATGATAAGAAAATTGAACTGCCGGAAGGGAGAAACCCGTCAGAAAAAGCTTTGATAGCAAAGATCAAAGGTGGCCCTACGGATCTGGCAGTAACGCAATCTCAGAAATTGGCCAAAGCAAAAGCAGCAGGACTTTTATCACCCTTAGCAGGTAAATCTCCGAAAGAAAGAGAAAAGATATTAAGAGGACTAGCAAATCTAGGTATACCTTTACCGGAAGGGAAGACACCGTCTTTAAAACAGGTAATTGATAAGGTCAGAAAGGAACTTGGCCTACCCCCTGAGCCAAAATCTTCTGCGGACAGAAAACAACATGAAGATGCCGCAAAGCTTGGTATGTTGATGCCATTAGAAGGAAAAACTAACGCTGAAAAAGAAAAGATTTTACAAAATTTGCATGATAAGAAGATTGAGCTGCCGGAAGGGAGAAACCCGTCAGAAAAAGCTTTGATAGCAAAGATCAAAGGTGGCCCTAAGGATCTGGCAGCAACGCAATCACAGAAATTGGCCAGAGCAAAAGCAGCAGGACTTTTATCACCCTTATCAGGTAAATCTCCGGAAGAAAGAGAAAAGATATTAAGAGGAATAGCAAACCTAGGTATACCGCTACCAGAAGGGAAGACACCGTCTTTAAAACAAGTAATTGTGAAGGTCAGAAAGGAACTTGGCCTACCGCCTGAGCCAAAATCTGCTGCGGAGAGAACACAACATGAAGATGCCGCAAAGCTTGGTATGTTGATGCCATTAGAAGGAAAAACTAACGCTGAAAAGGAAAAGATTTTACAAAATTTGCATGATAAGAGAATTGAACTGCCGGAAGGGAGAAACCCGTCAGAAAAAGCTTTGATAGCAAAGATCAAAGGTGGCCCTAAGGATCTGGCAGCAACGCAATCACAGAAATTGGCCAAAGCAAAAGCAGCTGGATTAATAACACCCTTGGCTGGAAAGACACCGGAGCAAAAAGAAAAGATACTCCGTGGCCTAGCTCAAAGCGGTTTACCTCTTCCGGTAGGAACAACAGAGTCTGAAAAAAAACTAATCGCCAAAGTTACGGAAGAAATCAAAGCACCATCGCCTTCAAAAGTTGATAAAGCCACACCATCTGTAGCATCTTTAGATTCATCACCTTCAGAGAGACTGCGCCGAGCAAAAGCGGCCGGTCTTTTGACAGCACTAGATACGAAGACACCGGAGCAAAAGGAAAAAATACTACGGGGCCTGGCAATGATGGGCTTGCCTCTTCCGGAAGGGAAAACACCCTTAGATATTAAATTACTGGGGAAAGTTAGAAATGATCTTGGAATGCCACCAGAACCAAAAAATAAAGTAGAAAAAGATAAATACAATACAGCACAAGCTGCCGGCTTTATAAGACCATTAGAAGGAAAAACTCCAGCTCAGAAAGAAAAAATACTCCGTGCGTTGGCAGATAAATCCATACCTTTACCAATAGGCAGAACTCCGTCTGAAAAAGAACTAATAAAAAAAATTATAGCTGAAAGGAAGCAAGTACCATCAGCAGAAAAAGTTGCGTCAGAAAAACTGCGTAAAGCCATGCTAGCTGGTTTATCGATACCACTAGAAGGAAAGACACCGGAGCAAAAAATGAAAATACTGAGAGACATTGCTATGAACGGAGGACTCCTACCTGATGGGAATACACCGTCTGAAATAAAGCTTATTGATAAAGTAAGGAAAGATCTCGGATTACCACCAGCACCCAAAACCGAAGCAGATAAAGATAAATACGCAAAAGCTCAAAATGTAGGATTAATGGTTCCATTAGAAGCAAAAACACCGGAGCAAAAAGAAAAAATACTTAGGAAATGGGCAGAAAAGAATATTCCGCTACCAGAAGGCAGAACAGCGTCTGAAAAGTCACTTATTAAGAAAATTCAAGCCGATGTGAAATCAGTTTCATCCAAAGCAAAAATTGCTTCTGAAAGACTGCGTAAAGCAAAAGCCGCGGGACTCGCGGTTTCTCTAACCGGCAAATCTCCAGAGCAAAAGACACAAATGCTTCATAACCTCGCTAATCGGGGATATCCCCTCCCGGAAGGCAAAACGGCATCAGAAAAAGCACTTATAGATAGTATTAGGAAGACTTTGGAGGAAAAAACTGCCAAAAACATCACGGAAGGTAAGGGACCCAGTGACGAGTGTATATGCCATATCCTAGCACCTGAATCTGTATCAGAAGCGCGTAAATCAAAATCAGCTGGTTTAGTTACACCCAAAAAATCAACATTATCGGCAAGGGAAGCCAAAGCCAAAGCAGCGGGATTACTTTCTCCATTAGAAGGCAAGTCTGCTGCGGACAGAGAACGGATTTTAAGAGCCCTTGTAAAATCAAGATTGCCATTGCCTGAGGGGAAAACTCCCTCATTAAAAGCCTTGACAGACAAGATTAGAAAAGACATGGGGTTACCTCCTGAACCACAATCACCTGCCATGAAGGAAAAAGTTAGAAAGGGTTATGCCGGTGGTATAGTCACTCCTTTAGATTCAAAAACACTTGCACAAAAAGAAAACATATTAAAAAGGCTTAAAAGTGCCGGTTTAGAATTTCCTGAGGCACGAACGGCTTCTGAAAAGTCATTGATTAGAAAAATAAAAGCTTCTAAACCAGGGATTGGAATAACAACGCCACTAGATGGTAAAACTCCATCACAAAAAGAAACCATATTGAAAAAAATGTCTGCAGCAGGAGTTCCACTTCCAGAGGGCAGAACACCTTCTGAAAAAGCAATTATCTCAAAACTGGCAACTGAAGCGTCAAAAACACAGTCAGCAAAATTACGGAAAGCAAAAGCTGCTGGCTTATTGACGCCTCTCAAAGGGAAAAATCCAAAAGAACAAGAAAAAATACTAAAAGGGTTACTTAAGGCTGGGCTACCGTTGCCTGAGGGCACGACGCCATCGGAAAAGGCACTGATCAAAAAAGTTAAAGATGACTTTGATGCGGGTAAAGTTTCAACTGAATTACCAGCAAAAACACAGTCAGCAAAATTACGGGAAGCTAAAGCTGCAGGCTTATTGACGCCTCTCAAAGGAAAAAGTCCAAAAGAACAAGAAAAAATACTAAAAGCTCTACTGAAGGCAGGGCTGCCGCTGCCTGAGGGCACGACGCCATCGGAAAAGGCACTGATCAAAAAAGTAAAAGATGACTTTGATGCGGGTAAAGTTTCAACTGAATTACCAGCAAAAACACAGTCAGCAAAATTACGGGAAGCTAAAGCTGCAGGCTTATTGACGCCTCTAAAAGGAAAAAGTCCAAAAGAACAAGAAAAAATACTAAAAGCGCTACTTAAGGCAGGACTACCGCTGCCTGAGGGCACGACGCCATCGGAAAGGGCACTGATTAAAAAAGTAAAGGATGACTTTGATGCGGGTAAAGTTTCAACTGAATTACCATCAAAAACACAGTCAGCAAAATTACGGGAAGCAAAAGTTGCAGGCTTACTGACGCCTCTTAAAGGAAAAAGTCCAGAAGAACAAGAAAAAATACTTAAAAAACTACTTAAGGCAGGCTTACCGCTACCTGACGGCACTACGCCCTCTGAAAAAGCATTGATCAAGAGAGTACAGGATGAGTTTGATGCGACAAAAAAAGCTGGAGGATTGTCTTCTGCAGGCCTCGGAAAAAAAGATTCGGCACTAATTCGCAGAGCAAAAGCTTCAGGTTTAGTTAGTTCTCTCAAAGGCAAAACTTCAGAAGAAAAACAAAAAATTATAACAAGTCTAATAAAAGCAGGCCGTCCACCGCCAAAAGTTACGACACCCTCAGAAAAGGAAATGGTTAAAAAAATTGAAGCTGACGCTAAGGCTGCAAAATCAGCAAAAGGACCTTCAAAAAAAGGATTGCCTTTGCCAGAAGGCGGGGATACTCGGTCGAAAAAAACTATAAGGAAATCTAAGGGTACGCTTGCAGCAGTAGGTGCTGGCATTCAACAGGAAATTCAGGAAATTGTCAAGACTGACAAGTGCGACGCGGCATGTGGTTGCGATAAAAAGAAAATAAGATTTAAGCACAGTTACGTTAAAATCAGAGTAACGTCGCCGGATATTTCTTCGTTCTGCCCGTGTCCGAACGAGTGCATCCCGGGAGTAAAAGCTGGTGTATTTACTGATAACGAAGGGATCAAAGTTACTGTGGGAAGTGTAGGCATACCTTCTTATACAATACACCCTCAAATAACAAAACGAAATTCACTCGAGAACAAGCGCTCGCTACAATCATTTAGAGAAAGTCTTTTGCCATTGAAAATTTCTTTAACTGGGAGCGACTGTGCCACTGATGACTTGAATTCGAGCAAGTCAACGGTCTACATTTTCAACTCCGAGAGTGATGTCAACATTTCTGATATAGAGCGTTTGTTGCGTTTAACCTTGAAGAATGACAATTTAAAAAAAACAAACGGCGAGAAGAAGCCGGTTTCCTATATTTACCATTCTGGGTTTGCCGACAGCAGTGGGGACTTCCATGGTAGTTTAAAAATTGCGCCGAGCACTCTTAATCTTTCAACTTCCAGTTTAAGATCATTGTATACGAACACTATATATGAGACGGAATCATCTTTAAGTCACGCAGCGGATCTACCTATAAGTATGACTACCTTTAATATCTATGATAGCGATACGCTTAGCCAAGTTTCTTATCTTGAAAACCACCTAAAGTATTCCTCACAGTCTATTAACACACCTCAGTCAACTGAGAGAGTGGACGGTACGGGTTCAGCGTCAACCAACACGGTGCCAAGGTACTTATATTATTATTTAAGATTTGCTTGAGTCCACTCGAATGGTATTATTTATGTGGTTCTAATGTTTACATGAATTTATTTTCAGAAAGAGTCAATCTTATGTTACATATTCTAACAAGAAAATTGACATTACAAGCTATTTAAGTGAATTCAGTAGCCAGTTGGTAGCTAAAGGAGACACGCCATGCGCTCCACTACGTAGTCGCAATCCGCTGCGGGGAATAAAACACGACATGTTGGAACCTGTGCAGAAGGTGCCCTCGAACAAAAGCTTGTCATCATCATCAGTTTTCGTGGTATTCTCCTCATCAGGACACGGCGACGGATCATCCTACGTGCACGCCACAGAAACTTTATCCGTATTAACGCATTCAGAGTCAAGCTCCCACCTTTTGATGAACAACCGACCCCATATAAGCCTGTTGGCACTATTGGCAGGTAATTTATATTTTTCACTTCTCATGCTCTTAAAATGTTACTTTAGTCTGCACATCGGGACTTAAACTCTTTATTAATCTCTGGGGACTAAAGTTATATTTTTTTATATTTTTTTGGAAACTCCTAAACAGCCAATCACTGTGTTTGTGAATGGAGGATTATCGCCATTTTCAGTGTTTTGTGTATGGACCATTTTTTGAGCGTGGAAATAACCTCAAAATTACAACAGTAACTGTGCAAAAATACCTATAAAAATAACGATTTAATTTCGTGTAACACGATTAATGATTACGAACCTGAATCTATTTAATTATATTAAGGATAATTCATTTTATTATGCACGGTCCAATTAGTTATAAATTAAATAGTTTTAATGTGTTGGCTAAATAAGCAAGCATTTAAAGCGTCACATTACAACAACAAAAAAACCGCGGAACAATTTTGTAAGAAACTTTGTTATAATAAACAATATTGTAATTTTGTACGAGTATATGTAGAACGTTGTTTTTTTCTTCGCATTCAAAGTGAAAAGTAGAGTGTTTAACGTGAGACTAAACAACCATAATGAAACTTGAACTATAGCGGATTTCCCGGGAATTACAGAACCGGGATTTCCCGGGAGGATGCCCTATTGCGAAAAGGGGCAGACTGAAAACCAGCGCTGCGAAGACTCGAGTACTCGGCTGCGCTCGCAGCACATGCTGAGTCTGTGCCTTTTGTCAAACCTTTATATCGTTGCTTAAATACAAAAGAGACACAAATCAAAATGTGTTTGTGTTGCATTTAATTTCGGAATGCTATACACTTTAATTTTTAAATCAAACTATATCTGTTTTTGTTTTGTGGCGCTTTTGTATTTAAGCAGCGATATGTTAAAAATTATGTTTGTACTTAACTGGTTATGGTTGGCAATAAATACTTCTTATTCTTATTCTTATATGGTCTTCTGGTCCCGAAACGACGTTATTGCAACTTATAATTACTTTTCAGTTGTCTCCAAAGTCAAAGCGCAGAGGGATATGTGGAAAAGGAAAAAGGCTAAGGCCGTTTTGCGACTTCAAAATATGACCCAGAAACTAGTATTACAAGTGCAGAAGGAGTGGCGGCGGCGGTTACATCCGCACGAGCCAGTGTGTACATCTAATAAGTACACGTCCAGTACCGTGACGAGCCAGGAGCGGGAACAGAGCGAGCACACCGTGAACAAGACTGATGTGTTGCGCCGGAAATGGATGGGAAGTAGAGGTAAGTATTATTTAACCTCGTAAATGTGGCTAGTAATAAAGTTCATTTTCAGAAAGATGAAACTTAAATTGTCTTATGTACAGTAAAGGAAATTGATTTCTAGACCATTTTGGACTATGTCATAGTGACGTAATCAATTAAAACGTAAGAGACTTGTTATTATTTTTTCATCACACTTGCTCGTAAATAGAAAAATCGACCGTAAATCCAAAATAATACCCGCGGGCCTTTTTTTACCATAACGCCCTGCGTGCGTAATAGCTTTTTTTAAATATTATACTGAACTGTGTGTTTATGTCAATTAGTGTTCGAATTTTGCTTACGTTATTTTTTATGCATCCTGACTAGGCCTCGCAATTTATAGTTTAAAAACTAGCGTATTATGTGTGTTACAGGAAACAGAGCGGTTTACCAAACTAAGCACATAGACACCAGGATTCATAGCTTCAGTTCTCCAACCTCATATTGTCCAAGCACGAGCACAGTCTCTACGACGCCATTGCATAACCCACAAGTCTACGTAAACTCACAAATAATTACTAATAGTCCAGTCAGTAACGTGAACGAAATATTGTCCTGCATTAAAACAGACAACAGACCGATAAAACTGCGCAAGACGTGTACATTCGTGAAGAGCGTAGGAGAAATAGATTGGAATTCGCCGTTGTTTAGTGTTCACCGGATGAAAACATGTTATTGAACCCGCGTCTTGATACATGTACAAATAGTAGTTGGGTGTAGTGTTTTGGCCCGAGCGTTGTCCGTCAGTCCGTCACTCATTGAAGAGGTTATTTTATCTGTAGAAGATACGTTATATTAGGGTCTTGTCTCTGTTAATAACAAAACTGGTCGGGTGTGAATCTAACCCGCGTACCGAGGGTTCCGTACCGCTGCATAGTATGGTGTCTTTTTCAGGGTTATGTACTATAATCATACCTTTGACGCTTGTAAGTGTTACCGTTTTAACGATACTACAATAATTAAAATACTTGAAAAAAACATTTCTTGTATGGTAACCCTCTTTATTATTTCACTTTTTTGTTAGTAAATCCGCCGTAATAGAAAAAACCCATGTCCCATCTATTACGGTTCAAAAGATACAGCTCTGAAAAGTAAGGTCAGACAGACAGACGGACGGACAACGGAGCCTTAGTAATAGGGTAATGTTGGACACCCTTCGAGTACCATTCCTAAAAAACGGTGAACGTTAGATTACAAGTGAATGCTTAAGTTTGCCTGCATCGTAACCTAATAGCGGCATTCCTTTCGCAATGAGCCCGTTCTGTTACATGTCCCATTTGCTTAAGGATTTACGAAATTTATTTTGTAAACGTTTCGTGAATGGGACATAATTTATGAGTGACATAATGATGAGGTATTGTAAATGGGACCTGGTTGTCATTGATTATCCAACCAGAGTAATATGCACGTGTTTAGTTGCTTGTGTTGAAATAGTCATACCCGTAGCTGCTCTGCTGTGTAGAGGTAGAGGTAGGTTGTCTATGCCTCTTTATCTTATTACAGCCCTCCTAATGACGATATCTCTGACAATAAACCTGTAGAAATTGCAAACTAGTTACAAACAGGACAGAGACTTACTGCTTTGGCTATTGAATTTATTTAGATATTGTATTTTTGCTTAGGAGGGCAGGTTAGCTGACAAAGCAAATGTGTGTGTGCGAGAAATGCGCGAGAAATGTGCGAGTAATGGCGTTAGAATTCTATTTACGCACATGTATTACTTTAGTAATATCAAGTGGCAACCACTAGGTTTAGCTGCAGATTTTAGGTAAATAATATTAATAAACCTATTGTCAATGATAATAATCATGCATAGGTTTGTCTCAAGAACATAACTACTTTTTTAAATATTTGTAGTGTTCGGAATGACGTTTTGTTTGTAACCGCTTTTTGCTTTCTTTTAAGCCTAGCACTGTGATGTAAAGAAGTAAAGACCGCGTGGCGTTAAACCTTTTTAGCTATGAGCACGAGTTGGATCCTTTTCCCAGTAAATAATGAACAAAAACAAAGGCTGGTTTTGAGGCAAATGTTTTTCAATGTTTTTTTTTCGGAAACTTTAAAAAAAACCTGTTAATTTTACTCCGAACAGCGGCCATTTCGTCCCAACTGGTTTTTGAACCAATGTTCGTTTAGTTGTTTTTTAAATATTGTTATATTATTATGCAAACTGTCCGTTACAATGATGTAAGTGTTAAAGGATTTTTTTATGAAATTGTAACGTAATTGAGGTAATAAAATGTCTTATTAACTTCACGTTTATTATTTTGCGTTAAACAGAATTACTTATAGAACGTTAGTTTAAGACTGCGCCGAGCAAACGCCGAGCGTCCAATTAACTAAAGAATTTCCTTGGAACCAAACAAAACGTGTTTGTAGCGCAAGTATAAACACAATTTATGGGATACGTAACAAACTTTAATAACAATTACCCTTAGTAGTCAGCTTAACGGGAAAAGGTGGCCACTTTTTTTCGTTAAGTTAATAACTCGAAGGTGAATTGTTATTAAACTATATGATATACCCTATAAGTTGTGTTTTCACTTGTAGTACAAAAACATTTCGTCCAATTTCAAGAAAATACTTTAGTTTATTAGAAAACACAATAAAAGTAATGAGGGCGCCACTGTACATCCGGCGTACGCTCGGCGTAGTCTTAAGACCAAAACAGAATTACCCCTATCGTGGTTTTTAACTTTAAAGTTAAAGTAAGACAGCAGACAACTTATTACTAGTCTAAACCTAGCTTAACTATTTTTAGAGGCTTTATTTTATGACGTCTTCCGGCTGCTGATGATGATAGTGAGAATGTTGTATGTTTCGGTCATATCAGTCATATTCAGTCAAGAAATCACCCATGGCAACGTTATGCTACAATTATTTTTCTAAATTCCTTTTCGTAATTGGAAGTAAGTAAAGTTTTTGGAAGAGATGTAAATTATATTTTTTTTCGATAGTCGTCATCCTGAAGATCATGGAACTGCGGCTCTTTTACTTTTATTTCCTCTAATATTTTAGAAATCTTTTTTTTAATTTAGAAGTTGACATTTGTAAACTTTAATGACCGACAAACTTGTTGCCTTCGTATTTAATGATATAGAAAAAAAAACTTTCACTTCTATATCTGTCAACGTCAAATCAAATCACCGTTAACGTCGTTAACTAAATAATTTCCTTGCAATCAGACGATATGTTTTCGTAGCGCAAGTTAAAACACAATTTATGGGATACGTAACAAACTTAAATAACAATTACCCTTTGAGTAGTCAGCTTAACGGGAAAAGGTTTTTTCCGTTAAGTAGATAACTCGAAGGTGAATTGTTATTAAACTATGTGATATACCCGATAAGTTGTGTTTTCATTTGTAGTACAAAAATCTACCGACCAATTTCAAGAAAATACTTTAGTTTATTATTAAACACAATAGTAGTAATGACGGCGCCACTGTACATCCGGCGTACGCTCGGCGCAGTCTTAAACCAATCGCGTCACTGGTAGATCACGTGACTTTTCGTATCACGTATTTCATATTAGTCATAAAAAAGTATGTAAGTAAACATTGTATATTGTCTAGGGGACACGGTTTCTGTAGGAGAATGTATCGAAACTTCTTATGTGTTTGTCTTGCACCATCATAGTTAAGTATAATTTCTATATTTTTTATATTTCTATTACGATTAATTAGTTCTGGTGAAAATTCTGAGTTCGGACACATTTTCCTGCTCAACTACATGTGAATATATTTATTTCTTATCTAATAGATTCATTGTTTTATATAATGCTAGGTTAAGTTTTATAATTGTATATTTTAAAAAAACTGGTGTCTGTTCAAGAAATAAGCCACCGATAAAACAGTCGGTTGACACTTTTTTTAGCAATAATCAGTCCAGTTTGAGTAAGCGGTCCTTGACCAGGAGCCCAAGCCTAGAGCTTATGACCGTGACATCCTATATCGTCCCTTTACTTTCTCAAACTCGTATCTGATCGAATAGTTTAATAGCAGAAAATAAAGTTTAGTTTTTATTTCATTTTCTCTTAAGACAAACTTTATTACAAACTGCAGAAAGATAGCTGGTGCAAAGTTCATCTCATAGTTCGTACTTTTTTTTTAATAATGTCGGTCCACCGCGGTTTTTCGCAGTGATTTCGCCAGTGCCGACATTTTTCAATCGGCCATATACCCTTATAATCTGTGTACCGGAAGACCTATTAGTTCGTTCTATGCTTCTTATTCTATGGTATTCAGTCAAATTTCGTGACATATCAATGTCATTTATTCTTGTATAACTATTACTTTCAAATATATAAATAATAACAAACAAAAAAAGTATTCAAAATGTGAAATATAAATACTTAATTGAACCACATGTGGCGGTTGATGTACCGTCGCGAGTGGAGAATTTTTTGGCGGGGCGAGGTGTGAAGACCGGTGAAGAAACGGTAAGGAGAGATTTAGTAGTAGGGGGGAGCCTACGACACTAAACCCTGGGTTGTGATTCTCTGAACAACGACGGTCGGACGGACGGACGACTGAACGTCCAACCGGCGAGTTTAAGTAGTCCCGTCAGTGCGAACAAATATTTTAGCGCGTGCATTTTCAATATAGCAGCATGGTTTCTGCCAATGGATCGAACGACTGCTTAATTGAAAATGCACGCGCCAAAATGTGTTTTGTTCGCTCTGATGGGACTACCTTAACTCGCCGCTGCGATTTCGCTCGTTCGTCCACACGTCCGTTGTTTTTGAGAGAATAACACCTCAGTTCGATAAGACTAACGGATGCTACGTCGTACCAACTCAGAAACCTTCGTGAAGATCATCACATGATCAAATGCGTAGTTTACGATTCTATAAAGGACATACAGACAAACATTTATTTATCTATATAATATATAGATTAGTCACGTCATTAATGGCGGAATACGGAATGGATTTGCTGCAATTCAAAAAACCTGGCACAATATTATTATTTTTTAAGTTATAAGTCCTTAAATAAATGCAGCCGTGGTTTTCTAACACAGAAAGAGATATATTATATAATAATATATATATCATCTGGTAGTCTTATCGAACTAGGTTTAGTGTCGTGGGCTCTTAGAATATAGGATCAATACGATTTTTCTGGGTGTAAAGCATCCTAGGTAGGGAATGCAATTTAACCGGTTTTGTATGAAAATTACCCGTTAAAACCGGTTCTAACCAGTTATTTGCATTATCTAATCCTAGGGTACCTTCCCTAGAGTCCAATATCTTGTCAAATTTAAAATCTGCTTAGCCGTTTTGTCCTGACTAACAATCAAACAGATCGTACTTTCTAATGTTATGAATGTAATAAATGAATGAAAAAAGATTTAAAAATAAACACTGTGCATTATCAATAGCCTACGCCAAATCGTATGAAAATTCGTTATAAGTACTGCTAAGGTGAAAGCACCCGTCATGGACAGTGCTTCAGTGATGAACAATAACAATTTTAACGGACAAAAAAGCACTTTTAACCCTTAATTTGGCAATCTTCGTCAGCGAACATACCATAATGACCACTTTTTCTATTTGCATTGTGTTTTTATTTTTTTACTGATTCAAAATCAAAAAGGGTTTGAACTCCCGACTTTTTTTATTTTTGCCAAATTAAGGGTTAAAAGGTTTAATTCTAATAGAGGTGGGCCCGAAGTATTTGGATTAGACACGGGGTGAATGACCTCAATCATTATGTTACTATGGATATGACCCGGGAATCCGTGCTTATGTTGTTAGAAAAGACAAAAAATACAATGTCTTTCTTTAACACTTTAACGCCCACTTGCGCGGACCAGAGTTAGCCTTTAACCCAGAGTTAAGCGTCTACTTTTGTACGTGGTTTGCCGCCTAACCTCGGGTTAAGACGCTAACTCTGGTCCACGCAAGTGGGCCTAAAACAAATAATTAGAACTGAAATCTAGAGAAAACAATGAAATGTCAATGTCAAGATTTTTAACTATTTATTCCATTATGACTGATACATAAACTAATACTTTATGGAGGTTCTAATATTATTGCTTAAAATAATATGTAGTGGAAAAGAATATAAGTTTTCGTCTTAACTGGTTGCCATGTAAGAGTAAAAAAACCCTTAAAGACGTCTGGTTTTGTAACAGGAATAAATGTTTTTCTATCATAACTGGTTGCCATGTAAGACTAAGAAATCCTTATAGACAACAAAGGACAAAGGGTTAAAAACCGTTTAATCTTAAGACCGAGATTAAGTCTTACTATGAATTAACACTATCGTGAAACTGATATAATGAACCAGACATCAAACCCCATGAGAGGTTCCCATACAAGAAACTCCTAAGCTATATAAGTTTGTATACCTGCTATTTTTATGCGGATATAGCATTCCATCTTCTTATTCAGACGTCACTTAATCTATACTAATATTATAAAGCTGAAGAGTTTGTTTAGTGTTAAATAGCCCATTTATGGTGGAAGGCTATAGGCTATATATCATACTCACATAAACCGAAGCGAAGCGAGCGCAGGTCGCTAGTCTTAAATAAACGTTTACAAAAATACTTCAAATGTAATGTTAAAAAATTACTTCTTTTAAAATGGTCGATCTAACTGAAGTCTAATTTTGATTTAAAATATTTTGAATGGCCGATTTTTCGCGTTTTTGAAGGTTTTTTTGGTTTTTCAAAACATTTCTTTTATTTTATAACCCCCGACGCCAAAAGAGGGGTGTTATATTATAAGTTTGACGTGTAAGTCTGTGTGTGTGTGTGTGTGTCTGTCTGTGGCACCGTAGCTCTTGAACGGATTTTTTTATTTGTAGGCAGGTTTTTTGGCGGTGGTTCTTAGACATGTTTTATCAAAATCAATTCAGCCGTTTTTGAGATATAGAGGTTTTAGGGTGTTAAAAGCCCCCGATTTAACGGCGCCACATACTTTAAGAGCTGATATCTCTTAAACGGCCAAACCAATTTTCATAAAATTAGCCCGCTAAAAAACCGCATCCAAATCGGTTCATCCGATGGGAGCTACGATGCCAAAAACAGACACTCAGATACATAGACGTACACGTTGTTATAAACTAACACCCCCTTTTTATTTATTAGTTATTATTATTAACCCCCATTATTCATTTCATGTCTTTAAAGAGACGTTGCTAGCTACAGTTAGTCATATTGTTTATTTGGAAATGTTAAAATAATCGTTAAATAAAAATAAAAATAATAATTTAATAAACCCCCGGCTCAAAATAGTCTGTAAAGAAAAACCTGTAAAAAGTAAAAAATAATAAGTATTGGCCCCTTAAGTTTAATTATAATTAGGTATTAATATTTTGATACAAACGTCGACACGTTGGGCGACCGCTAAGTAAACTAAATAATATGAAATACTCCAGCTATTTATGACGTCATCATTGATGAGCGCTGGCTGGCCGCCTTCCAGATCTCGCGCCAAATAAAAAGTTTAAAATGTAACATCTCGGAAATTTATTGACGTACTTATCGTAATGTTTTTTCCTGCCTGTAAAAAACTAAAATTAAATCAGTGGTCAAATTATAACCACACAAAAAATAATGAAAAATTTACAAGATGAGAACGTTCAAATTAAATATGAAGGAAATACCTGATTGAATAAGTAACAAAATTTAATATATAAGTATATACCTATGCCTATGTACTCTTTAATCAATTTACACGTAAAACATCTGTTGCAGGTTATAAGAACTTAAATTAAAGTAATAATTGAAATGAAAACATTGGCAATGAACTAGAGCGAATACGAAGAAAATAAAAATGGCAGACGATATAAACGTAATATATTACCGGCACAAGCCGGACAAATACTCGGCAAAACCAAACTTACAAATGCGATCGAGGGAATTCAGTGATAAGAAAAGGTTAATGCGTCAAAAAAGTTATCATAAGGTTAAATCGCAAAGTCTTAAAACTTTATACTACGACCATTGTTTTCTAACGAGAGAAGAAAGCCCGTATTGGGGATGCAACGATATTTCGGTAATTTTAACCAATAATAAAATTCGAGACAATGAACAAGTGAAGGAAACGACCAAACGAGTAACGTCTCAACGACTAGAAAAAATAACGAGAAACCCGAGTACTCTTACCACAGATGACTGCCTAAGAATACTGGCCAAAAAGCGCAGCACACCTGTATTGTACCGTACTTTTAGACACACAAGTCCAAGGTCGAAAACACAGCGTTCGCAGATCAATTTGAACACCAGCACCCCCTACCGAACCAAGTTTGCAGTGAATAGCGTTTCCTTAAACGCCAAGAGCTTCCCACCGGAATGGCAACAGTTGCTCAAGCACCCAATGATGCAAGCTCAATTAAGAATTTACCGTTGCCAGCTGAGCACGGCGCAGGAATCTTGTTGCTGTTCTTGTAATTCTGATGCCATGTTTGAAGTCATGAAAGGACTTTATGACTGCTATAAAAAGAAAAATTGTGACAACTGTCACTGTGTTTTGTGTGGTAAAATGTCAAAAGCGGAACGGAAATTAGAAGAGGAGGAACAAAAACTAGGCGAGGCTCGGAAGTCAGCAGTAACCGTAGCGGTCAAACCGGCGGTATCTGCAGGCATGCAAATTGATATGGCAAAACAAAAGAAAGCGGCAGATAAAGCAACATTAGGTAAAGCACCTACTGCCATTTTGACAACACTTGATGGCAAAACACCGGAACAAAAAGAGAAAATTGTCCGAGGTCTCGCTAAAAGTGGTTTACCTATACCTGAAGGAAAAACAGCGTCTGAAAAGAAAATGATAGAAAGAGTCAAAGAAGAGTTTGGATTAACACCGAAAGCTGTAAGTGCTTTATCAAGAAAAAAAGTAGCTGAAAGTAAGCCTGCATTGCCTGTGAAAGGGACGCCATCGGAAAAACTGGCCAAGGCCAAAGCTGCAGGATTATTGACACCTCTAGACGGCAAAACACCGGATCAAAAGGAAAAAATCCTTCGTAGCTTAGCTAAAGCTGGTATACCTTTGCCTGAATTAAAGACAACGTCTGATAAGAAACTGACGGACAAGGTCAGAAAAGACCTCGGTCTACCCCCGGAACCAAAAACTGCCAAAGAAAAGGAACAATACGCTAAGGCACTAGCTTCAGGGTCAATAACACCATTGGAAGGAAAGACCCCAGAACAAAAAGAAAAAATTCTAAGGAACTTGTTAAAGAAGGGAGTACCTATGCCAGAAGGCAAAACGCCTTCTGAACAAGCGCTTATTAAAAAAATTCAAGCTGAAAGTAAACCTGCAGTGTCTGAAAAGGGAATTCCTCGGCCAGAAGGCATAGCAGCTTCCAAAAAAACGCTAACCAAAAAAATCCAAGCTGGAACGAAAGCCAAATTTGCTATGGAGGGAATACCATCCGAAAAACTAGCTAAAGCTAAAGCCGCGGGATTACTTACTTCTTTAGACGGTAAATCGCCAGCACAGAAAGAAAAAATCCTCCGTGGTCTCGCAAAAGCTGGTATACCATTACCTGAAGCGAAGACAGCGTCCGAAAAAGCCCTTATTGACAAAGTTAAGGCTGAAACTAAGCCTGAGTTATCAATGGCAGGAATCCCGCCAGAAAAAGTGGCCAAAGCCAAGGCAGCAGGTTTTTTGACAACACTAGACGGTAAGACACCAGAACAGAAAGAAAAAATACTACGTGGCCTTGCCGAAGCCGGTTTACCCCTACCCGAAGCGAAGACGCCATCTGAAAAGAAAGTGATGGACAAAGTCAGACAAGATATGGGTCTACCACCGGCACCAATATCAGACGAAGAGAAGAAAAAGTACTCAAAAGCACAAGCTGCCGGATTGATAACGCCCTTAGAAGGTAAAACATCAGAACAGAAGGAGAAAATACTAAAAGAATTACAAGAAAAGGGAATACCTTTGCCTGAAGGCAAAACACCATCTGAGAAAGCACTAATCACTAAAGTCAAAGCTGAAACTAAACCTGCATTAGACATTACTGGAATATCGTCAAAAAAGCTCGCTAAAGCTAAAGCAGCAGGTCTTCTTACTCCACTCACAGGCAAGACACCAGAACAAAAAGAAAAAATTCTTCGCGGTCTTGCTGAAGCTGGTATACCTCTACCCGAAGCAAAGACGCCGTCTGAAAAGAAAGTGATGGACAAAGTCAGACAAGATCTTGGTCTACCACCGGAACCAAAAACTGACGAAGAAAAGAAAAAGTACTCAAAAGCACAAGCAGCCGGATTGATAACACCTTTAGAAGGTAAAACATCAGAGCAGAAGGAGAAAATACTAAAAGAATTACAAGAAAAGGGAATACCTTTGCCTGAAGGCAAAACACCATCTGAGAAAGCACTAATCGCTAAAGTCAAAACTGAAACTAAGCCTGTATTAGACATAACTGGAATATCGTCAAAAAAGCTCGCTAAAGCCAAAGCAGCAGGTCTTCTTACACCACTTGCAGGCAAGACACCAGAACAAAAAGAAAAAATCCTTCGTGGTCTTGCCGAAGCTGGGTTACCTCTACCCGAAGCGAGGACACCGTCTGAAAAGAAAGTGATGGACAAAGTCAGACAAGATCTCGGTCTTCCACCGGAACCAAAAACTGACGAAGAAAAGAAAAAGTACTCAAAAGCACAAGCAGCCGGATTGATAACACCTTTAGAAGGTAAAACATCAGAGCAGAAGGAGAAAATACTAAAAGAATTACAAGAAAAGGGAATACCTTTGCCTGAAGGCAAAACACCATCTGAGAAAGCACTAATCGCTAAAGTCAAAACTGAAACTAAGCCTGCATTAGACATAACTGGAATATCGTCAAAAAAGCTCGCTAAAGCCAAAGCAGCAGGTCTTCTTACACCACTTGCAGGCAAGACACCAGAACAAAAAGAAAAAATCCTTCGTGGTCTTGCCGAAGCTGGGTTACCTCTACCCGAAGCGAGGACACCGTCTGAAAAGAAAGTGATGGACAAAGTCAGACAAGATCTCGGTCTTCCACCGGAACCAAAAACTGACGAAGAAAAGAAAAAGTACTCAAAAGCACAAGCAGCCGGATTGATAACACCTTTAGAAGGTAAAACATCAGAGCAGAAGGAGAAAATACTAAAAGAATTACAAGAAAAGGGAATACCTTTGCCTGAAGGCAAAACACCATCTGAGAAAGCACTAATCGCTAAAGTCAAAACTGAAACTAAGCCTGCATTAGACATTACTGGAATATCGTCAAAAAAGCTCGCTAAAGCTAAAGCAGCAGGTCTTCTTACTCCACTCACAGGCAAGACACCAGAACAAAAAGAAAAAATTCTTCGCGGTCTTGCTGAAGCTGGTATACCTCTACCCGAAGCGAGGACACCGTCTGAAAAGAAAGTGATGGACAAAGTCAGACAAGATCTTGGTCTACCACCAGAACCAAAAACTGAAGAAGAGAAGAAAAAGTACTCAAAAGCACAAGCTGCCGGACTGATAATGCCTTTAGAAGGTAAAACAACAGAACAGAAAGAGAAAATACTAAAAGAATTACAAGAAAAGGGAATACCGTTGCCTGAAGGCAAAACACCATCTGAGAAAGCACTAATCGCTAAAGTCAAAACTGAAACTAAGCCTGCATTAGACATTACTGGAATATCGTCCAAAAAGCTCGCTAAAGCTAAGGCAGCAGGTCTTCTTACACCACTCACAGGCAAGACACCAGAACAAAAAGAAAAAATCCTCCGCGGTCTTGCCGAAGCTGGGTTACCTCTACCCGAAGCGAGGACACCGTCTGAAAAGAAAGTGATGGACAAAGTCAGACAAGATCTTGGTCTACCACCGGAACCAAAAACTGACGAAGAAAAGAAAAAGTACTCAAAAGCACAAGCAGCCGGATTGATAACACCTTTAGAAGGTAAAACATCAGAACAGAAGGAGAAAATACTAAAAGAATTACAAGAAAAGGGAATACCTTTGCCTGAAGGCAAAACACCATCTGAGAGAGCACTAATCGCTAAAGTCAAAGCTGAAACTAAACCTGCGTTAGACATTACTGGAATATCGTCAAAAAAACTAGCTAAAGCTAAAGCAGCTGGTCTCCTTACACCGCTCACAGGCAAGACACCAGAACAAAAAAAAAAAATCCTTCGCGGTCTTGCTGAAGCTGGTATACCATTACCCGAAGCGAGGACACCGTCTGAAAAAAAAATTATGGACAAAGTCAGACAAGATCTTGGTCTACCACCGGAACCAAAAACCGAGGAAGAGAAGAAAAAGTACTCAAAAGCACAAGCTGCCGGATTGATAACGCCCTTAGAAGGTAAAACATCAGAACAGAAGGAAAAAATACTAAAAGAATTAAAAAAATCGGGAATACCTTTGCCTGAAGGAAAAACACCATCTGAGAAAGCACTTATCGCAAAAGTCAAAGCTGAAACTAAGCCAGTATTGCCTATGCCAGGAATCCCATCAGACAAACTTGCTAAGGCTAAAGCAGCAGGTCTTCTTACACCACTTGCAGGCAAGACACCAGAACAAAAAGAAAAAATCGTTCGCGGTCTTGCTGAAGCTGGCTTACCTCTACCCGAAGCGAAGACGCCATCCGAAAAGAAACTGATAGACAAAGTCAGACAAGATCTCGGTCTACCACAGGAACCAAGAACATCCAAAGAAAAGGAACAATACGCAAAAGCACTATCTGCCGGACTGATTACGCCCCTGAAAGGTAAAACACCAGAACAAAAAGAGACGATTCTCAGAAAACTGGCAGAAGAAGGAATACCCTTGCCAGCAGGCAAAACGCCATCTGAAAAAGCTCTTATTAGCAAAATTAAAACGGAAACTAGGGCAGGTGGACTTATGACTCCTTTAACTGGCAAAACTCCAGAACAAAAGGAAAAAATCCTTCGTAGTCTTGCTCAAGCTGGCATACCTCTACCTGAGGCCAAGACACCGTCTGAAAAACTAATATCGGATCAGGTTAGAAAAGACCTTATGTTACCACCAGAACCAAAGACACCCGCGGAAAAGGAAAGATACTCTAAAGCGCAAGCCGCTGGACTCATCACACCTCTGGAAGGAAAAACGACTGCCGAAAAAGAGAAAATACTAAAAGCATTATCAGAACGTGGAGTACCCCTACCAGAAGGTAAGACAGCGGAAGACAAAGCTCTCATCCTAAAAATTCAAGGTCCTCCTGCGCTACCTCCTGAACAAAGAAAGAAATTGGACGACCAAACAAAAAATATTGAAGAAGGAACCGGACCTGTTGACGAATGTATATGCAGTTTACTGACACCTGAGTCTGAAAGGGGATCGGTGACAAAGGTAGAAGAACAACTTAAGCCTGAACCTGCCGTAGTTGGTATCCCGACTGAAAAACTCGCTAAAGCTAAGGCGGCCGGTCTTCTCACACCACTTGCAGGCAAGACACCAGAACAAAAAGAAAAAATCCTACGTAGTCTTGCTGAAGCTGGTTTACCCCTACCCGAAGCGAAGACGCCGTCTGAAAAGAAAGTGATGGACAAAGTCAGACAAGACCTTGGTCTACCACCGGAACCAAAAACTGAGGAAGAGAAGAAAAAGTACTCAAAAGCACAAGCTGCCGGATTGATAACGCCCTTAGAAGGTAAAACATCAGAACAGAAGGAGAAAATACTAAAAGAATTACAAGAAAAGGGAGTACCCTTGCCTGAAGGCAAAACACCATCTGAGAAAGCACTAATTGCTAAAGTCAAAACTGAAACTAAGCCTGCATTAGACATAACTGGAATATCGTCCAAAAAGCTCGCTAAAGCTAAGGCAGCAGGTCTTCTTACACCACTCACAGGCAAGACACCAGAACAAAAAGAAAAAATACTACGCGGTCTTGCTGAAGCTGGTATACCTCTACCCGAAGCGAGGACACCGTCTGAAAAGAAAGTGATGGACAAAGTCAGACAAGATCTTGGTCTACCACCCGAACCAAAAACTGAGGAAGAGAAGAAAACGTACTCAAAAGCACAAGCTGCCGGATTGATAACGCCCTTAGAAGGTAAAACATCAGAACAGAAGGAAAAAATACTAAAAGAATTACAAGAAAAGGGAGTACCCTTGCCTGAAGGCAAAACACCATCTGAGAAAGCACTAATTGCTAAAGTCAAAACTGAAACTAAGCCTGCATTAGACATAACTGGAATATCGTCCAAAAAGCTCGCTAAAGCTAAGGCAGCAGGTCTTCTTACACCACTCACAGGCAAGACACCAGAACAAAAAGAAAAAATCCTACGCGGTCTTGCTGAAGCTGGTATACCTCTACCCGAAGCGAGGACACCGTCTGAAAAGAAAGTGATGGACAAAGTGAGACAAGATCTCGGTCTACCACCAGAACCAAAAACTGAGGAAGAGAAGAAAAAGTACTCAAAAGCACAAGCTGCCGGATTGATAACGCCCTTAGAAGGTAAAACATCAGAACAGAAGGAGAAAATACTTAAAGAATTAGAAGAAAAGGGAATACCTTTGCCTGAAGGCAAAACACCATCTGAAAAAGCATTAATCGCTAAAGTCAAAGCTGAAACAAAACCGGCGTTAGACATAACTGGAATATCGTCAAAAAAACTCGCTAAAGCTAAAGCAGCTGGTCTCCTTACACCGCTCACAGGCAAGACACCAGAACAAAAAGAAAAAATCCTTCGTGGTCTTGCTGAAGCTGGTATACCTTTACCCGAAGCAAGGACACCGTCTGAAAAGAAAGTGATGGAGAAAGTCAGACAAGATCTCGGTCTACCACCGGAACCAAAAACCGAGGAAGAGAAGAAAAGGTACTCAAAAGCACAAGCTGCCGGATTAATAACGCCCTTAGAGGGTAAAACATCAGAACAGAAGGAGAAAATACTAAAAGAATTACAAGAAAAGGGAATACCTTTGCCTGAAGGCAAAACACCATCTGAAAAAGCACTAATCAGAAAAGTCAAAGCTGAAACGAAACCTGCATTGGACATAACTGGAATTTCGTCAAAAAAGCTCGCTAAAGCTAAAGCAGCAGGTCTTCTTACGCCACTTACAGGCAAAACACCAGAACAAAAAGAAAAAATCCTTCGCGGTCTTGCTGAAGCTGGTTTGCCTCTACCTGAAGCAAAGACGCCGTCTGAAAAGAAGCTGATGGACACAGTCAGACAAGATATGGGTCTACCACCGGCACCAATAACAGACGAAGAGAAGAAAAAGTACTCAAAAGCACAAGCTGCCGGATTGATAACGCCTTTAGAAGGTAAAACATCTGAACAGAAGGAGAAAATACTAAAAGAATTACAAGAAAAGGGAATACCTTTGCCTAAAGGCAAAACACCATCTGAGAAAGCACTTATCGCACAAGTCAAAGCTGAAACTAAGCCTGCATTAGACATAACTGGAATATCGTCAAAAAAACTCGCTAAAGCTAAAGCAGCAGGTCTTCTTACACCACTCACAGGCAAGACACCAGAACAAAAAGAAAAAATCCTCCGCGGTCTTGTCGAAGCTGGTTTACCTCTACCCGAAGCAAAGACGCCGTCTGAAATTAAAGTGATGGAAAAATTCAGAGCAGACATAGGTCTGCCACCGGCTCCAAAAACAGACCAAGAGAAAAAAAAGTACTCAAAAGCACAAGCTGCTGGACTGATAACGCCTTTAGAAGGTAAAACACCAGAACAAAAGGAAACTATTCTCAGAAAATTAGCAGAAACAGGAATACCCTTGCCAGCAGGCAAATCGCCATCTGAAAAAGCTCTTATTAGCAAAATTAAAACAGAAACTAGGGCAGCTGGACTTATTACTCCCTTAGCTGGCAAAACTCCAGAACAAAAAGAAAAAATCCTTCGTAGTCTCGCTCAAGCTGGCATACCTCTACCTGAGGCCAAGACACCGTCTGAAAAACTTATATCGGATCAGGTTAGAAAAGACCTTATGTTACCTCCAGAACCAAAGACACCCGCGGAAAAAGAAAGATACTCTAAAGCGCAAGCCGCCGGACTCATCACACCTCTGAAAGGAAAAACGACTGCCGAGAAAGAAAAAATACTTAAAGCGTTATCAGAACAGGGAGTACCCCTACCGGAAGGAACGACTGCGGAAGACAAAGCTCTCGTCCTAAAAATTCAAGGTCCCCCTGCGTTACCTCCAGAAGAGAGAAAGAAATTGGACGAAGAAACAAAAAATGTTCAAGAAGGTACCGGCCCTGTTGACGAATGTATATGCAGTTTACTGACACCTGAGTCTGAAAGAGGATCAGTGATAAAGGTTGAAGAACGACCAAAGCCTGAGCCTGCCATAGTTGGAATCCCGACTGAAAAACTCGCTAAAGCTAAAGCAGCAGGTCTTCTTACACCACTTGCAGGCAAGACATCAGAACAAAAAGAAAAAATTCTTCGTAGTCTTGCTGAAGCTGGTTTACCCCTACCCGAAGCGAAGACGCCGTCTGAAAAGAAAGTGATGGACAAAGTCAGACAAGACCTCGGTCTACCACCGGAACCAAAAACTGAGGAAGAGAAGAAAAAGTACTCAAAAGCACAAGCTGCCGGATTGATAACGCCGTTAGAAGGTAAAACATCAGAACAGAAGGAGAAAATACTAAAAGAATTGAAAAGGTCAGGAATACCTTTGCCTGAAGGCAAAACACCATCTGAAAAAGCATTAATCGCTAAAGTCAAAGCTGAAACTAAACCTGCATTAGACATTACTGGAATATCGTCAAAAAAGCTCGCTAAAGCTAAAGCAGCTGGTATCCTTACACCGCTCACAGGCAAGACACCAGAACAAAAAGAAAAAATCCTTCGCGGTCTTGCTGAAGCTGGTATACCTTTACCCGAAGCAAGGACACCGTCTGAAAAGAAAGTGATGGACAAAGTCAGACAAGATCTTGGTCTACCACCAGAACCAAAAACTGACGAAGAGAAGAAAAAGTACTCAAAAGCACAAGCTGCCGGATTGATAACGCCGTTAGAAGGTAAAACATCAGAACAGAAGGAGAAAATACTAAAAGAATTGAAAAGGTCAGGAATACCTTTGCCTGAAGGCAAAACACCATCTGAAAAAGCACTAATCGCTAAAGTCAAAGCTGAAACTAAACCTGCATTAGACATTACTGGAATATCGTCAAAAAAACTCGCTAAAGCTAAAGCAGCTGGTCTCCTTACACCGCTCACAGGCAAGACACCAGAACAAAAAGAAAAAATCCTTCGCGGTCTTGCTGAAGTTGGTATACCTTTACCAGAAGCAAGGACACCGTCTGAAAAGAAAGTGATGGACAAAGTCAGACAAGATCTTGGTCTGCCACCGGAACCAAAAACTGACGAAGAGAAGAAAAAGTACTCAAAAGCACAAGCTGCCGGATTGATAACGCCCTTAGAAGGTAAAACATCAGAACAGAAAGAGAAAATACTAAAAGAATTAGAAGAAAAGGGAATACCTTTGCCTGATGGCAAAACACCATCTGAAAAAGCATTAATCGCTAAAGTCAAAGCTGAAACTAAACCTGCGTTAGACATTACTGGAATATCGTCAAAAAAACTTGCTAAAGCTAAAGCAGCTGGTCTCCTTACACCGCTAACAGGCAAGACACCAGAACAAAAAGAAAAAATCCTTCGTGGTCTTGCTGAAGCTGGTATACCTTTACCCGAAGCGAAGACACCGTCTGAAAAGAAAGTGATGGACAAAGTCAGACAAGATCTCGGTCTACCACCCGAACCAAAAACTGAGGAAGAGAAGAAAAAGTACTCAAAAGCACAAGCTGCCGGATTGATAACGCCCTTAGAAGGTAAAACATCAGAACAAAAGGAGAAAATACTAAAAGAATTGGAAGAAAAGGGAATATCTTTGCCTGAAGGAAAAACACCGTCTGAAAAAGCATTAATCGCTAAAGTCAAAGCTGAAACTAAACCTGCGTTAGACATTACTGGAATATCGTCAAAAAAACTCGCTAAAGCTAAAGCAGCAGGTCTTCTTACACCGCTCTTAGGCAAGACACCAGAACAAAAAGAAAAAATCCTTCGCGGTCTTGCTGAAGCTGGTATACCTTTACCCGAAGCAAGGACACCATCTGAAAAGGAAGTGATGGACAAAGTCAGACAAGATCTCCGTCTACCACCGGAACCAAAAACTGAGGAAGAGAAGAAAAAGTACTCAAAAGCACAAGCTGCCGGATTGATAACGCCCTTAGAAGGTAAAACATCAGAACAGAAGGAGAAAATACTAAAAGAATTAGAAGAAAAGGGAGTACCGTTGCCTGAAGGCAAAACACCATCTGAAAAAGCATTAATTGCCAAAGTCAAAGCTGAAACCAAACCTGCGTTAGATATAACTGGAATATCATCAAAAAAGCTCGCTAAAGCTAAAGCAGCAGGCCTTCTTACACCGCTCACAGGAAAGACACCAGATCAAAAAGAAAAAATCCTTCGCGGTCTTGCTGAAGCTGGTTTGCCTCTACCCGAAGCGAAGACGCCGTCTGAGCAGAAAGTGATGGACAAAGTCAGACAAGATCTTGGTCTACCACCGGAACCAAAAACTGAGGAAGAGAAGAAAACGTACTCAAAAGCACAAGCTGCCGGATTGATAACGCCGTTAGAAGGTAAAACATCAGAGCAGAAAGAGAAAATACTAAAAGAATTACAAGAAAAGGGAATACCTTTGCCTCAAGGCAAAACACCATCTGAAAAAGCACTAATCACTAAAGTCAAAGCTGAAACTAATCCTGCATTAGACATTACTGGAATATCGTCAAAAAGACTGGCTAAAGCTAAAGCAGCAGGTCTTCTTACACCACTTGCAGGCAAGACACCAGAACAAAAAGAAAACATCCTTCGCGGTCTTGCCGAAGCTGGGTTACCACTTCCCGAAGCGAAGACGCCGTCTGAACAGAAAGTGATGGACAAAGTCAGACAAGATCTTGGTCTACCACCGGAACCAAAAACTGAGGAAGAGAAGAAAAAGTACTCAAAAGCACAAGCTGCCGGATTGATAACGCCCTTAGAAGGTAAAACGTCAGAACAAATGGAGAAAATACTTAAAGAATTACAAGAAAAGGGAATATCTTTGCCTGAAGGCAAAACACCATCTGAGAAAGCACTAATCACTAAAGTCAAAGCTGAAACTAAGCCAGTATTGCCTATGCCAGGAATCCCATCAGACAAACTTGCTAAGGCTAAAGCTGCAGGTCTTCTTACACCACTTGCAGGCAAGACACCAGAACAAAAAGAAACAATCGTTCGTGGTCTTGCTGAAGCTGGCTTACCTCTACCCAAAGCGAAGACGCCATCCGAAAAGAAACTGATAGAAAAAGTCAGACAAGATCTCGGTCTACCACAGGAACCAAGAACATCCAAAGAAAAGGAACAATACGCAAAAGCACTATCTGCCGGACTGATTACGCCCCTGAAAGGTAAAACACCAGAACAAAAAGAGACGATTCTCAGAAAACTGGCAGAAGAAGGAATACCCTTGCCAGCAGGCAAAACGCCATCTGAAAAAGCTCTTATTAGCAAAATTAAAACGGAAACTAGGGCAGCTGGACTTATTACTCCTTTAACTGGCAAAACTCCAGAACAAAAGGAAAAAATCCTTCGTAGTCTTGCTCAAGCTAGCATACCCCTACCTGAGGCCAAGACACCTTCTGAAAAACGAATATCGGATCAGGTTAGAAAAGACCTTATGTTACCACCAGAACCAAAGACACCCGCGGAAAAGGAAAGATACTCTAAAGCGCAAGCCGCTGGACTCATCACACCTCTGGAAGGAAAGACGACTGCCGAAAAAGAGAAAATACTAAAAGCATTATCAGAACGTGGAGTACCCCTACCAGAAGGTAAGACAGCGGAAGACAAAGCTCTCATCCTAAAAATTCAAGGTCCTCCTGCGCTACCTCCTGAACAAAGAAAGAAATTGGACGACCAAACAAAAAATATTGAAGAAGGAACCGGACCTGTTGACGAATGTATATGCAGTTTACTGACACCTGAGTCTGAAAGAGGATCGGTGACCAAGGTTGAAGAACGACTAAAGCCTGAGCCTGCCATAATTGGAATCCCGACTGAAAAACTCGCTAAAGCTAAAGCAGCAGGTCTTCTTACACCACTTGCAGGCAAGACACCAGAACAAAAAGAAAAAATCCTTCGTAGTCTTGCTGAAGCTGGTTTACCCCTACCCGAAACGAAGACGCCGTCTGAAAAGAAAGTGATGGACAAAGTCAGACAAGACCTTGGTCTACCACCGGAACCAAAAACTGAGGAAGAGAAGAAAAAGTACTCAAAAGCACAAGCTGCCGGATTGATAACGTCCTTAGAAGGTAAAACATCAGAACAGAAGGAGAAAATACTAAAAGAATTGAAAAAATCAGGAATACCTTTGCCTGAAGGCAAAACACCATCTGAGAAAGCACTTATCGCACAAGTCAAAGGGGAAACTAAGCTTGCATTAGACATAACTGGAATATCGTCAAAAAAGCTCGCTAATGCTAAAGCAGCAGGTCTTCTTACACCACTCTCAGGCAAGACACCAGAACAAAAAGAAAAAATCCTTCGCGGTCTTGCTGAAGCTGGTTTGCCTCTACCCGAAGCGAAGACGCCGTCTGAAAAGAAAGTGATGGACAAAGTCAGACAAGACCTCGGTCTACCACCGGAACCAAAAACTGAGGAAGAGAAGAAAAAGTACTCAAAAGCACAAGCTGCCGGATTGATAACGCCATTAGAAGGTAAAACATCAGAACAGAAGGAAAAAATACTAAAAGAATTGAAAAAATCAGGAATACCTTTGCCTGAAGGCAAAACACCATCTGAGAAAGCACTTATCGCACAAATCAAAGCTGAAACTAAGCCTGCATTAGACATAACTAGAATATCGTCAAAAAAGCTCGCTAAAGCTAAAGCAGCAGGGCTTCTTACACCACTCTCAGGCAAGACACCAGAACAAAAAGAAAAAATCCTTCGCGGTCTTGCTGAAGCTGGTATACCTTTACCCGAAGCGAGGACACCGTCTGAAAAAAAAGTGATGGACAAAGTCAGACAAGATCTCGGTCTACCACCCGAACCAAAAACTGAGGAAGAGAAGAAAAAGTACTCAAAAGCACAAGCTGCCGGATTGATAACGCCCTTAGAAGGTAAAACATCAGAACAGAAGGAGAAAATACTAAAAGAATTAGAAGAAAAGGGAATACCTTTGCCTGAAGGCAAAACACCATCTGAAAAAGCATTAATCGCTAAAGTCAAAGCTGAAACTAAACCTGCGTTAGACATTACTGGAATATCATCAAAAAAGCTCGCTAAAGCTAAAGCAGCAGGCCTTCTTACACCACTCACAGGAAAGACACCAGAACAAAAAGAAAAAATCCTTCGCGGTCTTGCTGAAGCTGGTATACCTTTACCCGAAGCAAGGACACCGTCTGAAAAGAAAGTGATGGACAAAGTCAGACAAGATCTCGGTCTACCACCGGAACCAAAAACTGAGGAAGAGAAGAAAAAGTACTCAAAAGCACAAGCTGCCGGATTGATAACGCCCTTAGAAGGTAAAACATCAGAACAGAAGGAGAAAATACTAAAAGAATTAGAAGAAAAGGGAGTTCCTTTGCCTGAAGGCAAAACACCATCTGAAAAAGCATTAATCGCTAAAGTCAAAGCTGAAACTAAACCTGCGTTAGACATTACTGGAATATCATCAAAAAAGCTCGCTAAAGCTAAAGCAGCAGGCCTTCTTACACCGCTCACAGGAAAGACACCAGAACAAAAAGAAAAAATCCTTCGCGGTCTTGCTGAAGCTGGTTTGCCTCTACCCGAAGCGAAGACGCCGTCTGAAAAGAAAGTGATGGACAAAGTCAGACAAGATCTTGGTCTACCACCAGAACCAAAAACTGAGGAAGAGAAGAAAAAGTACTCAAAAGCACAAGCTGCCGGATTGATAACGCCCTTAGAAGGTAAAACATCAGAACAGAAGGAGAAAATACTAAAAGAATTAAAAAAATCAGGAATACCTTTGCCTGAAGGCAAAACACCATCTGAGAAAGCACTTATCGCACAAGTCAAAGCTGAAACTAAGCCTGCATTAGACATAACTGGAATATCGTCAAAAAAACTCGCTAAAGCTAAAGCAGCAGGTCTTCTTACACCGCTTACAGGTAAGACACCAGAACAAAAAGAAAAAATCCTTCGCGGTCTTGCTGAAGCTGGTATACCTTTACCCGAAGCAAGGACACCGTCTGAAAAGAAAGTGATGGACAAAGTCAGACAAGATCTTGGTCTACCACCAGAACCAAAAACTGAGGAAGAGAAGAAAAAGTACTCAAAAGCACAAGCTGCCGGATTGATAACTCCTTTAGAAGGTAAAACATCAGAACAGAAGGAGAAAATACTAAGAGAATTGAAAAAATCAGGAATACCATTGCCTGAAGGCAAAACACCATCTGAGAAAGCACTTGTCGCACAAGTCAAAGCTGAAACTAAGCCTGCATTAGACATAACTGGAATATCGTCAAAAAAGCTCGCTAAAGCTAAAGCAGCAGGGCTTCTTACACCACTCTCAGGCAAGACACCAAAACAAAAAGAAAAAATCCTTCGCGGTCTTGCTGAAGCTGGTATACCTCTACCCGAAGCGAAGACGCCGTCTGAAAAGAAAGTGATGGACAAAGTCAGACAAGATCTCGGTCTACCACCTGAACCAAAAACCGAGGAAGAGAAGAAAAAGTACTCAAAAGCACAAGCTGCTGGATTGATAACGCCCTTAGAAGGTAAAACATCAGAACAGAAGGAGAAAATACTAAAAGAATTAAAAAAATCAGGAATACCTTTGCCTGAAGGCAAAACACCATCTGAGAAAGCACTTATCGCACAAGTCAAAGCTGAAACTAAGCCTGCTTTAGACATAACTGGAATATCGTCAAAAAAGCTAGCTAAAGCTAAAGCAGCAGGTCTTCTTACACCACTTGCAGGCAAGACACCAGAACAAAAAGAAAAAATCCTTCGCGGTCTTGCTGAAGCTGGTTTGCCTCTACCCGAAGCGAAGACGCCGTCTGAAAAGAAAGTGATGGACAAAGTCAGACAAGACCTCGGTCTACCACCGGAACCAAAAACTGAGGAAGAGAAGAAAAAGTACTCAAAAGCACAAGCTGCCGGATTGATAACGCCGTTAGAAGGTAAAACATCAGAACAGAAGGAGAAAATTCTTAGAGAATTGAAAGAATCGGGAATACCTTTGCCTGAAGGCAAAACACCATCTGAGAAATTGCTCATCTCTAAAGTGCAAGCTGAACTTAAGCCTGGGATAACTATGGCAGGTATTTCACCGGAAAAAATATCCAAAGCCAAAGCAGCAGGATTATTGACCCCACTGGAAGGCAAAACTCCTGAAGAGAAAGAGAAAATACTAAGGGAGCTTGCAAAAGCTGGTTTACCACTACCCGAGGGAAAGACAACCTCTACAAAAGATCTTAAAAGTAAGGTCTTGAAAGATATGGGGCTCCCACCAGAACCAACAACGTCTGCTATGAAAGAAAAGCAAAGGCAAGCGCAAGCTGCTGGTCTCATCGTCCCATTAGAGGGGAAAACATCTGCGCAAAAAGAAGAAATATTAACTAAGATGAAGGCTGCAGGTGTTGAGCTCCCAGAAGGGCGAACACTGTCAGAAAAGGCATTGATTGAAAAAATTAAATCTAAGCCGGTCCCGGGATTTTTCACGCCGCTTGATGGCAAATCTCCTTCGCAAAAAGAAACTATTTTGAAAAAAATGCTTGCAGCCGGGGTTCCAATTCCTGAGGGTAGAACTCCTTCTGAAAAATCCATCATCAGAAAAGTTAAGGCTGCGGAAGGTTTAACTCCGTCTCTCAAAGGCAAAAAGCCAGAAGAGAAAGAAGCCATAATTAAAGGGCTGGTAGAAGCAGGTTTACCACTTCCAGAAGGAATGACACCCTCGGAAAAAGCAATGAGTAAAAAAATTCAAGCAGAGGCCGAAGTGACAAAAAAATCCAAAGCAATAGGAGTTACGTCATTAAGTGGGAAAACGAAATCAGAAAAGGTAAAAATAATTAAGGAGCTGGCAGCGGCAGGATTACCTATGCCAGAAGGGGAAACTCGATCAGAAAAGGAAATGATAAAAAAAGAACGAATAGCGGCCGGGTTGCCGCCTACCGTTACTCCTTCAGAAAAAAAGAAGTTTGTAGCCACAAAATCAGGTCCCGCGGTTAAATTAAAATCAATGAAGGAAATGCCTGCCGGCATTCAAGAAGAAATCCAAGAAATTATCAAGACAGACAAGTGCGACGCGGCTTGTGGTTGTGACAAAAAGAAAATAAGATTCAAGCACAGTTATGTAAAGATACGAATAACATCGCCAGATATTTCTTCGTTTTGTCCTTGCCCAAACGAGTGCGTTCCCGGGGTTAAGGCAGGAGTTTTTACTGATAACGAAGGAATCAAAGTTACCGTGGGCAGCGCTGTGGGAATACCTTCACTCATAGAGCGACAAACAACAAATAATGTTAAAAACCAAAAATCGGAACACTCGTTTGAAACTTACACTCTCGATCCTAGTCAATGTGAAAGCCTTTTTTCTTTGAAGATTTCGTCCATAGATTGCGACGTCTCGACTGACGACTCCAGCTCTAAATCTACCGTCTACATTTATAACTCTGAAAGTGACGTCAGCATTTCGGATATCAAACGTGCTTTGGGTTTGTATAAGCATCGCAACTTAAGGAGGGAGGACCCCGTTTTTTATACTTATGACTCTGGCAATGCTAATAGAAGAGAGAAAGGCCATCATGGTCGTACGATGTCGTCTAAATCACCAGCACTCACCCGGCAACGACGTCATATAGATAATTTTGCAATTCCTAGTTCAATATCATTATATGCCATCGAGCAAGCATCATCTTCAAGTGAATCAGTGTGCAGCAGAGATGCATTGAACGTCCTTACATCGCTTGCGAGACATTTTAAATATTCCCATCAATCTTCTTCGCATCAGAAATCTTACCATGAGAGATATCAATACAGAGACGCTTTGAAATCTTCAATGAAATCGACAGTCGTGTGGCCTCCTCGGCCAAACTCGGTCACAAGGTATTTTTCTATAGCTTTCTTTTTCCTTCATTCTACCTCACATTTGCTTGGAAGCTTTGCAGTTTTTTTCCCGCTCATTCCCAAAATACCATTAAGTATTTCAAAATACCAAACGAGTCTTTTCACCAGGTTCTCAAGATTCGAAATGTTAGGTAAAGATAATAAACAATACCCTTATTAGTAAATTTAGTACTGGGATTCCGATATATTGAGAATCAGGTATTTTGAAACACTGGTACCTATTTCAGGAATGAGCGCTTTGTTGATTAGCTTTTTAATATACATATTTATTTGTGTTTAAATAATTTGTCGCGTTAGCCTATTGTTGGTAGTGACACTGCCTACGAATCCAGCGGTCCTGGGTTCGATGCACGTAAGGGTGAATATGTGTGTGTGACGAGCAGAGATCGGACAAATGGGCGTCATTACATTACTCGCAATAATGTGGACATGACTCCAATGATTTTAATAAAACAAATTAAATTACATTCATTGATTACTTACCCTAAAAATCATTTTTGATCCATTGCAAGGCAGTAACAAATAAATAATGTAAAGACTTGTTATTGTGTAGATCCAGAAAATTTTATGTTTTTTCCGTGGTTTGTGTATTCGTTTTCACGACTAAAATAAACTTATGAGGTGAAAAGCTCCTTTCGCAATCCACGGATGTTAATGGAACAAACTTAAGTATGACGGAGACTCAGGGTGGCCATAGGAACTCCTGAATTACACATGATAAACCCGTCGTGTTAGGACTTGTTAGAATTATGATTATTATTATTATTGTTTTTATTGCCGTCGCCTGGAACGTTGAACTTTACGGGCGGTTTTAGTTTTACAAAGTGTAGGAAAAAAAAGCATTTGAGAAATTGATCTTTTGGTCGCTTTCAGACCAGTAATCTATACTAATATTATAAAGGGGTAAAGTTAGTGAAGTGGTAGGGAGTATCTCTGGAACTACTGAACCAATTTTGAAAATTCTTTTACCAATAGAAAGCCACGTTATTTGTGAGTGTCATAGGCTATATAATAACCCAAAACAATGTGTACATAAAACATTTTTAGGAATTGCTGATCGAAATTCGAGTCGTCGGAAAAGTAGTAGTTAAGTTTCAGCTTATTTATTTATTGTCTCCGTTTTTTTTCAGTATTCACAGATCCGTTTTACCACATAGTCAAAACACACTCAATTCTCGAAAACACAAGAGGATTCAGGAAGCGAAGGGACGAGTTAGTAAGTGGCTCCAAGAAACAGGGTTCAGTAAAACACGTCAAGATTATGACCATGGCACTTTAAACATGATTAAGAATATACCTGCGCCTACGCGGTTGACTAAATCATCGTCTGTTCGCATCGTGGTTTCCGAGACCGCGCATGGCGATGGCTCGAGCCAGTTTTCGGATACAAGTCTACAATGTAAGTTGATCAGACATTCCTACCCTATATTACATGTATATAAAATAAGGGAGGTTCTTTACTATTATTTGACATTTATATTCATAAATAAGCTTTGTTTTATGTAACTGGTTAATGTAGCAATTAAATGTACCTAATCTCTCCATGGCTGACCACAGATGAGCTCAAATTCGTTTATTAAGCTGTGCTCACGCTTTTTCATTACCGCAATCGAGGTGTGTAACGTATCTATGGAAAATGTCTAAATGTAATGAAATAAATTACTATGATTTAATTTGAATTGTATTGCGCGATTATTCGAGCGCTTTTACCGCAGGCATTGTTGCCTTGAAAATATTGAAGGAAAATTACGCGCTTGCCGGGCAGGCACCCCTCCCTCCTCGGTCTCCCATGCCGTAGTAGTCGTAGTACCCTCGCGCCCGTGTGCGCGGGGCGGGTCTCATTTAAGTAGGCTACCCTGAATACAATACTAACAGTTTCCTATTAGCGTTGCCGATCGCCATTCTACGAAACGCGAGTGACAAAATATGTGGTAGAATGAAGAGCAAGTGTGATAGCTATACTACCTAGAACCCGAAAGATATTAAAACTGCACCGAGCAAACGTCGAGCGCCCAGTGGCGCCCTCATTACTATTATTGTGTTTTCTAATTAACTAAAGAATTTCCTTGCAATCACGTTTTTGTAGGTCAAGTAAAACACAGCTAATGGGATACGTAACAAACTTTAATAACAATTACCCTTTGAGTAGTCAGCTTAACGGGAAAAGGTGGCCACTTTTTTCGTTAAGTTGATAACTCGAAGGTGAATTGTCATTAAACTATGTGATATACCCTATAAGTTGTGTTTTTATATGTAGTACATAAACCTATCGACCATTTTCAAGAAAATACTTTACTTTATTAGAAAACACAATAATAGTAATGAGGGCGCCACTGTACATCCGGCGTACGCTAGGCGCAGTCTTAAGAACTGTATCCAATTGACAAAACATTACATTATTTCATTTCAGATAAAGCTAAATGTAAAGATGACTCAGCGGAAGATGTACTGGAGGCCTTAAAGTTAACTCGCCAATTTATAATGCGGCGGAAGCTAAACGAAACGAAAGAACACAGATACTGTACTAAAATGACGTCAGAGGCGTGCCAGACCTCAGTAAGAAACACGACAATCCAATGCCAAACTTCTAGAATTGAAAAACGGAAATTAAAAATTGAAGAGCCTATTAATATCAACAGCTACGGAAGGAATCAAAACAGGACTGCTTACATTGGATACCAGGAAACCATCAATTCGCTTTTCGGTATGCAGACACTGTAAAACATTTTAAGGGGTCACATATTATAATGCCACAGCCTTTATGGGAAGGGAATAGTCTGCGCGAGCCTTAATTGCGTCGCTAACCCACCCAACGAAGACCAAAAACTGCCTGTCAGGGGAAATAAATCATGTCTAAGGCTGCGTTTCCACCAGAGATGTGCGAGGTAGCTAAGCGGTGCGAGGCTGCGTAACGAGGAGGTTTAACGGTGTGAATGTTTCCACCAACGATGTGCGTGGTAGCTGAGCGGTGCGAGGATGCGTAAGGAGGATGTGTAGCAGGCCCTTTTTAGGGTTCCGTAGCCGAATGGCAAAAAACGGAACCCTTATAGATTCGTCATGTCTGTCCGTCCGTCCGTCTGTCCGTCCGTATGTCACAGCCACTTTTTTCCGTAACTATAAGAGCTATACTGTGGAAACTTTGTAAGTAGATGTATTCGGTGAACCGCTTTAAGATTTTCATACAAAAATAGAAAAAAAACAATAAATTTTTGGGGTTCCCCATACTTAGAACTGAAACTCAAATATTTTTTTTGATCAACCCCAGTGTGGGGTATCTATGGATAGGTCTTCAAAAATGATATTGAGGTTTTTAATATAATTTTTTCTAAACTGAATAATTTGCGCGAGAGACGCTTCCAAGGTGGAAAAATGTGTGTCCCCCCCCCCCCCCCGTAACTTCTAAAATAAGGGAATGATAAATGTAAAAATAATATATGATGTACATTACCATGCAAACTTCCACCGAAAATTGGTTTGAACGAGATGTAATAATTAGTTTTTTTTAATACGTTAAATAATATAGTGGTACGGAACCCTACATGCGCGAGTCCGACTCGCACTTGGCCGCTTTTTAAATAAGGGGGCGGGGTGCGGTGAGGCGGGAGTGGAGCCAGACGCCGCCTCGCAACACATCCCTCGCAACACATTCCTCGCACACATCTTTCCCTTCTGTTGTATGTACAAAAACCTCGCTCCGCTGAGCTGTTTCCACCAGAGCTAAGCTAAGCAGGATAGGAAATTAAGTGTTTCTATTGGTTCATGACAAACACATCCCTCGCAACGCATCCTCGCACATCTCTGGTGGAAACGCAGCTTAAGAGAATTTTGGTATAGTTGCAGGAAATAGTGTTTCAAGCCACATGCTAAAAGCACTGATGGGTGGGAGGGTAAAGGTCCCTTTTTTAGTTATTCGTAAATAACTCGTCAACCGTGGCCCATAGCAAAAAAAAATCTAGAACACAAGTAATCTACAAAAAATTCTCTCGAAAAAAAGTACAATACATTTTTTCTCTGGGATCAAATCAATATTTCATGAGATAGGGACGGAAGCAGTAGGACAATAAAAAACAAACTTACATTTCTTAAGGTATGGCAAGTATATTTCATAAAAATAAAATTCCTAATCATCTTCTAAATATAAAATATCGTCAATATCTATACTTCTATACTAATATTATAAAGCTGAAGAGTTTTTTGTTTGTTTCTTTGCTTGAACGCGCTAACTCAGGAACTACATGGGTCTACAGGGTCCGATTTAAAAAATCTTTCAGTGTTAGATAGCCCATTTATCGAGGAAGGCTATATATCATACGCATATAAACCGAAGCGAAGCGAGGGCGGGTCGCTAGTAAAATATAATTTAGCTTCAGCCCCACCCATAAGTACTTTTAGTACGTGGTTTAAAACGATTTATTTCCCCTGATTTTCCTTCGTTGGGTGGGCTACGTCAAATTTTAATAATTGCTGACTACTTTAAATCAACAATATTTATTTTAAAAAAGCAAGCAAGGGCATGTCGGACCATGCTCAGTTATGGTTCCAAATCCGTTAGTACAAACGCAAAAATATCTCAAAAAACAACACGTATGGACCAATTTTCCATTTAAAGCTTTTAGGTGCCGTCTTAGATGATTTTTAGTAGGTATTTAGCCACCCGTATCTTAAGGCCCGTATTAATAAACTAATCTCAACTCTAATGTTCGTCTCGAGATGTGCAAAGAATGACAGTGTTCTATGGTTTGACGTTTACTTTGACGTATCTTGTGACGCGCATCTCAGCTGAGACGAGTTTATTAATACGGGCCTCAGGAACCTGCGCCGTAGAGCGAAAATTCACTAAGTCGCAAGATGGTCGCTTTTTTTGTGCAATTCTAGTCATTTGTAACTCAAAATGTCTAAGTAGTGTCAGAGAAAAAGTGCTGTGACATAGTCTCACCATAAGGCTCCTTTTTTACCATTTTGATATGGAACCATGTTACTTAAAATTGTAAATGTATACTAACTTGTTGTTTTGGAGATAGGTTTTTGTGTTTGTAGTATCGGCTTCGGAACCCTACAATGAGCATGGTCGAACATGCTCTTTCCCGGTTTATTACCCGGTTATAAGTTTGATAGCTATGCGTGTGTGTGTCTGTCTATGGTACCGTAGCTCTTAAGCGGGTGAACCGATATGAATGCGGTTTTTCTTATTTGAAAGCAGGTTTTCTAGCGGTAGTTTCTACCTGGGTTTCATGAAAATCGGTAGGGCTTTTTAATATAAGGGATATCATATCGAATGAGAAATTTCGAGGTGTATAAGTTTGAACTTAATTCTCTTCACGTTTAAGTTTAAAATCGTACGTCACGAAATATGAGATACGAGGTTTTTTCAAAACAATGACAAAATAGAAGCTCTCAAAGCAGTCACCATGATATCGGGGATTTTATCTATATAATAATAATTATTAATGTAATAATATAACAACAATTTATGCTATCTGTATTGACACTCTCATTAATTATGATAGCAAGAAAAAAAAGTTAAAAGCATGAATACAAATTTTCATCGATCCGACGGATAAAACCCTAAAAATGAGTTCGTCAATGATACTGTAAAACCGTAAGTAACAAATGTATTATTGAGCAAAATAAACCTTAACTTCCGAGAAAAAAGGTGCATTTTGCTCCTCATTAAAAATGTTACTTACGCGGTTTTGCAGTTTCGCCTACGACTTGCAAACTTTATAAGTGGAGCTAATAAAACTGTTAATAATTGTTGAACTTATGTCCATTTCAGTCTTCAATAAAGAAAGACAGAGTAAAGTTCAAGAGAGGCCCAGCCTGACCTCGACGAGCTATCCAAACGACAGCTGCGACACTAGGACAAGTCTGAAGTCTTCACGCAAATATTCAGTTAAGAAACCGAAGTCGCCTCCCCTTCCTTCGCCCAAGAAGGAATTGAAAAGACACATCGAGAATGCGACGACCTACGCTCAAACCCTATGCTGGTAGTAACCCGCTTCTATTTTTTGACGGACGTTGTCAACTCCTCGCTTAAAACTGCGCCGAGCGTACGCCGGATGTATATTACTTTTATTGTGTTTTCTAATAAAGTTATATTCTTGAAATTGGACGGTACGTTTTTGTACTACAAATGAAAACACAACTTATAAGGGTAACATAGTTTAATAACAATTCACCTTCGAGTTATCAACTTAACGGAAAAAAGTGGCCACCTTTTCCCGTTAAGCTGACTACTCAAAGGGTAATTGTTATTAAAGTTTGTTACGTATCCTATAAATTGTATTTTTACCTGATTCCATGGAAATTATTTAGTTAATCTGAAAATACAATAATAGTAATGAGGGCGCCACTGGACGCTCGACGTTTGCTCGGTGCAGTCTTAAATTACTTACTTTGTTCAACTTTAAATTTCGAAACCTGTACCATTTTACTGATTTGTGTTTTATCTTCATCGCTTATTTAAAACAGTGATTACTTATGTTTCGCTTATTTTGTAACTCTTGTCACTTTATAGTCGCATTTTACCTCCTTCGCGTTTTTGTGATCGCAATTTGTCTTAATTGTTTATTTTTATTATTATTTTTACTAGCCTTTTTGGGTGTCCTACTGCTGGGCAAAGGCCTCCCCTCTTTTCCGCCATTCGCTTGGAAACTCGTCTAAGTCATTTTATAAAAACAAATTTATTATACTCTCATATCTTCTCGTCGCATTTAACGTAGATCTATTTTGTTTTTTTTAGCATTTTGTGTCGATTTACCACGTTGTGTTGGCCAGTTACCACGAATAGGTTAAAGTACTAACACTTAATTACAAATTATAAACTGCTCATGCACAGAAGTTATCGTCGATTGAGATAAAATGCGAATCTGTTAACTGCTATAAATAATTAATGCTTTAGATGTTAAAGTATATTTAATGAAAGGGTGTAATTATCTTGTATAACTCCTTCTGATTTGATGACAAAGTATTAACTGGCCAATTTAAGCACTGGCTGGCGCCTTTGAACCTGTTACGAGTGACGTTACTTGAAACGAAAATAGCATTTTATTTTTGGTTATGCGGAGAGTATTTTTAATTACTTGTACACGAAAACACCAGTTATATTAGGTAACTTTTTTGTTAGCAACTGTATTAATATGTTTCATAACCTAAAGTAGTTGATCAATTAAGAAATAACAATTGAGAAACGTCCTCTATCAAATAAAACATTATAAACTATTACCTCACACGTGGTGCTACGATCGTGGTCAGATGGTCACTTACTAACTTGGTGTTGAGGTTGTTCATAATGTAGATAAGCATAAGTACCTATGCTTGAATGTTCATGTTATTTTTATTATACCGTTTTGTATGCTGAGTAATTATAAAAATTTGATTGTTATGTCTGTGTTGTGTGCCATTTATATTTTACTTTCGTCTTGGTTTTATTAAAACGTACTTTTGAAACATGATTTTAATTTCATGCCCAAAACGGCTTCAGTGGAAATACAAACGGGAGCGAGATGCATCCATGGAATTAGTAAGTTATAACGTACATCTGCAAGGTGCAAATATTTGAAATATCGGGTGCCGTCTCCCTCTCACTCAAGACTAAATCGCCAGAAAGGGATGGAGCTAACGTAACTCCGAACTTCGATTTTCAAAGTAGGGCCTCTGTAACACTTATTGTGTGAATGTGACGCACTCGCCGGAGTAAGAATGAAAATCCTCGGTTGTGGCTACCCAGAACGATTTCAAGGCTCTGCCATTGCACTCCACCAACCGCTATTTGGAAGGGGTGGAGGCTGCATTGGATTAAGAGCTAAAAGAGGGGTAATTACACAAAAGATCCCATAGGGTCGAAGTGTAACCGTAAGGAGCCCATCAAGAAGATAAGATAAGATAAGGGCCTCTGTATTTGTGAAATTACACATTTATGGGTTCTACTTAATAGTTATTAGAGCTTCTGACCCCCTAATAACTCAAAATCTATTCAAATTTGTAAGTATTTGTTTTTATTATATAACCTACGTCGGTCCATGGCTCGTACTTTACTATTTATTCTGTAGAATTATATAGTGTTAATATTCTCTTTGGTAGAAACCTGTCAGGACTTCAATGTCACTTATTTTGTAACTCAGATGAGAATGATGAGTGCACATTAAAAATAAAGTGATTACACAACAAAATAGTAAAAATTTATAGTAAGAAATGTGAGCCGTAACTTACAAAAATTGAATTGAATTAGTAAGAAATGTAAATACTTCGTGAGACTACTTGTGGCTGTCGGGGCGACGTCGCGGGTGGTGAATATCAGGGACAGCCAAATGCGTTCAGGTAAATACTAGTCTATTAGGCCTTACATGGAAGTGCAGTTAATCTCCAAGCCGGTTTCGAGGGGTAGAACAAAAATGCGAATAGATCACCGGAATTAAATTGCTCATGAAACTATACTTTTTGTGAATGAACGTGTATTCCAACATACGTGTGCACACAAGGTCCAGGTAACTACTTACTTGCAATAAGAGGAATGCAATCCCGCGTAAGGAATTTAGTCCCAGCATTTGGGTGGACTCACTATTCGTAGTCCAGCGAGATTCTGCGGCATTCGCGGGATCCCGCAAGGTAGTGTAACATTATACGAGTATATTATTAATTTATTAACAAGCTGCCCGTACCCGATGCCGCCCGGGTGTAATTTTTTTCATACAAACTTTTTTCTGATAGTTACGAACACAACATAAAATAAAATAATTCTAATCGTTCGAGCCATTCCCGAGTTATGGCGTGACCAAGAGACACAGGGATTCGTTTTTTATGTATAGATATTGGATACGTTTTAAAGTTTTTTAAATTAAATTAAACAATTTTGATTAAAAACAGAATTATCAACAAGTTTTTAGAGTTGTTGGAAATTCTGTAGCTCTGCCTACCCCACTCTGAGAATACAGGCGTGAGTTTGTGTTATGTAAAATTTGATCATATTGAAGCAGCGTGCGGGCGGGTCATGTTGCGTGAAATAATTTGAAAAAAAAAAAATTCTATACGGCATTCTCACTCAAATCGTCACCATTTTTCTTATAATTGTGATGTGTAATTATAACTTCCTCGCGTTGTTTGAGAAATCAGGGGGTAAAGAACTAAAGTCAGTTCCTAGTCCTAAACTAAAGTCCTAAAGACTGTATCGTTTAGTATAAAATACAACATTACGTAGTCGTCTTTCTTTCCTAAAGTATTTTTTTAGATTAAATTGTACATGCGTTAAATTAGTGCTTTTATTAGGTACACATTTCATCCTGCGGGCTGGACTTGAGGCATATGGTTTTGTCAAAATTTACCGGATCCATCTGAGTAATGTTAACGAAAGTGGACAAATAGCAAGAGAAAATTTACTGTTTGCGAGCTAGACAATGTAACCAAAAAAAAATATCATACTACGCAAACCATAATTACACATGATTCCCAAAGTAAAACTTCTGAGCATTCCCTTTCACTTCTTTTTGTTAAAAAAATGGCATTGATGGCGATGGACGGTGGCCATTTTGAGAATATGGCATATTACTCATTACAACTCCGACTTTGACATCTATTACAACTATTAAAAAGCGTTTCTATCGACGTGTTTTTCCGTTGGTTGGATGCCACGATTGTCCATTGTGCTTGGGTCTCTGGCTGAGACCTTTGGTTAGTCTCCCTCCTCCCGCTCGCACCAGATATTGATGGGAAACCAAAACATTACGTAAAAAGTCACTTTTGTGTGAAAGTAAAAATCTATCATACTTATTCTGAGGATGCTCATTCGGGTAAACATGAACAGGACACTTAGTTAACATGTTATTTTGGCTGCATATCAACCTATTGCATTTTAAAATTGTACATTAGGAGTTGCTGAAATACTTCAAAATGAGTTCAATAGGCTTGTCCGAAATATATTTTAGGGACGATTTTGAAAGCATCATACAGTTTCTAAGACACAAAAGTTAACCATGTTATATCAGATGAAATGGTTAAAAAACACCTTCAGATCATATTCTCACAACATTGTAATTCAAAATAATACGGAGGTCAAAAGTTAGACTAGGTTTTGTATGTATTTATACTAAACGATACAGTCTTTATTCACACTGCCAATGACTATAACAAGTACACCTGGCCGTAATTGTCTTTAGATAGAGGATGAAATAGTGATGAAAATAGTGTTACCTCTAATTAGTTCATTAAAAAGGTTGAATATACAGGGTGGTTCCCGAAAAACCGTACATATTAAAAGGGGTGAAATTTTAGGTTAATTTATCGGTAAAACATATATTTTTTGTAACTGGTGTTTTTACTGATTTTTAAACTTTTTAATTAAGTTTGGGTAGTACACTTACTTGTGACGGTGTAACTTTTAATCCAATAGCTCAAAAAAAAAAAAACAAAGTGCATAGTACCTATTGACATTAGTAAGGTTTATAATTAGACCCCGGTATCGGAGGTGCAAAATGGTAGCTGTCAAGTTCTTAGGGATGGGTAATCATATTTTTGATGTTGATATCGATACACGATTTTTCTATACATTAGGTTGTACACAGTTATTTTTTTTTGATCTATGATAATCATTGATCGTAAAAATATAAAGTGTACACATATTTATGAACTCGACTGTACAACAAAATATATATCTATGGTTGCTATTACTTTTCTTATGTTTCGAGTTGCAGAGCAGTGCATAAACACTCTTGTGATAAACCTTTTCAATAGAGATTAATACTGGCCACTTATACTGATAATAAATTATTTACGTCAATAGATAATCATTGTCACTTTACAACAATTTCTTCGATTAAATAGCTGTTTACGAGTTTATTCGTCTAAAATCATTTATACCATAGAAAATGGAGTCACTTCTTGCAGAACACCCTGAACTCCAAAAAACGAATGAAAAAATTTACTGCACAGTGTGCAGTGTACACATCATTTCCAGATCTTGGAATATTAAAAAGCACATGGAGTCGAAATGCCATCAAGAGAAAATCATCAACGCGTGTCCTAGTCACATTGATTATTTAATAAAGGACATTCCAATACTTGTAAACCAGGACGATAAAGTATATTGTATATCTTGCAACTCCGTTTAGAGTTTATATTTTGTTTTAAATTTATTTATGAATGCTTTATGCTAAGAAGATAACTAAAACTTCTTAATGATGAAAGATTTTTTTTTGTAAATAATAAAAATGTTCAATACATGTTGGTTTTGTAATTATATAGTCCTACTTTATAGAATAAACGCTATCATTATGATATAATAAAATATCGACATATAACTATGTTTATCGACATGAAGTTAATATTTCAAAACAATGTTTACCCTTCCCTAGTAATGGCTCGAAATTGACAGCTACCATTTTGCACCTCCGATACCGGGGTCTATTTATAATAATTGATATCAATAACCAATTAAGAGAAACAACTGAGTTATGAGACAGTTTTTTGTGAAAAATTACTGCAAATATGTCATTTTGTTTTCATAAAAACACGATTTTCTCAAAATTTTGCCGATATTTTACCACTTTTTTTTTGCTTATTATTATTCCTCGGTTAATTTTAGTTCTAAAAACGTTTTCAAATTATTTCAACTGATGGAAAAAGTTAATCTAAAACTTACGAAACCAGAAAACACACAACGAAGGATCCGTAAAAAGTGACATTTAGGAAGAATAAGTAGTTAAACTAAATTTAAATGTGTGCTTCGGTTTTGGTAACTTTTATATAAACTTTTTCTATGAGTTGAAATAATTTGAAAACGTTTTTAGATCTAAAATTAAAAGAGGAATAATAATAGGCAAAAAAAAGTGATAAAATATCTGCCGAAAATTGAGAAAATCGTGTTTTTATGAAAACAAAATGACATATTTGCAGTATTTTTTTCACAAAAAAAGTTGTTGCTCAGTTGTTTTTTTTTATTGGTCTAATATTGTCAACTATTATAAACCTTACTAATGTCAATACTACGCATTTTGTTTTATCTGTTTTGGGCTATTAGATCAAAAGTTACACCGTCACAAGAAAGTTTATTCAAAAGTTTAAAAATCGGCAAAAAAAAAGCAGTAGCTAATAAAAAAATAAAAAAAATGTTTTACCGATGAATCAACCTAAAATTTCACCCCATTCAATTCAGTTTATCGAGTACCACCCTGTATATTCCTAATCAATCTCATCATCATCGTAGGTATTATTATGCTAAGTCCGTCACAAACGAAAACTTCTCTTATCAATCAAATCCCTTATCAAATCTATCAACCATCACTACATTTCATGTCAAATATATGTCGAAAAAAAAATATTATATGCCAGGCAGTGCCATGCTATTTTCACCGATAATGCTTTTCATCAAAAAATACAAAATTAAATAGAGATAACTACCTCGAAATAAACATGAAGACAATAAAACGGTGTATAAATAAATAATATGACCATGCTCAACCTTCAAAAGTACACGAATATGGAGTAATAATGGTAAATTGATTTGTTTATACGAGTGGCCGAATGAATAGGAACAGACTTTACAGGGATCGATATAAGAAGCGTATTCTTCGAAATGGTTTAAAAATTTTCAAACGTTGTCAAAAATTGGTGTATCCCAAATGAAGACTATGCTTACAGGCTTACAAGATACTTAAGAGCGATATTAAGCAGCTTAAATAACAAGGTTTTGGCAAGATTACTGTAAGTGCAAACAGCATTCAATGTGACTGTTATTAAAATGATATTGAACTAAGTAAATGTCCTTATAATTAGTGCCCAAATCTAGGCTTATATATACCATGATATAGGATTGATATAAGAGCGAATAAATAGTAGTCTTGAGACAGTACTAAGTCTAATTTGTACTAGTTAGGCTACATACCCATTTTTTCCATTGATACTTTTCTATATGTTCACATGCAGATTAAAATCAACTGAAGAAAACAATCTCAAAGTGAATTTGAAATGAACTAGATCGGACACTGAAAAGCAATAATGGCAGACGAGATAGCCGTAATCTATCAGCGCTACCTACCGAAGAATACGTCAGGAAAAAACGATAGTAAACAAAAGTGCAGCAAAAACGAGAAAAGTTTGATGCGTCCGAACAAACCAGCGCGTGGATTGAATAAAATATATTATAAGAGTTTGCAAGAAAATAATGAACAAGTTCCACGTCGCGTAAATAATAAAATGACTGCAGAAACATATAACGAAACCAAAACATGGACGACAAAGCGAGAGAACATAGTCTTTCAGAAAGTTGCACGTTCGTTTCCTACCCAAGAATTTTTAGAAATAGTGGCGAAAAAACGCAGTACACCAGAAATGAATCATACTGTTACAGAAATAAAGCAAAATATAAAGGATCGCCTTTCCGATACGTATCTCAACGCAAACAGCCCTTATCGAACTAATTTTACTGTCAATACGGTTGCGCTGAACCCAAACATTTTACCGCCAGAATGGCAACGCGTGTTTCAACATCCCATTATGCAAGCGCCGTTAAGAATTTATCGTTGCCAGCTGAGCACTGCAGAGGAGTCATGTTGCTGTTCGTGTAATTCTGACGCTATGTTTGAAGTAATGAAAGGCCTTTATGATTGCTACAAGAAGAAAAATTGCGATAATTGTAACTGCGTTTTGTGTGGCCATCTTGCAAAAGAAGAACGGAAATTGGCTGAAAAACGAAAATCACAAATTGCAGTAGGAGTAGAAACCACAAGTATGAAATCAATGAGACAGGAAAACATGAAAAAGGCCAAAGCAGCTGGTTTGTTGACAGATTTGACTGGTAAATCAGCGGATAAAAAAGAAAATATATTGAGAGGGCTGGCAAATTTGGGTTTACCTTTGCCAGAAGGGAAAACTCCTTCTGACTTTGAACTACTTGCAAAGGTAAGAAAGGAGCTTGGATTACCTCCGGATCCGAAAAATGCAGCAGAGAGGGCGAAACATGATAAAGCATCGAAACTGGGTCTACTGCAACCATTACAAGGGAAATCTAATGCTGAAAAAGAGAAAATTTTACAAGGATGGCAGGACTTGGGGATCGAACTACCAGAAGGGCGAACCCCATCAGAAAAATCAATAATCGCCAAAATCAAAGGCGCTCCCAAGACCAAATCGTTAAAATCAAGAGCGATTGGAATAACGGCACCTTCAGGCCTTAAGCCCCAGATATCTGTGGGTGGAACACTATCGCAAAAACAGCGAAAGGCACGAGCGGCAGGTTTCTTAACTACTTTAGACGGAAAATCACCAGAACAGAAGGAGAAGATAGTCCGTGGATTAGCTCAGAGCGGTTTACCTCTACCTGATGGGAAAACAGAGTCTGAAAAGAAACTTATAGAAAAGGTAAAGAATGAACTTGGCCTAACTGAGCCAAAAGGTAAAGTGGTGTCTGAAAAGGTGCTTAAAGCTGCAGCAACGGCAGAAAAACTAGCCAAAGCTAAAGCAGCGGGTTTGCTTACACCACTAGATGGTAAAACATCGGCACAAAAAGAAAAAATACTTCGAGGTCTTGCTCAGGCCGGTATACCTTTGCCAGAAGGTAAAACCGCATCTGAGAAAGCGCTTATTCAAAAACTTAAAGATGAAACTAAACCTATCATATCTCTTAAAGGCATCTCACCATCTAAGCGGGCAAAAGCCAAAGCGGCTGGTTTGCTAACTCCACTAGATGGAAAAACACCGGAACAAAAAGAAAAAATACTTAGAGGTCTTGCTCAGGCCGGAATACCTTTGCCAGAAGGCAAAACGGCTTCTGAGAAAGCACTTATTCAAAAAATTCAAGGTGAAACTAAACCTGCGATATCTCTTAAAGGCATCGCACCATCTCAACTGGCAAAAGCCAAAGCAGCAGGTTTGCTAACTCCATTAGATGGTAAAACACCAGAACAGAAAGAAAAAATACTTAGAGGTCTTGCTCAGGCCGGTATACCTTTGCCAGAAGGCAAAACGGCTTCTGAGAAAGCGCTTATTCAAAAAATTAAAGGTGAAACTAAACCGGCGTTGTCTCTTAAGGGGATTCCGCCAGAAAAATTGGCTAAGGCTAAAGCAGCAGGATTTCTCACAACTCTAGATGGAAAAACACCTGAACAGAAAGAAAAAATACTTCGCGGTCTCGCTCAAACCGGAATACCTTTGCCAGAAGGCAAAACAGCTTCTGAGAAAGCACTAATTCAAAAAATTAAAGGTGAAACTAAACCTGCAATATCTCTTAAAGGTATTGCACCATCTCAACTGGCAAAAGCCAAAGCGGCTGGTTTGCTAACTCCACTAGATGGTAAAACACCAGAACAGAAAGAAAAAATACTTCGAGGTCTTGCTCAGGCCGGTATACCTATGCCGGAAGGTAAAACAGCTTCTGAGAAAGCACTAATTCAGAAAATTAAAGCTGAAACTAAACCTGCCAAATCTCTTAAAGGCATCGCACCATCTAAACTGGCAAAAGCCAAAGCGGCTGGTTTGCTAACTCCACTAGATGGAAAAACACCAGAACAGAAAGAAAAAATACTTCGCGGTCTTGCTCAGGCCGGTATACCTTTGCCAGAAGGTAAAACGGATTCTGAAAAAGCCCTAATTCAAAAAATTCAACGTGAAACTAAACCTGCGTTGTCGATTAAAGGTATTCCGCCAGAAAAATTAGCCAAGGCTAAAGCAGCAGGGTTTCTTACAACTCTAGATGGCAAAACACCTGAACAGAAAGAAAAAATTATTCGCGGTCTCGCCCAAAATGGAATACCTTTACCTGAAGGAAAGACACCATCTGAACAAAAACTGATTGAAAAAGTAAGAAAAGATCTCAGATTGCCACCTGGGCCCACAACAGATACAGACAAGAAAAAGTACGCAACTGCTCAAGCTGCTGGACTTATTACACCTTTAGAAGGTAAAACACCAGAACAGAAAGAAAAAATACTTCGAGATCTTGCTCTGGCCGGTATACCTTTGCCAGAAGGTAAAACGGCTTCTGAGAAAGCGCTTATTCAAAAAGTTCAAGGTGAAACTAAACCTGCCATATCTCTTAAAGGCATCTCACCATCTCAACTGGCAAGAGCCAAAGCGGCTGGTTTGCTAACTCCACTAGATGGAAAAACACCAGAACAGAAAGAAAAAGTACTTCGTGGTCTTGCTCAGGCCGGTGTACCTTTGCCAGAAGGCAAAACGGCTTCTGAGAAAGCACTTATTCAAAAAATTAAAGGAGACACTAAACCTGCGTTGTCTCTTAAAGGGATTCCGCCGGAAAAATTGGCCAAGGCTAAAGCAGCAGGGTTTCTTACAACTCTAGATAGCAAAACACCTGAACAGAAAGAAAAAATTCTTCGCGGTCTCGCTCAAACCGGAATACCGTTACCTGAAGGAAAAACACCTACTGAACAAAAACTAGTTGACAAAGTAAGAAAAGATCTCAGATTGCCACCCGGGCCCACAACAGATGCAGACAAGAAGAAATACGCAACTGCACAAGCTGCTGGACTGATTACACCTTTAGAAGGTAAAACACCAGAACAGAAAGAAAAAATACTTCGTGGTCTTGCTCAGGCCGGTATACCTTTACCAGAAGGCAAAACGGATTCTGAGAAAGCGCTTATTCAAAAAATTAAAGGTGAAACTAAACCGGCGCTGTCTCTTAAAGGGATTGCGCCAGAAAAATTGGCCAAGGCTAAAGCAGCAGGGTTTCTTACAACTCTAGATGGCAAAACACCTGAACAGAAAGAAAAAATTCTTCGCGGTCTCGCCCAAAATGGAATACCTTTACCTGAAGGAAAGACACCATCTGAACAAAAACTGATTGAAAAAGTAAGAAAAGATCTCAGATTGCCACCCGGGCCCACAACAGATGCAGACAAGAAGAAGTACGCAACTGCACAAGCTGCTGGTCTGATTACACCTTTAGAAGGTAAAACACCAGAACAGAAAGAAAAAATAATTCGTGATCTTGCGTTGGCCGGTATACCTATGCCAGAAGGCAAAACAGCTTCTGAGAAAGCGCTTATTCAAAAAATTCAAGGTGAAACTAAACCCGCCATATCTCTTAAAGGCATCTCACCATCCCAACTGGCAAAAGCCAAAGCGGCTGGTTTACTAACTCCACTAGATGGAAAAACGTCTGATCAGAAAGAAAAAATACTTCGTGGTCTTGCTCAGGCCGGTATACCTTTGCCAGAAGGCAAAACGGCTTCTGAGAAAGCGCTTATTCAAAAAATTAAAGGTGAAACTAAACCGGCGTTGTCTCTTAAGGGGATTCCGCCAGAAAAATTGGCTAAGGCTAAAGCAGCAGGATTTCTCACAACTCTAGATGGCAAAACACCTGAACAGAAAGAAAAAATACTTCGCGGTCTCGCTCAAACCGGAATACCTTTACCAGAAGGAAAGACACCATCTGAACAAAAACTAATTGAAAAAGTAAGAAAAGATCTCAGATTGCCACCTGGGCCCACAACAGATGCAGACAAGAAGAAGTACGCAACTGCACAAGCTGCTGGTCTGATAACACCTTTAGAAGGTAAAACACCAGAACAGAAAGAAAAAATACTTCGTGATCTTGCGTTGGCCGGTATACCTATGCCAGAAGGCAAAACAGCTTCTGAGAAAGCGCTTATTCAAAAAGTTCAAGGTGAAACTAAACCTGCCATATCTCTTAAAGGCATCTCACCATCCCAACTGGCAAAAGCCAAAGCGGCTGGTTTACTAACTCCACTAGATGGAAAAACGTCTGATCAGAAAGAAAAAATACTTCGAGATCTTGCTCAGGCCGGTATACCTTTGCCAGAAGGCAAAACGGCTTCTGAAAAAGCGCTTATTCAAAAAATTAAAGGTGAAACTAAACCGGCGTTGTCTCTTAAGGGGATTCTGCCGGAAAAATTGGCTAAGGCTAAAGCAGCAGGATTTCTCACAACTCTAGATGGCAAAACACCTGAACAGAAAGAAAAAATACTTCGCGGTCTCGCTCAAACCGGAATACCTTTACCAGAAGGAAAGACACCATCTGAACAAAAACTAGTTGACAAAGTAAGAAAAGATCTCAGATTGCCACCTGGGCCCACAACAGATGCAGACAAGAAGAAATACGCAACTGCACAAGCTGCTGGACTTGTTACACCTTTAGAAGGTAAAACACCAGAACAGAAAGAAAAAATACTTCGTGGTCTTGCTCAGGCCGGTATACCTTTACCAGAAGGCAAAACGGATTCTGAGAAAGCGCTTATTCAAAAAATTAAAGGTGAAACTAAACCGGCGCTGTCTCTTAAAGGGATTGCGCCAGAAAAATTGGCCAAGGCTAAAGCAGCAGGATTTCTCACAACTCTAGATGGCAAAACACCTGAACAGAAAGAAAAAATACTTCGCGGTCTGGCTCAAACCGGAATACCTTTACCAGAAGGAAAGACACCATCTGAACAAAAACTAATTGAAAAAGTAAGAAAAGATCTCAGATTGCCACCTGGGCCCACAACAGATGCAGACAAGAAGAAATACGCAACTGCACAAGCTGCTGGACTGATTACACCTTTAGAAGGTAAAACACCAGAACAGAAAGAAAAAATACTTCGTAGTCTTGCTCAAGCCGGTATACCTTTGCCAGAAGGCAAAACAGCTTCTGAGAAAGCACTTATTCAAAGCATTCAAGCTGGAGCTAAGCCTGAGATATCTTTGGCTGGTATTCCTTCAGAAAAAATACGCAAAGCACGAGCAGCAGGATTGCTAACACCTTTAGAAGGCAAAGGACAGGAACAAAAGGAAAAAATACTTCGCAACCTGGCGCTCAACGGAATACCTTTGCCGAAAGGGAAAACACCGTCCGAAAAGGCACTCATTAACAAAGTCAGAATGGATCTTGGGTTGCCACCGGAACCAAAAACTCCCGCAGAAAGAGATCTTCATAAAAAAGCACTCATTGCAGGAGTTCTTACTCCGTTGGAAGGTAAAACACCCGAACAAAAAGAAAAGATTCTCAGGAAATATATTGAAAAAGGAATACCTTTGCCAGAAGGCAGGACAGCGTCCGAAAAAGCTCTTATTGATCAAATCAGGTTTCCCCTTAAAGAAAGAGCAGCACTAGAAGAACAAACTGCTAAGGTGATTACTGAGGGGAAAGGCCCAGCTGACGAATGTATTTGCGATCTTTTAACACCTGAATCCGAGAGAAAAAGCGAACCTTCCGCAGAAAAGCCAATAAAAATCAAATCAGCAGCAGCAGCAGCAGGGTTACTTACTCCATTAGATGGAAAAACGCCAGAACAGAAAGAAAAAATACTTCGTGGTCTTGCTCAGGCTGGTATACCTTTGCCAGAAGGCAAAACAGCTTCTGAGAAAGCACTTATTCAAAAAATTAAGGGAGAAACTAAACCTTCCATATCTCTTAAAGGGATTTCGCCAGAAAAATTGGCAAAGGCCAAAGCAGCAGGGTTTCTTACAACCCTAGATGGCAAAACACCTGAACAGAAAGAAAAAATACTTCGCAGGCTCGCTCAAACCGGAATACCTTTGCCTGAAGGAAAGACACCATCTGAACAAAAACTAATTGAAAAGGTAAGAAAAGATCTCAGATTGCCACCTGGGCCCACAACAGACGCAGACAAGAAAAAATACGCAAATGCACTAGCTGCTGGACTGATTACACCTTTAGAAGGTAAAACACCAGAACAGAAAGAAAAAATACTTCGTGGTCTTACTCAAGCCGGTATACCTTTACCAGAAGGCAAAACGGCTTCTGAGAAAGCGCTTATTCAAAAAATTAAAGGTGACACTAAACCTGCGTTGTCGCTTAAAGGGATTTCGCCAGAAAAATTGGCCAAAGCCAAAGCAGCTGGGTTTCTTACAACTCTGGATGGCAAAACACCTGAACAGAAAGAAAAAATTCTTCGTGGTCTTGCTCAAACCGGAATACCTTTACCTGAAGGAAAGACTTCATCTGAACAAAAACTGATTGAAAAAGTAAGAAAAGATCTCGGATTGCCACCCGGGCCCACAACAGACGCAGACAAGAAGAAGTACGCAACTGCACAAGCTACTGGTCTGATTACACCTTTAGAAGGTAAAACACCAGAACAAAAAGAAAAAATACTTCGAGATCTTGCGAAGAACGGAATACCTTTACCTGAAGGAAAGACACCATCTGAGCATAAACTAATTGAAAAAGTAAGAAAAGATCTCGGATTGCCACCCAGGCCCACATCCGACGCAGACAAGAAGAAGTACGCAACCGCACTAGCTGCTGGACTGATAACACCTTTAGAAGGTAAAACACAAAAACAGAAGGAAAAAATACTTCGAGATCTTGCTCTGGCCGGTATCCCTTTGCCAGAAGGTAAAACGGATTCTGAGAAAGCGCTTATTCAAAAAATACATGGTGAAACTAAACCTGCCATATCTCTTAAAGGCATCTCACCATCTCAACTGGCAAAAGCCAAAGCGGCTGGTTTGCTAACTCCACTAGATGGTAAAACACCAGAACAGAAAGAAAAAATACTTCGAGGTCTTGCTCAGGCCGGTATACCTTTGCCAGAAGGCAAAACGGCTTCTGAGAAAGCGCTCATTCAAAAAATTAAAGGTGACACTAAACCTGCGTTGTCTTTAAAAGGGATCCCGCCAGAAAAATTGGCCAAGGCTAAAGCAGCAGGGTTTCTTACAACTTTAGATGGCAAAACACCTGAACAGAAAGAAAAAATACTTCGGGGTCTCGCTCAAACCGGAATACCTTTACCTGAAGGAAAGACACCATCTGAACAAAAACTGATTGAAAAAGTAAGAAAAGATCTCAGATTGCCACCCGGGCCCACAACAGATGCAGACAAGAAGAAATACGCAACTGCACAAGCTGCTGGTCTGATTACACCTTTAGAAGGTAAAACACCGGAACAGAAAGAAAAAATACTTCGTGATCTTGCGTTGGCCGGTATACCTATGCCAGAAGGCAAAACGGCTTCTGAGAAAGCGCTTATTCAAAAAATACAGGGTGAAACAAAACCTGCCATATCTCTTAAACGCATCTCACCATCTCAACTGGCAAAAGCCAAAGCGGCTGGTTTGCTTACTCCACTAGATGGGAAAACACCAGAACAGAAAGAAAAAATACTTCGAGATCTTGCTCAAGCCGGTATACCTTTACCAGAAGGTAAAACGGCTTCTGAGAAAGCGCTTATTCAAAAAATACAGGGTGAAACTAAACCTGCCATATCTCTTAAACGCATCTCACCATCTCAACTGGCAAAAGCCAAAGCGGCTGGTTTGCTTACTCCATTAGATGGGAAAACACCAGAACAGAAAGAAAAAATACTTCGAGATCTTGCTCAGGCCGGTATACCTTTACCAGAAGGCAAAACGGCTTCTGAGAAAGCGCTAATTCAAAAAATTAAAGGTGAAACTAAACCTGCCATATCTCTTAAAGGCATCTCACCATCTCAACTAGCAAAAGCTAAAGCGGCTGGCTTACTAACTCCACTAGATGGTAAAACACCGGATCAGAAAGAAAAAATACTTCGTGGTCTTGCTCAGGCTGGTATACCTTTGCCCGAAGGCAAAACGGCTTCTGAGAAAGCGCTTATTCAAAAAATTAAAGGTGAAACTAAACCTGCGTTGTCTCTTAAGGGGATTCCGCCAGAAAAATTGGCCAAGGCCAAAGCAGCAGGGTTTCTTACAACTCTAGATGGCAAAACACCTGAACAGAAAGAAAAAATACTTCGGGGTCTTGCTCAAACTGGAATACCTTTGCCTGAAGGAAAAACACCATCTGACCAAAAACTTATTGAAAAAGTAAGAAAAGATCTCGGATTGCCACCTGAGCCCAAAACAGACGCAGACAAGAAGAAGTACGCAACTGCACAAGCTGCTGGTCTGATTACACCTTTAGAAGGTAAAACACCAGAACAGAAAGAAAAAATACTTCGAGATCTTGCTTTGGCCGGTATACCTATGCCAGAAGGCAAAACAGCTTCTGAGAAAGCGCTCATTCAAAAAATTCAAGGTGAAACAAAACCTGCCATATCTGTTAAAGGCATCTCACCATCCCAACTGGCAAAAGCCAAAGCGGCTGGTTTACTAACTCCACTAGATGGAAAAACGTCAGATCAGAAAGAAAAAATACTTCGTGGTCTTGCTCAGGCCGGTATACCTTTGCCAGAAGGCAAAACGGCTTCTGAGAAAGCGCTTATTCAAAAAATTAAAGGTGACACTAAACCTGCATTGTCGCTTAAAGGGATTTCGCCAGAAAAATTGGCCAAGGCCAAAGCAGCTGGGTTTCTTACAACTTTGGATGGCAAAACACCTGAACAGAAAGAAAAAATACTTCGCGGTCTGGCTCAAACCGGAATACCTTTACCAGAAGGAAAGACACCATCTGAACAAAACCTTATTGAAAAAGTAAGAAAAGATCTCAGATTGCCACCTGGGCCCTTAACAGATGCAGACAAGAAGAAATACGCAACTGCACAAGCTGCTGGACTGATTACACCTTTAGAAGGTAAAACACCAGAACAGAAAGAAAAAATACTTCGTAGTCTTGCTCAAGCCGGTATACCTTTGCCAGAAGGCAAAACAGCTTCTGAGAAAGCACTTATTCAAAGCATTCAAGCTGGAGCTAAGCCTGAGATATCTTTGGCTGGTATTCCTTCAGAAAAAATACGCAAAGCACGAGCAGCAGGATTGCTAACACCTTTAGAAGGCAAAGGACAGGAACAAAAGGAAAAAATACTTCGCAACCTGGCGCTCAACGGAATACCTTTGCCGAAAGGGAAAACACCGTCCGAAAAGGCACTCATTAACAAAGTCAGAATGGATCTTGGGTTGCCACCGGAACCAAAAACTCCCGCAGAAAGAGATCTTCATAAAAAAGCACTCATTGCAGGAGTTCTTACTCCGTTGGAAGGTAAAACACCCGAACAAAAAGAAAAGATTCTCAGGAAATATATTGAAAAAGGAATACCTTTGCCAGAAGGCAGGACAGCGTCCGAAAAAGCTCTTATTGATCAAATCAGGTTTCCCCTTAAAGAAAGAGCAGCACTAGAAGAACAAACTGCTAAGGTGATTACTGAGGGAAAAGGCCCAGCTGACGAATGTATTTGCGATCTTTTAACACCTGAATCCGAGAGAAAAAGCGAACCTTCTGCAGAAAAACTAACAAAAATCAAATCATCAGGTATTCCTGCGTTAGAAGGTAAAACTTCAAAAGAAAAAGAAAAAATTCTAAAAAGCCTAGAAGATAAATCATCAAAAGAGAAAGAAAAAATCCTTAAGAGCCTTTCAAAAAAAGGGGTAATTACACCCCTCGATGGTAAAACACCTGAAGAAAAGGAAAAAATAATTAGACGCAGAGCTATCGCTGGCTTACCTCTGCCTGAAGGTAAAACTCCATCAGAGAAAGCTTTAATTGATAAAATTAAAGATGAAACTGGGTACGTATCACTCAGTCCGAAATCCCCTTCAGCAGCAGCGAGACTGGCCAAAGCCAAAGAAGCAGGTTTACTGACTCCATTGGAAGGCAAAACTCCTGAGGAAAAGGAGAAAATATTAAGGGGTCTAGCGCTAGCTGGCTTACCGTTGCCCGAAGGAACAACGCAGTCTTTGAAAGACTTGAAAAATAAGATTTTAAAAGATTTAGGGCTTCCTCCTGAACCAACAACACCCGCTATGAAAGAAAAGTATAAGAAAGCTCAGGAAGCTGGCATCATTACTCCGCTGGAAGGGAAAACACCTGAGCAAAAAGAAATCGCATTAATAAAGATGAAGAATGCAGGCCTGGAGCTCCCAGAAGGCCGCACACCATCAGAAAAAGCTTTGATCAATAAAATAAAGGCGTCAAAATCAGCAGCAGGAATATTCACTCCTTTAGATGGAAAGTCCCCGGCACAGAAAGAAAACATTTTGAAAAAAATGCTGGCAGCTGGAGTTCCGATTTCCGAGGGCCGAACACCTTCAGAAAAAGAAATTATCAAGAAAGTTCTAGCTGAAGCACCAGCAACACCCGCAGCAGAAACAAAACCTGCGGATTTACTAATGTCTCTCAAAGGTAAGAGTCCAGAAGAAAAGGAAGATATAATGAGAGGGCAAATTCAAGCAGGATTACCTCTGCCAGATGATATGACGTCTTCGGAAAAAGCAATGGCTAAAAGAATTCAAGATGAAGATGTTAAGACCAAAAAAGACAGGATGGCAGGGCTATCATTGTCTGGGAGAACTAAATCAGAAAAATCAAAAATACTGAGAGAGCTCGCAGAAGCCGGGTTGCCAATGCCAGAAGGGGATACTCCTTCGGAAAAAGAAATGGTGAAAAAAGCGCGATTAGCGGCTGGTTTGCCAGAAGTTGTCACTGCGTCAGAGGCTAAAAAGTTCAAAGACAAGAAAACGGGGCCGAAAAGTATTAAAAAATCGACGGCGGCAAGATTAGGCGGTGCTGCCGCTGCTGCGGTTGGAATCCAAGAGGAGATCCAAGAAATAGTTAAGACGGACAAGTGTGACGCGGCTTGTGGCTGTGACAAAAAGAAAATAAGATTCAAACACAGTTACGTAAAGATTAGAGTTACTTCGCCTGATATTTCTTCATTTTGTCCTTGCCCAGAAGAGTGTATTCCGGGGGTTAAGGCAGGAGTTTTTACTGATAACGAAGGAATCAAAGTTACTGTGGGAAGTGTTATGTGCATATCTTCCCACATTAAACAACCTACAACTGCTATACCTTTGCAACAATCATTAATAAGTACCGGAAACCTTACTGAAAGCCAGAGTTTTTTGTTCGTGAAAATTTCTTCTATGATTAGCGATGGTTCGAGCGGCGGATTAAGCTCTAAATCAACTGTGTACATTTATAATTCTGAAAGTGACGTGAGCATTTCGGACATAAAACGAGCCTTACGTTTAAATATTAGCAATATATTTTTTGAAGAATATTTTGAAGATGACACTGAAGCAGAGAAATCTCTTTCATATATTTATCGATCTCGATTGGCGTCTAATCGGAAAAACGTAGCGGATGGCCGTGAGTGGCCACACAAACCATTGATAAATCCTAGGAATTATTTTTTGTTACTTGAGGCAGAACCGTGTTTGAGTTTATCAAGCGGCTCTTTTGCGAAATCAATTTGCTGATCAAACTTTCCAGTCTTGCAAGTCGCTTGGAATATTTTTCAGACTGATTTGGTTCTCAACAATCGACGTATGACGATACGGATATGTTGGAACCAGTTTTTGAAGAAACTGATTTAAGACCAGTTACTACGTAGTTTAGGTAAAAAAAATCGTTTCATTACTAGTTGTGCCTGCACTTTGGTTATAATCATCTTAGGGTCTCATTCACAATGCATTTACGTCACATAAAATAGGGTACAGATGTAGTGGATAATCCTTTCCCGTCGTTTTTTGTCGGGTAAGCTCGTATTTATCTTGCTTTCTCAATTAGCTTCAGGACCCCTCAATAAGCCAACTGACAAAGCAAGATAAATACGTACTTATCCGGCAAAAAACGATGGGAAAGGATTATTCAATACATCTGTAGAGACTGTTTTGCTGGAAATGTATGCCAATGGGTGCGTACTCTTAAACACATGAGAATTTTACTAGATGACATTTTACTTTTGGGTATAGTTAAACTAGGACCCTATTACTAAGACTCCGCTGACCGTCTGTCTGTTTGTCTGTCACCATGCTGTATGCATGTGTCATACAGGCTGTATGTCATGAACCTTGATAGCTAGACAGTTGAAATTTTCGTAGATGATGTATTTCTCTTGCCGCTAAAGTAATATTTAAGGGCTCCCATACAACAAATGTGATTTTTATGCTCAATATTAATAACGGCAACATGTAGACGCTTGAAATATTTACAGAGCATGAAGTTGTAAAAGTTAATATATATCCAAATAATATAATACACAATCCAAAATGAGTCAGTGTTGCATTTTAAAATTTGAAGCGTTTGGAATATGATTTTTAATGGAAGAGCAAATTATTTTGGAATGTGTCTGTTTTGTATTCAATGAGCGATATGTTATATATATATAATAAATGTTTAAGAGGGGCTCCCAAACAACCAATTAAAATCGTTATAAATCTTAAATGATCATTCAAAATGAACGCTAAACAAAACCTAAACATGATTTTTAAATACCCTCCTATTGAATGATACCACACTAGCTGAGTAATCCCCGTGTATGGAAGTTCGATTCATAGTTTTAGGCATTTGGTGATGCTCAATTACTTTTCAGGAACAGTAAATTCCTATAAGTATAAAAACCAGTTCGAAATGGCGGAGAGAGACCGGAAGCTGACGTCACGATACCATGAACCACAGCCGCATTTTGATCGCAATATCATGGAGTTCAATCTGGATATTCCTTCAAGCAGGACTTTAAGTAAATCGTCGGGTTTAATTGTGGTTTCTACGTTGGAGTATAACCATGACGATTCGTCCGGACTTCATACACCGGACAACGGTTTACTTATACAATGTAAGTTAGTTTAACTTTCTATAGGTGGCGAAATTATTGAAACTTTGTTGTGTACAATCGAGCAAAATTGATTCCTAGACCACTTTGGACTATGTCAAAATGACACTGTAAATAAAATCATAAGAATTATCTTACGTTTTGATTGATTACACCACTTTGACAAAGTCCAAAGCCCAAAGTGGACAAGGAATCATTTTCCTGTTCAATATAATAAATTGTCGTTTATGTACAGTCAAGGGCAATAATACGTATACACTTTAGTACCTTGTCACTTTAACCACTGTGACAGTTCATATATGGCAGTTCAAATATGACGACAATTAGACAAGGTACTAAAGTGTATACATATTTTTGCCCTTGACTGTACGAACGGGTGTTACAAAAATCTCACATAAACCGAAGCGAAGGGAGGGCAGGTCGCTAGTTTCACTGTAAGTTTCACGTAGTGGCTTTAAACATCCTAGAGTCGTTTGATTCTCCTCAACTTCGGGATAATTATATCACTCACTAGCGACCCGCCCTCGCTTCGCTTCGGTTTATGTAAGTTTCTGTAACACCCGTACATAAAACAGAGTTTATCTAAATATATATATAAAAGGAGAAACTGACTGACTGACTGACATATCAACGCACAGCCTAAACGGCTAAACGTAGGCACTTGAAATTTGGAAGGGACGTAGCTTAGGTACCGTAGAGGTGCACTAAGAAAGGAATTCCCGAAATTCCCACGGGAACGGGAATTAGCGGGAAAATTATAAACTCAAAAAAAATGTTTTGCCCAACGAAGTGGACACGGGAACAGCTAGTTATACATAAAAACCTTCCTCTTGAATCACTCTAACTATTTAAACAAAACCGCATGGATTTTGTTGCGTAGTTTTAAAGATCTGAGCATACATAAGGACAGACAGACAGACAGCGGGAAGCGAATTTGTTTTATACTATGTATAAAACCTACGACAGTGATTTGATTTTTTCTTTTGCGTATAATTCTGATGCTTTTGAGATATACGGGGTGACCCTTAGGTGGCACGTTAAACCTAATGGTGAGTCTTGGTGAGATACCTGGGAGGTGCTGTGCTGAACCTATAAAGTAACTATAGAAAAATGACCTCTGTAAAAGTGACACATTTTCCAAACATTTGGATTTTTCTGATTTTTTTGAATATGTACCTACCCGTATTAAGTTTTTAAGTTGTGGTATTCGGAATTTTATAATGTTTGTACGTTTGTTTATGTCGCAAAAAATCTTAAATAAATATGTTAACAAATGCAAAAAACCATTAAAAAGTAAGTATACCTAGTAGTTTTTTTTATTATTTTCATTACCACAATCAGGAAACTTATTACGAGTGTACATTTGACGACGCGCTGGCCTAGTGGGTAGTGACCCTGCCTACGAAGCTAGCGGTCTTGGGTTCAAATCCCGGTAAGGGCAGATATTAGTGTGATGAGCGCGAATGTTTGTTCCTGAGTCATGGATGTTTTCTATATATTTAAGTATATATTTCTCTATGTAAGTATTTATATCGTTGTCTAGTACCCATAATACAAGCCTTGAGCTTAGTTTGGGACTAGGTCAATTGGTGTGATTTTGTCCCCTGATATTTATTTATTTATTTTCAAAAAAAAAATATATCTAAATATCTCGTCAATTGCACAACACAAATTATACCTTGTCAGGCATCGCAACATAGACTTCGAATTTTTCATTTTAGGTTTGAAGAACACATTAAATTAATCGACATATTGCCGAAGACGAAGCTTTTTCGAGTGCAGATGCCGCTTTGAAATTTCCGGCCGAAAGAGCAACAGTTGCTCCGAGAATTTATAGACGCCGACTCAGGAGGAATGTGGCCCGACACTGCAACACGAACGAACCCAGATGATAGCTCGTGGCCCCCCAAGACTATGTAAGAAAGGATGCAATAATGCTTAGTGGAGCTCTAGACCTATACAGGGTGTTTGGCAGTCGGGTGTAGGGGTTTTAAGGGATGATAGTAAGGGTCATTCTGAACATTTTTGACCACATTTACTATTATGCTAAGTTTCACGGTTTCCGAGATATTGATCATTTTAATAGGATTTTTTGTCATTTTTCCTTATGTCCGTGATACGAAAAACCCCTTAATTCAAGTATTAATTTAAAAAAAAAACAGTGTTATCTTGCTTGACTTGAATCACTATGAAATAAGGAAGTTTTAAAGCTACATGCCATTTTTTTTTCCTTACAACTTTTTGAGTATCCTCACAAAATTGGTTTTTCCATACTTGGTGAAAAACAAACGCGGGGTTCTCTTAGTATGGAGAAAGTAACTCTTGCGCGTTTACTCAAAAAGTTGTAAAGAAAAAAAAATGGCATGTAGCTTTAAAACTTCCTTATTTCATATTGATTCAAGTCATGCAAGAAAACACTGTTTTTTTTTTAAATTAATACTTGAATTAAGGGGTTTTTCGTATCACGGACGTAAGGAAAAATGACAAAAAATCCTATTAAAATGATCAATATCTCGGAAACCGTGAAACTTAGCATAATAGTAAATGTGGTCAAAAATGTTCAGAATGACCCTTACTATCATCCCTTAAAACCCCTACACCCGACTGCCAAACACCCTGTATTAAAAAAAGAATCTTCCAAGTTCCAGACAGTGGAAGGAATAACTCTATCGTATATCTGAACCTTTTAATGTGTAGAACTTCTCTGTATTAACAGTACATAATCACCAGTATAGTCAGTATAGTCACCAACAATTGTCCTAAATCACGCTGAAGAATGTCTGTCACGCTATGCCTATAGAAATGGAAAATTCAGAGCTTCGGTGGTCGACTCGAGATCGTAAGGCACCGGTTGAACCGAGCCAGGTATTCGATATTTATCCGGCTATTTGTCGTTATGTTACAAATACATGTTTTCACTTAGAGTACGGGATGTTTTATATTAATCTAAAAGTTGTAACTATTTCTAGTAACGTAACACGAGACATCAGACATTTCTAGTTACATTTGGTAACATTTTCGTCACACTTTCTAAAAAAAATCTAAACCTAATTATGTATTTAACTAGCAAAGCCGAGTATTTCTGTATGTGTTTAATACAACGGTAACATTAACAGACTTAAATAAATAAATAAAAGAAAAATCGATTCAACGAATGAAAAAACTTTTTTTTTACATATAGTTACATTACAACCATTATATTGGTTATTTTTATTTTTAAGATTTTCCCACAGATCATGTTAGTGTTTTATAATATGTATATTATACACGGTTTGGGTATGGGACAGGCATTAGACGTCTGGGTTCCTTTTGTAACAAAATAATAAATATAATGCGTTGTTTTTCTGATTTTTTTTAGACTTGTGAACCCAGTGCCTTATATGGGTAGTTCTGGATTTTATACTGTGTCGTCTGCCAGTATTGTTATAAGCTATATTGTAACTTTGATGTAAAATTGTAACAATCATGTCATGTATTAATAAAAAATATTGTTTTAAATTGCTTCTGTTTTAATCCTCCATTCCATAAACTCCACGGTACGGTCTCATTTCACGTTATAGTCCTGTAGCCCGTGGACATTCAAACTACAAAAAAGGTAACCGTTTGTCTTGTTGAGATTGTTATATATTTCGCCATTTTAACAGTTACATAATAGTGATAAGTCTAAAATCATGTTAGATATTTACATTTTTAGGTTACCGCAATGTTCCGCTATTGTCATGTTGAACAGCTTTGTTCAATTACCATACGTAATTGTAAGACTATGGAAAGTCGCCAAACACAAATTTGAGACCACCCCCTACATCACCGTCATGACAATGACAGGTGACAGGTGACATTTCAGTGTACACTGCGGAGCTAACGCAGCTTATATGAAACCCAGTGATGTTAAGTGTGTTTGAAAAATAATACGCCTGTCTGTGTAATATTTAAATAATGACCAATTGAAACATTGAAACCTGACACCTTGGTGTTTAAAATGGTCATTATTTCAATATTACATAAAGTATTAGTAATATTATTGATGGAATTTTACTGGTTTAAAATGTGTGCCTTTCAAACTTTAAAATATTTAGCCACATATACATTTTACTTTTTATTAGATTTCAAAAACAGGGACAGCCTAAATGAGGGGGTATTTTTTTTTTGGAAAACGCTTGAACACCATGTATTAGTAGGGGAGCCCATGACACTAAACCTAGTTCGATAAGAGTACCGGATGAGATTATATACAATTAGTCAAGTCGATACTCAAAAAGTTGTAAAGAAAAAAAAATGGCATGTAGCTTTAAAACTTCCTTATTTCATATTGATTCAAGTCATGCAAGAAAACACTGTTTTTTTTTTAAATTAATACTTGAATTAAGGGGTTTTTCGTATCACGGACGTAAGGAAAAATGACAAAAAATCCTATTAAAATGATCAATATCTCGGAAACCGTGAAACTTAGCATAATAGTAAATGTGGTCAAAAATGTTCAGAATGACCCTTACTATCATCCCTTAAAACCCCTACACCCGACTGCCAAACACCCTGTATTAAAAAAAGAATCTTCCAAGTTCCAGACAGTGGAAGGAATAACTCTATCGTATATCTGAACCTTTTAATGTGTAGAACTTCTCTGTATTAACAGTACATAATCACCAGTATAGTCAGTATAGTCACCAACAATTGTCCTAAATCACGCTGAAGAATGTCTGTCACGCTATGCCTATAGAAATGGAAAATTCAGAGCTTCGGTGGTCGACTCGAGATCGTAAGGCACCGGTTGAACCGAGCCAGGTATTCGATATTTATCCGGCTATTTGTCGTTATGTTACAAATACATGTTTTCACTTAGAGTACGGGATGTTTTATATTAATCTAAAAGTTGTAACTATTTCTAGTAACGTAACACGAGACATCAGACATTTCTAGTTACATTTGGTAACATTTTCGTCACACTTTCTAAAAAAAATCTAAACCTAATTATGTATTTAACTAGCAAAGCCGAGTATTTCTGTATGTGTTTAATACAACGGTAACATTAACAGACTTAAATAAATAAATAAAAGAAAAATCGATTCAACGAATGAAAAAACTTTTTTTTTACATATAGTTACATTACAACCATTATATTGGTTATTTTTATTTTTAAGATTTTCCCACAGATCATGTTAGTGTTTTATAATATGTATATTATACACGGTTTGGGTATGGGACAGGCATTAGACGTCTGGGTTCCTTTTGTAACAAAATAATAAATATAATGCGTTGTTTTTCTGATTTTTTTTAGACTTGTGAACCCAGTGCCTTATATGGGTAGTTCTGGATTTTATACTGTGTCGTCTGCCAGTATTGTTATAAGCTATATTGTAACTTTGATGTAAAATTGTAACAATCATGTCATGTATTAATAAAAAATATTGTTTTAAATTGCTTCTGTTTTAATCCTCCATTCCATAAACTCCACGGTACGGTCTCATTTCACGTTATAGTCCTGTAGCCCGTGGACATTCAAACTACAAAAAAGGTAACCGTTTGTCTTGTTGAGATTGTTATATATTTCGCCATTTTAACAGTTACATAATAGTGATAAGTCTAAAATCATGTTAGATATTTACATTTTTAGGTTACCGCAATGTTCCGCTATTGTCATGTTGAACAGCTTTGTTCAATTACCATACGTAATTGTAAGACTATGGAAAGTCGCCAAACACAAATTTGAGACCATCCCCTACATCACCGTCATGACAATGACAGGTGACAGGTGACATTTCAGTGTACACTGCGGAGCTAACGCAGCTTATATGAAACCCAGTGATGTTAAGTGTGTTTGAAAAATAATACGCCTGTCTGTGTAATATTTAAATAATGACCAATTGAAACATTGAAACCTGACACCTTGGTGTTTAAAATGGTCATTATTTCAATATTACATAAAGTATTAGTAATATTATTGATGGAATTTTACTGGTTTAAAATGTGTGCCTTTCAAACTTTAAAATATTTAGCCACATATACATTTTACTTTTTATTAGATTTCAAAAACAGGGACAGCCTAAATGAGGGGGTATTTTTTTTTTGGAAAACGCTTGAACACCATGTATTAGTAGGGGAGCCCATGACACTAAACCTAGTTCGATAAGAGTACCGGATGAGATTATATACAATTAGTCAAGTCGATAATAGGGTAACACGAAATGGCGATGATGCAATGCAAAAAAACCTGGCCGCAATATTTTTTTTTTTTTCAAACTTTGTTCGACGAAACAGGGGAGGGGTAGGACTACACGATAAATGTAGTGCTGCAAGCCCTCTTCATTGGCCTTATCAGTGGCAGCAGCTTGATAAAGACGCCTCGTACTTAGGTATCTAGTAAGATCAACCTCAAAAATCAAACCATTAACCATTTCTGTGTTAGAAAAATCACTGTTACATTTTCCAAACAGTGGAGAAAGTGGTTGCTTCAGCGATTGAAGGTCGCCCTCCGCGCAGCTGTATTCGGCGTTCCAATTCAGTTTTGTCAGCAATTAAGTACCCGGTTCCTTTCGATTTGTACTGATTGAATACGCGTTATCGTATAGTCTTACCCCTCCCCTGTTTCGAGGAACAAACGAAATTTGGGAGTCTTATCGTACTAGAAACCGGAGTTTAGAATTTTCTTTAAAAAAAAAATATACCGCGGCCGGGTTTTTTGCATTGCAGCATCGCCATTTCGTGTTCCCCCCGTTCATATGCTATTCATTTCTGTTTCTGTTTAATAAAATAAATTTTATGTAATTATAGCTTAATTAGTATAAACTTATTAAGAGTTATTTTTTAAAAGACTCACGATAGAATTTTTAATGGCGCTTTGTCTTAAAAAATCTCTTGAGAAGCGCTGGGTAGACTCGTGACATACAATTGGCTTAATTTCAAGATTTCATTATTTCAATTTCATGCGGTCTATAATTTCTACGGTATTATATTTTCATTCACGTACACTCGCCCAGGTACTTGATTTGACGTCTCACATTTAAAATATATTTTAAAAAGCAAAAATAGATGATGGGGCGTATCTTTGTGGATTGGAAAGTAATATTAGCGCCAATTAAGTAAACTTACCTACTTTATAGTTTAATTCACTGCATCAGCTTAGTGTCGAAAATTTACTAATGTAATGTGTGTGTGTAAGGTACACACAGCAACACATCCAGCTATACACTTCAGAAATCTGAAATATTGCGTGAACGAGAGTCGCACTAGAATCGAATGTTGTTGACATAATACACATATATACATCTCTTTCTTTTTCTCTCTGCTCCGTCTTTAATGGTTAGTTAGGTGTGATGTTGTGTGTACTTAACTACTTTAAAAACAGTTTTTTATACGATATTAATCACACATGTACAAAATCATCATCAGTTATTATACACAAGTTGCAGAATTTGGAAGTGCTGTCTCAAATTGAACGAAGATAACTAATTTGTGCTTATCAACGATGACTGCGAAGAAGTTTACCTCGTTCAATTCGAGAATGTACTTTCACTCAGAATGTATATGTATGTGCCGCCATTCTACCATTTTTTTTTAAATTGATGGGATACTAGCGCCACTGCTTCCACGTTGCGGTGTGGTACTCAATTACTACTAAAGTTATATCAGTTTCAAGTTTGATTCGTATCTGTGTTTAGACATAGCCTTACAATCTGTGGAATCATTACAAAACCTGTCAGGACTTCAACGTTATTTTGTATCTTTGATAAAAATTTAATTGAATTGATGAGTGTACCATATTAAAAATAGTGTAATTACACAACAAAATAGTAAAAAATATAGTAAAAAATGTAAATACTTTGTAAGACCACTTGTGGCGGTTGGAAAGCCGTCGCGGGTGGTGAATATTACGGATCTAGCCAAGTGCGTTCCGGTAAATACTAGTCTATTAGGCCTTACTTGAAAGTGCAGTTTCGAGGGGTAAAATGAAACGTGAATAGATCACCGGAATTAAATTGCTGAAAGTATACTTTTTGTGAATGAACGTGTATCGCAACATATGCTGACACACAAGGTAAATAAAAAAGGCGCAAATACAGTCAACTTGATAGAAGTTACATATTTGAGCCTTTTGGGGTCGAAACTTTAGGACCGTGGGGACCAGAAGCACACCGTATTTTTAAAGATTTGTCAAAGCGCCTGATCGACCCATCCCGTAACAAAAATGCTGGCCTGTACTTGGCACAAAGATTAAGCATTGCCATTCAACGTGGCAATGCTGCCAGCATTTTAGGAACAATGCCCACTGGTAGCGGTTTGTTAGATTAGTGTAGTTTTAAGTAAGTTTGTAAGTTCTTTCGTTTGTTTGTTTTCTGTTTAATTATTCAATTAACAATGTTATTTTAAAATTGCAAACTTGGTAAAATAAATATAATCCCGCGTGAGGAGTTTAATCCCAGTACATTGGCGGGACTCACTATTCGTAGTCCAGCGAGATCCCACGGCATTAGCGGGATCCCGCAAGGTAGTGTAATATTATAGTTATACGAATAACTTTTTGTTACATCACATATTTTAACTCGATTGTCGTGATGGGTGAACTTTTACTTATTTACCTAAAGGTTTGTACGGAACCCTCGGTGCGCGATTCTGACTCGCATTTGGCCGGTTTTTTAGTACGTATAAAAACTTTAGTCTCCTTCGAGTTTTAAATTCTATTATATGTTCTTTAATTTAAGATATTTTTCAGATTTTTAGTATTCGTAATTTTGGTTGTGGGGGGGGGGACACTTGGCTGTAACAAAAATTTGCTCTTTTTAAGCTCAATATTTCATAAAAAAATCCCTTAATCAAAAAATTGTTTCCACCAATATTTTTGAAAGACCTATCCAATGACACCCCACACTATGGAGTAAACGAGACAACAATACATCCCCACGTTACATGACAATGTAGGGAAGTTACAGTAAAAAAAAAAAACATTTTATTTTACCACTTTGTTGATGTGACTAATATGTATATTCATGCCAAATTCCAGGGAACGTATCATAATAAAGTTGAAAATACATAATGGGTCATAATATAATAATGGTTCATAATATATATTTATAACGGTTTTATTTCTTAAGCTGCAAACTTTTCAGTTAGGTTTATTTTATAACAACCCTGAAAAGTTTACGGTTTCAGAAATAACACCATTATAATATTATGAACCATTACCTATGCATTATGAGATTATGACCCATTATATATTTTGATCTTTATACATTACGATACGTAGGTACCCCAAATTACAGCATACTAGTGATAAAACTACATTATTTATTGAGAACTAGCGACCCGCCCTCGCTTCGCTTCGGTTTATGTGAGTTTTCTGTAATACCCGTACGTAAAACAAAGTTTATTATACATGAAAACCTTCCTCTTGAATTATCCTATCTATTAAAAAAAACCGCATCAAAATCCGTTGGGTAGTTTTAAAGATCTAAGCATACATAGGGACAGACAGCGGGAAGCGACTTTGTTTTATAATATGTAGTGATGACACACTTCCATAATAACAATACGTAACTAGGCAACTGCTTCTGTCATGTCACCGTCACAAGAAGGTTGAGACCAGAACAGGTCTCCACCGGTAATCAGCCTGCTGCACTTCACGGAATCCGGTAGCCAGCAGCATCTATTCTACATGGTGCCGCCAGCTCTCGTAGTCTCTGACGCTCATTTCCAAAATACCAGTATTTCAAAATACCGAACTAAGTACTCTTTTTACCAGGTTCTCAAAAAAACAGATTCGAAATGTTGAATAAAGATAAAAAATAATATCCTAATTTGCATTTTTAGTTTTGGGATTCCGATATGTTTAGAATCAGGTATTTTAAAATACTGGTATTTCGGGAATGAGCGGTCTCTGAGCCAGGCTGCGGACGGACGGACGGACGGACATGGCGAAACTATAAGGGTTCGTACAACTGAACCCTAAAAATGGCACCTAAAATCAGTTTTTTGATATTGTCTCCTTTCCATTTCATTTTACGATGAAAACTGTATTTCCGTAACTGTAATACCAAGCTAATGTTATGTATTAAGTATGGCATTATAGAACATTTATTTTTCGTTTATTTGATACCGCACACATGTACAGATGTAGTGAATAATCCTTTCCCATCGTTTTTGGTCGGATATCTTCGTATTTATCTTGCTTTCTCAGTTGACTTATTGATGGGTACTGAAGCTAATTGAGAAAGCTAGATAAATACGAACTACTTAGTCCGACAAAAAACGATGGGAAAGGATTATTCACTACATCTGTATGTAGGTTTCATAGAATCAGAATAATTCGCAATTTTCAAAATACAGCGGCCGCCATTTTGATGACGTCATATCTCCAAATCCAGGTACTTCACAGATGGGATCCCGACGGTTTTTAAGACAAAATAACATGTTCAACAACATACTAAAATTTAGTGATGGTATCACAAAGTAAACTATGTTTCACGTAACATAAGTGGAGTGGAGTAATGTCCAAAACGTGTACGCGTGTGGAGTATACTGAAACAAAGGTCAATACTAAAATTGTGGGCAATTGTCTCTAGTTTCATTTTGTATACTTAGAACTGTTTTTATTTTAAAATGAGTCTGAAAGGAGATATTGTCAAAAAAACTGCTTTTAGGCGCCATTGTTCCAATATGGTGGCGCGAGAGGCAAACTCGAAATTCGGAAAGAGCACAAATCTAGAAAATTACTAATTTTGAAAAATACCGGAAAACTTTCCAGGTAAAACAACCTAACCTACCCAATGACTGTAGTAAATGCACTTGGAAATAATTAAAGGGGTCTATATCCAGTGGCATAATCATTGTTGTCAAACTCCACTCGAGCCGAAGAGATAAAAGCGTGTCTTCATCATCACTGTGGCCCTGGGTCAAAATTTTAAAATTATCAAAAAATATGAGAGTTCACCATGGAGGTAATATATTATCCGGCCAATTTTCGGACCTTTTGCTTAAGACTGCGCCGATCGTACGCCGGATGTACAGTGAATGCGCCCTCATTACTATTATTGTGTTTTCAAATAAACTAAAATATTTTCTTTGAATTTGGACGGTAAGTTTTTGTACTACAAATGAAAACACAACTTATAGGGTATATCACATAGTTTAATAACAATTCACCTTGAGTTATCAACTTAACGGAAAAAAGTGGCTACCTTTTTCCGTTAAGCTGACTACTCACAGAGTAATTGTTATTAAAGTTTGTTACGTATCCTATAAATTATGTTTTTACTTGCATTACAAAAACGTATCGTCTGATTTCAAGAAAATTCTCGAGTTAATTAGAAAACACAATAATAGTAATGAGGGCGCATTCACTGTACATCCGGCGTACGCTTTTTTCCTGTAAATGTGAATATTTCAGGATATATTTCAGTACCATCGTGTAGAACCTTATAACCCGCATAAAAGAGGGGTGTTACAAGTTTGACGTGTAAGTCTGTGTGTGTGTCTGCCTGTGGCACCGTAGCTCTTAAACGGATGAACCGATTTGGATGCGGTTTTTTTATAAAATCCTGATTATATTTACGGTTACGGAAAACAATGGGGATTGGCATAATGCAACGGTTAAGAAACGAACAATTGGTAGACATACTTCGCCAAAACAAAGGCACTGAATAAGAAATAGTACAAGTAAAGTGACAAAGTTAACCCCCCTGCCGATCTGTGCACTACCTACAACAAAAGTTGATAACCTGATTTCAAAAAAATATCCACGCGATGCATGTGCACGACTAGGTACCACAACTAATTGTTAAAATTCGAAAAAGGAATAGAACATTTTATATATTTCCTTGAGACTGAACCATTAACAGTTTTTAACAATTAGTTAGTTTAGCTACCAATCAAACAACAGTGTATATTTTATTAGTGAGTGAGTTATTACACTTTAGTCAGTAAATTTTTAATAAAACTAAAACTAACTGCACTTCAATAAACTCACTCATATCCACATTTTATAAGCTCGTTTGGTTTTATAATATACTTAATGCATTATCTACATTAAAGGCAAGACTGTTTAGTCTTAAATCAGCATTGTATAAGAGCACTTTAAAAACGTCTTTTCTGCGTTGGGTAAAGTACTAGGTATATACTAGAGTGTTTTTTTCTCAAACATACTCGGAAAGAACAGTTTTCCGATTGAAATACAACGACGGAATGTGCCTCATTTTACTCGTAGGAGTAAAAAAAACATATGAAAACACTTTCCGTCCATGTCCATTATTTTTCTTAAAAATGCTGTCAATTGCATACAAAATCAAAAGGACCAAGATAAAAATTCTAAACAGCCAAGGTAACTGCTCGCTTTTTTAGCACAGTGCGTGTGTTTATTTTTGAACTTGCATTCCAATGTCTATGGTTAGTATTTAAAAACAATTGACAGTCGGTAACATTCGTTCATTCTGTATATGTGAAACTATTGTTGTGCGAAATACTTACTAGAAAAAATGAGCTCAAGCGGCGAAAGCGACGAAATAGGTACCATACCGCCTATATTAAAACCTGAACTGGCTCCTGGAAAAACTATAAAGCTTTTATTTACAAATTGCCCAAACATGACCAACATAACTTTTAATGTGAATTAAATTAAATTAATTGCTTTTTAAAAATGTATTTGTGTTATTTCCTCACATGTTTGAGAAAAGCATTATGTATGCCGCGGCGGAAACGAAAATTTCCTGACTCGTACTTTAGCGGCCACTAACCACCTCGTCAGGAAAACCCTTACTTTCCGGGCCCAGGCAACAATGTACTATTTCTGCATCAATTTAAGGTTTTATGTACAATTGTCAGGAACCCTAATTTATTTCATCATGGAGTCAACTTTATAGTATTCCGAATGCCAATATTGAAGTAAGCGATCTGAAGTACACTCAGGAGCAAAATTATCGGGTCAGAGTGCGTTTTTCATACAAACGAGGCTATTTTGAAGCCTTGGTTCCTAGCCAGGGGTTATTTTGAGTGAGGTTTAAAGGTGGGTACTTCGAGGTTCAATAGAGGAGGTCAAAAGTTCTTAAGACACCTAACTGATCGCACAATCAGTTGACACCACAGCGAGAGAGTTTGGGTTCGCATTTGGATTATTGTCATTTTAGATGTTTTTCTGAACATGCACAATTCCGGCGTTAGCCGCAAATTCAATCAGTTGGGTGTCCTAGGCACTCTGGAAGTCCTGTATCGATGCTCGGGGCATCCATCATCAGATTTCACTACAAGCATCCCCTGGCGAGGAACCAAGGCTTCGAAATAGCCTCGTTTGTATGAAAAATGCACTCTGACCCGATACTTTTGCTCCTGAGTGTACAAAAGTTTAATAGTGCACTTGTAAAATGCAGTTATACCAATGGTGACCGCATAAACTATATAATGAAGCGTAAAACAGGGTCTATTTTACAGTAAATAATATATTCCAATACGAATACTCATAAATAAATCAAATATAAATCACTCAGTTGATTATAACAGCACGTTATAACAATATAATTACGACGACCAAGGAACTTACCCTCATTTGTTTTTATAATTGTTTCTTCTTAAGTTTGTAAACTTTCAACAGCACTCACTCGCCTACCAGCCTGATCTTACGAAAAATCTAAATTAGCTTGCTTGTCTAACAAGCTTCTAACATTTGACCACTTTAAGATTATGCAGGCCTACGACATACTTCAATAAGAGTGATATTAGGCGGGTTAAATTACAAGATTTTGCCAAGATAAGTGCAAACAGCATTCAATGAAACTGATATTAAAACGATATTGAACTGAATGCCCTTATAATACTAGCCTTTGTATATCTAAGTTTATAAATATAATAAAATAGTAGTATTGAGACTGTTCTAAGCCTAATTTTAGCTAGTTGGGCTAGTAAAAATATTGGTATTTATAGTGTACTAGCTGTTCCCGTGTCCACTTCGTTGGGCAAAACATTTTTTTTGAGTTAATAATTTTCCCGCTAATTCCCGTTCCCGTGGAATTTCGGGAATTCCTTTCTTAGTGCACCTTTACGGTACCTAAGCTACGTCCCTTCCAAATTTCAAATGCCTACGTTTAGCCGTTTAGGCTGTGCGTTGATATGTCAGTCAGTCAGTCAGTTTCTCCTTTTATATATTTAGATTTACATCCATTTTTATCCTTGATGACTTTTCTATATGTTTCCATGCAGATTAAAATCAACTGAAGAAAACAAGCTCAAAGTGAATTTGAAATGAACTAGATAGGACACAGGAAAGCAATAATGGCAGACGAGATAGCCGTAATCTATCAGCGCTACCGACCGAAAAAGAATTTGATGCGTCCGAACAAACCAGCGCAAGGATTCAATAAAATGTATAATGAGAGTTTGCAAGATAATAACGATAAAGTCCCATGTCGCGTCAGTAATATGATGACTGCAAAAACATATAAACAAGCCAAAACATGGACGACAAAACACGAGAACGTAGTCGTTCAGAAAGTTGCACGCTCGTTTCCTACCAAAGATTTTTTAGAAACAGTGGCGAAAAAACGCAGTACACCAGAAATGAATCGAACTGTTACAAAAATAAAGCAAAAAATAAAAGATCCCCTTCCCGATGCGTATTTCAACGCAAATAGTCCTTATCGAACTAATTTTATTGTCAATACAGTGACGCTAAACCCAAACACTTTACCGCCAGAATGGCAACGCGTGTTTAAACATCCCATTATGCAAGCTCCGTTAAGAATTTATCGTTGCCAGCTGAGCACTGCAGAGGAGTCCTGTTGCTGTTCGTGTAATTCTGACGCTATGTTTGAAGTAATGAAAGGCCTTTATGATTGCTACAAGAAGAAAAATTGTGATAATTGTAACTGCGTTTTGTGTGGCCATCTTGCAAAAGAAGAACGGAAATTAGCTGAAAAACGAAAGTCACAAATTGCGGTAGGAGTAGAAACTATGAGTATGAAATCAATAAGACAGGAAAACATGAAGAAAGCCAAAGCAGCTGGTTTGTTGACGGATTTAACCGGTAAATCACCGGAAAAAAAAGAAAATATAATAAGAGGACTGGCGAATTTGGGTTTACCTTTGCCAGAAGGGAAAACTCCTTCTGACATTGAAGTACTGGCGAAGGTAAGAAAGGAGCTTGGATTACCTCCGGAACCAACAAATGCAGAAGAGAGAGCTAAGCATGATAAAGCCGCAAAACTTGGTCTACTGCAACCATTAGAAGGGAAATCTAAAGCTGACAAGGAAAAAATTTTACAAGGTTTGCAGGACTTGGGAATCAAACTACCAGAAGGGCGAACCCCATCAGAAAAATCCATAATCGCCAAAATCAAAGCCACTCCAAAGGCTAAATCAGTGAAATCAAAAAAAGTCGGAATAACAGCGCCTTCAGACCTAAAGCCCCAAATATCTGTGGGTGGAACACTATCGCAAAAACAGCGAAAGGCACGAGCGGCAGGTTTCTTAACTACTTTAGACGGAAAATCACCAGAACAGAAGGAGAAGATAATCCGTGGATTAGCTCAGAGCGGTTTACCTTTACCTGATGGGAAAACAGAGTCTGAAAAGAAACTTATAGAAAAGGTAAAGAATGAACTTGGCCTAACCGAGCCAAAAGGTAAAGTGACGTCTGAAAAACTAGCAAAAGCTAAAGCAGCGGGTTTGCTAACTCCACTAGATGGAAAAACACCAGAACAGAAAGAAAAAATACTTCGAGGTCTTGCTCAGGCCGGTATACCTTTGCCAGAAGGCAAAACAGCTTCTGAGAAAAAGCTAATACAAAAAATTCAAGGTGAAACTAAACCGACCATATCCCTTAAAGGCATCTCACCATCTCAACAAGCAAAGGCCAAAGCGGCTGGTTTGCTAACTCCCCTAGACGGGAAAACACCAGAACAGAAAGAAAAAATACTTCGAGGTCTTGCTCAGGCCGGTATACCTTTACCAGAAGGTAAAACGGCTTCTGAGAAAGCGCTTATTCAAAAAATTCAAGGTGAATCAAAACCTGCCATATCTCTTAAAGGAATCACACCATCTAAACGGGCAAAAGCCAAAGCGGCTGGTTTGCTAACTCCACTGGCTGGAAAAACACCAGAACAGAAAGAAAAAATACTTCGTGGCCTTGCTCAGGCCGGTATACCTTTACCAGAAGGCAAAACAGCTTCTGAAAAAGCGCTTATTCAAAAAATTCAAGTTGAATCAAAACCTGCCATATCTCTTAAAGGCATCACACCATCTCAACAGGCAAAAGCCAAAGCGGCTGGTTTGCTTACGCCGCTAGATGGAAAAACACCAGAACAGAAAGAAAAAATACTTCGAGGTCTTGCTCAGGCCGGTATACCTTTGCCAGAAGGCAAAACGGCTTCTGAAAAAGCCCTTATACAAAAAATTAAAGCTGAAACGAAACCTGCGTTGTCTCTAAAAGGGATTTCACCAGAAAAAGTGGCCAAGGCCAAAGCTGCAGGATTTCTTACACCTCTAGATGGCAAAACACCTGAGCAGAAAGAAAAAATACTTCGCGGTCTCGCTCAAACCGGTATGCCATTACCAGAAGGAAAGTCACCGTCTGAACAAAAACTAATTGACAAAGTAAGAAAAGATCTCGGATTGCCACCCGGGCCCACAACAGACGCAGACAAGAAGAAGTACGCAACTGCACTAGCTGCTGGACTGATTACACCTTTAGAAGGTAAAACACCAGAACAGAAAGAAAAAATACTTCGAGATCTTGCTCTGGCCGGTTTACCTTTGCCAGAAGGCAAAACGGCTTCTGAGAAAGCGCTCATTCAAAAAGTTCAAGGTGAAACTAAACCTGCCATATCTCTTAAAGGCATCTCTCCATCTCAACTGGCAAAAGCCAAAGCGGCTGGTTTGCTAACTCCACTAGATGGAAAAACACCAGAACAGAAAGAAAAAATACTTCGCGGTCTTACTCAGGCCGGTATACCTTTACCAGAAGGCAAAACGGCTTCTGAAAAAGCGCTTATTCAAAAAATTCAAGGTGAATCTAAACCTGTGTTATCTCTCAAAGGGATTCCGCCCGAAAAAGTGGCCAAGGCCAAAGCAGCAGGGTTTCTTACACCGCTAGAGGGCAAAACACCTGAACAAAAAGAAAAAATTCTTCGCGGTCTCGCTCAAACTGGAATACCTTTGCCTGAAGGTAAGACACCGTCTGAACAAAAACTAATTGACAAAGTTAGAAAAGATCTCGGATTGCCACCCGAGCCCACAACGGACGCAGACAAGAAGAAGTACGCAAATGCTCTTGCTGCTGGACTGATAACACCTTTAGAAGGTAAAACACCGGAACAGAAAGAAAAAATACTTCGGGGTCTCGCTCAGGCCGGTATACCTATGCCAGAAGGCAAAACGGCTTCTGAGAAAGCGCTTATTCAGAAAATTCAAGGTGAATCAAAACCTGCCATATCTCTTAAAATCATCTCACCATCTAAACTAGCAAAAGCAAAAGCGGCTGGTTTGCTAACTCCACTAGATGGAAAAACTCCTGAACAGAAAGAAAAAATTCTTCGCGGTCTGGCTCAAACCGGAATACCTTTACCTGAAGGAAAGTCACCATCTGAACAAAAACTAATTGAAAAAGTAAGAAAAGATCTTGGATTGCCACCCGGGCCCACAACGGACGCAGGCAAGAAGAAGTACGCAACTGCTCAAGCTGCTGGACTGATTACACCTTTAGAAGGTAAAACACCGGATCAGAAAGAAAAAATACTTCGAGGTCTCGCTCAGGCCGGTATACCTATGCCGGAAGGTAAAACAGCTTCTGAGAAAGCTTTTATTCAAAAAATTCAAGGTGAATCAAAACCTGCCATATCTCTTAAAATCATCTCACCATCTAAACTAGCAAAAGCAAAAGCGGCTGGTTTGCTAACTCCACTAGATGGAAAAACTCCAGAACAGAAAGAAAAAATTCTTCGCGGTCTCGCTCAAACCGGAATACCTTTACCTGAAGGAAAGTCACCATCTGAACAAAAACTAATTGAAAAAGTAAGAAAAGATCTTGGATTGCCACCCGGGCCCACAACGGACGCAGACAAGAAAAAGTACGCAACTGCTCAAGCTGCTGGACTGATTACACCTTTAGAAGGTAAAACACGGGATCAGAAAGAAAAAATACTTCGGGGTCTTGCGCAGGCCGGTATACCTTTGCCAGAAGGCAAAACGGCTTCTGAGAAAGCGCTCATTCAAAAAGTTCAAGGTGAAACTAAACCTGCCATATCTCTTAAAGATATATCACCATCTAAACTGGCAAAAGCAAAAGCAGCTGGTTTGCTAACTCCACTAGAAGGAAAAACACCTGAACAGAAAGAAAAAATACTTCGCGGTCTCGCTCAAACCGGCATACCTTTACCAGACGGAAAGACTCCATCTGAACAAAAACTAATTGAAAAAGTAAGAAAAGATCTCGGATTGCCACCCGGCCCCAAAACTGACGCAGACAAGAAGAAGTACGCAACTGCACTAGCTGCTGGACTGATTACACCTTTAGAAGGTAAAACACCGGAACAGAAAGAAAAAATACTTAAAGATCTTGCTCTGGCCGGTATACCTTTGCCAGAAGGCAAAACGGCTTCTGAGAAAGCGCTCATTCAAAAAGTTCAAGCTGAAACTAAACCTGCCATATCTCTTAAAGGCATCTCACCATCTCAACTGGCAAAAGCCAAAGCGGCTGGTTTACTCACTCCTTTAGATGGAAAAACACCAGAACAGAAAAAAAAAATACTTCAAGGCCTTGCTCAGGCTGGGATACCTTTGCCAGAAGGCAAAACGGCTTCTGAAAAAGCGCTTATTCAAAAAATTAAAGACGAGACTAAACCTGCGTTGTCTCTAAAAGGGATTCCGCCAGAAAAAGTAGCCAAGGCCAAAGCAGCAGGTTTTCTTACAACTCTAGATGGCAAAACACCTGAACAGAAAGAAAAAATACTTCGCGGTCTCGCTCAAACCGGAATACCTTTACCTGAAGGTAAAACACCGTCTGAACAAAAACTAATTGATAAAGTAAGAAAAGATCTCGGATTGCCACCTGAGCCTACAACAGACGCAGACAAGAAGAAGTACGCAACTGCACAAGCTGCTGGACTGATTACCCCTTTAGAAGGTAAAACACCAGACCAGAAAGAAAAAATACTTCGAGGTCTGGCTCAAAACGGAATACCTTTACCGGAAGGGAAGACACCATCTGAACAAAAACTAATTGAAAAAGTTAGAAAAGATCTCGGATTGCCACCCGGGCCCACATCAGAAGCAGACAAGAAGAAATACGCAACTGCACTAGCTGCTGGACTAATTACTCCTTTAGAAGGTAAAACACCAGAACAGAAAGAAAAAATTCTTCGAGATCTTGCTCTGGCCGGTATACCTATGCCAGAAGGCAAAACAGCTTCAGAGAAAGCACTGATTCATAAAATTCAAGGTGAAGTTAAACCTGCCATATCGCTTAAAGGCATTTCACCATCTAAACTGGCAAAAGCAAAAGCAGCTGGTTTGCTAACTCCACTAGAAGGAAAAACACCTGAACAGAAAGAAAAAATACTTCGCGGTCTCGCTCAAACCGGCATACCTTTACCAGACGGAAAGACTCCATCTGAACAAAAACTAATTGAAAAAGTAAGAAAAGATCTCGGATTGCCACCCGGCCCCAAAACTGACGCAGACAAGAAGAAGTACGCAACTGCACTAGCTGCTGGACTGATTACACCTTTAGAAGGTAAAACACCGGAACAGAAAGAAAAAATACTTAAAGATCTTGCTCTGGCCGGTATACCTTTGCCAGAAGGCAAAACGGCTTCTGAGAAAGCGCTCATTCAAAAAGTTCAAGCTGAAACTAAACCTGCCATATCTCTTAAAGGCATCTCACCATCTCAACTGGCAAAAGCCAAAGCGGCTGGTTTACTCACTCCTTTAGATGGAAAAACACCAGAACAGAAAAAAAAAATACTTCAAGGCCTTGCTCAGGCTGGGATACCTTTGCCAGAAGGCAAAACGGCTTCTGAAAAAGCGCTTATTCAAAAAATTAAAGACGAGACTAAACCTGCGTTGTCTCTAAAAGGGATTCCGCCAGAAAAAGTAGCCAAGGCCAAAGCAGCAGGTTTTCTTACACCGCTAGATGGCAAAACACCTGAACAGAAAGAAAAAATACTTCGCGGTCTCGCTCAAACCGGAATACCTTTACCTGAAGGAAAGACTCCATCTGAACAAAAACTAATTGAAAAAGTAAGAAAAGATCTCGGATTGCCACCTGAGCCCAAAACAGACGCAGACAAGAAGAAGTACGCAACTGCACTTGCTGCTGGACTGATTACACCTTTAGAAGGTAAAACACCAGAACAGAAAGAAAAAATACTTAAAGATCTTGCTCTGGCCGGTATACCTTTGCCAGAAGGCAAAACGGCATCTGAGAAAGCGCTCATTCAAAAAGTTCAAGCTGAAACTAAACCTGTCATATCTCTTAAAGGCATCTCACCATCTCAACTGGCAAAAGCCAAAGCGGCTGGTTTACTGACTCCTTTAGATGGAAAAACACCAGAACAGAAAAAAAAAATACTTCAAGGCCTTGCTCAGGCCGGGATACCTTTGCCAGAAGGCAAAACGGCTTCTGAAAAAGCGCTTATACAAAAAATTAAAGACGAGACTAAACCTGCGTTGTCTCTAAAAGGGATTCCGCCAGAAAAAGTAGCCAAGGCCAAAGCAGCAGGTTTTCTTACACCGCTAGATGGCAAAACACCTGAACAGAAAGAAAAAATACTTCGCGGTCTCGCTCAAACCGGCATACCTTTACCAGACGGAAAGACACCATCTGAACAAAAACTAATTGAAAAAGTAAGAAAAGATCTCGGATTGCCACCCGGCCCCAAAACTGACGCAGACAAGAAGAAGTACGCAACTGCACTAGCTGCTGGACTGATTACACCTTTAGAAGGTAAAACACCGGAACAGAAAGAAAAAATACTTAAAGATCTTGCTCTGGCCGGTATACCTTTGCCAGAAGGCAAAACGGCTTCTGAGAAAGCGCTCATTCAAAAAGTTCAAGCTGAAACTAAACCTGCCATATCTCTTAAAGGCATCTCACCATCTCAACTGGCAAAAGCCAAAGCGGCTGGTTTACTCACTCCTTTAGATGGAAAAACACCAGAACAGAAAAAAAAAATACTTCAAGGCCTTGCTCAGGCTGGGATACCTTTGCCAGAAGGCAAAACGGCTTCTGAAAAAGCGCTTATTCAAAAAATTAAAGACGAGACTAAACCTGCGTTGTCTCTAAAAGGGATTCCGCCAGAAAAAGTAGCCAAGGCTAAAGCAGCAGGTTTTCTTACACCGCTAGATGGCAAAACACCTGAACAGAAAGAAAAAATACTTCGCGGTCTCGCTCAAACCGGAATACCTTTGCCTGAAGGTACGACACCGTCTGAACAAAAACTAATTGAAAAAGTAAGAAAAGATCTTGGATTGCCACCCGCGCCCACTACAGACGCAGATAAGAAGAAGTACGCAACTGCACTTGCTGCTGGACTGATTACACCTTTAGAAGGTAAAACACCGGAACAGAAAGAAAAAATACTTAAAGATCTTGCTCTGGCCGGTATACCTTTGCCAGAAGGCAAAACGGCATCTGAGAAAGCGCTCATTCAAAAAGTTCAAGCTGAAACTAAACCTGTCATATCTCTTAAAGGCATCTCACCATCTCAACTGGCAAAAGCCAAAGCGGCTGGTTTGCTAACTCCACTAGATGGAAAAACAGCAGAACAGAAAAAAAAAATACTTCAAGGCCTTGCTCAGGCCGGGATACCTTTGCCAGAAGGCAAAACGGCTTCTGAGAAAGCCCTTATTAAAAAAATTCAAGAAGAAACTAAACCTGCGTTGTCTCTAAAAGGAATTCCGCCAGAAAAAGTAGCCAAGGCAAAAGCAGCAGGGTTTCTTACACCGCTAGATGGCAAAACACCTGAACAGAAAGAAAAAATACTTCGCGGTCTCGCTCAAACTGGAATACCTTTGCCTGAAGGTAAGACACCGTCTGAACAAAAACTAATTGAAAAAGTAAGAAAAGATCTCGGATTGCCACCCGAGCCCACAACGGACGCAGACAAGAAGAAGTACGCAACTGCTCAAGCTGCCGGACTGATTACACCTTTAGAAGGTAAAACACCAGAGCAGAAAGAAAAAATACTTCGAGATCTTGCTCTGGCCGGTATACCTTTGCCAGAAGGCAAAACGGCTTCTGAGAAAGCGCTCATTCAAAAAGTTCAAGCTGAAACTAAACCTGCCATATCTCTTAAAGGCATCTCACCATCTCAACTGGCAAAAGTTAAAGCGGCTGGTTTGCTAACTCCACTAGATGGAAAAACATCAGAACAGAAAAAAAAAATACTTCAAGGTCTTGCTCAGGCCGGGATACCTTTGCCAGAAGGCAAAACGGCTTCTGAGAAAGCCCTTATTAAAAAAATTCAAGAAGAAACTAAACCTGCGTTGTCTCTAAAAGGGGTTCCGCCAGAAAAAGTAGCCAAAGCCAAAGCAGCAGGGTTTCTTTCACCGCTAGATGGCAAAACACCTGAACAGAAAGAAAAAATTCTTCGCGGTCTCGCTCAAACCGGAATACCTTTACCGGAAGGAAAGACACCATCTGAACAAAAACTAATTGAAAAAGTAAGAAAAGATCTCAGATTGCCACCCGAGCCCACAACGGACGCAGACAAGAAGAAGTACGCAACTGCTCAAGCTGCCGGACTGATTACACCTTTAGAAGGTAAAACACCAGAACAGAAAGAAAAAATACTTCGAGATCTTGCTCTGGCCGGTATACCTTTGCCAGAAGGCAAAACGGCTTCTGAGAAAGCGCTCATTCAAAAAGTTCAAGGTGAAATTAAACCTGCCATATCTCTTAAAGGCATCTCACCATCTAAACTGGCAAAAGTTAAAGCGGCTGGTTTGCTTACTCCACTAGATGGAAAAACAGCGGAACAGAAAAAAAAAATACTTCAAGGCCTTGCTCAGGCCGGGATACCTTTGCCAGAAGGCAAAACGGCTTCTGAGAAAGCCCTTATTAAAAAAATTCAAGAAGAAACTAAACCTGCGTTGTCTCTAAAAGGGATTCCGCCAGAAAAAGTAGCCAAGGCAAAAGCAGCAGGGTTTCTTACACCGCTAGATGGCAAAACACCTGAACAGAAAGAAAAAATACTTCGCGGTCTCGCTCAAACTGGAATACCTTTGCCTGAAGGTAAGACACCGTCTGAACAAAAATTGATTGAAAAAGTAAGAAAAGATCTCGGATTACCACCCGAGCCCACAACGGACGCAGACAAGAAGAAGTACGCAACTGCTCAAGCTGCCGGACTGATTACACCTTTAGAAGGTAAAACACCAGAACAGAAAGAAAAAATACTTCGAGATCTTGCTCTGGCCGGTATACCTTTGCCAGAAGGCAAAACGGCTTCTGAGAAAGCGCTCATTCAAAAAGTTCAAGCTGAAACTAAACCTGCCATATCTCTTAAAGGCATCTCACCATCTCAACTGGCAAAAGTTAAAGCGGCTGGTTTGCTAACTCCACTAGACGGAAAAACATCAGAACAGAAAAAAAAAATACTTCAAGGTCTTGCTCAGGCCGGGATACCTTTGCCAGAAGGCAAAACGGCTTCTGAGAAAGCCCTGATTCAAAAAATTCAAGAAGAAACTAAACCTGCGTTGTCTCTTAAAGGTATTTCGCCAGAAAAATTAGCCAAGGCAAAAGCAGCAGGGTTTCTTACACCGCTAGATGGCAAAACACCTGAACAGAAAGAAAAAATACTTCGCGGTCTCGCTCAAACTGGAATACCTTTGCCTGAAGGTAAGACACCGTCTGAACAAAAATTGATTGAAAAAGTAAGAAAAGATCTCGGATTGCCACCCGAGCCCACAACGGACGCAGACAAGAAGAAGTACGCAACTGCTCAAGCTGCCGGACTGATTACACCTTTAGAAGGTAAAACACCAGAACAGAAAGAAAAAATACTTCGAGATCTTGCTCTGGCCGGTATACCTTTGCCAGAAGGCAAAACGGCTTCTGAGAAAGCGCTCATTCAAAAAGTTAAAGCTGAAACTAAACCTGCCATATCTCTTAAAGGCATCTCACCATCTCAACTGGCAAAAGTTAAAGCGGCTGGTTTGCTAACTCCACTAGACGGAAAAACATCAGAACAGAAAAAAAAAATACTTCAAGGTCTTGCTCAGGCCGGTATACCTTTGCCAGAAGGTAAAACGGTTTCTGAGAAAGCACTTATTCAAAAAATCAAAGATGAAACTAAACCTGCGTTGTCTCTAAAAGGGATTCCGCCAGAAAAAGTGGCTAAGGCAAAAGCAGCAGGGTTTCTTACACCTTTAGATGGCAAAACACCGGAACAGAAAGAAAAAATTCTTCGCGGTCTCGCTCAAACCGGAATACCTTTACCTGAAGGAAAGACTCCATCTGAACAAAAACTAATTGAAAAAGTAAGAAAAGATCTCGGATTGCCACCTGAGCCCAAAACAGACGCAGACAAGAAGAAGTACGCAACTGCACTTGCTGCCGGACTGATTACACCTTTAGAAGGTAAAACACCAGAACAGAAAGAAAAAATACTTCGAGATCTTGCTCTGGCCGGTATACCTTTGCCAGAAGGCAAAACAGCTTCTGAAAAAGCGCTCATTCAAAAAATTCAAGGTGAAACTAAACCTGTCATATCTCTTAAAGGCATTTCACCATCTCAACTGGCAAAAGCCAAAGCGGCTGGTTTGCTAACTCCACTAGATGGAAAAACATCAGAACAGAAAAATAAAATACTTCAGGGTCTTGCCCAGGCCGGTATACCTTTGCCAGAAGGCAAAACGGCTTCTGAAAAAGCGCTTATTCAAAAAATTAAAGATGAAACTAAACCTGCGTTATCTCTAAAAGGGATTCCGCCAGAAAAAGTAGCCAAGGCAAAAGCAGCAGGGTTTCTTACACCGCTAGATGGCAAAACACCTGAACAGAAAGAAAAAATACTTCGCGGTCTCGCTCAAACTGGAATACCTTTGCCTGAAGGTAAGACACCGTCTGAACAAAAATTGATTGAAAAAGTAAGAAAAGATCTCGGATTGCCACCCGAGCCCACAACGGACGCAGACAAGAAGAAGTACGCAACTGCTCAAGCTGCCGGACTGATTACACCTTTAGAAGGTAAAACACCAGAACAGAAAGAAAAAATACTTCGAGATCTTGCTCTGGCCGGTATACCTTTGCCAGAAGGCAAAACGGCTTCTGAGAAAGCGCTCATTCAAAAAGTTCAAGGTGAAACTAAACCTGCCATATCTCTCAAAGATATCTCACCATCTAAACTGGCAAAAGTTAAAGCGGCTGGTTTGCTAACTCCCCTAGATGGAAAAACATCAGAACAGAAAAAAAAAATACTTCAAGGTCTTGCTCAGGCTGGTATTCCTCTGCCGGAAGGTAAAACACCATCTGAAAAAGCACTTATTCAAAGCATTCAAGCTGGAGCTAAGCCCGAGACGTCATTGGCTGGTATTCCGTCAGAAAAAATACGCAAAGCACGAGCAGCAGGATTGCTAACACCTTTAGAAGGCAAAGGACAGGAACAAAAGGAAAAAATACTTCGCAACCTGGCGCTCAACGGAATACCTTTGCCGGAAGGGAAAACACCGTCCGAAAAGGCACTCATTAAGAAAGTCAGAATGGATCTTGGGTTGCCACCGGAACCAAAAACTCCTGCAGAAAGAGATCTTCATAAAAAAGCACTCATTGCAGGAGTTCTTACTCCGTTGGAAGGTAAAACACCCGAACAAAAAAAAAAGATTCTCAGGAAATATATTGAAAAAGGAATACCTTTGCCAGAAGGCAGGACAACGTCAGAAAAAGCTCTTATTGATCAAATCAGGCTTCCCCTAAAAGAAAGAGCAGCACTAGAAGATGAAACTGCTAAGCTCATTACTGAGGGAAAAGGCCCAGCTGACGAATGTATTTGCGATCTTTTAACACCTGAATCCGAGAGAAAAAGCGAACCTTCCGCAGAAAAACTAACAAAAATCAAATCATTAGGTATTCCTGGGTTAGAAGGTAAAACTTCCAAAGAAAAAGAAAAAATTCTAAAGAGCCTTTCAAAAAAAGGGGTAATTACACCCCTCGATGGTAAAACAGCTGAAGAAAAAGAAAAAATAATTAGAAGTAGAGCTATCGCTGGCTTACCACTCCCTGAAGGTAAAACTCCATTAGAGAAAGTTTTAATTGATAAAATTAAAAATGAAACTGGGTACGTATCACTCAGTCCGAAATCCCCTTCAGCAGCAGCGAGACTGGCCAAAGCCAAAGAAGCAGGTTTACTGACTCCATTGGAAGGCAAAACTCCTGAGGAAAAGGAGAAAATATTAAGGGGTCGAGCGCTAGCTGGCTTACCGTTGCCCGAAGGAACAACGCAGTCTTCGAAAGACTTGAAAAATAAGGTTTTAAAAGATTTAGGGCTTCCTCCTGAACCAACAACACCCGCTATGAAAGAAAAGTATAGGAAAGCTCAGGAAGCTGGTATCATTACTCCGCTGGAAGGGAAAACACCTGAGCAAAAAGAAATGGCATTAAGAAAGATGAAGAATGCAGGCCTGGAGCTCCCAGAAGGCCGCACACCGTCAGAAAAAGCTTTGATCAATAAAATAAAGGCGTCAAAATCAGCAGCAGGGATATACACTCCTTTAGATGGAAAGTCCCCGGCACAGAAAGAAAACATTTTGAAAAAAATGCTGGCAGCTGGAGTTCCGATTCCCGAGGGCCGAACACCTTCAGAAAAAGAAATCATCAAGAAAGTTCTAGCTGAAGCACCAGCAACACCCGCAGCAGAAACAAAACCTGCGGATTTACTAATGTCTCTCAAAGGTAAGAGTCCAGAAGAAAAGGAAGATATAATGAGAGGGCAAATTCAAGCAGGATTACCTCTGCCAGATGATATGACGTCTTCGGAAAAAGCAATGGCTAAAAGAATTCAAGATGAAGATGTTAAGACCAAAAAAGACAGGATGGCAGGGCTATCATTGTCTGGGAGAACTAAATCAGAAAAATCAAAAATACTGAGAGAACTCGCAGAAGCCGGGTTGCCAATGCCAGAAGGGGATACTCCTTCGGAAAAAGAAATGGTGAAAAAAGCGCGATTAGCGGCTGGTTTGCCAGAAGTTGTCACTGCGTCAGAGGCTAAAAAGTTCAAAGACAAGAAAACGGGGCCGAAAAGTATTAAAAAATCGACGGCGGCAAGATTAGGCGGTGCTGCCGCTGCTGCGGTTGGAATCCAAGAGGAGATCCAAGAAATAGTTAAGACGGACAAGTGTGACGCGGCTTGTGGCTGTGACAAAAAGAAAATAAGATTCAAACACAGTTACGTAAAGATTAGAGTTACTTCGCCTGATATTTCTTCATTTTGTTCTTGCCCAGACGAGTGTATTCCGGGGGTTAAGGCAGGAGTTTTTACTGATAACGAAGGAATCAAAGTTACTGTGGGAAGTGTTATGTGCATATCTTCCCACATTAAACAACCTACAACTGCTATACCTTTGCAACAATCATTAATAAGTACCGGAAACCTTACTGAAAGCCAGAGTTTTTTGTTCGTGAAAATTTCTTCTATGATTAGCGATGGTTCGAGCGGCGGATTAAGCTCTAAATCAACTGTGTACATTTATAATTCTGAAAGTGACGTAAGCATTTCGGAAATAAAACGGGCCTTACGTTTTAATATTAGCAATATTTTTTTTGAAGAATACTTTGAAGATGACACTGAATCAGAGAAATCTCTTTCATATATTTATCGATCTCGACTGGCGTCTAATCGGAAAAACGTAGCGGATGGCCGTGAGTGGCCACACAAACCATTGATAAATACTAGAAAATGTTTTTTGTTAATTGAGACAGAAACGGTATCAAGTAACTCTTTTTGCAAAGTCAATTCGCTGAACATCCTTTCCAGTCTTGCAAGACGCTTGGAATATTCATCAGACTCATTTGGTTCTCAAGAATCGACGTATGACGATACGGACATGTATGAACCATTTTATGAAGAAACTGATTTAAGGCCAGTTATTACGTTGTTTAGGTAAAAATATTTTTTTTCTTGTCTAGTTGTGCCCGCATTATGGTTATTATCGTCTTAACTAGGGTCTCAGTCACAATGCAAGAGGAAAGATTTGGAGCAAACACACAGAGTTACTTTCTCCATACTACGAGAACCCCGCGTTGGTTTTTCACCTAGTATGGAAAAACAAATTTTGTGCGTTTACTCCAAAAGTTGTAATGAAAATAAAATTTCACGTAGCTTTAAAAACTTCTTTAGTCCATAGTGATTCTAATCATGCAAAAAACAATGAAAAAGAAAAGAATTAATACATGAACTTAGGGGTTTTCCTTATGTCCATAAGGAAAAATTACAAAAATGCCGATTAAAATGATCAATATCTCGGAAACTAATAACAATTGCTAAACATATATGGGGGTTCAATCGATAGCTTATGAGCTGCTCTATCACCCCCTTAAAGCTGTCGAACTAGCTACCAAACACCCTGTATACTTGACAAAATTGCTTATTTATATTTTAATCAAAGTACCAAAAATAACCTCGAAAAAAAAAACGTAAATAGATACGATATTATATAAAACAGAAATTAATAATATAACAAAATTAATGTATTTTATAGGGTGACGGCACCAATGCTGGACACCAGTAATAGACACTTCACTCTTAATTAAAATTTCATACCGTCCCAAATTGATTGTTGCAAAACCAATGAATACCTATCTTTTGCAAAATAAGTTTTGCAAAATACTTGACGACGCGATAGCCTAGTTGGTAGTGACCCTGCCTACGAAGCTAGAGGTCCTGGGTTCAAATCCCGGTAAGGGCAGATATTTGTGTGATGAGCGCAAATATTTGTTCCCGAGTCATGGATGTTTTCTATGTATTTAAGTATATATTTCTCTATATAAGTATTTATATCGTTGTCTAGTACCCATAGTACAAGCCTAGAGCTTAGTTTGGGACTAGGTCAATTGGTGTGACATTGTCCCCTGATATTTATTTATTATTTATTTATAAGTATCAAGTGTCCATCATAAGGGTCTTGTCTTGTCCTTTACTGGTTCCAACACCCTAAATCTAATTTGAATAAATTATGGGTTAAAATTATAACTTTTATTACGCGCTTTAATTAAGTAAGCAATTTATTTTGTTTATGATGTTTATACAATGTATCTGCAGATGCCATACCTCAGAGCTGAGTAATCACACTAATCACCGTGTAATCAAGTTTGATTCATAGAGTAGTCATTTCGTGATGTTCAATTATATTTCAGGAACAGTAAATTCTTATTTTAAAACCAGTTCGAAATGGCGGAAGGTTTAGGACAGTCAGAACGGAAACTGACGTCACGATACGATGAACCACAGCCGCATTATGATCCCAATATCATAGAGTCAAATCTGGATACTTCTTCAAGCAGGACTTTAAGTAAATCGTCGGTTATCTTTTTGGTTTCTACGTCGGCGTATAATGATGAGTATGATGACGGTTCGTTCGGACTTCATACACCGGACACCAGTTTACTTATACAATGTAAGTTGGTTTAATTTTCTATTGGTGGCGAAATTATTGAAGCTTTGTTATTATACAGTCGAGGAAATTGGACTATGTCAAAATAACACTAAATCTAAATATATAAAAGGAGAAACTGACTGACTGACTGACATATCAACGCACAGCCTAAACGGCTAAATGTAGGCACTTGAAATTTGGAAGGGACATAGCTTAGGTACCGTAGAGGTGCACTAAGAAAGGAATTCCCGAAATTCCCACGGGAACGGGAATTAGCGGGAAAATTATTAACTCAAAAAAAATGTTTTGCCCAACGAAGTGGACACGGGACCAGCTAGTAAAGTCATAAGAAATCTTTTACATTTAAGGAATCATTATCCTGTACCTGTCCTGTCTGTGTAATAAATTCTGGTTTACGTACGGGTGTTACAAAAATCTCACATAAACCGAAGCGAAAGGAGGGCGGGTCGCTAGTTTCACTGTAAGTTTCACGTAGTTGCGTAAGTGGCACGATAAAGTATAGAAAAATTACCTCAGTATAAATGTTACCATTTTTCTTTACAGACTGTTTTGAGTCGGGGGTTTTTAAATTTTTAATTAATGTCTATATTTAACGCTTTTTAAACTTTTTCCAAATTAATAATATGACTATATCTAGCGACGTCTCTTCAAATACATAAAAATGAATAATAGGGGGTTAATAACTAATAAATAAAAAGAGGGATGTTAGTTTATAACGTGCATCTCTATGTCTATGCATCTGAGTGTCTGTTTGTGGCATCGTAGCTCCCAAACGGATGAACCGAATTGTATGCGTTTTTTTTTTATTTGAAAGCAGGTTTTCTAGCGGTAGTAGTAAAATGTCATGAAAATTAGTTTGGCCGTTTAAGAGATATCAGCTCTTAAAGTAAGTGGCGCCGTTGAAACGGAGGCTTTTAACCCCCTAAAACCTCTATATCTCAAAAACGGCTGAACCGATTTTGATAAAACATGTCTTAAAACCACCGCCTAAAAACTGGCTTTCAAATAATAAAAACCGCATCCAAATCGGCTCATTCGTTTAAGAGCTATTACGGTGCCACAGACAGACACACACACACACACACACACACATACACACACACACACACACACATACACACACACATACACACACACACACACACACACACACACACACACACACACACACACACACACACACACACACACACACACACACACACACACACACACACACACATCAAACTTATAACATCTCTCTTTTTTGCGTTGGGGGTTCAAAAATAAACTATATTGTTAGAACAAAATTCTTATCTGTAAAAATGTTATTATTACTAAATAATAACGTCGATTTCGATAATATTACCTATTGCATTTGATTCAAAATTCGAACATGTCTGAAAAACAAAGAAATTTGATTTGACCTCTATTCTAATATCAGTCGAGATGACGTTTAGTTCGAAATGAACTGTCAACATACCAAACGATATTTATGATAGTTGGAGCCGACTCTAGTTGGTCCCTGAATTAAAAAAAAACTGACAGATGCCACAAAACTTTTCAATCTTTTCATTGCCGCCATTACCGGTTAAAATTTGTAGAATGCATAATGGAGGCTTATGTTATGATATGTGGGTAGATAAAGTAGTATATGTAACTGTGCATAATTATACATTAAAACACTTGTGTGATGTTATTATGAAACGAGCCGAAGGCGACCCACACTCGTATTTAATGCCCTTCATTATGTACAGTCACATAAACTACTATTAAATAATACGTTCAATAAACAAAACTAAAATCTTCTTTCTCATTTTAGATTTGAAGAAAAAATCAAAAAAATTACAATGCAGAATCGACCGATTGCCTACAAGATACGTCAGTAAAGACGAAGCTTTTTCAAGTGTAGGTGCCACTTCGAAATTTCCGGCCGAAAGAGCAACAGTTGCTCCGAAAATTCATAGACGCCGACTCAGGAGGAATGTGGCCCGACACTGCAACACGAACGAACCCAGGTGATAGCTCGTGGCCCCCCAAGACTATGTAAAAAAGGATGCAATATTGCTTAGTAGAGCCTAGACCTGTATTTAAAAATAAATTTCGACCTTCCGACAGTGGAAGGAATTCTATCGTATATCTCAACCTTTCAATGTGTAGAATTTCTCCGTATTAATAGTAGCAGTAAAGTCACCAACAAATTGTGTAATTAATCCAAAATCACACTGAACAATGTAATGCCTATAGTAATGGAGAATTCAGCGCGTCCAGTGGCAGACTACCCACCTAGCAATAGTAGCTAATGCTACGGGCCCCGCGCATTGATACCTTTATATTTCTACCCGGTTCTATTTAATTTGGCACCCTTAACTTAAGAATAACCTAAAACATACCAAGGGCCTCGTGATACAATTTTCTTAGGGCTCCGCGCTTGCTTAATACGGCACTGAACGCGTCGGTGGTCTAGTGGCGTAGGGGGTCGACTCGAGATCGTAAAGCATCTAGATCGAACCCCCATGGTCATCATGTACCAATGAGTTTTACTAAGTACACTACCCGATGTTCTTACGGTAAAGGAAAAACGTGAGGAACTGCACATTCGAACAGCTGGAGTGTGTAACAGGGTATTTAGCTAATTGCACAAAAGATCCCTATCTGTAAAGTAAGATTAGTGAGCCCAGTCATCTAGATATCATAGGATTGCTGGTGGCTGTAATAATAATAGTCTTAGGTCATGAGTTCATGACGCCCACAGCACCCGCTGGTGATGCGAGGCGACGGATGATAGTTGTCAGCCAAACAACTGAACCCATACAAGCGGTTTTCCATATTTCAGTATGTGCATTCTTAGTTTTTACAGTATGCGCGTAGTGTTATTACAATTGTAATGTTTTCTATGTCCAAACTGTAAGTTGGACGCATGCAATAAATAAAAACTGTTTATTTCCAAAAACCTTAAAAACTAAACAGTCTTAGTTACCTCACCGACGCGTAAAATACGGTGTCGTCGTTGCGAAAAGACGGGGTCAGAGTAACAACATGGCGACGTTTTCGACACACCGTAATTTACGCATCGTTAAGCAGCGCACCTTAATCAATACTTTTAATATTGTGTTAGCTACGATTATAAAATTAACAGTAACTTTGGTATTACATAAATATATTTATCTTTCCAGCCACACATCATGGGCTCATGGCCCTCTTTATAGTACTTTTAGCAAACTTTAGCTTATCCATAATTTTCTCTATGACGAGTCTAGGGAAAGCATTTAGTACAAAAGGTAAGTAGCTAGACCACGCTCAACTGCCGTATTGGTTATAAGCAGTGGTCGGGATTAGGTGACCCAAAATACCTATTCTTCGCAAGAGGACATAATATAGCCGGGTAGAAAAATATTATTTTATGTATTTAACTAGTACTTAAAGACAAGTATTTCTGTATGTGTTTAAAACAACGGTAAAATTAACATAAATAAATAAATAAAATAAAAATCGATTAACAGATTGAAAAAACTTTTTTTTAACATATACAAACATTATTAAATATGTTGGTTATTTTTAATTATAAGATTTTCCCACAGATCATGTTAGTGTTTTAGAATATGTATATTATCCACGGTTTGGGTATGAGACAGGCATTAGACGTCTGGCTTCCTTTTGTAACAAAATAATAAATATAGTGCATTGTTTTTCTGTCTTTTTTGGACGTGTGTGCCTTATATGGCCAGTTCTGGATTTTATACTGTGTCGTCTGCCAGTTTTGTTATAATAATAAGCTATATTATAATTTTGATGTAAAATTGTAACAACCATGTACCTATTAATAAAAAATACTGTTTTAATTTGCTTCTGTTTTAACCCTCCATTCCATGAACTCCACGATACGGTCTCATTTCACGGAAGGGTCAGGACTAGTTCAAACAAAAAGCCGAGTGAAACTGCAGAACGTACACACAGCAACACATCTAGCTATACACTTCAGAAATCTGAAATATTGCGTGAAAGAGAGTCGCACTAGAATCGAATGTTGTTGACATAATACACATATATACATCTCTTTCTTTTTCTCTCTGCTCCGTCTTTAATGGTTAGTTAGGTGTGTTGTTGTGTGTGCATAGGTATTATGTACGTATTTGGTACAGACTGACTCACTCGTCCAAACTAATAGGTAACGTTCCGATGTAAAGTCAAAGAAATTAATTCATAGCCAATTTTGAACTGTCAAAGTGACACTAAATAAAATCATAACCAGTCTCTTACGTTTTGATTCATTACGTCACTATGACATAGTCCAGGTTCCCCTATGGAATTCCTAATCGTCATTTGTCCTAATGCATCGTTTGTCCTAATTTTTGTTTATCCTAAAGCCATTTTCCTTTACATTTCAAAACTTTTAAGTGCTGTTATAACTCAAACTACTCATCTAAAAACTAGTTTAGGGCAAATGAAAATTCGGGCAAACGATTTGTTAGGACAAACGTTGTTAGGGATTCCGAAGGACACCCCATAGTCCAAAGTGGTCTAGGCATCAATTTCCTTTACTGTACAGGGCCAAAATTCTATAGGCAGTATAAATAATATTATATTGTCGTCTTTAACCAGCATCGCTATTACCTAACGCACACTCGCAATCGCATAGGGCTACAATGTGGAACAATAAAATTGATTTCATTTAGTACGCAGACTCGCCTTGCGCCTGTCAAAATGAAAACATTTCGTCTGATCCCAAGGTTAATAATTAGAAAACAATAATAGTAATGAGGGCGCCACTAGATGGTCGGCGTTTGCTCGGCGCATTCTTAAAATTTGGCACATTTTGTATGGGCAAATGTCAAATTTTAACCGGAATTATAACTATGCGTTTTGAATATAGGAACACAACATTAATAACTAATGGCGGCTAAGTTCAAAACAATACCATAACAAATGAAAGACGATATGGTTTTTACCACTTAGATTTTAGGCTCAGGCTTGAAATCTGGCATCGAGGTACATCTTTTTAAATATCCAACGTTTATTATAGTTTCGGTGAAGTTTGAAATCGAGATAGCTTGAGGCGCAGGATATAGAGTATTTTTTATCTTGGCAAATTGGACAATTCCCGACTACTACGCGAACGGACTCACGGGCATCGGTTAGTATTGAATATATTCAAATTAAGTTGAATAAGTAATCCTTCCTTCTCGGTTGCGGTACTCTTATACTTGTTATAAGATTTGTCGTCATTGAGATCCAGATCGCGATTGACTCGAAGTTGATGGATATTATTATGTATTTCACGGAAGGACACGGAGGTCCACGGAAAACCCTTTGGCCAGTCGGGTTAAGGCTTGAATAATGTCTAAACGGTATGAGATTCATTAAATTCACTAACAACGTCTACTAATACACTCAGGAGCAAAAGTATCGGGTCAGAGTGCATTTTTCATACAAACGAGGCTATTTCGAAGCCTCGGTTCCTCGCCAGGGGATGCTTGTAGTGAAATCTGATGATGGATGCCCCGAGCATCGATACAGGACTTCCAGAGTGCCTAGGACACCCAACTGATTGTTTTTGCGGTTAACGCCGGAATTGTGCATGTTCAGAAAAACATCTAAAATGACAATAAAATGTAAGGAAATCCAAATGCGAACCCAAACTCTCTCGCTGTGGTGTCAACTGATTGTGCGATCAGTTAGGTGTCTTAAGAACTTTTGACCTCCTCTATTGAACCTCGGAGTACCCACCTTTAAACCTCACTCAAAATAACCCCTGGCTAGGAACGAAGGCTTCAAAATAGCCTCGTTTGTATGAAAAACGCACTCTGACCCGATATTTTTGCTCCTGAGTGTATTTCGTTGCTTACTAAAGGGCCACAAATCAAAATGTGTTTGTGTTGCATTTAAATTCGGAATGGTATAAGGTACTTACTTTAAGTTTTAAATCAAACTATATCTCGTTGCTTAAATACTAAAGGGCCACAAATCAAAATGTGTTTGTGTTTCATTTAAATTCGGAATGCTATATACTAAAGTATATAGTTTTAAATCGAACTATATCTGTTTTTGTTTTGCGGCGCTTTTGCGTTTAAGCAGCGATCTGTTTTTGCGTTGTGGCGCTTTTGCATTTAAGCAGCGATTTGTACTTACAAGCGTACTGGACAGCCTGAGACAGACAAAATAACGACTATTTTTGGTGTAGATTTAATGCGAGAATGGGCGTTTTCAAATAAATACTTGACCAGTAGAGAAATGTGTCTCAAACCCGACGGAAAAAATCTTGACGGCGTACCACGACTAACACGTTAGCTTTACTCGACGGATTTTGAACTACTAGCTTATTTTAAATGGCGATCGGTCATTTCAAAAGCTAAAATAGTTCTTGCAACTAGTAATTATAACCGTGACAAATCCGACATGTTCGGTAAAACCACATTTATGATACTTTTTGGAAATCAAATTGTATTTAAAAGATTATAACACTTAAATTATACACTACTGGCGCCAATACTCAGAAAGTATTTTCTAACCACCAAAAACGTATGGTAACCTAGTAGGTACAAAATGTTTTCAGAATCGCTTCTAATGTCGAGAACAAGTTTCTCGATATTAGGGACACGCCAAAAACTAAAAAACCTTGGGTGTTTAAAAAGGTCATTATTTAAATATTAAGGAAAGTATTTAACTGGTTTAAAATGTGTTAATGCTTTTCAAACTTGAAAATAATTAGCCATATATATAAATTTTACTTTTTATTAGCCTTAAAATGGGGGTACACTTTTTTGGAAAGCGCTCGAATACTACAGTCTACACACCATGTGTGTTGTGTATCCGAAAAACGTGTTCTCTACAATTTCAGCCGGCAGAGCGCAAGTGTTTGATAAAACGTTGCCGGGGGCGAGCGTGTTAAGAATAATACTTACTGACACGTCTCTGATACTAGAGGCGTAAGAGCGTGTCAGATAAGTTTGAGGAGTTCCAGTAACCTTCAGGGAGGGAAATCAACACATCATACTTTCATAGAAACAGTGAAAAGATGGTTCCAAATTAATTAGCGGTCAAGGTCACAGCAAGCCATTGAAGTGGATGCTCGCCATCTTCAAGGGTCAGTCGTAACGACTAAGACTGGAAGACTTCGACGACAGGACAGGATTCACCGTACAACGTTGCTTATATTTACTTGACATTGGCAAAATTACGTTATTATGTAGACGCCATTAAATAAATAAATAAATAATAATAATACTTTTTTACGCTTGACCTTTTATAGAACTGGTGGAAATTCAACTATCAAAACCTTTAAATCCTATTACCCCGGAGTTGCCAGCCCTAAATTTGAATTTCCCTTTTTGTCATCATATTCTGGTAGACCTATATTTATTCTGTAATGTATTCGGATGTCATCGTTATTTTACACATGTCAACATAATGTCAATAAAAATTTAGACCATTATTTTTTTCTGAAATCAAATCCTTAAGTACTACTACTAATTTCACCAAACGATAATAAATGTTAATCGACTGCTATCTAGCTCCACGCTAGTTCATGTATTTTGACAGCTGTTAACACTGTAATCGTCTAGATTAAGTTCTGTTTTGGTTAAGTTGTTGGTGAATACAGCAACCTTTAACCTGACATTATCGAAATTATAGTGGCAACACAAATGACATGTCCCATGAATTGAATAAAACCACAACATATAAATAATTTATATTAGAAAAATCGGATTATGTGCAACTGTAAAGATATGTAATTATTTGGCGGTGACCACTTGTGGCGGTAAGGGTGCGCCGTCGCGAGTGGTATAATATATTGAGGACAGGCACTTGCGTAATCTATACAGCTGTTCGATTTTTGCGGAGGAAAGATTATCTGGTAATGTATCTTTAATAGATAATTATGAAATATCGGGCACGATGTCACACAAATTAAGATAGTTTGTACTATGTGTACAAGACAACGATAAATATACTTTTATAGAGATACATACCTACCTAACATAGAGAAACAGGGACCGGCCCGCCATCCTATTTAGAAGGTTTCGAATGGGTTTTTATAAGGATTTATTTAGGAAAGCCGTTCGATTAGCTTTTTAAAGCTCTATTTATAAAGGTTACCAAGGTTTTGGAATCGGTATTTCGAAACGAGTAACTATCCAAATCCGTTTCGTATTAGCCTGGTTTGATTTTGCTTTTAAAGCGCTATATTTTGAGTGATACCGATATCACCTTAACTTAAAAAAGCTGTTCAATTGGCTTTTTAAACGCTGTTTAAAAGGGTTACCCTTATATTTGGTTTTATCAATTTACTGCTGACGACCTGAGCTTTAGCTTTTCAGGTTTTCCTAACGTATATGGTTAGTTTAACAAATAGGTAACTAAGCCATATATTTATTTCATAGGCGTTATGCTTTTAGTGGGTTATACTTCGAGGCGTTTTTAAAGGATTTAATTGAGGAATGGGCGGTCGGGTCCCTGTAGAAAACAGACAGACTCAGGAACTGATACGTACATGATGTACTTTTTGATCTAGCCAAAAATTACTAACCCCCCCAGAAAAAATCTTGATTTAAAGATAATTAATTGAATCTTACACGAAAAATAAAATGCAGATGTCAAACTTTACAGTTTTGTAAAGTTATCAAAAAACTTTAAAAATCAGCATTAAAATTTAGAGTCAAAATGCACCTTATTGCATAGAAAATTAAGTTCTTATCAAAATGATTATTCTCGTTTGTGTTTCCCAACCATATTACCATAACTACGGAACACTCGTTGCGAGAGTCCGACTTGCACTTGACCTTTTTTTAATTGGAGAAATTAAAACATTTTTATGCTTGCAGTTCGAAATCAAAGCGACAAAGACCACAAGAATATTAATTTATATGAAATGAACTAAAATACATCTATGAAACCATAACGGCAGACGGTATAGGTACCCATAACGCCTGTAACCAATTACCGATGGAAAAAATATTCGTCAAAGCACAACAACAACAGCACAATGAATGATATAAAAACATTACGTGTGAGAAAGGCTCGTAAACCAATTACGAAAAGTTTAGAAGTGAAAATTTTATATTTTAACACTGACTGTAAACCTATAGAAGAAAGGCCATATAGCAGAAAGTTTAAAAAAAGACCCGTAACAAAAAATGATTTTAAAACACATAAAATAAATCGGAATAATGTTATATCACAGGAACATACACAGGATCCTCATATATTAAAAGGGTGCTTAAGTATTACGCCAGAAGTGAGTGAAAGTGAGCATCAGAAGACTAAAACGAACTCTGACTCCTTTTTAACGCACTTTGTTGACGTTAGCACTGACGTCTTCACTAAGTTGGTAGTCAATATCATTGCGGTATATTACAACATTTTACCGACAGAACAGCAACAAATTCGGATTCCACGTTCGCTTCCGCGTATGCAAGCTCAGTTAAGAATGTATCATCGTCAGATGATTGCAAGCCAAGAATCTTGTTGTTGTCCATGTAAGTCGGACCTCTTGTTTAAAATCATAAAAAGCATTTACGATTGTTACAAAATCAACAAAAAAAACACAAAAGACAACCTAAAATGTGTCTTACGTGATCATCTGACAGAGCAAGAAAGACTTGACAAAGCCAGCGAAACAATAGAAGGAGTCAATAAGGATAAAAAAAGTAATATTTTAATACCCTTATCTGGAAAGGCAACGGTACAAAAAGGAAATGTTTCGAAAAGATTAGTAAACCTCGATATAGCTCTACCTAAAGGAATGACAATTTCTGAGAACGTACTTATTGAAAAACTCCGAAATCAACTCGGCCTGCCGGAACTGAAAACTGCCGAGAAGGAAGAAAAACTCAGGAAAGCTGCAAATATTGATATACCACAACCTAAAGAGGAAATAAATACAAACGAGAAAGACAACTTTGTGCAACAATGGATTGATTCGGGGATTAAACTGCCATTAAGAAAATCAGTAATCGACAACATCAAAAATTGCTCAACTCAATTGGACTTACAAAAAAGGTATGAAGCACAACCGGCAGACAGCCTGACACCAAAGCAATTAGACAAAACACTATTGCGAAACAGCAAAACCCACTTAGAAGAGTCTAGAATCCTTAAAAATAAACGCGGATTTCCGGTGTCCCCGGGGTTTCCTGCAGGTAAACTGGCAAAATCAGGGGAAACGTTTTTGAAGTCTTTAGACGATAATACACTAGAACTAAAAGAGAGCATACTCCGTGGCCTAGCTCGTAGCGGTATGGCTTTACCTAAAGGAAGAACAATGTCCGAAAGGAAACTAATTTATAAAATCAGCAAAGAGCTCGGTCTACCGCTGAAACCTAAAACTGCAGGAGTTAAAATAAATAGCACTCGGGCCCAAACTGCAGGTTTAATTACGTCGTTAGAAGGAAAATCAAACATCCAGAAGGATAAACTATTTCAAAAATTTGGAGAAAAGGGGATGTCTTCACCAGAAGGTAGAACCCGGACGGTAAAAGCGTTGATTAAAAAAACACAAGGTGAAGTTGCGCTAGAGCCACGAACGGCAATATTTACGTCGGTTAAGCGATCCCAATCTAAAGCAGCTGACTTTATAACTTCTTTTGATAGCAAAAACAGGAAACAAAGAGAAATTATGCGCGGACCAAGCTCTTTGCCTTTATCTGAAAAAAATACATCTGAAAAGAAAAAAAAAGAAAAAAAGAAATATCGGCAAACATCGGCAAATCAGAAATCTAGAAATGTTATAGGAAGCCAAAAGGACACTAAAACTCAAACGACAGCATCATTTACCCCATTAGAAGCAAGGGGTCACACAAAAAGAATTCACAGGGACCTGGAAAAATTGGGAATATCTATGCCAGAAAACCATGACGTTTTAATAAAACCAGCATCATTAAATTCAAAACCCTTGGGCTTGGGTGACAAAATAATAGAGCAAAAAGGAAATATACTCCAGGTCCTATCTTTAAATAAGCTGCTCTTATTCGAAGGCTGGACAGAGCGTGAAAAACAACTGTTAGGCAATATCAGAAATAAGATTACTTTACCGCCGCAGTCTACCAACGGCACGGTAAAAAGCCAATTAATTACGCCATTAAGGAGGAAGTCACCCCCATCGAAGATAAAATTAGTTCCTGTTTTGGAAGATTTACCAAATGGCACAATTCCATCAGGAAAAGCACACATTAATAAAATTCAGACTGACGTTAAAGTAGTGCCGTTGATGTCAGGATCCCAAAGGGATAAGCTGGCTAACGCTAAGATAGCGAGGTTGAAAACTGGTGCACAATCACCAGAACACAAGGAAAGAATACTCCGTGCGCTAGCCCTTAGCGGTATGCCTTTATCTGAAGGTAGGTCAGCTTCTGAAAGGAAACTAATTCGCAAAATCAAGAAAAATCTCGGACTACCGCCGGGACCTAAAACAGATGCTGAAAAAAATATATACGCTAAAGCACAGGCTGCAGGGTACATAACGCCATTAGAAGGTAAATCTACTGAACAAAAAGCAAAAATATTGAAAAAAATTGCTCGGTTGGGTATATCTTTACCTGAAGGTAGAACTGTATCGGAAAAAGCACTTATCAAAAAACTCAAAACCATGTTAGGTTAGCGCTGTCGCTGCCGGGAGTTCCAACGCGTAAACTGGCTACAGCAAGAGCGGCTTTTTGACTTATCTAGATAGAGAGACACAATAGAAAAAAGAGTATATACTACGAAGACTAACTTGAAACGGTTTACCTTTACCTCAAGGAACAAGAAGGCTTCAGCTTCAAAAAATAGCTTAAACCAGAACCAGCATTTCATTTGAAGGAATTGCTTCGGATAAAATGCACGAAGCTCGAGGTACAAGACATTTCGGGGCACCTTTTCCTTTTTTCAACTAATCCACAGAGATAGAGAGCTTAGGCCTTAAAGCATCGAAGTACTACGCCAAAAAGAAATCCTGACACATTGGACTTGATTAATCGAAACTAAAAACAAATTCAGTAAGTTCCATTTATTGAAAAAAATTAAATAGGACAAAAGGAGCACAGAACAAAAAGCATCGACCTTTTATATCGAAAGACATCTAAGATAAAAAAAATCGTGGCTCGGCGAGGAATACCTCTTCTTAAGGGTAAGTTTCCATCTGATTAGAAAATTATTGGTTATCTCGTAAGGCTCATCATAGGTACCGCACTAAGGCCCGTATTAATAAACTAATCTCAACTCTAATGCTCGTCTTGAGATGTGTCAAAAATGACAGTGTTCTATGGTTTGACGTTTACTTTGACGTAAGACGTAAGATGAGTTTATTAATACGGGCCTTACTCTTTCTCGTCATATTTTTACTGTCCAACAGATGTCTCCGTAAGCATGGGTGAGAATTTAGTGATTCCAATAACAAAATAAAAATTCTCCGAAATGTCAGATATTCCGACATAGAAGAACGCGGAGCATCTACAACATTAAATAATTACTACATAGAACAAAGTATCATACTATAGCACGATATTTAGATAGAAATAGTTTTTTTTATCATCGTCTACAAGTGTACACTTGTATACAGTCAAAAGCATAAATATCTATACCTATCATGACAAATATTTTTGACATAGAGGCGTGTAGATATTTTTGACGTCTTGGGAACGTGTAGGTACATATTTATGACTATGACCGTACACTTATAAAGATTTGTGGGATACACCCATTGCGGGTTTCGTCCAATCCATGGGAAATGATTTCAATTTATGTTTAAGGTTGGTTTTAGTGTCACGCGGACCGTCAGTACGGATCGCTCCGCACATACCGATCTAATACAAAAATTACGGACGTATGTGCGGACTCGTCCGCATTAATCTAAAACGCTCATTAAGTTTAGTACCTACAGACTGATCGATCCGTGCTGTCGGTCTAAGTGACACTGAAACAAGCCTAAAGCATTTTTTTCCTTTTTGTGACGTTTTATCGCAGTATAAAAACCGTAAAAACATGCTAATGTAACAAAATCGTTACGAGAATTAAGGTTAACAAAAGAACTGCCTCTTATTCATTGTAAATAGTACAAAGTCTCCAGCATCTAACATGTTATGTATCTAGTAATAGAAATATATCAGATATAAATAGGTATTCGAGCCTAAGGTCGGACAATTATTTTATTGCTAACGACTCGTGATTATGGACTTATATCGTTTGCCATTATATTGTAGTAAATAAGTCATTATTGATTGATTGTGTTTACTTAATAAAGTGTTGTTTGTACAGTATAGTTTTGTTTTGACTTTAACAATAGTCACAGACCGCATCGTCTGCCTGCAATACTTACTCGCAAGCTCGTCTGTTTAAAAAACCGGGCAAGAGCATGTCGGACCATGCTCAGTATAGGGTTCCGAAGCCGTAACGACAAACACAAAAAACTATCTCAAAAATCAACATGTATGAACCAATTTTCTATTTAAAGTTATTTGGCGCTGTCTTAGATGATTTTTAGTAGGTATAAACCCGTTAGTCGCCTGTATCTCAGGAACTAATTAAGTCTACTTAGTAATGATTCTTTTTCTTATAAATTCGTATATAATATCTCAAACAAGAGCCAAGCTTTTAAGTGTGAGATCAGTATACCTATGTAGGTAGTTAGGTATCTAACTGCTTCAAACCGAATTTAAATTACAATAAAAGTTAAATCTTTTATATAGTAATTAATAGAAATTGAAAAAAAAACAAGGTTCAGTAAATAGAATTTTAAGTTTTCCAAACGATAGGTACTCAACTCAAATCAATAATCTAATCGAAAATTTGTAAACTTTCAGATCGCAAATCGCAAACTTGTAGGTAGCATTCCGGGGCACGTCCAAACGGCATCTAGGCGCTCGCGCTTATGAGCGCGGCTGTCGCTCGATTTGTTACTTGGACAGTTCGACTCCCCCCGCGCGTGCAGGCCCCCCCCCCCGTTAACAATTTTTCTATCAAAGTTATCATAGGCGATTTTGATAGGTAGGTATAAACACTTTAGTCACTAATCATGTCTACATAGCCGTGATAGTTTTCCTTTAAAATTCGTTATATGCGCTTTTGTTGAAGATATTTTTCAGATTTTTAGTGTTTGTAGTTTTGGCTGTAGGGGGGGGGGGGGGACACTTGACTCTAACAAAAAATAGCGCTTTAAAGCTTAATATTTCATAAACGGATCCCTTAATCGAAAAATTGTTTTCATAAACCCGCAATATTTTTGAAAGACCTATCCAACGACACCCCACACTATGGGGTAGGCAAGAAAAAAAAAAGGCATCCCCACGTTACGTGTAGGGGAGGTGCATTAAAAAAAAATATTTTTCAAAATTTTATTTTACCATTTTGTTGGCGTGACTAATATGTATATTCATGCCAAATTACAGCTTTCTAGTACTATGAGTCTCTGAGCTAGACTGGGGACGGACGGACGGACGGACATGGCGAAACTATAAGGGTTCCTAGTTTGACTACGGAACCCTAACAATATGGACATGGGTCATGGACAGAAAGTGTTTTCATACGTTTATTTTACTCCCAGGGGGGAAAAGTTTACCTACTTGGCTGGTAGAAAGATGCTTCTACAGTATTACAGATTTTCTTGAAACAACACAGGTTTATAAATGATGATGTTATATTATAGTTTAGTATAGTTTAGTGATATCAGTATAATTAATACTTTCATATTAAATCTTTGCATGACTTATTTAAGTCTAGATGTATGGTTCTAATTTTTAGTTTTAAGATCAACATAATATGTATATCTACTATGTCTAACGCAAATAAATACCTACATTTCATTTCATTTCAAAGGGGCACTACGCGTCTTCATTTTTCAAAATAAAGGGCATCCTTTCCGAGTATTTCTGAGAAAATAGTAGACTAGGGCATAAAACCAACAATTTTATCCAAGATGGTATCCATCCGAGCCAGCAGGTGAGGTCGGATAATTAAATAGAGTATAAAATGGGTTTTAATACCGAGTTATACACTCAGCTTTTCACTTCGATTAGGAGGAAATAAAACAGTGATAGTTAAAAATAAAACTTACATGAATGACAATGATTGCCGCTACTCCAAACTTTGAAATTGCCATGGTTTAAAATAAATTTTCGTGGATTTAGGCGGCAATGTCTGTTCAATAACTTCTTTTGCATTTTTTATATTAGTGTGTTAGGTGTGAGCATTGTTTACCCTTCACTAAATTTCATAACACCACAAGTTTGGCAAAGAAAACTACCTAATTGATAGTCCCAAAATATAGCCAAAAACCTCTTTCCCGCCACTGTTTTTTTTTTCTGCATGAGATTTTTAACTTAGGTCGGGTGCAATACAATTGCCAAGTCATACGACTCATACGTTGATATCGTAATGTTTTTGTTAATAATGCTTGTTTTTAATAGCTTTTTTTATCGGTAGATGCAACATAAAAGGCGAATAAATTAAAGTAAATGTATTCAAATACCAAGTTTATTTAATGCAGTCACCTTGTGTCTGGCTGTAGGGCTTAATTGTCTTAGTCCAGACGACGACTACACTTTGTGCCCAGCATAGAGAAAAACTTTACGAGCATGAGAAGTGATAAATAATTTTTGACTGCACATAAAATCTCATTTCTGTACACTATAAGGAGAGACAAGCGCGTCTACGGGGCACGTACAGTCAACCAATTTGATTTCTAGGCCACTTTGGACTATGTTAAAGTGACGTTGTCAACCAAAACGTAAGAGACTCCCTATGATTTGGTTTACAACGTCACGTTGACAAAGTCCATAGTGGCCTAGGAATCAAATTGGTTGACTGTACTTACGTCTAACCAACAATATCTCCTAAAATATTGAACTTTTCTCGAATATCGCCTAAAAATTATCTATTTTCATAATTCTTGACAGACTATAATACAGTAAAGCCACAGTACCTAAAGGAGGTAGCTACTCGGCTGTCTATCTCTGTTAAGACTGCGCCGAGCGAACGCCGGATGTACAGTGGCGCCCTCATTACTTTTATTGTGTTTTCTAATAAACTAAAGTATTTTCTTGAAATTGGACGAAATGTTTTTGTACTACAAATGAAAACAACTAATAGGGTATATCATATAGTTTAATAACAATTCACCTTCGAGTCAGTAACTTATCGGAAAAAAGTGGCCACCTTTTCCCGTTAAGCTGACTACTCAAAGGGTAATTGTTACGTATCCCATAAATTGTGTTTTTACTTGCGCTACAAAAACGTATCGTCTGATTGCAAGGAAGTTCTTTAGTTAATTATAAAACACAATAATAGTAATGAGGGCGCCACTGGACGCTCGGCGTAGTCTTAAACTCTGTATCCGATCCAATAAGACTTGGGGGCCTTCAAAAAACGAGCCTACTCTTTTCTCAAAGGCCAGCAGTGCACCTGCGATTCCTACGGTGTTGCTATGTGGTCATGGGTCCCGATGATCACTTACCATCCGGTGACTCGCTTGCTCATCTGCCTCCTTTTTCACAAGAAAATAAATATACCACACTAAAAAAATACCAGAACGTGAGTATTCATTTGATTTGTATAACAAAAAATACTTGGATTTCAAGACGATAGGTTTAGTTTGTTAGAAAACACAGTAATAGGAATGAGGGCGCCACTGGACGCTAGGTGCAGTCCAAACTATATCCAGTTCAGTTCAGAGGCCCTAATATGGCTGCGTTTATCGCGTGACATGATGTGGATGTAAAGCATACTCACTGCTTCTGTACAGATGTAGTGAATAATCCTTTCCCATCGTTTTTTGTCAGGTAAGTTCGTATTTATCTTGTTTTCTCAATTAACTTCAAGACCCGTCAATAAGCCAACTGAGAAAGCAAGATATATACGAACTTATCCGAGAAAAAACGATGGGAAAGGATTATTCAATACATCTGTACCTACTCACTGTCGTACTTATATAAGTGTCAGAAAATAACAGATGTTTTGTCATTATTTGGAGAACCAAGCTCAAGTACGTAATTCAAGAAAAAAACGCTGTTAAGATTTAATGCAATGTTCAAATGATAAAGCACTACTGTACTATTGTGTAACATTGCATTTTTCATCTTTATAATTAACCATTAAAACATCAAAATAAAACAAATAATTGACATCAAGATATATTAAAGACGTCACCATACAATGTAGATATTCCAAGATAATCATACTAAACGATGACTAAAGACAAGACCGAGAAGTAACAGAGTGAGCCAGTGACTTAAGTATTAATTTGTACTACAAAAAACCATCCTTCAATTTCAAGACAATACTTTAATTTGTGGATGTTTCCCAAAAAAAAGTGTACATTGTTAAGGACAAAATAAGAAAAATTTTCAACTTTTCCGTTACGTCACGACAATAACCCTTTTATGGATGACAAATTTTCGTGAAAACAATAATAAGAAACTTTTCAACTTTTCCGTTACGTCACGCCAATTACCCTTTTATGGATGACAAATTTTCGTGAAACGAAAATGTTAAATTTTCTTAACTATGTACAAAAACGCCCTTGTAAGAAAACACAATAATAGATTACTTAATGAGAGTACCTACAACTATCTGTTCAATTCAATTCAATCATTTTACAATAAATTAAAGCTAAAATAAAACCTACTTATCACTAAACTAAATACTATAAAATTAAAACTAAATAAAAACTAAAAACTAAGAAAGGGCCCCCGTGGCAAAGTACCACAGATGCTGGCAGCATTTCCTCGTTGTACAGCAATGCTTAAGCGTTGGCCGAGGAAGCTGCCAGCTCTATGGTCTCCGTTGGTTTCTATTCGCCTTTTTGATAACTCCTTAACTATCTGTTATATATAAAATAAACCGTTTAGGCCATTTAAGAGATATCAACACTAAAAGGGTCGCCATTATATTGGGGGTTTTTTCTACTTCATAATTATTTTTGGTTCCAAAAACTGAAACAATTGATTTTATGTACTTAGACCAACCAACCAAAAATAGGGAACCAAGTAAGTAGGTAGGTATATAACACTTAAATGTCCGTATATCTAAACAAGTTGCAATAAACGAAGTCTTATTTAATTATTAGACCAAATACAGTGGAAGAAAAAACCTACAGACAGAATGCATCACACACACACTAGAAATAACTTACCTATTTCACTAAATACTAAATACCTAGCACCTTGACACTTAAAGGAATAGAAAGCAAACGCTAGTTAAGTTTTATTAGTTGAAAAACTTATCAGGTAACTTGGCCAATGTTTAAATCCGTTTTGGGCTTAAAGTAATAAAATCGGATTGTCTTAGTTGACTAATATTTGGAGGACCCTTCGAATACTTAACACCCTAGGTCTGGCCATGCATTTCTGCCGCCCTGTAACCCCTCTGTTACCATTGCTTAATAGCCAGCGGTAACTACTGGAGCCAGTCCCGGTATATACCACTGGTGACAGTGGTAACAGAGTTGAATAGCCCCATGTACTTTAGTTACCTAACTAATAAGTCAAATTTTTCATAAGCTGGGGCACCATTCTACTTCGTAAAACCGTATTGCTTTTGACATGACACGAGCTATCAATGACAATGCGATGACACGTCAAAAGCATTGGTTTTGCCGAGTGTAATAGTGCCCGCGGCCTACAATGCGATAGCCTTTAGAAGGTGCTTCGGGTTCATACTCCTCTCTCATACGCTCCTATTAACAGCACTTGAGAGAGGTGTACTATCCCGAAGATGCTTCTTAGTGGTCACACACTGTACCTACCTAGTTCTTATAATTTTATAGTGTCAAATGACACGTTTTAACTTGACATTAGATTCTAGAAAGGACGGTGCTTTTTTACAAATTTTATACGTATAAGTACATATGTAACTATAGACTTTATTCACAGCACAATTACTCATTTGAAATGAATAAGAAAGTCCAATGTTACGATATTTTTTTCCTAAAATTAGCTGTGTAGTACCCATACGACGAGCCTACAGTATACAAGACAACAAAATAAACTACAATGACAAAAACTTTATAAATGTTAGTGTTTATCAGATAATTATTTAAATAAATAGATCTAAGGCCGCTACCTAATTTGTCGGCGTGGTATTTGTCATGTTCAAGTTCGGGAGGGTACATTGAATGAGATAGAAAACTGCTGTTTACGAAGTGCCATACTAGTATGGAATTTAGAATGAACTACTGTTGTCTGTTACGTAGTTTAAAAATGGTAGCTAATTTTGGTGTTTATCTTGACTAGTCATCTACCCTATTTGGGCCATCTACTTATATAGAATCAGGGGCCGTTGACAAGATGCGTTTGACGTTCGTTATCGTAATCCAAAATGTACAGGCTTGACGTAAGCTGTCAGACGGTCGCGTCGAGCGCCTACGTCAAGTCCAATACATTTTGCCAGTTTTCGAAAATAGTTCACGTTAGCGTAAAGTAACTTGTACTACTACTAACCTAACCTAACCTAACCTCACGGCCCTTAGACGAGATGCTTTTCGAAAACTGTAAAGGTGTATGGAATATACATTAGCGCTCGACACGCCGTCCAGGAGGTTACGTCAATTCTGTACATTATCGATAACGATAACGATATCTCCACGCATCTTGAATCCACTGTATCCAATCGGTAAAGAGTTATTCGCGTATGAAAAAACCAGTGGCGTGGCCTTAGGTTACAATAAAAAGGGAACTTTGAGCTTGGGGAATATTTCAAATGACGCCTTACTCTTAGAGAAGAGTTTCTCAAACCCTTGTGATATACGGCATGCAGACGCAAACAAGCACAGGCCAAAACCATATCGTCTTTGACCTGTTATCGTTTTGTCAACGTTTTGACGGCTCTTTACTTGTCAGTAATGATAAATTTTGGATAAGGCATCCGTCACCTTCTGACAGGTAAATAATTACACGTGTCAAAAAGTGACGGACGCAGCCATACTAGGACCGCAGATCAAATAGGATATCGTTTTTACCGCCTAGAATGGAGGCCCTGATGGCGAGTGGGACCAGAGACACATAAGCATTAGCAATCTCAATATGACACAACCCTACAGCAAATGCCTCGCCAACCCAGAGGACTAAGATGGAATGCCTAGTCATTTCCCCACAATAATGGGGAGTTTTTTTTTTAATTTCCTTCCTCAAACTGTGACCCTCGAGATATTTAATCGGTTGGAACACTGTTCCTAGTAGATTTAAAAAAAAAACCTAGTGTTCAAGGTGATACCCTGATGAAGCTTAGACGGGATTTCCACTTGCAGGGGCATTGAGTCGATCGGTCAAGTCACTTTCATCTTTAATACAAGCTTTGGCCATAAGTATAAGAAAGAGTCTATTAAGTAAATCCATATCGTTACTACTTGTAACTGTTTCTTTAGATGGATAAATTTGAGTTTTTTTTACGGCCCTTGGTGCAAACAATGTGGTGACAAATAGGTGTCGACCCCCCCCCCCTCTACCCCTCTTTCTTATTCCTAAACAGTCCCGCGCCTAAACTTCATCGGATTGAATGACTAACCTAAACAACATCAGTGTCTAACTTACATACTAAACATATTGACATCAATACATTAAATCGCCCTATAAACTAAGTGTGGGTTCCATTACGACTTCATTTCTATATACGGTTACCGATACGTCTAGATGTCACAATTTTGAAGTGCCATGTACGTGGGTGACACTGAAAGTTTTTAGAATCTCAAAAATTAAACATGATATAAAGATGTAAACTATTTTATTGCTTTTCAAAGTATTCTCCACAACAATCGATACACTTGTTCATTCGATAAAACCATTGAGTAAAGCATTCAGCCCATCCTTCTTTAGGCACCTCTTCTACCGCCGTTTGGAACGCCGCTACAGCCTCTTCTGCATTCATAAAAGATATTCCTCTGAGTTTATCCTTGATTTTTGCGAATAAATAGAAATCGCAAGGTGCAAGGTCGGGGCTGTAAGGCGGATGACCCATCAATTCAATATTTTCAGAACTCAAAAATTGATTTGTTTGTCTGGCGGCGTGGGCTGGAGCGTTATCGTGATGGAGGATTACTCTGCTGCGAGGGCGTCGTTCTTTAATTTTTTGTAGAACGATTGGTAAACATTTATTCACGTACCAGTCAGCAGTAACAGTTCTTTTATTTTCTAGTAGTACAGTAGCATAATGACCCGATTTACCAAAAAAACAGGCAACCATCTTTTTTTCAGCACTGCGTCCTCGTTTCACTTTTGTTGGTAATTCCTCGAAAGGGAAGACCCATTGAGCTGATTGTCGTTTAGTCTCGGGCTCATAGCAATAAATCCAACTTTCATCGCCTGTGACGATGTCAAAAACTGAATTTGATAGACCACTGTTGAATTTTTCTATCATTTGGCGACACCAATTCACACGGCAGAGTTTTTGTTCTTCGCTCAAATTGTGCGGTATCCACCTAGCACAAAGCTTCCTCACTTGCAGGTGATCATGTAAAAATTTTTGAACTTGACTCATGCCAATCCCTAATGATGTCCGTATTTGCTGGTATGTCGTTCGTTTCTCCTCTTCAATCATGAGCCGCACAGCGTCAATGTTTTCCTCGGTCACCGCCGTAGAGGGACGACCTTCTCGTTCAGCGTCACTGAGCTGGGTACGGTTTCTTTTAAATTCATTGAACCAGTTATAAATAGTAGCAATAGATGGGGCTTCATTATTAAATGCTAACAAAAGTCTTTCATAACTTTGTTTTTGATTTAGTCCGCATCGAAAGTCGTAAAAAATCATGGCACGAAAATGCTCGCGTGTTAAATTCATTTTTAAGCAAACACTATTTTCAAACTGCCGCCAAAATTACAAAACAAATGACAGATTAAAAAAGTTGACGGCGTTAAACTTTCGAAGAGTTCCATTTTTAAAATTCAAATAGTTTTTTTTTCTAAAGGAATTATAAGTGGTCTATTCTAAAAACTTTCAGTGTCGCCTATGTATGTTGATTTTCTCATAATACCGGATTTCTAATGTGACTAAAATGCCTCGAACAGGTTTATTAATTATTATCCTTCTTTTATAACTGCTTTACTATCCTGATATTATTTATTTTACATTTTAACACGGACAAAGAAGTAAAAATCGGGACATTAAGAGAGATAATTTAAAAATTTGGAGACTATTGCCTTTATGCATTAAGTAACCGTGGAGCTAAGCCATGCTTTTTCCTTATCGGTCAAGGACAAAGCATGAGTGACAGATGTAGTGAATAATCCTTTCCCATCGTTTTTTGTCGGATAACTTTGTATTTATCTAGATTTCTCAATTAGCTTCAGTACCCATCAATAAGTCAACTGAGAAAGCTAGATAAATACGAAGTTAGTTACATCTGCACTAGGTCCAGTTTATTAAGAGGATCGTGAAACTGTAAAATTCCATACAAAATGCGGTATTGTTCCTCACTCCCTAAACTAACTCTGAGTTTTACGATTTTTGAATATGTTACAGGCGTTATGAGAAACTAGGTTTGTACGTTCTCCTTTCAAGAAAATGAAAAGGAAAAAGTCGGTCCAAACCTAGTTTTTCATAATTACTACAACCATATTCAATTCGTAAAATCAGGCTTAATTTAAGGGGGGTGAGAAACATCGCCCGGAGCTAAAATTCTGGAATTTTTGACAGTTACGCGATTTAACTGTCGCTTTGCAATTCTCTTAATACGGGCATATTAGACAGGTGAAGCAATCATGTTCCCTAAAGAATAAAGACTTTCCTATCTATTCGATCAGATACGAGCTTGAGAAAGTAAAGGGACGATATGGAAATAAATCAACGTGAGTATTAGTCCAGCTAATGATTAAAGGCGTTATGAAACTTTGTCGCAATGAAACCTACAAGAAATACACACTGTTTTTCTTAAGTACTAAAGGAACTTAATGCAAACTAAAAAAGAGCTGTAGACAAACTAGTTACCTACATGTTTTTTTTTTGGTTGTACAGTATAAATCTATGCATTTATTTGATTTGGCGCAAAGAACTTCTAAGCTACTATTAAAAAAAAAACTTATTATAAATAGCACTGAAAGAGTCAAGCAAGTTCCTTAATTCTATATCACATATTTACGTAAAAAAAATACAATGGTAGCCGAATAAGTCGGAATGAGCCTGTCTTAATCCATTTCATTTACAAACTAATACAGTTTGAATGGATAAAATCCAAAATAGAACAAAAAAGTTTTTAGTTCATTTAAAAACATATCATTATTTTTTGGCATTGGTAATCCCGCATGGAGATTCTTGTATGTTAACTTACTTTGAATGCTTATGCTCTAGTGCTTAAGAGTGTTTTCTTACACCCTAAGCCAGAACTAAAAGACAATTAAAGAGAACGTACGCGACTGTCCGAGAAGCGTTGAACCTTGACCTTTATATGGTGTCTTGGGGGCAATCAACTTCTGTTGGTTTGTTTTTTCTAGCTGCGACCGTACCGTGACGTATTAACGCCTTGGACAGATTAGCGCAGTAGTTCAAACGTGACTATACCTCGTCTCTCGTTAAAACTATGATTTCAAATGTTATAATTCCACTAAATACAAGTTTTGGCCGCCCAAACCCAAAAGCTATAACACTTTTAACCCGCAAACACAACAGGGTTGATCGAACCCCTGTTCCCCGTTTACTTCGAAACGAGGCGTCATTAGATTTGTCCTAATTGTGCTGATAGAACTGAGCACATTCGGTACAATGCTAGAGTATAGTACAAATTCTTTTTCGAGAGCGAATCCACTTAGCTTTGTACAGTCACGAGATTTAATTTCGTACCCACCTTAGGTCCAAAGTCAATCTGACATTCTACAATAATAAGGTTGAGTTTCCTAAAAGTTACAAATGACTTGACATCTCTAATGACATTGACGACTTCAAGCATATTTTTCTTGAAATGGGTACCAAATTAATGCACGTGACCGTACCTGACAGACAATACCCACTATCTGCATTGTTCAGTGTGGCCAAAACTACCACTTGAAAATGAAAAGCATCATAAGTGCAAACAACTTTTACACTAAAGTAATCTTTAAGTCTTATGCAATAAGGGTTATTGTTAAACAAAGACTTAAAGATGTCGGTCACTTTGTATTTAAATGAACAGTGAAGTTCGCATCGATGCTTAGAACGACGACCACACAAATACAAAGTGACCGACATATTTGCGTCTTTTTTTAACAATAAACCTTATTGCATTTGACTTAAAGAATACTTTAGTGTAAAAGTTATTTGTACTTATGATGCTTTTCATTTTCAAGTGGTAGTTTTGGCCACACTGAACAATGCAGATAATGGATATTGTCTGTTAGGTACAAAGCTAAGTGGATTCGCTCTCGAAAAAAAATTTGTACTATACAAGTCGACACACGTAAAGAGCCCTGAGCGAATTGGTGGGGGCGACGGGGAGAGTGTAAACCGCTCCGCTTTGCTGCGACGCTATTGGTTTGTCAGTAGATAACATGCGCAAACATATCGCAGCTTTGGTACGACAACGGCACAATTGCATCTAAAGTGCCCTTGTTTTACCGAAGGTGCGATATCCCCTCCACTAGCCGCACGGAGCTGTTTTTAAGTGTGTCGACCTGTAAATGCCCAAGTCTATCAGTACTTTAAGAGGATTGTGAGGGGACGCTTAGACCGGCTGTTTGTTAAAATTTTAACGTACTGATTTAGCTCCGGGCGGTAACGTTTCTCACGCCCTGACCGAAAATTAAGTCTGATTTCCATGATTTTAAAATATATTGTAGTTATTATGAAATACTGTCTGTACGTTTTTGTTTCAACGAAAATATTTCTTAATAATATCCAGTACATATTTATTCAAGAAAAATCGTAAAAATCAGACTACGTTTAAGGGGAGAGAAACATTGTCGCATTTTGTACGGAAACGTTCAGCCTCACCAATCCTCTGCATCGCGAGTACCGGATCCTCTATTAACAAATGGCAGATGTAAAATTATGTGGAACTTTACTTTGAGAAGTGAAAAGGTATATCGTTACTACTTTGGTTTAAAATCTTAAGACACGAAATATGAGATACGACGTTTTCAATGCAATGACGATATTTACTTGCGCTGTAATATCCACGCATCAAAAATGTCCGAGGTTCAAAAATACTACTATATAATTTTGATATTTTGCAATGTACTGTAATTATGTAGGTTTCCCTGTATCTCCTTGACTTCCGGATATCTCCATAGGGTGGTTTTCAAAAATATTGTACGTAGTTAAGGACGTAATTGAGGCAACGATAATATGGCAACATTAAAAAGAAACTTTTTAATTGAACCTTTAACTACGTACAATATTCTTGAAATTCACACAGTATAGTTTTAAATCCGCCATTTTGCTTTTTTTTATTAAAGTACCCAGTGACAATCGCGACACTAACGGCGACACCCTATATACAAACCGCGGACAGATAGGTATAGTAGGAACTATTTAAAATCACGATTCCCACTTGAGAACTTATCCGCGATGAATGGCATTGTTATATTTTGTTAAACGTAAACCGCTAACTACCTGTACAACATGAAATGCATCAATAACAAAAAAATGAATATGAATTACAACTTTACCGTCTTGCGAATAAGGTTCAAATTGGAATAGGACACACTTCACATAGATCCTTTTGGAAATGACATATAATAAGGACCACCGGGTCGAGCATTTAGCATTTTTATAAAAATTTCACCTGTAACAAACATAGACAGACATGTCTATGCTATGACAATATGAACCTTATTTTTGAAGGAATACTATTGTTATTCATACGACATCTTTTGTTATTTATGGTATTTATTTTGCACAGGTAATTAACGGTTGGGTTTACAAAGGATAACAATGCCATTGTTCGGGCAGTTAAGCTCTCAAGTGGGAATCGTGATTTTAAATAGTTCCTACTATACACTCAACCTATTTGATTTCTAGGCCACTTTGGACTATGTTAAAGTGACGTTGACAACCAAAACGTAAGAGACTTCCTATGATTTGGTTTACAAATAGTAGGGGAGCCCAAGAGGGGATTTCGGGATTTACTAAAGCGCGGCAGTTTAATATACAGGGGGATACCTTGTACCCTGTTAAGTAGTCCCACCAAATGTGAGCCTTCTATTTATGGTCGCTCGTCAAGGATAAAGGATCAGATTAGTAAAAAAAAATTGATCATCAAAAATTCTCCAGCGCGTCAGATTAAGATAAGGCGAGGTAGTTACATGCTAAAACGTGTATATTTCACTAATCTGACAATTTGAGAGTGACGTAAAGACGGAGGAGGGCTACAAAGTTGTAAAAAAAAAACGTCATCTGGACATTCTCGAGCGTAGTTAAAAATTTTTTTATTTTGAAGGGAATAATTCAAGGATTACGAAAAATATTTAATCTGACAATTTCCACAAGCCGAAGTAACAAAAATTCATCGATAAAGTTTAATACGTGCAGCTACGTGATGCCTATATTTCCCTCTCCGCGTTTCTATTCCTCTCTCACTCTTTCTCTATCTATTACTCTCTCACTCCGTCCCCACACTGGTTTCGGTTGCCATGACGCCATGACAACAAAACTCGGTCGTGGCATGACATTGTTTACAACGTATTTCCAACGTTTCTGCGTGTTTTATAATTTTAATCCAAGTTATGTGAATTAAAGTTAATAAATATTTACTATGAGTGATGTTAATATAAAGTGTATATTTTGTGGTGAAACTACTTTGCAAAAAACAATAAAATTTACACTAGAAACATTACAAAAATGTATAAATATTTTAGAATATCGTCGGAGCAAACCAGTCCTCCGAAAGTCCCGAACAACATACGATAATCTTGAACTTTCGATAGAATCTTCATTAAATAAAATATATCACGCACAGTGCTATAAATTATTTACAGCAATAAAAATACCGCGAGACTTTCTGTATTCACAACAACCGCAAAGTGCAGTGGAATATGATAATGTATTGAAAGTTTCTGAGAATAGCTCCAAATCACATGTTGCTATTTCTGGAGAGTGCTCCGAGTCACATTTTCCTGTTTCTGGAGAGTGCTCTAAGTCACAAGTTCCTGTTTTTGGAGAATGCTCCAAATTACATGCTACTGTTGATTCCACGTCTACCGAGGCTGTTGGTACATTGACAGATAAGTAAGTACTAATATGCTTTCATATAGTAAATATTTCCAAAAAATTTTTTTGATTGAATACATTTTTTAGTTAAATTTTTATGAAAAAAAATTTATTATTTTAAAAAAACAACATTAATTATTTCTTGCATCAACAAAACTATTAATACCGTTATAAGAATCTATTTTTTTACCAATATTTTAATTTCATGTTATAATCATCAGCTTTCTTATATTATTGTTTCAAAATTTGCAGAGCAGGAGAATACAGCAACATTCTAGACGACTCAGATGATTTCAATGATTCATTCAACATAGATGAGCCTGTCGCTCATAACGATTCATCATCGAAATCGTGCTTCATTTGCGAAAAACAACGTAAACGGTATCATGGTCGTGAAGTTCGTTTAGCTGTCAATAGATTAAAAACTATAGAGAATATAAAAAACGCAGCCACAGAACAAAATGATATATCGATGTTGGAAAAGCTTAGTTCTTTCTCCGATGATTCTAAAATTTCTTACCACAAATGTTGCAAGGATCAGTATTTACGAGAAATTTATAAAAATGAAAATAGTGAATTTTTAAGTAAAAAACAGGTTTACAATACTGCGTATACTATTCTTTGTGACATGCTAGAAGAAAGAGTGGTCAAAAATAATGAATGCTTGTTTTTTGACTACATTAAAAAAGAATATCAAAAATTGTTAGAACAGCAATACAGTTTATTGTCTAGTTCTATTACTGTTTCTTCGTTCTCAGACAGTCACTTAGAAAGAAAATTAATGGAAACTTTTGACAAAAAAATTAAAATTATTTACGCTGAGAAAAAAAAAAATCTTGCTCCATTTTCCGCCACTCTTTTGACCTACAAAGATTTATTTAAAACGATGGCAGTGAAAGAATCAATTCGTTCAGTTGCAACACAACTTCGCGAAGAAATTCTTAAGACAAGCAAAAGAGAATTGCCTGGAAATTGTACGGCTGAAGATTTGATGATGGGAGAATGCGATAACGTTCCAGAGCTTCTTACTTGCTTTTTGGAATCATTCATTTGGGGCGATGTTTCTCATATATCCCAAAAAGCACGTGAAAATAGAAAAAACAAGAACGAACTTTCTATTTTTTCCATTGGACAAGATCTGATTTACGCTGCTTCTGGCCACAAAATTAAAACATCTAAGCATATTACACTAGGTCTGACAGTGAAGAGCTTATGCAACAGTAAGAAAGTTATTAACATACTGTCAAAATATGGACACTGTTGCTCTTACACAACTCTAGAAGAGTTGGAGACTGAGCTGACATTTTCAACGGTAAATAGTGCTCACGTATGCCCTGAAGATATTCTACGTCGCCCGGACTTGAATACTGGTGTCGCTTTCGATAATTTCGACCGCTTCGTGGAAACTCTAAACGGGAAAGATACTCTGCATGATACAGTGGGGATAATTTTTCAGGATATCTTGCAAAATCCGGATTCGGTGTCTGTGGAATCTTCTAGTCCTAGTGTACATGGCAATTCAACAATCGATGAGATTGTGCGTGGTAGTTTTTCTGAATCATCTATTACTACCACAAAAACAAAAAACCGAAAACGCAGGGCTTTTGAAGAAGTTACTTTTGAAATGCATCCATTCACCAAGAAATTAAAAATTACCACCTGGAGTCAGTTAGACATCTCAGAGCTTAATATAGCTCCAGACAGTTTGAGTATGTCAAAGCAGTTGGACGTTACGTGGATGTTATTACATAAGTACAAAATCTCGGATGTTCCGATGTGGGTTGGATTTCACAGCAAGATTTTGGTAGACGATTCACGAGTTCAAAAAGTTTCATATCTGACTCCTATAAATGAATCTCCCACCAATAATTCAACAGTCTTAAAAACTCTAGAATTGAGTCAGGTTATTGCAAATGAATGTCAAGCTCCCTATATCCAAATCACCTATGATTTAGCTATTGCTCGTACTAGTTATTGTATTCAAGCTCAAGAATCTCCAAGATTTGATAATGTTTTTATTCATTTAGGAGCCTTTCATATTAAAATGGCATTTTTCAAGGCAGTTGGCACTTTTATTGAAGATTGTGGACTGAGCAATATAATGACTGAATGTGAATTGATCGCTAATGGTTCAGTTTCAGGTTTTATTAGCGGAAAAAATTACAACAGATGTAAACGGTTACATTCTCTCATGGCATTGGCATTGCAACAATTACATTTCGAAGCATATATGGAAAACAAACAATTGACAGTCGGGGCATCAGTGTTAGAATATCTAACCACATTTTTGGCTCATAAAGATGTCTCTCCTCAAGTTCAGCATGCAGAAACACAACGTCTCATTCAATCTTACAAGGAATATACAGAAGACACATTAGATGGCAAGCATGGAAAAACAGCGCAATTTTACGCAATGTACATCGATTTTATCAATCTTTACCACTTATTTATTAAAAGTATTCGAGTTGGAGATTTAGATTTATATTTATATACCATTGCGAAAATTGTCAGCTTATTCTTCTATTATAATCAACCAAACTATAGTCGATGGCTAGTATACTACATTAATTTACTGCAACACGTAGATAAAACTCATCCAGGCCTCCGAACTGAAATGGCTAAGGGTTCGTTTGGAATCAGAAGAACGGTCAAGCCTTTCTCACGAATTCCTGTGGATTTAACGTTAGAGCAGACGATAAATGGTGATGCTGCTCGTCGTCTTACTGGGATAGTTAATCTCACAAATTCAATTGCTGCTAGACAACGTTGGGCTAAAAATCATGGTGCGCGAACAAGAATCATATCTCATGTACTTACTCGTGCAGGACTTGACAGAAACTACCATGATATTGCTGCTGATCTACACCCAGATAGAATGAAAAAACAACGCATGCAAATTGAAGCTTTTTCGAACAGTGTTCTGCAGACCGTTAATCCATTCTCTCCTTCAATAGATAAGGATCAGTTATTTAACATTTCAACAGGGCAAGCTGCTCCTCCAGGAATTACGAACTGTCTGCTAAAAACAGTGTCTGGAGGAACATTACAGCGAGATCAATTCATAATTGAATGCAATTTAAATTCATGCAGGTTTCACCAACCATTAAAAAAAAATACGGTGCTGACTTTTGCAAGCCTCAAGAAGAAAAAAAAAATGAAGATTGGTGGAAAACTGCACGAAGTCAAATTGCAGCGAGACTTATTTGGTCGGTTATTAGCTCTATCTCTTGACACGAGTATAGACCTGGAGAAAGTACTTTGTTTTCCTATAACTCCTATGCCATTATCACTGTGCCATATAGACGGTACTTTAAACAAGACTGTTAAATCAGTATTAATCCATGAGTTAGAGAAACAAATGGAAGATGTGGAGCAACCACCATCCAAAATTGACCTGCTAATTGTAGATGGCTTCTTTTTTTTAAATACTTTTAAAGAAATGCCCCGTACTTTTGGAGGTATCTCAAAGAAGATATTGCAATGCCTTATCAATAACGATGCAAGTAGAGTTGCTATTGTATTTGATCGCTACTTCTCACCCTCCATCAAAGATTATGAGCATTCTCTTCGAGGCAGTGTAGACAACAAGGAATTCCACATCTCTGGTCCTCAACAAATGAGAACAGCATATTTTACAAAAGATTTAAAAAATATAAAGTTTAAAGAAGCTGTCGTCAAGTTTTTGATCGATTATTGGGCAGATCAGGAGATGGCAGCGATTATCGCTAGTAAAGTAATTTACATAATACATGATTTGTGTTATGAATACTCTGTTACTGATACTAAAGTAACACGCATCATTAATTATGAGTTGTCATGCCCTGATCACGAAGAAGCGGATACGAAGATAGCATTTTTTGCTTGCCAACAAAAAGAAGATTCTACTATTACTATCAGAACTTCCGATACTGATATTGTAGTCATCATGTTGGCGAATATGGAACACCTGCAAGCAACAGTAGAAGTCTGGATAGATCTAGGAGTAGGCAATGCCCGCCGATACATCAACGTATCCGCTCTCTATAAAAAATTAGGCTCAACAATTTCGAAGGCACTCCCAGCCTTGCATGCGTTCACGGGGTGCGATTTTAACCCAGCATTATACCGACGAGGAAAAAAAAAACCTTTGCAATTTCTAATGAATTCTGAAAATTTCCAAAAAGCATTTCTAGATTTAGGATCAAAGGAGCATGATGTCCAGGATTCTTTTAACATCATACAGTCGTTTACTTGCCACTTGTATGGGCTGAAAAAGTTAGACGATGTCAATCAAGCCAGAATCATCATCTTCAATAAGACGTACAAGGTAAAAGACAAATCACAACCCTTCTCCTTGAGTATCCGGAATTATGACGCGTGCAACTTGCCACCGTCAATCGGAGTTACTTCAACAAGTCTTACGTACAAGATATATTGCATCCTTGTGGAGTAATGCCCATAATGCAAAAATTATTGATCTTTCACCAACGGACTATGGATGGAAAGTAGTCGACGGCAAGTTCGAAATGATCTGGTTTACAGGTGATCAATTGCCGAAAGCGTATGAGGATGTAGTCATAACACCTGATATTCTTGAGGATACTCCAGAATTAGGTACATTTTTTCTCCAATAATTAAAAAACACGTTATTTATAAAAAAACATTGTTAAATGTTTTAATGATTTGTTGTTACAGATACGCAATCTGAGGATGAAATCGAGCCAGAAGCGGAAGAAGATTCTACCGATGAAGATGATGATTAAAAAAAAATATCAAAAAAATAATATTTTTTATAATTATTTTTTTATAAATACAAGTATTCAACTGAAAAAAAACATATACTTTCTCATTTGCATGCTATTTCCTGAGCTTTTCAATTAATTAAGTTTAATGGTTTAAAAAAATAAAAAAAAAAATTTTTTAATTGTCAGATTAGGTGAATCCCTCCAGATAATCGTCAGATTATGAAACAGCACGTCTAGGGCATAAAGATGAACCATATATATCTTAATCTGACGAGCTTGAGTATTTCAAAACGACGAATTTTTCTTGCACGTTCTAATATTGGCCGCGAGTTTGCGTCACATCCGAATCGTCAGATTATTATATAAGAGCATTTTTTGAGGTTCACTTAACATCCCCTTCGAAAATCTGACGCGCTCGATAAAAATTTTGTTTTTTTCGTTTTCAACCCCTGCGTACGACCACCCCCATCATGGAAACAATCAGATTAATATATGTACATTTTTAAAAATACGTAGGACATGGGTAATATCAATATCTGACACGCTCGAGTATGTCCATGCAACTGTTTTTTTTTACATTTTTGAAAATCTATAGCCGCTCCCCCCACCGATGAAAAGGTATGTATTATACGACATTTTTTTATTTTCATCATCTAAGCTTCTCAACCCAATAGGTCTCTGTGACGCTCGAGTAAATCCCAAATTAGCATCGTGGGCTCCCCTACTAAAAGTCACGTTGACAAAATCCATAGTGGCTTAGGAATCAAATTGGGTGACTGTACGCACTGAGCTAGTTTAGGCTCTGGTTTTGCGGTTTTATACGTTTTGATCAGCTGTGCGGCTCCCCGCATGCGATCAACCGCATGGTGCGTACATGCCCTTACTTCGGATTAAAATTTGACACATATTGTATGAACAAGTGTCAAACTTCAACCCGAAGTAAGCCTTATTCATCCGCGGTTTTAATACAGGGTTCAGCCGCAAGACGAACCGAACGACACCTAATTCGCCGACACAAGGGAATAAAGAACCACAAATAGCCTCGTAGACCCGGTAAGCAATAAGAAGATATACCTACATAATCGAGTAATGTAAAATAAGTGTTAACGTAAAGGTAATAAGACTTTATTTAAATGCTGGTAGATTTAAAATCTCCCAGACTGGAGTCTTACGAGGATCAGGAAAAGATATCTTCTTCTTGTTTAGACAGTCGAGTAAATAATAATTAATAAATAACGATCAGGTCGCTCAGACGCTGTCGACGACGCGAGCTTCCATGTTCTTTATGATTAGCTCGAGGTCTACGTTCTTGAAGTTTGACCTGAACTCCAATTCCGGCACCTCAACGTGGCTGTACTTGCCGCAATCGAGGAGCTTCAGGGCGTGCTCGGTGCAGAACGCGCCTCGCTTGCCCGTTATGCCGACCACCTGTGAAATACAACGTAGCTTAAAAGGGCACGTCTGCTGAGGGATGGCACCACAGGGGTGCGACAAAGTTCATATAAAATTGCAAATTAGATTATTGGAACTCCGAAAATGTATCTCATATAATTTTACAATCTAATGATCACTCTTCATTTTTTTTTTATACTAATGATCGGAACTTATAATCATCTGAACTTATAACGCCAATATTCATGGAACCGTACACTTTTCAGAATTTCTTAAGTATCTTACGTGTAGATAAAATTAGGTTAGGTTAGGTTAGATTTATAACAATCTAAAAATATCAGTTTAAAAAAAAATGAATTATGAGTTGAGATGATTATAATAAAAAAGTATGAGCAAATTTTTTCGGAGTAATGATGAGTAAAGTCACAAATCGTTATTTGTATAAAAATTCGAAAGACCAATTTTATATGAGCCAATATGGACCCGGCACGCGGACGTTGCGTCGTCACCGCTGCGTTCTTCTACATATTAATTAAATGGCATGCCACACGATGCGTTGAAATACGTGCGTCGCTCTATGTTCAAAATATACGACGCAATATAAACGGCAATGTTCGTGTAGCATCGCTTTGAGTCGGTTGTGTTACACGATTTGATCTTTGGATATATTAATAATCATAATTTTTCAATTAAACTGTGAAAACACGATTAAAAACAAAAGCTTGATACTTATTTCTCAAACATGAAAGACGGACACTGTCTCACCATGAGATATTTTGGGAAAAAGTATTTTCTTTTGTGTCACAAATTTTTACATATACAGGGTGTCCCAGGAAGTAGTGTCAAGCGGAAGTCCAGAGGTAGAGCACCTGAAGGGGCATCTGAATCACGCCCATGTATGTTCAGCAATTGTTATTAGTTTCCGAGGTATTGATCATTTTAATCGGATTTTTTGTCATTTTTCCTTATGTCCGTGATACGAAAAACCCGTATACGGTCACGAGCGTTAATTTGGGATTTTCAATAAAACGCGCGTTAGCATGTGTACGACCCTGAATAAGTATTATGTAGTTGTAAACGCGCGTTATCAAAACGCGCGTTGAACGCTTGTCATCTGAACGTACCCTTAGGAAACTCCACATTATTGTTGTAGAATGTCAGACTGACTTTGGACCTAAGGTGGGTACCAAATTTAAGGTTAGTCACAAGGTTGGAATTGCAATACGATTCATATAACACATGTGCCTTTTGTCCGAAGCAGGGCAGTATGTTGGACAATGTTCGTTCCTGTGGTATCAAGTGGGTGTGGGTTACTTACCCCGGACAGGAAGAGAGTGCAACGGCAAAACTCGCACTCCGGCGCATTGTTCCAGCCTCGCCTCGACGGGCCCCTCTTCGGGGGTAGTGGTTCGTCGATCTAAAACACAATCATTTTGAGGTTATAATAGGTAATTGGCGGGTGACGGATGCATAATATGGATATGACCATATTTTTTTTTCAATATCAATATCATTTACAAACGTAAAAGGGGCGTATATGTAAAGTGAATAAAGTGATACTCCACCATTATTTGGAACTGTACTGAAATAACAAAATCCAACTCTAAACACTTGTTGTCACCAATATACACTGGTAAATATCTTAGCATGTTTCTGCAAAACGTGGTTACAGAATTGACAGCAAGTTTTTTTTTAAATTTACTTAAATGAATTAAATTTGCCAAGCTTGAAAAGCTTATTGACGGGCATCTCAGCCAAGATGAGTTTAATAGAGTTTATTGGTAGTCCCCGGGCGGTGTTGAGACTTACCTTGAGCCCTTTCAGCACCAGCAAACGGCGGTTTTCCAGCTCGTCGCTGATCAAAGTCGACAGCACGGAGCACATAGGCAGCAAGAGGTCGCGCGGCGTGTCCGGGTCGGTGACGCCGTTAATCAACAGCTGTTCCAGGGAGAACATGCTCGGTTCGCAACAATCTCGGAGGCCCTGGACACAAACGGATGTTATTTAGCTAATTTTAATAAGAATATTTCTTTGAGCTAATTATAGTATAAAGAGAAGAGATTCTTAATGTTTTGAACGCCACAGACGCCTCTGCCCGTTTTGAGAGTTGTGCAAGTGACGCCACGACGGCAACAGCCGTCACAAGTTCAAGATTGAAAGAGTCTTTAAAAGTATCAATTGTTATTTATGAATGACACATTTTGTATTCATAAGGCGTTCAAAAGGTCTAATTTTATCACAGATATCTCTTTGGGCTAATCCATAAGTTCCCAAACTTTTTTTCCTGACCTCCCACTGAGTAAGACAATTTCGTCGCCCCAACAAAAGTAACACTTGGAAATATAAACGGATTTTTACTGACAGAAAAACGGTACAGTCACCACACGGGATTGTTGAGCCACTTGCCACTGTTCGTAAATTGGCCGTGTTATGCAAATCGGGTTTAGTCGGTTATACTCGCACGGCTCGCGCCCAAAGTCACCCAATTGCACGTCTAGCAACGGTAACCTAGCGACAATTGTTAAGCGTAGCGATAAATTATTTTATGATTTGTCACTTTGACTTCGGAAAAACTCGGAAAACCCGATTTTATCCGAACGCTGTTGACGTGTAATAGTCATCGTAATGAATCGCCGATTTCCCGCCATTGATTTTATAATCTTTGTTATGTCAAATTTCAATTGGCTTCAACGTATCAACAGCATTCGGATGGGTCGGGAATGACAAGAGATTTCTAGAGCCAAAACCTCTACTATATTGTTATATTTTAAGGTCTACTTAAATTGATTATTCGAATATCAAGCATGTTCATAAAAAAGAAAAATATATCATGATATATATGACTATTTATTTATTTTATTTTATTTTAGAAAACTTAACTAGTATGGGTAAAGCTAGTAGCATATATATGCTCCATGGGAGTCTATTACAGATTGGAGACGCGAAGGCATAGACTCGACCAACTGAGCACAATAACCACTTCCTCGCAAGTCTTCCCATACTTCATGACAATGACTTTCAACGGCCTCTCTCGTTCGCTCATTCCGGTTTTCCCTTCTCTGAACCATTAAACCCCATGTTTTCGGATGGTATTGGGGTGACAATTGAAACGGTCTGCGAAATAATTGGTGGATATAAAGCCATTATTTTCGTAGTTCTGTCGCATCTCATCGCGTTGCTCAGCCGAGAGTATCGAAAGACCATGGTTGCCTTCACGGTGATCATTTATAGCTCCTTCTTCAGCATACCTATTCACCCACAAACTGACAGTATTTCGCTGCACATTTAAAGCGGTTGCTATTGCACGTATGCTTAAGCCTTGCTGATGCAAAATTACAATTTGTTGTCTGGTTTCGTTGCTAATCGAAGGTGGCATCGCGGAAGGCGCACTGTGGGAGCGCGTAGAACAACCGGTCGGACATGCGAGTGCGCGACAGTAAACAGTTTATTGCAGATAAACTGCTATTATTATGGCCTCTAAATTATAACGAAATGCTAGTATAGTGCATTTTTAGCAACATATTAATAGGGGAAAAGAATAGTCTTCCGATTATATAGCAAAAAAAAAAAAAAAAAAAAACGCAACATTTTTGTCAGTATTTTATTCTGGTCGCATGCAAACATCCCTTGATAAGTTTTTTATTGGTCCTGTGCTTAGGATTCACTTAAAAATGCATATTTCTTTATTACGCCTACAATTTAAAATTATATCATCTAAAGAGATTGCTATTAAATTACACAAGGCGCACTGTCGAAATAGTAAATAATTATTGTAGATATTGTTGTTATTTATAAGAAAAGAAGGTCATATTTTCATCATTTCTCCGTTATGGTTATGATATAAAAAATTACAAAAGGTTACTCATACTCTATAATTTGGGTTTCGGTTTCACTGATGAGTGGCTGCGCTTCGATCAACAGTTTTTTTTTCGTTGTCCTTTTAATGTTACTGGAGATAACCGGATCAGACCGTAAGAGTAATGCATGTATCAGATCAGTATTGCAGGCAATCCTAGATATTTTGCGTGTGTGGTGAAGTCTCACATATCGAAATATTTTATGATTGCATTCTTGTGCATCTTCCGATAATGCACCTATTGGCAGGATTGCGTTGTGTTTTATAATGTCTGCTCCATGAATTAATATTTTATGGATGGTAACGGGCATATAGTACCATCCATACAATTGCACGTATAACTCCGCAGTTTCACGTGTATAAAAACGAAACGAATCTACATTTATCGCGAGTCCTGAAGCTATGACTATGAAGTTTTGAAGTGCCAGGTACAAATTATAATATTTGCCGTTAATTTATTTATTTATTTGTAAAAATCAAGGAGTTAATTCATGCGCTCGGTTGACACAAAAAACGTAATATTTAATGTATAAATAAATATTTACCGATTCTTCGATGTTAGAACTGCATTTCTATTCGGCTGCCTGCCTTAGCAGATTTAAGAAACAAATTGCTATTTCTTTTAAATAGGCGCTTTCGAAAAATGACCTCCAATTGCAAATATCTCTAAAATTCGGCTAAATTCGGGTAAGGTTAAAATGCAGCGTATTAAAATTATCTTTAACTTATAACTTGTAATACTTACCGCCTGTTTCACAATCGACAAGTAAAGGATATTTGACGGATAAGTTTAGTCCTTTCTTTGTCGTACACTTGAAAATAGACAAGGAGAGAGACAACTTTATGTGACAGATAAATTTACTTGTCGATTGTGAAACAGGCCCTTAGTATCTTGGAATTGCTTGGCACATTTTTTATAATCATGACTTTCTAGTTTAATTTTACATGAATGATAAAACAGCAATTATAATTAATTATAATATGAAACACCTAGATATTATTTGTTATATACTTAAACATATATTCTTTGTAATAAAATCAAAAAAAGGACCTCAACTACTACACAACAGTTAAAATAGTACCTAGAAGTATAGTCGAGTTTTACGGGTTTATCGGATAGTGATGTTTGTTCGAGTACTATTCACCAACAAGGCAAATAAGTGAAAAAATAATAATAAGACATGATGGTCTAAGCGTTAAAGTTTACAAAAAAGTCATTTAACAGCAAGAAAGTGAAACATTTTATTTTCAAGCATGTCCGACCGTTTGTTCTACGCGCTCCCACAGTGAGGCGGAAGAAAATTGACAATTTACTTGTAATTTACATTGACAATCCCATTGTAATTTTTTTTTTTTAAGTTATATTTTCCGTACGGAAGTATGAAGTATTTAATTAACTTTTCCTTGTAGGTAATAGCTGACAGATCGAAGGATTATCTGAAGTAAATAGAATTGACGCCAAAGGTTATCTATGGCACACAAAAAGGTTACACCTTGAACTCATTTAGTAATATTTGCATTTCTCTTTATCTTATATTTCTATCTTTATCATTACGAGTTTGTGTGTCATTTATGAATCACTTGATTTAAAAAAATAAATTTTCATGCAATTTTGGTGTTGGCTAACCCAAAGACAAGCCTGCCAACTTAACAATAGAGTGACTAAAGCCAACCAATTACAGGTCTAGAAACAGTAACCTAGCAACAACTGTTATTACGTAATCGGTCACACGACATCGGGAAAACTCGGAGTCCACGACTTTACCCGAACGTTTTTTAAGAGTCTAATAAATTTAATAAATCACCGATATTCTGTCAGATTATTTTTGACACTTGATTTGATAGAAATACCGAATGACAAAGATAGAAATATTTTTCTCTTTCTGTTACACGAATATACGAGAAGACAGACATGTCATCATTCGTTATCAGTCGTTCACGACGATGTCACACGAGTATGCCCGATTTGCCTACACGGCTAAATTATGAACTGTGGCAAGTGGCTCAACAATCCCGTGTGGCGACTGTACAAGGACTAACATTAGATGTCACTAGGATTTGGAAAACAAATTTATCTTCTACTAGCGACCCGCCCTCGCTTCGCTTCGGTTTATGCGAGTTTTCTGTAACATCCGTACATAAAACAGAGTTTATCTTACATTAAAACCTTCCTCTTAAATCCCTCTATCTATTAAAAAAACCCGCATCAAAATCCGTTGCGTAGTTTTAAAGATCTAAGCATACATAGGGACAGACAGCGGGAAGCGACTTTGTTTTATACTATGTAGTGACTAGGAGTCTAATAATATCATAGAGCTGTGAAAGCACTTTTTTTTTTTAATAAGTTAATAAGAAATATAATTAAATTTGTTTTTAAGAAAATTTATACGTATGTTTTTCGAGAAATGTTCTATTTTAAGACCTAAAGTCTAGAGCAAATAAATGTTTTTTTATTTAAAAATATACCACACTTAGAACAAGTTGCAACTTGCACGACGAACTCACCTTAAACAGAGCAGGCGCGGACTCGAGCCAGTCCAATGTAGCAAAATACACACTTTCCGAGACGCTAAATCCAGTAGCAATCGAAGAAGAATGCGCTTTCGGCAACACCAGGATATATTCCCCGGGCAATTGCACCAACCGAGTCAGCTTGACATTGTGAGTCAACAGGGTCTCTGGCGGGATCATGGCAATGTCCGAGGCCAGCCATATGGGTTTGTTCTGGCAGAACGCTGGGCACAGTCTTTGGACAGCACGACGGAAGTTCTCACTCTCGCTATCGGGAATGCCATACCTGTGAAATTAAAGGTTAGGTTAGGTTAACTTGTAATGTATGTATGTATGCAAGGGTCAATTCTTGCAAGTTAAATTTGACCCACTTCCTGGTCTCCGATGAAGCTGAAAATTTGCATACGCCTTTAGTTCTGATGCCAATACAATAATATAGTAGCACCGCGCTGGTCTGATGATGGAGACTCAGACTGGCCATAGGAACTCCTAAATTACACATGATAAACCCGTCGTGTAAGGGTTGTTAGAATTGTCTTAACGAGTAGATGACAACCGTGCAAAAAAACTACAGTCGGCAATAAAAGCTTGTCCCAAAAATGATTATTTTTGTCAGAAACTTATTGTTTCACTGCTATTCGCTTTCGTCAGTAACCCTGGGTAGGTTCGGCTCGTTAGGTATCTTATAATGCCCTACGCAGGGCTCCGTCGAAAAGCAGTGGGACCACAAATCCGGAACCGAAATTAATATGCCGAGAACATCTTTCTGCTTTGCTTTCAACGTTTGAACGTTAAAAACTTGAATGCTATAAAATTAATCTGCTTATGTTAATGCGTTTTATTGAGAACATTCGACTTCAATGTTACTCATAAAGATTATTCGACGAACTTATGCGTAATGATTTCTGCGGAACAATATCCTGCTTGACACTCACGCTAAAAGTTAAGTCTTATACAATTATGAATACAAATTCCACCAAAAGGGGGGGGGCCTTTGATCACCGATATGGTAGATCATTCATCGGAACAGTTACGTTACTCACCATATCTTCGGTTCTCCTTTGTGCATGTATTCTATCCACGGCAGACGATGGGGGTCCCGGTGCCAGCACGAGGTGCTGAATAACATGTTAAGGTGTAGCGTGGGGTTGTTCGCGCCCAATAAATCACCGAGGAAGCGCAGTACGTTGTCAGACTGTTTAGCCAGCATCTGTAAAATGTTGGAGTTGGACTCAAGCAGCTCTAGCAGGTCTAGGCTAGACCTGCTAGAGCTGCTAGACCGTCTAGCGCTTAGGGTGGAGTCGCATCTATCAGGTTCGAAGCGCTTTTTTAATATGGTAAATCTTTGTTTTGTATGAAGAGGCGTCCGCATCAATTCACCTTTCCGCATCTATTTATTATTATAGCCTTTTATTTCCTTATCCTTTAAATATTTACATTTCAAATGTGTTAGTAGTTTTGTTAATTTACAAGCTAGTAGGTAAGTTAGTTTGTTTAGTTTGGATAAAGACCCCATTTTGGGTAAAGGCCTCCCCCAGTTTCAACCATTCCTTTCTGTCCTGTGCTTTGTATATTAATTGATATTTTATTATGTACTAAGGGGTTTTGGTCATTAACTTCCGCGGCGACCGCCCGTGTTGGAAGCTTTTGGTTTGTTTTGCTGTTTCTGTTATTTGTATGTTTAGCTTGGTTCGGAGAGGGGCCTTCATCTAGTCAGATTTTTCCATTTCGGTTGACAAAGGATAACATAGTATTATTGTTTACTAGCGACCCGCCCTCGCTTCGCTTCGGTTTATTTGAGTTTTCTATAACACACGTACATAAAACAAAATGTATTATAGATAAAAACCTTCCTCTTGAATCACTCTATCTACTAAAAAAAATCGCATCAAAATCCGTTGCGTAGTTTTAAAGATCTAAGCATACATAGGGACAGACAGCGGGAAGCGACTTTGTTTTATACTATGTAGTGATTTTGTATTTTTTATTTGTTTGTGCTTCTTTGTTACTTATCTGTGCTTGCATCTGGGTCTCAGCTGAGGTATTTTGTGACGCTTGAGGTGGCGATACGGAAAGTTGTCTCTTGTTGGTGGGTGTTTCTATATTTTTCGATATTATTAATCTATCATATTTTATGTATGCGGTATTGCCTTTTTCTAATTCTTTTTGTTGTTGAAGTTTAAGTTCTTCTCTTATTTTTAAAACTTTTTGCGGAAATTCTTGCTTAATATACCTACATGCCCGTGTTGTCCAAATTTTTCTTGTTCTTTATAATTAAGACTTTTTTTCCAAGAGTAGTGAATGTCACGGTAATAGGTCTAATTTTGGTTTGGTCTCCTTTTTTTCCTAGTCTTCTAAGTGCCTGTATGTCTGATTCGTGTATCTCTACTTTTAGATTTGTTTTTATAATGTTCATAACATTTTCTTGTAGATTTTTGTAAGATTTTTCTGTTTCTTGCACTCCGAAAAATACCAGGTTCCTTTGTACGTTGTGTTTTTCTAATGCATGAAGGCGGTTTTCTTGCTCATCTACCTGTTTTTGTAGTTTTCCCAGATCTTCATTGAATTGGTTAAATTTTTCATCTAGGTGAGCGGATATTTTTGTTGTGATATTATCTTCCATTTTTTCAATATTCGAAATTTTTTTGGTCATAGCATTCAGCTTATAATCCAAGTCCGACCTCAGTTCCAACATTATTCTTTGTAGTTCTTCCATTGTTTACCTACTGCTAGCGCCCTCTGTTGGAGTGTAGTTGGATTCCGATGTTGCTCGATACGCTATCGACCTGCGGCTTGGTAGCGAGCGAATTAGTTGCGCTAATTGCTTCGCAAGTATTTGAATAGATGTCGTCACCAACTTGATGTTCCTATTTTGCAGTAGATGGCGCTGCTTATCGTCAATACTAACTGACGTGTAATGATGATGCACAATTGACAACATTTCAAAAAAAAAAAGCATTTTTGTTTTTTCGCGTTTATGATAGCTGGTTAAAAATTAGACTACCCGTGTTTCTCGGTTTTTCTTTATTTAACTTAAATTCGTCGTTAATAATTTATTAAATAAATAGTAATTAAAAAGACCGTATACAGGGTGTCCCAAAACTCAACGATAATCCGCCAAGGGCTGATAGAGCAGCTAAAAAGCTATCGATTTAACACCTATGTATGTTCAGCGATTTTCGCTAGTTTCGGAGATATTGATCATTTTAATCTGAAATTTTGTAATTTTCCCTTATGCCCATGTCACGAAAAATCATCAATTTCGTTATGTATTTTATAAGTTTTTCAGTGGTATCTTACATAATTATAATCATTACGAATTGGCGAAGTTTTTAAACCTATTTGCCCGTTTATTTTATCAGTATTTTTTTAAGTAATCACCTAAAGTTGTTTTTTTTCATACAAAGTGAAAAGCAACCACTGGGACACCTAGTATGGAGAAACAAACTTGACTTGACTTTTATTTGCAAAACTTTGCATTTTTTTGTAATTTTATTTTATTTTTCGTAATCAGTGGTTCATTGGCTATTCGAAAAATACTTTTTTTTATTTCTAAATGACAAAGTTTTGACAAAATTACTAGTTTTAGGTCGAAAAGAGGGTATTTAAAAAATAAAATAAAAACGTGAATAACTCGAAAACCAATGAGTTTTGACCCCTGGTTAACTGGACTTAAATCATTACAAATGAGCTGTAGAATAACCCCTTTCAAGGAATACGGCGAATTTCCTGTCACCCTGTATACACAGCTTCAACATTAAATGCGTATAAGTGTAGCAACCCATTGTCACGTATTGAAGTTAACGAACGGTTGCTTAAGCATAGAATACGACGGCATGCTTGCTAATGATAATGGTTGCTGAACCTTTAACAGCTGAAAGCGTGCAGTGACATCTTTTAGCAGCTGAAAGTCTGCGATGACATCCTTGAGCAGGTGAAAGTATGTGATAGCCATGGATCGAATAAACGCCGGTCATTTTCAAAACATAACCCTGTTCCGTACAGCGGAGACTTCCTTGTGATGTTGTTAATAAATATTATTAGGTATTTAATAGATTTATTCAGCGACAATTTTATCTATTAACGACACCGGAAAGGTTTTGGGAAAGTGGAAACCAACAGAGTTGAGTCTTTCAATGGACTGGGCGAAATTTTTTAATACTTTATGTAAACCTGATGATACAATATTATGATATCTAAGAGCTGATTCGATGATAGAATCGGAAGGTGGCAACATAATCCCCGCTATACTTAGGCCTGTATTAATAACGTCAAAGTAAACGTCAAACCATACACTGAAAAACCGAATGGGTTGATTTTACTAAATTTTAGGACCTACCTATGAGTTTCGTTGAGGTAACACCTAACCTTAGTAAAAACAACACATTGAGAGGGTTGTTTCAACCTTTTTAGTGGTTAACTCCACCAAACTCACGTGTAGGTCCTATTTTAACCATAAAACTTAGTAAAATCAACCCATTTGTCTTTTCAGTGTAGAACACTGTCATTTTTGACACATCTCGAGACGAGCATTAGAGTTGAGATTAGTTTATTAATACGGGCCTTAATGTAGGCCTACCGTGTTAGGACTCAGTAGATCGGTATTGATAAGGAGAAAATGACTAAGCAAAAAAGTAGCGGTAACAAAAGCTTGTCCCAAAAATTAAAAATTTGCCAGAAATTTATAAACATAATGGATTACATACCTTCAGATTGTATGGGTGTTGGCTGTACACGTTGTCGCTACCGTTTTTAGGGAACCCATATCCCTCATCGCCTGTGTCTATGGAGGCCGCGTTGGCCACTATATGATCTTCTCCCTGTATTGTAACAGTTCGCCAATATTTCTCCTCGATATTTTCTAAAGTTTCAATGTTTCGACCAAAAAGATTCCCTCTGAGGGTCTCTGCGACCTGAAATTTGTTTATAATCAGTCATCAGAATAGGTAGAGTATATTTACCTAAAGTTCGCAAAAGGACAACATAGAGTGGTTACAACCGGGTTTTTTTATTGAATTCCGGTTTTCCATTATTTTCCTGGCACTAATCGTAATGCTAAATATACGTAATATTTACTCGGAGGATATTTTATGTTAGTTTGTTATAACAGGAACCTGTAACTCTTTTCTTATATTCAATTAATAGGTGGAGTTGGAGTATATTTACCTAAACTTCATAGGACAAATATATAAACAGGAGACTTCCTTGCATACTTTTAAAAACCATACACATCTTTCCGTTCCGAGCCGTTTGGTGAAATTAGTGCTTTTTCTCAAACATGCTCAGAAATAATGGTTTTCCGATTGAAACACAAGGACGGAAATTGCCTCATTTTACTCCTAGGAGTAAAAAAACCATATGAAAACACTTTCCGTCCACGTCCATATTATTTATTAAAAGTGCTCTCTATTGCATACAATTTCGAAAAAAACGTGAAAAAAATCGCCTCGCTATTGCTCGGCCTACTAACCACCTCGTCAGAAAATCCCTTACTTTCCGCACCTAGGCAATAATGTACTATTTTCGTAGTAAGTAGGCGAGGATACTTTAATTTAACAAATTATTTGAAATAACACTAACGATTCTAACCTCTTTGACCTTTAGAAAAATGTTGTACTAAACATATTCACCGACGCATCCGCTACCGGATTAGGAACTGTGTTTCATCAAGGACTTACCTTCTTGAAGACAGTCAGGTTCATAGCCCGACCTGGTACAATGCAGTCCTCTGCCTCGCGCAGGGCCACAACGACCTCGGGCAACTCAGTTTCTTCTTCAGAGGAAACCGCCTCTCCTAACAATCGCTCCTGCTTGTGGAAAGGATTGTGCGCCTTCTTAACAATCTTTTGATACTTCTTAGTCCAGCCATTCTCAACACTGGATAATTTTTTTTGACGCTCGTCTGTAGATCAGTGTTGATAATAAAACTTTTGATATAAACCATGCATGCCACATAAGACTAAAATAATAAGGCTAGCTTTGGTGGCATGCCTTGGTTATAGATACCATAGAGTCGCCATTTTCAATTTTTTTATACAGTTAAAAAAAAAAACAATTTACCTCAATTACTTCACCAATTAAGTATTTTTGACCTTACTCTGTGGTTTAAGCATTTTATATTAGTAAACAAATGTATGAACAAAAGACGGATGGGCGAGTATTTTTGCCTGTGAGCGTTAGATGTGTCTGTACTCTGTGTACTCTGTGACGACGCGCTGGCCTAGTTGGTCGTGACCCTGCCTACGAAGCTAGCGGTCCCGAGTTCAAATCCCGGTAAGGGCAGATATTAGTGTGATGAGCACGAATGTTTGTTCCTGAGTCATGGATTTTTTCTATATATTTAAGTATATATTTCTCTATGTAAGTATTTATATCGTTGTCTAGTACCCATAATACAAGCCTTGAGCTTAGTTTGGGACTAGGTCAATTGGTGTGACATTGTCCCCTGATATTTATTTATTTATTTACTTCCCCCACTTACCTAGCGACAAAGATGCATACGGTAGCAGATACTGGATGAAGACTTGGTCGAGTCTCCGTTCGCTGTTTCGCACTTGGCGCAGATTCATCTCCTCGGCGACGCGGGCCCACCGCTTGTTTTTCACCACGTTGTTCGCACCCCCGAAACGTTCAACGACGTGATGGAGTTTTGGTAAATTAATCTCGCTGCATTCCATCTGTGGGAAGTTATGGATCGAAATGAAAATCGATGATCTAAGTTATGCTTTCAATCTATTCAGTCGCTAGCAACGTGTCAATGGGGTATCTAGTTTCGAGCGCTTTTTAGTAACCATCCAGAAATAGATAGTTCATTTCACCGAAGTTTTGTCAAGGTATGATGACCATGAGCAGATGTCGGAATTTTCACGGCATAACATAAGCCTGTCGCAATCATGATAGTGTTAGAAACTTTTTTTATGATATCGATAGTTGTGTAATAGAAGAAAAAAACTATCTACCAAATACACCATATTTAACATATGTATAAAATTATATAGTGACAGATGCACTTTCTTCTTAGAAGTCCATCAGTACACACAGCAGCACATGCCTTTTTTTTTTGGTTTGTTATAGTAATAAGAGTAGATAATCATTAATTTCTTAACATTCTCTGGTATTAGACTGTTTCGTTTATCACTATAAAGCCATTTCACTCGACGTTAAGGGAGCAAATTTATAAAACTCATTGTAATCGGGATGATGTTCAGCTTTGGTGAGATATTTAGATATGTCTCGTAAGTTAATCGGCTCGACTTTTTTTCTAACACCAGCAATTTTGCGACTGTCTTATGTGACCACGAGATGAGCTCTACATGAAACCGACGGGAAATGTTTGGTGTACTTACAATAGGCGGCCTCCTGATTGTGAAGTTCTGTAACCACAAATAGGCTTTAATAGCGGCCAGCTCCCTCGAGCCGGGTCCCCATCGGTTGTATAGCTTCGTGATGTACTGGTAGACCACTGAGAAGCGATTATTTCCGAGTAATTTGCATGGCGGCTTGAAACTTGTCGGCGGGACTATTTTGCAGACGCCATACTTTGATGCTGATTCCTCGATCGATTTGAAATAAGCTATCGGGTCCTGTGAATAATTAAAAGTTGTGGTTTTGAAATAGTACCATTAGCACCACAGTTATAGATGAATTAGCGAGAGCGTGGAATTGCATTTGGAGTGGTTGTACGGTTCGCATGAAAAGTAGAATAACGTAAGTCTCTTATCATATTTCTCTTCATAACAAGTAAAACAATGCTCAGTCTTCTTTTGCTTTCATTCGCTATTATTTAATTCTTCATCTGAGCTGTCACAAGTATTGATAATAATTTAATATTATGATCTGTAATTCGATCCATTTCCCCTTCTTGACATCTATTTTTTATTTATTTTCTTCACTTTCGACATGGTGACCAATATTTTCCCAGTCCTTAGCAGTACTAGTATAAATTCAATACAATAAAATCATCCGTTAAAATACACGCACGACGTAAATAATATTTAGAATTTGACACTGACATTATTTTTGAATTTTCTTCTTAAATATAATTAATTTATTACAAACCTCTTTTTATGCTGATAGTACGGGAAAAGGTAAATTTCAAATATAGAATGCCTATAAACACAGAATACCAACACTACACATGCAATTCCACGCTCTCGCTAATTCATCTATAGCTGATCATTTCTGGCGTAATACCAAAGGAGACTAACAGCAATGTACGTAGTCGAAGCATTCTATACTATGTAAATATCATGTTTTGCGAAAATGATATCCAACGACGAAGGGCCAAAACTTACTCTGAATTCCTCCTTGGTAGGGTAGAACGTTGGTGCCTTCGTAACTCGTTTTTCTCCAGCCTCGGCCTCGGGAGGCTTTTCGGTCGTGGCACCATCTGTATCCTCCGTTTCGGTCTCTTTATTTACTTGATTGCGTCCGCTCGGGCCCGGACGTCGTTTACTCGCTTTCACGTTCTTTCCTCTAGGTAGCCTACGTGCTTCCGAGTACTATATCAAACATTTGGGTTAATTAGGAGCTACCCAAATCAACAGCACGGGATCGCCAAAGATATCGACAGTCGAATAATATTTGTCACAAAATTGAACACCAAAATCCTACTAATCTATAAATGCGAAAGTTTGTGTGTTTGTCTGTAACTCCTTCACGCTGCAACGGCTGGACGGATTTGGATGACTTTTAAAATGGAGATATCTTATATCCTGGATTACTACATAATACTACTACTACTATCCCGGAATGCGCCATGCGGACATAGTCGCGGGCTAGAAGCTAGTAAATAATAACCATAGGCGTACATCTTGAGTTTCTTAAAAGTTACAAATTAATTGAAATCCCTAATGATAAGTACATTTTTCTTGAAGTGAGTCACAAATTAACGTTCGAAACCGTACGCGCATAGTCTCTCCCACCAGCGACGGTAACTCCGAAATGTTTAAATGTGTAAATAGTAATATAAGAGAGATAGCTAACTTCTACTAGCTATTGCCCGCGAATCCGTCCGCGTAATGTCATTTAATTCATAATTCATTTATTGCATTTATCGCTAGTTGCGGCAAAAAGTAGGTACCCTATGTCTTTGCTAGAGTTTTAAAGTGCCTCAATAACAATTTTTTTCGAAATGTAGCCGTGAAAGCGTAACGAATCGACAAGATTTCTTTCTCATTTATTATAGGGTAATTCCAGAAGAGATGGACCACTTTTTTTGAGTGTCATACATTTGTCTATAGGTAAGTAAAACACGATCTTCTAGTGTTATATCAATATAGTTTCCGTAAAAATCTACAATTTAAAACTCTCAGTCTTAATAAGATCGTATGAGAGCGAGTAAGACCAACGTATTTATATCTTTGTTGTATCGAAACAAATGTGTAAAGAAAAACACCAAATACTAGAGGAATGAAAAAGTCAGAGAGAAATGTGGAATAAAAGAAGATGTATTGACTAAGATTGAAAAGGGCATGCTTCGATGGTTCGGTCATTTGGAAAGGATGGATGAAAGAAGATTGACGAAAGAGATATACAGATCGAAAGTGAGTGGACGGGTCGGAAGGGGCCGCCCTAGGTGTACTTTTTCGAGTCAAATCGGAGAAATACTGGAAAAGGGCCGAATCATAAGTACCCGAAACCGACGTGCGTGCATGACTCGATGTATGAATGTGGAAGAAGCGAAAGAAATTTGTCAAGATCGTAGCAAGTGGAAAGAAGTGGTCTCTGCCTACCCCTCTGGGAAACAGGCGTGATTTAATGTATGTATGTATGATTAAGCGTGAGTTGGGCTCGCGCAGATTCGATTCAAAATGGAATTTAATTCGGTATATATCGCACCTTCGGTAGGACAAGGGCACAATTGCCCCTATAATCATATAGCACTTTGTGCCCTTGTTCTACCAAAGGTGCGATATAATACCTACTGTGCGGCGGTACGGAACCGTCGGTGCGCGAGTCCAACTGGCACTTGCCCCGTTTTTTTTATTTCTACCTACCTCATTACGTCTCCGCTTTGGTTTGCGTTCTGCACCCATATTCGCACGGCTGGTAGACGGCTGTAAAATATGTATCATAAATGCTTGGCTCGGGTCTCAAATACCTGCGATTTCGGGCTTTCTTTCTTTTACAGCCCTTGTTAAGTAATGTACTATTTTTAGTACTAACGATCGGAACTCATAATCATCTGAATTCATAACGCCAATATTAATGAACGCGTACACTTTTCACCAGTTCTTAAATATCTTACGTGTAATAAGGTTAGGTTAGGATAGGTTAAATTTATAAAAAATCTCAAAAAGTAACGATTCCTAAAAAAAATGCATTATGAATTGCGATAATTATGACTTAAAAAGTATCACTACATAGTATAAAACAAAGTCGCTTCCCGCTGTCTGTCCCTATGTATGCTTAGATCTTTAAAACTACGCAACGGATTTTGATGCGGTTTTTTTTGATAGATAGAGTGATTCAAGAGGAAGGTTTTTATGTATAATAAACTCTGTTTTATGTACGGGTGTTACAGAAAACTCACATAAACCGAAGCGAAGCGAGGGCGGGTCGCTAGTATGAAGATAAAAGTATGAGGAAAAAAATTATGAAGAGTGATTATTATGAATACAATTCGGTAAGAAAACAAAAAATAGGAATAAGAATTTTACTTGAGTCAATATGGACCCGCATGCGGGCTATCGACCGAGGAAACTGAGCCTCAAAACAAGTACAGTGCTTACCATTTTCTTAATAGCGATCGGCGAACTTCGTTTTTCTTTGACACACATGTGACAAACATACTGACAGTTGCCAGTGCAAGCGTGATAGCGATAGCCAGTTGCAAGTTATGAAAACGCTAAGAATACTGCAATAGCTTGAAGAAAACTACAAGTTATAGGGATTTGAATTTTGATATTGACTCGGTAAAACCATCTCGCTTTTGACATGTTCATCATACTCATGTAACATGCAACAGCATGAGCGTTGAATAAATGCTTTCTGTTTTTAACTGACTTAAGAAAAAAGTGGAATTGATGATGAAAATCACAGTTTGATACTGGAACTTCTCTTCAGTATTTGAAGGGTGGCGATTTATGTTGGGTTTCTATATTAAAACAGCGAATAGATAAGGCTTACTTCGGGTTAAAATTTGAATCATCAATTTTTTATTGGATGTAAGCCTATCTGTCTGAACCGGACATAAGATAGTTGAGCGACTATGACAAAGCACATTTAAATGGTTTAAATATATTGCTCGCAGGACTGATGGCCGATGGGGTCAGAAGGTTCTTGAGTGGCGTCCGCGGATCGGGAGACGAGCTGTAGGTAGGCCTCCAACAAGATGGAGTGACGACCTTGTGAAGATCGCGGGAACGCAGTGGATGCGAAAAGCACAAGACCGGTCTGAGTGGAGAGCCTTGGGGGAGGCCTGTCCAGCAGTGGACGTCATTCGGCTGACATGATGATGATGATGATGAAATATATGCAGTGACATCCCCGCGGCGTTGCTTGCGGCGAGGTTGAAATGTCCTATAGTTTCTATTTAATTGAGAAGTGTGACTACATAACAGTATAATTATGATCACTACACTAAAATAAAATTTTCCCAAAACCAAGCGTTTTTTTAACAAATAAATATTTATAATTTGTACATACTTGGTTTGCATCCGACTCGATACGTTTACGTTTTGCCTCTAGTTTTCGTTCCATCACGACATTTTCTCGGCTAGTAGAGGGGCGTGGTTCTTCGTACTGGTGACCCGGCAGGCCCTCCAGGCTATGCTCAACCCGTACCTTCTCGTTATCCAGAACTCCTTGGCCTTCAACTTGGGTCTCCATATACTCCAGGACATTACCAATTACATTTTGTTGCTCCATAAAGGAGATGTCCGAGGTGTCCATCATGGTCCAACGATCTACGAAAGAAACTGCAAGAAAAAAATGTAGATTATTAACCAAAGGATGAAAGTGATCAATTGACAACATTTCATTTTGGTGACACCTGCAAATTACTATACGAATCGAAAGGGTTTTGCCTCCTGAACACGGCAAATTATTTATTTAGATTTATTTTTGTTTATTTACAAAATTACAAGTAAGTAAATAAAAATATCGAGTTTTACCAATACTATGCCTGAATAGATATAATACCATTGCCTTTTTCACGAGAAAAAAAGCTGTCATACTTCAAATTTGACATTGACACTATTGACAGAAGGATAGATACTTAAAGAATTATCGGTTGACATGATACTTTTTTATATACAGATTGGAATAACGTAATATGTCCATTGTGTCGTAGAAATGAAGTTACGCCCTTTTAGAATAAGTACATCTTAATAAATTAATAATAATAGTACATTGTGTATAGTGTCCGACCGAAATTTCGGTTTCGGTTTCGGTTTCGGCCAGTTTCGGCCAAAAAATCAAGTTTCGGCCCGAGTTTCGGTTTCGGCCAAAAACGGCCGAACCTTTCGGCCGCGCCGAAACTTACAACATCGTACCTTCGGGTCGCGCTCGGCTAACGTCGGGCGCGCTCGGCACGGCTGGCAATATAGTAGGTAGTTAAATTTTCAAACAGAACCTCTGTAACTGTGCTGAAATTTCATTGTGATAAATCTTTGAAAGTATATAGAAACCTGTAATTATAGGTCGGCGAGATATTAATTTTAGAAAAAAACGGGCTTACTAACATTTTTTCGACTTTTTAAGGACTTTTTTTTTATATAAAAGGTTCGGTTTCGGTTTCGGTTTCGGCCGAAACTACAATGAAACCGAACCTTCGGTTTCGGTTTCGGTTTCGGCAAAATAACATGTTTCGGTCGGTCACTAATTGTGTATTAAGGGTGGTAAAGAAAGAATTACAAACGAGAGTCTGCTTGAAGCCCGAAGCCGAAGGCTGAGGGCTTTAATGACTCGAGCTTTGTATTTCCTTTACCACCCGTGTAACATACAATGTTTTTCATCACAATTGCGAGGAAATGAAATAAAATCAGACAAAAGCCACAAAAGATCATATTTTTAACTTATTAGCGGCAGACTACATCATTGTCTGTGACTTACCACAGATAATGTCAAACGTGTTTGGAGTCCGATTCTAGTGACAGTCGAGATCAATAGTTTATATGCGAGATTTTTAGGAAATTGTATGCAACTGACATTTCATCTCGAATGACACTTCATATCGAATGGCACAAGAATTGGGGTCCTGACGTATTGCGATAGTTTGAGTCCACGTATAATATTTAAAAAAAAAAGCTATTACGCACTTTAGTTACGTAATGGTAAAAAAAAGGCCCGCGGGTATTATTTTGGATTTACGGTCGATTTTTCTAGCATGTTAGGACACTATTTACGAGCAAGTGTGATGAAATAGTACATTGTGTATCAAGGGTAGTAAGAAGGGAATTACTAACGAGAGTGTTAGAAGACCGACGCCGAAGGCGGAGGGCTTTTAATGACTCGAGGTAGTAATCCCCTTACTGCCTGTGATACACACAATCGTTTTCATCACATTTGCGAGGAAAAAACACTTTAACTCTGCAAAATATAAAGAAATAACTTTTGACGAACGGGAACGTAAATGGAAACGATGTTTTTTTTGTGACCTCTACCACAGATAGTAACTGCGTTTAGTTTCGACCTGGATTCGAGCCAGATTTAGCCAATTTGATAAAAATGTATAATTACTAAAATTAATGATAAATGTTGATATAAACTTGAAATAGGTATAAAAATAATGAGGTTTAATTAAGCGTATAGGTTTTGTGTAATGTAAGTTAGTCTATAGCTAATTTTTAAAGATGAAATTAGAAACCGATTTAATTTTTGGCTGAAAATTAAACCTCCTTAGTCAGAAATGATGTACGAAAGAGTTGCAAATTTTAAAAAGAAAGTCATTACTCCCTAGGGGTGACAAACTCGCCATAATTCCCGCGGGAACAATTTAGGCCATTGTCCTTCTGTATACAGGCATGGAATAACACCATTTACGAGCAAGTGTGATGAAAATATATAAACTAGTGCAGCTCACAAGGTGCTAGGTTTACAAGATTACGTTATGAAAAATTAAGTTCATGCGTATCCATTTTTTTTCAAATGTTTGTGTCATGAAATATTTTTTTGGAACGTTTGTGCAAAACTAGATTTTTATAATATCGAGAATTCCAAAAATTCAAATCGGGCCAGTTTTATGGAGCTTGAAATGTTCGTATGGAAATTTTCAGCCTCACAATCTTCTTTAAAACACCTCACGTTAGTTACCCTTTCCTTAGAATTCTTTCACTATCCCGAGTGACAGTTCAGTTCCATGTAACTGCGACTGTAACGTGATCGATATTAATTACTGAATTAGAAAAATTGGTTGAATTGGAAAAATAGGTTTAAAATGTAAAGTGTCAGGATACAGATTATGTCTTTATTATTTGAACCGGTCTTATTCCCTACACAATATTACCATCTTCTGTCGCCAGATAATAAAGACATATCTATATCCTGACACTTTGCATTTTAAACCTACTGACTAAGAGGATAGGGTTGATAATTCTATGGACATTCAATGTAGTTCTAACTTTTTTGTATGTAATCGGCTTGCGGTTACGGACACAAAGAAAGATAATAGTATTGTACACAAACAATGGCCTTTGTGTAGAAGATCGGCTCGCTAGAAATAATAAAGACTATACCTTACCTGATCTGATCACCGAATAAAAATCACCTTGTTTTTAAACCTTGCTTTTCATTAAGTTATAGCGTAGTGTCACTATTAGATTAAGCGTGCGAGTATGTTCTTACCTAACGCATCCATCTTGTCATCACCGAGCGGCTTATACTCGACTTTTAGTCCTTTTGGGAAAGATCGGGGGAGTATGTCGAGGAACACCCAGGTTCGTGAGTGGCCGGGGCGCGTGACCCGCATATGGCCGAAAGGCTGGTTCGGGTGGGTAGCGTCGAAATTAGATTGGTTCACCGACACGCGTTTTCGGTAGGCTGCCTGTATCAGTCCGGACAGCTAAAAAGAAAAAGCCTTGAGACCATCTCACGCAAAATTATTTATCGCTCTTTCCTCGATATTATTCAGGATAAAAAGTTCCCTATGTCCTTTCTCGGGGTTTAATTTATACCAAATTTAACAGAAATCCGTTTAGAAGTTTCGGGTCCTGTTCGAGACAAGCTTTCAGACCAAAGCTCAGCTCTTTCAGTTTTCAAAAACCGATAATTTGTGATACAGTTGTTTTACCGCACGAAATCGAGTGAACCATACTTGTGTGTGTAGATGCACGTGCGCGTTGTCTCTGAGGGCGCAGCTGTCGTCGCTAATCGACGCTGTAGTTTGCGTGTCTATACGTGTCACAACTATAAGTATGGCAAACCGCTTTCGTGAGATAAAACTTTAAGATTTTGGGACAATCACACCAATTGACCTAGTCCCAAACTAAGCTCTAGGCTTGTACTATGGGTACTAGACAACGAAATAAATACTTATATAGAGAAATATATACTTAAATACATAGAAAACATCCATGACTCAGGAACAAAATATTCGAGCTGATCACACAAATATCTGCCCTTACCGGGATTCGAACCCAGGACCACTAGCTTCGTAGGCAGGGTCACTACCCACCTAGGCCAGCGCGTCGTCAGATTGATTGGAGAGGTCGATTTTTTAGTGCTGATGACCTCATTTTACGCAGGTGCTCTCATTGAGCAGGTGTTTAGGTATTCACTGGTAGAAATAAATAATATAAAACAAAAAGCGGTTCATTAATCAGAGTTAAATACAGCTTAATCGCAATCAAAATACGGGTCACATTGGCAACATAAGTTTTTCACAGTATATTTTAAAAAAAATGCAAAAAAATTAATTTAATCGTTCAAACATGTTCCGTTCTTGATCTGGTACCGTTTATACCGATATTTTCCAATCTACCAATGAAACTGGGCCTTAAGGCGTGCTATAGTGGACATGGTCATGCACAAGCTAAAGTCTGTTCCTATTCAGAATGCCAATGACAATAACAAGTACACCTGGGTGTAATTGTCTTTAGATAGAGGATGGAATAGTGATGAGAATAGTGTTACCCTTAATTAGTTTATCAAATAGGTTAAATATATATTCCTCATCATCGTCGTATTATAATGCTGGGTGCGACAGAGACGAAAACCTCTCTTATCAATCAAATGCTTTATCAAAGCTGTCAACTATCACTACATTTTCATGTCAAATATAGTGTCATGGTATTTACACGAAAAGGGCTTTTCATCAAAATATACAAGATTAAATGAAGATTACTCGACATAAACATGAAGACAATGATTAAGTGTATAAATAAATAATCTGACCATTCCGAAGGTACGCGAATATGGAGTAATGAATAGGAACAGAAACAGTTGCTCATTCATGTACCAATAAAAAGACAAAAAAGTAAACAACACAATCGACGTCAACAAATCATTTTTTTTAACTCTGATATTTATTTGTGGGCTCCATTTCGTCCCAATCTGGTTCGAATATCATAATTACCTTAATTATTTTTCTAATGACGGCGCAGCGATCACAAACGCGGCACCGACGCCCGAGTAAGGTGCTATTGTTGGTGGTTGCCCTAACGACGTGTTGCACTGATTTATATACCGATGCGGGGCAAATGGGATGTAAACGGTCCGCGAAGTTCGACAGCGCCTCCTCCCCGTCATCCGAGGCCTCCTCGCCAGTAGAGTCAAGCAGGGCATAATCTAAAACAATATACACAATGATAATACACAGAACAGTGTTGGCGCCGCTCTTGACGATGGCCAAATATAACGCAACGAGTCATGGAGCCGAGCAGCAGGCTGTATGAGTGTAGCCAGTGCTTTCATCCACGCCGGAAACGACGATGAAACGCACTGGCTGACAGGCGGAAGTGCAGCGCGGCGCGGGAAAAAGATGATGGCAGTTGTGGGTGCTGTTTTTGGCTGTCTGTCATGTTGGCTGTGGCTGATGCGTGCCTTTGATAATTTGAAGAGACAATTGTTTATCTATTAGTGCTAGGGTAAATGCTTAATTAATTGTGTGGAAGTGTTTGATTCTCCCTGGCGCTGCAGTAATCTCACAACAGGGGTTTGGTTATTGGAAAAAATAAGTTTGGGGAATGGTTTAGTTTATCGTCTATTTTCGAGTACATTTAGGCTGTGTAGTATTGTTAGGCGATGGGCATGCAACCTGTCACTAATACACTGGTAAACATCTTAGCCTAATTGTGCAAAATGTAGTTACAGAATTATTAACAAGTATTTAGAGTTGTTAGTAATTCTGTAGCTCTGCCTACCCCACTCTGGAAGTAAAGGCGTGAGGTTGTGTGTGTATGTGTACCTTTTTCTTTTGAATATCAGAATAAATTGCTATCATTTTACGGTTCCGTATAAAAACATATCAGCTTTGTCAAGAGTTTACTATGGTGAGTCATTAGGGCCCGAAACTTTGAGGGCGGCTTATGACAAGTTGTAGGATGAGAACACCGCTGTTTATCGGTGTTATCGGCAAAGCGATATTTTGTTTTTTAACACTACAGCTTGACGTCCATCAAGAGGGTGACGCGCGTCCTGCTCCTGACGGCACCTCTAAACAGCAGCAGCCACGTTCCTTCGCACCACCGGTAGCGCAATGCCGGCCATCACAGGCTGCCTCAAGCCGACTGTGGTTGAGGCAGATCCAATGTTTCGTAGAGTGCTAAATCCACTGACTTTGCATGAGCCGAGCGGCTCCAAACTGGGCATGAAAACTGTATGCAACTGACATTTCATCTCGAATGAAACTTCATATCGAATGGCACAAGAATTGTGATCCTGACATTATTATGATAGTTTGAGGACACGTATTAAATTTAAAAAAAAAAAAATGGATTTACTGTCGATATTTCTAGCATATTAGGACTATTTATGGGCATGTGTGATGAAAAATACCTATTAGCGCCGCGTACCGTCACTTCACAGTCCTCTTAAAACGAATCTTCGGACGCACCGCCGAACGGCTCTTGGGAAGGGTCAAAAGGTCATCATCACATCACCCACCGAGTGCAGCAGTAATACAGCCCGTCAGGATAACGCGGCTAGCGATTATAACGCACTATCTATCTATTTCGCTCACTCCCAAAACACCACAATTTCAAAATACCAGACTACTCTCTTTACCAGATTCCCAAATCACCAGCTTCGAAATACTAGGTAAGCATAATCAACGCTACCAAAATTTAAATGTGTAAGGTGAATGAGACGCCAAGTTGACTATCAGAATGTTTATTCAGTAACTTATGGAAAACAGAGATGGAACTATGTCTAGTCGATTATCCTAGGTAAGAGCAGGCATACAATTATGAGCTTAAGGGAGGACCGCATAGGCTGTCTCACCCCGTACCCACTTGTCGGTGTCACTTGAGGATAGCATAGGCCGTCTCTCAAGCTAAGCCGCTAGCTACAGAATGAATGATCGGATCGGGCGGCTGTGCGCAGCTTATATACACTCCGAGCGCCGCCTTCGTATGCGCTCGGGTAGGTCGGTCAGCCAAGCGAGATAGATAGTTGGTGTGCGAGCGGGAGAGTATTCGAGCCCGCGCGCCTTGTCTTCTACCGTGGTTCCTTATGTCGCTACGAATGTTATTTTTTGAGATTCAAGCATATTGAGTATCTGGTATTTCGGGAATGAGCGATCTATTTCTTTGTATTAATAATACAATAATCCTCGTTGGTCTGAATAAATATTTTTTTTTTTTTTTTTTTAGAAACATTAACAAAATTTAGATATTTTTTTATTACTACATTTTAAAATGTTACAATTAAGAAATATGTAAGTATGTGTACCTAATTGTGTGAGTGTGCGTGCGCGCGTGTAACGCACAGCTAATTAAATACGGTTTCTTGTAGTGATGTTACCTCCTTGTTTGTCGGGCCGCTGGGCGGATGCCGGTAATGATCGCGGGCACGGGCGGCGTGCGGAGCGCCTCGGCAGCCCTGGCTCCGGTTCGTTGGATTGTAGAACTGAAACACCTTACACGTAAGTGACGGCTCCAAGTGCCTAACCTAACCCTAGACAAGATGTATACGATTGACCTAAGCTGTCAGACGTCGTCAGTTTTCAAAAATCGTTCACGTTAGCGTTAAGCAACTAGCGACAGCCGTCGTCGTCATCGTTGTCATGTGTCGTCACTACATAGTATAAAACAAAGTCGCTTCCCGCTGTCTGTCCCTATGTATGCTTAGATCTTTAAAACTACGCAACAGATCTTGATGCGGGTTTTTTTGATAGATAGAGCGGTTCAAGAGGAAGGTTTTTATGTATAATAAATTCTTTTTTTATGTACGGGTGTTACAAAAAACTCACATAAACCGAAGCGAAGCGAGGGCGGGTCGCTAGTTTGAAATAAGTTGTATTTTGCATATCATAGCAAACGTGTTTGGTGCGTGAGTAACTTGTGTAACGAAGGCGTACAAAAGGTTAACCTCCGAAGGACCGCCATACAACGAAATTCACCTATGGAATATAAACCTACTGTTAAGTAAAATAGTTAACATTCTTATTTCGTTGACCATTCTAACTTAAATGTTTTACAATGGATTTAAATCCTATAGCCCGAGTGTAAACGAATATGTAAGTCCACTGAGGCCGTGTTTAAAAAGGCCATTCGATAGCTTTAATTTCAATTCGCGTTGAAATTAGACAAATGACGTCTAAGAGTATTGAGCTTCTAGCTATCGAATACGAGGGCTGCCTTTTAAGTTCTGTCGTTTGCAAACCTCCCGTGATTGCATAAAAAAGAACTAGTGTCATCTTAAAATATTTGAATTTAGAATTCGAAAACAAAAGAATGACTCGAAATCGGCCCAACCGTTTTAGTACAGCGTTCGTTCAAAGTTGACAAGTCAGTTGTGAAAATGGAAATTTCGAAGGAAAATTTACGTGCGATAATTTTTTACAACTTCAAAAGGGGCTTAACGCGACTTCAGTGCTTCGAAGAGTTGACTACGGTTTTCAATGATAAAGCACCATGCCTCCGGACTGTGGAACGCTGGTATTTAGAATTTCAACGTGGTTGCTCTAGTCTTGGTGATAGACATCGTGAAGGTCGACCAAAAACAGCCGTAACCCAGGAGAACATTGATGCTGTACGGCAACTGATCGTCGAAGATCGCCATGCGACATACCGTGAGATAGAAGCTTCCTTAAGTATTTCAGGGACCAGTGTTCACAGTATTTTGCATGATCACTTAGGCCTAAAAAAGTTGATCTCACGCTGGATACCACATTTACTCAGTGAAGACCAAAAAACGGCTCGCGTTCGATGGTGTCGTAAAACTCTGCGGCAATTCAACCAAGGAAACTCGAAACATGTTTACGACATTATCAGTGGTGACGAATCTTGGATATATGCCTACGATCCCGATTCAAAACAGCAGTCGACTGTTTGGGTGTTCCAAGATGAGCCAAAACCAACCAAAGTAATACGCTCACGGAGCACTTCGAAAAAAATGGTCGCCACGTTTGTGGCGAAAAGTGGCCACGTTGCCACCATCGTGCTCGAGGATCGTAAAACGGTTAATGCTGACTGGTATACCACTGTCTGTTTACCAGAAGTCATCGGCGAGTTTCGAAAAAATAACCCAAGACGTCGTATAAGACTGCACCACGATAATGCGAGCTCGCACACAGCCCGGCAAACAATTGCGTTTTTAAAAGAGCAAAACGTCGAAATTCTGGAACACCCGCCGTACAGTCCAGACTTAAGCCCTAACGATTTTTTTACTTTTCCAAAAATCAAGCAACGACTTCGTGGTCAACGGTACCAGACGCCTGAAGAAGCCGTTGAGGCATACAAAACGGCCATTTTGGAGACCCCGACTTCGGACTGGAATAAGTGTTTCGAAAACTGGTTCGATCGAATGAAAAAGTGTATTACATGTCACGGTGATTACTTTGAAAAACAATAAATACCATTTAACACTTAAATTGTCTTTAGATTTTCCAAACGACACAACTTAAAAGGCAGCCCTCGTATACAGAGTATACAGAGGCCCTAGACAATGTCCTTAAAACGATTTACCAAAACTTTCAAAGTGTATCGCTTATCGCCCAAGCTCTTGCAGAGAGCTACAGCGATAAGTCAGTCAAATGTCTATTGGCGTTTGGCTATCACACTTGCACTAGGAACTGGCTGTATATAATGTCAACCATAGTCCAAATAAAAAGTATTGAGGAACTATAATAGATAAATTATCGAAAGCGCGGAATTTCATATGTAGTGGTAATGTGTATTTACAGGCATTCTATAATTGTTTTTTCTCTATTCCTGCTCTATCAGCATAATAAGAGGTTTGTATATATTTAATAAGTAAATACAAAAATAATGCCAATGTCAAATTCTAAATACACGTCTAAAATCTTATCTTATTGTATTCTCGCAATTTTCAGTTTAATTTTAACGTCAAATTCTCGTAAACAAGAAATGATTGATTGGTTGAAAGAACATAATATTTCTCATAAACCGTTGATTTTGTGTAAATTAATTTAACAAAATAAAGAACGATTTAGTAAGTAGGTACCACATTGATGTCATTTTAAAACAACACGGTCATTTAGTTCTACGATTGCCACCCAACATTTAAATCGATTGAAAATATTAGGTCTACTGGGAAAAAAATATTTGTCGTCATATCGGAAGTGAAGAAAATAAATATAGACGTCAAGAAGGAGAAATGGATCGAATTTCAGATTATCAATACTTGTGATAGCTAAAAGCAAGGGACATACTTAATGTCCTTGTTTAGGGTATGTCATCACTTCAATTCACCTTTTCATGCGAACGTAACGGTATAACCACTACAAATGCAATTTCGCGCTTTCGATAATTTATCTATAGTACTGTGCAAGTCTATCGTAGACAATAGAAAGTAGACAAGTGAATTGAATATGTTTAATCAGCTGATACGGCACGCCGAGTACATTAAGATGATAATTGCAGGGAAAAGATTTATCAAATAGTACATTGTAGCCCAGGTACAGAAAGTAAGCAATAGATGGAAGAGTTAGTTCGCGGGCCGAGCCGCAGGTGAGGACCGCGAAGATACGAGTCCATCTATTGCACTTTCTACCGAGGCAATACTATGTGCTTTTCACGCCTAATGTAAGGAAATAAAACAGGTTAGGACATAATACACAGTTTAATTAAAAGTAATATTGATATTAGCATTAGGACAGTTGCTGAATGACAAGGAATTGTATCACTCATTTTTGTTGAATATCGTACAAATTTCCAATCAAAAGTTCAAAAGTTTAGCGTTTGTTTCCAATTAAAAGAACAGAAGTAATTTTCATTCCCGCCTTTTTAACTTTTTTAATTTTTACCTTATTTAAAGATGCAAAGGCGTTTTTCACGTACGCCTTAAAAACTTACATAAAAACACGTTTACAATCGCAAAAATACACTTTCACTGAGCGGATTTGACGTTTTAATTTTTTAATTAAACGTTCTAATGTCATATTTGTCAAACATTTTTTTATTTATTTCCGAACGAGTTACTAATGTCATAAACAAACCTCGAAGTCGCGGTGGCAATAACGTCAATTAACTAGGGACTTCCTTCCGATATAAAATTTATCGATAACTGAATGCTTATTTGGAAGTGACACTTCATATTAGCTGTAAAGTTTACCTACAGAATAATTGAAAATTAACTAAAATGTGATGAATATTACCCATCAATGATACCTATATAGGAAATTTTAAGACATTTTTAGGAATTTTAAAATTCAAATAAAAGTCAACCTTTACAACTAAATTTTTATTTTCATCAATTTCCATGCAAAGTAAACTAAAACCTAGAAGTACATCCATAAAGTATGAAAACCGTTATCTTCCTTAATCGACCTTTACGGACTTCAATCTTCATACTGTATAAATGATACAGTTTAATAGGTATTGCAAGTTGCATATTAATAACATACGAGGGTGGATTGAAAAGTTCTGAGCCTGGTAAAAAAAACTAACCGGCTCACTTTTTATAACAATTTTATTTTTCGACATAGTCTCCATGAAGGTCAATGCACTTAGTCCACCTCGCCTCCAACTTCATTATCCCATAAAAAAAAAAAGAATCTCTGAGGTCGTTAAAATATGAGTCTACTGCTTCTTGTACCTTCATATTAGTCGAAAATCTTTGTCCTCCCAAGTGTTTTTTGAGGTTTGGGAAGAGATGATAATCGGAAGGAGCTAGATCCGCGGTAAGCGAGTAAGGGGGATGCGGCAGCACTTCAAATCCACAATCATGTATTTGTGCCATTGATTTCGCCGAAGTGTGAACGCGAGCGTTGTCTTGATGAAACAATACTTTTTTCGACAGCATTCCAGGTCTCTTTATTTTAATTTCCTCTCGCAGACGACGTAAAAGAGCACAATAGTACTCTGAATTTATTGTTTTGCCCTTTTCGAGATAGTCTATCATGATAACCCCCCTGCAATCCCAGAAACCCGAGGCCATTACCTTATTAGCTGACAAAATGACCTTGGCTTTTTTGGGTGGTGGTGAACCTGGTCTTTTCCATTGCCTGGATTGTTCTTTCGATTCTGGTGTACTGTGGTGGACCCATGTCTCGTCCATAGTTATAAAACGATTGAGAAAATCTTCGGGGTCACGTTGAAACATGTCCAAACAATCTTGGGAAATTGTAACACGTACTCGTTTGTTCTCGACTGAAAGCAGTCTAGGCACCCACCTGGCTGACACCTTAGAAAATCCAAGAACATCGGTGATGATGTTCTGTGCCCGCTCATAAGAAATACCCATTGCTTCCGCTATCTCCACAATCTTCAATCGCCTATCCTTCATTATCGCATCTAATATTTTATTGACATTTTCATCCGTAGTAGCCGTCAACGGCCGCCCACTCCTAGGCTCGTCTTGAACAGTCTCCCGGCCACGTTTGAAATCAGCTACCCATCTTTTTATGGTAGCATACGATGGAGCAGATTGCCCTAATGTTTTGTTCATATCTTCAAATATTTGTTTTGGTGTTAACCCCTTCTTTTGCAAATATTTTATGAAAGAACGGTGCTCAATTTTATCCATTACTTGAAAAATCAGTGACCTTATGTAGCAGTTCCAGCATAAAATGCAAAATTGTGACAAGAAAAAAACAAAAGATAGTGCATAATGGCGACTAAATATGGCACTTTTACCTGCCAGTATTTATTTGTTTTTTTTTTATTATATACAACCTTAGGCTCAGAACTTTTCAATGCACCCTCGTACGTCATCTCATAGTCATAACATAACTATTGTCATAAGAAAGTCCAATTTATCGATGAAATAATATCGCGTAGAAGTCCCTAGCAAAATTTTATTCGTGCCACCGCGACTTCGAGGTTTGGTCATAAATAACCGACCAATAGCAGAGTAGAAAGTAAACTGGTCTAAAAACACTCCATTTTACTTTGCAACTCAACATTGTTGGACTGTTTTTGTGTTGTACTACTAAGAGCAACTTTCTATTCTGATTTCGATCCTTCTTTGGCCATATTTCCGAGCAGTGGCGTGAAAAATATATTTGTGGGTTGTACTTCGAGAGGTAAGTCTTTTATCGGGGAATGTGTGGTCGGGTCCCTGTATTGGAGCGGTATAAAAATGTCAAGACAGGTACTTACGTAACCACGGCATCGGCGTCACCTCCCTGGTGCGACGGCGGAGGGGCTTCTTTACTTTCAAGGTGCAGGGGCGGAGAGGGCGTTTGAAATCGAAATTCATTATCGACTCAGTATCCGTCGTATCGACGTCTAAAAAAAATGTCAGGTTATAAACAGAGGCCAAGGTACGCTTATGTCCGGTCTCTATATCCAAACGGTTAGGTTAGGTTAGGTTAGGTTAGGTTAGGTTAGGTTAGTGGGAATTGTCAAACTAACTTGCAGTAAGTAAATATATCCCTGGTTTGAATATTGGGAACAGACACAAGGGAACTAAGTGCGAGAACGACAAGAAACACTACTACTACCATCCTAATGTAAAAGGGTTTAATATATGATACTCCGTCTATGCAATACTCTATGGTAATCAGGGATAATGTAACATTGTAATCGTGAAATAATTTTTGAAATCGATCCAGTAGTTTTTGAGTTTATTCGTTACAAGCATTCAAACATGAATACATGAGACGCCGTATTCTCTTGACAATAGAGTCGAGTGCAGATCATTTTGACCTCTTCACTTGCGTAGGTACGTCTGCTGCTGATTGTACCTGGAAGCGCTCATTCTTGAAATACCAGTATTTTAAAATACCTAATAAAACCTAATACCGATCGATTTTTCACCCGGCAAACCCACATACAGGCTGACTGATGTTCAATACAGTCCTTTTATTTTAAGGAAGCATAGTACAGCTAATTTGGAGGTAATTGGGGTCGAAAAGTCAGAGAGAAATGTGGAATAAAAGAAGATGTAGTGACTCAGATTGAAAAGGGGATGCTTCAATGGTTCGGTCATTTGGAAAGGATGGATGAAAGAAGATTGACGAAAGAGTGAGTGGACGGGTCGGAAGGGGCCGCCCTAGGCGTACATTTTCGAGTCAAATCGGAGAAATACTGGAAAAGGGCCGAATCGTAAGCACCCGAAACCGACGTGCGTGCATGACTCGATGTATGAATGTGGAAGAAGCGAAAGAAATTAGTCAATATTGTAGCAAGTGGAAAGAATTGGTCTCTGCCTACCTCTCTGGGAAACAGGCGTGATTTAATGAATGTATGTAAGATACACACATTGCCCGTTTATTAGTATTGGGTGGTATATTTTATGGATGAAAGGTCGATTCCCTTCCGCGACGACACACCTAAAACAACACTACAAACTAGAATGCCACAACAATAAGGCAAGTTTTAGCCAAGCCGAGCTTAAGCCGGATGTACAGTGGCACCCTCATTACTATTATTGTGTTTTCTAATAAACTAAAGTATTTTCTTGAAATTGGTCGGTAGGTTTTTGTACTACAAATGAAAACACAACTTATAGGGTATATCACCATCTTTTCCCGTTAAGCTGACTACTCAAAGGGTAATTGTTATTAAAGTTTGTTACGTATCCAATAAATTGTCTTTTTACTTGCGCTACAAAAACGTATCGTCTGGACGCTCGACGTTTGCTCGGTGCAGTCTTAAGAAATATTTTTACCTCATAAGGAGACAAAACAAACAACTAACAATAATTAAAATAACATTTAACGACTCTACAACATAGCAACACGGAAACACAAACAACTAAGTAACGTTTTAGACCGCTACGACGGGCCCAATAATATCCAGATCGGACAGGCGACGTGACCGGTGGCTCGGCTGGCTGTCGGCCTGCCGCGAGAAGATCTTGCCGTCGCGAGTCCAAACGTACCGCCAGGCGGCGGCGCGCGCAACCTCACGAGCTCGATGGAAATGCTGCCGGTTTTCAATCGTGAGCTGAGCAGCTGTTGACATAGAACCGCTGCGGTGCGGCGGCCGGGCCCAGGTCCGCGGCGCACGCGCGCGCCCTGCAGCAGCGGCCGTGGTCGACCCGCCTCGCGCACCCGGCCCGCCCGGTGCACGGAAACCACGTCGCAAGCATCGAACTCCACTCCGACCACCGCACAGATCCGCTTTGCCAGGCAAGTAGAAAACTCGCCAGGCTGATCAGGGACGTTGGAGATCTGCACATCGTGCTTTCGAAGCTCCTGGCCACGATAGCGCGCAGCTCCATCTGGAGGGTCGCGATGGCTTTCTCCATGGCCTTGTGCGCCACCGACACGGTGCCATTCGCGACTTGACGCTCCAAAGCGTCGACGCGCCCGTCTAACGTCTCGAGCCTCTTGGTGAACACCGTCAGGCTCGCCCTTGGATTACAGGTCCAGGAACTCCCTGAACTTCTGACGGACGATCTGCAGCTCCTCCCTTACCAGCCGGATCTCGCGACCTAGTGCCGACTGTCCTTGCCCCGCTTCGAGTTCGCCGGCGAGGTTCGCGCGCCCACGCGCGCTGGCTCCGCGGCGACGGACAGGGCAGTGGCGGTCTGGGTGAGGAGCCCCCTGAGCGGCTGGGACCTTTTGCACGTCGGGCACTTCCAGCCTCGAGGGATCACCGCCTTCGTAGAAAATTCCACACATGCTGCATGGTAATGAATGACCTAATGACAGCTGCATTTATGACATACAGCACCATCATTACGCGTCATAAACTTTGCACAGGACGAGCACTTAAGCATTTTTTTTTTTATTAAGTTAGTTTTAATCACTCCAATATCTATTTTCAGCCCTATATTTTATATAACGCCACCAATTTACGAGCGCACTATAAGAGTTACGATTTCGATTGTAATAAACAGTAATAAATCTTTGCTATCACTATAATGTTGATCGTTTTATTGATTTTAACGTCAGATTAGCAGTTTAATGCGGTCGTGTAACGTTCCGTCATTTACCCCCGTAAATAATCACCACCGTTATTGCAATAAAAATCACCATAAAAAATCTCGTTATAATCACCAACTCCATAGACACCATCATCAAAATCAACGTCTTTATCGCAATTAAAATGATCATTATGTTTACCAACATTACAAACTACTCACCTTCGGCGGTCGGTTCTTTCCTTAAGTATAGCAGTGGCAGGTCGTCCTCAGTAGTAGACACTGTGGAGGACACTGTGGACAGTCGTACGTCGCGGACCATGCAAGGTCGTATTCCGCGGGGAAACTAAATCGAAAAAAACAATATTTAGAGAAAAAAAGAGACAATCCCACAATTATTGACCTATTCCCAAACTAAACTCTAGGGTTGTAGTATGAGTACTAGGGAACGATAAACTTAGGTACTTTTATACAGGGTTTATATTCATTCATTTTGGTCGAGTACGTATTGAAGTTTTCTATGAAACAGCTGATTCTGTATTCGTGATTTCAGAATTGGTCCCATAGTGAAAGAGTAGTTAGTCAGTAGTTGGCCACAGAGGTGATCACTTGTTCCACGACTTAGATTTTACCCGGTAGACAAATACATATTTGATATTTTTTTTATAATTTAAAAAATATATATTGCATCCAAGTCTCACGACCAAATACTGGCGCGCAGCACATAAATATCTGCCCTTACCAGAGACCAATCGCACACAATTTAACCAGCAATAATAATATTTAGCCAACGATAGTCGTCGCGACAGTTGACACAACAACGTCGATATTGAATTGATGTTTGCGTTCATTTATCTTCGGCATCAGTCAGTCAGTCTATGGTGGACGAAGATTGCGGGCGTAACATGACGAAGGTATTGCTTTGAAAAAATCTCGTATCTCATAATTCGTGACGTACGATTTCAAACTTAAACCTGAAGAGAATTAAGTTCAAACTGATACATCTCGAAATATCAGATAAGAGTTTTTTTCTAAAGTAGCAACGATATATTTGTAGTTTTAATAATGCCATTTTAAATAGAATTGATGTAGATACCACAGTTTTAGTAGGCCTTGGCGATGGGGGTTTCAGAGCCATCCCGGGACGCGGGCGCAAGCACATCCTCTTCTTAAATCGAACGGTCTTTAAGACGCGTCTGTCGGCGAGGTCTTGGCGCAAGATGGACACGAGCGGGGGCGCGGACGGCCCTGGCATCTCGTCGCACCGGAGCCTCTCCAGACGCACCGTTGGCTGCGGGTATTGCTCACCGGGGAACACGTGGGGGTGGATCTCTGTTAATAATTAACATTTCATTTTATTCCCGTTGCTAAAGAAAGTAGTCGATTTGTAAAACTACCAAACATCCTAGCATGTTTCTATACAAATAAAAATGCGCCAAAATGTATGTTATGCTATTGTGTTCGATGTTCGTTATTGTCAGGATAATGTATGGAAGAAAATAATTGAAAAATCCACCGGAAAAGTTAAGGGCGAAGCCGCTGGGTGCCGCTAGTTCACTGAAAAGAAAAACCTACTACTTACACACAGGAGAAGAAAACAAACACTTAGAGTAACTGATCACGAAAAGTATCATCGAGCTTTTGAAAAACAGTAAAAGATAAAACATTCACGTTTACCGATTGAAGTACTATTTAAATAACTTACAATATTTATAATAGAACAAACCAAGGCAACAGCACAAGACAAAGCAACCAGACGCCCCTCAATATTCTCCTCAAGCATTTAAGACTGCGCCGAGCGTACGCCGGATGTACAGTGGCGCCTTACTATTATTGTGTTTTCTAATAAACCAAAATATTTTCTTGTAATTGGTTGGTAGGCTTATGTACTACAAATGAAATCACAACTTATAAGGTTATATCTCATAGTTTCATAACATTTCAACTTCAAGTTATCAAAGTAACGGAAAAAAGTAGCCACCTTTTCCCGTTAAGCTGACTACTCAAGGGGTAATTGTTATTAAAGATGGTTACGTATCCCATAAATTATGTTTTTACTTGCGCTACAAAAACGTATCGTCTGATTGCAAGGAAATTCTTTAGTTAATTAGAAAACACAATAATAGTAATGAGGGCGCCACTGGACGCTCGACGTTTGCTCGGTGCAGTCTTAAATTAAGGTAGAAAGCACATTTAGTTCTGCTTCTCCACTCGAATCATCAAAGAGTCTGATGCAACATGTCAATGCACATCATCCGGCCCCCATGTCCAGCCGGACAAATAAACCTTACGCTCTCCTATTCCCCCCAAGCTTTTAAATTAAAGTTACGCTTCTCTATTCGTTTTGTCAAAGGGTATCTGATCCGACCTATTAATAAGCACATCATTCGGCCCCCATCACAGCGAGAGGGACCAAACCAGACGCCCCCCCTATTCCTCCCTAGCATAATCTGTGTAACGTACAGGTATCTGGGTCATACACAATCACAAAAACAAAAGTTGTCTCTCCTGTGGTCAATAGTTAAGGGCTTGTGTGCATATAAGTTATGTTTTTATTTGATAGGACTAAAGTAGACGTGACGCCCTTTATGCGGATGTGGGTTCAGCCAGAGAATTAGGCTTTAAACACGTTAACTTTGGGTATGTCCACAGGAAAGACGCGAACCTAAATCCGTGTATGACCCATCTACAACATCGTATCGCATAATCGCATAAGAGTTATGTTATGGTAACAGTAATTAGTTACCTTTTGTTTCAACTTGTTATTTAACATTAAACCTAGGCCCGAGCCAAGCTGGTCAGAATAAACAATAGTTTTATTCCTACTTATACTTTGTATAGGGGACTCCTTTGAAGTATCAAGAGCCATATCTGGCTGGATCGCAGCAGTTGGTGAAGTTCGTAATCTATCACCATTTCCATAACCACTGTTCATTAAAGAAATAAAACGCTCCTCATTTAATTTACTTTCTTCTACCAATTGTGTGAAAGCCAGGATATGCTCCTTGACTTCCTTTTGAGTAGTTATATACTTTAAAGAAGTAACTTCGAGCTGATCCTTTAACTTACTTATCTCTGCATCAAGTTTTTGAATATCTAAATCGTATGTTATCCTATTGGAATCTAACTTTTCATTGCAATGCCGCACCCTATCTTTCATTATTGACAATTCTAATTTCATTGTAGAATAGTTTTTTATACATTTTTGCCCTTTAATTAATTTTTGTGTACGCTTAATATAGTTGTTAATTTTTACATATTTCTTCAATTTATTATTGCTATTGAAAAATATTAATTTCTTACTGTCCTTATCATTATTACCTACTAGCTCTTGGTACAGGTTCTGTGTAGTTAGACTATCATAACACTGACGTTCTTTCCTTAAATAATTTAGTTCCTCATTTGCTGCACCAAGTTCTTCCTCCAGGTTTGTAATGCGCTTTAATGCTACTTCATGAGTAGAAGCGCACTGGTTGAAGGTATCAATTACAGACTGCAACTGCTCCAACTTATCATGAGCATCTCCAGATCGCTTCTCAACACCGTGTTCTTATTCATCAATTTCTTCAGTTCGTCCTCACTGTCATCCCTTTCCCTCATTAATTGGTCATTCAAGGTCCTAGCTTCTTGCAGCTGTTTCAAGGTGGCCTTGAGGTGAATTTCTTGTTGACGTGCAGTGGCCTTGCGAGATTTCATGTTGGAAGTGCTCATTGTCTCACAGTAACTCCACAAATGCACTGAAATATATAAAACAACTGAGTAAAACTGAGTAACTTGAGCAAAGGATGATTGTTGGTTATTATTACAAGGATGTGGGTGAATAGATGTTTGTGAATAGTGTATCGTGTACGGCAATGTCTGTGGCGAATGTGATATGTCTCAACTTTGCTTCCACTATTCGTCAAGCAAAGAGAGTCGTCACCGTGCCAGTGTTTTGTGTTTGACGTCGCTCACGGCTTCAACAGTGAGCAATGAGAAGTATGAATAAAAACACAGTGTTCAAAAACAATAGTAGCAAGTAAGAATTAAAAGAAATACTCCCCAGGTTTTCTTCATGAATTTGAAAAAGTCCGTTGACAGTTGGTAGGCGCTGTCGCAAGACTCGCAAGCGGCCTGTTTTTACTGTTTCGTAAAGATTATATATAGACTTCGCTGTTATAATTCCACGAAAACACCGTTATCTTTTGCTAAATAGGACGATTACTATATGTATTTTTTACAAAAAAATACTTTAATAAAATACGGAGATGAAATTTGACGTCTATCAGCTGTCAGTGTTACCACAGATAGCATAGTTAAAATGGACACCAGAAATTATGAATTACCTACACAAAATATTGAATAATGAACTAAACCGACCAAATACCAGATAACAAATCTGAATATCTATTGTAGGTATATCAAAACATCATACCTATAAATACTACAAAGGCCCCATCAACCTGATATCCCTCCCAAATATTGAGTTTGTTTCCCCCCGTCTGGGCTGGTTGCCTAGGCAACGCTGCGCGCAACGGGTGGTTGAAAACAGGGACGCTGCGACCTACCTTAATCTATTGAGCCTGCCTGTCTACCCTCACGTCGCCATGGAAACCGACGAGGAACATTGGAGGGCACATCAAAGAGGACGATTTTTGCCTAATTATCGCGTATTCACCAGTGTACGAGTATTAATAATAATCTTTGCATTTTGCGTAAAACCTGATGCCAGTCACAAGACGCCTATATAAAAGTAAAATTCAAGCCACACAAAGAAAACTGTCATTTTAGACGCATCGTGAGACGAGGGTCTTAGGTTTAAAACGTACAAATGTTTTTACAAAGGTCTGATTATTATATTCCTTAAGTGGCAGAAATACATAACACTAAGTACAGTAACAAAAACTTGAAGTACGGTTATAAGGTACCTACCTTTTAAATACAGCTTTATAAACGTCGTCCTAGGCGATGGGCAAACTGGTCGATCTACAAATAAAAGCAAGCTTTAAAAACTCAACTGCCGTTCAGATGATGCCGTCAAAGTAATGACTTATCATTTATAAATTTTTTATTTCGTCTATTTCTGATTTAAATAAATTTATTATCCATGCCACTCTAGTGGTTAAGACGAATCTAACCACGTATAATTTATAAAAAACAGTTTAGCCGTTTGTAGTTATGAGGGAACATAGAGTTGGACGTATCTACGCTTCTTTCTTACTGGCCAATGGTTCGATATTTCGATATTACGTAGGTACTAAGCCCCTTCCCCCTAGTAATTACGTATTGAATCAATATTCCAGGTAACCAGTATCAGGGACCCACACCGTGACACGGATAGTAATTGCATTGCACAGCATGGGGCGTATACCTCCCCAGCTTTCAGAACTTAAAATGGAGCCCATTTTATGAGCTCGATATTGGTTTCGGTAGAGTGCACTGATTGAGACCAGCCAGCGTATGTATAGAGAACAAATATTTATTCGTACTCGTATCGTGTACATTTTAATATCAACCAGGCCTACGAGGCAAAAGTGGTTACGGACCCCGTTAAGATCAAATCGCTCATTGAATACAAATCGGACACATTTCAAAATAATTTGCTCTTGCATTAAAAATCTTATACGAACAGCTTCTAATTTTAAAATGCAACAGTGACTCATTTTGGAATGTGTCCGTTTTGTATTCAATGAACGAAATACTTGTGAGATTAGCGCGAATATCTATTCTTGAGTCTTGTGTTTTTAACGAACTCAAGTATTACTTACTTGGGTTAGATCAGTTCATTATAACCATACCCCGGCCGGCGAGAGCAAAAATGCTTCTTCTCCTAGTGCTTAATTAAATATCGACTATTCTATCGACATATGGATGTCGATAGAATAGTCGACATTTAAATAAGCACAATTATTATTTTTAAGCTTATATACTATTTCAATCAACTGATTACAATTATAATCAATTTATCATACTCACGGGAATGTTTGAAATCTGGCAAAAAAGTGGAACTACCTAATACAGAACAAATTCATAATCACTATGAATTATTTCGTTTTGCTTCGATTACTCCAGTAGATTTAGAACGGTCCTTTAGTTGGATGAAATGGATTTTATCGCCAAGGCGAAGGAGTTTAAAATCAGAAAATTTAGAAAAAATGCTAATTGTATATCACGAAAATTACATAAAATACTGAATAAATACAATCACTTGGTTTTAATTTTGTTTAAAACAATAATTAATACTTCTGCATATCATAACGGTGGTCCAGTACATCGTGTTGTTTTTATCGACATCGACCAAAGTGTGTGTCCTCGCACTATTAAGCTGTCAACGCATTTTTGCTCTCGCCGGCCGGGGTATGATTATAAGGCCGCTTCCTCACTTGGCGGTATGCGTGCAGTAAAACTTACTGTCGGCATAAACGGTGCGCGTTGATTGGTAGACGCCACTAGTTGCCTAGCAACCCTTACCGTTTCCGTGTTTTACTGCAAGCATACCGCCAAGTGAGTAAGCGGCCTAACGCATAGGGCTAACCGAATCACCCCCAGCAACCTCCCACTACACGCAACCCAACGGACCCTCAATTTCAAAGGGAATCAATAAACCACCCCTACCGTGTCTGCTACCTCAACAATCCTACGTCCGTGTCACTGGCAGGCAATATGCACGGGTCAGTATGGAGAATTGGGATACACCAATTTTTTACTATGTATGAAAATACGAAGAAATGACTATTAGTTAGATTAAAAAAATATGTTACAGTGAATTAATTATAATTTGAACCGACGCATAAGTTGCGGAGGTGTCAAAAGTTTATGAAAAATGAGGACTGAGGTTTCCAAGAAATAACTTTTTTGGAAACCTTTAGTCAATTGGGATTGTGCATATTTTTACAATTACTCCAATTCGAAAACCGATTCGAGGAATAGGGTTTTAAAGCCGTTCTGGATTATTAAATTTTGGAATATTTCGACAAAAGTATCTTTGTTTGACTTTCGTTTTCGGCTTGAAGCCCTCCTAGGTGTATCTTACGGGTTAGGCGAAAACAGCTTGAAATAGTATGTTTTAATACACTATTACAATCACTTTTTTTCATTGGATATCATTTAATTGTTGTAATTTATTAGAAAATGCTATCCCAAATTTAAAATAATCATGTCATCCATAAAATGTCTGCTAAATAAATAAAGATATTAAAACAAAACTATTGGGTCAAATACAAAATTAATGAAATTGGTGTCTTAAAATGTCCTATTCTTTCGAATGAGAAAGTAAAAACCGTGAGTTAATTTTTTTGGTCAATCCCAATTGGTTGACTTTGGTTGTAGGAAGTCACTCTGCTATCAAGTTGGTAGTTCCGGCTTTTAAAAATGGCACGAGTTTAACAATGTCGTAACATAATATTTTTCTAATAAAGATTAGCATCACAAAGCCAAAATACGCATGTACGAGGGGTGTTCAATAAGTTTCGAGAATCAGTATGAACCATCTACACAATGATATTCTTTTAATGTGGAATATACAATGGAACTAATTAAATTTAAATAAGCGAAAAGAAAAATACATTACTACTTTGTATTTCTTTTTATTACTAAACAAAAAACATCAGTATAAACAATTTTACAAGACGGCAAAAATAAGAGTGTGTTTTGTAATAATTTGGAGCGGTGTGGAGAAAGTTCTGGTTGACTAATAAAAAATATTGTTATTGAAAATGAAACCTTGATTTATTATTATGATTTAAAGAATAAATAAATCATCATTACAGTGGTTTTTTTTATATCCAGCTGTCACCAAAATATAGGGTGTTTTTTTCGGCCTTTATTAGGATTATTGAGACCTCCAAATAAATACTGTGACATTAGTCCTTAGCAATTGAGTTCAAATAATCTAGGAGAGCTATATAACATTATCCTATAATAGTTATGGGAAAATATTAAAAATAGGCTAAAGAAAAAAAAATACGAATATGCGGCATGAATTGTGCTTCAGAGCCGTCTAATTGACAAGGGTGCTGCTCTTCGACCAAAGATCAGAACTGATAATCGCTCTCCCCGTTATTTAGCCCTAACTATCGACTACTAAACTATATTACTATTACTATTACTACTTCTCATTCACTAATGTTCAAAAAAACCTACGTAAAAATCACGAGCTGGTGATGACTTAGTGAAGGTACAAAATTTGACCATTTTGACCTCCAAAAGTAAAATTATTTTTATAGTGGTAAAATAAAACAATTGAATGACGTTAATAAGTGTTTGGAAATATAAAAAGTGTGCTTATTCCAATTAAAAAATAACGATTTACATATCTCCCATTTTTAATACCGATTATCAAAACTTATTGAACACCCCTCGTACGTCACGTAGCTCAACAATCCGGTGTTGTGATTAGTGATGTGCCGTTATCAGTAACTTACTCGAAGCGGGTATTTTACCAGTAACGGTACCAGAAACATTACCAAAAAGCGGTAATATACGATAACATTCAAATTTCGTATAATTCGAGGGTTGAGTGGTCAAACCCGATAAATCAAAATAATTGTTTATTCAAATTTCAATTGTTTTGATGTATTCATTAATGTTCTTTTAGACACAACAAGTTATATCGACTTATCGGGTTTGACCACTCAACCCTCGATATATAACCTATGTTTTTATACATGTTTATACTATTTTAGCGCCAGACGGACACTTTTAAACTAATAATGATAAGATGGGTTCAGTAGTTTAGTATATTACCAATGTTACTGGTAAAATACTTAATATTTCCGATTATTTTACCAATGTTAACGTATGACGTGAAAAGCGGATACCGAAGTAAGTATAAAATAAAAGAACAATTAATTTTTAGTAACTAGATGAAAAACAAACATGGGGTTCACTTAGTTTGAAGAAAGTAACTTTGCGTGATTACACCAAAAGTTTACATGAAAAAAAAACTGGTAAGTAGCTTTAAAAACATTCTAAGTTCATAATGATCGTATCCATGTAAGAAACCACTGAAAAAATATTGAAATAGTACATCAATTTGATGAGTTTTTGTAACATGGACAAAAGGAAAAAATTACAAAAATTCCGACTAAAATGATCAATATCTCCGGAAAGCACTAAAAATCGGTGAACATACATGGGGGGTGTTTTTGGTAGCCCTGGGTGTGACCTGTTTAATTTTTTCATTTGGAACACTGGGGATCCGACACCCTGTATTTAATAAATGAATAAAGAAAACAAAACAGAAATACACGGTCTCTATGTCCACTTCTGGTAATATTACCGGTAGCATTGGTAATTTGCTGAGTATTTTACCAAATGGTATTTTATAGGTACTGGTAACGAGTAAGTTACCGCCGGCACATCACTAGTTGTGATTCTTTAAGAGATAAAGTATTACGAAGTAGATCAGCAAAGTGGAATATACCAGTTTTCAATAATGTATGAAGCGTTTTAAACTATTTCGGCCCTTGCTTATTACAACTTGTCTTTTTGTACTCCAAGAGAAAATGTTAACAGGACAAAAAATAAAAATGGTTTTTTATTAATATTTCTATCAACTATTATCACGAATATAACTTCGCACTTCAGAGATCTCAAAAAATCTCAAATTGGTTCAGGCAAAAATGTAACAGAACTGATGGTTAGTTAGATCAGATTTTACGTAATATTTAATGTTTTTAAGAATACGCAAAAAAGTGGTTAATTTTCTTGTAAATAACTTAAATACAATACAATACAACACAATAAATACTCTTAATACACAACCGAGTTAAGATTTGAAACAAGTAATTATTTATGAACATGGTAATTAACAGGCGGTCTTATTGCTACAACATCAAATCAAATAAATATTATTTCGCAACCAAAACTACATTGACATACAAAAAAAAACATGGAATAAAATGTTTAGCAATTTTCCTTTTTTTTTATTTTTGTTGTTATTTGGAAACCCGAGCTCACCTGCATGATTCAACAAAAAAAAACCGGGCAAGAGCATGTCGGACCATGCTCAGTGTAGGGTTCCGAAGCCGTAACGACAAACACAAAAAACTATCTCAAAAATCAACATGTATGAAACAATTTTCTATTTAAAGTTATTTGGCGCTGTCTTAGATGATTTTTAGTAGGTATAAACCCGTTAATCGCCTGTATCTCAGGAACTAATCATGTCTACTTAGCCAAGTTAGTTTTCCTTTAAAATTCGTTATATGCGCTTTCGTTGAAGATTTTTTTCAGATTTTTAGTACTTGTAGTTTTGGCTGTAGGCGGGGGGGGGGACACTTGAATCTAACAAAAAATAGCGCTTTAAAGCTTAATATTTCATAAACGGATCCCTTAATCGAAAAATTGTTTTCATAAACCCGCAATATTTTTGAAAGACCTATGCAACGACACCCCACACTATGGGGTAGGCAAGAAAAAAAAATACATCCCCACGTTACGTGTAGGGGAGGTGCATTAAAAAAAAATATTTTTCAAAATTTTATTTTACCACTTTGTTGGCGTGACTAATATGTACATTCATGCCAAATTACAGCTTTCTAGTACTATGAGTCTCTGAGCTAGACTGGGGACGGACGGACGGACGGACGGACGGACATGGCGAAACTACAAGGGTTCCTAGTTTGACTACGGAACCCTAAAAACGCTGTTTAGATTTAATAACAAGGTTAAAATCTAATACCCCTGTGGGTACGACCACCGCATATTGCGATCAAAAAGACCTTGTAACATGCAGGCACTTTCAAAATTAATTTATTTATTTACCAAAATTATAATAGGCCGAAAATAATATATCGAGAAATAGGCGATGCAAATTGTTTAATTTAATTTCTTACCTCCCCGCCGTGGCCCCGGGGGGGGTAGAGTAGGTGCAAGGAAAGGTGCCGGTGGTACCGGAGGAGCCGGTGGTGCCGGTGGTGCCGGTGGTTCAGAGGAAGGACCAGGCGGATTGGCAGCTTGACCAGCGCGAGGACACGGCTTGCGCCGGCGACCACGTTTTTTTCTCCCCATTGTGGATCAGACAACACCCGAAATTAAAAAGATAAAAAGCAAACTGATGCAATTGATTGCGCCAATTAAGTAGATTTCTTTATGAGGTTGCTATCGCGTATCAACCAGTCCAAACCTGGTCTGATATCGAGAGCAACTGAAGCGACCGAGCCGCGCTGCGGGTCGTTTGTTGGTGGGGAGTTATAGGGCGGGGCCTACCTGGACCTACGCTTGCCACCGGGCTACTAGGCGGGTCCATTTTGTATGAAAATCCGAGCCCTTGGCAGTTGAACACGGCGTCAAGCCACCGGGGGCGCGATATCATTGGCTCGTATGCAGTGTCAATACGTATACAGAAGCTCTAAAGAGCTTTTACCTCTCTACCGTATGCTCTAAAACTAGTATTAATAATTAGCCTCTTGCACTACACACGCAAGCGGGCCGCATGGTATCTCGCTCACTCACGTCACCGAGAACATTTCTGTGATATCCAGAGTGTGGGGTAGGCAGAGCAACAAAATTACCAACTCTAAAAAAAAGATAATTCTGTAACCACATTTTGCACAACTAGGCTAAGATGCTTACCAGTGTATTAGTGACAGGTTGCAAGATGGTTGCAGGCCCATCGCCAGTACTACAAGCCTTTTTTTCCCTTAGTCGCGTTTTACAACATCCACGGGAAGACATGGAGTGGCACTATTCTAACCCGGAAACTACACGAGACCGGGGACAATATTAGTTTATTTTCCTACTCCTGTACTTTTATCTGTCATTTATATAGTCACGAACACTAATATAAGAACATACATAATATGTCCGCAGAATAATCCAGAGAAAAGTCTATTTTGTCTATGCCCAAAAACAGCACTTGTGCGTTTTTGAGATAAAACAATACGGCCAGCTGCCAAAGCTTAGCGTTGCACAATCGATTTCATCATATTTTAACGATTGTGAAATAGGGACTATAAATCACCTAATGTTTTGAGAAATGATTTCAGTTACCTGATTGGTCGATTTTAAAATAGCTGTATTCTGGTTGGTTGATACGAAATACAAAGTTTTTTTAAAGATTTAAATTAGTTAAAGAGAAACACGTACCTAAAAGAACCTATCGTTCCGTTTGACAGTCGCTGTGTATTGTGATTGGTGGATTTAATTTGGTGAAGTATTCTGATTGGTCAAATTAAAATGTTTTGGAATTGTAAATAATTCTATTTTCCATTCCGTCAATTTAAAAACAAAGTAAACCATAGACACATATTTTGTCATTTTCTTGTTTCCCGCTCGTTTGTTGTTCTTTACTTCGTTCGTTCGTTTGTAAGTTTTTTCGCTTAGTTTTGCATTTCATTTGAAACCTAGTCGTAGAAAAAGTATTGTATGAACGGTGTATAACTAAGTCAAAAAACACTCGTGGCGCTTACCTTTACGATGTTCGCCTTCGGCTCACATCGTAACACACGCCACTCATATTTATTGACCTCTCTTATACAACTATTGCATAAACAACTATTATTTTAATTAAATTTTTAACGATTGCATTGTAATATAAAATGATATTTTATGCAAAACAAATCTGCCAAAACATTGCATTTATTTATGTATCTATAATATATTACATTTAAATCTTTGTTGCATAAAAATAGCACGAATGGCGGAGTTCATGCCTAGTCTTATCTTACGAGTATCTTACTAAATAATATTATATGAGAATGTTTCTGTGTTTTGATGTTTGTTACTCAATCACGCTAGCATAGTTTCAGATCACAGGGCAGAATGAAATATGGCACAGAGATAGATTTAAGTCTGGAATAGGACATAGGCTACTTTTTATCCCGAAAAAATAGACAGTTCTCGAGGGAATAACGATAATCGAAATCCACGCGGACGAAGTCGCGGGCAGAAGCTATACGCTTTATATATGATTTAAACAAATGAAGTAACAGAAAACAAATAAAAAAATCTATTTTAAAAGAAAACAACGATTTTATTTCAATTCAGTTGTTATTAAGACTGCACCGAGCAAACGTCGAGCGTCCAGAGGCGCCCTCATTAAGTCATTACTATTATTGTGTTTTCTAATTAACTAAAGAATTTCCTTGCAATCAGACGATACGTTTATGTATCACAAGTAAAAACACAATGAATGGGATACGTAACAAACTTTAATAACAATTACCCTTTGAGTAGTCAGCTTAACGGGAAACGGTGGCCACTTTCTTCCGTTAAGTTGATAACTCGAAGGTGAATTGTTATTAATCTATGTGATATACCCTATAAGTTGTGTTTTCATTTGTAGTACAAAAACCTACCGACCAATTTCAAGAAAATACTTTACTTTATTAGAAAACAAATACTCAAAAAGTTGTAAGGGAAAAAAAATGGCATGTAGCTTTAAAACTTCCTTATTTCAGAGTGATTCAAATCATGCAAGAAAACACTGTTTTTCTTTTTATTAATACTTGAATTAGCGGGTTTTTCGTATCACGGACATAAGGAATAATGACGAAAATTCCTATTAAAATGATCAATATCTCGGAAACCGTGAAACTTAGCATAAAAGTAAATGTGGTCAAAAATTTTCAGAATGACCCTTACTATCATCCCGTATAACGCCTACACCCGAGTGCCAAACACCCTGTATATCCAAGATTCATTACCACTGATAATGGCATAAACGTGTTGAGTCTCTTTGGTTGGACTGCCGCATTTTTGCGACCATCTAACGCGAGCCGTTTTTTGGTTTTCACTAAGTAAATCAGCGTAAGATAAAAAAATACGCCTATGTGAACTTTGGGTTAGAACTTTTCGTGGCATATCGTGGCAATCTTCTAGAATCCATGGAGAAGCTGTTTCCTATTTATTATAAACATACCTCTTTGATTTTGGCCTTCAATATGTCATATACAGAGTGTTTTTTTTAAATGGGACAGTATGGGGAAATCCGAATCTAAAGGAGATAGAGGAAAAGTGTCAAAGGAGACATTAGGTGTTTTTTTATGTAAACAAATTTGGCTCATTAAAATTTTTGGTCAAGCGTGAGTTGTTCTTAAAAAATTATAAAGTTGGTCAATTTTTTTTTTGACGCGGGTCGACTCTGTTTAATGTAAGGATTATTTCATTGTATGGAAAGAAAAAAATCTGAACAGCAGAAGTTGGTCAAATTTAATGAAAACTAATCTTCATAAAGTTGGTTTATTACTTGAGTAAATGTTCGATGTGGCCGCAGTCTTGTCTTATGCAGGTACGAGCACGCTTCAAGACACTTCTAGTTGCATTTAACAGAGACTTATGGTGAATTGTGTTTAAAGTGTTAAACTATCAAATATCTTGCGATTCGGTACTACACGGTCAGGATAGCGTTCTTGATACCACTTAAGTGCATTATCTCTACTGCGATAATTAAGAAAATACGCCTCAATCAAATCAACTTTATGTGAATTAGTTAACGCCATGATGAATAAAATTACAAGCATGAACTGATTGGAAACAAAATCACAGCTGCAGAAATAACTTACGTTCCAAATTTGAATTCTTTGCTGCAGAAATAACTTACGTTCCGAATTTGAATTCTTTTTTTTATAATTTCAAGACTATCGCGTGCCATGATGTTTACGAAGATTAAAAAAAATGTTCTTCTCTTAAATCATCTGGAGCTCTTATCGATTATCGAAATTTAAAAATGGAATAATTTTAAATATTTTTTTACACGCCTAGGCACTTGTAACAATATTAAAAGGCGAATACTGCAATTGTATGAAGATTAGTTTTCATTAAATTTGACCAACTTCTGCTGTTCAGATTTTTTTCTTTCCATACAATGAAATAATCCTTACATGAAACAGAGCCGACCCGCGTCAAAAAAAAAATTTACCAACTTTATAATTTTTTAAGAACAACTCACGCTTGCCCAAAAATTTTAATGAGCCAAATTTGTTTACATAAAAAAACACCTAATGTCTCCTTGGACACTTTTCCTCTATCTCCTTTAGATTCGGATTTCCCCATACTGTCCCATTTAAAAAAAACACTCTATACTAATTACATTTATTTATTTAACCTTAATTGCACAGAAAAAAATACAAATGTTGAACTTAATGCCTAATGGCTTTAAAAAAAAATCTTTCCGTGGATGTCGTAAAAGCCGACTAAGGTAATAAAGGCGTGTAGTACTGTTAGGCGATGGGCTTGCAACCTGTCACTAATACACTGGTAAACATCTTCGCCTGTGTGCAAAATGTGGTTACAGAATTATCAAAAAGTTTTTATAGTTGTTGGAAATTCTGTAGCTCTGCCTACCCCACTCTGGGAATAAAGGCGTGAGTTTATGTATGTATGTATGTATGTAAAGTATTTATATCGTTGTCTAGTACCCATAACACAAGCCTAGAGCTTAGTTTCGGACTAGGTCTATTGGTGGCATTGTCCCCTGATATTAAACAAAAAATGCTTTCTATGAGATTTAAAACAGTTACTAAGATAAGTTTCACTGTCGTGTTCTCTAGTATTAGGTAGGTTTCTGTATTTCTTTCAAAAGTGCGGAAACTCAATCTCTTGGAGTTCTCTGTATGTGTATGTATGTACAAGTAAAACGTATTTAACTGTGTCCGGCAAGAAGAATATTAAAAAAAGGATCACTTACGCTTTTTTTGTATTTCACGTATTAACAATATTATACCTATACATGCCACATATAAATTAATCTAAACACAGTTGTCAGAAGTGGATACAAGTGGCCATCCATGATAAGCAAATTGACAAATTTGACTTTTTATTATCTACTAGCCTCTGCCCGCGGCTTCACCCGCGTAGATTTAGTTTATCGTTAATCCCTTGGAAACTTTTATATTTTCCGGGATGAAAAGTAGCATGTGTCAATCCAGGGTACGAGCAATCTCCATTCCAAATATCATCCAAATCCGTGTAGCCGTTGCAGCGTGAAGAACTAACAAACAAACACACACACACACAAACGATCCGTCGTCGATTCGTGAGCGATGTATGAGAAACTTAAGTATTTGTTTTTCGTAGATAGCGGCTCGAGGATAATTCAGTCAGTTGGTGCAAACTTACAGTAAACTTTATAAAGCACTGACGTGGAACTCGTTTATATTGTAGCCCCATACAAATTTTCACTCTCTAATTTCACCTCCTTAGAGGATGATTTTCGGGATAAAAACTATTTTATGTCCTTGTCCGGGACTCAAACTATCTCTATACCAAATTTCATATAAATCGGTTCAGCGGTTTAAGCGTTAAGAGGTAACAGACAGACAGATGGACAGACACACTTTCGCATTTAGTATGGATTATAAAAGCCTAGTTCATTTAGCACCCCTGGGCAAATAAGGGATAGTGTTTTTTTTATAATTTGTACTTCGGGGCAAATGTCACTTATTCTAAAGATACTATAAGTATTACATTACTTTATAAAAAAAATTACATAACGGAAAGAAAAACTGTAGAGAACGCCCGGCGACCGCGGGTGCTAGGATGCATATGATCCCGTATTTTTTTATGGGGAGCGAAATTAAAGCATATCAAATGAATACGATTGTGTCGATTTTTAAGTTTCATAATATCCCCCGAAGTACCCCCAAGTAATGTCCCTCGTTAAACGTGTATAACTTCTTTTAAACCCCGGTGCAAATTTGATATTATATTTTAAACTTTTTTTTTTTTCAAATTCCTTTTTTATTTTATTTTTCTTAACATTTCTTCAATTTGCACGGCGTTCTAGTTTTTCCTAGACCCGCAATGGCAGAAAGTAAGTTGCAAAAAAAAACGCACACTTGCGTTTTTCCCCATACAATTGGGATTGACCAAAAAAAATAACTCACGGTTTTTACTTTCTAATTCGAAAGAATAGGAAATTTTAAGACACCTATTTCATTAATTTTGTATTTGACCCAATAGTTTTGTTTTAATATTTTTATTTCTTTAGCAGACATTTTATGGATGACATGATTATTTTAAATTTGGCATAGATTTTCTAATAAATTACAACAATTAAATGATATCTAATGAAAAAAAGTGATTGTAATAGTGTATTAAAACATACTAATTCAAGCTGTTTTCACCTAACCCGTAAGATACACCTAGGAGGGCTTCAAGACGAAAACGAAAGTCAAACAAAGGTTAAATATACTTTTGCCGAAATATCCAAAATAGATAAATATTTTGAAAACTTAATAATGCAGAACGGCTTTAAAACCCTATTCCTCGAAATGGTTTTCGAATTGGAGTAATTGTAAAAATATGAACAATCCCAATTGCCGACAAATATGACTTTTGACTACAAATCAAAATGTTCTTGACCAATTTTATTGCTAATTACAATTTACTTTAGATCATAAGGTACGTTTAAACTGACGTACAGTGAACCTCTGTTTAAGAACGGACCTTATATTTTATAGCGATTTAAAAACTAAGTACTGACGCGTCCGTACGAAGTTTTACAATTTTGTACGAACGTCAAACAATATTATTTTCAAATCCTTATAAAATGAAATACTCGTTGTCAACAAAGATACATTGTACATAATTTTAAACCTTAGTTTATTAGTAAACGATAAGCGTAACGAAAAATAAAATTAGTGAAGAAATTTATGATTGGCTGTCAAAAAAAATTGTAGGAACACCTGCATATTTAGATTGAGATGGATTAAATTGCACCGAGTACACCTTTTGTTCTCTCATCAGTTATGATTATGACGATTACATGGTTTTCAACGAATCGCACCCTTTTCCGAGGGGGTGAATTTATTAAGGGATGTATACAGCTCGGGGTGTCCCTTGTTTTGTCGACAAACTTTTCGTCGAATTTCATTACATCGAAAACGCTTCAAGTAAAATTTAGTTCACGAATTATTGTTTGGTGTAATTTTATTTCATGAGCAGATCATTCCAATTTTTATTATTTCATAGAATAACTGTTCAGGGAATATTATTTGGCAAATTATTCATTTTGTATGAATTTTAATTGGCAGAACAACAAAACAACGAATTTCATTTGTTCGACGTTTCATTACATTTGTTTTTAAATAATCGAATACACATATCGCCACAACTACGCGGAACACCTACTAGGTCTCAACTTATCTATAGGTTAGGTTAGGTTAGGTTAGGTTAGAATTGTGTCAAGGCGCGAAGCGCCACAACTACGCGGAATAGGAGCTCCGCAAAGCGGAGCTCCGTCGACTTCATCTCACGGTCTAATATTGAAATAATAAAGTACAATTTCATTTGTTCGAAATTTTATTCGACGAAATAACGTCGACAATTTGATGATAAACCCAATTATATCATAAGAACAACAAAACAACTCTAATGAATAGTTATATGTCCAGATAAACAACTTAAAATCTGAAGTACCCACATTTAGCGCGTGGATTCTGATTGCATTGCGTTCCGTTCATAACATAATGCCATAGATAACTGTGTATGCCAACTATCTTAAATTTAAATAATATTCCTTGTAATAATTTGTATGTTAATTAAAAATACTTGAAACAATATATCACGAAACGTTTTCCATTACATAATTCAACTATTTAATGAATCATCGGACAAGTAAAAATACACGATTTAAAATTACTTGCAAGGACCATTCCACGAACTGAATTCTCGACGAAATGAAAATACATGAAATGTTGACTTTGAAGTGAAATTCGACGAAATAAGTGTCGACAATTTGATGATAAACCATACATTTTTAACCTACATAAAGCATCAGAAATGTGTTTAGCAGTTCTTAGAATTCCCGGACTTTAGAGAAATTTCATACTTTAAAATTCAATTACAAGGTACCATTCCCCCAAAAAGACGACAAGTTAGCTGAGTTAATAGTAACCCTGCCTACGAAGCTAGCGGTCCTGGGTTCAAATCCCAGGAAGGACAGATATATGTGTGATAAGCGCGAGTACGAGGGCTGCCTTTTAAGTTCTGTCGTTTGTTCGCAGCCTCCCGTAATTATAAAAAAACTAGTATTTTAAAATATTTGAATTTAGAATTCGAAAACGAAAGCATATCTCGAGATAGGCCGAAACGTTTTAGTTCAAAATTGACAAGGCAGGCGTGATGGCAAGTGTGAATTTGTTTTCAATAAGCCCTTATCTATGTATGGTGGTGGTGTTTAATCCCTGTGACTGTTTCATATGACAGTTTAAACATGACGTTAAATAGACAAGGTACTAAAGTGTAAACATATTTTTGACTTCGACTGTACAATATTTTTGAAAACGACCCTTATATCAGTGGAAGCGTGCTGGGCCCATAACCTGAAATGATGACTGTGAAGAAAGATTGAATAGCTTACTGCATGTTCCAACTTAGTTGAACATTTATAAACGAAATAAATACAACTGCAAATGAAGTTCAAGACATTTACTAAATAATCGTGTGGCCAGTTCAAAGATCAGAATAGAAGTGTGTCAAAGTCTCACTAGCTTTGACTTATTTGAATATGTATTTGAGATCTGCTGCCACCAGCCAGTAATCGATTCCAACGAGGTTTTTATATAAGAAACCTCCTTTAACAGTTGCCACCATTGAGCTAGAAGATCGTAAAACAGTTAATGCTGACTGGTATACCACTGTTAATTTACCAGAAGTTATCAGCAGGTTCCGAAAAAATAACCCAAGACGTCGTTAGTACTGCACCACGATGCGAGCTCGCACACCGCCTGGCAGACAATTGCGTTTTTAAAAGAGCAAAACGTCGAAAATCTGGAACACCCGCCGTACAGCCCAGTATTAAAGCCCTAATGATTTCTTCACTTTGCCAAAAATCAAGCAACGACTTCGAGGTCAACGGTACCGGACGCCTGAAGAATCTATTGAGGCATACAAAACGGCCATATTGGAGACCCCTCCTTCGGACTGGAATAAGTGTTTCGAAAACTGGTTCAAAATTCAAAAAAAAACAAAATTCAAAATATTTATTCAGTAAATAGGCCACATGAGGGCTCTTTTACACGTCGGTAATATAGGGTGAGTCTACCAGCGCTTCGGACGAGACCCGCAAGAAACTCCAGCAGAAGGTCATTTTTTCAATCATAAAAACATAATAGTACTTAAAACTAAGTTACATTAAGTAAAGTAAGTTACATTAGGTAATAAATTGATAGATGATAAAATATAAGTTCGATCGAATAAAAAAGTGATAAGGGTGATTTATTTAAAATCCATTGAACTCTTAAATTGTCTCATGGCACCCCTCGTATTTGTCCCTGAGTCTTGGATCTTTTGTACGTATTTAAGTATATTTTGTTACTTCGTCAATTTGGGTGGCTGTCCTCCGGTATTTATTTTAATACCTACGTAGTTATCCTGAGATAGATTTTGTGTTTATCGTAACGGCTTCAGAACCCTACACTACATGGTCCGATATGCTCTAGCACGGTATTAGTCTAAATGAAAAGAAACGTGACTCAAATGCGCCCTCGAATTTTAGGCCGACACGTGCTCGTGTGTTTTGTCTCTATTGACCACTCCTCATCCCCTACTTATCTGCTATTGTACATGACTGAATTACGCGTACAATATCCTTCTACCCCGCCTGGGAAACACTGTTCCCCTTTCATTCCCGATGGGAGACTATTAGCATACCCAGTCAAAGGCTTGTAAACAAAACCGCTTGGGGTTTCTATCTGAATTGAATAAGAATAAAAAGGTACATTGATACAATAAAAGGAAGATTTAACCGGCGCCGGTGAACAGTGCTCAATTATATCATAAATAAATAACTGTAAAATATCAGGGAACAATGTCTCTCGAATTTACATAATCCCAAACGTGTATAAGCTTGTTTATTTGTAGAACTCGTCAACAAGGACGCGCGAAAATGTTCCTACTTTGCTCCCCCATGGGTAACTATGCTCCATAGTGACTATTTCGTTCGTTACCTTATATATTAATGATTTACAATACAGATTACCTCAATATAACCATGGAGCATAATTACCCAGGGGGGAGCAACGAAGGCACATTTTACGGTACTTTTTCCGTTAAATTGACTAAACGAACTTTGTCATAAACATGCTATATACATTGTGTAATCATTTGCACCTACATAAAACCAAAAAAACATCCTTCGATTTCAAAACAATACTTTAGTGGTAATAGTAGCCACTGGGGCCCGATTCATAAAAGCTTTTAACATGTAATACAAGCGGAAGTCTCGTTTTATTACATACTGTTGGAAAGAGACTTCCGCTTATAAACATAGTTCAAGTTCAAGTTCAATTCTTTGTTGAATGGCTACTGTCCAGTGGGACAATTCTGCCAGTGTCAAGGTTGTAAGTTACACGTGATCGGTAAAAATGCTTGTCCTGAAACAGATGCTGATTCAACAGTTGGGGAATCTAAAAATAAAATAAATTATATATAGCCTGACAAGTTCCTTTTTAGCCCTCGCCATGCTGCGGATTTTCAGTGGAACAAATTTATTTAAATGGCAACGTTTTTTTTTGACAACGTACGTTGGAAGTCATTGAATGTCACCGATGTAAACAAATCGATTTTAAAATCAAAATGCCCAAGAAATTTCACCCCGATGCAAAAAACATTATTATAAATACATTCAAATGGTTGCGGCAGAAAAAGGACGAAGGATTCAGCAGCATTCCAATAAACAATGTTTTGAAATTAATTGTTGACATGACGGGTATGATATTCATAGTGCGATTGTCATGAATTGGTTAGCTTGGTACTAAATATGTATATTAATTATTAAATTTTATTTTTTTTCTCATTCAAGGCGTCTGTAGTGCTACAATTAAGAATATATACAAAAAGAATGAGCCGTTACCGCCATTGCCATCGGTACCAAAAAAAAAACAACCCAAAAAAAAGAATACAAATAGACGACTTCGACAAATGTGCCATAAGGCACAAAATTCATGAATTCTATGCTGTGCGAAAGCAAGTACCAACTCTCAAAAGTCTGCTTATCGAATTCAAAAAAAGATATTGATTTTACCGGTAGTAGGGAGTACTTGCGATTGCTATTGCATAGTATGGGGTTCAAATACAAAAAGTGCAGAAACCAACGGTACATATTGAAGGAGCGTTCGGATATTGTGGTTTGGCGGGAAAGTTATTTAGACGAAATAAAAGAAGCAAGGGACAAAAATATACCTCTTGTTTATTTAGATGAGACTTACATCCATACTTCTCTTAACCACGCAAAATGCTCGCAAAGCGAAAATGAACCCGGTGTGTCGAAATCCGTTTCAACCGGCAAACGATATATTATAGTTCATGCCGGCGGACCATCGGGATTTGTTCCCAATGCACTCCTAATATATAATGACTAGCGACCCGCCCTCGCTTCGCTTCGGTTTATGTGAGTTTTCTGTAATACCCGTACGTAAAACAAAGTTTATTATACATGAAAACCTTCCTCTTGAATCACTCTATCTATTAAAAAAAACCGCATCAAAATCCGTTGCGTAGTTTTAAAGATCTAAGCATACATAGGGACAGACAGCGGGAAGCGACTTTGTTTTATAATATGTAGTGATAGTGATAGTGATAAGGAAAAGAAAGCCGATTATCATGACTCCATGAACAGGAACAATTTTAAGAAATGGGTTTTGCAGAGATTAATTCCCAATCTCAGTGAACCCACGTGTGTTATAATGGATAATGCCCGGTACCATTCTTTCCAAATTAACAAAGCTCCAATATCTGGCGATAGTGACGTCATTGCTGAGTGGCTGCGTTTAAATAACATCTCATTTCCCCAAAATGCAACTAAAGATAAATTGGTCACAATTTTGAGACGTCATAAACCCGAGCCAGTATACGAAATAGATACGATTCTCTCAAATCATGGTCACAAGGTGATAAGGTTACCGCCCTATCACTGTGATTTAAATCCCATCGAGATGATTTGGGGCATCATGAAAGCAAAAGTGGCAACTAAAAATGTTTCCATCACGAATGATGCCTTCCGAACGAATGATGCTCGTTGAAGATAGTTTTCAGGTATTTACATTTATCAATGAATTTTATTGAACAGTTAAAAATATAGCTTACTTTTACACTTCGTTATTACTTAGGAAGTGACTATAGAAAATTGGAGTAAATGCTGCGAACACGTAAAAAAAATAGAAGACGGATAGGACAAAAGGTCCTATAATCGAATCACAGACCGAAAGATTTATAATCGAGGTTGGTGGTCCTGAAAGTGACTCTTCAACGGACGAAAGTGAAAATACATCGGAGCCAGAATCTGATGAATATATGGATGTCGAATATTTAGAATCGGATTTTGACGGATAGGTAATTATTCATATTTAATTATCAACTAGACATGCTCTTCCGATTACATGAAAACATAGTTTCACAATCTACAAGTACTTAATTGTATATCTCACTCGTTCTTGCACGATGCCAATACTCACTGTCCCGACTATTCATGACGTACACGTATAATTGCCATATGTAAGCTGTTTGTAGCGACACTACATCAGGGCTAAATAGGAACTTGTCATGCTTTACATTAACTACAACTACAAATACTATAACTAAAATTAAAATTTACAACTCAATATTAAAATCAATAATATACTTAGCTAAAATATATACAAAGGAAGTATTTACAAAAGTGAGGACGTAACTAAAGCTAGCTGGGCTAGAGATGAAATCAGGAAGAAAGTTATATAGGGAAACTGGAATATTGGAACTATTGAAAAAAATATGATATGATATGAAAAATATGTTCCCCGTGTGGTAGCCGCATTAGAATAGTGCCACTCCGTTATCTTTCCGTGGATGTCGTAAAAGCCGACTAAGGTAATAAAGGCGTGTAGTAATGTTAGGCGATGGGCTTGCAACCTGTCACTAATACACTGGTAAACATCTTCGCCTAAGTGTGCAAAATGTGGTTACAGAATTATCAAAAAGTTTTTATAGTTGTTGGAAATGCTGTAGCTCTGCCTACCCCACTCTGGGAATAAAGGCGTGAGTTTATGTATGTGTATGTATGTATGTATGATCTGGGGTTCCCTCCTCGAGACCACACTCGATACAAGCTATTATTTTATAGGCAATAGGCGCCTAGACGCTCGGCGAATTCATAACACTCATAATCATAACTACACATCGCTAACTCGTGGCATTTAGGTAGCACTTGGCAGATTAGTGATGACTTGATGAGACAAGTTTTCTAAGTGTCTTTTCAGATAAGATAAAATAAGAAACATGCGGTCTAAAGATAATGACGATGTAGGTTTGATCACTAGTTTAAAAACATCAATGTCATTGTCAATGATAGGTATTGTCATTCATTTACTTACTCGTAATAATTTACTTAATTACAAACATTGTTGCGATTGTTTTTTTCCAAATAATGGACGAAATCATTAGAGAGCATCCAGAACTCATACTACAAGGTGACAAAGTAATTTTTTTATTACACAATATAGATTTCCTCAATTAGAAGACGTAGGCTGACTTGTAAAAATTTACAACAAATATTAATTGTTTAATACGAAGTCATATATTAAATGATTTAAAATACTTTTTTTCTAATTGGTTTATTTTTCTCGACTCGTACAGGAAGAACATTGTCACATCACTAGTCTGTTAGAAACTGTCAAGTGCTACCTAAATGCCACGAGTTAGCGATGTGTAATCATAATTCATAACTAACAAGGAAAAGTACCAAACTGTCCAGGTCCGATTTGGTAAAATTTAATATATGTTAGAGAGTAGTCTAAAATAACTGACACGTATTTTTTTTAGCTGCCAAAAATCAACCTGTTCGGAGAAAATCTTCTCGAACTACTACTTTTTTTTTTTGCTATTTTCCTACAGGTTTGATTATTATGTTTAAGAACATGAAAAAATAGTGAGCACGTGTTTTGTTATAGGTATTGACTTAAACTCATGTTTAAAAAAATACCCTTCAAAGTTATATATTTCTCATCGAAGATTATAGCCATTATAGATCTACCAGAATCTCATGAAAAAGTTTTTGCATAACATAGGTTTACATTTGAAGTTTTTTTACCTCAAAATCAAGACAGAGAACACACTAACCATTTTTTTTTTTTCAAACCAAAGAAGACATTTAACACGCGCACTACTTTAACTTTCTTAATAGTAGGGGAGCCCAAAAGGGGATGTCGGGATTTACTCCAGCGCGGCAAATGAATATACAGGGGAATACCTTGTACCCGCTTAAGTACTTCCACCAAATATGAGCCCCTTATAACATATGGCCGATTATGGCCGCCCGTCAAGAATAAACGATCAGATTAGTAAAAAAAAAATTGATCATCTGAAATTCTCAAGCGCGTCAAATTCAGGTAGGGTGAGTTAGTTAAATGCTAAAACGTGTATATTCCACTAATCTGACAATTTGAGAGTGACGTAAAGAAGGGGGAGGGCTACAAAGTTGTAAAAATAAATACGTCATTTCGACATTCTCAAGCGTTGCTAAAATTGTTTTGTATTTTGAAGGGAACCATTCAAGGATTACAAAAAATATTATATCTGACGATTTCCACATAAAAAATCATCGATAAAGTTTAATGTGTGCAGCTACGTGATGCATATATGCTATGCTTTAATTGAAGATGTATATCAGATTTTTGGTATTTGTAATTTTGGCTGCAAGAGGAGGGGGACACTTGACACAAACAAAAATTAGCGCTTTAGATCTTAATATTTCATAAACGGATCCCTTAGTCAAAAAGCTGTTCTATTAAACAAGAAAGACCTATCCAACGACGTCGCGGCGCCGTAAAATCGGTCCGCTTTTAACCCCCTAAAACCTCTTTATCTCAAAAACCTATTTTGATATAACATTAAACCACCGCTAAAAAACCTGCTTTCAAATTAAAAAAACTGCATCGAAATCGGCTCATCCGTTTAAGAGCTACGGTGCCACAGACAGACAGACACACGCACGCACGCCCTCGATTTTGCGTCGGGGGTTAAAAAATACATGTTTGTGTGGAATGGTAAGTAGTTGCTATCAAAGTCACCCCGAAAATCAAGGTAACTCCGGTTTACGGTTTCGTTTAATTAACGATCATACTACGCCCAAGAGAATTAATTTTATAGGTAATAGAGTGGTCATTGGCAATATTCTCATTTCCCATACAAAAACTTTGATCGTAAGTATCAGTAATGCCATCTAGCGTTGAATAGCAAAATGCGCATTAAAATAATTAGAACAAGTATTTCAGCTATTGCACGGTAGGTGACGCTAATTTAGGTGTAACCAATTCCATATTTAGATATTAATACTACCAAAAAAGGTTTATTTCAAAATCGAGACGTCGTCTGCGTCTGCGGATAACTACTTTTTCGTTTTTTCATTGACTTGCGATTATATGATTAACTCTAATTGTATTTGCATACATTTTTTAAGTAACTAAAAGTTATTTTATTACTGTTAAATAAGTTATAAAAAATATCGATGAAAAAAACATAAATATAAATGTTAAAATCTCAGACATTAATATAGTATAATTATTAATGTCTTTGCTTAATATACATCTCCCTATCTGAGCAATGGTACATCTACTGGACAACAGAGGGCGCTTACAACAACATAGAGATTATCTAGACCCATCTTTAAAATAAATAAATAAAATCGATTAATTAAATAAATGCACAAAATGCATACGAAGACAAACTAAAATCGCTTCCAGTGGTTTCTTTGTAACGTGATTTGCAATAGTGCAATGCGCAATTACGAATGTTCTGGAAATGCCTTATTTCACCTAACAACAGATACGACCTTACATAAGGGCGTGTCAATGTTTATGCTACGTACGACACAGGTCCATTGACGTAGTTCTTTTTTCAAATTACGTTTCTTCCACAGGGTTAATATGCATCACTTTCACCCTTCTTTCAACCCACTTCTAAAAAAAAAGATTCGCTTAGAGAGAATAAGACATGAAAAACAAAACACATATTTCTTTCACGATAATGATAACTTAACTCAAGTTCTTGCTTAAGTAGATTTTGGAGAAGCTCAAGTTGTTATTTTCAAGAGGAAGCGCATTCCAGAGATCGATTGCCTGAAGAGCAAAAGAAACGGACATATGGTCTTATTTATTTTAGAACATTTTTCATAGTGAAGTCTGTAAAAACGGAATTTGATTTGGGCCTTTCGAGGAACCTAACCTAAACCTGGTTTGGTGAAGAGTTCACTCCTCTACGCTCCCGCCTTAGCCTTCTTAACCTGACCTGACAGAGTAGGATTTGCATTAAATAAATAAATAATAAATATCAGGGGACAATGTCACACCAATTGACCTAGTCCCAAACTAAGCTCTAGGCTTGTACTATGGGTACTAGACAACGATATAAATACTTATATAGAGAAATATATACTTAAATACATAGAAAACATCCATGACTCGGGAACAAATATTTGCGCTCATCACACAAATATCTGCCCTTACCGGGATTTGAACCTAGGACCTCTAGCTTCGTAGGCAGGGTCACTACCAACTAGGCTATCGCGTCGTCAAGGTGACAAAGTAATTTTTTTATTGAACAGGCATTGAACAGACTTGCTTTACTGAAACAATGTTATGAAGTTTGGGTGCATGGGAGGTCGCCATACTAGCGTGTGGACATGTGCTTATATTTTTCATATCTTATTCTGCGTGTGACAGATGTCATTGGGCAAATTTAGTGCTGCAGATAATAAAAATCGTTTTTTTTTTTTCGATTACCTATCGATAATGTTTGTAAAAGAAATTATAATGTAGACATTTCTAGCAATAGATGGGAGGAGTTTGCAAGTCACAAACCGGAATGGCGTCGGAAAATTCACACAAAGATGAACGCATTCGAATAAAAGCGTCTTGAAGACCTTGATGCAAATCCCCAAGCACGGAAGACTCAACCTAAAGTCTGTTTCTCTTCAGACTGCCAATTACAATAAAAAGCAGTGTACAATAGTAGTCTTTGATAAAAAGTACGCCTGGCAGTAATTGTCTTTAGATAGAGGATGAAATAGTGAGGAGAATACTTTTACCTCTAATTAGTTTATTAAAAAGGTTGAATATATATTCCTCGTATCGTATTATTATGCTGGGTGCGACAGAGACCAAAAACATCTCTTATCAATCCAATCTATCAACCATCACTTCATTTTCATGTCAAATATATTTCGAAAAAGTAAAATGTATATGACAGGCTTCAGTCAGTGTCATGGTAGTTTAACTGAAAGTGTTTTACATCAAAAAATACAGGATTAAATATAGATTATTACCTCGAAATAAACATGAAGACAATGAAGACATGTCCAACCTTCAAAAGTACGCGAATATGGAGTAATAATGGTAAATTGACATTGAATTTTGTTTACATGAGTGACCTAATGAATAGAAACAGACTTTAAGCCTATAACTACACCTCTAACTCGACCGGCCAAATCTGCACATCTTGTAACCGCACGTCTTAAGCGAAATTCGCTTTTGCCACCCACATTAGAGCACATCACCCGGACTAGACCTATTGCAGGATTCGCCGTTACCGGACACGGTACGGAGGATGATGATGACAATGGATTTAGTATTCTGTTATTTATTTAACCATTATTGGAAAAAAAAAGTAGATTTGGAAAGGATAGATGAAAGAAGATTGACGAAAGAGATATACAGATCGAAAGTGAGTGGACGGGTCGGAAGAGGCCGCCCTTGGCGTACTTTTTCGAGTCAAATCGGAGAAATACTGGAAAAGGGCCGAATCTTAAGTACCCGAAACCGACGTGCGTGCATGACTCGATTTCGAAGAAGCGAAAGAAATTTGTCAAGATCGTAGCAAAAGGAAAAAAGTGGTCTCTGCCTACCCCTCTGGGAAACAGGCGTGATTTAATGTATGTATGTACATTTGGCGAACTTTATGCCTAATGGCATTCTCTACCAGTCAACCAAATAATCATACAGAATCTAACAAAAGAGGTGGACAGAAAAAGAAAGACAGAAAACAAAGCAAAGAACATAATTTACAAAATAATAATTTGATAATAATACATATCAGAGGAAAACAATATCACACGAACTAAGCTCTAGGTTTGTACTATGGGTACTAGACAACGATATAAACACTTATATAGAGAAATATATACTTAAATACATAGAAAGCATCCATGACTCAGTAACAAATCGCTGCTTAAATACAAAAGCGCCACAAAACAAAAACAGACATAGTTTGATTTAAAACTTAAAGTATATTCTGAATTTAAATGCAACACAAACACATTTTGATTTGTGGCCCTTTAGTATTTAAGCAACGAAATATTCGTGCTCATCAGTCATCACAAAAATATCTGCTCTTGCCGCTGAGTGTACTAAACCGACGCATATTAAATCAAAATATCTGCGAATCGTAGGCGAAACGAAAATTGGAGATGAATCACGGGAAATCGATAGGAACCCACATCCGCCTCACCTTTAGTTACGCCCCCACAAGGGGGTTGCTACGTCTACAGGAGGGGCCGCCGTTGCCAGCCAGGCAATTATAATTTGGTATTGCCCTTGATTTTTAAAAGCTTTAATCTACGCACATATCATAAGTCCTCTATTATGCGTTCAAAACCCGTAGGTAATGACCAGCATTATTACAACCAATTTTACTATGAGAACTTTCTTGTCTGTGGTATAAGGTAAAATCTGTACTGTAATGTTATGTTATAACAGTATAGATTTTGGTAAGTTTAAATTTGGAACAGCTGTCAAAACTCAAGAGGGTCCCTATTGTAGTATTCATAGATATTAAAACAGTTATGGACTCGTAACGTCAATTCAGTAAGTTTTTTTTTAATTGTTGCAAACTACTTTTATTTAAATTCCAATGTATGTATGTAAGGGTCAAATCTTGTAAGTTAAATTTGGATTGAAACTGAAAATTGCCATACGCCTTGAGTTCTGATGACAATACAATAATATAGTACCATCGAGCTGATCGATGATGGAGTCTCACGAGTGGCCATAGGAACTCCTAAATTACACATGATAAACCCATCGTGTTAGGGCTTGTTAAAATCGTCTTGACAAGTAGATGACGAATGTGCAAAAAAAGTACAGTCGGCAATAATGTTTTTTTTTCCCAAACTTATATAGGGCAAGTGTTCTCATGTGGACACTTTCCAGTTTTTGAGTTATCATAATTATTTAAAAAAAAACTGTAATTTTATTTTTAAACATATTTATTGTTTTTATTATATAATTAAATGCTCATCAAATATAACAGTCATTAGTTTTCTTAGGTGTTTCCTTAAAAAAGTTATAATTATATTTTAAAAAACTCTCTTTTTGTCCATGGGTAAAACCTTAGCGTGTACCTTTGGACGGCATAAATGTACTTGTGGACAGCAACATACCTATGGACATAAATCAACAATATAGCTTCTAACAGCATAAAATAAAGTTAACAAAATGCGTAATTACTTAAAAACTATGATTGCCGTCGTTCCGCAAGTTCTAATAATTTTTCTACTTGCTTGCATTACAATATAGCCCCAAGCAAGTTAGCTTTCAAGCGGATGCTTCATAAGCATCTGCTGGAACAAGCGCAGTCGTAAATCGATTTAACACACATCGCCTTATCTGTTTATATATTATGTATATTATTATATTTATTTAAGTATGAGTATATGCTTATTAGTCATCTGTATTTACGTATATTTATATTTTATACACCCGTATCTTGTATATATTTTATTGAAACAGTTTTTTTTCAACACTTTTTTCTTCGCACCGACCTTAGTTTTTTTTTGTTTTGCCTACTGGTTGACTGGTAGAGAATGCCATTGGGCATTAAGTCCGTAAATTAATATTCCCTATATAAATCTTTGGCTGAATCATCCGAACCATCATCATCTGAATTGTCCTGTAACACATAGCGGTTGTAAATTATCCAAAGTATGTGGTGGTAAGGTCAAAAGAACAATGCCATTTTTACTACGCGGCACTGAAAATAAAGCAAACAAAGATAAATTTCCAACCGTCCAATTTTAAACATACGATGCTGTACCTATGGGCAGTCCATAGGTACAATCATGAAGTAGTCCACAGGTACAAATTCGACATTTTAAAAGTAAACGGTCATCACTCCCACCAAAAACTGTTGAAGATCAACCAAAAACCTCACAAAACAACGAAGGATTCTCAAACTCAATGCTACGAATGCAAACGAAATCATAAATGACAAAAAACTCAAGTTAAATATTTAAGATCAAAACAAGCAAAAAAAACTTACTTTTTACGACGAAAACTTTGCACGGTCACTAATGACACAATTTCTGACATCTATCAAAATGACGATTAGCTAGTGTTGCTATTTGAAATAAACACTTTACGGGCGCGTTCACTATATAAGTCTAAGGTTTGTATTTTTTTTTTTAAATCTATGGTGTCCACTGGTACAGCCGTCCACAGGTAGAGCACTTGCCCTAGGTATGTATTCAAAATGGTGAGTGAAGTCTTTTAACCCTTTGAACGCCAAGAACCGACGCCATCGACCCATATAGTGGTCACAAATACAGTGCAAGATAGACCCGAGTATTTGTGACGCAAGGTTGACATTAGCTGTGGTTTTCAGCTGTCATTGGCGTCTGAGGACGACGTTTGTATCAAGTGAAAGGCGTTAAAAGGGTTAAAAACTTCGAATTTCAAACAGGAAACCTGTATTTATTAACACACTAGCGACCCGCCCTCGCTTCGCTTCGGTTTATATGAGTTTTCCGTAACACCCGATCATAAAAAAATCATTTATTTTACATGTAAACCTTCCTTTTGATTCCCTCTATCTATTAAAAAAAACCGCATCGAAATCCGTTGCGTAGTTTTAAAGATCTAAGCATACATAGGGACAGACAGCGGAAAGCGACTTTGTTTTATACTATGTAGTGATGAATGCTTTCATTCGTGGCAGGTGTTGTGGAACGCCGTCAATTAGGTACTTGCAGAATATTTTATGATTTAATTTTTACTTCCGATTCAACTGATACAATCTGTCGGTTCCCAGAGTGAATCTATGTAGGTACAGACAACAAATGAATTTTGATAATAAACTTTTGAACCTTATCCGGGTCATCTTATCAGGGTCATACACAGATTTAGGTTCCCGTCTTTCCTGTGGACATATCCGAAGTTAACGTGTTTAAGGCCAAATTTTATGTCTGAACCCACATCCGCATAAACATCGTCACGTCTACTTTAGTCCTATCAAATAAAAACATAACGTATATGCACACAAGCCCTTAACTATTGACCACAGGAGAGACAACTTTTGTTTTTGTGATTGTGTATGACCCATCAATATGTTGAAAAAGTGGATACATCTCTTTGTTTTTGTCGACTGTACAAAAATAGTGCTGCAGTCATTAGTTTTTAACGAAATTCCTCTGGCTTTTGTTTATGAATCAGTTTAAATCTATAGGTGTTATACAAAGCTTACTTATATCTAGAACTCCTAAAAATAAAAAAGGTTAATACATAAAATGTGTTCTTTATTTGTATATTAGTATTGTAACGGACCCAATTATAACATCCAAGTAAAACAATAATTTATTTTTGTTTGCGTATTCGCTTGGCCAGCCCAGAAAGTTAATACTAGTAATTTCTAGTCGTTGTAACTATGTTTTTCCTCCGCATATTCCTTTTTACAAGCTTTTTTTTAACTTGCAAATTATGTAAGTATGTAAGGGTAAAATCTTGCAAGTTAAGTTTGACCCACTTCCCACTTCTGATGACAATACAATAATATAGTAACATCGAGCGGATCTGATGATGGAGACTCAGGGTGGCCATAGGAACTCCTAAATCACACATGATAAACCCGTCGTGTTAGGGCTTGTTAGAATAGTCTTGATAAGTAGATGACGACTGTGCAAAAAAAGTACAGTTAGCAGCAAAAGCTTGTCACAAAGATGAAATTTTTGACCAAAACTTATAATAACTTAAATTAAAATCAAAAATATGTATATCCGCAAAATGGCTCGAGCAGATTACCAAAATTAACATAAACAATAACAAAATAATGTTACATTTATGACCAATCGCAACTGCATGCTCAATTATATCGTGTGGGGATGTCTTCAGCGATACTGCAGTAGATCTAGTAAATAATCCTTTCCCATCGTTTTTTGTCTTCTGAAGTTCGTATTTATCTTGTTTTTGCAATAAGCTTCAATACCAATCAGTAAGCCAACTGAGAAAGCAAGATAAGAGAATAATTTATTTGTTTATATGAGTTACGGAGTGAAAAGATCCCGACTATACTGCCCTCCTAAATAATGACGCAAGCGCAATTTGATAGTCAAAGTAAATTCAACCCACTTTCTTAAGAAATAAGGTCACTATACATACGCGGTTCTATGAGACATACGCCCTTTTTTCCAAGCAATTTAGTTTCAATGAGATGATGGCAGCAAATAAGACACAGTTCGCAAAATAGCCTCAAATACACAGAGTGACAGATACTTAATACTAAGGGGTACAAATCTCTGACAAATTGGTCTAGTCCCAAACTAAGCTCTAGGCTTGTACTATGGGTACTAGACAACGACAAACATACATAAATACTCGTACATTCTTAAATACAACGGAAATATCCAAGACTCAACAAATACTCGACGCTCATCACACAAATATCTTCCCTAACCGGGATTTGAAGCCGGGACTGCTAGCTTCCAAGGCAGGGTCACTACCAACCATATAGGCCAACGTTTCGTCAAAAAAAAAGTATTAAGTCTTTTTTCTCATGCCCTTTGACCCCGCCGCAGTAATAAAAAAGAAAGCAGTTAACTGCACAGTAATAATATCTAAAATTATTTTAACGCTGTTACCAACAGAGTAGCTATAGAATGCATTACGTACAATGCAATTATCCACCCTCTTTGGTACGATGACGCAGCCAAAGGCCCAAGCAAACATATGTTACGCTAACAAGCGTTTCTATTCGTTTCGTTTTTAAACCAATCGCGTACGGTCCCATGCAGTAGATCACGTTTTTTTTTATGGCATAGAGAAGACAAACGAGCACACAGGCCACCTGATGGTAAGTGGAAACTGTGACCCATAGACATTCACATTCACAATGGGTCACAGTTTCCACTTACCATCAGGTGGCCTGTGTGCTCGTTTGTCTTCTCTATGCCATAAAAAAAAACGTGATCTACTGCATGGGACCGTATTATATTCGCATGTAAAAATAAATCCTGGATAAATCCGGCACTCTCGAATTTACATACTGGTCAGAAACTGACAGATGTTTGGTCCACGTGTACCTATTATACATATTGAAAAACAAGACCATAATGGACCCGCTGTCGAAATGCTCCCTGAGCCCCCACTCACTTTAGTACTCTTAACAATGTAGTGTTAGCGCTTTAAAAGCGTTCTCTTGTTACTAACATGGGGTGGCGTAATGTTATTTTCTTGTAGGGGACGCAAACAAAACGAGTAAGGCCCGTACTTAAATTGAACCCAGGTTAAATTATAAAAGAATGTCATACTCATATAAGAACTGTCAATTTTACGTACAAGCCGGCCTTAAACAAGTATTCATCGTTTGACACATTAGCTTAGTTGGTAGCGACTTCCTTCGAACCATCGGCCCCTACTTTCAGAGTTCAAAACTTGTACACAGCTGAATGGATAATGTATCGAACCTAACCATGAAACTAGGAACAAACTAGGTTTCTTCCTTGTTAGACCCAGCGGGGAACAGGATGTACATAACAAAGGCAAGTTAATTTGACCTGTGTCGAATAAGATTTATTTTATCTTCATAAAGTGAAAATGGCATTAACGAGCAAACGTAATTGAACTTTATTGCCTTAATGGTAAGTCCCACAAAATACACCCTGGTTTTATGGTGGGCCTTACGGGGTTAAAAGAATCGCGTCCGAATAGATCCCTCGAGCTACAATGCTACTACAATAATATAAAAGTTATAATGTAATGACATAGCAACATCGCTTAGCATATGTTGGCATAGATGAGCGTTAAAATATACAAAACAATATAGAACGCGAGTGCGACATGTCTAATACTACTTGCAAAAAAATATATAGAAAAAAAAAATAACGCCTTACGTCAAAAACAAAATGTGTCGCTCACACGCCAAACATGTTTGCTATGCTATGCAAATTACAACTTAATTCATACGAAACAAAGTCCCTTTTGATCTTTTAACTTGGCGTTCAAATGCTTCAATAATATTTAACTTATTAATCTTATTATCTATTAAATAAAATAAATAAAACTAAAATAGATCAAAGTACCTTCGTGGCATATAGTGCTTAAGATGCTGGCAGCATTTTCTCCTTGAATAGTAGGCGATCGCACACAACGCCGCGGTACAGTCGGCTAAAAATGTGCTCTACCACCCTACGGTTGAAGTTCATTTGCATGTCATGATACAACAAGTTCGTTATTCCCTTGCAATAATATTATGACAGTGACAAGTGTTAACCTTAGCGATAATAAGATCTCACGGAATCGTTTTTCAAAACTGGTAGACCACATTCTGGCCGACCGTACCAGATCAGCACCGCCTCTATTCAAATTGAAACAATAAAAAGTGAGCTGTGACTCGTGTTAGTACGATACATTAAAAGTAAAAACAGATGCCGGGGCGCTGATAAATGCTTGAAAAATGAACACAGATCAAAGCTCACTTTTCAGTGTATCACTTGGAGCTGGGGCGGTGCTGTTCTGTTGCCGGGGCGCTGTAGTGTCCGATGACCACAATACGTTGAGCGAAACTACCAGCTTGGTCAGCCATCTCATCGACCATGCGATTGGATAACTGGGAAAAAAACTGGGCAGTTGAAATAAAATATACTGTGTGTAATATGACAATCGCAACGAGCCGCATATAATTAATTATATTTACTTCTCGAACAGTATGCATTGCATTCTATGTCGAGATGAATTTCAAATCGAAAGAAGCAAGATCAAATCGAAATTATAAGACAAAATACGATGTCGTTTGATTATTGACTACTTCTGTAGCAAAGCATCTGATTGAATAGTTGTGTGGGCACATTTCTCGCTGTCTCTTTGCACTCACTATTTCGAAAGTCCGGTCCCAGCGTTTATTGATAAAGCTTTACCAACGTCACCTTGGCGCTTCATTTTCGTTTTAAATAGAATATACAAATGAATAAACGGCTCTGAATAAAACCTTTGTTACATCCCCTGACGCTCGTACTCCGCATTTTCCGTTATTAGTTGGGCGGCGGCGGGTGGTCAGTAACCTATACTACCACCCCATACCTAGTGCTCTTTAATTCGGGCAGCTCCCTCATGCAGCCATAACGCTCGCATGCACACCCTCATTGATAGACAGCTGCCAGGCTTCCGAATATATTAATAATGATACATTACACTAAGCTTGAAGGGGGCTTGGTTGCTAAATAAATTGCAACCCTATTTTCAACCTATGTTATTAAAAGTTCCTCAACTTTGAACCCTATGAATACTATCAATAAAACACTGTTATTATATTACCAACGACATTACTTTTGAATAACATGGAATTAAATGTCGCTCTTTGATGTTTTGGAGAGAGTTAATAATGCCGTTCGAGTAAAGAGTTAGGACATTAATAGTGTGGGCTTTAAACAGGGTCCTATTATTAGCAAACTCGGACATCAGGAGCCCGTTCGCACGTGTGTCGAAACGATGTTTTCAACGAATAAGTTATAAATATGCACAACTATTGAATCAAAAATGATCGTTCAAAATCGCAGGGATTCGACGCGTTGTCAGGTTTGAAATAGAACTATACAGGATTTTGTTTCTAATCATGTTTTGACATTTAACAGTGTTAAGAAAATATGACCAAGTTTAATGTATCCTAATAACAGACTCATATTACATATGTTTATTGCGATTCAGATCGCGGAACACTACCGACTTTATTATCCAATCGTCTTAACCTTCGGGGTTACACGTTTGAAATCTTCATATAGGATGATCCGCGGATCTCCACTTACCTTCGGACGGCCTGCGCTCAGCATTCTCCTTGCTAAAGAAAATACCTAACTGGAAAGGACACACGGAGGATAACTACTGTAAATACTTAATATCATAGTCCTCAGAGTAATTAGCTTCTCGAGTTGACAAATGGCCCCAGTTTCCTTGGGGTGGCCTGTATACTAGTAATGGTAAGCCCCTCCGTGTTCTCTATAATTTGCCTTTTAAAATAGGAACACCGAACACAACGCAACGCTGTTACAAAATAACGAACCACGTGTATCAACGCATCGTGTAGCATGTCGATCTAATTTATAACAGCGACGATGACGGAACGCACAGGTAGCGCTCGTGTGGCATCTGTGTAACTGTAACCGTAGCAGTTGCAGTAACGAATTTCTAGTTGAGAACAGGCTCGCAGCGGCATACACATCATATTTTTTGTTTTTGGAACCTATCAGACTTTTTTGAAGAGTAACCGCAACGTTAGACGCTATTTTGTGGGACAATGCTGAAATTCCATAACCACTTGAGAGTCCAGAGCTGCGCGGTATTGTAATCAGAAATTCTTTAACTTCGAACCGTTTGGATATTGTTGACAATTATTTTTGATTTTACTGACCGCATCGGGTTCGCTACAGTATCACTGGACTATCAATTGGAGAAACACAAATAATACAGTTTCATTTATAGTTTATATAAAACGAGAGCTCAGAATCGTTTATATATGTAATCATAAATAATTACACATCGCTAACTCGTGGCATTTAGGTAGCACTTGACAGTTTCTAACAGACTAGTGATGTGACAATGTTCTTCCTGTACGAGTCGAGAGAAGGAAACCAATTAGAAAAAAAGTATTTTAAATCATTTAACATATGACATTCGTAATAAACAATTAATATTTGTTGTAAATTTTTACAAGTTAGCCTACGTCTTCTAATTGAGGAAATCCATATGGTGTAATAAAAAAATTACCTTTTCACCTTGTAGTAGGAATTCTGGATGCTCTCTAATGATTTCGTCCATTATTTGGAAAAAACCAATCGCAACAATGTTTGTAATAAATTATTACGAGTACCTAAGTAAATGAATGACAATACCTATCATTGACATTGACATGGATGTTTTTAAACTAGTGATCAAACCTACATCGTCATTATCTTTAGACCGCATGTTTCTTATTTTATCTTATCTGAAAAGACACTTAGAAAACTTGTCTCATCCATCACTAATCTGTCAAGTGCTACCTAAACACGAGTTAGCGATGTGTATAAATAATATTACACTATTATAATAAGCGGGACAGCCGCAACGAGATTCTGCAGATGATGGAGGACATAATGAACTCTGCCGTTCTGAGGCACCCCTAAGACTCGTACGTGACCTTCCTTCATTTAATACGATCTGCTTTTGTAACATAATTGACAACCGGTTTTTTTTGTAAGGGGCTACCTACCATGGCCAGATGACCTTCGAGTTGAAGCTCTAAACAAGTCACTGATATCGAGAATTATGCTATGAAAGTTTTTAACTCTTTTTTTGCTTCACTTTAAAAAAAACCTTCATTTATTAGATAATATTAATTAATATTTAGATGTAGTTTCAGTTAAGATGAAAAAGTTATATCCAAATTTGTGATTTTATAAATTTATAAAAAAAATAACCATGGTTTATTTTGAAATTTTGTTCGGTTGAATCAAAGATGAATATGGATGATTATAACACATTTTTTTCATAAATTTACATTCAGTTTTGACTGAGTTATGAGAACTTGAACTTCATCAAAAACGTCTGTGATGGGCATGGTAGCCCCTTAATGTGAACTGGTTAAAATCATTCTTACAGGTATGTCTCAAAAGCATACTATTTTTATTTTCTTACTATTTACTGAGTTTTTTTTTTACTATTATCTTTAAACTATTTGTATGACAAATGTGTGCCACTCACTCATTCAGATGAATGAATGTGTTCAGTCACATATAACCAGGAGTTCAGAAACTGAAAAGGTTTGCTCCAGCGAAGGAATGGCCTTCAAGTAAAAATAGATTTAATTTATAGATATACTGCCATTCCAAGTTCTCGCTAAATAAACGTAAATTATCAAATCGCGATTAGAATAGGATAGGACACATGTCGTTTTTGAGTAAATACATGATAATGAAAATGCTGTAATTTAAGTTTAATTTTTTTTTACACATCATCGTCATCAGAGCTGTCTGTATCAAAACCAGGAACCTAATATGGCAGCGATTATCGCGTGACAAAATGTAGATAAGACACCCGTCACTTCCTGACACGTACGAGTACAATAAGTACGAGAGTGACGGATGCTTTATACACATTTTGTCACGCGATAAACGCAACCATACTAGACCCGCAGGTAATGATTTATCAAATATGATTAAATATTTTTTATAAAAGAAATTACACAACATTTACCAAGAATAAAGTGTGACTGGTAAAGCATACGAGTACTTTGTAAATCTATAAGTGTCTGCACTTATAGTATGAAGATGACATGATTGACTTATGATCATAATTATGAATTATAAATCGTCGATGATACTGGTAACTCGCGTAACTAACGAATTTTGAAAGGAGCAAAATGCACCGTACTTACTTAATAAGTAAGGTGCATTTTGCCCCATGTTAAAAATGATACTTACACGGTTCTGCAGTTTCACCAACGAAATCCTGTTGTACCAACGATACTCTCGAATCTTATCTATTCGCGGTTTGATAATACAAAAATCGCAATAAAAAATAAACTTACTCTGTAAAGCGATCACGTCGAGGAGGTTCGTCGCAGACATGTGGTTGTGATACACCATTCTGTGCTCCTCCTTCGGTACCTCCGGCCTCCGCTCGGGGGCAGGCGAAGCAGCCATCGGTTGAGTTGGCGGGAGGGGCGCGCCCTGAGCGAACTTCCGTTGAACCAACCTGAAGCCAGCGGCATTTCTGAAAAAAAAAGTTTCCAGTAAATACAATGTTCAATACATGTTTGCTAGCACATTTAACCGTAGTTTGTAGTGACCTTGCCTTTGAAGCTAGCGGTTCCGGTTTCAAACCCCGGTAAGACCAGCCCCCTATTTCACCATCGCGACAATGACAGGTGACAGGTGACAATTCGGTATACATTGCAAAGTTAACGAGCTTACACATCAGTGGGATTCATATCAGCTGTGCCGTGTACATTGAAATGTTGTGAAATGGGCTGATATTTGAGTGATGAGCGCGAGTATTTAATCCTAAATCTTGGATGATTTCTATGTATTAAAGTTTTTTTTCTATATAATTAAAATCGTTGTCCCCCATACCAGCTGTAGAAGCCTTGAGCTTAGTTTGGGATTAGGTCAATTTGTGTGACATTTTACCCCGATATTTAATTAAAATTAGGAATCAGAACGGGGTTTAACGCTGTTGGTATACAGTCGAACGCGGGTCGATATCGAATGGGATAATCATTGTATGTTCTAACGTATTGTTTGGTTGAAAACGGTTATAATATAACAATTGAATCTAACAACTAAAATTATAAGAGTACCTAAGAATGTGCAAAGGGCAAAGATGCCTTAGACTTGGCGATGAGTTCATAAATTAAGACCGGCACGCCGTTAATCGAACCGAAAAATAATTCTGCCCTTTATTAGCTCGAGTAAGGTACCTTCATATTTAGTCAGGAGACGCAGCCACGGGGGTTCCGGTGCTGTCGCTAAGGTGCTCACTCATAACAATAGGCTAAGTAAAGTTTTTGGAAGATATGTATTTTATATTTATTTTCGATAGTCGTCATCCTAAAGATCAAGAAATTGCGGCTCTTTTATCTTTATTTCCTCTGATATTTTAGAAATATTTTTTTTAGTTATGAAGTTGACATTTGTACACTTTAATGACCGACTAGCTTGTTGCCTTCGTACTTAATGAAAAAGAAAAAAAAACTCTTCTATATCTGTCATTGTCAAATCAAATCAAAGTAAACAAACGATTCAATACAACGGCTCTTTTCTGTTTGCTTGTGTTTCATGTGATCAGTGTTTTTAGAAATATTTTTAACGATCTCAGAACGAACTCCGGACTTTCGTTTTGCCGCTTTGCTCTAAGACCTTTGCACGATATTTGGTCTACGATTTATTTTCGAACCCTTTGGCACTTCTTTTTGGACACCGATTTCTTCCTTTCTCGACGACTCTTGCCCTGCTTTTTGATAGCCACGAGAGCACTTTTGAATTGTACACGCCACGCTATGAATTCAGGCAATCCCACACGGACTGTGGAAATGGAGTATTACAAAGATTTACTTGATTTTACTTATTTGAATTGAACTGTTTGTTTACTTTGATTTGATTTGACGTTGACAGATATAGAAGTGACAGTTTTTTTTTTCTATTTCATTAAATACGAAGGCAACAAGCTTGTCGGTCATTAAAGTTTACAAATGTCAACTTCATAACTAAAAAAAAGATTTCTAAAATATTAGAGGAAATAAAAGTAAAAGAGCCGCAGTTCCATGATCTTCAGGATGACGACTATCGAAAAAAAATATAATTTACATCTCTTCCAAAAACTTTACTTACCCAATTGTACGATCTTTTGGGGTACTTGTACTTGGTTGTAGTGTAAGCGGAAACGAGAAGCCGGTGCAGACACTCGAAGCCGTGTGCACAGACTGGACGGTTCACCCTAAGGCGTGGTAAAATGGCGGTGTCACTCTTGGACCTTAACAGCATTAAAATAAGAGTCGAATAGTGACGGAGCTTTTCATAAAGCGTTTATACATTGTACCCCTCCCAGGGACTGCCCGACGGCGCCCCTCTCTCGTGTATTATTACCTTATAGAGTCGAACCGGATTTGCCTTTAGATTTGTTAGCCGACTAAGCGCTAGGTCCTGGGTTCGATTCCCAGTGTGGGGATTTTTACGGTGTCGTTACGTAAACAAATGACGGAATCAAAGTAATAACGATTGATTCCTTTTTCGGCACATCCCTTTTTGGACATATTCCGTTTTCGGCATATTCTTGTTTCGGCACATTTTAGTAAATAAATTATACTATGAAATACTTGTGACTTTGCTTGCGTAATAAAATAAAATAATGTTTATTAGTAAAATATTATATTTTAATCAATAAAAATAAAAGACAAAAATTAAACGGTACCTACACTGATTACTAAAATAATTGGGCAACTAACTAATGATAACCAACTAGGTATCTAAATTCATATGCTTCATGGACCCGTCTTTTATAAAAGTTGGCAAAGCCTATTTAAACATTCCATTACATTTATTTTTTTATTTACAAAATCATTTACTACTGCCCGCACCTTATGAAATTTTTCCACATCTTTTATTCGCCGTAAACGTGTTTCATGAATACAAATCAAAATACGATGTCAAAACATTATTTACTACATCTGTAAAATATTACTTCAATCAATATTTATTCGGTGAGGTATTTGTAGTATTCACCATTGGAAAATATTTTATTGTATTTCTTTCTTGCATGCTATTTATATAACTTATGTCTTGAAAATAAAAATAACTATACCTAGGATTGATTTCATTTGTTGTATATAATGATTTATGCCAAAAACGGAATGTGCCGAAACAAGAATATGCCGAAAACGGAATATGTCCAAAAAGGAATGTGCCGAAAAAGGAATCAATCGTAATAACATGGCGCCGTTTTTGACGCACCGTAATAAACGCACCGTTAAGCAGCGGTGAGGACCTTTAAGTGGATGCAAATTGAGTGAATCAATTAAACAATCCTAAATTAGAACAAATGTAATTGACAAATCCTGCCTTCCCCTATATTTGCCCCCGAGTTTTATTCGAGTGGAACTGTAAGATCCCCAAATCAAACAGCGTCAGCGATGACAATTATCAACCAATCTATAAAAAAAAAAGTCATATGCGTATGGAACAAAGCCCCTCGATTGCCCATCTCGTTTGTGCTAAATCTCGTGACCATGTTTATTATGTTCGTAAAGCTTAAATGCAATTTGTTCCTTTCACAATGTCAATTACAATGCAGCATATGATTTACCGGTCCGTACCTTTGTATTTTTTAATCTTTATGCGTAAGTTAGGCCAGCTTCGGCGCGCACTGCGAGAAAGCTCAGCTGCCCGAAGCTAATTTCAAGTATCTGACTTTCGACACCTTTTACAGGAGAGCGAAAAAGAGTAAATTCTAATTTTCGCCGCATAATATACCCGAACAGTTATAAAAACGGATGTCACGGTATTTAATAGGATAAAGTTAGTTTCATACATTGTTTTTTTTTTTTTTTTTGCGCCGTATTTAATTAGAAAGGGCGGAAATAGTTTTCTGCTTAAAACGCACGTTGATAATTTTGGTGATTTTCTACGTTAAAACAAGTATCTTCAGCTCAAGTAGCAGACAGGCTACATATAAGTTGTATAAGCTGTTATACAGCTCAAATACGCTATAATATAGCTTATACAGCTCTGCAGCTAATAATATGCAACCTGTTTGTCTACTTAGGAGATTCTTGCTTTTAAGTTTTTTGCTATTAACTGATGGTTGTTGTTAGAATGACACAAGTTTTATTATTAATCATTTTATTTAACAAAATTATTCGTATTTAATTATATAATGCTAATCATAATCTAGTTAGTCTATTTTCCTCCCGCTTTTAACCGGTTTAACATCACGTATTATCTTAAAGAAAGTACTAGCTTCTTCCTGCGACTTCGCCGCGTTGTATTTGTGTTCTCGGGAACAGTGCCATTGTTGGAGATAAACAGTAGCTTATGTGTTACTACAGGATATAATATAAGCTATCTCCATTCCAAAATTCATTCAAATCTGTTTAACCGTTTTTGGGTGATTGAGTAACAAACATCTGTCAGAATTCCACGCAATAGAAAACGAGGTTTAAGTTATAATGTAAAGTAATAGCTTTTGCACGCGACTCTGTTCGCGTAGAAGCCTGCCTATTTTTTTGGGATTAAAAGTAGCTTATGTGATGTGTGATTCCAGACTATAATCTATCTCTATGTAAAATTTCATCCAAATCCGTTCAGCCGTAGTAATCCTTCATCCAACAGGTTAAAGCAATCATTTTGTGTCAAAACCGGTAATTCTGTCAATTGGTAGTCTTCTGTGTTTTCAACACAGTTGTGGTCAATTAGGCTTTCATTGGTTTTAGTTAACCGCTTTGGATCGTTCACCACTGTAGTAGACGTATCAAAATATTGTAGGTCACTGAAATCTATAGTATTGTTTTCCAGTGACCTGAAATGTTAAATTATTAATCTTTAAATAAATATACATGTGTCGATACATATACAGTTAAATAGGTTGTATGTAAACATCTTACTCCATTGTCCGTGTTTTTGACGAAAGAACATCTAAGCCCGTATCTTCCCAAAAAAAATCTTCTGGACGAATCAAGTCGTCTTCGGAGTCTGATGGAGGATTTATAATATACCAAAGCAAAAAATATTTTAAGTAACTATAAGAAATACCTTTTTATTTTATTACTCGATATCATTTATAAGAATAGTATTGAGATATAATTGTCCGCTAACAATTTTATTCGCCCCATAAGTATTTACTTCGTGTTACTAACGTTTCGACTTACCCATTATCTTTATTAAGACACATATTCACCATTCGCGTTGCCCTATGGCCAGATTGTGAATAATGTCTCTTCATTGTCACAAAGTACAACTTAAAACTTATATTTTATTTAATACTGCACTTAATCACTTCGGTACACGTCAATACATTAATTCATTTGAATTCTTGGTGAATGAAGGTATGCCATTCACTTTATATTTACAAATACCCTCCACACATTTAAATTAAGAAATACTCGTTTTTAGGTTCAAGTTTATGTCGCTTACAAACTTAATTATCAACGGTGGAACCAAGTATCTACAAAACCATTTGAATTTCAAGTATCTACTTTGAGTTGCTTGTTTTTAGGATAAAGATGATTTCAGCGTAGAATAGACGGACACAAAAAGATACTTGAATCATATAATTATTAAGAACTTGAAAAATAACAAGTTTAGAAGAAAAAGAGTGATGAGGGCGGATGCATTTATCGGGCTAGTTAAGAGATATGCAAAAAAAAAAAGGTAAAAATGGAGATACCTACTTGAAATCAGCTTAGAGCCCTTTCACACTAGCGTTTTTGCCGGCGGTTTCTCGGCGGAGCGGACACGCGACCGAAACGCTGCAGGCACGCGACCGGGACGCGGCGTGATTATAATAAGAACTGCAACACGCGGCATGCCCGCCGCCGTACCGCGGCGGTTAAAAATCGCATCGTGCACGCTGCGTGTTGCAGTTCTTATTATAATCACGCCGCGTTCCGGTCGCGTGCCTGCAGCGTTCCGGTCGCGTGTCCGCTCCGCCGAGAAACCGCCGGCAAAAACGCTAGTGTGAAAGGGCTCTTAGGGCAGCCGAGCTGCGCGTGCGCATGTTTTGTTGTGAGCAATGTTACAATAACATTGGCAACGTACTTTCGACTTGCAAAATGGTGTAAAACGCGTCTGCAGCTGCCGTTGCTTTCATGGTTATTTAAAAAGAAGTGGTGCATCCGACTGCAAATATTTGATTGATTCATTGTTGACGACACCACTAAACGGCACCCCTAGGAGTGTCGTTAACAAACATATTATGTTAACAACACTACCGGTGATTAGTGTTGTACAATATATCGAGAAAAATAAAACTAATTTTATTATGATTGATAGTCAAAGTGTAATGTGTAATAATAATAATGAATAATATTTATATTACAGTGGTTAAGCCTACTTTCCATTGTTACCCGTCCCTTGAAGGGACCACGGGGAATAAAAATCCTCGTGGTCCCTTCGAGCAATATTATGCTGCTGAATCACAGAAGAAAAAATGCATATTAGATTTATTTTTAATTATTTAAATGGATGTAGTACATAAAGATGAAACTGTGTAATGTATAAAAAGAATTGCTTGCCGCATAACGCGAACAATATCTTCTGTTTGAGCTTGGCTGAAGTCTTCGCAAACAGTTGGTGCCTCCGTCAGGTCCTCCCATGCACCAGCTGCCAAGTGCTCGAGGCACACACGAGTATTTTGTGGGATATAAAAGTTTAACTCGCATAGTAACTTCACCCTTACCATGTCGGGTATGAATAATAATGGTGTATTTGGACACCCAATAAGTAAGTAAGTACCAGCTCCTTGCACTAAAGAGCTTTTTTTTTTTTTTTTATGGCATAGAGAAGACAAACGGGCACACAGGCCACCTGATGGTAAGTGGAAACTGTGACCCATAGACATTTGCATTCACAAGACTGCCATGCAATCCTAAGACTGCAAATGCGTTGCCAACCCTGAGGACTAAGAAGGAATGCCTCTATGCTAGTCATTTCACCGGCTGTCTTATCCCCAAACCGGAACACAACAATGCGAACACTGCTGTTTGGCGGTAGGTTAATGGATAAGATGGTGGTAGCGATCCGGACGGACCCTGCATAAGGTCCTACCACCCGCAAAAGCTAAAGCTTGTACTACCTAGGAAAACATATTTCACAGCCCTGCGGTGGTGTCGTTATTAAATGATGTTTGTTAACGACACCCCTAAGGGTGCCGTTTAGTGGTGTCGTCAACAATGAATCATTTGATTATTATCCAACTGATAGTATGCATTAACAACAAGATTTTAGAGTTGTTGGTAATACTGCAGCTCTGCCTACCTCACTCTGGGAATTAAAGCGTGAAGGTAAGTATGTACATGACAACAGGGTTATTTTGAAATGGTGTTCTGACAATAATAATTAATAATGCTTATAGAGGTTTTGTCTCGATAGCATACTAGGTTTTATTTAAAGTATTATTCACTCAATGACAAAAAAAACAGTGCATTTAGTTTTAATTGTTGATAGGGTATTTGACAAGATTGAATTTAATTTGTTTTTATTTAACAACAGAGAAACATTATAAAAATACTAGGATAATATCAATCTTTTATTTATGTTTGCTATATTAACCGCCTGTTTCACAATCGACAAGTAAAGGATATTTGACGGATAAGTTTAGCCCTTTCTTTGTCGTACACTTGAAAATAGACTAGGAGAGAGACAACTTTATGTGACAGATAAATTTACTTGTCGATTGTGAAACAGGCCCTAAGATATTTAAATTCATAAAATCCAATAATAAGGACGCTGGTTGATTGTGACGTCACAAGATAGTATTCCATATAAATTCCATAGTAACGGAGCGTTTTTGATGTTTTATAAAAAGAAGCTGATTTGACTTTAGTCAAATACCGAATTGTATTATTGATGAATTCTGTAAATATTATGTCAATAAAGACTATATGTTTGAATCCACCAAATTATCATACCGAAAGTCTCAAAAGTTAAAAAGTGAAATATTTTAGCAAAAATGCTATAACTATTTTTATCTACTCTCATATCGTAAAGTTCGAATTACAAACTTCAAAACGAATTTATATTGGCATACTTTATAAACACAATACCGAAATAAATAAAAAAAAACACTTTATAACATTATTTATCTAACAAAATAATGTTATAAAGACATATTTTACCATTACGATACAAGTTAATCCAAAAATTTAATGTCACCAACGAGGTTCCATATCAATTATTTTATTATAATGGAACGCACATGCGGTTCGCGTCATTTTAACAGCATTACAAAAAGTTTTCATTCCAATTTTTACTTGTCTGTGACAGCGCCCGCTTTAACGCATGCGCGGTGATGTGCGAGGTTTTGGCGCCATTCATTGAATACGTTTTGTTGTAATGTATGAGAGTAGATAAAGTAGTGTATGAAACTGCAGATAACTAGGTATTATACAACAATTTCATAAACTACTTTTGATTGACACTAAATGCCAGGACCGAACATAAAATTCAAAAATACATACTAAACTAACTGCAAGTGGCTGATTAATTTCATCGCTAAAATTATTTTCAATAATCCTGTTTTGTTTCGGATATATTCAGTTCATTATACGATAAGGAGCATTGTGTGAAACATCAGCATAGCAAAACTGAACTGATATGATTTATATCATTTGAGTTATGTGATTAAATGCATTTTGTTTTGGTATGCAGTTTCTAAAATTACTTTATATTAATGTGTTAAAAGAAAATTAACTAATCTATATATTTCCACAACTGCTTCAAACTATTGTCATGGGCAAGGTAGAGGGGAAGAGAAGCGTTGGCAGACCCAAGATGTCATGGCTCGGGAACATAAAGACCTGGACAGGTGTCGCCACGGTTGAAGAGCTGTTCCGTTTGGCGAGAGATAGGAAGTTGAATGCAGAGCTGACTGCCAACCTCCAGTAGTGGAGAGGAATTTGAAGAAGAAGTAGAATATATTTCCAGAGTAAATATTATTTTTTTTAATTTTTGATTTAATTTTTGCTCGTTTCATAATTAAATAAAAGTTTTAGAATGTGGCAGTAAAAAGGTGGATTATAGTTATGAACTTGAAACATAATTTAAAAAAAAAACTGATATAGATATATTGTTGTGTGTCGATACAAAGACGTAGTATATTTTTTGGCCTTATTGGCCGAGCAAAAATGCTTCATCTCTCCTTACCTACGTCGCAACAAATAGCACTGTCTCACCGATTTTAAACAGCACAATTCGCCATTTTGATTTATAAATACATCTTTTCCAACCTCGCAGCTACGGAATCAGCGCGAGACTGAGCTCGTACTGTGACATAGCTAACTTTTACACCACTAAGTTGGCCAGATTAATTGTCGTTGAAAGAAAGGAGTCATTGAATTGATCATACACGGGTGTATGTTGGCACTATAACGGGAGAAAAAATAGGGTGTTCCTTTTCGACATTAACATGCGGCATAAGGCATAACGATGAAGCGGTAACCTATTTGTTAATTTTTGTCTGTTATGTGAAGTAAAATAAAAGTAAATCGAGCGGATCTTAAAAACGAAGCAATTATCATCAAACCTACATAAGTACTAAAGTTGCTAGGTAATATACAGTTCAAAGAATCTTAAGGAATGGCTACTTTGGAAATGTTTTTACAATTTTAATGTTTTTTTTTCTCTAAATTATTAACCTTTTCCACGCCATTGACGGATATATCCGCACCACTGGTTCAACGCCAACGACGGAAATATCCGTCATGGTTGACAGCGCAAAATAGACTGGAGTGTCAATGAGGTAAGGTTGATGTTAGCTCTGGTGTTTAGCTGTCATTGGCGTGTGAGTTTATACTTTATATCTGACATAGCGTCGAAAAGGTTAAATAATAAAATTTAGATCTTAGGTTATTATTGTACGTCCGGAATGGGCAAACTGTTGGAACTATTCATCTTTTGATTTTGACATGTAATAACAATTGTACACAGTTTGACAATAAATGATTATCTTATCTTATCTTATCTTATCCTAGTTAAACTAGGTTTCTTTAAAAAATACCTGCGCTCGCATCTGTCCATTCATTTGAGAGCTACTATGCTACTATGCAACATACAGATACACAGACCCTCACGTTAAACCTATAAACACCCCTCTGTTTGCGTTGGGGGTCAAAAAATAAGGTTATACGTACTTGGGCTTCCCTGATCGTGTTCCTTCCTCAAATGAACTTCCTCCATTCTTGCCTGGTTGGCTTTTGCGAAACCTGCAAAGAAAAATTTAAAATCTACTTATAGACCAGGGTCGATAATTTTTAAAACCAAAAAAAATAATAGTAGGATGAAACCCAATAGAGAAGGAGGGGAATATTATAAAAATAAAAGGAAAAATAATTTACGGGCGATCTGAGGTCGGGAAGGGGATGGGGGTGAGTTTTTAAGGGTAAAAAACGGTTTTTCTCGATTTCCGGCAAAACTAAAAGTCCTATCGAAAAAAGTCAAATGGCAAAGTTGTAGGTAATAAAAAGATCTAAAACTTTTTTATTTACACTTTTTTCACATAACCTCAAAATTTATGTGAAAAATCCAAAAAACCAAGTTCTTGGTTTTTTATTTTTATCTTTTACAAAACATTTTTTTTTTTAACGAAATTTGGTGAAAACTTACCTTTTTATGTCCCAAATACGCTGTAATTTATTTGATTAAAAATATTTATTTTTTTACCTAATTTTGAATTAATATCGAAAAAACACCCTAATTTTCAATCGAAAATTCACCCGTCAAAATATCAGCTTTTTTCAAAAAGTTGGTATGGTTTCTGTTCGTTGAAATCTCTACTTTCCGATGGTGAAAAAATATATATATGTTACTACAGTAAATCTTCTCAGAAAATGCAATCATCCATACTGATAATCTGAAAAGACAAAATCGAATTAATAATGCCTTCACTATTTTATCGTGAATAAACTCCCATGAAAAAAAAAATATTAAAGAAATAAATGTCAAAATGTATAAAAAATATATTATTATTATAAATCTATTAAAAATGTATAAAATATATATGGAAATCGGCCAAAAGTTTGTTATTAAAAATATATCGAATACTGGTTAGGCTAACGGTTGTAACAGCTGCTACGAAATATATAGTATATAATAGTAGGTATGTATGTAGTAAGACCCAGACCCGCCTAGCCCCTTCCCCACTTCTCCACGAAATACCGTGTATATATATATATATATATATATAATAATAAATATATTATATGCGTAGATGCCTATTTATAACTATTTTAAGATAAATTATATATACCTGAGTAGATATACCTGAGTGACCTACGAAAAATTGTAGGCCATCAAAAGGTATTTCGTGGAGAAGTGGGGAAGGGGCTAGGCGGGTCTGGGTCGTACTACATACATACCTACTATTATATACTATATATTTCGTAGCAGCTGTTACAACCGTTAGCCTAACCAGTATTCGATATATTTTTAATAACAAACTTTTGGCCGATTTCCATATATATTTTATACATTTTTAATAGATTTATAATAATAATATATTTTTTATACATTTTGACATTTATTTCTTTAATTTTTTTTTTTTCATGGGATTTTATTCACGATAAAATAGTGAAGGCATTATTAATTCGATTTTGTCTTTTCAGATTATCAGTATGGATGTTTGCATTTTCTGAGAAGATTTACTGTAGTAACATATATATATTTTTTCACCATCGGAAAGTAGAGATTTCAACGAACAGAAACCATACCAACTTTTTGAAAAAAGCTGATATTTTGACGGGTGAATTTTCGATTGAAAATTAGGGTGTTTTTTCGATATTAATTCAAAATAAGGTGAAAAAATAAATATTTTTAATCAAATAAATTACAGCGCATTTGGGACATAAAAAGGCAAGTTTTCACCAAATTTCGTTAAAAAAAAAAAAAAATTGTAAAAGATAAAAATAAAAAACCAAAAACTTGGTTTTTTGGATTTTTCACATAAATTTTGAGGTTATGTGAAAAAAGTGTAAATAAAAAAGTTTTAGATCTTTTTATTACCTACAACTTTGCCATTTGACTTTTTTCGATAGGACTTTTAGTTTTGCCGGAAATCGAGAATAACCGTTTTTTACCCTTAAAAACTCACCCCATCCCCTTCCCGACCTCAGATCGCCCGTAAATTATTTTTCCTTTCATTTTTATAATATTTCCCTCCTTTTCCAATGGGTTTCATCCTACTTATTTACTTTTTTTTTTTTTTTTTTTTCTACCCTGGTCTATTATTTTATACTTGCATTATAATTATTTCGTGGTAGCCAAAGAAGGCGGCTAACTGCAATAATAGTAGTCAAAATATTCTTCATTCTATTGGTGACCACATTATGGCGCGATGCCGACGACGCCTCCCCAAGCATGACACCGATTGGCGACTGCGGCATCCAGGCTAAGCTAAATGTAACGCCGATCGGCGTCCACGGCACCCAGCTAATGCTTAATACGACGCTGATTTGCGTCCGCGGCATCCAGCTTTAGTTAAATTGAACGCCGATTGGGGTCAACGGCATCAGAGATCGAATTTTAGTAATAACAAATATGTTTTTTTTTGTAATACCAACTAGAACCAGTATTTTTGAACGCTAAACAAACATATAAATTAAAAACACGATATTTGTTAACGAAACATATTGCATAAATCTTTAGTGAAAAAATACGATGCCGATACGGCACAGTTTTAACAATGACGCCGATCGGTGCATGTCATCAGCAATTAATGGGTTACGTATAATGATTATACTATTAGGTACTATACGCAGTTAGCCGCTTTCTTTGGTATAACGGCAGCAATACAGGGTGGACAATATTTCAATTTTTCCCCATGTGTCCTTGTTAAAAATAAAACTTAACATTCAAAACATTATTATCACTATCATCACTACATAGTATAAAACAAAGTCGCTTCGCGCTGTCTGTCCCTATGTATGCTTAAATCTTAAAAATTACGCAACGGATTTTGATGCGGTTTTTTTTAATAGATAGAACGATTCAAGAGAAATGTTTTTATGTATAATCAATTCTGTTTTATGTACGGGTGCTACAGAAAACTCACACAAACCGAAGCGAAGCGAGGGCGGGTCGCTAGTAATTAATAAAGTACAATATAAACACAACAAAGTGAATTTTTTGTTAGTTGGTAATTGTGTAGCTCTGTCTAGCCTACTCTGGGAGTGAAGGTGTGAGTTTATGTATATATCGCTCATTGAATACAAAACGGACACAATCCAAAATAATTTGCTATTGCATTCAAAATCTTATACGAATAGATTCTAATTTTAAAATGCAACAATGACTCATTTTGGAATGTGTCCGTTTTGTATTCAATGAACGATATGTATGTAATATACTTACATATTCATGATGGTATTTAGTTGCTCTCCTCAAATTCGTAAATGCAGCTCGACCTAAAACAAAGAAATAAAGTAACAAAATTAAAAAAGAAACATCATTTAAGTAAGAACATTTTATTGATTCCACTGGTTTTATGAAACCAAATTAAATTATTTTTTCAATACTTGCAAGAATTGGCCATAATAATCATAAGCGACCTTCTTTCTTATTTATTTTTGGGATCATACACATTTTAGGAGTAGGCATATTTGGTTGACTGTATCGATCTACACCCTAACTTCTTAACCTTCTGGCCTCTAATGTCCAGTTCCCCAAATGTCCAATCCTCTAACGTCCAGTTCCCCAAATGTCCAATCCTCTAACGTCCAGTTCCCCAAATGTCCAATCCTCTAACGTCCAGTTCCCCAAATGTCCAATCCTCTAACCATGCTCCACGTTAGTGCTAGGATATGATTGAAAAACTTCATACAAATGTTCTGCATAGATATTGGTTTTTCAGAGTCAGATCACTGGTAGATTCACTCTATATTACCGACGTGTAAAAGAGACCTCATGTCACCTATTTACTGAATAAATATATTGAATTTTTTGAATTATTGATCAAGTGCCGCTATGTGGTTTTCAAAAGGTTGCTAGAGTCTTTAAGCATTTCAGATGTTAGGTGGCCTTCCATAGAGAGCAACTTTTATGCACGATCGGTGTCAATGTAACAAGATAGGTAGGTTCGTTTTTCAGGTCTTTTTTTCATAGATTTGAGCTTTTGAGAGGATTTATTATAAGGTTGCTGTTGCTTGTTACGAGTTGGTGTCTTTCCTGAATTTTGTTTCTTATGGTTTTTGGATAAATGTGTTTTTTAACAGTTCTCTTTTAGCTAGTCAGAGTCGCTTTATTTACTGCAGTATGGGTAATTTGGTTAAAACTTCCTATTTCGTGTTCTATTTCTTCTGTGCTTTTCAGTGATGAAGAGAAATTCATATAATTATATGAAAAAATATATATTGAGGTATGAATAAATGGATGCTGTGAGTTTCAGATCATCTTATCTTTTTCATGGCCTTCCCCGGGTTCCTTTGCCATCTCTAGGGTACCAATCTGTTACCACTGCTCCACTTTTCCAGCATGTCTGTCACTTTAGTCTTTGATCTTATGTAGTTGTTTAATATTTTGTCCTGTTTCTTGATTCCAACCATGCTTTCTCCATTAACTAAGTACTCCAGCATTTATCCCTGTTGTTTTATGCCCGGTTCCTATATTCAAGAAACGAATCGTTTTCCTTACGTCTCGTTTTTTATTTGACATTTACTACGTACAAAATGTGTCAAATTTTAACGAGACGTAAGGAAAACGATTCGTTTCTTGAATATAGGAACCGGGCATTAATAGAGACCAAGTTTCACAGCCACACGTAAGGTAGATCTAGCTACCTGGAAAACAGGGAATTGCAGGACAAGCACGGTTAACTTAGTAGGATAAGCCTTAATGAGGCTGAGGCTATGAGTTATGTATCTATACAGGCATATACAACACTTTCCTTGAACAATGTGACAACAAGATGACGAATTGACAACCTCAGTGTTTTTAGTTTTGCCATCTCAGTCCTTCCGTGGGAATGCTTAATTTTATCAAATTTGACAACCAAACAAAAAGTTCACCTATTTTATTTTTAGTTACACTCATCGTTAACTAATTAACTAAGGCTTAAATGTATGTACAATTTATCTCTGTTGCAAACAGATCTTTCGTTATATAGGGATTTGAAAAAAAATTGTTTGACTTTCATTTGATTTTGCATCAGCACTAAGTTTTTAAATCCCTATAAAATATAAGGTCTGTTATTAACAGTAGTTCATTGAAGATCATTTTAAACCTCAGTCAATGTAATAAAATTGATCAAGAACTTTATGTGGTGGCCAAAATTAAAAAGTCATATTTGTAGGCAATTGTATCGAAAAAACGCAAGCGTTCCTTATTATGTGGTTTATTGTAGATGGGGTACTAATATGCACAGTGGAGTGCATATTAGTACCCCATCTACAATAAAACCTAAGTATTGCAAACAATTTTTCGATTTAGGGATCTGTCTGTGAAATATTGAAATTTAAACTGTAAATTTTGTTAGTCAAGTCAAGAGTCATGTCCCCCTCCACAGCCAACTAATGAAAGCACATATAACAAATTTTAAAGGAAAACTTACAATTAAGTAGACTTCATTGGTTCCTGAGATACAGGCAACATGTTTATACCTACCTACTAAAATCATCTAAGACTAACTTTAAATAAAGAATTAGCTCATTCTTGTTGTTTTTTGAGTTTTACACCCGTATTTATGGTCAAGAAAAGTAATTACTTGAGTAAAAGTAAAGACTAAAGTACCTAACCATTTTTATGACTTTTGACACTACTAATACTTAAGTAATTACCTTTCTTCACTATAAATATGGGTGTTAGTGTAGGCTTGAAACCCTATACCGAGCATGCGCTTTCCCGGTTCTTAGCATCCCGAAATTCCGAACCAAAAGGACGCCAGTGGAACCCCTTTGTTAACATGGCTGTAACGCATGTTTTCGTGGCCCCTTCAAAGTTGTAAGCAATGCCAAGGATTTAAAAAACTCAACGGTAGTGGATTCGTTTTCGTACGTTTATTTTACTCCTAGAAACAAAATAAGGCCCTTCGCCTCTTCGCTTATCTAAAAAAAAACATTATATCCGAGCATGTTTGTTAAAGGGCGTTTTCAAAAAAAAGTGTACCCAGTTTAAAAAGTAGTGTAATTTTTTTATGCCTATTTTTCGCCAGTTTTTTATTATAATCTGAAGTTCATATCTTATATTTTATACTAAACAAGAAAGGAATGCGAAAATAAAGCTATTTTGGCTTAAATATTATAATACAATGGAACATAGATGTGGAAACACATTCCGTTTGGTGACTATGTTTAAGACAAAAGAACAAACAAAATACATTGTTTTTATGAAATCAATTTATTTAACCAACTTAATAATATAATAATCACTTTGTTTAATGAATAACAACAATTTCAAAATAATTAAGCTAATAGCTTTTTTAATTTCTCAGGATAGCTTTCGATTTTGTGACTGATAGGGAAATAATCATGTTTATTTTTATCGTGTTGTGAGTAATGATCGACAGTTTTTTTGACGAGTATTTTTTTTCATAAGATTATACAATTCCTTTTAAGAAAAAATATCAAATTATTTTTAAAGTTATAGTAAAGTAATAAAAAATCAAATCATTCCACTAACTTCGAGGGGACAGTCACAAAACTGAACACTTAAAAAATGTAAGGGTTCGTTCACATGACACTAAATATACCTAGTTAGGTATAGATTCTTAATTATTGCGTACCTATCTTTTTAAAAAGTTGGAAAAACATAAAAATCTGTCAGAACAGTAACACTTAACTTTAGTAAATGCTTAAATAAAAAAATATTTTCAGTCTTATTAAAAATTGTACTTTATAATCTTAATTTTTCACTATCAATTCTAAAATTAGTAGGCACTTTGGACACCAGTCTTTCATTTAATTAGCTAGGATTTTAATACCCATTACTGAGAAACTTAAGAGCGCTGACTCTGATCTGACTTTTAATTAAACATGCAGATGAACAAAACCTGCAAAAAATAATGAAAATGGGTGGATCAACTTTTTGTTGCTGTTATTCTGTCCCGTAAGCCAGGAGACAACAATGATAGAGTTTCTTTGAAAAATGGTTACAATATACACTACTAATACGCTTGGAAGAAAACCCATAAGAGAATGGGCTTGTAATTGCCGCAAAACCTGATGTTTGCTGCATTTATATACTTTAAAATCGTGGTTTTAAAAAGTTTACCCATTAGTGGTCACCATGGCAACGAGGTGCAAAGAAAAGTTGATTGACCCAAATAAAGAAATCTAATAAAAATAAGTACCTACTTAGTAGTATGATGTACCATGTGAACTGGGTTTTATAGGTTCAGTCGTGTTGTGACTCCTCGTTCAGCTAATACGTCACCATCAAAAAAGTGACAAAACGGAAGTCACATTTAGTTACCTACCTCGATGTTTTATTTTTTAATAAAATATATTTAACACTCAATGCAGTAACCGTTTGAATTAGGGAAACTAGTTCTATTGACAATGATGAAAAACAAAAAAAATTGAGAAAATACTTGTCCAACTAAGTAAACTTCAGTCACATACCTGAACGTAGTTTTATGCCTCCAATAAGCAACAACCAACATGTGCTCCTTCTTGCCTTGTTATTGTGAAACTGATGCAAAAAATTGGCGGTGAGCGACCAAAAGATATGTAATTTTGCTATTACCATGAAATATTGAACATATGTGGTATTTTTGCTAAAAATATTGTGGTCACTAAACCGAAAGTTTCGGGTGGGTCAATATTTGGGGACGTAATGTTTTTATAAAAAAATATATAAAATAACTGAAAATATCAAAACGTAGGGCTTATTTTACGTAAACCTATCCCATGGAATAAATTTAAACTAATACTATTCATATAGTACCTACCCTACAATACATAAATATTCAAGTTTGTATTGGGCTATTCGGAGGGGACATGCTAAAAACACGAATAGTTTTTTTTTCATATTACAACCGTTTTTAAGAACAAGCTTAATATATACTTCATCAATTGAAAAATATTTCAATCGCCATAAGTTTACGGGTGATTTAAAATACCACGTTAAACTCGAGGGACACGCCAAAACTTGAGGGTACACTTTTTTTTTAAAACGCCCTAAAGCATTAGAAAGTAGTACAATATACTATCAATTTAAACAATATTACAAACACAAATGCCTAATCAATTGTTAATACAAATCAATCAAAGTAACAAAAACTTAAAATAAGACAAAACTTAATAAAGTGAACTTACTTGTGCTTGCGGCAGCCGGTCCCGGTCCCGCCGTCTAGACTCTCAAAAATCAATAACAATTAGTTTAACAAGACAAAAAGCGAGTTGCAATTATAGATTATAAATTGAATCGTTGCCATGAATAAAAAAACTATATAAAGGTATAAGGCATACTTATTCGAGCCGAACGCGTCAAACGAGTCGAGCAACACAAATTATATTTTGCGAATAGAATTATTAAAAAATATTTTACTAATTATTTTTATTCTTAAAGCAGCTATCACAGTTTATTCTATCAATTTCATCATGTAAACATTGTACATTTTAGAGGTTACGTTGTAATAAACGAATTTGGTACTTGAGATTATAATTTGATTAATATTGCATTCTAGTATAAAAAAATATGCTCTTTATTTTGTAAGAAGTGGCAGAACGGGTCTTAGCGGATATTTGAGTGGATGACTGGAGGAACTCGTGCCAGCACGTGTATGAAAATTTAACAGGACTACCTATTATAACAGAGGAAACACTCTTTACCACCTCTTTACCATGACATTGATAGGCTTATAGGCTAGTTGTTAATGTCCAGGATGACAGTAGCTCTGATGAAACTTCAAACTATTCTGAAGTGGAATATTTGGAAGAAGAATCTATTAAATTGAACTACTTCTTAGTATTTGTATTGATACGCTGATGGAATAAGGAGTCTCATTTTTAATCGTGGATTTTGGTGCTTTAGAAGCGTTTTCAGGAGGCTGCAATATCGTTTCTAACAGTGCGAACAAAAGCAACCCAAGCGATCATCTAAGTGTTCGAAGTTTATTGTGCGATAATTGTTTGTAATGGTTTTAGTGAAGTCAACTTAGTAAAGTCTACTTTTGATTAACGGTACATTCGTGCGTTTCTATCAATTGCCTACCCCCAAGTACCTAACAGTATAAATGTTCAATTTAACTAAACTTAAACAAAACTGCATTACAATCCCTAGCATTTCAACTACTATAGGTGTACCAGAATCTCATGGCAAATAGGGAAATAAAAAAATGTAGAGGGCGTTACTGGGGAAATTGGACTAAACGGTATTGATACTGTGTAATTTTTAATCGGCTTAAAAAAACGAGGAAGTTTAAGATTCGACAAATTTGTATTTTTTTATGTTTTTATTTTTATCTTAAAATATATGACACTAGAGGTCAATTACATTAAACTTCCAGTACAGGATAATAATTATTGCTCACAAATAAAATAATAAACACACCATTCTTACTCGCCAAATTGATATACTTATAACCAGTATAAGAAAAAACTTGAAATCACATCTAGAACTAGAAAAAGATTCCAAAAATTCTACTCGCGTTTCTTGTTCTTCATCTGCTGAGGGCGATGAAGAGAGAGGAGTATTTATAATAAACCGCTCTTCTAACATTTTCTCTACATGTTGAGAAAACTTCTTCTGTCAATAATTTCATATAGCTGGCAGGTCTGTTTACATTCTTCTCTGCAAATTTTTGTTTCATTATACCCCAAATAATCTCTATGGAATTTAATGTACAATGATAAGGTGGGAGCCTTCAAACTTCGTGGCCATGTGATTTCAATAATTCATCAATTTCATATAAGGGTAGACTGGTTTTGTTATACGGCTTCAAGTAGACATTTACGCCAACGATCATCATTGTGCCCTCGGTTATAATTCGACGTGTGGTAGTGCTGGGAACCCCTGTAATAAGTAGCATTTATGTAAGACAAAATATCCCTAAACCTAAAAGTATCAAAACAGTTCGTTTCAACTTACCAGTCAACTCCACGATTCGCTTTAAAATCGAAGATTGTGTTTGATTTACACCTCCTTCTTCGCGTACTGTATTACACACATTGTAAAAAATATTCCTAGCTTGAGATCTAAGCGGTTTTCTCGACATTTTCACCAGATAACAATCGTTGAATGTGAGTTTCAAAATGTATGCAACGGTAAACAAACAATTTGACACAAATGCCAGTCGACAGTTGCCATATGAAAATCACTACTTATTTACTTTTAAAAATTACATCAGATTCTGGTACACCTATATACTTCCGTTTTTTTAGAATTAGAAACCACGACAACATTATATTGCGGCTCGTGAACTGTAATCTCTTTACAATTTGTACCTACTAGAGTAACAATTTGACACGCAAATAAAGTGACATTAAAACAATTTTGTTTTGCGACTATTGTACCGTACTATTTGCTAGGTAATAAATAGTTGAACAGACGCAATATAATGTTATTGTGGTTTCTAATTCTAAAAAACTGAAGTATAGTGTAGTGTAGTGTTGCTTTTCTTATCCACACCAAAAAATACATTTCCTGAGTAACACGTGGACAAACATACATACACATGACATTTGGCGTACACGTTTAAAAGTGTTCTTGGAGTATCCGAATATTGTGTAATTTCAACAATATTTTTTACTTACATAAATACGTCCACTTCCCAGGCAGTATGGTGTCACCGCAAAAGCTATGTAGTGGATACAAACCATTAAATCACAGTATAGATATAGCTAAAGCAGTAAAGAAACTCCGAACAAACGCTCGAAACGACGCACTCACACAGACGCACGCCTCTACGAGACCTGCAAGCGGACATCGCAGTGCTGTCAGTCAATTTTACAAAATTTTAGGGGACAACCCAGACGCTCAATTGGAGAGTAGGCATTTATCTTGAAAATTAGGCCGAGCTTCTTTACTGCTTTAGCTATATCTATACTGTGATTAAATGGTGAATTAACTGGGTCATCGTAAACTAAGTTTCCTATTCTAGGCTTGTGGAAAAATCTTTATAATCGAAACCTAATAAATACTAAGCAAGTATCAAGATGTCTAGGGAGTACTATTTGTGTTGCCATATCAGCGATATTGGCGGCCCCTATTATTTTCTACTCTTTTTTGCCAGACAGTACATTAAAATTAAAAATTATTAAAAATGAATAGAGGAAACGAAGATGTTGGATGACGAACTGTATTCTTCGTAATTAACAACGTTTTTAATATTTTGTTCAGTCCACCATCTTCGTTTCCTCCATTTCTTTTTTACTTTTAATGTACACCTAATTACATCGTCGAGCGCGTGAACTATACTTAGAACATACACAACATAAGAGATTGATTAAAAATTAGGAGATTTTATTATAATTAGGAGATTATATTAGTCTTGATACCAAGTCTGTTTCTTTGAAAACACACGCTCAACACAGCCAATTCTGATATGTACAAAATCCAGTAGATTATCTAAATTTCCTTTGCAAATTCAGTATATATCAGTAGACACATCCCAAATTCAGTAGATCTCCTGATAAATCGGGAGATCTGGCAAGTCTGGCAACGCTGCCCGCGCCGCGCCTCACGCCGCGAATGTAAAGCGAAGCGCCCAACACACAATCGTCCAAGGAAACATCAAATTAAGGGACCTATTCACCATCCCTTGCAGTCCGACACGTTAGACACACTTTGCAGCATAGCCGTCCACTGTTAGAATTCTACATTATAAAGATCATAAACTACTAATTGACACATATTTCTTATGCGATTGATAGACCTAAACATACCTGCCTGCCATGCTTAAAAATTTAAAAATCGAAGTTCGAAGTTGCGTTAGCTCCATCCCTGTCACTTATTATTCAAGCCTAAATCAAAAGAAGGCGATAGAGCTAGTGTAACTTTGAACTCCCCTTTATATTTTTGCCCCAGTTATATGCACTCGCGAGGGCTCTATCAATTTTGTTTTTGTTTAAACAACGTATGAAAATTATAAAACCGTTTGAAGGAATAGACTCCTCGAAAAGATCCCTACAGTTAGGTTTTAGTTAGTTAAAAGTTAGTTAAAAGCAACAATGAACTTATTGAATCGCCTTGAGAAAACACATTAGTTACGCGGAGTGAGATAGAAAGTAAAAATGGCGTCTTTTTAAATTATATTTTTTATATCCGTCAAATGGTTTCTCTTATACTCGTATTATTTTTTCGTGTCCTGCAAAATTGAAGTTCGAAGTTAAGGTAGCTCAATGCTTTTATTTATTTAACCTTTATTATTTGCCTAATGGCATTCTCTACCAGTCAACCAGATCATCATACAGAAATTAACAAAAGTGGTGCAAAGAAAAAGAAAGACAGAAAACAAATCAAAGATCGTCAAAACAATAAAGAAAAAGTATTATTATTTACATAATAAGTAAATAGTCATTCGAGACTATATCGAGAGAAAGAGATGGAGCTAACGTAGCTTCAAACTTCGATTTTCAAAGTAGCCACAGCTCAGTGGTGCAGGACGTAATGTGACCATATTTACAAACCTAGATACTCAATACTCAATACATGGTTACTACGAAGCGCTAAATTCGAAACTTCAGATTCTTCGCCTCTTTTGTTCCTCATACGTGACTAAGTCAAGAGAAAAGGACAGAGCTCGAACTTCGGTTTTCAAAGTAGGGCCATGCATAAAGCGTCGGATGGAACGATGACTGCTATGCAGGATAGTGAATGGGTGGCTTAGCCCTCGTCCGCACGGATGTTTATCCAACGCCCGCACGTTGACGGTACGAGTATTCGCGTTTAAACGAGACTTCAAAATTATGTTCGTCGAATCCCGCAGATAGTGTCGTAGGGTCACCTAAAAGTTCATTTGAAATCAAACGGGAGATTGCTACCAGTGCGATCGGTCGTGTGGATTTCTTTATATAAAAGCCTTTTAGATAATATTTTTTTTTCAAACGTAAGTAAACAGATACTTAAATTTATTTAATCAAGTTTCTATTTCTTTATTTTATTTCATGTTTTCCGATCATTACTTTCTAAAAGAGATCAAAGTATTGAGTAAAAATAAAGTACCTCAATTTAAATATATAGTTTTTGGCATGACATAATTCTAGTTAATTGATATCTAATTTAAGGAAGCAGTGATATTTTCATAATATGAAGTAGAAATGTGAAGAATTGTGTATTTAATTTATTACTGAACTTGATTTGAGTTTGAGAAGAGTAAGGCCTATGTCATCTCGTTGCCGGCAGGGAAAAAAGTTTTGAACATGATTTTTCCGCCTTGCTTTCAGCTAATTTAAAAAAAATCTTGCCTGTTTAGTATTAAATAACGAACTCCGCTGCGGCTGCTGTCTTCTACGATTCCTATTTCTCCTTTTACTCTTACAGGACGTGATAAATTAGCTTGTAACGACTCGTCGTTTGTGGAGTGTGTCCAGAGGATCTAGGCGTTCCCTGATACTCGAGATATGGATCGTCCTTCCAGGTCATCTAGCCCTGATGTCTATGAATACGAAACGGAATTCCCAAATATTCGGTAAGTGATTATTTTTTAACCATGCGCCATGCACCATCGTTATACAAGTGTATATCGATACGCTCAGTATTTTGAAATATGTTTGTATTATCTTTCAACGTGAACCAAGGCTTGTACAGAACCCCTTCGAGTAAACCCCAAAGCAGTTACTGGGAAATATTCAGTTTCCTAAATATTTAAAGCATCTAGTGAAAGTCAACCAATAAGTAAATCAATCGACTAAAATAAAAAACTTAACTTTTAAAAATCACGCCCGGCAGCTCTTTCTTGAGGTTACCGTCTGAGACTAATCAATGATTTATTTTAAGATTGAACGAATTGTGGCCTTTTGTATGTTCGTTCTATGATAACTTGTGTGTTTTTGATCTGTTTTTTATCGAATTACATATAAAAGTAGTAGAGTCAAAAAAAAAAATTCGTTTGAAGTATTTAAAAGATCTGTTAGGTAGTTACAAAGTTTGGGGATAGGTAGGCATCGTGATCTTCGATCGCTAACGAAGTCTTGTGGAAAGTGGCCATAGTGTCTGGCTGGTTATAAAGTGTCCAGTTAAAATCCATGTTGTGCATCCAAGCATTTTCTTTTTACCTGATTTTATACATGCTATTTGCATTTAGCATGCTCAAATTGAGCCACATAAATCAGAATGCGACTTAGCGAAAATCTGCCTTTTATTTAGCGAAAATCTACTTTCGATATTGCTCACTGTCGAATGTGTCATTTAAACGACAACTGTCACCTGTATAATGAATGATCTGATGTGTAATTGGTTTTTCCTATCCGTACGTAGCGAAAATTCGCTTTCGAGAGTCACTGTGCGAACACTGTAATTTGCTTTAATTATATATAAACTTAATATTTGGTTTAACATCGCGTTCTCAAAAACGGTTCTAACGATTTTGATGAAAACTGTGGAATAGGAGGTTTTTGGTCTAGAAATTCATCGACTCTCGGTCTTCTAGACACTAATGAATGAACTTATACCTAGATTGCTTTTGCCGAATTCTGTCAGAGAGACAAAAACAAGTATTTCACAGCGAACAGTGTCACAATTTTGCCTTAACATACATACATACATAAACTCACGCCTTTATTCCCAGAGTGGGGTAGGCAGAGCTACAGAATTTCCAACAACTATAATAGTACATTGTGTATTAAGGGTGGTAAAAAAAGAATTACAAACGAGAGTCTGTTAGAAGCCCGAAACCGAAGGCTGAGGGCTTTAATGACTCGAGGTTTGTATTTATTTTACCACCCGTGTAACATACAATGTTTTTCATCACAATTGCGAGGAAATAAAATAAAATTATTAGCGGCAGACCACAGATTGTAGGAAATGTCTCGGCAGACTACATCATTGTCTGTGACTTACCACAGATAATGTCAAACGGGTTCGGAGTCCGATTCTAGTGACAGTCGAGATCAATAGTTTATATGCGAGATTTTTAGGAAATTGTATGCAACTGACATTTCATCTCGAATGAAAGTTCATATCGAATGGCACAAGAGTTGGGGTCCTGACGTATTGTGATAGTTTGAGTAATGGAGTCCACGTATAATATTTAAAAAAGAAGCTATTACGCACGATAGGGCGTAATGGTAAAAAAAGGCCCCCGGGTATTATTTTGGATTTACGGTCCATTTTTCTAGCATGTTAGGACACTATTTACGAGCAAGTGTGATGAAAAAACTTTTTGATAATTCTGTAACCACATTTTGCATTGTTTTTTTTTATTTTGCCTTAACTACTTACTTTTTGTAATTTCATAAATACAGATTAACAATAAGTACTCTAATCATTTTCGAACCAACGTACAAATGCCGATTGCGGCTGCTACTGACGCTGCTGCAGCTTTCTTTCAGTATAAATGATGAAAAATATTCGATATTTCGTCCCAGTGGAAAAAGCAACACCGGCATCATAACAGGTTGTTTTACTTAAGTACGAGTATTTGTATCATTATCGTCATAACAAATACATTGAAATATAACATGTGAGTGTATCAGCTATCTCCATTGCAAATTTTATCTTACCAGGTTCGTCGGGTCCTTCTCAACACTTCCAATGCAGTAAGAATATGTATTATTTAAATATAGAACTGCTTATACTGTGTGTGCTTGATTCTGCCCGTGTGCCAGTAGGAACAAAATGTATGCGAGCGTTGCGTTCGGGACGAAGACTTCGTTTTTTTCGGTAAATTCCAAAACGAATGCGCGGAATGATTCTGTACGGAAAAATACCTGACGTATGCGGTAGCCAATATACTTTGTATAGAATTTAATCATTCGGAAAATGAATTCGGATTACGTGCCCGGAAACTTTATATGTGCGGCCGGCCTAAAAGCGGTTGAGTTTAAATTTCTTATGTTGGCTACTTGTTTCTCTAGTTTGCTGAGACAGATAGTGCAAAATAATAATTATTTTGGGGTATCCACGGGTATCGTATTGATTGAAGACTCTTTAGGGCTAGCGCGCACGAGCAACTTTTGTTTCCGCAACTATTTGGTCTCTCACATCAAGTGTACGGGTTAGTATGAAAGTGCGTGCATGTGCACGCGACTCTCGGGAGACTTTTTAGTCCGTGGGTTTGGAAACGAGCCCGCGTCGTAACTATCGCCTCTATTGGTTTCGTTGCAAGTGCTCATGGCGCGCATGGTCCGCACATGGTGACAAACAAGTTGCCGGTCGGCCAGTTGCCACTCAACCGCAGCCGCAGCAATAGCGAGTCTTTATAATTGGGATATGCTCTCCATTTCATAACCATTGTATGAAAGTTTCCTAGTGTCAGCCTAGCCTATCACTATAATGGATGGATGCACCCAATATTGTCTTTTTCGCTGTCGTCTTCGGTTTCTAAAGACAAGTGCACCGACCTTAACCGTCTCGTCAAAATCCATGAAAACGAGTGTGTAAAATTTTAAAGAAAAAGTTGTGTTGCGGTTGTTCTCGTGTGCATAGTCTTATTATTTATTTATGCACTTAATAATTGTCAACATGTTTATTTCGAGGTAATCATTTCTATTAAATCTTGTATTTTTTGATGAAAAGCACTTTCGGTGAAAATACCATGACACTGACTGAAGTCTATCATATACATTTCATTTTTTTGAAACATATTTGGCATGAAAATGTAGTGATGGTAGATAGATTTGGTAAAGGATTTGATTGTCGCACCCAGCAGATAATACGATGATGATCAGGAACATAATATTCAACCTTAATAAAAAAAATATTAGAGGTCATATTATTCTCATCACGATTTCATTCTCTGTCTAAAGACAATTACAGTTAGGTATGCTTGTTATAGACATTGGCAGTCTGAATAGGAACAGACTTCAACTACATTGCTCGTGCGCGCTGGCCCTTAGGTAACACAGGACATTTTGACAAACTGTCATAGTCTATGTTACATAATTATTCTTTTTTATTACCACAGACTGATGAAGAGAGTACTAAAATGAGATAATAATAAAATAACAGCCATGAAGCATAGGAAATAGAAAACAAACGGTGTTTGATATTTTTTACGGCATCCCTATTTTATAGGCCGCGAGCAACGCAAGCTTTGATAGACAACGTTTTAAAAAATAAATTTCGGTGTAGTTTATTGTGTTAAACCGGTAAGTTTATGATAAATTAGGTGATTTTGATTGTGTTTTTTTATTTATTGTAAGTATCAATTGAATTTTAAGTTTTTTTATGCTGTATTCGGCACGTGTCGTTTCGCTGAAAATTCGAGATTGACGATTATTTTTTGGTGGATATACTTAAATATTCACTTTAAATGCGTGCTTATGTGCTATTTTAGAATATTCGGCTTGGTAAAACGTTTTGTTGTTTAGTTACTCGCGGTTATTTAGTCGTTTTTTATGTTCATTGTTTGCGGTCCGTTATACTAGATTGTATAAATATTAAATTGAAATATAGTGTTTAGATTGCTTATTACTAGTGAAATACATGATAATCATTCGACCAGGGGGCCGATTTGCTTACGTCTTCTCATTTTATGTACACGTAAAATCAGATACTTCATTCTGCTCTAATATAAATATAACGGACACGCATATTAGCCTTTAGTAACGATCCGATCAGTCATCAATCACATTTGTTTCAACCCATAGATGTCACATATACATAACAGCTGGTGACTATGCATTACTATGCATTATGAAAATAATGCAACTTAATATTATTGTTTTTCAGTCAATTTCATTACAGTTATTGATTGAGAAGTTAAAGTATACATTCAGTTTTGAAAAAAATAGCATCCATATTTTCTAATAATATTAAATTAGAGGATTTTGTGGTTTTTCTTCTCAGGTTTTTATTTCCATGTCACAAATGGGTGTCAAATGCATAATTTGTCAGATTTATTGATTGACCTAAACTGGTTTTCAGCTGAGTCCGACAATTATTTAAACTTTATTTTAGGAAGACCGATAATGCTTTAGTATAAATTAGTTCTAATGACAATAAGGGACTATAGACCCATTACACTCCACTATAAGTTACATGTAAATATTTTTTGAGCTCATGGGTCTGGTTCATAATCTGATGAGGCATTCAATATAAATTAACCCTTAACCTTGTGGTACCTGGTGGCCCCCGAGAGAGCTAGTAACAAAAAGTACTTGAATTCTGTCTTAAGACACTAATGACTGTTTTGTTTTTTCGTTTGAAAGGTTGAAAACATAAAGATTTTGAATTTGAATTAAAAAAAATATTAAAGAAAGAACTAAAGGTTGGCATGATGTTATGATGGAAATTTCCATCACCATGAAAGAAGGGTTTAAACCTTATTGTAAATTTAAAGAAATTAGGTTTAGGACAGCTTGTATTTATGCAGGAGGGTAAAAAACTAGAGTTTACAGATCTCAAGACACATGTACAATATATCAATGCCCAATTTATCTTTATTGTCCAAATTATTGAGCTAGTGCTTACAGTAGGGTTTCTCAGTTAGCTTGAGAACCAATCAATATGCTAACAGAAAGTGCAAGATATACAAAGTAACCAGACAAAATATGACTTTATTATTCACTGCATTTGAAATAGGACTGTTACTATGAAGCACTATAGCCTAATGTTTAAAGAAAGAAAAGAAAAAGAAAGAAAGAAAAATCCATTTGTTGACTACACACATGACACACAGAAATAAAAAGTAAAAACAGAAAAATCAATAAAAAGAGTAGTGAGTGTGTCTTCGCGGCGGTGAATTGGTAACTGGCTCAGCATAATACTGAGTTGTTAAACACCTGTAGCGCTGATTTTCAGCTAGCTCCGTTTGTGAAAGACGGACGGTACGCTAAACAAATAAATAGTGTAATACAAAAATATAGACCTACTATTAAACAGATACTTATAGTTAGTGACAGAATAAATACAAAAACTACATTTACAAAATATATTTAAAATAGAAATACCTACTTAGCCAGTATACAGGGGGAGATCCCCCCTTACCCCCCACCCCGCCTTTACTCTGAACTTTGATTTTCGAACTTCCACACTTTAACTATGCAATTTGTGACCTATATGGTGTGTGAGTTTTTAACGGAATGGGAAAATCCTATATTATCAAACCACAATTAGAATAGGGTTCAGAACAATATGTTTTGTTATTGAATTAGGTAATACATGACAATGGTAGTGTGCACGTAGGAATATGAAAATACTTATTACGGTATTGTGAAGTTATGAAGCTTAGAAAATAAGACATCAAATTATGTAATGAATTAAATACAAATGCTGTAATTTTTTTGAAGATAATTTCACAGCACAGGTCTTTTAAGATTACGCCGAGCGTACGCCGAATGTACAGTGGCGCCATCATTACTTTTATTGGGTTTTCTAATTAACTAAAGAATTTCCTTGGAGCCAAACAAAATGTGTTTGTAGCGCAAGTATAAACACAATTTATGGGATACGTAACAAACTTTAATAACAATTCACCTTCGAGTTATTAACTTAACAAAAAAAAGTGGCCACCTTTTCCCGTTAAGCTGACTACTCAAAGGGTAATTGTTATTAAAGTTGGTTGCGTATCCCATAAATTGTGTTTATATTTGCGCTACAAACACATCCTTCTCTTCTCTTTTACCCTCGGCCAATACTTCCTGAATAACTCAAAGCCAGAGAGACTCACATAAGAGTCACACGAGTGCAAGTGAAAGGGAGTACAAACTCAAAGTCCTTTTTGAGAGCACACTGGCACAGCAACCTTAAGATCATATCGCCATAGAGAGAAATTTAAGAGACAATTTACTCGTTCCTTTTTCAAACTTGTGTCCGATAAAGATAGGCTACATTAAGGGTTCGATTAAGGGTTACCTACCTGAGCTGTGCGACGTAGCTGAGCAGTGTGCGAGGAAAATTACAACCAATAGGATCACTTCATTTTCACTCACCGCAGCTTTCCCATTGGTTGATTATACCTCGCAATACTCACATTACTCACCCTTAAAGTTCTTGTGTTATCTAATGTTTTTTTTTAGACTTGCCATGTCTAACAACGGTAACCGGAAGCGTACCGCAACGGTCACGGGGCGCTCTGCGAAGGCGCGCAAGCCCCGCAGGCCTGCTTCCGATGACGACGACAGCAACGACTCCGTGCCGTCTGACCATGCTCAGGAAGAGCCGAGGCCTCTGTCGCCTTTGGGCGCTGAATCTACTCTCAAGCTGCCTGAGGTAACACATCTAAATCTTATACAGTTGGTCCTAAACACTTTAACCCCGTTAGCATAGTTGGTTAAGCTTGAAACACCCCTTGATTAAGTACTGTTTTCTCAAATCATTTTTACCGAACATTATTCGGATTCCCATATCTACACCAGATTCAAAATCACGCGTAAATTTATAAATTAATATTTATTTAATCGTATGGCGATCTGTAGAATAGGCGAATACATTATAGATTATTATTGATTATAAGTCAACATTCTGCGTTCTCAGCCAATTAGCTGCGTCTTGAGTAAGGGTTTCTAGAGATAACATTTTCTAATTTCTGACTGACAGAAACAGATAAACACCAGTTTATAACAGCTCTCACTTGATCTAAAGTTAAAAATGCATCTACAATGAAAACTCTCAACAATATATTTTAGGTTATAAGTTATAACGTAAATTTTCGGTTTGTATGTTTATAGCGAAAATAGATTAATCACATTCCGCAGGTTCTAATAAAATTCATGTTGTAATGGCGACGCAAAGCTCGTACCAGAAAGGCACCCTAAATAAAATCACTTCATTCGTTTACAATAATTACACATGGAGCATTTGCAAAAACTGAAAACAGATCAGACCCGCCGACCTCTGCTTGTGAGTATAGTAACTGATTGAAATTACGAAATACATCTGTCAAATTCATCATCTTAAAAGTATCAGAGTATAGGAACACTTTTTTTTGAAAACCTCCCATATTCATTTCACCTACATGTGTCTACATCGTTTGTCCGTTGACACAGGAACTGCTGAGGTCGTTTTACAAGACGTCGGGCGTGCTCATGATATCCGGGCTCGTGTCTTGGGACCTCGTTGCCAAGAAGGAGAACTCATCCGGCCGTACCCATCCGAACTTGTACACTTTCCACCGGTTCACTAATCATAGGGTGAGTTGTAGTAACTAATTTATATGTTTAGAGTTCGAGGTCAACGGAATAGAGAATATTCATTACCTTTTTTCACAGCTTTAATAAAGTTGTCAAAAATCGCTGTACTAGTTTCAAACTACATCGGTCAACGAACGTCGTCTTCATATTTAGTCTGTGTCCGCCACTTCGGTCACCTCTGGTCGGTCGCTCGCCGAATGCAGGCGACTACCGTGTTCTTTACAGGTCGTCGTGTGTCGTGTGCAACGTGCGGCGGACATGCCGAATCAGCCGAAAGGCATCCACTGCTGGGTTTCCTCAAAGATCACCACAATATTATGATTTTGTACTCCTCACGTGAAGTTACGCTCTCAAAGATATAAATAAAGACTGCACCGTGCATACGTTGAGTACAGTGGCGCCCTCATTACTATTATTGTGTTTTCTAATTAATTTAAAAAAATCCTTGGAGTCAGACGATACGTTTATGTATCACAAGTAAAAACACAATGAATGGGATACGTAACAAACTTTAATAACAATTACCCTTTGAGTAGTCAGCTTAACGGGAAACGGTGGCCACTTTCTTCCGTTAAGTTGATAACTCGAAGGTGAATTGTTATTAAACTATGTGATATACCCTATAAGTTGTGTTTTTTAATGTAGTACATAAACCTACCGACCAATTTCAAGGAAAAACTTTAGTTTGTTAGAAAACACAATAATAGTAATGAGGGCGCTACTGTACATCCGGCGTACGCTCGGCGCAGTCTTAACCCTGTCCGATGTCCGTATGAATATACTTAGTGTATTAATGTTGGCTACAATTATAATGACCACCAAAATATTCAATTCATGGTGTGTACCAAATTTTGTAAAAGAGCACCTGTGTTTTAAATTGTAACACTTCTAGGTATTCCAGTAATAACTGCACGCAAAAATAAATCAGCTGATCAAATTTGTCGTACAATCTATCAAGACCATTTTTCTGTACTGGCTAAAGCTAGCGGGCTATAAGTCTATGTTCATCGCTGCGCGTGATGTTCGATATATATCGAAACGTTCCAGTATTCAATTTGCAAGATGATGAATGACGCCAATCATTTACCCGATGATTGGCGTCATTAATTTTTAAACCTCGCGTCACTTTTGACAAAGGATTTTGCAACTCCTTTCCTCACACAAATCGATTGAAAAAACATCGAACACTCAGGAACAAATACGGGAAATCAACCCGGAACGCTAACTCCTCATAGAATGTAGTCATGATAGACTGCTTATTCTGTCGATTGTTGACCTTTTCATCCAACCCGGAAGATTATTTACTGTGCGTGACACCTCGTGGCTCGACCCTAGCGTCCCGAGCCGGTATGCTGACGTCACGGGCACGCGCCCTATTGAGTATTTATTCCCCACTTCTGAATAGGTTTCGGCTGACTATCGTTATGACGCTTGCACTCGCAACTGACAGTATATTTGACACTCGTGAGTCATAGAAAATTGCCGATAGCTATTAGCAAAAATCCCCGTATTCAAAATGGTAATTAAATTAGTTGGCATTTAGGGATTGCATACTTTTGACAACTTTTTGAATAAATTTTCATGATTATGTAAAGTCGAAAGGGCGGAAAAAAATATTATTATGGTCGATCTCATTAGTGTTTGACATAATTGACAGGAAAGTTAGTTAATACTGTATGTTTTTGTAAAAATAATGCTCAATTCGTGCGACCTCTAATAATCTTTCTATTACCTTGAAATTAGACAGTTTTTTTTAGATAAAAAAGAGTTAATAGTACAGAGTTAGGGCGTAAGTGAAGTTTTTCCCCATACGAATCGAATGTACGTTAGTATAAATAACAAGCAGAGTCACAGTATAAACACGATTGGGAACCACTGACTTATAGTAGGACAGCCCATGACATTAAACCTAGTTCTATAAGACTACCGGATGATATATACACTGGTCCGCAAAACTAATTGTAAGCATCACACTTAATGAAATTTTCATTAATTAGTCACGTTTTGGCGGAACAAGAAATGGCAATGCTGCAATTCAAAAACCTGGCAAAGCTTTTTTCTTTTAGTTATAAGTCCCATGTCTAGTGTGTTAATAAGACTCCCAAGTTTCGTTTATTCTTCGGAACAGGGGAGGGGTAGGACTATACGACAATGCAGTGCTGCAAGCCCCCCCGATTGGCCTAATCAGTGACAACAGCATGATAAGCGATGCTTCATACTTAAGTACCTAGTATGATCGCCTCAAAAATCAACGCTCATCTCAAAGATCATTAATTTCTCTGTAAGAATCACCACTGGTGCATTTATACATCGGACTTATAACTAAAGGATGGATGAAAGAAGATTGACGAAATAGATATACAGATCGATAGTGAGTGGACGGGTCGGAAGGGGCCGCCCTAGGCGTACTTTTTCGAGTCAAATCGGTGAAATACTGGAAAAGGGCCGAATCTTAAGTACCCGAAACCGACGTGCGTGCATGACTCGATGTATGAATGTGGAAGAAGCGAAAGAAATTTGTCAAGATCGTAGCAAGTGGAAAGAAGTGGTCTCTGCCTACCCCTCTGGGAAACAGGCGTGATTTAATGTATGTATGTATGTACTTATAACTAAAAAAAAAGCTGTGCCAGGTTTTTCGCATTTCATCATTTCCATTTCATGTTACTACTCGTAAATATATCTGGTAGTCAGCGTCGTAGGCTCTTAGAATATCTCTAACACGGCGGTTAGTCCTTATCATTCACTTGATGGTGGTCATTAAATGATCCTCACTGCAGCCCCGGTTGCATGGTGATCTATTTGTGAATAGAATTTCCGCTTGGTGCTTCATGAGTGTTCGTACACTGAAGTGAGCACGGAAAATTTTCCTCGCAAGAGTCGTACAATGATACACTTAATATGATCATAGCTGCTCCATAGCGATTTAAACCTTAATTTCACTATAGAAAGATTCGAGCACGTTCTTAGATTAAATATAAAACAGCATAAAAAATTGTCCCCTCCCGAATCGTCTATGAATCAAAATTACCACCACTTCAGATGGTCTAAAAAGCACATGTCTAATTATGTACATTGTCCATTGTGTGAAGATGTCTTAATCGTAAAATACCCAATACGCATAATGTCCATGAAAGGACACGGCCAGAGAGCAACAAGTCAAAGTATGCAAAATGTCCAATGTTTAAATCGTCCAATACGTAAATTACTTTGTCGCCCATAAAGCTGAACGCCAAAATCTCAAAGCGTCCAAAACGTATAATGTCACGTATGTCACGATAATATAACCAGCCACTTCAAACACGAATACATCTTATCTTTCAATAATGACAACAATTGACTTTGTTGTGCTGGTCATGTCTGAATTTCAGTATTATTTTTACTGTTTTTTACATGCGTTTCTTACCTTTATAATGCTAATAAGACGTCTGACATTTCGCTTCTTGGTCAATAGGCTAAGTAAAGTTTTTGGAAGATATGTATATTACATTTTTTTTCGATAGTCGTCATCCTGAAGATCATGGAACTGAGGCTCTTTTATTTTTATTTCCTCTAATATTTTAGAAATATTTTTTTTTAGTTATGAAGTTGACATTTGTACACTTTAATGACCGACTAGCTTGTTGCCTTCGTACTTAATGAAAAAGAAAAAAAAACACTTCTATATCTGTCATTGTCAAATCAAATCAAAGTAAACAAACGATTCAATACAACGGCTCTTTTCTGTTTGCTTGTGTTTCATGTGATCAGTGTTTTTAGAAATATTTTTAACGATCTCAGAATGAACTCCGGACTTTCGTTTTGCCGCTTTGCTCAAAGACCTTTGCACGATATTTGGTCTACGCTTTATTTTCGAACCCTTTGGCACTTCTTCTTGGACACCGATTTCTTCCTTTCTCGACTACTCTTGCCCTGCTTTTTGATAGCCACGAGAGCACTTTTGAATGGTACAATCCACGCAATTAATTCAGGCAATCCCACACGGACTGTGGAAATCGAGTATTACAAAGATTTACTTGAATTTACTTATTTGAACTGAACTGTTTGTTTACTTTGATTTGATTTGACGTTGACAGATATAGAAGTGACAGTTTTTTTTTCCATTTCATTAAATACGAAGGCAACAAGCTTGTCGGTCATTAAAGTTTACAAATGTCAACTTCATAACTAAAAAAAAGATTTCTAAAATATTAGAGGAAATAAAAGTAAAAGAGCCGCAGTTCCATGATCTTCAGGATGACGACTATCGAAAAAAAATATAATTTACATCTCTTCCAAAAACTTTACTTACCCAATTGTCGTCGTAGAATTGATTTTGAGCGAAAATTGTTTACGAAAAGATTATCCCCTTAAATGAGTAAGTCCACTAATTGGTCCGTCTAAAGATAACCCCAGCGCTCGCCCTCCAACATGTTCTTAGGGTTCCGTACCCAAAGGGTAAAAACGGGACCCTATTACTAAGACTTCACTGCCCGTCCGTCAGTCCGTCTGTCTGTCGTCACCAGGCTGTATCTCATGAACCGTGATAGCTAGACAGTTGTATTTTTTACAGATAATGTATTTCTGATGCTGCTATAATATATATACAGGGTGTTCGGCACATGGACCGTAATTTTTTTTCGGATATTGTTGGGGTTATTTGTTATCTTTTCGCCCTTGGACTTAGGGTCATAAGGGTCACGGTTTTGGAGTTATTATTTCTTAAATGTTTTTTCTCAAATTTTCCGAAATTCCTCCTTTAAATGTTCGTAACTTTTTTATTAATGCGTGTTACAAAAGAATATGTTGTATTTAAAACTTGTTAATACATGCTAGGTCAAATACTAATAGTCTTTATTCTAATTGATAGTCTCAAAGGGACGTACGAGGTTTTTTATTTCACCAATTTACTGTTTGTGTGAAAAAAATCCAACTTCAAAATTCTATTACCTATTAAAAACCTAAATATAATTTTGGGGTTCATTTCTTTTTAAAAACTTCTGTAGCTAATTACCTTTCTAACGATGTGCTACACATTAATAAAAAGTAAACGGGAATATCCACATTTTCAAAGAAAAAGTTCGAGAGTACCTAGATAACTCGTTTCCTAACTGGTGGATAGGCAGAATCGGCCCGATACCTTGGCCCGCAAGATCTCCAGACCTAACGCCTTATTTGTCAAATAAAACTTCGCTTCAGTACTTGTAAAGTATTGAAACGAAGTTTTATTTAAAAAATACTTGAGAAATTGCGTAGGTACAGTCGAAGACATAAATTGATGAACAGATCCAAATTTTCAAAACACCTGCACAATGTAAAGTTCCATATGTCGCTGAACAAATTGTTGATCAAATCTATGTGAACATTGCAGAATGTCAAATGTTAGTAAACAATATTTTATCAAAAGTTGCTGGACTTTATAAATCTACATAATTAGATTATCATTGATGGCAACGAAAGTCCATTAACACATACTTACAAAACACCTGCACACTATAAAGTTTCATATGTTGCTGAACAGACAGTGCCGATTTGAGTCATAGATAATAAGATTAATAAGAGTGCGAATGGTTTCGGTCTTTCGTTTTGGGAATGAAGTCAATTGTAGTGCCATTGTTTTTTAACTTATTCGCATAATACTCGTGTTGCCAAAAAAATTGATTGAATAGAGTTTTAATTTTAATTAGGTCGGAATAGCTATGTAAAATATAAAATGCCCGGTAGGCTGACACTGACTCTTTTTCAACTTGGCTGATGGTCTCCCGTCTGTTTTGATTATCATTGTTATCGTTATCACATCACTTGATCTATCACAATGACTTTTTAATTAAACTCAAGTTAGTAGGAATAGTAGGTACGTGACTAAAGTGTTGATTTTCTACTTGTACGAGTATATTAATATACGGAGTTAATTCTACGTCTATTGCAGGCGTAATCTATACTCCTTGCCTTTTTTCCTCTGCCACAAATGGCCTTTATTTTCTTAAATAATTGATTCGTAATTTAAATTTCACATGTCATAAAATTTGTCAGCTGGTTATATGAAAGATCTAATATTGCAGTTGCAAAATTACATTGCGAAGATAATCACATCTTTAGACATAATAATATCCTATAATTTGTGATCACGATGTCATACAATATCCACATTCAAGAGCATGATCGCCACAGGATTATTTTACTCAAAGAGCAAGGCCTCACCATATCTGATATCGCATTACAAATGGGAATTTCACGAACCACCGTATACCTGTGGATCAGACGTTGGGCGGATGTGGGTAATATTCGTGAAATAAAAAAATCTGGAAGACCTAGAAAAACTACGCGTCGCCAAGATTCGAACATCATAGATACTTATAGGCGGAATGGATTTATGCGGACTAGAGAAGTAGCACTGGCGAATAACATTTCAATGATAACGCTTAGAAGACGTCTACACGAAGCGGGGATTCACTTCAGAGTACCAGCAAGAAAGATTAAATTGACAGCCAGACATAAATTACTGAGATTACAATTCGCAGAGAGATACTTAAATTACGATTTCTCAAAAGTAATCTTTTCAGACGAGAAAACATTCAAGTCATCCGAAAATGGGCGGATCACGTTATGGAGGCTCAATAAAACACGGTACCATGAAAATAACATAATTGAGAATAGATCAAGTGGTAGGATTTCTGTGGGGGTCTGGGCCTGGATGTGCAGTAGCGGCCCTGGAGAGTTGGTTGACATAGGATCACGGCTGAATAGTGTTGGGTACAAAGAAATACTTAATGACGTATTACTACCGATAGCAAAAATCGTGATGCCAGAAGAGATACTCGATTTTATACACGACAATTGTCCCATCCACAAGGCACGTCTTTGTAGAGCATGGTTTGCAGAAAAAGTGGAACAAATACACGAAATTGATTTCCCGCCGAAAAGCCCCGACCTAAACGTTATAGAAAATCTATGGGGGCTTATGGTCCAAGCTTGGGACCCCGATACTCCTCGCACTAAACAGAACATATTTAATCATGTGATGGAATGCTGGGAGGAGTTCAGAGGAAAACAATTTTGCGAGAATATGGTAAATTCAATGCACGAGCGTTTGCAAGCAGTTATAGACGCGAGCGGTGGGCACACGCGTTTTTAATTTAAGTTTATAAAATGGTTGCGTAAGAATATTTATTTTGTTGATATAGTTATAAGCAATATTTAAGTTGATTTATTTTTTAAGTCATTGTTAAAAATAAACTTAGTTCATTTTCAGCACTTTTTTTTAAATTATTCCTAATTCGAGTTCAAGAAATAACTTTAACAAAACCCACAAATAGGCTTACTCTGAAAGTAAGCTAATGTAAGCCCTTTCTTTCCCTGGATACTACTGGGGGATTATTATGATTTTTATGATAAAGCAATGCAGTTCAGTTAACGCTGAGAGAAAAGGACAGCTATATAACACTGCTATAGCTCTCTCCTTTACGCTCGCCGTAAATTAACTGCATTGCAATGTCATAATAATAACCCCCTGATTATTAAAACAAGGGGTTTCAGATAGAGAGTACAGAAATATGAGGTCAAGGTGGGCTAAAATAAAACTACAATAGACAACTTCACAAAAATGACCCATCACTGGCTCTATCACTTCTGGTAGCGCCACGCAGTGAAAGAAAGGGCTGGAACTGCTACTGAGCTAAACGCTTTATATTGGACACAGACATTCATACACACATTGCGGTAATGAAAAGCATTTTTAAAATAGGTAACAATTATTCCTTACAGACCCACCGTACCACTAAACCGTACCACTGGTGTTACTATAACCAATTATTTCTATTAAAATCGAATTTAACAGAGTCGACGGAGCTCTGCTGTCGCAGAGCTCCTGTTTCTGGGTAGTTTGGCCCTCCGGGGCTGCTGAAGAACGAACAAAATCTAAACCTGCCTCATATTTATGATACTAATTTTGGTCAGTGGTACGGTTTAGTGGTACGGAGGGTCTGCACCCCAATTATTAAGTATAAATATCAAAGTGTTGAAATAACGTCCAGCTAATTTTGGACTTCTTCGTGGAATGTTAGCGTACAGTGACTTTTGGATTATTGCATCGAGTTTAAGTGTCCAGCGACTTTTGGCGACTAGCGTTTAGGGACTTTTGAACTTTCATAACGAACAAGGAGTTTTGAACATACCTTTGTATATTAACATATGGAGAGTTCTCGTGTACAGTTAAATTCGTAGCTTTATTTTGTTTAGCGACTTATGTCTTTGACTGTACCTCCGTAACATAAACTAGTTCTTTTGCCCGTCCCCAGATATAAAAGTCTAAGGGCGTTAGGTCTAGAGATCTTGGGGGCCAAGGTATCGGGCCGCTTCTGCCTATCCACCAGTTCAGTTCAGTTAGGAAACGAGTTATCTAGGTGCTCTGGAACTTTTCTTTGAAAATGTGGATATTCCCGTTTACTTTTTATTAATGTGTAGCTCATCGTTAGAAAGGTAATTAGCTACAGAAGTTTTTAAAACAAAATGAACCCCAAAATTGTATTTAGGTTTTTAATAATTGAATTTTGAAGTTGGATTTTTTTCACACAAACAGTAAATTTGTGAAATAAAAAACCTCGTACGTCCCTTTGAGACTATCAATTAGAATAAAGACTATTAGAAATGAACTAACATGTATTAACAAGTTTTAAATACCACATATTTTTCTGTAACACGCATTAATAATAAAATTACGAACGTTTAAAGGAGGAATTTCGGAAAATTTGAGAAAAAACATTTAACAAATCATATCTCCAAAACCGTGACCCTTATGACCCTAAGTCCAAGGGCGAAAAGATAACAAATAACCCCAACAATATCCCAAAAAAAATTTACGGTCCATGTGCCGAACACCCTGTATAAGGGGAGTCCCATACAACAAACGTGATTTTTGGCCATTTTTTGCTAATGTTGTAAGTATATATAATGGGTACGGAACCCTTCGTGCGCGAGACCGGTCGCACTTGGCCGGTTTTGAAATATAAACGAATCAATTGAAAATTAAAATCGGTTCTATTATCTTAATAGGTTACTGAAGTTAGGAAATATACGTTTTCGTAGATATCTAATCAAAATGCTGACTGAGCCCACTTCCTGCTTTTGTACAAGATTCTGATTATGTTTTTGAGATAGGAGATCTATATCTATTGTAAATTAACTGATATAGCTCGCTGAATTGCAAACCTTAAGTGGCAGTGGGCGCGGTATATGAAATTCATCCCCTAACGGGTTAAAATAGGGGGAGTAGAGGGAAACTTCCACGCGTACGAAGTCCCGGGTGTGCTCTTGTGACCCATAACGCTCCTCATCGCCTAAAAAGTCACTCATCTCCATCCAGGGGTCGCGCTTTTGGTGCCGATCACGTCAATTTCTAAAAACTAAAGACTTGTATTGAATGGTTGTTTGGCTAGCTAGAGTATCGCCAAACAAGTTTTGCATAAAACCTTATTAAACTTTTTGAGTTCATCGATACTCACATTGAGATGAACAGCAAAAATCATCAAGGGAAATTATCATTAAACAACTGATTTTTGGTGTAATAATAATCAGATGATTAAATAATCATAAATCGTACACACATGACGATAATTTTACCGCTCTTTATTTTTACCGCCCTTGTTAATACCTCAACACCTGGTAAATGAAAGCAGTGCACCCTGTGTATAAAATTTCGTCAATTCGACGTCATCGGGACCAAAAGTGCGACCCCTGTCACAAGTCCCTGTGCATTCAGAATGGTGATGTGACCCCATAGTGGAAGCACGCTCCTGAATAAAAGCTTCATGACGCCAGATTGGGGTCACGCGGACAGGGAACGTCTTAAGTTTGCTCGTTGGAAAAATAATTAAGTCACGTTTTATTTCCCAGCCGATGTTTACAATTAAGAAAAGATTTCATAACGATTTCTTGGAAACTGTTTGCGTAAACTTTTTAAACTTTCAACGTGACCGGCACAGCGTGGGCTTCGTCAGCCCGAGGCAGATTGTTGTCAATATTTTTTCCGAAGGTTTTTCCGAGAATAGAGTTAAGTAAAGGTAAAAACAAAGGGGGAAAGTCCGCCTTCCCTTAGCCTACCTACGCAAAACTTCTATTTAGAGAACCTGCATCTATGTCTTGTTGCCGGGTGGGGTGAAGTCTCTCTCTGAAAATACCCCACTAATGGAGATTATGAGTGTGACAACTCAAAATACATCAATGTTAACACATGGGTAAAACGTTTAATGTTTTTTTATTTTAATTCATCCCTAAGAAGACAATCGGCGGGTCGAACTTCGTATGGAAGAATCCATGACGGAATATGTCACACTAGGCTTCACGAGGTTACAAAGAAATCACTTCCATCTCGGTCCATTTGTTTGTCACACGATGTCACAGACCCCCTCTTTATTTGTAGGCGGGTAAAAATATCCTCAATGTTTTCGATTTATTCCAAAATTATACAAACATGCCGGTTTGGATTTACGAGTATGAATGATAGAAAGTTGAATACATTTTGAATGCACTACATTATTCAGCTTGAAATTGTAATACTACTTGCTATGCTTGTCTCGCTCCATGTTTGCGATGAATATTTTTTGAAACAAGGGTTCAGCTCTCAGTTGGATGGACCAAAATGGACGCGGAGTTTTTTTTAGAAAGCTATTTTTAACCCCCGACGCAAAAAAGAGGAGTGTTATAAGTTTGACCTGTGTGTGTGTCTGTCTGTGGCACCGTAGCTCTTAAACGGATGAGCCGATTTGGATGCGTTTTTTTTATTTAAATGCTTTTGATTTGGATGCGTTTTTTTTATTTAAATGCGTTTGATTTGGATGCGTTTTTTTTGGTTTTTTGTTGATTTAACGGCGGCACATACATAGACATAGAGATACACGTTATAAACTAACACCCCTCTTTTTATTTATTAGTTATTATTAACCATTTACTTAATGTATTGTACATTTCATGTATTTAAAGATACTTTGCTAGCTATAGTCATATTGTTAATTTGGAAAGGTTTAAATAAAAGGTGAAATAAAAAATTATATTTAAAATAAAAAAATTAAAACCCCCGGCTCGAAACTGTAAAACCTCTCCGGTGTTAACCTTTAAAGGCTGTTAGCGGGGGCACCGTGGGCTGATGACTATGCCACCACTGGGTGCCCCCCAAAACTCAGGCGGCCTGGCCCATGCCATAGTTATTTTTCTTACGGTTGTGTTTTGTTTCAGTTCCGTCTCATCGTGAGCGCTTGCAGTGCCGGCCACTCTCTTCTGATTTCTGATGAAGGACGGGCGTTTTCATTCGGTATGTTATTAATGTTATTATTACATATCGCTAACTCGTGGCATTTTGGTAGCAATTGACAGATAAGTGATGAGACAAGTTATCTAACTGTCTTTTCAGATAAGATAAAATAATAAATTAATATTACCTACATGGTATTCACATAATGACGAAGTAGATTTGATCACTAGTTTAAAAACATCAATGTCAATGATATTTTCATTCATTTACTTACTCGTGAGTAATAATTATTACGAGACGTTACCCGAAACATAGCTTTTTTCCATATAATGTGGATTTTCTATGCGCGGAGTATGTGTATGCCCTTGCCCCACAACCATGTGTATATGCCTGTTGCTCCCCAGGCCGTAACACGCACGGACAACTCGGCTTCGGCGACACAAACACCCGTAACACCCCGGAACCTATCCCGGCGTTCGAAGGGATGAACATCATCCACGCCGCCGTCGGACGGCATCATTCGCTTTTCGTCACAGGTACAGTAAATCATTTTTCCATCATATTGACAGAACAACGCTTTTAAACAAGATCCAAAAATAATCTTACACAGGTGGGTGTATCTTAATTAACATTACTCAGTAAAAGCCCACGTTACAATGGCTGTTATAAATATCTTATAAAACTTTTATATATCTTGTTTACTTTGAACTAATAACTCCCTACAATATAAAAAAGGTGCGACTCCATTCGTCCGATGTTCACTTATGACTTTATGACGTAACTTATTGGTCCATATTACAGCGATGATGATGACCACTCAACTAAAAAGTACCATATTTAGAAAAGTTAAGTTCACAAATTTGACACTTAACTTTCAGAACATTTTGTTATAATCAGTGATCGGAATAGGTAGAGCTAATTTGCCTAAACTTGATGCACCTTCATTCAATAATGTATTCCCATTTCACTCACGCATGAATGAATACGCGTCAAGTTTAGGCAAATTAGCTCTACCTATTCCGATCTCTGGTTATAATACAAATTATTCATGTTAGCATTTATGTGATACTGCTGTCATTTTTATCCCGTTTATGAAAGAAGTTGGTTCAGGATTGTGTATCTAATAAATAAGTCAATAGCATAAAATGTGCAAAAGTATCGCTTAAAAAATCAAACTGAACCTTACCGCAATTAAATAATGCATTTTATCTAAACCAGCTACAGCATAATATAGCTTTCGGAAAATATAATATTCGGTCAAATAAAAATTCTAAATTTGAAGTCGTTCCCGAAAACTTAACGTCACATAATGCTGTGGCCATCAGTGTTGTGTTGCTTCCGTCTGTATTTCTTTAGGATTGGCAAAGCATTTGAAATTATATCGCTACTTAAATGCGAAAGCGCCACAAAACGAAAACAGATATAGTTTGATTTAAAACTTAAAGTATATTGCATTCCGAATTTAAATGCAACACAAACACATTTTGATTTGTGGCCCTTTTGCATTTAAGCAACGATATGTGAAAAACTTAAGTAAAGCTCCTCTTGCATGTAGTAGTGTACAAAACTAGTATGGATTTTTTCGTCATATTTCAAATGAAGAATGTCTATACAGATCGTTGCTTAAATACTAAAGGGCCACAAATCAAAATGTGTTTGTGTTGCATTTAAATTCGGAATGCTATATACTTTAAGTTTTAAATCAAACTATGTCTGTTTTTGTTTTGTGGCGCTTTTGCGTTTGTGATGTGTTACAACTACATGCAAGAGGTCCTTTAAGTTTCTTTTACCTATACAGCCCTATTCCTAAATTATGATTTGTACAAGTACTCGACATTCTTCGATTTCAAGATACTTTATTACGTAACATAGTAACAGTAATTTAATTAGGGCGTTGTACACCCAGCGTCTGTCTTACGTAGTCTTGACAACGCCGGGGTCACGTGCTGAGGGCACCTTCACCCAAGGTGCCACCTTGAAGCGAGGAGATTTGCGAAGGATGTTGAGTGGGTCTTCCGGCGAGACACTAATTATCGATCTCCAATATCCGCCCAGTTTATTATTTTTAGATAGGATTAGTTGCGTGAAACAATTTTCTTGTTGTTTTTACTAATCACAAAATAAAATGTTTTCTCATAATATCGGTAGCTTGGAAGTACAGTAGAACCCTACTAGAATACGATCACGTCACGTTTAATACGATTTCCCGCATAATACGCTACGTCATCTAAAACCATAGTACTAAGTTATGTACGCGGGTGAAAAAGAGTTGCGACAAAGCATATCGTACTAATATTACGCAAGGGGACGCGATTCTAGCGACACCTCCGCCTGTCCAAATAAGTTTGTGGGTTGTGACTTGACTGACTATGATAATGTTGCAACTTACGAAGTACTTTCAGTCGAAGACCTTATTGTAAGTGCAGGTTCCACCAAAAACGCAACCCTTAGTGAAGATGAGGACGCACACGAACAAGAGGAAACGCAATTTAGTCAAATGCTCAGGCGTTGTCAGTTGTAGCAGATTTAAGACGCTATGCATCGTCTATCGACGCTGACTAAAATAAATAATTACTTTTAGTAAAACAATCGTTATTAATATACTTTTCCGTAAACATATTATTTTGTGTCTTCCATTTAAAATTAACAAATTACATGTAAATGTTTGTACATGAACTAATAATAGTTGTATTTTCACGTTTAATACGATACGAAAATAAGCTTTTTTTTAGGGGGAATGGAATAAACGTTTTTTTTATGTTTTAGACACTGGAACTGTGTACGCTTGCGGTGACAACAAGAGCGGTCAGTGTGGCCTCGGGAACAACACCCCGCAAATCTTGACGCCCACCCGCATTCGATACACGTGAGTTATCCTTAGAAGACTCATAGAAAAAGCATGGATATTTAGAAAATTTTCATAACAAAATATGAAAATGCCGTAATTGAGATCACCGAAAGTGAAATCGGCCAAGAAACATCTCGTAGACCACTCGTCTCAGCTGAGATGCCCGTCACAAGATATGTCAAAGTAAACGTCAAACCATAGAACACTGTCATTCTTGACACATCTCGAGACGAACATTAGAGTTGAGATTAGATTAGCCGGTAAAACATTGATACAGGCTACAATTAAAATTTAGAGTGAAAAAATATTATTTAGTCGGTGCAGTCTTAAAACTAACTCGCTAAATATTAATTATTAAATTGCCTTTGAAATAATTCATTTATATTTAAGTTTATTATAAGAGTTGTGTTTATTACAGCGCTCACGCGATCGTGAAGGTGGGGTGCGGCGCGGAGTTCTCTATGATCTTGGACTGTCACGGCGGCCTGCATTCGTTCGGATTGCCGGAATACGGCCAGCTGGGTAAGATTAGCTTTTTAATTGCTGACCCCAAACACCCATTCCCGATAAAAAGCGTTTAAAAGACTTATCTCTCGAAGTATAACCCACTAAAAGGATAGCCCCTTTGGATGAAATATATAACTTAGTTATTTGTCAAACAAACAAAACCTACAGATCGAAAGGGAGTGGACGGGTCGGAAGGGGCCGCCCTAGGCGTACTTTTTCGAGTAAAATCGGAGAAATACTGGAAAAGGGCCGAATCTTAAGTACCCGTAACCGACGTGCGTGCATGACTCGATGTATGAATGTGGAAGAAGCGAGTGGTCTCTGCCTACCCCTCTGGGAAACAGGCGTGATTTAATGTTTTATGTTTTTAAACAAAACCTAAAGAGCCAAAGCTCAGTACGTCAGCAGTAAATTGATAACCCTCTCTTATTGCATAACCAATTATAAGGGTAACCCTTATTAGCGCTTAAAAAGCCAATTTAACGTATTTTTTAAGGAAACTACTTATAAAAGTCGGATAGCGGACCTGCGCCGGGTTTTAAAGTGATGTTGGTACAGTCAGCATCATAAATATGTATACATTAACAACGTTTCAGAAATATATATACCACTTTATTCCCTTGCAGTAGAGTCGTCTTTCCATATTTTTGAAAGTTTAACTGTATCCATATTATTAGACGTGACTGTACGACTCAAAATATAGCGCTTTAAAAGCAATACTTATAGGGTAAAGTCAGTGGTCAGCCAGAGATCTGTAGTCGGTCTCTGCCTATACTTTGTATGAGTGGGAAGAGTAAGAAAGATATATTTCTCACTCTTCGCACTCATATAAGGTTGACTACTGGTCTCTGGCTGACCACTGGTGACTTTACCCTACGAAACGGATTTGGATAGTTTATCCTTTCGAAATACCCATACCAAACCAAATCGCAAAAAAGCAAATCGAACGGCTTTCAAGCGATACGGATTTTCTAAATAAATCCTTCTAAAAACTCATTCGAAACCTCTTGAATGGGATAGCAGGCCGGTCCCTTCTTGTAAGGCTAAAACCCTATATAGCTTTTAAGCCTCTAAGTCTAGTTCTACTCAAGAGCCTGGACTCTCAGAGCTAGAAACCTTACAATCAGAGCCGGGATTTTTCGCGGCCAAACAAGCGACTGTCGCTAGTGTTAGAAATATTTTTTTTATCGATGTCGAGTATATTTACATTATTTTACAATCATTCGCGACAGTGGTTCTATATGTGTAATTCAATCTAAAATTCAATTTTTTTTATATCAAGTAATAAAATAACCAGTCGGACTAAGAGGTAAAACTTTGAATGAAGTGACTATACTATCTCATGGAACATAATACACACTCCAGAAACTGTCTACTTCCAGAGAATTTTGAGAAATTAATGATTATCTACTCCTATCTTTATCAGTTTTATCACAAACCAAAAAAAATTTCATGTGCTGCCGCGTGTGCTGACGTGGATTTCGAAGAAGGAATTGCATCTGTTTCTGTGTCATTTTATATAAAACTCACGTAAAATGTTTTATTTAATATTTTTTAATTTCGTGGACATTCTATTACACAACTATCGATATATCGATAAAAAAATATTTCTCGCTAGATTGCGACAGTTTTTTGTTTTGCCGCGAAAAATCCGGGCTCTGCTTATAATAAATCTTAATAATATCAAAATGTTGACACTCTAAAATGCTACCTCGTGCCTACATCCTTCCTTTGGCAAGGACATAAGAAACAAATTAAATTAATCCCTAAGCCATTTCATTAATATATTCCATAAAAGTTAAGTTTAAAAAACGTATTCCATAAAAATGGGCCCGTGCAGGCTTAAAAAGAAAAGGTTAAAAAAATATGTAAACAGGAAATTTAATAACTAAACAACTGTGTGTATGAGTTTGAATAACCCTTATCTTCTGTAAAATTAGTCCTTGTCCATTACAACTCTGTTTAATATTTTTAAAAACATTCCTAACACCCAGGCCACAACACCGACGGCAAGTTTTTCGTGACGTCGACAAAGCTCTCGTACCACTTCGAGACCCTTCCGAAGCTGATCACCTCGTTCTCCGAGAAGACCAAGGAGGGGCACGTCGTGAACTTGAAGGACGTGGACATCGTTGACTTCGCCTGTGGCAATAACCACACGGTAAGATGAGCAAATGTTGACGATAGTATAACATGGATATGATTTTATTTCAATTTATACAGTGTGTTACCGGCATGCGGGCATTTATTAAATCTGCCGATAATATGTTGTGTCAGCAATTGTTTGCAAGTACTATCAATTAAAAATTAATTAAAATAACTTCACAATGAATTTTCTTAGATACTGTCCATTTTTAATGTAGTGCATGTGCTGCGTGTTCATCGTTATCATATCAGTATCGCTGTTGCTTGGTACAAGGCATGTCGTGGTACGGGGGCAAGTCATAATAATCAAAGTAGCCGTCGACTTGCTGGTAATTCAAATTTTGTTAGAAAGTTAACAAAGCCTGAAAATTTGTTTATCAATTAAATTATTGTTATAGGTAGTTACGTTACAGGTATACGTTATTTTAACCTACTTTAAAAAAAGCCTGGGTGCTGGTAACACACTGTATATTAAAAATGTATTCGGTTTTACTATCGAGGTTTTAACATGCATTTTACGATTAAACATCATCGATTTACAACTCTCTCGTCTGTTGATGTAGTAAGGTGATTCTCTTTATATAAATGGATCCACGTTGTTAAAAGGAATATGATAATTTATAATGATAAATTAAATTCACTGAGTTTTTAATAGTTATAATTTTTTTTTTAACAACACTCATCCATTTAAGTCATTACGTTTGACGTTACAGTGACATGAAACTCTACCGATCGTTAAATATGAGTGAACAAGTTACCATACAGACAAGTGCAAAAATATGTATCGAAAAAAACCACTCATAAATACGTTACGAAGTTCTTATTACACTGGAATAAGGTTCATGGGACATATTTTGAGATGCGTTACCTATACGTCTAGATCTAATCCATGGAGTCGCTATTTGCTAATTATCAATAACTGCAAAATCATCATCTTTAAATACCAATAGGAAGGTGGATAAACCAAACTAAAAATATCAATGTTGTATATTGATAATTGGTTATTAGCTTATTAGGAAATAGCGACTCCATGGATTCTATAACCACGGTATGCTACCAAAATCCTAACCGTTTTTATCACTTCATTAGGTGGCTATTGACTCTAAGAAGCGCGCGTACAGCTGGGGCTTCGGCGGCTTCGGCCGTCTCGGGCACGCCGAACAGAAGGACGAGGCAATGCCTCGGCTGATCAAGTACTTCGATACGGCAGCGCGCGGCGTACGCTCCGTGCACTGCGGCTCGACCTACAGCCTCGCCGTCAACGAGATCGGTTAGTGAAACGAGCGATGTTAAATAAATATCAAATAAAATAAATAAATGTAAGGGGACAATCTCACACCAATTGACCTAGTCCCAAACTAAGCTCAAAGCTTGTATTATGGGTACTAGACAAGGATATAAATACTTACATAGAGAAATATATACTTAAATATATAGAAAACATCCATGACTCAGGAACAAATATTCGCGCTCATCACACTAATATCTGGCCTTACCGGGATTTGAACCCAGGACCGCTAGCTTCGTAGGCAGGGTCACTACCCACTAGGCCAGCGCGTCGTCAATATTTGTAACACTGGTTAGATTGCGACAATCTTTTTTTTTGCCACGAAGAATCCGGGCTCTGATAATGTGACACAGTCGTGGATGTAAAACACTAAAGTCGAGTCCAGAATTAGGCGAACTAACTTGACAGTTCATTGTACACTAATGTTGCCACAGTTTGGCTAGTGCTGTTATTATCGATAACTAATCGAACACATAACGGATTTGGAATTATCATCGACGATATATAACGTTTGTCTCTATCGCACTTTCATATTTGCCAGAAAGAAAGGGATGAATGGTACATGAAATGTAGCGTACTAGCCCGACAGAAGTCGTCTAAAAGGATCACAATGGCCTGTTGTAATAAGAGCATTATTTTTGTGTTTTGTTCCTAATTTGAGGAGTAAGTATCGTAAATATGGGTAAAAATCAAAATAAATGTCCAGTTAAAGAGAGTATTGTCACCGTCACGAAACTGTTGGTTAACGTCAAACATACGTCAATTGTAATGAAATTGTAAGTTAGACATCATTTAAGTGACATTTGCCGTGTGGTTGCCGGCAGAATAGAATAGAATAGTACCCCCATACCTTCCTGTGGAAGTCGTAAGAGACGACTAAGGGATTAAAGGCTTGTAGTATTTTTAGGCGATGGGCTTGCAACCTGTCACTAATATACACATGATATACATCTTAGCCTGTATGTGCAAAATGTGGTTACAGAATTAACAACTGGCTGTTAGAGTTGTTGGTAATTCTGTAGCTCTGCCTACCCCACTCTGGGATGAAGGCGTGACGGTATGTATGTATGTATGTTAAATAGCGTCCTTATGTACATTGATTTTGATTTTTACCCATATCCGCTTTTAACCGTACATCCTTCAGATCATAGTATATAAATGAAATGGCTGTAGGTGATCCCTATTTGAAAAGTATGTATGAGTGTTAAAGTTTCGACGACAATTACTTGATAAAATATAAATAGAATCAGAATTAACATAGAGGCACATACATATTTGTGTCGACATAAACCTATCACTATTTATTATTTCCTACGTCTGGCAACATTTTCGGCTGTCAAGTTAGTTCGCCTAATTCTGGACTCGACTTTACACCGCTGTGGTGAAACTATCCATTCTGCTGGACTGGGTCTCCAAGGTTCGCCACTAGGACCGGTCCTGAGCCGCTCGCATTTATCATTAAAAAGTATAATTATTTTCAGGCACTCTGTTCCTGTTCGGGCAGACCAAGCGCACTGGCGAGGCTAACATGTACCCCAAACCAGTCCAGGACCTCACTGGTAAGAGCAGGCCTACTGTTAATTTGTCTATAAATATGGTCATATTTCAAAATGAACTAAATACATTTTTAGTTCGGTTATTCCATACCTACTAATATTTTACTTGTTTGTACAGATGTAGTGCAAAATGACACATGCTGTCATTTGTCACTTTGTCATTTGACACTAAACAATAAAGTTCCATTTTAATGGACATGAAAACATCACTCATTTAATACAATCATTGATTGACAGTTCGGGTGCCATCGTATTCCGATTGAGATCCGAGTTTTCCCGAAGGAAAATCATTTTGCACTACATCTGTAACGCTTTCACAGCAGAGATATCCTTCATACCAAAAACGATGGGAAAGGATTATTCACTACATCTGTACTTGTACGGAATAGTTATTGTATAATTATCGTAGGTTGGAACATTCGTAGCGTCGGCACCAGCAACACCTCGATTGTGATTGCGGCGGACGACTCCCTCATCGCTTGGGGCGTCTCCCCCACCTATGGAGAATTGGTATGTTTGCTTATACACTCAGGGGCAAAAATAACGGGTCAGAGTGCGTTTTTCATACAAACGAGGCTATTTCGAACCCTTGGTTCCTAGCCAGCGATTGTTTTGAGTGAGGTTTAATGGTGGATACACCAAGGTTCAATAGAGGAGGTCAAAAGTTCTTAAGATACCTAACTGATCGCACAATCAGTTGACACCACAGCAAGAGAGTTTGAGTCAACATTTGGATTTCCTTACATTTTATGGTCATTTTAGATGTTTATTTGAACATGCACAATTCCGGCGTTAGCCGCAGATTCAATCAGTTGGGTGTCCTAGGCACTCTGGACGTCCTGTATCGATGCTCGGAGTATCCATCATCAGATTTCACTACAAGCATCCCCTGGCGAGGAACCAAGGCTTCGAAATAGCCTCGTTTGTATGAAAAACGCACTCTGACCCGTTATTTTTGCCCCTGAGTGTATAAGGGCCACTTGCAAGATACAATCTATTCACGTTGCACAACCGTGAACTTTCTAACTAGAGGACGTCAGCGTCTTCGTACGCGTAGAACTATTTTCCCACTACCCCCCTACTTCTTCCCGTTGGGGGTAGACTTTCGGGAAATCCTTTCTTAGTGCTCACTTACATCATGAAAGGAACCCCTGCACCAAATTTCAAGTTTCTAGGTGCAGTAGTTTCGGCTGTGCGTTGATGTATAAGTCAGTGAGTCAGCCTTTTATATACGTGGATCTCGACGGCAGTAAAACAATGCTGAACTGATTTGTTGCGTGTACGAGAATAGTGATAACGGGGCGTCTATGCTACTGGGTAAAACAATACTGCCTTTGTTATCGTATTGTGAACTTTACGATAGCTCCTATTTACTTGACAATAATGGCGGAGGAGTTAAAAACAGTACTATACTGGTTTAACGCTGTATTAGTCGTAATTAGCTTAAAACATGGTTTTAAAAACGGTTTGTAACTTTTCATATTTCGAATTTGCGTAACTTAGTGTTTGGGGATAATGTAATGATAATGTAGAGATTGGTGACTCTTTTTTCTTAGCCAACGAATGTAGGTTTTATTTATAAAAAAACCACTTATTTTGTCATCGATTTAACCTGCTTAATCCATTTTTGAGAATTAGCAGATGTTCACTTTAAATACCTCTGTTTAGAGTTAGTAGTTTAGCTTTAGTTTATTTATTTATTCATCAAAAGCATGTCAAAAAATTCGTAATTCCATTGAAATCGTCAACATAAATACAAAGGATCAAATGTACGTAAGAATGTGTAAGGTCAGGTGGGGTAAGGGGAACATACTTTATTCTTCTTATCTTATTTTGAGTTCTATACTACAAAGTATAAGGTTCTTAATTGTTTCGCTTAAGACAAAACATACTTATTTTCGTTAGCTATCCAGGACAAAATACTTTTTATGCTAGTTCTAATGCATATCGCCAGAAAATGATTATTCGTTAGACTAGTTCTATCGTTTCCCTTTCCCTATTTCTGGGGTAAGGGAAACAGTCTCAATAAATCTAAAAGTAATAATACTAGTTTGGATTATAACTACGCAAAACATTTTAAAAACACCTTTATTGAAATGCGTACTTGATGCGTAACGAAATACTGTTGCAAATAGAAGATATTTATCACAATCGGTATTTGGGGTAAGGGAAACATACGAGTTTCGAACAGAGGTAGTCAACTAAAAACAAAGGAAGTAAAAAGGAAGTGCAATGTTTTTATTGTAATGTTTATTAATCGTTAAAATAAAGTAGCCTCACGCTTATCAATAATTACTAAGAATAATATTAATAGGAATTACTTTTATTTGGCATTACAAAGTTTTACATACTCAATTAAGACAACTTAAACTTAAAAAAAAACAAAAAAAAATATACGGTCGAATTAAGAAACCTCCTCCTTTTGGTATGACGCATTATTGGTTGTTCTCACATAGTTTCTCGGCATTTTTCTGTAAAAAATATTGTAGTCTGTAAATATTTTTTTCTAAACGGATAAATACAAGATGTTCATATCGCCAACCGTCATTTGACATCATACAAAATAACATAATAAAAGTATGTAATAACATATAATAATAGTCAATAGATAACCAATCATTATAATAGAATAGTTCAATACCTAACAATTTTTTTCCCATAACTTGGTAGGTACCTTACCAAATTAATAACCTATTTTGCCATTTAGGTTAGGGTATAATTTGTATGGAGAGGACAGCTGTTACGGTGCCCAAGCAATGTGTAAAATATCATAACATTTATGGTTAGTTACCAATTCAAGAGACTGTAGCACTGTATTTCTACTTTTTATAAAATTTGCCTTGCCTTCAAAATGTTTGTTACTTCTGACATCGGGAAAGAGAAACATATGTCCCCCTTAACCCGGCCATGATAGTTTCCCTTACCCCACTTATGCATTTGTAGGTTATGTTACAAATCACATTAAAATTTAACATTTACAGCCTATTCAGCAAAAATGTATATGCATACAAACAAAATATATCTATAAAACAATACTTACTGACATTTGCAGACTTGTTACCAGACTTTTTAACACATAAATCGGTATCCAAATCGAACACGTCGAACTCGTGGTTTCGTTGTTTGCTAACTAAAATATTGTTTTTGTCACACTCACACGTTCAATCATCATAACTCAATCTGTGTTTTTTTTTTGGAACTAATTCTCAGTTACTGCTTTATCGATCGAGTAATCACAACGCTGCGGTGTACAGTTATTGATATATCAACTAGTGTTTCCCTTTCCCAGTAGTTCCCCTTACCCCACCTGACCTTATTTAAAACCAACAACAATTAACATCTATTTGTACGCTTTTGCATGCAGGCTGAATACTAAGTGAAAATAGTTTTTTAACATCTTAATAACTTTTCTAACAAATTCAATTTGCTACGATTTGATTTGAAAATCGTCAGTGATTCATCATCATCATGTCGATCTTGCAATATTCCAGGGCACCGGCGAAATCGCCAAGTCCACCGCTCGCCCCAAAGAGGTGACCCGCATGGACGGCACGAACGTCACCCAGGTGGCCATGGGCTACTCGCACACGCTCCTGCTATGCGATGACACCACCGAGGCGGTCAAGGCGAAGCTTGCCACCATGCCCGTCTTCAACCCTTAAGTTGGCTGTGGAAACGATGTTACGTATGTTTTTACTACATAGTCCAGTTTATTTTTCCATTAAAGTGTTAAACGTAGCTTGTTTAATAGGAGCTGGTGAGATGTCGACGCTCGCAATAGAGGTGGTATTCAATTCGTTCGCACGAATGCCAGCTTGTATGAAATCGTCTACGTAGTTGGGAATCCGTCTCGGTTGTTGATGTCTCAAAACTAATGTTAATTGTGAGTTGAGGGGGGAGGGGACGGTAGGGTATGATGTCACTGTCACCTCCCCCCCGAGGGGTCGCTGACTAGCTTCGACGAGGGCGGATCCAGAATTCGGTCCAGGCGGGGATCGCAATTACTCAAAATACGATAAATACGAGCTTATTATCGCAAGATCAAAAAGCTCGACCCGTGATACGAGGCTGTATCATTGGCTCAAAGGTGGGGGGGGGGGGGGGGGGGGTCTTAGACTTCGATCAGGGACCGGCGACCGCGATATATGAAAGCGATATCTCGCGCTTTTTGATGTTTACCGTTCATCACCGCAAGCACCTGCGTGGTGAACGAGGTCATACAAAACCCGCTGTCCGATTGGAACGCCAAGCGCTATGCGTCTCCATAGACGGAATGTTTGCTATTGTAGTCGCATCGCCTCGTCGGACCCTGAACGAGACCTGCCTATACTTCATTTGTTTAGGTACTTAAATAAATGTAAACAAACCAAACCAAACCACGGGACTATGTTGAACAGTCAATCAAAACTGGATGGTCGCGCTTTGTCGTGTCAGTGCTCTGCTTCTATTGGCTGACGAACTACATCATGTGGGCTTTCTGTTTACATTTAGTTTACTGCCTAAACAAATGAAATATAGGGTAAGGTCACCAATAGTCAACCTTGTATGAGTGCACATAACTTTCGTACTCTTAAGTATAGGCAGAGGCCGAATACAGGTCTCTGGCTGACCACTGGTGACTTTACCCTAGGTAAAAGTATACACGCGTGATCGAAGCGAGGGTGCCCTGTCATTATGACATTAGTATTTGAGATGTCTGGACTTTTTTATAACTCACATAATTTTAAGTATAACACAAACGTTTTTGTTTGTAAAACTACGTAATATCGGTTTTAATGTGATGATATGAGAAGGATATAGTATCTTTATGAACTATCTACACCTGGAGTCTTAGGTTAACATCTTAGGTAAGTGAAAGTGCAGGTATTGTGTTTCAGCTTTTACTACTCTATAATACAAAATGGTTTTAGACATTAGATACTTTTCATCCTTTAGTTAGATAGTATTCACGAAACTGGATCTATACAATAATTTTCTGTGTATTTAAAAGCTGAAACGCACGAGTAGTTTTTAAGTTGTTTTATAATTACTTTCGTAGGTATTTTTTTATGTAAAAGAACGTTTCTACCGCGGCTGGAACAGTGGGATCCTTTTATGTAACAAATATCGTGTCACAAGAGCTGTAGTCAATATTGTAGGTAATGAAAAAATAGTACAACAGACCGTTTAAAATCCGAACTATGACTGTCTCTGACAGGAACTACAATACATTTTCAAATGGCAACCACCAACACCACTTCATTAAAATTCGGATCACGATGCCGATTTCACTGCAAACAGCATCCTTATTTACCAAGCTATACTTATTTTCACCACCTTTTTTTTTCCACGTGTGAAATGTAGATCGGGACAGTTTTTTTGATCCTAATATCACTTTTAAATTAGTTATCCTAGCGGCTCCACCATTGCACAGAAATATTGTAAACGCCACTTATGATATGACACTGATTAAGCTGTCAATGGTAAGAGTAAATATTTTTGTAATGTTAGCTGTGCAACCAATGGTCTACTATAACCTGAACAAATTCCCTTGCACAGTCGCGGGCAATGTTAGCGGAAGGATTCGTTATTATATGACGTATTCTTGGGTTGGTTTCATTATGACATCATTTCATAATACATTGTGTATTGTATAGTCCCATAATACCAGTTTTTTTACAAACCCCCAAAATATGAACGGTTTCATAAAATTCTTTTACGACTGCTTTACTCCCGTCATTACTTATTTAAATGACATTCTGATGCAGAATTTTTTGCATTCGGATTTTTTGGCAGTAATTCATTTATTTCAATAGAAGTATTTATTTTTGATTCTGACTGCTTACTTGTCCTTGGCTGTGCTGTTTTCTAGCTCGGTAGGAACGTGGCTTATTCATGTGAATTTATTTGACGAACTTCGTCTTAAGGATCTGAGTTGGCTCGAATTTATTTCATTATGTTTATTATAGAAACATGACAGGTCAGTTTTGTCAGGGATTAGGTATTCCAGATTAGAACGCGAACGGTTTTATTGTTTAGTTTTTATATACTTCTCTTTTGCTATTGTCCAATAAACTATGAAATAGGCACAATTAATTTGATACCATTGCTATACTATGTTTTTTTAGGATAGCGTTAATTTTCCCGGATAAAAGGTATTCTATGTCCCTCGGTGATTTTTATCAGTGATATATTTTAAACAATCGTATCAATAGTGTCAGATCCCCAACAAACTCACGAACAATTATACCTACTCATAATAGTCTAGATGAGAGTGACCTCTCTGTGCGGATGTATCTCGCATATTAATAGCCTCGCATACGCATTGATCAAGTTTAAATAATGGTACACTTAGGTCCACTTGCACAGAAAATTCAACACAGGGTTAAGAAACTAACTCGAGTTAAAATGACAGTTAATTAGGGTAATTAGACAAGTTGCGTTTTGTTGACCTTAGTTTTTCCCCATCCAATTATGGCTAAATTTACACATTTTATAATACAGGGTGTCTCATTCAAATCGGTCAGTATGGGAAAGTCTGAAACTATAAGACATACGAAGATTTGTTCTTAGGAACCATGTCACCGATTTTGATAAAAAGAAAAACTGCATTCATACATTTGAAAAAAAAACTGTACCCAGCTAGGGAATCGAACCTGGTTGTTTTGAAAAAATAAACTTACACTATTTCTATTCAGATATCGATTGTGTAGGTCTTAAGCAGTAAATGTTTCTAAAAAACATGATGTCTTAAATCCAGAAAATGCATTGTTTTCACATAATTTTAATTTATTTTAATAGATGTTCGAAGTGACCACCGTTACAATATTCAACAAGTTCAGGCATGTAAAATTGTTGTTACCTAAACGTGTTGAATATTGTATTGAAAAAAAAACGTGGTCACTTCGAACACCTATAAATTAAAGTATGTGAAAACAATGCATTTTATTCATTTTAAACATCATGTTTCTTAGAAACATTTACTGCTTAAGACCTACACAATCGATATCTGAATAGAAATAGTGTAAGTAAGTTTATTTTTTCAAAACAACCAGGTTCGATTCCCTAGCTGGATACATTTTTTTTTCAAATGTATGAATGCAGTTTTTCTTTTTATCAAAATCGGTGACATGGTTCCTAAGAACAAATCTTCGTATGTCTTATAGTTTCAGACTTTCCCATACTGACCGATTTGAATGAGACACCCTGTATATATGAACAAAGCCGGGTTCCAATTTTAAAAGAAAGCTGGCCTACCCTGAACCAGACTTGGCGCCTGATCACATCACAACGGCACGGTTGCCGCGTCGTGTAGATAGATATTATATAATTAGTCACGTCATTAATGGTGGAAAACGGAATGGCAATGCTGCAATTCAAAACACATGGAAAGCTACTTTTTTTTTTGTTATAAGTCCCATGTCTAGTATGCTAATAAGACTCCCAAGGTTCGTTTATTCTTCGGAACAGGGGAGGGGTAGGACTATACGACAATGCAGTGCTGCAAGCCCCCCCGATTTGCCTAATCAGAGGCAACAGCATGATAAGATTGATAAGCGACCAAAGGTTATCTGAAAGATCATCAATTTCTGCGTAAAAAAACCACTGCTGCATTTATACATAGAACTTATAACTTTAAAAAAAAAATGCTGTGCCACATTTTTGCTTTTCATCATTTCCATTTCGTGTTCCCCCATTAATGACGTTACTATAATATATCATCTGGTAGTCTTATCGAACTAGGTTTAATGTCGTGGGGCCTTAAAGTGATAAACATCGGCTTCAACCTACATATTTTAATCTCTAACCGCAGATTTTAAAGTAGAGGCTCAGGGCCAGGATCCTAATAAAATGCCACAAGTTGGTTTACCACAAAACAACGCTTAGCCACCTAATGGACAGGTCGATTCACAAGAGCCGGCACGAATGGATTGAATGAGTGAACGAAAGTATACAAGCGTGTACAATAACAGGTTATCGGTTTGAAATTCGAACATCGGTTCGAAGGACGGCACTCACACAGTGATAGATGACATTACTTTTGTTCATTCCATTCGTGCCAACTTTAGTGAATTTACCTGTTATCTGAGCATCGGGGCAATAAATCATTTTTATCGGACTCTCGCTCGCTGTCATGGGCCGTATGGCGAGCGTAAGGGATGCGTTGTCTTGCATCCTTTACGCTCGCCATAAGTCCCAAGAGTGCGAGTGAGAGTGATGAAAACCCCCGATGTAATAACGACTCCTTTTAGAGCAGATATTAAACAGCCTAACCAATTTTCATTATACCTAGGTAACAACCGAGAAAACTAACTTCCTTAAACAATAATCTAGGCTAAATCGGTTCATCTGTTTGGACACATACACACGTAAAATTTATAACACCCCCTCTTTTTTTGTTGTTGTAACTGTGATTCTGTGATTACGAGAAAATAGACGTCTAAAAAATAAAAAGTAAAAATTTGTGTCAAACTAAACATAATGCAACTTGTCGAACACTAAACTTAACCGTAACCTACCAATGTTCTTTTAAAATATTCCAATTAATGACATTTAAAAAAGTGCGAAACATACAAACAAACTCCTATACATTTTTGTAAAACTTATAGTCAAACCCAAAAGTTTTTTATCTGTTCAATTCTATTCATTACATAACCAAGACATTAGTACATAAGAAATACTTACCTTGGCGACATACACTTTCTTTTATATCCAAACACCTTATTCAGTTGTAAACTGTCGGGTTTTATGTAAAGGTGTAACCTACGTTTAGATAAGCGTTGTAGTCGAGCCCTCGACACTACACCTAGTTCGATAAGACTACCAGATGATATATATATATAATTAGTCACATCATTAATGGGGGAACACGAAATGGCGATGCTGCAATGAAAAAAACCTGGTTTCGCGGAGGGCCACCTTCATCGCTGCAGCAACCACTTTCTCCACGGTTTAGAAAATGAAACAGTGGTTTTTCTTACACAGAAATTGATGATCTTTCAGATGAGCTTTGGTTTTTTGAGGACATTTCCTCCCACTGATTAGCACTGCATTATCGTATAGTCCAACCCTTCCCCTGTTCCGAGGAACAAACGCAACTTGGGAGTCGACTTATATATTTTTTTTAAAGCCTTGCCAGGTTTTTGCCCTGCAGCATTGCCATTTCGTGTTCCCCCAATTAATGATGTGACTAATTATATATATATATATCATCTGGTAGTCTTATCGAACTAGGTTTAGTGTGGTGGGCTCCCCTACTATTGTGAAAAGACTGGCTGTAGAATGACAACATTGGTAATGGCTTTTGGATCATGTTCGACAGGGCGGGGGGTAAAAAACTGTCATTATCAGAGACCGTTTTTAGTGGCACTTTTGAACAATTTTTGTTTGTTTGAACAATGTTTGTTTGCTCTAATTGCTTAGGTACTTACTTTAAATGTAAACAAGCAAAACCACGTGGCTCAGTGAATCAAAACTGTTTAGCTCAGCTTTGACGTGTCAGTGCTCTGCTAATATTGGCTGATGAACTATGTCACGTGGTTTTTTTGTTTATATTTACTTTTTTTATTTATTGTTTATTTATTAACCAAAAAAAATACATATTTTTCTTAAAAAATAGTCTGCAAAACTGTCACAACAGTTTGACTGCAGCTGAGTCCTTTTAAACTTGATAGTAACAATTTGGTTCCTTTATAATTTATTTTATAATAAATGAAGTAGATGGTTTTTAAGCAGCCTTTTAAATTTGTGTAAATTAGGTTCTGATCGGATGTCTTCGGGTAGACTATTTAAAGTGTAGGGTATTCGTTTTTTAAGTGTTCTGTCTCCGTAATAGTTGTTGATCCTTGGTACCTTAAATTTACCATCCGACACCGATCTTGTGTCATAGTTATGACTAACCCGAAATAGGTGATGCTCCTGACTGCTATGGTTATTAAAGGCAAGAAGGTATTTATGTTTTATACTAACGGGAAGAATGCTACATATTTTAAATAACTTTCGGTAATCATTTATATATTTTTCTTTAATTTTATTATTTACAAGTAATTTTATAAATATTAATTTTATTTATTAAATTTTAAACGTAGACCATAGCTTAAATAATTGGAGTTGGTGCATATTTTCTTTGGAGTAAATATTTAAAACAGCTTATGCTTTTAAAATAATTTGTAATATTCATAAAATGTCAGTATTTTTTTCGGGTTATATGTTTATTCTCAGTAACTCAGTATGTCTATGTATGTCAATTTCAGTATGTCTTAATTGTGTGTTATTCACCAGTGTTGTGCAAAAGTGTCCGATAAAATCGAATCTCTGGTTATTTTCAGTTGTTAGAATAGAATATGTAGTTGTAAATTGTTCGTAGTTAAATAGTTCTATCCCCGTATTTTTATGGATAACCTTTTTACGCGGAGCGTGTCAAAAGTAAAACGTCTTGGTTCATTTCCAAATTGAATATAAAAATGTTATTTTAGTATTACGATTGGGAATGACTTTTAAAAGCGTATTATATTTGAAACATTCTGTATTTCATTCCATTACATTGATACACAACTTTAAAAAAATAAACATGCAGGTAATTATTATTAAAAAAAACTGACAGTCTCTTAAACCTTTTCACACTCTTGACACTTTCAAATAATAGCGTATAACCACTTTCAATCAATGTCCATCACACTAATCACTTATTAAATGTTGTAATAATCCAACTTTTGTGCTAAATCTGCCGCCCAAATAGCAAAAAGTCTAGTGCGCAAGGACTATTCCTTGCGCTTGCAACTTTTTGCATTCGAACGACAGAGCTGTCTTCATTAAAGAAAACTTGTGGCCGGTCATTTTAAAACTGATCCTGATTTGTTTTCATTTTATTTTAGCTTATACTCTGCTCAATTTAAGATGATGAATGTGACAGCTCATATATTTATTGTTTAACTTGACATAAATATTACATCATTGGTACAAACTTAACGCCGTTCAGGAATTTTAATAATTAATCGCCTATTTTTAAATACCTCGCTTGTGAGTATATTAAGTGATTGGAGTTACGAAATACGGCTGTCACAGGGTCATCCTAGATTGAACAGAGTATAGCGTTGACATTATTGTCGCCCTTTCGTGATAACAATGATTAATATATAGCAGCGTTTGTTTTTAATCCGTATGTATCCGCTCTTTACGGTCACAAGTCTTATAAAATCCCTAAGTCATTGTATTTGATAGTGTTGTAAATGTCCCAAGTGTTAGGTCTGTGGTCGTTCGTATCTCACTGTGTAGCAGTTTTAAACTTAAGTTAGTGTTGTAAGTATTATAGGGTAATCAATTTACAATATTCAGTACCTTTAGCAGTTGCAAAAGCCTATAAAAAACTATGTGTTGTGGTAGTTCAAGTGGAGACGGGCCTTTGTTTTATGCTGTGTATTATCAAATAGAAGTATCTATAAACAGCGGTAAGATATATTCTGAAATATCAAAGATACAAGGTCCCTTTTGACTCACACAAGACTACAAGTTCCAATGGGTTGTTTTATTATGAACAAAATGATCAAGTATTATATATAGTTGACTTGTGCGTACCCACCTCCAAGCGAGTTTCTCGTATACGAAATTAGTGTAAGAGTATTTTGGTAACGAAAGGAGAGTTATATTGGACAGTTGAAATGGACAATTCAGCAGATACTACTCTTTTTGACCCACAGGTTTAACTTGCACACAAGGTTCATAATTAATATAATAATGATCAGGGTTCGTAGTTTTCATAGCACGGTAAGATTCAAGAGAGCTATGGAGCCGACATTAAAATTAAAACTCGCGTCATACTCATAAGTACTCAATTATTAATATAATTTCAAAAAAAGTAACAATTATTTATTTATACAAATTGCTTGTCAAACTTTAACATAGTCAGAAAGGCATTATTCCTATAGGCATACATGCTTTATTGATACTTAGGGTCACTTGCACCAAAATTTTAACACTGAATTAAGACACGAGTTAAAATGACAGTTTCGTATGAATCTGACGTTTACTAACAAGAGTTAGTGTCCTAACCCAGTGTTAAATTTTTGGTGCAAGTGGCCCTTAGATACCTACATAAGGTTGTGATCGTAATAAATCTGATTAAAAAAGAAATACTTTATTTAAATGCTTCGTTTATCCGGCAATACAATAAAAACACTTAAAACGATAGATTTATTATTTTAACAATTCCGTAATAACTGTAGAATGCAGTAAATAATTGAGTAAGAGTATGATGCTAGTTTTAATTTTAATGTCGACTCCATAGCTCGCTTTAGTCTTGCGGTACTGTGAAAACTCGGAACCCTGTAATATAATATGATTTAAATATGCATCCGTTGAGCTGTCCGGTATATCTTATAAAGTTATAGTAAAGAAACTGAAACAAAAGGCGAGAGTGATGGCGAAGCTCGTATACTTACATGTAATTCAAATATACCTAATATTAGTTATAAGTAGTTTTAAGCGTGCCGCGTAAACATTCCTTTGTGTTTTTTTTTTATTAACCACTTAATGATTATGTGACGGTTTCACTGCTTGATAATAGATTTAAAAACCGTAGAACTTGTGTTAATTATCAAAGTCAACATCCCCAAATCGAACATTTTATTCATATATCAGTATATGTAAACATTGACCACTATTTCTTGACCTCCAACTTGCAGCTTGGGCCTCTATAAGCCTGGCTGTATTATTCTGTCCTAAGTTCCCAAAACACCGTCCTTCTTGCCGTTAAGCGTGCGCCTATAGGTTACTGTTAATATTAATTTTGTTAGCTATGACTGGTTTTTTTTTGGTAAGGTTGGCGTGTGTTCCGATAGGCAACTTAGATAAATCACAAAAAACACAGAACAGTATTACAAGTATTATTACACTTCTACTGCCTGTAAGTCTGGCGCTTACTTATACTTATCTAGATGTATGTATATTGGTTCGATAACGATTTTCAGATGTTTTAAATGTAATTTGCTTATTTATTTGTATTCTTGTCTGTCATTCGTTTTATTTTAAGTACAAAGTAGGAAGTGTTTGAAATGACAATATGTTTATTTATGTATTATTTAGTTGTACTGGGTTGTTTTTAACCTGAAGCTTTTAAAATCATGACTTTTTTTATTGTACAATAAAACACACGCTAACCGTTTCAACACGTATCTCGTTGTAAACTAAGAGCATCCGTCTCTAACGCTGTAAGAAAGGGACGGATGCAATTAGCCCACAAACAATTTATTTGCGTCTAACGCTGTTCATTTGGTACAATCTGTGGTCTCTCGTTTATCGTATCGAGTTCATCCCTTGATTTACGTATAAGATAGAGGAGGACGAAGATCAGACATCGACATTTTTCGACCGTGATCATTTGACATGTAGTGATTTCAACAACTGTAAATTTAAGTTCGAATTTACGTCAGCTCCATCCCTGTCACTCGTCATTCGAGACTGAATTGACAGAGAGGGATGGAGCTAACGTAACTTCGAACTTCGATTTTCAAAGTAAGGCCTTGGGTAGTAGCGGTAAACGAGAGACGGCAAGGCGCTACCGTACAGATTAAATAAGATTGTAATAAAATTAAGTCTACATTTGTATTATCAATTTTACTGTCGTTACATTTATAATTGGAAAATGTATAATTGGCTTAATTTGCTTTCCCTAATGAGTATTTACTACTTTAAGCTTAACGATTTTTATAGAACATTTATATTTATATTATGGTTTAAGTGTTCCTTTTTCGCCTTTTTGTTACATAGCCTTTAAAACGGCTTTATGATTATACACCTTTGCCCTTTGGTACGAATAAAAAATAATAAACAATGCAAGCGGATTCTATAATTTTAAATTATGAATGTAACTGGCAGTTTATATGTGTAAGTCTTTGTCTATGGATGTCCTAAGGACGTAAATACACCCGAAATTTCTCATCTACGGGTACGATGCTCGGTCATAATGTTTCCACTGTGTACCTACACTTTTTGGTAAATAAATGTTTTTTTGACTCTTAGTATATTTTATTTTATTTTGGACCCGTCCCTTAAACTAGGAAAATAGTTTGTATCATTCTTAATACCTGATTTCGTTAACAATTAATCGTCCTTGGCGGTGACGAAGGGGTGCGACAAAATTTGCCCTAGCTAATATTCATGCATGAGACTTGGGTATAAGACCTTTGGAAGACCTATAAGGTCGCAGCTCATTAAAAACGCCCTGCACCCGACCCGCACCGCCTTGCCACGCAGGTATTAAAACCGTCACGTAGTGTACTTGACGTAGTGATCGAATGCCCAAACAAATCCATATAAAGAGCATTAACCGCCTCGAGGCGAGGCGGTGCGGGTTGGGTTCCGGGTGGTTCTTTAAAACCGCAAACAGAGCGCCTTCCCCACACCTTTACGGCTTAAGTAAAAGGCAGTTTGAAGTCGGAGGCAAAGGCACAAATATGCAACACCAGTTTAAAAAAATACATTGTAAAGTTTATGTACATATTCAAAACTTAAAAACACTCATTGCCAAAAAGGTGAATTGCAAAAATATTGAACATTAGCGTTTGTTTCTCTAAAATCACACGCAGCAATGCGTGCCAATGCCATCGGGCGTAAGTCAGGAGTTTCGAAAAATAGCCAATGTTTAACTTTTTCTTCAAATTTGGGAAAAGAAATGCACGCTGGTTTCATTCATCATTAAGAACGAGAAAAAATAGTAGGTATTCCCGATATGTTCCCAAAAATATGTATAGAATTGTTCCGTTTTGTTATCAAAATCCAATACGTTTCTTGGTAACAAAACGGACAATTCCATACATACGTTTGGGGACCTATCGGGAGTGCAATTTTTTCTTGAAATACATTTCGCTCCAACTGATGAGAAAGCCTTTAAAAAAAGTAATAAAAAAAATAGTTTGTACTGGAATGACAGGTGTCGAGATTGACTTCTTATCTGCCGTTTACTGTAGTCAACTAAGTTCAAAAAATTAAATAAATGTACCTTCGTTTAAAAGCTTTAGGCCCCGTTCTCACGAGCGCTTAAAAAGCGTCGCGTTACAGCCGGACGTTGGCGGTATTGTAAGCTCAATTCAATTTAACGTCCAACGCCCAACGTCAAAAATCGAACAGTGTTCGATAAAAAAGCGCCGCGCTTTAAAACCGCCTTCGTGTGAATAAACACATGGTTATCAATTTGAGTCATTTCAACGTTTTTTTAACGCGCGTTGAAAAAGCGCTCGTGAGAACGGGCTCTAAGAACTCCTTATTTCTCAGTTATGCCTTGATCTCACGTACCGAGTAAACGGGCGAGACAGTAAAATGTTTCTCGGCCGAGACAGTGATGTAAGCGAGTAACTGTTCACACACGTTTTGAAATTAGAACAGTCAGTTCAGTTCTATTGAGTGATTCGGGCACGATGGACCGTAAAAAGTTGATTAAAAAATATACAAAGTTACTCATTCCGTGACAGAGTGGCGAGTCAGTGCGCGTTCAGACCTGCCGAGCGAGCGAGCGAGGCAGTGCGGGGAAGCGGGAGGGTGGGCACTCGGCCTAGCAGATAGAACGTCCACCGAGCGACTGACTCGCCACTTCGTTCGCCCGAGTGCTCGGCCGAGCACTCGGCGATATGTTCATACGCACCGAGTACTCGGCCGAAAGCACTGTCTCGCCCGTTTACTCGGTACGTGCGATCAAGGCATTAACACGACTTCCAACATAAGGCTGCGTTTCCACTGTCGAGGAAAAATCCACCAATAGGATAGTGAGGCCAGTACACACAATAGAATACTATTGGTGGATTTTTCCTCGCAACACCGCGTCGCTGCCTCGCACAGCTCTGGTCTCACCCACACACACACCCTTAAAATAGAATCCTGAGTAGATTTTTTTATTAAAACATTAAAACGGATTACAAAGCATGTGCAATGAAACTATGCATTTTAAAAGATGACAAATGGCATTACGTTATTTTACGCTAGTGTGGTTGCAACATTAGTGGTAGTACCACAGACTTAAAATATCTCGTCGTTTTATTGTGAAACAGATTATAGGGTAGGTATGTGTTGTGAAAGTATGATCGCTGACCCGACCGGTAGCAAAATATACAGAGTCTGTGGTATGATAACGACGAAACCAAAGTCACGAAAGGGGAGTGTTTTTAATTTCTAGTGAATTGCAGGTGAGTGTGATTTTTTAATCAGTGATTAACGTTTTAAAGTGCTTTATGATCATAATGGAGCCTTTATGAATAGTTATATCTGTTTAATTTAATAGTGTTGTGTCAACGCGGGATTAAATTAGTGTTCCAATTTTATAGGTAATTGTTTTAATTGTGTTATTAATTGTTATTTCTTTGTTTATTTACCGACTATATCTGGCTGTATGGTAACTACGTTGACTTAATTTAGTCTTTTTAATAGGAAGTTAGTAAGTGATATTTCAGAGTAGTTCTCGTCGTACGTTTTTGAGTAGGTGTATTTTTCTAAATTTATACTTGGTGCGTTAACCCCTCGGTTTGTAACACTTCGCCCTCGTATTTTTGATGTGCCGAATACGAATTTAGCTTAAACAAGGTGTAGTTTAATTCAGGTAGTTGGTGTTTAAGCGTAAATTGAAGTGAAAATAGGAGGGGTTAGTTTGACCTACTAGCTTTGTACACTCCATTTGTCGATTTGTTGTCTAAACTTGACTTTGAAATTATAATGATTGCGATCTAGTTCTATAGTAGGTTTCTATTTTCCATGCATCAAATTACACCCCATTTGTTTTAAGTACTTTCTCAAATTCATTTCTTTACATTTTAACCTCTACCAACCTTAAAGTAATAGTTTGTAGAAGTTTTTTAAACATTATCTTGTATAAAAGTTTTCGTTCTCTTGTTATATGAAGTGATAAGTTTTCTGAGGCATGAAATGTGGTTAACTTTTGAAGTTTGAGTGATTAGATTACTCAAGCATTAAACGTGTTACTTTCACCTCTGGGTGCATAATACTTACACAACAAACCCTTGTATAGTACAATTAATTTAACAACTGCTTGTCCAAATTTTAACTGTTTTTGTTCTAATGTCCATCCAGTTATTTCTTATTCTGGTTGAAACGTGAAATGAATGATATTTCGAATATCAATAACTAAAATTTGTATTGCCAGCTAAGTGTCAGATAGTGCAACTTTTGCGCCTGGAAATTTGACGTTTTGAATTTTATTAAACTGCTTCAGTCTGAAGAGATGATAGGGAAAAAAAATTGGCAGTGTTCTGTTTTTGGTACTTAATGAGTTATTGTTTCATTTGTTAGTCAAATTAACATTCCATTAAGCCAGCGATCAAAATTCTTTTCTCCAGTACAGGGCTGTTTTAATTTAAAGTGTTATTTATTTTAAAACAGCCTTTAATGGCATTACATAGTGTGGACAAAAATTTGTTTCTTACCTTTGCTTTGTATTACTAGTTTTTTTATGAGTAATCCAAACAATTAATATCATAACATAATAAACTATAAAATATTTATTCAGACAAACATACAGAACCAATCAAACCTTTGGAAGCTGTTAGTTTTTACAAATTATAATTTTTCTCTATTGTGTTCCAAACATATTGCGGTGTGGTCCTACTTTCAGGGAAAAATGGATGTTTGCCGTAATTTTAAACTAAACCATTGATCGAACTGCACCTTCAGTCCATTTATTAACCACGGATGTTATCCATCATCCGTCAGTAACAAACATTCACACAAACCATTGCATTTATAATATTAGCATTATATAGTACTAGCTTCTGCCGTAGATTTCGATTATCGTCATTAAAATTGGCCTATATGTTAATCCAATGTATAAGCTATCTCCATTCCAAATTTCATACGAATCCGTTCAGCGGTTGCAGCGTGAAGGAGTAACAAACATACACACTCTCACACTCACATACTTTCGCCTTTATAATATTAGTGTGATGATTGTGGAATTTGTGGGCAATCTAATAAAGAACTAGAAAAATATGTGTTTAAAAAATACACATCAGGTGCAAAAGTAAAACAAATTCTTATTTTCCTGTTTTAAACAGTTCTAACCATCGCACAGTTGCGCAAGCTCAACATAACAATGGCTTTAGTTTTGTATCGTCAAGTGAGAGTTAATTATTATTGCAATGGATACCCATATCTCAGCCTCCTATTTCGCGAAGCAAGCAGTTACAGCTGTCAGGTGAAGCCCAGTGATGTCGAAACTCGTTGACTTTGCAATGTGTACAGTCACTGTCATTTGGGTTATATGGCAGCCCTATGGCTCAGACATCCTAACAACCAAAAAATAATGCAACTGTAATGAAATCTAAACTGGCCAAGTCGGGCTGTATGGGAACTTTAGTGCACAAGTCTGACTTCTCACTTTATCGCTCTTTGTGTAATGCTAATGGATTTTGTATAATTTAATTTTGGTAGGTAGTGTCACTGCCTTTTCTTGTGCATAATATCCGGGATGCCTGGAAACCTAGGCGCAAACAAAGTGAATCCAGATGTCTTCAATTACGTCCCAAATAACCAAACACCACAACGGTATCTGCACATATAAACATAAATAATCAACTATGTACGAAAACACATCTCGACTCAGGTACCTGGCAGCTGGCCAGTTGTGTTCGGTTCTTGGAAGTCGTAAGTCTCAATTCAAATCACTTGATTGTCAATCATAAACGTACTCATATCAGGTGCAATTACATAGTCATTTACAAACAGAATAATTTTTATGCTTGCCCTTATAAAATTTGCAGTGGGCGCGTTACTCATTTCGAGTTGAGTCAATTAGATTGATTCCTAAATAATCGTACAGTCACCTTTTTTTAATGTGTTGCAATTGCATACTTATTCTTGACTAGCGTTCCGCCTGGCTTCGTTCCGATTTAAACTGATCAAAAATAGCATTGGGCCTTCCGGAATAATGTTCCTTTTAAATTGTAATAGGTACATTTTGATGCAAGTGCGGAAAATATGTCAGTTTACAAGTTCAAGTTCAAGTTCAATTCTTTGTTGAATGGCTACTGTCCAGTGGGACAATTCTGCCAGTGTCAAGGTTGTAAGTTACACGTGATCGGTAAAAATGCTTATCCAGAAACAGATGCTGATTCATCAGTTGGGGATGTCAGTTTACAAGAGTCCCGGAACGAGAGAAATTGACACTTCCGCACGTGTATCGAAAGACATTTTCTAATACATTTGCGTAAAAATGTCAATATAACAGTAATTAAAAGAGACAATTTTACCAAATTCTTAGTCTGATAAAAATACCCGGCAATTTGAACAATGAAGGGTACAATTATGAGAAAGTAAAAATGACTGGTGCGATAAATTAAACTTTCCGCACGATAAACAGCTACAAGAAGTACCACTTTTTGAGCAACTGAAAACTGAACCATCCTGAAACTACCACGTCGGCCGCTGTTGTCGATTCCATACAATTTGTGAGTTTTCGATATCGCTAACGTGGGCGTTATTCGTCTTATGTATTTGCATTTTTTTAATGTCTATTTACATCTCTACATAGTATAAAACAAAGTAGCTTCCCGCTGTCTGTCAGTCCCTATATGCGCTTAAATCTTTAAAACTACGCAACGGATTTTGATGCGGTTTTTTTTAATAGATAGTCTGATTCAAGAAGAAGGTTTTCATGCATGATAAATTCTGTTATACGTACGGGTGTTACAGATAACTTACTTAAACGGAAGCGAAGCGAGGGCAGGTCGCTAGTAGGTAATAGACTAGAGGACGCCTGCGACTTCTTACGCGTATTAGTTTCCCGCTCTACTCCTCCTATTTCTTCCCGTTGGGGGTCGATTTTCGGAAAATCCTATCTTAGCGCTTCACCGTGTACCTACATTTATCTTACGGTAAAAGCACTGTTTGTCTGATGTAATGAAGAGAGTAATGATGTAAAACAGATCCTGATTGCGAGATTCATTGCAAAAGATTCCAGCGATTTCTAATAAAATGAAATAGTATGACTGAATACAAAAATGTACTTACACCATAAAAAAACTAGCGACCCGCCCTCGCTTCGCTTTTGTTTTCAGTAACACCCGTACTTACATAAACCACAATTTATTACGAGTATACATATATAAAAACCTTCCCCTTTAATCATTCTATTGGGTTTCTCAGTAAGAGTGCACTGTTAAAATTTCGTGTATTTTTTTTCTTGCAAGTAGCTATACAGCTGTCACCTATGATTCACCACCTATGTTCCGATTATTAAAACAAAGGGGTTTCAATTTTGCAAATCCATTACACCGCTCATGCATGAAACAATGGATTTATTGCAGCAACGATTTCCAGACCAAATCATCACACGAAATTGTCAAGTTAACTGGCCACCAAGATCATGCGATTTTACGCTGTGTCATTTCTTAATTTGGGGTTATGTGAAATCTCTGGTTTGTTAATATACCGTAAACTATTCCTGAGCTCAAGGCCGAAATCCAACGCGTCATCTGTGATACAGATACAGCCACATCTTTGTCAAAAAGTCATGAAAAATTCACAAAAAGAGCAATGGCCTGTCATCAACCCCGGGAACATTCGCCGGATATTTTATGCAAACACGTAATCGGAACATGTCTAATTTTCAATGTAACACGTGTTTATTTTTAAAATGTATAAAATAGCGCACTCTTACTGAGACAGCCTTTGTTTATTAATGCAAACCGCATTAAAATCCGTTGCGTAGTTTGAAATGTCGTACATACAAAGGAACTTACTGCGGGAAACGAATTTGTTTTACTATGTTAAAATTTACAACGCAGTTCGTATATACTTATTTAAACATTCGTTAGCCTAGTTCGTTTTCATAGTCATATTCTTTTATTGCTTTATGTTCTATCCTCGTAATCCTGGCTCAACGTCCTGTACGAGGGGCGTTCAATATATTCGTAGTACTGATGTGTTACAACTTCTTTTAGTAAACATTTTATTACTGGCCAGTAAGTGTCATTAACAGTGATTAAAAACCAATAGATATGGAGGCAAAACTTTCATTTGTTTTTCTGCAACTGCCGAAGAAACGTCATCACTATGAACGATTTTACGATGTTAGAAAAATTTGAGCACCGAGCCGTAATAAAGTTCTTAACTAAGGAAGAATATTAAAGAAAAAATGGATACAGTTTATTGCGAGTCTGCTCCTTCGTTGTCGATGGTTCAAAACTGGTCTAGTGAGTTTATACGAGGAAGGACCAGCATTGAAGATGACCCTCGACTTGGCCGGTCTGTTTATGCCACTTCTCAAGAAAATGTCGGAAATTTGGAAAACATTATGTTAGAGGATGGTCGAGTCAAAGTAAAATCGATTGCTGAGAGAACCAACCTTACTGTAGGTACCATACACACTATCATTCATGATCAACTGAACATGTCAAAAGTTAGTCCGAGATGGGTGCCGCGAATGTTGACGCCACATCAGAAACAAACGCGAGTTGCATGCTGTTGAGTTATAGAGCTGTGTGGGGAAAATCCAGATGAGATTATTAAAAGGATTGTTACCGGAGATGAAACCTGGGTTCATCACTATGACCCAGAGAGTAAGCAAGAATCAATGCAGTGGCATGTTAGAGGTATAGTCCCAAAAAGTTCAAGGTCGTCCCTTCAGCTGGCAACGTCATGGCTAAAATATTTTGGGATTATAAAGGCATATTGCTCATTGACTACAAAAATAAGGATGTTAATATAACGGGAGCGTACTATTTACAACAGCGCAGCTGCTCTAAGCTTGCTGCAGAAGCAATAAAAGAAAATCATACATATAAAAAAAGCCTTGCGTTTACTACCCATATATAATGTTTTCTCTTTAGTTCATATTAGTTGTGATGTGAAGTTATCGACACAAAATACCAAGGTCGCATAAAGTAAAGATAATGAAGTTAAATCAATTAGATAGACACGCCTATGGAAAGCTAAATAGTCTAAATAATACCATAGATTGTTACATAACATCGTATTTAATCATTATTAAACAGTTTACCATAGAACGGTGTCATAACTAGAGCGTCAAGTTACGACAAATATTTTTTTGCGGTGTTCTACAGCAACATTGTTTAGTGTTTGTATACATTCCCCAAAGCGTCTAAAGTATCTACACGCCCGCGCCCCAATGCTACTGATCATAAGGTCTATATTTAAAAATATAGAGATTACTTTTGACTGTAGTCTATCTTTAACTACGCGACGTAACGTGGAATACGTTTTCCAAAACTCCTTTAGTGCACTCCTAGGGTACCCAAAGTAATCCGGTACATGGAGATTACGCGTTAGTTTCTCCGCTATCGCTTCCACTTATCTATCGATAACGTTACGTCAATTCTGATTTAACGCGTTACGTACGGTTCACACGGACGTAAGCAAGAAAATGCGTCGTTTAGTTTGTTATTGTCAGCATAGAATAGTGTTATTCTTATGAGGAACGCAAGCGAGCTTGAGTAAGCTATGAAAAGGTTGAATGCGTGTCGGACTCGTCTAGTTATTACTTTGTTGTTCTTCTGTAGGGCTTGCACTATAATCACGCTAAATTTGACGCTTGTACCTATGTATTACCGCTTTTCTACTCCCTTTCTATAAACCGCTTCTATTGATATCGCGAATGGTATCAGAATACCACCTATAGCGTAACGGAAGCGTGAAAACAATTTCATAATGAGCGTTGCCATGGTAATAACAGTTATATAATCATTATTTTAACATAGTACAATAATGAAATCTGCAAAAATAACGTTTCTTGTACGGGGACCCTTCCAGCTTATGTTTTTTTTTATTATTTAATATGTTTCGTAAAAATATCAACTAGCTATCTATTACACTTGTAAGAATACAGCTCTTTAAAGGACGGACGGACCACGAGGGCTTAGCAATAGAGAGAGAGCTATTCCCAGTTCACCTGCACACTTTTACTGGCTTATTGCAGTGGAATAAAGCTGAAAGTGGCAGCAACATAAACACAACTGGGAATATCCCAATAGAGAAGGGTACTGTTAGGCCCTTTGGGTATGGATTCATCAATATCAGGGGATATCAGGGGACAATGTCATACCAATTTTACTACGGCTACTAGACAACGATATAAATATATATATATATATATATATATAGAGAAATATATACTTAAATACATAGAAAACATCTATGTCTCAGGAACAAATATTCGCGCTCAAATGTCTGCCCTTACCGGGATTTCAACCCAGGACCGTTAGCTTCGTAGGCAGGAACCATGCTTTGTCCTTATCTGTCAAATTCAAATATCACAATGACAGATAAGGACAAAGCATGATTTAGCTACCCCACGGTTATTCCACGTTTATATTATACTAGCGACCCGCCCTCGCTTCGCTTCGGTTTATAAGAGTTTTCTGTAACACCCGTACATAAAAAAAGAATTTATTATACATATAAACCTTCCTCTTGAATCACTCTATCTTTTAAAAAAAACCGCATCAAAATCCGTTGCGTAGTTTTAAAGATCTAAGCATACATAGGGACAGACAACGGGAAGCGACTTTGTTTTATACTATGTAGTGATAAAGCGGTAATCTAAATATATAAAAGGAGAAACTGACTGACTGACTGACATATCAACGCACAGCCTAAACGGCTAAACGTAGGCACTTGAAATTTGGAAGGGACGTAGCTTAGGTACCGTAGAGGTGCACTAAGAAAGGAATTCCCGAAATTCCCACGGGAACGGGAATTAGCGGGAAAATTATTAACTCAAAAAAATGTTTTGCCCAACGAAGTGGACACGGGAACAGCTAGTAATATACATACGGACAAACCACCCAGTGTTAGTTCGTCGCTGGCGAGCTGTGAATATATAACAAGTGAGCAACCACCCAGGACTGTAATAAAAATAGAAATTACCAAGAACCGATTGTTTTGCCTCTGGAATTCATTTTAATTTCGCTGTCGACTCGCGCTTGGTTTTATAATTAGAATGTAGGGCGATGCTTAACCTTTCGGTGGCAAATTAGCGGTATGACAGAATTAGATAATTGACTGATCACGTGGTCTGATGGGGTCCTAGTGAGAAAGTAGTTTTTGTATCAATTTCCCCAAACGATGTCAAATACATTTTGACAGCTGTTAACGCTCTAATCGTCTGTTTTTTTTTTGTTTTTTTTTTATGGCATTGAGTATACAACCAATCACACAGGCCACCTGATGGATAGTGGATACTGTGACCCATAGATATTCGCATTCACAAGACTGCAATGCAATCCTAAGACTGCAAATGCGTTGCCAACCCTAAGGACTAACATGGAATGCCTCTATGCTAGTCATTTCACCGGCTGTCTTATCCCCAAACCGGAACACAACAATGCGAACACTGCTGTTTGGCGGTAGGGTAATGGATAAGATGGTGGTAGCGATCCGGACGGACCCTGCACAAGGTCCTACCACCCGCTGTTAAGTGGTTATCGTATCGTATGGTGAAATTGGTACTTACACTTAATACGTAGGGTCGGCCAAGAAAGTAGTCTGCCAGTTTTGACAAACGTTTCTGCGACATCTAATTATCGCTAAGGTTGACACTTGTCAGTGTCTTAATATTATTGCAAGGGAAATTGAACTTGTTGTATCATGACTTGCAAATGAACTTCAACTGTAGAGTGGTAGAATGAATGTCGACTCCATAGCTCGCTTTAGTCTTACCGTGTCATGAGAATACCGAATCCTGGTGATGGGGATGTGTGTGTCACTTTAAGGTTTCATTATATTTCTTGTCAGATGTTGTACTGTCGGGCGGTCTGAGAGATTAGAGACAGCTCTCCACTAAGAACTTTGTGTGATTCAAAACTACTTTTAACTGAGGCGCCAGGATATATTCAACTCCGTTTTAAGAACCGGTCAATGTATTTTTGCAACTGTGGGAGCGGATATAATTTTTTTACCAGACGTTCGCATTGCGAGGGGGTTAGATTGCGGGGTGCGGGCGGGGAATGAGAAGTTAAAGATAGACTTATATTACTGAATATGTAGTTGTAGACAAATCTAAGAGCCGAACAAAGTCCGGATTCAAGTCTTAAAGTCCGGACTAATCCGGACGGATGGTAACCCTAGGTGTACTCGTTTGCCTCTGCCATAAAAAACAAATTAAAACGTACATACATACATACAATCACGTCTCTTTCCCATATACCAACCTCCTTCCACTTGCTACAATCCAGGGGGGCTATTGCTTAACGCACTCGCAATCGCAATTGTTTTCATTTTAAAAATCGAAGGCTTGTCTGCATACAAAATGAAAACAATTGTTCCACTTTCAAGCCGATTGCGATAGCGACACTGGCCCTTTCTTAATACTTCCCGATCTGATCAAACGGTTGAAACTTAAAACGTTCGATATTTAAAACGATGTGTACATAATGTAATGGTAATTAGGTATCGTTTGTTATCTCCTGACATGATTACCTCAATCGATCGCTTTTTCCTTTGTGAGCTGTTTGTTCTGGGTGAATATTTATCTGCACTGAATGCACTGATACAATTATAACAAGCGACCCGCCTTCTCTTGCTTCGGTTTATTTGAGTTTCCTGTAACACCCGCTCATAAAACAGAATTTATTATACATCAAAATCTTCCTCTTAAAACACTCTATCTATTAAAAAAAGCTGCATCAAAATCCGTTGCGTATTTTTAAAGATCTAAGCATACATAGGGACAGACAGACAGCGGGTAACGATTTTGTTTTATACTATGTAGTGATAAAGCCCCCAAGTGCGAGTCGTCAATAGCACTAGCACACTAAGGGTTCCGCACCAGTGTACGATATTTAACATCGATGCAAAAAAACACGTTTCTTATATTGAGCGGCAATAGTACCTAATAACACAGTATGTTAGTTAAATGTTTAACTTTTACGGGTTAAAAGATACGGCCCTTTGGCTGACCGACGGACAGACGGACGGGCAGCGGACTCTGAGTATATGGTCCCGTTAGGACCCTTTAGATACGGAACCCTAAAAACAAAAAATATATTAAATGTATAAGGTAGAGGTCGAGAGTAGATAGCTTGACGAATTGGGATTGACCAAAAAAAATAACTCACGGTTTTTACTTTGTCATTCGAAAGAATAGGAAATTTTAAGACACCAATTTAATTTTTTGTTTTTTTGACCCAGTAGTTTTGTTTTAATATCTTTATTTATTTAACAGACATTTTATGGATGACATGATTATTTTAAATTTGGGATGGCATTTTCTAATAAATTACAACAATTAAATGATATCTAATGAAAAAAAGTGATTGTTATAGTGTATTAAAACATACTATTTCAAGCTGTTTTCGCCTAACCCGTAAGATACACCTAGAAGGGCTTCAAGCCGAAAACGAAAGTCAAACAAAGGTTAAATATACTTTTGCCGAAATATCCAAAATAGATAAATATTTCCAGAACTTAATAATGCAGAACGGCTTTAAAACCCTATTCCTCGAAATGGTTTTCGAATTGGAGTAATTGTAAAAATATGAACAATCCCAATTTTGGCCAAGGACCATCGTCGATGGGTTCGGTTCAGGAGGACCAAGTTGTATTTAACCCTGTAACCTTACCATGAGTTACAATTAACGTACTCGCTAGCGAGTCGAAGCTCTGTCCCTCGCAGACCTCGCAAGTATTCTTATAGAGTGCAAGGGACACATTTTAATTCATGGTAAGGGGTACAGCGAGCGGGCCTAGTATAACAAACGTGGATAACGCATCCGTCACTCTCGTCCTTATGTGTCAGAAGGTGACGGATGCCTTATCCATACATTGTCACGCGATAAACGCTAACGATATTAGGCCCCATGGTAAGCAAAATTTCTCAGTTGTTTAATGTCTAAGCAAAATGACTTGTGTGTATATTGACGTGATAAGAAAATTGTTTTTGTTTTATAAAGACTTCGCGAAATGTCCAAGTCGTTAAATGTACAAGTAGGCAGAACGACCAAATTGTATAAGGTCGTGCTTGTACAGTCAACCAATTTGATTCCTAGGCCACTATGGACTTTGTCAACGTGACGTTGTAAACCAAATCATAGGGAGTCTCTTACGTTTTGGTTGACAACGTCACTTTAACATAGTCCAAAGTGGCCTAGAAATCAAATTGGTTGACTGTACAACGACTGTGTGTGTGACTATAATAGTTTTTATGCTAAGACATTCTGCCACGTTGGTTGATAATGTTATGATCATTTGGACCTTTTGCTAATTAAGTCGTAATGACATTAAGACGTTTTATAACCAAGCCCTTTCGCCTACTTTGGGAAATTGCAATGCGGGCGTTTTACACAGACAATATACACATAAGACGCTTTAATTACCAAGGCAAAATGCAACAAAGTCCTGTTGAGCCGAACCCTTGCCGATTTTTGCATTGAATTAAATAAGATACCAGTCAGACCGATGCATATATGTAGCCTTTAAAAGACAACACCCTTTATGTGTAGTAATTTAAACATAATACGTATGAAACTAGACATACAGGGAGATATAAATACTCGACATTCTACAGCTGTTTCCAACAAGGAAGGCGTTCATTTAATCTTAGCGAGTACATACATAATTCGCGTAAAGGTCAGTATCTTTACTGACTCAGTGCTTTATTGTATAGCTTTGTATACCTATGTATCTTTAGATAAAATAAACGACGTACTTCGTTTATTTTGCGTCAGTTGTGCGTTTTGGATCGTGAAATAAATACAATTCGACAATCTTACTCGTATTGACCTAGTCCTAAATTAAGGTGTAGACTGTGGATACTAGACAATGATATAAGTACAGTCACAAGTCCCAAAGTTGCAAAAGTATGTACACATAGACCTTATCGCCATAGTAATAAGGTCTGTGTACAGTCACGAGATTAAATTTAGTACCCACCTTAGGTCCAAAGTCAATCTGACATTCTACAACAATAAGATTGAGTTTCTTAAAAGTTTCAAATGACTTGACATCTTGATATTGACGACTTCAAGCATATTTTTCTTGAAATGGGTCCCAAATTAACGCTCGTGACCGTACATATTTATGAGACTTTGTGGTGTATACATCTTGGTGACCTTGACTGTACAGTCAGCAGTAGGTAGATAGCAGACTTTTTTAACGTTGTCAAAAATATCCTTATCATAACGCTATAATATTTCGTTAGTGTTAAACGTTTCGTTAAAATATATCGATTCGTAGAAATCAACATCGTAAAAAAACCAGAATAACGGGGATTGCGCGCTGTTGCTAGCAGTGTTCGCATTGTTGTGTTCCAATATGATGATGATGATGACAACCGGTGAAATTACTCGCACAGAGTTAATCCATCTTTCCTCAAGGTTGGCACCGCATTAAGTCCTAGGATTACAGTCTTAAGATTCAAATCTAGACAGATGTCTATACGTCTTAGATCCCCCTTACCATCAGGTAGCCTGTGTGCTCGTGTGACTTCTCCTTACCATAAAAAAACATTCGGCCCTCCTAAGCCAATAAGCAGTATCTCTAATTCAATCACCAAAGCAGATTCAATTCTATGTCGTTAGTAATAAGGTTGATATTACTACAGAAGGTTTATCTTAGTTACTGCGTTTTTACTTAGGACGGCAGCATTCAAGACTCAACAAAATAAGTAATCGTGTTTTTTTATAGATACCTATTAATCCTTACCGGGATTGAAACTAAGACCCCTAGTTCGTTTCCGTTTTATAGTTAAGAACGTAACCAACTTTTTTTTTGCTAGCCTGTGTTTGTGTCCCAACTATGCTGGAAAATATTTTTTTAGAGTTCCGTACCCAAAGGGAGCCCATAGGGACCCTATTTATATGCCTCCGCAGTCCTTCAGTCCGCTTGTCCGTCCTTACTTAAAACAGCTGTATCGTTTTAACCATAATAGATAGCGGGTTTTTTTCTCAATAACAACCCTTTATTATTTGCACTTCCTTTATTTTTTTAGTGGCAGCCCATACAAGATTTTTTTCATTCAACATGTTTTTATTTTTTATCTTTAAAACATACAAGCGTCAATAACAACAAATACTAAAAATCCCCAAGTGTGAGTTGCGCTCGCGCTGATTCGATTCGAAATCAAATTCAAATCGTAATATAATAATACCTACTGTGCGGCGGTACGGCACCCTCGGTGCGCGAGTCCGACTCTCACTTGACCGGTTTTTACATACTAAAACCGGATCAAAACGGCCGCAATGTTTTGTTATTAAATTTACAATTAAGACTGCGCCGAGCGTACGCCGGATGTACAGTGGTGCCCGCATTACTATTAAGGTGCTTTCTAATAAACTAAAGTATTTTCTGGAAATTGGTCGGTAGGTTTGTGTACTACAAATGAAAACACAACTTCTAGGGTATATCACATAGTTTAATAACGATTCACCTACGAGTTATTATTAACGGAAAAAAGTGGCCACCTTGCCCCGTTAAGCTAACTACTCAAAGGGTAATTGTTATTAAAGATTGTTACGTATTTCATAAATTGTGTTCTTACTTGCACTACAAAATCGTATCGATTGATCCCAAGGAAATTCTTAAGTTAATTAGAAAACACAATAATAGTAATTAGGGCGCCACTGGACGCTCGACGTTTGCTCGGCGCAGTCTTCAGTTGTGATATGTGTAGTTACATATTTTCGTGTTACTAGTAACACGTCATGAGTTGCTGGGTCAATGTGATTCTAGTGTCATATTGTAGCAAATTTAGTTTTCTTTAAAAACGTCCTAGGAAGATACTATCAAAAACTACTAGTCCTAGTAGTCCTTTAGGGTGGTTATTATCGCCAAAACCTGAAAAAATACCGAAATATTCGCGGATTTTTTTTATTTTGGACAAAGTTCGTTCGGCGCTCGAGGTCACAAACTTGGATTATTCATTCGGCCAACATCATAAACAATTCTACAAAAAATCAGAACTACCATATTTGATGCAAGCTCATTATGACTTAAATTACTGGAGTAAACAGCGGGCGTGCAAATTATTGCTCAAGAAATTGCCCGTGGAGGTGTACCTTAATCTTCCTATTGAAAAAAAAAACAATTCAGTATTTCAAAAGGGCAAAAACGATTCTAACTTTGAAAATTGTTTGTGAGGTTTAAAAACGTGGCAAATTGTTGCTCAAAAAATTGCACGTGTAGGTGTACCGTAAGGCTTCCTATTGAACAAATTTCAATTCAGTATTTCAAAAGGGTAAAAACGATTCTAACTTTGAAAATTGTTTGTGAGGTTTCAAAACGTGGCAAATTGTTGCTCATAAAATTGCACGTGGAGGTGTACCTTACGGCTTCCTATTTAACAAATTTCAATTCAGTATTTCAAAAGGGTAAAAACGATTCTAACTTTGAAAATTGTTTGTGAGGTTTCAAAACGTGGCAAATTGTTGCTCATAAAATTGCACGTGGAGGTGTACTCGTACCTTACGGCTTCCTATTTAACAAATTTCAATTCAGTATTTCAAAAGGGTAAAAACGATTCTAACTTTGAAAATTGTTTGTGAGGTTTCAAAATGTGGTGCAATTCGGCACGAGGCAACAACCAGCTCCCAATTCTAAAGCTACAAAGCTTACCTGAGATTGTCCCCTTATATTTATTTATTTATTTACCTACAATTTGATCAAATTGTAAAGTTTCCATAAAAAAACAACCTAATAGTATTGTAAATTCGCTGTCTAAACATTGAAAAACTACATTTGTCACACTAACAGTCAGTATTTATTTTCCAAGTTACTTGAGCATGACAAATTACAGGGGGGTTATTCGACAAGTCGCTTTCTCGGCTGGTTTTACGTGAAACTTTTTAAGAATTTAACAAAAAGCAAGTTTTAAAAACACAACTGTAGCTAACCAACTTTTCATCCTAATCCTCGTTATAAATCTTAAATGATCATTCAAAATGAAAAATGAAAGTGATTTGATTGTAGAAAACAGGGTGTCATACCGGCAGCAAATTTTCCGTGACGTACATTTTGGTTTATAGTCAAAAATTTACAAAAAAGTCCGTTCCTCCATCATGCCTCATCTCTTATGGACCAAAAAATCTGAAAATTTCGTATAAATGTATATGGACGACACTTAAAATATTTAGTCTGCTTTTTAAACCCCTTTTTTACTCTTGTTAAATTGGTGGCAGCCGCAGGTATCGCCGCGGTATGAAAAGATTTGTCAAATTTCGATTCTATTTCAATGTTTTGAGGTCCAAAAGTGACAAACCTGCTCATACCGCGACCATACCTAACACTATTTATCTTAAACTAAAATAAATCGAGACCTAGTCCCGTAATATAATAAGTAATTAAATATCAAGGGACCATTTCACACAAATTGACCTAGTCTTACGTAGTGTACTAGATAACGATAAACATACTCATACAGAGAAATACATAGAAAACATCCACATAGACACACAACTATAAGCCCATACCGGGAATACAACCCAGGACAGCTTCGTAGGCAGGCTCAGGACCAACTAGGCTATCTCTTCAATCTTCTTCCCGTGAACACGGCTGATGTATGTGAGTGAAAACGTCGAGGTAAACATTTATCAAGTCCCTTCCCGCCGTCTTCCCCCCTGTAAGTACGCTTATATCTTTCAAACTAAGCAACGGATTTTAATACAGTTTTCATCAATAGATACAGTGATTCACGAGGAATGTATAATGCAACAATCAAAACAAAACTAGCATAAACTGAAGCGAAGTTTTAAACAAAGTTTAACTCGCCAATGACTTAATAAAACGTAAGCTTTCTACCAGAATAACACCACAACGTAGTTGCAATGATCGATATAGCAGGCAATTATTTTATAATGCATGAGCTCGGTCTCGGGGTCCTTCTTACAATGCTCCAAGGGAAGCACTAAACGGTTCGCGTTTTACGGTAGTCATTGACGGTTACTCCATTGCATCAGTTCGTGGCGCAACACGCTCCAGAATGTCAAATGTTCAATCAAAACCTTTGATTGACACCGACGGCAACGTGGACCCTCTGCATCCAGAATGCGCATACAATGAAGGTGGGCCGCGGGACCGCGACGCGCACACCGTTAATAGACAAATGCAGTTGAATATGCGCGCTCGCAAAGCCTTATTAAGAAAAGGCCAACATTATGGTGATCGTATTCTGTTTTGAGTTACCGAAGATACAATTAAGTGTCCGAATCTGCACTGGATTTATTACGATTTGAATTAGCAACGTGGCACCGGTTGGATGCACAACTATGCACCGCTCCGTAATAGATCTTTAGTAGGTATAGTTCAAGTTTTACAAATTTAATTTTGTCAGGCTTGCGCGGCCACACGTTTTAGACGTATTCAGAAGACAGGTTAGTTGGTTCAGTAGGTATTATAGGGACTATATTAATAGCCCTCTCAAGTGTCTTGGTGTTCAATAACAATGTCTCCACAGCTTTAGCGAAGTGATTTTAGTTCATCCACATGTGAATCTAACATAATGCTTTTAAAACCGTTTTATCTACTCTGTAAATTTTATCTTGTATAATAGATAGGCCCTTTTGGATGCATTTCGACCGTGTGGGATCTTTTGTGCAATTACTCCTGCATATTAAGCTGTTAGAATGTGCAGGTTTCCTAGTTCACTGCAATAGCATTATACTGTAATGTCATAACTTTTAAGAGTTTTAAGTATTGTTAATTGTTATATAGCCACCAGTGGTGTTCGAAGTGTACAAATAAGCTCTAGTATAAACCCCTTTCAAGTTGTAATACTTACATGTTCGCATATTTTACATTGAATTGACCTAGTGACTCCTCTAAAAATCTAATGACACCTTTATCACGAGCGGGACATCCGTTCAGTATCTACGTTTTTTGCGGGTGGTAGGACCTTGTGCAGGGTCCGTCCGGATCGCTACCACCATCTTATCCATTAACCTACCGCCAAACAGCAGTGTTCGCATTGTTGTGTTCCGGTTTGGGGATAAGACAGCCGGTGAAATGACTAGCATAGAGGCATTCCATCTTAGCCTCAGGGTTGGCAACGCATTTGCAGTCTTGTGATTGCGAATGTCTATGGGTCACAGTTTCCACTTACCATCAGGTGGCCTGTGTGCTCGTTTGTCTACTCGATGCCATAAAAAAAAAAAAAAAAAACGAGGGTACAAAGAAACATACAGAAGCATTTTATAACGAGCGCAAACTGGAAAAAGCCACAGAACATAAAAAATGCAAACCAAACAGCGTTTAAGTCGAACGTACATACCTACTCTGTGGTTGACAACTCCCTGATGCCCATGGCTATATAGAATATTGCGATGCAACAGACGGACTAAAGCGAAAAGTGCCTTGTTATAAAACAAATATAAGTGAATTACCGTAAGAATTGAATAATACTCCCAATATAAAACTAATGCTATGTATACCTACCAAATCTGTAAAATATGTTGTATATTATCAATTTATAATTTGTAGATTACCTAAGTTACATTTATTTATGACGTAGTGTAAAATTCGAAAAAATATGTAAGTATAATAATTTTATCATTAAATTTGTAGATTGACTGAACTTTATTTCAAAACTTAACGAAAAACCACAATTATTAGCGAATTTTCGATTTAAAGTTATTTGGTGCTGTCATAGATGGTTTCTAGTAAGTATTACTTGAATCACCTGTACTGCCCTCATTAGAGAAAAGGGCGTATGTCTCATAAAATCGCGAATGTATTAGTGACCTTAAGTTTTTACGTACAGGGTTCAATTTGCTTTGACTATGAAGTTGCGCATGCGTCTTTTTTATTTAGGAGGGCAGTGTATCTCGTGCGTGTGTATTGGAAGAGCCAGCCCTACTGATCCTATTATCTGAAACTAGTGATAGCATAGAGGAATTAGCGAGAGCGTGGAATTGCACATGTAGTGGTATGGTGTGTGTATAGGCAAGAGAAACAGAGAGAGAAATACTTAAATACTTCTCTCTCTTTCTCTTGCCTATAAACACACAATACCACTACACATGTGCAATTCCACGCTCTCGCTAATTCATCTATAGCTTATAATATAATAGTCTCTTTCCTCGGACAACAGCTACGAGTTACCGCAACCAGCCTTATAGGCACTATTCCCCGTGGAAGTGATTTAGGCAATATGTGTACTAAAGTTACTTAGATTAAGACTGCACCGAGCAAACGCCGAGCGTCCAGTGGCGCCCTCATTACTATTATTGTGTTTTCTAAGTAACTAAAGAATCTCCTTGAAATCAGACGATACGTTTTTGTAGTGCAAGTAAAAACATAATTTATGGAATACGTAACAAACTTTAATAACAATTACCCTTTGAGTAGTCAGCTTAACGGAAAAACAAGGCCACTTTTTTCCGTTAAGTTGATAACTCGAAGGTGAATTATTATGAAACTATATGATATACCCTATAAGTTGTGTTTACTTTTGTAGTACAAAAACTTACGCACGTGACAGAATTCAGCTTCGGCGATGCAAGCCGACGCGATGTAAAACCGGGACTACACATGCCTGTCGGTGGCACACTTGCGTAACAGCTCCTTGCACGTGTCGTGCCATTGTCTTTCATTTGTAATATAAGGGAGAGGTCGCAGGGGGGTGCGAACCGTCTGCTTATGGCACGTGTAGTAAATAGACGCGATACCTACTTGCATGCCTGCCTGGATGAAATCGTTACGTATCAGAACGCCTACAATTAATAAGCCTAATGTATCATAACATAATCGTTATCCCTTATAGTTCATGTTACCTAATAGCTTTTTTTTTGACAACGTGAACATTTCAGGATCGTTGTAGAACAAACCGCTGCTTAAATACATAAGCGCCTCAAGTCAAAAACAAATAACGTTTGATTTAGAACTTAAAGTAAATAGCGTTCCGATTTTAAATGCAACACCAACACATTTTGGTTTGTGTCGCTTTTGTATTTAAGCAACGAACCTAACCTAACCTATACAATGACCTTTTAAAAAACCCTGAACAGTTTACGGTATCAGAAAAAAATATTTAGGGATTATAAACTTTAACGGATTATGATATGATACATTAGCGTTAGGCTTATTAATATTAGGCATTCTCATACGGAACCGATGAAATGTCATGCAAGTTAACTTGCAAATGTATTCAATGTGTGCCAATTACTTGTACAAACCGTTAACTATGTAGTACTCTTACGTACACTACGGTTCCGTTTTACAGGCAAGTGTATTCCCAGTTTTAATGTAGCTTCATGCCTGAAGCTTGACCTAGATATCTAATGTAAAACTTATCGAGCACACTTGTAGTTACCGAAGAAACACTGAAAAGTATGAATTTAATCGTTATTGATTCACATACAAACGTTATAAATGTATCCTTAATTACTAGATTTCCGAAAGTGGGTTTTAGTATTTAATTTGCTATTTAAAATAGTTACATAAGGCGTGCTAGCGGCGAATTGAATATCTCGTAAGATATAAACATTGACGTCTTAAACTGCAGCGCATCTGTAAAACTAAGGTTGATGAAGAAACGTTTACAGTGCAACCATTTTGTTAATGCCGATCGGGAATCTTCGTTTTTCTATGACACACGAGTGACAAATATACTGTCAGTTGCGAGTGCGAGCGTGATAACGATGGCCAGCCGAACGCTATTAAAAAGCTGGGAGTACTGAAAACTGAGCGAACCTATATTGTTACCGTACGTGAGTGTGTACATCTGTGTGTCCCCCAATGGGGTGGGCAGGACTATGGAACGCCAGGTGCATCGGTCTAAACATAAAATTTTAGCTGCCTCCACATTCCTCAACCTCTTCATGCACGTATGTCGGTTTCGAGTGCTTTCAATTAGGCCCTTATTCAGTACATCGCGAATCTGATCAGTGATCACTATGTGCGTCTAGGGCGTCCTCTACCGACATCTCACTCTCGCTCGCTAAACCTCTTCATCTTTTATCCATCCTTTCTAAATTACCAAAACATCTTAGCATTCCCATCATAGCACATGTTTGTGTATATGTATCTGGGTGAATCAACTTTTAAGGTACTCCCTATTTTTTTGACAAGTTTCACAAATTACACGGTTTTAGAAAAACTATATTTTTTCTTACGACATGGCCTACATGTTCATTTAATTAGAGAAGTAGGCTAACATTTGAACTTATTCAATTTAAAATAATACAGTTTTGAACAATAACTTAGTTGGTAACGTAGGGGACGATGTTGTCCCTAGGTTTTGTATGAAATAAGTGCATTTTCCCCTGAGTTACCCGGTTTCTTCGATGATTAAAAAATATTTGAGGTGTTTAACGTGTGGGGTCCATACATTTGATGGTCTGATTTTAATATTCATACATCGTTATTAACCATAAGTCACCAGGAAAGTTTTAACACCGCAAAAGAAAAGGAGTACTTTAAAAGTTGATTCACCCATCTAAAACATTGACTACCTAGATACTAGATACTGATAGGTACGATATTGGATTGTAATACATGAGTTATATAGCGGTTTGTGCATTGCTACGTGTTCTTTATTCAGTATCGTAAAACGGGGTGAGTAAGGACAAAACCTAAAATAAGTCATAACATTTGTTACAAATAAGAACAAGTATTCAATGGACAGTAACATTACGTCTATTGGAAATAATTTTCGTCTTATAATGAGTAATATACCTATGCTTCATTTTAGGTTCTGTCAATATTTACCCCTTAATCCCTACTCGCCCCGTTTAACGGTAACTTACATCTGATTGTTGCTATCGACGAAATCCTATAATGTGTTGCAATGCCCAAGTTTATCTAAGGGCCGTATTAATAAACTTATCTCAACTCTAATGCTGGTCTCGAGATGCGTCAAAAATGACAGTGTTCTATGGTTTGACGTATACTTTGACGTATCTTGTGACCGACATCTCAGTCAAGATGAGTTTATTAATACGTCCCTAAGACTTCAACTGTATTCTGTAGACGTTTTGTAGCTGTTGTTTCTCGAAGAATATGATGTAAAATATCGCGATCGTAACGCGCCTAACATATCGCTCCACCGAATCTTGTTAATTCGACGTTTTTGTCGGAGAATGCAACAATTAAAGAGTTTCCGTTTCTATGTTGCGCAACGCTATGCGCTGGTTATCACGATCAATGCCAGGCAGAATAACTTCCATACGGATTAGACGCTAAAGAGAGTCCTTGGGCACTTGTTATGTTACCTGCTCAGGGCTAGACTTTATTAATCGTATACATTTTAGGCTCCATAGGGAGTTTTAGGCGCTGTACGTGCAATGGTTGTGAAACTTCTATAAACACCGGTAGTTCTTTCAAGTTAGAATTTACTGATCGTTATCATTCTGTCCTACGAGCGTGATGACTGATGAGTCAGTGACTTCTTGACTTTATCGAAACATTTTTTGTCTTTTGTTCATTGATAAACTTTGACCCAATTTCAATGAAACAGAGGGAAAATCACACGTGTGTATGTTTGTTACTCCTTCACGCTGCTGCTGGACGGATTTGGATGAAATTTGGAATGGAGATAGCTTATACACTGAATTAACACATAGGCTACTTTTAATCCCAGAAAATTTTAAAGTTCCCGAGGGAATAACGATAATCTAAATCTACGTGGACGAAGTCGCGGGCAGAAGCTAGTATTTATAATAATTAATTCGCATTGCTAAGAGAAAATGTTGGTGGGCGAATTTCGTGTGTTTATAAATCAAGCATTACAGTCTGTGATCGAATTCGAGATAAAAAATGTAAACAAACGGATTGCCATCGTAAAAAAACAAATACAAGTGATGGTTACTTTAAAAACAATAAAAAAAAATGAAAATTATTATATTCAGAGTTATATAATATTGTGTGAAGAGTTAAAAATATTTCACTTAGGTAAACAGTAGGTAAATATACTTTTTTTTATTCCGTATTTATGTTGTTTGAATAAAATATATGGAGTTTTAATTTATGCCACTGGCAATGGTAAGAAATTTCAAACATTTGGTTCGTAATTATAATAATTATAATATTATTGTCTATTAAGTATTCACAGTTAATAGTTTTTCTTTAATATTTCTAAGGTGCATACGGACATACGGCATTCGTAGACATACCCTTATAGACTGTCGAATGAATGTGCTTCGCTTCTTTTCTTTTCGTTTATCCTTTGGTATCTTTGCTTTCTGTTGTTAAGTTTTTGTGTCTTATTAAGTTTTGGTTTTATTTTCATCCTATATCCCAGTCATAATGATTACACTGAACTGAGCTGACTAAACTAGAATGGACTAACTGTAGGTCTGTAGGTGTCTAAAAGTCTTCCAGCCAATATCTTACTGAAAACCATGTAGGTATCGGTATTTATATTTTCTGGCTAAAATTCATACATTTAAAAAATTACATTTGAAAAATAAGGTTGCATACCCCTGGAATGTCACTTTGACATTGACAATTGTATGTTTATATTTTTAATCTCGAATTCGATCACAGACTGTAGATAGTGATGGGAAAAAAAAGGCTCTAAAATATGTTTAACGAGAATTAGGGGGATCTGTTTATTTTTAAAGAATGTTGCATAAGTACGAGTAGGTCTCGGGTTTTGTTGTGGCGCTAGACAAGATGTCTAATAAGAGCGTTATCGTTATCGAAAATGGATAGACGTAAACTGCCGGGCGTGCATTCCATACATTTTACGATAGCCTTGAGTATTTTGTATAAGGCGAGAAAGATGAAAAGTTACAAAATCATCTGAAAAGACAATCTAATAAGCAAACATAATTAGTTAAGACTGCATCCTTTGTAGTGATTCTCTCGAACGACGGTCGGACGGACGAACGAGTGAATGTCCAAGCGGCGAGTTTAAGTAGTCCCGTCAGTGCGAACAAAACACATTTTATTTACCGATTTATAATAATTATATTAATTATAACTCAAGATCCATCATTGATTCACTTAAATATGCCAAAGACGGAACAACGACTAAAACAGTGTAGGGGGCTAGCCCAAAAAAGACTAATTCATTTTTCTCGGTGACGGTTTTTTTTTTAGATATGCATGACAATAACTGACCTTGCCTTGTTGTTCAGGTACTGGTTTCTTAATAAAATAAGTCTTACTACCACACTCAGGAGACGTCAATTAAATTTAATGCTTGATTAAAGTTGCTACTGTTACTTTCTTTGCTATAGCAATAAAGTAAGGCCACTAAACAAGCATTAAAATTAAGTTACGTCTCTGAGTGTGGCAGTTAAGTACTTTCTGGAAGTGTTTACTAATCAAAGTTTAATTAAAACCAAACTTTTATTAGTTCTAAGTCTTTCTAACTTTTACACAAACTTGACAAACTCCGTCATATTCTGCCCATATTCTTACTTTTTTAAATGTCGTATAGTCGGTGTTACCAGCTCAACTAAAATATAACTTAAGTCAAAATAAAGGTTTCTTTTAAATAGAAGATACATAATATTTTTGCTAAGTTAGGAGAAAAAAAAATGGAGATGAGCATAAAAAACGCCACGATCTTGCACAGAGGAAAATCCTATTAAAACATCGTTACACTCCTAAAAACTCGTCTGCAATAGCAATAGGTCTATTAGTCGTGCCTTTATCAGCTGCTGCCTCACTCTTGTTTTTTAGGTTTGGACCCCTTGTGATTTTATAAATAACAACGTAGTAAAAAATACGGCTTGGTAGCAAAATTTCAAGCCAATGTATATATGTAAAGAAAAACCAGAACAATACAACTAGTATAAAAATATGTACAAAGGCGAACTTCAATGTCAATACTAAATGCAAAACAATTTTTTTATACATAGTTGCTCAAAAAATTGTTGTTCTAAAAGTGATGGAAAGTTGGATTTTGCGAACTAGTGCTTTTTACTTTTTGTAGCTGCATATCATGTATTTATTGTAAGTCATACACTTCTCAAACTGCCCTCGTATATGCTATCGTGTTCCGAGGCAGATATGATAACGATATTTTTGATAAAAGTTATGAAGGTCTGGTTATAATGGCTTCTACCCGGTTCATTTACTGGAACTAGTTCACAGCTATGTCTTATTAATTTCCTTTCACTAAAATATAAAATAGTTCGTCCCTATGATATCGTGAATGCGTCTTGGTTCCATACTATTCTAACAAGACAAGATAAATCGAAAACGATGTAAGTAAAATCATTATTCTGGCGTCTGACGGAAAAAGGCACATCTACTATATGAATTGTATTGCACTTCCAACCTTATTTTAAATAACTTGTGCTTTTTCTCCTTACGAGGGCAGTATTGTAGATGAAAATAATAGTACATTGTGCATCAAGGGTAGTAAGAAGGGAATTACTAACGAGAGTGTTAGAAGCCCGACGCCGAAGGCACACAATGGTTTTCATCACATTTGCGAGGAAAAAACACTTTAACTCTGCAAAATATAAAGAAATAACTTTTGACGAACGGGAACGTAAATGGAAACGATATTTTTTTTGTGACCTCTACCACAGATAATAACTGCTTTTAGTTTCGACCTGGATTCGAGTCAGATTTAGCCAATTTGATAAAAATGTATAATTACTAAAATTAATGATAAATGTTGATATAAACTTGAAATAGGTATAAAAATAATGAAGTTTAATGAAGCGTATAGGTTTTGTGTAATGTAAGTTAGTCTATAGCTAATTTTTAAAGATGAAATTAGAAACCGATTTAATTTTTGGCTGAAAATTAAACCTCCTTAGAAATGATGTACGAAAGAGTTGCAAATTTTAAAAAGAAAGTCATTACTCCCTAGGGATGACAAACTCGCCATAATTCCCGCGGGAACAATTTAGGCCATTGTCCTTCTGTATACAGGCATGGAATAACACCATTTACGAGCAAGTGTGATGAAAAAAAAGTTATTACTTAACAACTTACAGCGCGAACAGCGGCTCTGGGGATTTAGATGGTTGTTAACCAAGATGGTAGGTACCTAAGATGGTTGTTAACCAAGATGGTAGGTACCTAAGATGGTTGTTAACCAAGATGGTAGGTACCTAAGATGATTGTTAACCAAGATGGTAGGTACCTAAGATGGTTGTTAACCAAGATGGTAGGTACGTAAAATGGTTGTCAACCAAGCTGGTAGGTACCTAAGATGGTTGTTAACCAAGATGGTAGGTACCTAAGATGGGTGTAGTGTAGTTTTGACACCAATTAAAAACGTGTTTCAAAAAGAGTCAACAGAGCTGGGTAATTGATTTATTCTTTTTTCTAAATCACTTGTGTGGAAAATACGGTTTTCTTACCTAACATGACAGATGAAAATGAACTTCTAGAGTAAAAAGCTTGACTGATTGTGAAATGCGTCTTAGGCCCGTATTAATAAACTCATCTTGGTTGAGAAGCCCGTCACAAGATACGTCAAAGCAAAGGTCAAACCATAGAACACTGTCATTTTTGACGTATCTCGAGACTAGCATTAGAGTTGAGATTACTTTATTAATACGGGCCTTAATATTGCTTCAAGCGCGGCAGCGAACGAGTAGTCTTATGGTATGGCTATCGTCTAAAGATGGCGGTAACCACTTTCTATCAGGTGGGACCGTCACCTGTTTGCAATAAAAAGAAACTCATAAGTCATAAGTACCCACGACTCGTCGCTACTGATCAACAATTTTCGATAATTATGTTTTCTTTGCTTTGCCTCTTGGCAAATTTTATGGTTCTAGGTCAACGGTAAGTATTCTATAGGCGTACATTTGTTTTAAACTAACACGATTTTGACACATACTTAAATAAATCGGGACAAATTTACATCGACGTGTCGACTGTTACAACTTCTAACTTTATAAAACGGGCCACTGGAGGTCAAAAACGGTATGCCTGCCACATTTGCCATTGTAAGACGGTTGTAAAGTGAGCCACGTGATTTTTCAACTTTATTATTCGTAGTCCCGATTTGAAAAATTAGATTCCGAGTTTTATTGGCACAGGCCCGATTTTTGAAAAGCTGGATATTATGTCAACATCAGTTAGAATTAACGTGGTCGTGAGAAGACTCGTCCCTCTTGCCAGTTGCGTGAGTGTCAAAATATGCGGTTAAAATGACCGTATGTTTAATTGCGCTGCCTTTGAAACTTGATATTCTTACACCTCTTAAGGGACCGTGGACAAATTTAATTTAAATTTGATACCTCCTCGCGTTTCTGAGAAAAGGGGTCTTGACGGATAGACAAAGACGTAGGATACAGGTTTTTGGTGCCCTTAACTAACACCTTAGTTATATGTAAGTCTTCATATTAACTATTTTTTTTAGTTTAGTGTTGCATCTACTATACCATCGCTGAGGCGTGCAGAATGTGCATTTTAACAAGGACGATATAGTAATTTAGATTAACTGATTGCTTGCTTCCTCCGTTATGTTGTGATTAGGATTACAAAGTATGCTGCAACTTGCAAATTGAAATATGCACATCAAAAATGTAAGGTCAAAAATATACATTGATATTTTGATATTTTGCAATGTATCGCAACACATTACATTGCCAAAGATCAAAATGATGTAGGCGTATTCTTGATCCGTACGCGGATACTCGTATGGAGTAATAATGGTAAATTGATTCGTTTATATGAGTGACCGAGTGAATAGGAACAGACTTTTCATCCATTTCTTAATCATCTGCAGGTACCGTATCGATTCGATTAACCGCCAAGTTTTAGTTGTGCCGTCAGAGCGCATGAACAACATTCCAGAACGTGCATTCTTACTTCGGTAGCTTGTTATGACTTTGAACTAAGTAGAAGACGATTAGCGCATAAGTGGTTCATGCTGTTCAAGGTCACATCAGAACTTTCGAACCTGGCTCTAAATAGAGGTACCGGAATCTCATAGTTTGTACAGTACAGTCGGCCTTATAAATGACAATACAATATTGTACCTAGTCGCTTTAACGCCTTTGCCCAATTAGTACAGCAAGTCAAACATTATGTTAAAGTGACAGAGCACTAAAGTGTGCAGCAACTTATAAGGGTGTCCAGCTTAAGCTCACCATCATTATACAACGCGGTTACAAACAAAATGACGTCACGGCGAACACTAGTCAAAAGCGGGCGTAGCAAAAACTGTTTTTTTTCTTCAATCACTATCTATAAAAAAAACCGCATCAAAAACCGTTGCGTAGTTTTAAAGATCTAAGCATACACAGGGACAGAGAGACAGACACCGGGAAGCGAGTTTGTTTTATACTGTGTTGTGATGAGAAGCTTTTCTTTACAACTCGCGCGCAAGTCTTTAGGTCCAGCGGCTGTGCGTTGTCTGTCACTCAGTCACGGTAACCTGTACAGATAAAACAATTGAGCTATAATCTCGTCACCGTGCACTGACACCTCTGACGTCACTGCCGGCCATTTGCCAGAAGCAATGCTGTTTCCCAATCTGTGGCTACTCCAACAAACGTCCGTATGAACACTAAATAAGAGCCACAATTGTAATACAAGACTGTCACATCCTAAGCTAAAGAAACATGGACCTACGAGTTTGAGGTGTATGAGCTATTATAGTGTGCTTGTGTTGAATTGGCTTAATTAGAGCACGGTTGGTACTAATTGGTGTCTAATTTCGCAGGCTTTTTACTACTTACAGCTGTGCAAAAGGCTATAAGCAGCTGCTTTTAGATATTCTATTTTATGACTTAAGTAAATGGTGTTTAGAGTTTCATTTAAGAAAAGTTTTTACCTGTTTCTTCATTTCGTTATTGAAGGTGTGATAGCTTAATTTCTACGTTTAGAAGCCAAATACCTTCAGTTACCGTTTTGATTACTGGATGGATCCAAACTGTCAAAATTCGCGTTCTCTCTTTATAATAGTATATATATAGGTTGCAAACACATTTGTAAAGTTCTTGGTCTTCCAGCCCCTCAAGATGAACCGCGGGCGGGCGGAGCCGACGCCCCCTGAGTGCGCGCTGGCCGCGGAGATGCTCAACCACTTCTGCGCCGCTGGGACGATGAAGCAGATCCTGGGACTCTACCGGGAGATCTGCGACACACTCGGGCTGAAGCCCAACCGGCTGCCAGACTTCTACCCGAAGCTCAAGGTACCGTGCCGTAGAAATAGCGTACAGTGGCTGTAGATACCAGGATATCAAAGCCAAACAGAGTCTTTGGTGAAGTTCAAGTATCGTGTCGTTACGTGGATATAGCATACAGTGGCTCTGATACCAGCGGGCCTAGTATGGCTGCGTCTATATCGCGTGTCAACTGTGGATAAAGCATCCGTCACTTTTTGACACGTGTACTTATTTACCTGTCAGAAGGTGACGGATGCCTTATCCATAATTTATCACGCGATAAACGCAGCCTTTAGGCCCCCTGGATATCAAAGCCTAACAGATTATTTGTCTTCGATGAACCTCAACGTACCGTGCTGTAGGTATAGCATACAGTGGCTGTAGATACCAGGATATCAAAGCCAAACAGACTTTATGACTTCGTTGAAGGTAATGGTACCACTGTTGGAAAAAGGTTTGAGGTTTGAAGGTGTGACCCAACAGACTGATAGATTTCTACCCGAAGTTCAAGGTACGATGTTACAACTTACAACCACAGATGTAAGATTTAAAGTTAAAGTTCAATTCTTTGATAAAAGGCTATTGTGCAGTGTGACAGACAAGGTTGGAAGTAACACGTGATCGATGAAAATGCTTTTCCAGGACGTCAAATTAAATGATGGACGGACGCCTCACTTCCTTTAACGTTTGTCATTGTGTAGAAACGTATTATAATCCTTATTGCTGTACATTTCGACCACATACAGGAACAATGAGACTGAAGCGTGCTCTGAAACCCCAAATGAAGCTCGCTTGAAACAAAGCATTGACCTTTAGTGTATGAGCATGCGTTTATTTATAAGTAGTCATTTATTCGCCGCCTGTGACACTCGTTGCGGGTCAAAATTACATACATTAGTAGATTAACCGGCATTGAACGTATTAAGTAGGTAATCGACGTGTAGGACGATAATGTCCAACTCGAATGGCATGCGTCAGATTGAATGAACAGAAATTTCTGAGTAAACAGTGGTTGTAGGAAACTGGCGCAGATAGCGCGCCCAAATATAGCGCGAGATGATGCATGACTTCCACACATGCTTTTAATACTAGTGCCAAAGGGGCGTTTTAGCTCGAAATGTTCTAAAGGGGTTTACACGAGCTAGATTTTCACGGCAATATCTTGCTTGCAACTATGTTTAGTCTGATATACGAAGTAAAAGCACAGAATGTATGTATAACCTCACAGTCCAAAAATCTGTGGAGAAATGTATGAAACCTTGTACGGATTTCACCAAACGCTGTGAAATCTTAATCAATGTATTTTTTAATGGCTTTCACATCTTTCGTAGCAAGATGTATTTCGCCAATGACAACTTGACAGTAGACACGCTGGGGAAATGTTCAGTCGGTTTATCAATGTTAATCGACTGTTAGGCCCACTTGCGCGGACCAGAGTTAGCCCTTAACCCAGAGTTAAGCGTCTACTTTTGTACGTGGTTTGCCGCCTAACTTCGGGTTAAGACGCTAACTCTGGTCCACGCAAGTGGGCCTTAGTTCATATAATTTGACAGCTGTTAACGCTCTAATCGTCCGTTAAGGTGTTGATGAAATTCGACATTGGAGAAACTGCGGTAGTTTGTGATCTGATACGTAGAATTGACAGGCCAATCTCGGCCGATGGACTACATATATTAGTCTATGGTGGCCATAAAGGTGTGTTCACATATGTTCTTTGGCCCGTACCGTACCTCCGTTTCGTAAAGTCGCGATCCAAAAACGCTTGTTCGGACCAGGGCTTGGGAAGGATTCGAAAAACACCGGTTATTTTATATGTACTTCGTAACCAGCTTCTTCTTAAACGCTCGCTCGGAGCGGAATCGATTCTCGAGCGTTATGACCGTGAAAATGCAGCTAAAGAGCCTAGCTACATATTAGGTTGGAAGAAGGCTCCCGGTAACCTTCGGGAGGGAAGATGGCCGATTGAAAAATGTCCGGCCTTTACTGTTGATTTATATTATTTACCGATTATATTCTCATTCACTTGACATTATCGAAATCACTACGAAACCGCTATAAATATAAAAGAAGAACTACGTTGGAAACATGGGAGAGGGGTCGTGGTTGTAGGCAGTGCTAGGTATCTTGTTTAGGACCCCTGGTTCAAGTTAGGCAGCATTAGTTGACGTTTTTTTTTGCTAATTTCGGTCTATTCTACTCGGTAAAAACATATTGCTTTTGACATGTATCGTATTGTCGACGTGACGATAGCTCTTATTTATATGACAGTCATGGCCGCCGGGTTAAAAACAATACGATAACATGTCAAAGGCAATATATCGATACCTTAGTGCACAATCGTACTAAATGTTTTTTTTTTGCCAGTAAATTTACGAACTTATTATTTGTGCACAAAAATACTAATTACAATAACTTTTCAAATGTAATTGCTTTCGAACCACGCCTTTGTTTTCACACCACAAACGAAACCAGCATCGTACCTGAATTCACGTTAGTTAATTAAAAATTCAAGGACAAAGACCTTAATTTGAGAATAGCCTGTTCGCGTAATACCTTTGACATAGCAATACAGACCACCAGACCAAATCACATGTCACCTTTAGCAGACTACTGTCATTGAGTGCCTACACTGCCTACCTTATTAAGACGATTTATCATCACATATGTTTTCACTTTTTTAAGCACTGTGGCTTTTGCAATCTAAAATACAAAAATTCGGATCAATAAACAAAAACAGCACACAAAAAAAAGTTTATAAGCTACTACTCACTCCATTGTTTGACACTAGTTCTGGTGGCAAACAAAATCGGTTTTGGAAACACGTATATATACGTGGAGTGAGATAGAAATGGGTTATATTTACATAGTATAAAATGAAGTCGCTTCAGGTGTCTGGTCGCTTAGATCTTATAAACTACACAACGGATTTTCAAAAGTAGATAGTGATTCAAGAGGGTGGTTTATAATGTATAACAGATTCTGGTTTATGTACGTGTGTTACAGAAAACTGACATAAATCGACGCGAAGCGACTGCAGGGGGGTTATTATGACATAACTATGCAGTTCATTTTACGGTGAGTGTAAGGGACAGAGCTATGGCAGTTATATAGCTCTGTCCTTTTCTCTCAGCGTAAACAGAATTGCATAACCATGTCATAATAACCCCCCAGGTCGCTAGTACATACAAGATAAGATACGATACTATAACATCCACATTACGATGCACAAGCAAGATATATAGCTTAGACTGGATAGAACCCCAGATATGTTGGCATTGCTGTTCTTTCTAGGTTGTACCAAACGTGAATCTTAAGTAAAACGAATAGGGAATCGCGTATGTTTGGCGACCAGCCATGTTTGCAGTAATTTGGAGTTTTAACTCCTGGGTCATTCGGTTTATAGGCCGTACGCTTTTCAGGAACGTCTGAGAACGCTTCCGCAATTTTCCTCAGTTGTTTTTGTATCTTTTTACAGATCTAATCACCAAACTCTAATTTAAAGTTGTGGCCGTTTCTATTCGTTTCGTTTTTAAACCAATCGCGTCACTGGTAGATCACGTGACTCTTCGTAACACGTCATCTACCAGTGACGCGATTGGTTTAAAAACGAAACGAATAGAAACGCTAGTTAGCGTAATGCATTTTGGCAAGGGGCTCTGAGTAACGCGGTTGCTCTGTAAGTGGTTATAGGGCTTTGTTCAAGGTCCGTTCGGATTGCTACCATCTCCTTTAACCTATCCAAGCATCAGTGTTCGCATTGTGGTGTGAGAAGATCACCGGTGAAATGACTAGCATACTGGGCCGGTATTCTAGGCGCTAAAAACCATATCGTCCCCTCTGGGAAACAGGCGTGATTTAATGTATGTATGTATGTATGTAAAAACCATATCGTCTTTGATCTGTTATCGTGTTGTTGACGTTTTGATAGCTTCTATTTACTTGACAGTAATGGCGGCTGATGTCAAAACAATACCGTAACAACTCAAATGCGATATGGTTTTTAGTATCCCATTTTAGTCCTCAGGGTTGGCAACGCATTAGCAATGTTAGGCTGCCTGTCCACTGGAGCGGAGTGGTGAGCGAGGAAAAAATCCACCAATAGGAGGGAGAGCTGAGCGAGGCTAGGGAAATAAAGTATTGCTATTGGTAGATATTTTACTCGCTCACCGCTCCGCTGCCTCGCTTCACTCCAGTGTACAACCGTATGCCCATAAAATATGAAAGACATCACAAAGGTACATACTTTCTTTTCAACGAAAATTATTTTCAACATGATCTAATTCCATATTTGTGATATTGCCGAAAAACACAACACAACAAAATAAATAAATAAATATCAGGCGACTATGTCACACCAATTGACCTAGTCCCAAACTAAGCTCTAGGCTTGTACTATGGGTACTAGACAACGATATAAATACTTATATAGAGAAATATATACTTAAATACATAGAAATCATCCATGACTCAGGAACAAATATTTGCGCTCACCACACAAATATCTGCCCTTACCGAGATTTGAACCGAGGACCTTTAGCTTCGTAGGCAGGGTCACTACCAACTAGGCTATCGCATCGTCAAGGACTTAAGTGTCATGAAGATACGCTCTTATGCTGGTAGCCTTTTAATAACGGCTTCGGAACCCTACACTTAGCATGGTCAGACATGCTCTCACCCGGTTTGTTATTTATTATGTTTTAAATAGTTTATTTTTTGGGGTGTTGCCTTGCCAACCCTAGACCGTAGACACTAAGCCGGAATGTCTTTGTGCTACTAACTGGTATTTATAAATGGAAATGTGGGTTAGTCTATTTGTTATCTTGGCTTGGCCGATGGACTGATTTCGTTGCATTTTGTCAGAGATGTGCATGCTTGCGATTCGATTTTCTAATATTATTTACGAATAGGTCTCGCGCATCGAGGGTTCCGTACAGCCACACAGTAGGTATGACTATAGTCCGATTTGGATTCGATTTGGAATCGAATCAGCGCCAGCCCAAGTCACACTTGATAAATTTTAGCATTTGTTTTTTGGGGTTTCGTCTGTAATAGTACCAAATTTGACGCTTGTAGGTATGTTCGTTTAAACAATACAACAGAATACGAAATACGTTGAATGTAATCTTTTTTTAAGTTGCGCCCACACCGGAGCTTAACAAGACGGGGCCATAGTAACAACATGGCGCCGATTTTGACGCACCGTTAAGCAGCGGTGTGGTCGCACCATTATACGGGGGGACCTCTTTATTATTTCACTTTTTTTATTTATTAGTAAATCCACCGTAATATCGAGTATTCCGAAAAAAAAACATCTCGCTATTTGTAGATTATTATACCTATTTAGAGTTATGGTGGACGGGTGGACGGACAGCGTAGGCAATTAATTAGGCATACTTATTAATAGGATCCCGCCAGTTTCTGCTAATGGCTAAAGAGCTTAAACGCCACATGGTCTTTTCTACGTCACAGCTAGTGCTAGCAAAAAAACAAAGCAAATCGTCATTGCTTTGAAAAAACCTCGTATCTCACAGTTGGTACGATTACAAACTTAAAAATGAAGAGAATTAAGTTCACACATTGATGAAATAATCTTTATAATTTTTTTCAGAAGACCTTTTAAAAAGTATTCTGGACAATTTTAAGGTCGTCTATTCACATTCTGCTTTCCACCTACTACAGCTGTGGCCTTTACAATGTCACGTTAGTTTTCCACGTCAGTTAAGTCTGACTCGTGCATCGAATTGGGTCAGTGGTCAATGCAGTTTCCATTTACTCTGTGGCAGGCTTTTAGTAGCTTGTTTCTCTCAGTGTATTTCCGGTAGAAATGGAATGGCTAGCGAAAATAGCGGACATTTTGTAAAGGTTAGCACTTCTAAACGCTGCCTATGGCTGCGTTAATCACGTGACAAAATGTGGATGAAGCATCTGTCACTGTCGTACTTACACACGTGTCAAAAAGTGACGGATGGTTTATCCACATCCTGGTAAAAGTCAACGATTGCGTTAATGATAGACATATTTTTTATAATATTATTCAACTGTTACATAATAACGTATGAAACTTACATTAATATTCATACTTCTCACTTGTTTACAGCTTGCGTACTTTCTATTTTTACGTTACTAAGATATTTTCTGCTCTAGATGTTACAAAAAGATAAAATTTGTTGGTCTAATGGGAACAGCATACACTTACAGTTCTCCCAGCTTTTTAATAGAGTTCGGCTGGCTATCGCTATCACCCTTGCACTCGCAACTGACAGTATATCTGTCACTCGTGTTTTATACCCTTATGGATTCGTCATGTCTGTCTGTCAGTCCGTCCATATGTCACAGACACTTTTTTCCGAAACTATAAGAACTATACTGTTGAAACTTGGTAAGTGGATGTATTCTGTGAACCGCAATAAGATTTTCACACAAATATAGAAAAAAAAAAACATTTTTTTTGTGGGTTCCCAATACTTGCACTGAAACTCCGAATAACAGAATGATAAAAGTAAAAATAATATATGATGTACATTACCATGCAAACTTCCACCGAAAATTAGTTTGAACGAGATCTAGTAAGTTTTTTTTATACGTCATAAATCGGAATCCGCAATTAACCTTTCATTCAATCAACGCAAATATTTAAATGGGGCTTCCATACAACAATCGTGATATTTTATAGATAATGGCACGGAACCCTCCGTGCGCTAGTCCGTGTCCCACTTGGCCGTTAGTAAAAAAAAAAACAAAAATCGTGGAAATCGGACTTGATTTAAGGGGGTGTGAAAACTTATTGCGCGAAGTTTTTTTTTGCTTTGACAGATACACGATTTAGGTATCGGTTTTTATCCCCCATCTATATTCTACACACTCACTCGTCGTCTCATCTTATACACTGGTAAAAACCTTAGCCTATTTTAGAATTGTTCGTAATTCTTTAGCTCTGCCTACCCCACTCTGGGAATGTATGTTTACAATCCTCTTAAAGTCATGAGTAGGTACTTATCCTCGTTGTAATAACACACGCTACGGAATAAGGGATGGAACGCTGACATTTCCCCAACAAACTGGTATAAACGCCGCTTACACCTGAGTTCATGTTAGCCCATTGTGTTAAATCACCAACATAGTACCTACGCCACAATGCTATGCTCACGAGCGGCCATTTGTAAATCTACACACGACACCGATACGTGCTTATGGTTGTATATCCGATATAATCCAGTAAACCTTACTGGTATTACTCAGTGAAAACTTTTCTAAACTCATAATGCTCCTTATTTAGCCTAAATTAAAAATTTCTTTGAACAGTAAAATAAAACTAAAATATTATTTTATACCATCCCCCCTATAAAGAAAACAGTGAATAAAAATAGTACATTGTGTATTAAGGGTGGTAAAGAAAGAATTACAAACGAGAGTCTGTTAGAAGCCCGAAGCCGAAGGCTTTAATGACTCGAGATTTGTATTTATTTTACCACCCGTGTAACATACAATGTTTTTCATCACAATTGCGAGGAAATGAAATAAAATCAGACAAAAGATCATATTTTTAACTTATTAGCGGCAGACCACAGATTATAGGATATGTCTCGGCAGACTACATCATTGTCTGTGACTTACCACAGATAATGTCAAACGGGTTCGGAGTCCGATTCTAGTGACAGTCGAGATCAATAGTTTATATGCGAGATTTTTAGGAAATTTTATGCAACTGACATTTCATCTCGAATGAAACTTCATATCGAATGGCACAAGAATTGGGGTCCTGACGTATTGTGATAGTTTGAGTCCACGTATAATATTTAAAAAAAAAGCTATTACTCACGTTAGAAGCGTAATGGTAAAAAAAGGCCCGCGGGTATTATTTTGGATTTACGGTCGATTTTTCTAGCATGTTAGGACACTATTTACGAGCAAGTGTGATGAAATAGTACATTGTTCTTTCTTTAAAGAAAGAATTACAAACGAGAGTCTGTTAGAAGCCCGAAGCCGTAGGCTGAGGGCTTTAATGACTCGAGCTTTGTATTTCCTTTACCACCCGTGTAACATACAATGTTTTTCATCACAATTGCGAGGAAATGAAATAAAATCAGACAAAAAATCATATTTTTAACTTATTAGCGGCAGACTACATCATTGTCTGTGGCTTACCACAGATAATGTCAAACGTGTTCGGAGTCCGATTCTAGTGACATATGAGATCAATAGTTTATTATGCGAGATTGTTAGGAAATAGTATTCAACTGACATTTCATCTCGAATGAAACTTCATATCGAATGGCACAAGAATTGGGGTCCTGACCTGACGTATTGTGATAGTTTGAGTCCACGTATAATATTTAAAAAAAAAAGCTATTACGCACTTAAGTAACGTAATGGTAAAAAAAAGGCCCGCGGGTATTATTTTGGATTTACGGTCGATTTTTCTAGCATGTTAGGACACTATTTACGAGCAAGTGTGATGAAAAACATTGTATGTTACACGGGTGGTAAAGGAAATACAAAGCTCGAGTCATTAAAGCCCTCAGCCTTCGGCTTCGGGCTTCTAACAGACTCTCGTTTGTAATTATTTCTTTACCACCCTTAATACACAATGTACTATTAATCACTAGCGTTTGAATTTAGAACACACCAATATATTCGACATCCATCGCATAAAAGACGCGATATACTCGTAAACTCCTGTGCAAAGAATACTTGACATACAAACTCCATGTGCATATAACTCCTCGAGATTTGATTGGTCGATATTGACGACAAGGAGTTTAGAATTTAGAAAAAAGTTTTGTATTATTTGCTCTCATTAGTAGGTGCATTGGCGCCATTTTGAATCTTTATTTTTCTCGTAGTCATGGTATAAATTATAGTATGCAACTCTTGAATAAAACCGGATTTATATCGAGGGCCATGAATCACTCGCGTCGCTCATGATTCTAACACTTGATTCAGTCTTTAGTATCCTTCACTTGCTCGTGTGTCATCTATGGCCCTCGCTTTCAATCCGTCCTTTACTCACTAATTGCATAATATACTATTACTAGCGACCCGCCCTCGCTTCGCTTCGGTTTATATGAGTTTTCTGTAACACCAGTACATAAAATAAAAAAAATAATATACATATAAACCTTCCTCTTGAATCACTCTATCTTTTAAAAAAAACCGCATCAAAATCCGTTGCGTAGTTTTAAAGATCTAAGCATACATAGGGACAGACAGCGGAAAGCGACTTTGTTTTATACTATGTAGTGATTTGTTAATATTTTTTGTTACATTATATTATATCTTTTATACGGTTTAAAAGACCGACGGACAGATAGAAAAGGCTCATTACTGTACGGAACAGACAGTCCTATAAAACAGACACACTATAAGATTGACTAAATTTTAAAACTAAAATCTGAAGGTCTCGAAAAAGATGCAAATGAGGAGCGAAGCAACCTTTTCTTGCTAACATTTTATTAAAATCTTCAGATAAAAATTTGGAAACGTTCAAATTTAATACCTAAATTAAACGGTACGCTTGTTCAATTGATATTCGAAAATAGAATCATCGGATACGGTTTGTGTGAAATCTGATCTCTATTCTCCAGCAATAACTTTGCTTTTGCATTGTAGCAACAACAGCTAGATCTGTGCAATTATTTTACTCATTTGGCACGTGATTTGTTACAATGGAATTACGGCCTTGTTGCTACCGTGGAGAGAGGTATTTTCTCTGCAGCGAGTCATTGACGTCAATACTAGGGAGTCGGGAGGTGGGACAAATTTAGAAGAACGCAAAGAAGTAACGATGGAAACAACGTTGTTTTAATTTAACAGTTTTGTAAATAAAAAAAATAATCTAAATTATAACCAGTTCTACGCAGGTGGGTAAAAAAGTAACACGTTTCTGCCACATACATAAAAAAAAAGGTGCTGTTTTTTTAGACTTTTTGAGTGTTTTTCTGTAACAGTATTGGTTTTTTCAGCATTAAATGATTATTTGTAAAAAGAAATTTCTTCAATAAAAAGAAAAGTTTGCTAAACAAACTCAAAGTACCTACCAAAAAATCGTATGCAATTTAACCATAGGAAATTTATTACCAAACAACAATTCAAATCAAATCATAAAAAACTCTTTTGTTTAAATGTGACCAACTGCTATTAACATCTGACTTACACCGTATAAAATATGCCGTAATATAGTCAACTCGGTTTTTTTCATTCCACTTAATTATTCCACGAGTGTATTTAAATATGACAGCTTTCTTTTTAAAGCCCTCTGGCAAGGTAGTTGATGATGATGACATTGATGACTACACTGGTTGACCCGTGGAGTATACGTTACCCCTATTGCAATCGTATTGTTTAAGGGCCGCCTGTACTGGGGCTCTATTCAACTCGGCAAAACCATATACCATATGGCTTTTGACAGGAAAAAAGATAGCAACCCGAAAATGGTATAGGTGTATTATCAAGCCGCAATGAGAAAGGGATTAGACGTGGCAGTTTCACCATATACTTACGTCAAAGTGCATATGAGTTGACAGCTATTCCAATCCCTAACTAATCGCGGTTTCATAATATAAGTAAATGACCTCTTGCATGAAGTTGTGTCGTAATATGGAGTTAACGTCAAAATTCAAATTTAGATCGAATGGTTTATACAGATGTGTTACAACTACATGCAAGAGGTCATTTACTTAAGTAAGTTTTTAACCAATCATTGTATCGAATTTTACGTCAGATTAAATTCTACTCGTGGAAGCACACAAAGCCATCCCTTTTTAGAGTTCCGTAGTCAAACTACGAACCCTTATAGTTTCGCCATGTCCGTCCGTCAGAGTCAAGTGTGTGTCCCCACCTACAGCCAAAACTACAAATACAAAAAATCAGAAAAAAATAATAATGATAGCACATACCGACTTTACAAGGAAAACTATCACGACTAAGTAGACTTAATTAGATCCTGAGATACAGGCGACTAAAGTGTTTATACCTACCTACTAAAAATCATCTAAGACAGCACCAAATAACTTTAAATAGAAAATTTGTTCATACATGTTGTTTTTTGAGATAGTTTTTTGTGTTTGTCGTAACGGCTTCGGAACCCTACACTGAGCATGGTCCGACATGCTCTTGCCCGGTTTTTTATTCTTGTGTTGGCCTGCGTTCCTTTTTCAAACTTGTAGGAACGACTTGGGGCCCGTTTCACGGAAACTGGTAACTTGTATCAAGTGGAAGTCTCTTTTAAATACATATTGTTAAAAAGAGATTACCGCTTGTACAGTCAGCAGCAGAAGTAGCTACACCCTCCAGGTGCTCAAACATAGGTCAACGTTTCAATCGTCAAAAAGACGCTGGCGGTCAGGCTAGCATTTACTTATGGGCGCTCAGTATGTGACAAATATCTGAACAGTCGATATTCAGTAATCTTTACACACTTTACGAGTCATTGATACCTTAGCTGTCAGAAAACCAATCGTAACTAAGCAGTCAACATGTCAATTATATCCAAACAATATTGAACAAAAAACGTTCACTGCCGACAAATAAGGTCGAATGTTGAATAATAAAATAGCCATGCATTCAGGTAACCGATTTGACAATCATCGAAAACAGTACAGTCTTGTGATCACATACATCTATCTCACGTTTTTTTCTTCAATCATTTGACAGGTGTCTCTCGGTCAACTTACTGTAATAATTTTATTTTCAGCTGAATCGGTAAAACGCCTGACACATAACATAACGATGTGAAGCTGAATTTAGAGCCATTTGTCAAGGGCACGTTGGTCTCAGTAACATTCGTTTGCTTTTCAAAGCGGAGACCACGGGTTCAAATCTCAGTGGAACACGTAGAGAATAGATAGTAGATTTTCTTTTCGGGTTTAATTTCTATTTTTATTTTGTGCTTTCTTATTTGTTTTAAGTTTGCGAAATCATTAGATTGACGAATAATTTTCCTCATTTTTTTTCAACATAACATTCCTAGCATTTGCAATTAGGAAATTGGGGAATGATAGACGAATCACTGCCGCACTCAGAGACGTCAATTAAATTTAATGCTTGTTTAGTGACGTGTTACCTTACTCTGTTTCTATAGCAAAGAATGTTACAGCAGCAACTTTAATCAAGCATTAAATTTAATTGACGTCTCTGAGTACGGCAGCTAGTATAGTAGAGGAGTTTTTCCGTTTTAACATATATTTTTTTGATTATTATTTTTACCTGGGCCGGTATTCTAGGCGGTAAAAACAATATCGTAGTTTTCCTGTTATGGTATTGTCACCTTGTGATTGATGGCTCAAAAATCAAAAGCACTACGATATATTTTATGAATATGGTTTTATTACATTTAACTTAAACAAAACATTCTCTTTCTAACAAGTAGACAAGTTATAGAGTCCCAATATATATAATCATAAATAGTTATTTATTTTATAAGGGGTTTTCGGTTTCTTAGTTCAAAAGCGCGTGTTCAGCGTTGAGGACGTTTTGTAAACGCTCTCTCATGGAATTAACTAAATTTTCACAAAGATTTTTACCTCTGAATGATTCCCATATATTGAACACATGGTTGTTTAAATTTTCACGCGTTCTGGCTTGAGCGGAATCCCATTCTTGTATCATTTTTCCCCACATATTCTCAATGGGATTAAGATCCGGACTCTTTGGAGGCATTTTTATAAGTGTCAACTCTTCTCTCTCGTGCCGAGTTTGAACCCAGTCTTGTACAATTCGGGAATTATGAATAGAACTGTCTTGAATAAAGTGGATATTAAGAATCTTGCATAAAGTGGATATTTTCATTGGGGTACACGATTTGAGCGGTTGGTAAAAATGAATCTCAACCTTTTCGGAAAAAAAAATCCTCCAATGGATGTGCTGAAAATTGACTAAACCCTTTAACTAAAACTTATAAAAATAAAATAAAAAAAACCCAGTTACCTACTGGTTTGATTATGTTTAAGAACATGTAAAAATAATTATCACATGTTTTGTTGTTTTGGCTCAAACTTATGTTTTAAAAAAATACCGAGGAAAGTGTATCTTCGATGAGAAATATATGCCTGGCTTTGAAGGGTTGAGAACAGGTTGAGATTGGGCTGGTTGGGCAGCTAAAAAAAAATACGTGTCTGTTTTTTTAAACTACTCTCTATCATATATAAAAATAAACCAAATCGAAGCCGGACAGTCGGGTATCTTTCCTTGTTAGGTTTTATGACGTCAACTCGTAGCTTTGTTGCAGTACTTTTTTTAAAGTTAATTAGATAAAATTTTTATGCTTAGTTACCATTGAAATAACAACTGCTTAGCAACCGATGGCACCCTGGCAGTTGACTTACGTGATTGGCAGAGTGTGTAGGTATTAATGACAGCAGCTTGAATTTGAGTGCTTAGTTACCACTGACTTTCTAGCCGTTATTGTCATTGTGATTAAATAAAGGTGTATGTATAAAAGAAAACCTGAGTAGTTGAGATATATGTAAACGAACTGAAAGCCTACGTGAAAATGGCTACTTAACTGTCAATAATTTTGTGACGTTTGAAGTGTATATGTTTTTTTGGACACCTTGGCCGCTCAGGTATATGTGCTGCTGACTGTACAAGCGTTCAAGAAACTGGGCCCTGAATTAACTGAGTGCGGCCGTAAAACAAATGAAGTGAATAATCATACGATGTAATTTATCGAACAAGTTTGTACCTTATTACCTTGCTTTCTTAGTTGATAAGTTAATTAAAAACCGGCCAAGCGCGAGTCGAACTCGCGTGCAGAGGGTTCCGTGCGTAAGTACGTAATTTTTTTGGTTGATAGAATTCTTGTAGGTTTTCCGTAATTAGAAGTAATGAACTATGTTTTGTATTTTTGACAAAATTTTAGGCTCAGTAGTTTCGGAGATCAGGGGAATGGTCAATTTTCGTCTTTTTTTAAGAATAAGATCAAAACTATATATTTTACAATAATAACAAAAATATATTTGAGATCCTGATAACGAGCCCTTTCGTTTGATATGTCACACAGAAAGATTCGCAAAACTTTTTTTCAATTTACAAATTTTCTTCTAAAAAATCCGCTTTAAAAAATAATAATTTTGCTTTGCACATCTGTGTTTGGGTCATAGGATTACACCATCCTACCAAAGGGCATTGGGTAAATTTGTTTAAAGAATATTGTCATTTTTTTTTCAGCGGCCTTGGATGATTTTTACATAGTTATTTAGAGGACCTCGAAATACACATAAATATATGTATATAATTTATGGCGTTAAATAATATTCGGAGCGGAGATATTAAAGATTTAAGTATTCAGTTTTGATATTAAAAGTACTCCAAGGTATGTTTATTTAAATATCTCGGCTCCGATGCACTTAAGAGCATTACATTACATGACAATATATGTTTATTTTGAACAGTTCTATCATAATTTACCACTTTTACGAATGGCCGCTCACCTTGAAATGTATGCCTTTTACGAATGACAACACTTTTTACCCAAACCCCTTTCATCTGATTTGGTCGGAGCAAATTCGCTGTGACAGACAGACGGACACACAGACAGACGCACGAGTGATCCTATAAGGGTTACGTTTTAAAAATCTTGTACGGAACCCTAATAATGAAGATAAATTCAAACTAATCCGACAAAATGTTATATCTTACAATTATTCACTACATCTGGTTCCGTCCAGTAATTTACCTATAAAATTAACATAGATTTCTATAACTCAAACATTAAACCTTATTTCAGTGCCCGACACTTAAATTTGCATTTAAAATGGACTCGATATTAACTCATCGGCTCTAAACGTCTTAAAGTGAATAGCATGCCACGCTCCAATGGTAGTGAACTGGCCACCGCAATATAGCCTTTAAACGGTTGCATTAAGGTAACCTACGCGTGCATATGGAATGCATTAACCATTTCAACGTGCATATTTGAATGCTAATAACTATACAAGTTTCCTTTAAGGCGATAATAGCTGCAGCTGCCCTGCCAAGTTCCATTCAGTGGGAAGGATAGAGCTATAGGCGTCATATATATCTGTCCCATTCTCTGCATGGGACTTGTCAAGTTTTGACAGCTTGTAATACCGTAGTGTAACGGGAGATAATCGAACCTGCTTTAGATATTGTATAAAGATCTTTAAATAGTCACTAGTTTCTGCCCGCGACTTCGTCCGCGTAGATTTCGATTATCGTTAGTCCCTCGGGAGCATTTGAAATTTCCGGGATGAAAGGTAGCCTATGTGTTATTCCAGTGTATAAGCTATCTCCATTCCAAATTTCATCCAAATCCGTCCAGCAGTAGAGTGAAGGAATAACAAACATACACTCACACAATCATGTGTTGATATGTGTGATTTACACATTATACTAGGTGTTGCTCGCGACTCCGTCCGAATAGAAGTCGTTAATCGCTATTCTATCTTCCCCTTTGTCATTCCTCGGGGTTTTAGCTATCTTCCTACTAATCACTGTGAAAGCGTTACAAACAAACAGGCCCTTTATTCAAGACGGTAAAAACCATATCGTTTTTGACCAGTTATCGTATTTTCAACGTTTTAACCTTTTCCACGCCATTGACGGATATATCCGCACCACTGGTTCAACGCCATTGACGGAAATATCCGTCATGGTTGACAGCGCAAAATAGACTGGAGTGTCAATGAGGTAAGGTTGATGTTAGCTCTGGTGTTTAGCTGTCATTGGCGTGTGAGTTTAGACTTTATATCTGACATAGCGTCGAAAAGGTTAATAGCTCTTGTTAACTTCACAGTGTAATATTATGTAGATGGGGGGTAGATTTATTATAATTAGTATGTAAGGTAGTTCCAACTCCCAGTCTTCTAATACATGATCGGCTGGCAATAAGACGTGTTTTATTTCCCAAGTCTGGAGTGGCTCCTGGATGCCCTTTCCTAGATTTCTCAGACAGCAGTGGCCTAATGGCGGCCAGTATTAAGAGCTATCGTCACGTTGACAATACCATGACTAGACCTCGGATTTTTGTGACAGTGACGTCACAATAGGGTAGTTTGGGGCGTAAATAGAACGGTGTTAATTAAAACAATTTGTTAGTTAGGTAATACCTTTTTTTACTGAATAGATTTTATTGACTAGGTATTCGCGACAAAAAAAAATACTAATACCGCAAGTCATTTTGAACAACTTATGATCTGTTACGGAGAGTTAACGAAAGAAAAACCTCGATAAATTAATCAATTGATAATTGACTTAACGGTAATTTATATCGTGGATGCCTGATAGTAAAATTTTTATTCATAGAACACCAATAGACTAGGTTGCCGTATTAATTAACACCGTTCCATTTACACCCCAAATTACCCTATTGTGACGTCGCTCATTGAATACAAAACGGCCACATTCCAAAATAATTTGCTCTTGCATTAAAAATCTTATACGAACAGTTTCTAATTTTAACCCTCAAATGTTGGGAAACTATTTCCCACTTAATTTTATAGTTTTCATTTATTTTTCTGTCTTTTGTTTGTGTCTTAATAAAGTTTCTATTCCTTTATCTTTTTAAAGTTGACCCGTTTGATTAAGGGTTAAAATGTAACACTGACTCATTTTGGATTGTGCCCGTTTCGTATTCAATGAACGACGTCATTGCCGCAAAGTTCCGGGGTCTAACCATGACACGTCAAAAGCAATATGGTTTTGCCATTCGACTCGCTACCGAGTACAGTTGTAACTCATGGTGAGGTTAGGTACTGTAGAGTATTCGATTACGAAGTTCACCGGGTGCATATTGTCTAAGGGAACAGAATTGAATTGTCACAAGCCAATCACTATCATCATCATCACTACATAGTATAAAACAAAGTCGCTTTACGCTGTCTGTCCCTATGTATGCTTAGATCTTTAAAACTACCCAACGGATTTTGATGCGGTTTTTTTTAATAGATAGAGTGATTCAAGAGGAAGGTTTTTATGTATAATAAATTTTGTTTTATGTACGTGTGTTATAGAAAACTCAAATAAACCGAAGCGAAGCGAGGGCGGGTCGCTAGTTTATTATAAAATTACAATCGAAAGCCATCGCGAGATCATGATCGATATAAAATATCAATAGAAATGGCAAACTAATGGTGTAAAATGTTTTTTATTTTCCTGTTTATACAATAAAGTTCCTACATAATACATACTAATTATGGTACAAAATGCGGCTGGTGCTGCTCGACGAAAACCCGCGCGTACTTCTGCGCCCGCCTTCTATGAGCGAGCATCTACCCGCAGACTTAAAAACTTAAAACTTTGGTCGCCGACTTAAAAATCTGTTATCAACGAAATCACTATATTCTGTTAAAGGCTTTTACTGTTTTATTCTTTTCCACTATTGTTATTAGTTTCGTACTCATTGCCATTTATTTTTTACACTGACTTATTCTTATTGTACGAAACAAATTACTACTACCTACATACAAGCTATCTAGTGCGAGGTGTGCTTGAAGCTTGCGGTTCCTTTGCAGAGTTCATAAACACATGTGTACCTGATACATTATGTAATCAGTTAATCACTGATACATAGAGTGTATTTCAACAACTCGCTCATCCCTCGACAATGCAGACCATTTCCAATTGGCTTGCTAGTGGAAAAGCACAATGCATTTCATGCATCGAATAAATAGATGAATAAATGAATTAATGTTTTTATTTATCACACAGTAATTTCATCTTAATACTACCGAAATTTCGTATACACTTAGGTATATATACAAGGCAGGTGTCGGATCACTGGTGGCCCAAATGAAAAAAATAAATAGGTCACACCCAGGGCTACCAAAAACACCCCCATGTACATTATGTTCAGCGATTTTTAGTACTCTCGGAGATATTGATCATTTTAGTCGGAACTTTTGTAATTTTACCTTATGTCCATGTTACAAAAACTCATCATGTCGATGTATTATTTCAATTATTTTTTCAGTTCACTCCAGTCCCCAGCCTTTGGGTACGTAACCCTAAAAAGCACCGTCTGAGCGTACAAAACACATTTTAGCGCGTGCATTATCAATTAGGCAGTCAGTTTATAAATACGATCCTTGAGATTAAGATCTTGAGAATACAGATGTCGGGTATAAGGGCCGTTTTAATATACTCATCTTGGCTGAGATGCCCGTCACAAGATACAAAAATCAAAATCAAAATCAAAATCATTTATTTGTTCCAACACAGGTAGGTACTCGTACATAAGGTTGTTAGTAGCAGATTTGTATCACTATGTTGAGCCGCAAGGCATATAAATTTTGAGTTCAGTTAAATAAGATACACATGCAGTTCTTATTAACTAATTTTAATTACTAGATATAAATTCATTAACACAGTAGAACGCTTTTTTCACTAGGAATTTAAATAATTGGTTTTTAAACTCTGACAAATTTTCTATTTCCATTAACTCATCGGGCACTTTATTATATAATCTAGGGGCCATTCCGAGTATGCTCTTCCGCAGTAAAGCAGTTTTAGAGGGCACTACTCCAATTTTTTTCCTTAGTCGTAAACTGTTAAAGCTTTGGAATAAGTGTAGGTTACATCTAACAAAAATTATCATTTCATATATATATAAGCTCGGAAAAGTTAATATACGTAATCTTTGGAAATGTGGTTTACACGAGTCAAGATTATTAATGCCACATAAAGACCTAATGCATTTTTTTTGGGCTTTAAACACCACTTCTCTGTCAGTTGAATTGGCCCAGAATATAATGCCATATCTGAGAGAGGATGTTACATAGGCATGGTATGCTGTTAACACCACCGACTCATTGACAAGTTTTCGCAAATTATATAAGGCAAAAGAAAATTGATTTAACTTCTTACATATAATGTCAGTTTGATTTTTCCAAGTCAACTTATGGTCTAGATTTAATCCTAAAAATGTTGTTACGTCAGTTTGGTCAATCCGTTGTTCCTTATAAGCTATATTTAAAGTACGTACATTATTCATTCTTTGTTGGAATGTCATAATTTTGGTTTTTCCTAAATTAATTTTCAAATTGTTATTAGTAAGCCATTCAATTATTTTTTGCAGTGAGTCGTTTATTTCACTTTCATATGTTTCTGAGCGTGTACCAGTGAAAATTACTGTACTATCGTCAGCAAAGTAATACGTCAAAGTAAACGTCAAACCATAGAACACTGACATTTTTGACACATCTCGAGACGAGCATTAGAGTTGAGATTAGTTTATTAATAAAAACCTATGATCCCTCTTACCATCAGGTGGCCGTGCCTTATTGCCGACTTCTTGTACATAAATATTAAAAGGCGTGGCCCCTAAATATAGGATACTTTGTGTATTCCGATATCTTTGATGAAGACTGTACTTAAGTGTGTGTTACTATTACTACGGTGACGGTACATCATGCATGACGCTGGTAGATACATTTCTACCTATCTTTAACTTGGTAAATTAACTGGAAAAAAATATGTGGGTTCCCCAAAGCGGATCGATTTGGATAGCCCGATTTTTAACAAACGAAGTGTAGTGATAGCGGATTGAAAAGTATATTATACGAGTATTAATAATAACATGCAGGTTCTCGCAACAGTAATATGTAATTGAAACAAGCCAGTATCGCACTGCTAGATCAAAATAGTATTAACTCAAAATCCTAGCTAGTTTTGTTTCAAGTTCATAGAAGTTGTATTAAAGTTGATTTTATAATACATTTGTATTTTGAGTTAACTGTTTTGATCTAGCAGTGTGGTATATAAGTATTTATTTCTCTATATAAGTATGTTTATCATTGCCACCCCTCACAAATACTTGCTTTGATCGGGAACCGAACTCGGGACCGCTAGCTTCGTGGGCGTCGTCGAAAGAAACCAATGTAGAAAACTGACCGTACTCTGAGACATTTAAGATACAATTAACTTGACCCTTGCTTTGAAAGATTTTGAATGCGCGTGCGGTCTATAAGTATAGAACTCATTCATTAATTTATTTATACCGTTTCCATGGCAAAGTCTAATGCCTCATAGATACACTAAACAAATCAGCAAACTCTGTGGGCGGACCACTATAGCAAGGCCGTGGATTGAATTCCAATCAATATACGCTCATAACGTCATAACTATTTCTCGTTTCGATTTGTTACAAACTGGGCCTCTGTTTTACATTGTATTAACCCATCTCGTTTTAAATTCGAAAGCATGTTGTGAAAGTTATGAATGCTCTTAATGTTATGCTACTATAATTACGATACGGAAACAAGAATTATAGCATGGGCCCTATACATTGCATATCGCTAACGTAAACGCTTTTCGAATGATCACAAAATGTATGGAATTATCATGAAAATCATTCGATGATTATGAAGGAGAAAGTGGGTTGTAATGTATATGGACTTATGGCCGGTACAGTCACGAGATTTAATTTGGGACCCACCTTAGGTCCAAAGTCAATCTGACATTCTACAACAATAAGGTTGAGTTTCCTATAAGTTACAGATGACTTGACATCTCTAATGACATTGACGACTTCAAGCATATTTTTCTAGAAATGGGTCCCAAATTAACGCTCGTGACCGTACATACGGTCTGCAAAATGGCGTTCGAGTGCAGTTTTAATGCAGTTGACGTAACTGCATCAAAGCGTACGTATGTCAACTGCACTCGAACTGCCATTTTGCAGCTGGCTTGCCGTTCAAATCCTCTCCGTAAATACCGGCCCTTATCTACACTAATATTATAAAGAAGAGAAATTCGATTGTTTGTTTGTTTGAATTGGATAGGCCCCGAAACTACAGGACTGATTTGAAAAAATCTTTCACCATTTGGAACCTACATTATCCCTGATGAACACAGGCTATGTTTTATTTTTCTGCGCGGACGAAGTCGCGGGCAACAGTTAGTTGGTAATTTTTTCGCAAAATATATCTACCTTTCTGACTAATCGCAGATAATTTTACAATACTATAAATTAGTCACAATCAATGATGTCAAGCGAGCGAAAACGAATTTCTAACGTTACGATATTAGATTACTAACACGCTAACCCATCAATATGTACGTCTGTTTATGTATGCTGTATGCTTTACGGTTATTTGTTCATGTATGTACTGTACGGCATTCAACAGACTTTAATTAGTAAAAAAAAATATAAAAATGATTTTGTACGGACTTTGAATCGTATAGAAATCTTATGAGCCCACTACCCTTACCATGAGTACTCGCTAGCGAGTCGAATGCTCTGTCCCTTACATTATTGTAATAGAGTGCGAGGGTCAGGGCATTCGATTCTTTAGCGTTTACTGTCTTTGTAACTCATGGTAAGGGTAGTTAAACCCTAACCCCCTTACTTATAAACGTGGAATAAGCTTGAAATAGTTTATGCCATGCTTTGTCACTTTCTGTCGAATGCAAATGTCACAATTACAGATAAGACCAAAGCATGGCATAAACTATTCCAAGCTTATTCCACATTTATAAGTAAGGGGGTAAATGCGTAACGCTGACATTAACGTTTAACGAGAACCGTTAAAATTGAATCGACGTGACATAAGCGAAACGACATCGTTATCGAGAATGTATATAGGATGTCTGTCGGACGTCGAGCACCTACGCCAATTCCATTGATTTTAACATTTTGCGAAAATGGTTTGGGTAAGTGTGCTAAGTAGTGTTCAACCGAAACTCGTTTTTGCGGGTGAAACCGAATGTCGGGTTAGGTTTCGATTTCTGCCAAAACTTGTATGTAAGGTCATGTTTTCGCGAGAAATATAAAGTCACCATTATCATAAAACCACATGTAATCATTTCAGTCTGTTTCTCTGACATTTTAAGTGACAGAATTATCAACCTCCCAACTATTATTGACACGGCTTATTTCAAAAACCGTGAACCGATCATGCCTAATCGCAGCGCGAAATCTCCCGAACGTAGTTTTAACCAAAACCTAGCCGCAACTAGACCGAAACCGAAAGTCCGGTCGGACACTAGCGCTAACCATCTTGTCCAAACACTAAACTAGTATTTATTTAGCTGTCTCAGTTAACTTATGCTGCAGACAGAGAAAGCAAGATAAATACGAACTTATCCGACAAATTACGATGTTCAATGTTTATTAATTAGACTGTAATGTACTCGTAACAGCGATCCTCATAATTTATTATAATAAAATATACCAACTTTCTTTTAATTATAAGCTTATTTCGTAATGTTATGCGTTACTCGCTTTGCTTTCATAACTTTATGTTTAAAATTGCATTGCGATTGTGTAATGTTTCTTTTCCTTGATAAAAAGCGTAAGTATATAATGTACACGTTAAAAGCTATTGCAAATTAAGGTCCCGTTATTAATTAGTCTGTAATACTTGCGTTTTCTTATTTTCTTCTGCTATGGTAAAATCGCTTTCAGCTTTGCGTTTCCATATTTCTGTTACAATGTAGACAAATAATATATTATTGCATCTGTGTATACTAACATTATACAAGCGAGAGTAACCCTGTTTATTCTTTTGTAACACTTCACAAACCGCTAAACCAGTATAATAAATTTTGGTATGGAGTTATGAAACTCATATGGTACCTTTTATCTGGGAAAATTGACAGTTCCCGAGGGAATATCGATAAACGAATTGAACGTGAGAAACAGTTCGTAATAAATCAATATTAGGTAGCGACACAAATATCCTCCTGCAATCTTCCGACTACTGTTAGACTACACAACTAGGGTCCTAGCCTGCAACAATAGTCTAATTTTCCCCATTACATCCATCCATAAACCCACGCCTTTATTCCCAGAGTGGGGTAGGCAGAGCTACAGAATTACCAACAACTCTAAAAATTTGTTAATAATTCTGTAACCACATTTTGCACTTTTAGGCTAAGATGTTTACCAGTGTATTAGTGACAGGTTGCAAGCTTCCCCATTACATTATTCTAAAATATGATACCTTACTGCTATTATTGCTGGGTATATGTACTGTTTGCCCGTTAAGCCACTCAAAGGGTAATTGTTATTAAAGTTTGTTACGTATCCCATAAATTGTGTTTTTACTTGCGCTACAAAAACGTATCGTCTGATTGCAATGAAATTCTTTAGTTAATTGGAAAACACAATAATAGTAATGAGGGCGCCACTGGACGCTTGACGTTTGCTCGGCGCAGTCTTAATATGTATGTATGTGTTATGTTTGGGAGTTAGGAGTAATCTCAGGAACTACACGACGATTTAAAAGAAACGGACAGCGATACGATTTAAGCTTCGTTTCATAACCCTCTTTACAATTGGTTGCAAAACTCAGTTGCTAAAGCAGCCGGAGGAATTATGGAGACTATTTTATATATTGTTTTAACTAGAGCTAAGCTAATACGTAGCGTATCGTATATTAGCGAAAGTGGTGGTTATTTCCATCTTCACGGTGAAATATAGTGCATAGCGATATACACCTTTATAATTGCATCTTATGATACCAATATCAATGTTTTAATGAAACCCTTTTGAAAATGAGACTTGCGAAATATATTCTTATTAATAACTAGCACCCGCCCTCGCTTTGCTTTGGTTTATGTGAGTTTTCTGTAACACCCGTGTATAAAACAGAATTTATTACACATAAATACCTTCCTCTTGAATCACTCTATCTATTAAGGAAAACCGCATCAAAATCCGTTGCGTAGTTTCAAAGATCTGAGGGCCCAGACAAGATGCACTACGCTAGCTAGCGTTTCTCTTCGTTTAGTGTTTAAACCAATCGCGTCACTGGTAGATGACGTGATTCGATAAGTCACGTGATGTGCCAGTGACGCGATTGGTTATAAAAGTAAACGAATAGAAACGATAGTTAGCGTAATACATCTTGTCTGGGCCCTCAGAGCATACATAGGGACAGACAGACAACGGGAAGCGACTTTGTTTTATACTTATTCTTATTAATAATAATTTTCCATTTGGGCGGATTACGATCTCATTTTGTTTTATACGAGTACATGACTATACTAGCTACTCGCTTCGCTTCGGTTTATGTGAGTTTTCTGTAACACTCCTACATAAACCAAAATTATACATTACATAAAAACCTTCCTCTTGAATCACTCTATCTATTGACGAGAACCGCATCGAAATCCGTTACGTAGTTTGAAAGATCTAAGCGTACATAGGGACAAACTGCTGGAAGCGACTTTGTTTTTACTATATAGAGAAGTATCTGTATTCACGTTCTCTGGTTTTTACAAGCTTTTATTAACTTGCACTGTATGTATGTGCATATAAAAGGGTAAAATTTTGCAAGTTAAATTTGACCCATTTTCCGGTTTCCGATGAAGCTGAAAATTTGCATACGCCTTTAGTTCTGATGACAGTACAATAATATAGTATCATCGAGCTGGTCTGATGATGGAGACTCAGGTTGGCCATAGGTACTCCAAAATTACACATGATAAACACATCGTGTTAGGGCTTGTTAGAATTGTCTTGACAAGTAGAGGACGACTGTGCAAAAAAAAGTACAGTCGGCAACAAAAGCTTGTCCCTAAAAATGTAATTTGTGACACAAACTTATTTGTCATCAGCATTGCTGACGAAAAAATATATTTTTTTCCGAATATTGGTAGCTGTTGAAATCGCCAAAGGGGTGTTATTCTGTCAAAAACAACGGACGGGCGGACGAACGAGCGAAATTGCAGCGGCGAGTTTAGGTATTCCCGTCAGAGCGAACAAAACACATTTTAGCGCGTGCATTTTCAATTAAGCAGCCTTATACGTTCGATCGGCAGAAACCATGCTGCTAAATTGAAAATGCACGCGCTTAAATATGTTTTGTTCGCACTGACGGGACTACTTAAACTCGCCGCTTGGACATTCACTCGTCCGTCCGTCCGACCGTCGTTGCTAAGAGAATCACTACCCTGTTTGGCACAAAGGTAACCTAGGATTTTCATCCAGCGTGTTTTCATTTAAAAAACCGGGCAAGAGCATGTCGGAGCGTTCCGACGCCGTTTACTACAAACACAAAAAATATTTTCTATTTACGTCATAGATGATTGAAGTGAAGTGACGACAAAGAATTACCATCGTACGTTTCTTTTTCCAGGCGAAACTAAGCAGCTCATGGAAAGCCCAGGCGCTTTTCAAGAAGTTCGACGCCCGCGCCAACCACAAAGTGTACGGCAAGGGGCGCATGTGTGCGCAGAGCAAGGTGCTGATCATAGGGGCGGGGCCTTGCGGGCTGCGGGCCGCCGTCGAGTGCCAGCTGTTGGGGGCCAAAGTGGTGAGTACCATAATCAAACACCAGATTGACCAGATACCACCAATTTGCGGGTGGTAGGACCTTGTGCAGGGTCCGTCCGGATCGCTACCACCATCTTATCCATTAACCTACCGCCAAACAGCAGTGTTCGCATTGTTGTGTTCCGGTTTGGGGATAAGACAGCCGGTGAAATGACTAGCATAGAGGCATTCCATCTTAGTCCTCAGGGTTGGCAACGCATTTGCAGTCTCAGGATTGCATTGCAGTCTTGTGAATGCGAATGTCTATGGGTCACAGTGTCCACTTACCATCAGGTGGCCTGTGTGCTCGTTTGTCTTCTCTATGCCATAAAAAAAAAAAAAAAGGAGCAATTCTCTACTGACTGACGTTTAAATATCGCGAGGACCACTAATTTTATAAGTTGTTGATAAATTGGTACCAGAAGATATGCAAGAAGATAAATATTTTTTCTTGCGAGGCATTAAAACAAAAAGGAGGTTCTCAATTCGTCGAAATGCTGAAGAATGTTTTTGCACTGAATGAATTGTTGTTCTCGAGTCAAGAGTTAATGTCAGATATCGCATGTTAATAGTTGCGATAAGTATGAATTCAAAAAGTTTGCAAATTATTAAACAGTATATAAACTTGGCCATTAATTGTGATGATTGGAAATTGCTTTTCAACGATATCGATAAAACTTAGTCGATATTTAATAAATCACTAGCACTCGTACATCTCTTCCCCCCCGCTCCCGTCAATCCGGGGTTAGATCATAATACACACAAGAGTGCAACCACCTACCCGAAGATCTGTCAATGCCATACGCGTTCAGTATAACAATGGGTTCACACCCCCAACTTACCTAACATCAAAAAATCTTCGGAGCGTTTTGCACGGATAAAATGTAAGGTATAGTCTAAAACTTGACACAGGCTACAATAAAAAAATATTGCGGAAATATATTATTTATAAAATAATAACTCGAAAATAAAAACGTAATTCATATCTAGAAAGGTATGTGTTCATTTATATATTTGTAAGAAAGTATTTATTTAGTAAGTAAGTAGCTACCTACTATCTGTGTATGAATATGGATTATTCCAGTAATGGAAAGTCAAAATCAGTCCCGACCTGCTTAAATGGGATCCACCATCGGGGATCCCCGTTTTCATCACATGACCACCATTATTTGTTTCCGCTTACATGGACTCCTTGCTGGTTGACGTCGGACCCCTGCGGGTCGATATAGACCACATTAGGGATCACTGGGTTAGACTCTCCTCTGGTTCGACACGGACACGACACGACACATCATTAAAATATTATACCGTAAAACGAACTCGGGACCGCTAGGTTCGTGCAGGCAGGTTAATTTAATTGTTAATCAATCTTGTTCCAGGTTGTCATAGAAAAAAGAGATCGCATGTCTCGCAACAACGTGCTGCACCTATGGCCTTTCGTCATCCACGACCTCAGGGCGCTGGCGGCGAAGAAGTTCTTCGGAAAGTTCTGCGCTGGCTCCATAGACCACATCAGCATCAGACAGCTGCAGTGTATCATGCTTAAGGTTAGACTGAATAAAAGTAGGATTAATGCTTTTGCCCCCGGTAGGAGGCCCTCGCTCTTAGGCCCGTATTAATAAAATAAACTCAACTCTAATACTCGTCTCGAGATGTGTTAAAAATGACAGTATTCTATGGTTTGACGTTAACTTTGACGTATCTTGTGACGGGCATCTCAGCCAAGATGAGTTTATTAATACAGTCCTTAATAAGGCGTATGAGAGTGAGTGAGAGACAAGTACAAATCCGAAGCACCAGGAGCTATCGCACTGTACTCGGCTGCCTTTCGCCGTCACGCTCTCTCTGGAGAGCCGAGTATTATAGTCGCGCCGTTCTAAACGGGTCGATTTGACAGCTGTCAACGCAGTACAAAATATAACCTAAAACACATTGTGTAATTTTATCTACAAACATATCATAAATCCTCTGTTATGCTTTTAAAACCAGCAATGACAGCTGCAACGTAAGTTTGAAATTACACTATCGAATATTATAAAGCGATAAGTTTCAAATTTGTAACATCTTCCAAAACCAACACAATTTAAATAGGCCCAATTCTAGTATCAATTGAAACGTCAACTCCTTATTTTATTTTTTAGTACAATATCGTACATTTGATTTCGAATGAGATGAGAATAGGGGAGTTATAAGTTTGTTTGATGAAAAAAAAACATTCATATTCGTGACACTGACATTGCACAAGTTGGTTTTGCAGCCATGTTTGTCGTCAAGTCGTCGACTTATAATATGTGTGTAGATAAAGTAATGTATGCAACTGTACAGCCACGAGCGTTTTTCAAGAAAAATATGCTTGAAGTCGTCAATGTCATTAGTGATGTCCAGTCATTTGTAACTTTTAGGAAACTCAACCTTATTGTTGTTGAATGTCAGATTGACTTAGGACCTAAGTGGGTACCAAATTAAATCTTGTGACTGTACATAACTCACCTTTGGGTCGTTCCATAAACCCACACTCGTGTTATGTATGAATACAAAATTTGTACTAATTTGACAGGTGTCAAATCGGGCCTTTAAAAACGGCGCGGCTATAAATCTATAATACTCTGGTTTTACTTTACCGGATGCGGTATAATAAATAATTATTTTACTACAGGTAGCGTTACTGCTGGGTGTGGAGATCCATGAGGGGGTCAGTTTCGAAGGCCTCCTCGAACCCACTGTCACAGAGAATTCTGAAAGTGAGTATCGTGTTTATGACCTATTTTTAGGGTTCTGTAGTCTATCTAGACGTCTCAGAGACTCTTAGTTTCTAGAAAGCTTATAATTATTTGTTTTGCGTTCCTCTTCTGTACTTTACGTGGGGAAAAAACAAAAATCACGTCTATCCCATGATCAGGGCTCAGCGATACTTTATGTCAACTGAACATTAACATGCAACCACAACGATAACCGATACTTTAATGACATGCAATACTTTAATGGTAACATTAAAGTACGACCATAGATACAGGTTTCTTAATTTGCTTATCGTTTCTGAACATATTATTGGAAAGTAATGATATGAATGTTGATAACGTATGTGTGGTAGTATATATTGGTATATTATAATATAATTTATCTTTGTATAACGGGTTGGCTTAAAGTAATGAGATTTTTTTTTCTTTTTTTTTTTATTAAATTACCTGTTTAGGTTATATAGCTTTTTATCATTATACAAATAAACTAAAACCAGCATGATAATCAATCATTATAATATAGAAAACCTCGCCCATTTAAAAAAAATCGCAGCTTTCTTCTTACCGTTTTCATCATACGTTGGACAGCATCTTTTTTTATTTTTTCAGTTAATTCTTTGCTTTTATACCCGGCGCTTCAACTGTGTATGTGATTTCGCTTCCGGCCCATCACTGTAAACTACTCTACTGAGAATTACCAAAAAATCCTCCATTGGACGAGCTACACCGACGTTCGGACGGTTTGAATCCTTCGATACGAAATGAACGTCACGCTTTTTTAGTCAATTCTGGGTGCTCCCTGCATAGTGATACTTTCTTCGCAACTTCTTGCACTTCTTGGAATTTCTTCAAGCTGTATGTCGGAATATTTGAGTGTTTTTTGACGCTTTAAGTGTAGAACATTGTATTTCTTTAAAATATTCCTTACTCACCAACGGGAAACAGCATATTTTACAGCTAACTTATCTGGGACTCATCCACTTTGTTTTGTGCAAACTTTGCCATTTTCCTCCGGTTTCAATGATTAAGAATGGGTGATCTTACCGTTTTTGGTAAATCTTTAGTCCTAATACCAAATTCCCATCGCTGGATCAAACATTAAATTGTAGATGGAGATACATTTCAGCTTTGAAGTGAGAGACCACTTCAGATTTTTCACGTCGTCCAAGTAGGCGATAGACATGTTCACGTAATGACTTCCTTGTGGACATTTTTTATTAACACAGCTAATCACTATTTGCCTTTTTAACAATAATTGACATATTTTCTATTTATTATAGCTGTCAAAACCCTTTTTGTATTATTTTTTTGCCTGCTATTGTCAATTGAATACCTTCTCATTACTTTAAGCCAACCCGTTATATCTTATTAAAGAAGATATTTTATTTTCTTCCTGTTTCTCTGTTGTATGTACTATTTTCTATTTCCTGAAATTTTGTTAATTTGTCTATCCTTCGGCATTGTCCTTGCTTATTCTACTCCAAGGTTAACTGAAAGAGATCCCATATGGGATATGTTCGCCTATGTACATTATTTATATTGATGCAAACATGTCTTGTAATTGTTTATGTGCAATAAAGAGTTTACATACATACATGAACATTATTATTCTACCAGCTCTTGGTTGGCGCGCCCGAGTCACGCCAACCGACCACCCGGTATCTCAGTACGAGTTCGACGTGCTGCTGGGCGCGGACGGCAAGAGGAACACTCTGCACGGGTTCAAGCGGAAGGAGTTCCGCGGGAAACTCGCCATGGCCATCACGGCGAACTTCATCAACCGGCACTCGGAGCAGGAGGCGTCCGTGAGTATTCTTCACTCTTCACTCTCTTCTAATCTTCACCCTGTTACCACCCAGTGCTGATTGTAGGTCTCTTTCATTGCATTCCATTCTCTACGATTTTAGGTCTTCCTTATCCAGTTTCTACCGCCTACTTTGACCAGATCGTCGGTCCATCTCGATGGCTATCCTGTCTACGGCATATTTGACCCGCCCACTTCCACTTCCTCAAAGCTATAGTCCTGGCGATGTCCACCTTGTTCACTAGTTTTGTTCTGCTCCGGATAACAGTTTTCCTTTTTCGATCGCGCAGACAGACTCCTAACATGGTTCGATCCATAGCTTGTTTATGTTCTGCCGCGTAATGTCCATGTTTTGGCCCCATACACCATAACAGGCAGAACACATTGTTCGAACGTTCTGCGCTTGAAGCTCATCGGTACTTCTCCCTTGAGTACACCAGTCAGTTTGACAAACGGCCATCCCAGGCGGATACGGCGCCCAATCTCTCTATCCTGACTACCTGTATTCGTCACTATCAGGGTCAAACTAGCTAGGTGAAGTGATCACATACGAAAAGTGTCTGGCAGCGGTTGGAAACAAAAACCTGAAGACAGATCTCAGTGGCATGACATAGGAGACGGCCATGTCCACCAAACGGAAGTATTTATATATTTCAAATATGTACTAAGGTCATTATTTGAGCGTTTAACCGTCTCATATTTGTGGGCATATTTTTGAAGAATTGGGCGTATGTTTTGGTGCCATCTCTGGATATTGGTTACATGTCCAGGAAACTTTGAGACCTAACCAGAAACGAAATCGAAATCTGCAGCCACTTCTACAAAAATGTGACAACGAAAGTGATTCGGAACAAACGCTCAAATAATGACTGACACACTATGCATTCGAACCAGAGTCGTCGACAATATGGCGATTTTTAAGGTATCCCCTGCTTCCGGCGTCTGAAAGTGCTGATCACGAAACTTATCCTTGATTTTGGGGAATGTTAAAAAGTCATCAGGGCTTAAGTCGGAGCTGTATGGAGGATGGTCCAGTTGTTGAATTTATCACCGTCCAGATGTTCATTTGTTTTCCGACGAGGGCTGGCATTATCGTGGTGGATGATGCAAAGATGCTCGGATACAAAATAGCTACCTACGGCATAGCTACAGCACCCCATTTTTTCCAAGACACATTTTCAGTGCATGAGACCTCTTTGGTAACCCTATGCTCTGGAATACTCCATTTTTTTTCTATGCAGGTGCCAGAAATCAGCGGCGTCGCGTTCATATTCAACCAGAAGTTCTTCAAGGAGCTGTACGAGGTGACCGGGATAGATCTGGAGAACATCGTGTACTACAAGGACGACACGCATTACTTCGTGATGACGGCTAAGAAGCACAGTTTGCTGGACAAAGGGGTGCTTTTGAATGTGAGTATCGCACACACCATCCAGCACTTACTTACACACATTAATATTTTAACCTGTTGCGTTTAAATACATACATACATACATTAAATCACGCCTGTTTCCCAGAGGGGTAGGCAGAGACCACTTCTTTCCACTTGCTACGATCCTGACAAATTTCTTTCGCTTCTTCCACATTCATTCATCGAGTCATGCACGCACGTCGGTTTCGGGTACTTGCATATTTAGCCTTTAATTATTTTTTAGTTTTATCAAGGCTGTAGTTCTTTATTTATTTATTTACTTATTTTCATTTATTTTTCCGCTAGAATTATTATGTTTTTTTTTTTTTTTTTTCTCTGCCTACCCCTCTGGGAAACAGGCGTGATTTAATGTATGTATGTATGTAATTATTATGTAAGTAGTTTACACATATAATATAGTACGTTTGGCCAGCGTTCCGTGAGTCACTGCCGGTACTGGCTGAAAATCAGATCAGCTCTGTAGGTGTCTGACACTTCAGCATTTTGCTGAGCCAGTGTCCGTTTCACCGCCGCGAGGGCACACATTTGCGTGCTATCCCAGTTTCCTTCACTGTTTTGTTGAATCATTTGTATATTTGTGTATCTTATGGTTGGTGAATAAATGTATTTCTTCTTCTTCTTCACACAGTACAACAACAAATATTAAGTTACGTCGGCAATTTTCGCTCTCGCAGACAGGTGCCGACTAATGCCGAAGATAAACGAACGCAAACATCAATTCAATACTCGTACAGACCTTGTTGTGTTACGCGTAAGGAATAGGAATTTTCCCCGCGCAAACGCACTGCCTTGTAAATGGCTAAAACGAATTCGCGACTTCTAAAGAAATTTTTACTAAATTTTCTTGAAATTGGTCGGCAGGTTTTTGTACTACAAATGAAAACACAACTTATAGGGTAAATCGCATAGTTTAATAACAATTCACCTTTGAGTCATCAACTTAACGGAAAAAAATTGTTATTAAAGTTTGTTACGTATCCCATAAGTTGCCTTTTTACTTGCGCTACAAAATCGTATCGTCTGATTGCAAGGAAATTCTTTAGTTAATTAGAAAACACAATAATAGTAATGAGGGCGCCACTGGACGCTCGACGTTTGCTCGGTGCAGTCTTAATCTTGATTATTAATAATCCCTAATAATAACATCATTGTCTCCAGGACTACGCCGAAGTATCCCGTCTCCTCTCCGTCGAGAATGTAGACCGCGCTGCCCTGATGCGATACGCGCAGGAAGCGGCGCGGTTCTCGACCGAGGGCCGGCTGCCGCTGCATGAGTTCGCGCTCAACCACTACGGGGAGACAGATGTGGCGCTGTTCGACTTCACCTCCATGTACGCTGCGGAGAACGCTAGCATGGTGAGTGCTTGTTAAAGTTAAACCACGAGATCATGAGAATCGTCATTGTCGTCATTCATCGTCATTGTCATCATCAGGCCTCATAATTTTTATCAATCATCGGTATTACGGCTGCGTCTATATCGCGTGTCAATTGTTCATAAAGCATTCGTCACTTTTTGACACGTGTACTTATTTACCTGTCAGAAGGTGACGGATGCCATTTTAAATTTATCACGCGATAAACGCAGCCCCTGAGCTCGAAATTTTCGCGGCCATAACAAAAGACTCGCAATCTAGCTAGTGTTAGAAACACATTTTTTTATCGATATCGAGTATCATTTATTATATTAAAAAATCATGCTGCTAAATTTACATTATTTTGTAATCATTCGCGACAATTGTTTTTTCTATGTATTATTCCATGTAAACCTCAACTCATACTTTATCATATCAAGTCATAAAATAACCCGCAGGGTAACTAACTTGAATGAATTCACTACCTCATTGAAAATAATAGAAACGAAAATGAGTAGGTACTCCATAAGACATTGAATATCATTTAATTACGTATGGTCGTGATAAATTAATATAAATTGCGTCTAGATATTATCTGTTTCTTAAAACGCTGATCTACTCTCAGATAATGTTGAGAAATTAATGATCATCTACTCCTATCATATCACTATCACGAACCAACCAAGAAACTGCATCTGTTTCTATATAATTTTATACGAACCTCAAGTAAAATCTTTTATATATATTTTAATTCGTGGACTGTTATTTTATACTATTACACAACTATCTAGATTGCGACAGCCTTTTGTTTTACTGTTAAAATTCCGGCCTCTGATTATAACCTACAACCAACGAATAGGCACTCAGAACTCGTGACCTACACCGTAGGTTTACTCTGTACCGGGTTATGATGGCCTAGTAAGTACCGAGGCGATTCGGACCTAGTTAGGCTTGTAGCACCCATGTCTATTGGTATAGCACTACACAATAGTGTAACACTTGTCCCAATAGAAAGCGGACTAGGTACTACACCTCATCGGCCGTATATTTTCAGAATTATGATCGCGCTTACTTAGTAAGCACGAATCCAAAAAAAAGGTTCAATTATAGATTGAATAAGGTCCCTAACCTAAACCTGTAACGCATCCAATGCACCTTACTTGCCCCATGAATCTCGGGGGACACATCGACTTCGCGATCTAATCTACAGGCAGCACCATCTATCGACGCGCGGCGCAGCTTCGACGCGTAACATTCTTCATCTTTTAACCACCTTTTTCAAAATTGTTTAGTCTCTCCTTCAACCTGACACTGACGAAATCATAGTGGCAACACAAATGACATTCGTCGTTACTTGGAAAAAACCTCGTATTTCATATTTCGTGACGTATAGATGAATAGCGAGAGCGTAGAATTGCATAATGTAGTGGTATTGTGTGTTTATAGGCATTCTATATTTGAAATTTCCCTTTTCACGTACTATCAGCATAAAAAGAGGTTTGTAATAAAATAATGATATTTAAGAAGAAAAATCGAAAATAATGTCAGTATAAAATTCTAAATATCACTAGGCTGTTTTTATTGTACTGAATTTAGCAACTGAAAGAATTAATACTATTACTGCTGAGGACTGGGAAAATATTTGTCGCCATGTCGAAAGTGAAGAAAATAAATATAGATGTCAAGAAGGGGAAATAGATCCAATAACAGATCATAATATTATTACCAATACTTGTGACAGCTCAGATGAAGAATTAAATAATTGTTTTACTTGTTAAGAAGAGAAATATGATAAGACAGAGTAGTTTCATTAAATTAAGAGAAATACTCACGTTATTCTACTTTTCATGCGAACCGTACAACCACTACAAATGCAATTCCACGCTCTCGCTAATTCATCTATACGATTTAAATGTTGAACGTTCAAACTCTTACATCTCGAAATATCAGATACGAGTTATTTCTAAATTAATAAAATAACGATTAAGTAAATGTCCTGTGCTTAAACTAAATTATTTTATTATGATTCTGATTTAGCACGAACTTAAACACTCGATTAAATGTTGCATGTGAAAATATGCCCGCCTAAATAAAAACGAAACGTGCGATTTGATAGTCAAAGTAAATTTAACCCCCTGTCATAATAAATAAGTTCACTAATACATATGCGGTTGTATGAGACGCCCTTTTTTCTACGGAGGGCAGTATGGAACTCGGTATCTTTTGACTTTTATCCAGCAGCCAGAGTGATCATGACCATACACCGGATTGACGGGGGCATAAATGTACCAATACTAGTGATTCATTAAATGTCGACTAAGTTTATCGACATCGATAAAAAGGATGTTTAATCATCACTATCATAAGTAAATGGCCAAGTTTGAATACCTTGTAGTTATGTGCTCTTTTATATACAGAGTGTTTTTTTTAAATGGGACAGTATGGGGAAATCCGAATCTAAAGGAGATAGAGGAAAAGTGTCCAAGGAGACATTAGGTGTTTTTTTATGTAAACAAATTTGGCTCATTAAAATTTCTGGTCAAGCGTGAGTTGTTCTTAAAAAATTATAAAGTTGGTCAATTTTTTTTTTGACGCGGGTCGGCTCTGTTTCATGTAAGGATTATTTCATTGTATGGAAAGAAAAAAATCTGAACAGCAGAAGTTGGTCAAATTTAATGAAAACGAATCTTCATACAATTGCAGTATTCGCCTTTTAATACTGTTACAAGTACCTAGGCGTGTAAAAAAATATTTAAAATTATTCCATTTTTAAATTTCGATAATCGATAAGAGCTCCAGATGATTCAAGAGAAGAACATTTTTTTTAATCTTCGTAAACATCACGGCACGCGATAGTCTTGAAATTATAAAAAAAAGAATTCAAATTTGGAACGCAAGTTATTTCTGCAGCAAAGAATTCAAATTTGGAACGTAAGTTATTTCTGCAGCTGTGATTTTGTTTCCAATCAGTTCATGCTTGTAATTTTATTCATCATGGCGTTAACTAATTCACATAAAGTTGATTTGATTGAGGCGTATTTTCTTAATTATCGCAGTAGAGATAATGCACTTAAGTGGTATCAAGAACGCTATCCTGACCGTGTAGTACCGAATCGCAAGATATTTGATAGTTTAACACTTTAAACACAATTCACCATAAGTCTCTGTTAAATGCAACTAGAAGTGTCTTGAAGCGTGCTCGTACCTGCATAAGACAAGACGGCGGCCACATCGAATATTTACTCAAGTAATAAACCAACTGTATGAAGATTAGTTTTCATTAAATTTGACCAACTTCTGCTGTTCAGATTTTTTTCTTTCCATACAATGAAATAATCGTTACATGAAACAGAGTCGACTTTATAATTTTTTAAGATCAACTCACGCTTGACCAAAAATTTTAATGAGCCAAATTTGTTTACATAAAAAAACACCTAATGTCTCCTTTGACACTTTTCCTCAATCTCCTTTAGATTCGGATTTCCCCATACTGTCCCATTTAAAAAAAACACTCTGTATACTTATCGCAACAATAATCAACCGCTGTCTGACATTGACATTGACTCTGGACTCGAGTCACTTTTGACAACCATTAAAATTACATTGAATAACAAATTTATTTAGTACAATAACATTCTTTAGCATTCCGACAAACAGAGAAACTTTTTGTTTTTTAACTCGGTTATAAATGCCTCGAAAGAAAAAAGATTGTTTATCTTCATGGAAAGCTGATGATTCCGATATAGAAGATAACGGTACGACTTACTATTGCAAGAGATGTAAGATCCATATGTCACGAAAAAAGTTGTCGATAAACTTAGTCGATACCTATCTAATGAATCACTGGCACTGGTACATTTTTGTCCCCGTCAATCCGGTGTATGATCATGACAGAAGGACGGACCGACGGACCGCACAGGCACGGGCAGGTACGGACCCTGGAAAAAGTGGAATAGAGGTCAGCATCTACGAACTATACAGTAACGTTACACATAGCTGGGGTTCGGTTCAGGACTTAGTTGCATTTTGTCTTGGTAACCAAAACCTACTTGTTTTTTTTAAATTCTGATTCTGTCTTAAGACTGCGCCGAGCAAACGCCGAGCGTCCAGTGGCGCCCTCATTACTATTATTGTGTTTTCTAATTAACTAAAGAATTTACTTAGAATCAGACAAAATGTTTTTGTAGTGCAAGTAAAAACACAATTTATGGGATACGTAGCAAACTTTAATAACATTTTACCCTTTGAGTAGTCAGCTTAACGGGAAACGGTGGCCACTTTTTTCCGTTAAGTTAATAACTCGAAGGTGAATTGTTATTAAACTATATGATATACCCATAAGTTATGTTTTCATTTGTAGTACAAAAACATTTCATCCAATTTCAAGTAAATACTTTAGTTTATTAGAAAACACAGTAAAAGTAATGAGGGCGCCACTGTACAGCCGGCGTACGCTCGGCGCAGTATTAAGTGTATATTGTCTAGACAGTAAGATGTATTGATGTGCAAAACGGCCGCATTGCAACATTCCAAAGTAAGCGAATTCCGTCATTACAACACAATTGTGTTTACTTTGATTTGATTTGACGTTGACAGATATATAAGTGACAGTTTTTTTTTCTATTTCATTAAATACGAATGCAACAAGCTTGTCGGTCATTAAAGTTTACAAATGTCAACTTCATAACTAAAAAAAAGATTTCTAAAATATTACAGGAAATAAAAGTAAAAGAGCCGCAGTTCCATGACCTTCAGGATGACGACTATCGAAAAAAAATATAATTTACATCTCTTCCAAAAACTTTACTTACCCAATTGCCTGATGAACGCGAATATTTGTTTCTGAGTCATGGATGTTTTCTATGTATTTAAGTATATATTTCTCTATATAAGTATTTATATCGTGGTCTAGTACCCATAGTTAGTTATAAATAGATATATAAATATTTTGTAATACCGGTAAAATTTTAATTCCCTGTAACGTTTGAGAACCATGCAATTAAACGCTAACTAGCGCTAGCTAGCTATTTTACAAAATATGTAGGTTTGAGGCAGAACAAAAAAAAAACTAAAATGAAAAATATCTATTTACACAACAAATAGGCAAATATTTATCATTAAGTATTGTTTTTTTAATTTATTTTTTGTTATTTATACATCGTATCGCCAAAAACAAGAAAATAATAATATGTACTTAAGAGTCCTTTGCCAAGTCCGGACTTTACTTTTAATGTGTCGTATAAGGTTTTGGACAACACTTTCACCAAAGGTTTTGGCTACCTGTTTCCAATCTCTTTTGTTTTTTTTAAAGAATTGGCAAGCTGCGGATAGTGACAAGGTTTCATTTCGTCGAAAATTGAAATTGGTCGGTAGTAGACCTGTAGTGGGAGAAAAATAGGCTTTGATAACATTAGAGTTTGTTATTTTTTGATATGTCGTTGGAGGCATGTTAAATAGCAATAATCTAAAAAGTTAGAAAATTATAGTCGGGGGTTTCGGACATATTGACATATTTTAATTTTTGCCAATAACTTTGTAAATATAGAATTAAAGTTTAAAAAAACGGTGGCATATCGTATATCACTTTAATTTCTTTACAATATTCCGATTTTAGAAACCTGGAACACTATACTTTGTAAATAATGAATTAGAGTAGCTGATATCGCACAATTATGATATAATCGATCAACTTAATACATTGGAAAAAAGTTAGAAATGTAGACTATCGGCCTGTCTAGATATTAACTTCTGGTGAAGCAGTAAAGCCAATATTGAATTAGAGTTTGTAGAGTTCATTTATAACCAGTCATGACAATGATCTCAGTTACCAAACAAAAGATTAGAAATATAAAATCATGGGGACACTAAATACTGATACGTAAAGCACTCCGTGATACGTAGGTATAATTCAAACTCGCGCGCGCGGCGTGCGCGCCTCGCTGTGGGAGCGATCGGCGGTGCGGGGTTGCGTGGTGCCCTTGACTGCGGGCGGCGCGGCCACAAGCCACGATCGCCCATCACTTTTCTCAAAAAAATTGCAAAGCGTGTTTTTAATTAATACATAAATATCAATGAAAAATAGTTATTTTGTTATACGAGAAATGGAAAGACGAAAATTTCTCTTATTTATTTCTATATTGTTAAGTAGCATTTTATGAGTTGCCTTTTTTCACCCAGTTCACTATGAAACTAGGTAGGGTGATTTAAAGCCGGTTTTCGTCCAGTTAGCTGAGTTGCCAGCTTTGGAGGACTAGAATAATATGGTCAAGTAATAAAATGTATAGAGAAAAAAAATAACTTTAGTGCTAATATGCTTTATTTTAGGTTAGATCAAGCATTCAGTTATAATTGTCACAGTTTTTTATAAAAAATGTTAATGATAAAAGTACCGATTTTACTAGTTTTCGTCCGCAAATTTTGGTTTTCGACCGAAAGTCTGTCAGGTAGTTTTCGACCATTTTGTAGATGAGCTAAGAAATAGTAAAAAAAACGGATTGGCTAACAATATCTATTATTGGTACTTAATATAAGTTTTCTTTCATATTACCAAACAACATAAGTATTATTTGAAAATAAATAAAATTTAGTTAATCCTTGTCCGAAAACTGAGGTGTAAATTTTAGTTTTCGTCCACTCCAGAGTAAAAGGCCGGAAATTAATGTAATAGTTTAGCCGTTTCTAGATTTCGTCCATATATTTAAATGGAATGTCTAGTCGAGTAACCACCAAAGATCATTTTACATCAAACAAATATAAATCGGCATAGGTTATTACAAATTGAGACTGACACAGAATCACACCTGACTTTTCAGTTTTCGTCCAGAGGACGAGAATTAAATATTTTGCAGATTACGTAATTCAGTATTAGTTCACTAAAATTTTATATGTTTACCGGAGATAATATATGATTACACCGTAATTTTAAGTTCATTATATTCTAATTGAGCCTTATGCACAAAAAGAACCTAATACTACCACGCAAAAATACTTAAAAATCTTGGCGTGAAATGTCTTGGTATCACTAAACTTCCACGACCGCGACAACACTTTCGTAACATGAAAATTAAACACCAACCGTAGTTTTTATTAGTCTCAACTTAAATAATATATTCATGTTTGTGAAATTAATGTTTGGCTACTAAGGGTCTCAACGAGACCAAACATGCGCGAGTAGCTGATTTTATTTTACTATTCCAGGCTTTTGTTCTAAACAGCACAGTCTACTGGACGAAAACTGGAACCGGACGGAAAACCGGTGAAATCACCCTACGTCACACAGTTATTTATCTAACATTTTAAATTGACGAAACCACCACATAGAAGGGTTCCGTGCGGTCTACTAAGGTAAATGTACGCTTCCCCGAATCTGCCGTATCACCGAATTCCTCATATTTTAAGCTTTTAGTCAGTACTTACAGTTGTTATTAAGTTGTGATTTTTTTTTCGCTAGCTATATACCTATCCCTTCCACTACGTGGCCAATCTGGCCATTTGCTGTCTCAGTCGGGACGCAACAATCAATTAAGTTAGTTGATCGCTGATCGCCATTTAGTATGGGAGTTCTTGTGAAAATCGATAAAAAATCGCGTATACTTCATAAAACCGTATTACGTTACCTTTGTGTTTGAAAATGTGGTTTTTCAGTGTTGTTATTTAATTAGTTTTTGACTTCTGATAAATAAAGTGAATTTGGTCTTGAAGTGAATGTGGTCATATTTATAGAAATTAACAAAAATGTGAATTCGAACAGTGTCCGGAATCAGGGAGAGCGTAAACATTTAAACATTTAAGCCGTCAATGTTTTAATACTAGCTTGGAGTTAATTATTCAATTATTATTTTTACTACACATAATGTTAATGTTTTTTGATATAGAGTTGTAAAAATAATTATATACAAAGGTAGTAAAAAAAAACTGGTTTCAAAGACTGTTAAATAAGAAATATTTTAAATTTGAATAAAGGGTTTCTGGCTACCATATAGATAATCATTTTCAAATTATAATGAGATTTTTCTTTTTTTATTCAATTTGGTCACATTACACAGCATGACGTGTGTCAAAGGTGTGAAAATGATTTAAGTTTTTGGGTATTTTTTTAGTAATTTTGGATAAACCGCCTATTACTGGCTATCCTCCAGTTACTAACCAAAATGTAAAAATGTAATTTAAATGAAGGGTTCTCAGTATGAGCAATTATCGAATTTCCTGGACAAAAACTACGTATTGTTGTATGGTAGGGCAAGATATGTACCTAATTTAACATTATAAAATCCTTTTACTCTTGTTTTACAAATAAATAAATTCAGATTCTGATTCTGATTCTGTCGAAAGTATGCACAGTAGCAAAGTTTTGGCCAGTAATTTAATAAACTGGCCAGTAACAAGCGATTTACCCTATCAAATACAAAAAAACAATCGTCTTGTTCCATATTTTTACTATTTCCTTAAAATTCTTGAACTTGAATAAATAAATAAAAAATGCCTTTTGTTAGACCAAAGTTTGAGCACCACTGAGCGGCAAAATTTCATAATTTTTTCCCTAGTGCGGTGAAGCGGCAGCCCGGTTCGGTATTATGTATGTGCAAATCCAGTTTGGTTAAAAAACGGGGTAAGCGATTGAAAAACCTTTAAAAAAATTTAAACACATTTGTAACCATGTAATTTATTTCCAGGTACATTAAAAGGGTGACAAATTTATTAAAGTAACCATTATTCTATTGATTATAATCGCATATAAATCCCACACCTTATTTTAAAAAAAACATACCTCGAAACGTACGTTTTTAGGTTCGGCTTAGGTTTACTTTACTAGGTTCATATATCTAATTTAAAACCACTATCTTATAACGTGAATTAAAAAACCGGACAAGAGCAATATCGGACCATGCTCAGTGTAGGGTTCCGAAGCCGTTAAGTACTAAGAACAACTAACTCAAAAAATAGCAAGTATGAACAAATTTTCTATTGAAACTTATTTGGGGCTGTCTTAGAAGATTTTTAGTAGGTATTAACACTTTAGGTAATCATCCTTTAATTCTCAAGAATCAATCAATTTCGGTTAATTAGACCTCGCGACAAACTTAACTTTGCCGTTCGAAAACTGTTATCCCCATACATGGCATAGGTTGCGGTCAGTTTACCAACACCGCATATAACAATAAATAAATAATTACGTGAAGTACCTATGGGAGGTAAGATAACCGATTTGTTCCTGATTCGTCATATTCCAGATTCGTCATCTTCCAAATTCGTCATACCATGTACATTTGCCTGCACAAATTTATTATAGAAATCCTCGGTGGTAAATGTTATGATAAGAACCTCTTTAGATAATTAATAGAAGAGTGTTACTCGCGATTTAATTTGACTGTACAATGACGAGTTTTGAAGATGATGAATCTGGAATATGACGAATCAGGAACAAATCAGATAACCTACCCTTTTTTAAGATTTTATTTTACCACTTTGTCTGCGTGACTAATATCAGTACATGTATATTCATGCCAAATAAAAGCTAGTACTACCTAGTACTGAGTCTAAGCTGAGGAGATGGCGAGACTATTAAGGGTTCATACTCATACTCATACTCATACTCATACTCATACTCATTTATTGGTTCGTAGTTGGACTACTGGCCATCAATAAATTTTTTGAAGCCGCTGCTAGGAAATTGTTTTTATTAAGAGATAACTAGGGTAAATCGTCAGTAACTGGCCACCCCCCGGTAACTGGCCACTTTGCAATAAAATGAGTTAAGAAAGATATTTGTCCACATTTTTGCGATTAAACTAGAATACCAAGATCTTGAGTTATTACCCGGGGTAGGTACTGTCCCAGTATCTTTACTAACAGCGTCAGTAAGAAATTTCTTGGTGGCTAGTAACTAAATGACACTTTCTAAAGTGGCTAGTTACTGACGATTTACCCTACTATTGTAATACTAATATACAGGTCGTTTTTTCAATGAGTGTCCAAATTTTAGGGACTATCTCTGTAGGTCATACTCATTAATATTTAATATGAGACCAACATCCAAATCAGCTGTTCCATACAAACTTCGAGAGCTAAACAGCCGAAAGTTGATCAGTATGAGTTAGTCCCTAAAATTTGCACACTCATTAAATAAACGCGCTGTACATCTTTCAGCTTTAAACTGCATCTAATAATATGCGCACGTAAACAAACAATGATTGCGAAATGTTTGACGATCGCAGGGAGTGCGCGGCGGCGGCGCGGCGGGGGGCGAGGTATCGCTCCCGCGCGCCGGCCGCCTTTAAGGCCCCGCGCGGGCCGGTTATGAATTTCGCGCCTTTTTAAATAGATTAAGTATACTGTTGTACTACTACAAGCTAAACACAGAAATTTCTAAATTTCTGTAGTATGGCTGCAAACCTTATTTTACTGTAGTAGACTTATCTTTACAGACTTTAATTAAATATTAGATGTTTTATGACAGCAAACGCATATATCTTTTGAAGCAGATATCTTATTGCTCTAAACTTTTGGTTTGTTTATTAACTTAAGAATTGAAAGATATTGCTGTGGATTTTTCAAACTCTAATTCAATATTGGCATAATAATACACTAATTCTCGTTTGACTATGTCCCAAGCTAAAAAAAAATCTAACAACTTAATAGCATAAAGCGACAAACATATCATAAACGATAAAGCAAAAACTTCGCACTCTAATTCAATATTCATTAATGAGCAATAATAAAATATAAATACCTCATTAATACCTAAAGCTCGTTCTAACTTTTCGCCATATTTTACAAATATGCTTAGAAATATGTCCCATGCCACTAAGCAAACTTTTTTCAACATTAGAATTTTAATAACTTGTAGGGCAAAAATCCGGTCCCACTATTGGGCTAGTAGGTTTTTGTACTACAAATGAAAATACAACTTATAGAGGATATCACATAGTTTAATAACAATTCACCTTCGAAACGGAAAAAAGTGGCCACCTTTTCCAGTTAAGCTGACTACTCAAAGGGTAATTGTTATTAAAGTTTGTTACGTATCCCATAAATTTTGTTTTTACTTGCGCTACAAAAACGTATCGTCTGATTGCAAGGAAACTCTTTGGTTATTTAGAAAACACAATAATAGTAATGAGGGCGCCACTGGACGCTCGGCGTTTGCTCGGTGCATGCAGTCTTTATGAATTATACTCGTAGTAGCCCTCAACCAAAGTGACTACCGGGGCCATAAAATCCTTGAACTCGCGTTATCAGTTATCCATTGTGTTCACGCCCGGACTTTTATGGCCTCAGTCGTCTCTTCGTTTTAGGGCTACTATAGTTAGTTACGCGGTATTGCAGGATCACCGACGAAGATTTGAGTGACATGGTCGCATTTGCTACAGGAGTTTTGTCTGAGATACTACTTTGTCTTAGCAGGGCAGGCTTACCATTAGTTTTTTTTCTACAGGTATACGAACGTCGCGGCCGCCGTCTCCTCTGCCAGCTTGTTGGAGACAGCCTGCTGGAGCCCTTCTGGCCGACCGGCTCGGGGTGCGCCCGCGGCTTCCTCTCAGCGCTGGACGCGGCGTGGGCCGTCAGGGCGTGGAGCGCCGCCGCGCATCCACTAGTCGTGCTGGCCGAGAGAGAAAGCGTTTATCGACTGCTTGGTGAGTTTCAGAGTTTAATTTAGCGACTCGTTTAAACAATAGTTTTCTTTTTTATTAATAACGTTTCACCGCGGTATACTGGAGTTATTTCGCCTATAGTATATAGTGTATAAGTGTATAAAGTGTGTGTAAGTGTAGTACTGTTAGGCGATGGGCTTGCAACCTGTCACTAATACACTGTTAAACATCTTCGCCTAAGTGTGCAAAATGTGGTTACAGAATTATCAACAAGTTTTTAGAGTTGTTGGAAATTCTGTAGCTCTGCCTACCCCACTCTGGGAATAAAGGCGTGAGTTTATGTATGTGTATGTATGTATATTTTTTATTCCGTAGATTGAAATGACAGTTACAAATGTCAGACGTAAAACTAATGTGGCCAGCTTTTAAGAAACAGTGTGCTGTTCTTTGTTTCGGTTCGTGGTGTAATTGTTAAATGAATATGATAAAAATTACTTTGTACGTTAAAGAAGTATTTTTAGATACTTAACGAAAATAATAACAAAATAAATCTACATTGTATTCAACCTTTAACCTACTATTGGACAATTAGTGCCAACATAAATAAATAAACAAGAAAAAATTGTACGCATTTTTACCTAAAGTGTTGTATCAATTTCTAACTTCACGGATTATCCACTCATTGCGTTACAGAGGCTTTTATATCAATCAACATAAGCACCTACCTATATTTTTGTCGGTAAGTACCGGTTGTATCACATCACTATTTATGACTTGTAAAAAACTGGCAACACATGAAGTGTAATTTTAGTCCACGGAACAAAAAAACTTTATGCCAAGTGAGTGAGAGTAAATCAGTGAACATAATTAATCAATAGTAAGCCGGACATCTTTCGATCGGCCAACTTTCTTCCTTTTGACTACTTTTGAATTTATAGCTAGTTCGATTTCGGGTGAGACAAGCGAATATTATAAAATATTTGAATGCAGTTTTTAATTAGAATGATATAGCTTAACCCCCTTACTTATAAACGCGGAATAAGCTTGGAATAGATGCCATGCTTTGTCCTTATCTGTAATTGTGACATTTGCATCTGGTAGAAAGTGACAAAGCTTGGCATAAACTATTCCAAGGCTTAGGGTTTAAGGCAGTTCCCCTCGAGGGACCATATTTTTATATTATTATATTTATGACAATATAAAAATATGTATAACAACGCGCTGGCCTAGTTGGTAGTGACCCTGCCTACGAAGCTAGCGGTCCTGGGTTCGAATCCCGGTATGGGCAGATATTTGTGTGATAATCTTTGTTCCTGAGTCGATAATGTGATAGTGGTGTTGTTGATAATGTATTTAAGTATATATTTCTCTATATAAGTATTTATTATCGTTGTCTAGTACCCATAGCACAAGCCCAGACCTTAGTTTGGGACTAGGTCTATTGGTGTGACAATGCCCCCTTGATATTTATTTTATTTCATTCTTTGCAGCTCAAACGACTCCAGAGAACCTCCACCGCGACTTTGGGGCATACACCCTGGACCCGGGCACGCGCTACCGCAACCTCAACCGCGCGGCGGTGACGCCCCCGCGCGTCGCCGGCTTCTACGACTCGGACGAGCCGCTGCCGCTGGACGCGGGCACGGCGCTGCGCAAGCGACGCCGCGGTAAAGCGGGATTTACATTACGAAATTAGTGTCATGAAATTGGTTTCGTGACATTAGTTTTACCAACAGTTTCACGTGTAATTTAGTACTTTCATATTGCATGCATTAATTTCACGAATGCAAATCAGTTTCGTGCTCGGCGCGATTTTTTAATGAAATTAGTGTCATGCAACTAATTTCATAGTGTAGATGCGACGTGAAACTAGTGTCGCGAAAGCGCCTGCTAATTCAGAGATTAACTTTGTTGCACCAAAATGCTTTTTTGTTATCCATCCTCGTACCCACCAACGTCTTTTTTTTCTTGCTAGTCTTTTTTTAAGTCTATAAAGAAGCATCTCTTTAACCACATTAAATATAGAAAAATATAGCTTAGATGCTGACGGGGCCATGGTTACCGCGGTACTGCGGATTTCACGACACTAATTATTTTACGAAATTACTTTCGCGTATATCGAAACTACTTTCGTAAAATTAAACTCAACCTGCATGACACTAATTTCCTAATGTAAATCCCGCTTAAGTTCATGAGTACACTTGTGAGCAGATGCAGCAGGCGAATATTTACCTTGACGTGGGATGACCTAAATGGGTCATTATTTGGGCGTTTGTTCCGAATTACTTTCGTGGTCACATTTTTGTAGAAGTGGCTGCAGATTTCGATTTCATTTCTGGTTAGGTATCTAAGTTTACCGGCCATCTAACAAATATCCAAAAACGGCATCGAAATATACGCCCAATTCTTCAAAAATATGTCCACAAAAGTGAGGCGGTTGAAACGCTCGAATAATGACCCAAATAAAAAAAAATTTTCAAATGAACCCTATTATAAGATTCGAATTTACGGCATTTCATAGTTGAAGTGTTATTGTTATTTAATAAAATTGTTATAGAACTGTTATTGCTATGGCAACGCTCATTATAGAATTGTTATCAAGCTTAGGTTACGCTGTAGGTGTAATTCTGATACCGTTAACGATATATTCAAAATGAAAACTCCAATTTGGATAGACGTTTTAAAAATGTATCTGACCTGTTTTCAATATACAGGGTGTCTTGGATCGAATAAGAGATATTTGGCGGGGTAATAGTTCGCACGATTCTGATCACGGGGGTATGGTTCATTTTTGTTTCTGTTAATGTAAAAAAAAAAGAAGGATTAATTATATTAATTTTGTTACTTGATGTATCGCAGCCGATATCTCGACCTTGACATTTTGACGCTGATACTATACTACTACAAACGTTCGTAGTAACTAACGTCAAAATTCTAAAGGTCAATGACCTGACACCATACGTTGTTTACATGGTATGTAAACAAACATTTCGTTCCATGTAAGCAGAAATCTGACTAACATTTTAAAATAATTATAAATTTTAGTGCAACTTACTGTATTTTCATTAGTGCAACTTACTGTATTTTAATTTTTGCAATTTGAACACTAGCTGGTTTTAAATGTGAATTCACTAGATCTCTTGTTCACGCTTCGCCAAGACTGATCATAATATTATCGTCCTTCTTATATTATTGTCGAGATCTAACCATTTACCATTCTTTTCTGTTCTAAAGTGGCCCGTATAACCGGTTTACAGCAAAAATAATTACGACTTGAATATCTCAAAATAACATAACAATGACATAATATTATAATGACAGCCATAAATTCATAGACTCAGACATAGAGTTCAGATAGACATGAATTGAACGATCCGATTATTGCCCTCCGTATTGATCTGCGTGGTATTTGTGGCAGTAGACAACAGCCCGAATGCAAAATATTTTGTCCATGGATATAAAGGCCGTCGCATAATTGATTATAATTTATTATGATGTCACACTTACCATAGAGAACAAAAAATACCAACCTTTCCTAGGCCATGGAATGGATAAACTTACGTGTAGAGACGATTTTATTTTTACAAAACCTAAACCTAAACCTCTTTTCATAAAAAGTATTCAATGGTACAAGATTTAAAAAAATACTATGCTGAACTGTCAAAGGACAATAACAACTTATTGATTCGTTTTAATTATTGTGTGTTGTATTCATAGTTATCCCTGATGGTGGTAGAAATCAATGAAATAAATCCATGATTCATGATCTAATAAAATAACTTTAATGTACCTACGAGTACAAGTGCTATTTTACCTGTGCGAGTGTGGGAAGAGTGTGAGTAAACATCGTAATCGTAAGTTTCATTTTTAAATTATTTCACATAATAGCCCTTATCAGAGATCATCTTTTCATTCATATTATAGTTCAGTTTCAGTCTATTTTCAGTTTTCTAAACACCGTGGAGCTTTTGACCGTGATTAGAAAGTTTGTTGATATGGAACAACTTGTTTATTTACATTACGTTGTGACACATGTTATGTCATACACCGGTATGACGGGGTCAAAAATGTAGCAGTGCTAGTGATTCAATATCGACAAAATTTATCGACAACGATATAAAGCAATTTTTGATCATCATTAAAATAAGTAATGGCCTAGTTTGAATGACTTTTAATTATGTGCAAACCTCTTATAATACAAACAACCGGTATCTGACATTGACTCTGGACTCGAGTCACTTTTGACAACCGTTGAAATTACATTGAATAACAAATTAATTCAGTACAATATTCTTTAGTATTCCGACGAATTGAGAACCATTTAGTTTTTTAAGTCGGTTAAAAATGATTCGAAAGAAAAAGATCGTTTATCTTCATGGAAAGCTGATCATTTAGATATAGAAGATAAAGGTATTTACAACTTTATTTTGTAAGTAATGGAAGATCCATATGTCACGAAAAAAATTGTCGATAAACTTAATCGATATTTAATGAATCACTAGCACTGGTACATATTTGCCCCCGTCAATCCGGTGTATGGGTTATGAATGAATTAGTTAAGATGGAGCACATTGAGAGCATCGTCAGGATAAATCAGTCTGTAACTCAGTCAAATATTAACTTAAAAAAAAGTTACCAATGTAGAGATGATCCAAATTATGCACCCTATCTACGGTTAAAATTTCTTCGATTGATTTCAAGACACCCTGTATATAGTACACTCGCACCCATTATCTGTCGCAAAATGGCGCGTCAAATTCAAATATAAAACTGTTTTATACGTTTCGAATGTACAGTCAACCAATTATATTTCTAGGCTACTTTGGACCATGTTAAAGTGACGTTGTCAACCAAAACGTAAGAGACTCCCTATGATTTAGTTTACAACGTCACGTTGACAAAGTCCATGTGGCCTAGGAATCAAATTGGTTGACTGTACATAGTTTACTGGTTCATAGGCATTGGAAAAAAATACATTATTTTGACTTGATTCTGAGTTCAAAATCGAACCAAATGTTGATTGACAATAATTAATTAAATCCTTTTTATTCGTGCCACTAATCCAATGTCTAAATAACATTCCAGAAGCGGAGGTGTCGGACGAGGCGTTGTTATCGTGGGTGGGCGTGTCAGAGGGCGGCGTGCGCACAGCGTGCGGCGGAAACGCGCTGCTCACGCTGCTGAGTCGCTACCGGCCCGACCTCGTCGACCCGGCCGTGCCGCCGCACCTCGTGCTCCAACAGGAGCTGGGTACGTACGGACAGGATAATAAATCTTTTCTCAAACATGCTCGGAAAAAACGGTTTTCCCATTGAAACACAAGGTCGGAAAGTGCCTCATTTTACTCCTACGAGTAACAAAACCATATGAAAACACTTTCCGTCCATGTCCATATTTTTCTTAAAAATGCTGTGAATTGCATACAAAATCAAAAGGACTAAGACAAAAATTCCAAACAGTGTTTGTTTTTGGATTTGCATTCCAATGTCTATGGTTAGTATTTAAAAACAATTGACAGTCGGTAACATTCGTTCATTCTGCATTATGTGAAACCAAATGTGAAACTATTGTTGTTCGAAATACTTACTAGAAAAATAAGCTCAAGCGACGAAAGCGACGAAATAGGTACCATACCGCCTATATTAAAACCTGAACTGGCTCCTGGAAAAACTATAAAGTTTTTATTTACAAATTGCCCAAACATGACCAACATAACTTTTAATGTGAATGCAATTAAATTAATTAATTGTTATTTCCTCACATGTTTGAGAAAAGCATTATGTATGCCTCGGCAGAAACGAGGATTTCCTGACTCGTATTTTAGCAGGCCTCGCTATTGCTCGGCCTGCTAACCACCTCGTCAGGAAAACCCTTACTTTCTGCGCCTAGGCAACAATATACTATTACATAGTATACAGGGTGTAATCGTTAATTGTGGCCAGGCGATTATTCCGTAAATACAGTCACGAGATTTGATTCGGTGGGTACCTTAGGTCCAAAGTCAATCTGACATTCGACAACAATAACGTTGAGTTTCCTAAAAGTTACAAATGACTTGACATCTCTAATGACATTGACGACTTCAAGCATATTTTTCTTGAAATGGGTCCCAAATTAACGCTCGTTACCGTACAAACAGATATCAGAAAACTTTAAACTGTTATCAAAAGTATGATAGCCAATGAGTAAAGAAGAAAGAAGTTTCGAAGAGGCTCATTGACGTCACGGGAGACCGAAGAGCTGGCAGTTTCCTCGCTCAACGTATATCGCAACGTTCTTCTTTATTTCTTTGGTACAATGCCGCAGGGGCCATTCTTAGATTTAATGTTTTAGTTAATTTATATATTTAGAGTTAAATTTATTTAATTTTAGTTTTCTTTTTCAGTTATTGTGTTATGGTTGTTGTAAAAAATTATGTTGTTTTTCATTAATTAAATATGAGTAAAATGACATCAATAACTTTTTTAAATAAAAGAAGTAATATTAAAAGCGCGACGTTCCTTGAGGCAGTAATTTCCCTAACGTAATAATAAAACTGTTTAAGCTTAAATATTTACACGAATAAACTTTAATTAATATAACAATTCATGAATCTACACTAAATAATATAAAGAGGAAAGATTTGATAAGTTGTTTGAATTGACTATAACGAAACTACTGGACCGATTTGAAAAATTCTTTACCATTACAATCCTGTATTATCCCTGATGAACATAGGCTATGTTTTATTTTTCTGCGCGGTCGAAGTCGCGGGCAACACCTAGTCATATGGTAATGGTGAAATGACAGTCTCTTAAGTCTCACAACGAACGGCGTACTTAATGTATGAGAGAGTTTTATTAAATAAAGTTATTGATGTGTAATATTGTAACCCCCTTACTAATAAACGTTGAGTAACGGTGGTATAGCTATACAGATGTAGTGCAAAATGATTTTCCTTCGGGAAAACTCGGATCTCAATCGGAATACGATGGCACCCGAACTGTCAATCAATGATTGTATTAAATGAGTGACGTTTTCATGTCCATTAAAATGGAACTTTATTGTTTAGTGTCAAATGACAAAGTGACAAATGACAGCATTTGTCATTTGACACTAAACAATAAAGTTCCATTTTAATGGACATGAAAACGTCACTCATTTTATACAATCATTGATTGACAGTTCGGGTGCCATCGTATTCCGATTGAGATCCGAGTTTTCCCGAAGGAAAATCATTTTGCACTACATCTGTACAATGTTTTGTCCTTATCTGTCATTGTGACATTTGAATTTGACAGATAAGGACAAAACATTGTATAGCTATACCACCGCTACTCAACGTTTATTAGTAAGGGGGTAAGTGTATTAAAAGTTATGCGCCTTCGCACGACTTGCGGTTTATTTCTGGTATATTTGTGTAACATTCAGTAATCGGATCTAGGATGCAACTTGCAGTGAACGACTTCAAACGTTATGCTTAACATGGATGTGACGTGGTGCAACGTCATCGGCACTAAAAGTTCGAGCACTGGTGATAACTGATAAGGTTAACAAAATAGTAGACAGATAAAAATAATAAAAATACCATAAAAGATAAGACGTGCAAGTTACGTTCAGTTCTTCTATGCAGTACTGCATTTTTTGTTGTTGTTATTACATACTTTGAGGCCCGTGTGGTTGCCGGGTTAGAATAGTGCTACTCCATGACTTCCCGTGGATGTCGTAAGAGGCGACTAAGGGAATAAAGGCTTGTAAAGACTGTACACGATAAAATCTGGCCATGCATGATCTGGTGTATCTTTGCGATGAATGCATATTTTCAAGCAGTTTTTTTTTAATATGTTGTATAATTATAATACTATATAATGAAATAAAATCGTATCATAATGTATGGGTATGTGTTAGTTTTCGCCAAATATATTCTATCATACCTTTCATCTCTTGTACAGCGTTTTTTGGCAATATTCACTCACTTCCTGTTTCTACGCCACAACTGTATTTATATTGTTACAAGCAGTTTTACTCACAATAGAATGTCGTCTTACGAAAAAAATACTTTTTGAAACTCATTTCTATTTGTAGTAGTCAGGAAGACTTTTTACTCCAAGCACTGAAAGTGGTTTTTGTATGGGAGGCATTTATTTGTCAAAAAGTCAAATTCGCCAAAGTTAAAAAACCTCAGAACTATCTTAATCTGAATATAATTAGGAAAGTTTTAACTATTGTGGTAAGATAATTTAATAACGTATAATTTGGCTTGTATAATTAAAAATAATAAAATGTTTTAAAACGGACAATTTGGTAAAGACTGTCAGAAGATCGTGGACAAAAAAATAAAGGTACTGTGGATTATATAAGGGTCTAAGATACAGACGCTCTTACATTTTATTATGATTGTATTTTTATTAAGTAGTTTCATAACCACTGACTATTACAAAAAAGTGCTGCTTGAAAATTAGCATTCATTAAAAAAATACACCAGATCATGCATGGCCAGATTTTATCGTGTACAGTCTTTAGTACTCTTAGGCAATGGGCTTGCAACCTGTCACTAATACGCTGGTAAAAATCGTAGCCTAATTGTGCAAAAAATATCAACATGTTTTTAGAGTTGCTAGTAATTCTGTAGCTCTGCCTACCCTACTCTGGGAACTAGGCGTGAGGACTCACGGGATTGTAACTCATATTCATATCCATGTTATAATAACGTACTTAAACCCCGTAAGATTCCATCCTAGATCCGATCACTGAAGATTAACATGTGATTTACATTATAATATTATCTCCTTCAGGGATAGTACCGTTTTCTTCGACCGGATCAACTAGAGACGTGGCCGACGCTAAGTTGCGCTCCTACCTCCTGAGGGTATACGCCGCGTTCAAGGGGGAAGTTCCGCATATACACCACAAGAGCGATGTATTTGATCAGGTAACTACAGATGTATAGTGCTAGGTGTAAAAACTTGGATCTCTTTTAAGTAATTAAAATTCAAGACTCACGAGACGGACTTGCCCACCGCCCATTCAAAATTTTTACGAACCCTGTTTTGTTTTTTAAACGTGATATCTTTGTTCCATAGACTTTGTTGATGTTTTTAGTCTAGAGTGTCCAAAACTAACAAAAAGTAATAGGATAATCGTTGTGTTGCATTCAATATTTTTTAAATCTTTAATAACAGTTTTTCCCTATTCCATGATCGTGACCTTGGTTTCTAACAACATATAACCCCAATGGTCATAGTGACGCTACAACGCCCCGGCACCAGACCAGTACCGCCTAAGTTCAAAGATAAACGTCATTCAAATATAATAACCTTCCTGGCAATATTATAGCTGCAAATAACCTGTCGACATTTGAATACAAGGTTAAGAAATGGCTTTTAGGGAAGGCATTCTCTGACTACAGGGATCTATTTTCATGAAATTAATCAATGATTATATTACCTACTCGTATGTATCAATTAGTGATACAATATCATTATTATATTTTGTATAATAAGAAAGATTTACTTGACCTGTAATTATTATTATCAATAAAATGAACTATGAACTAAACATTGAATAGTGAGCAAAGGAGGTGCCAGATTGTCATGTGCGATAACCCTAACTACGAGTATTGTAGCTAGTTTCCGAATACCCTATACTGACACATTTTGATCGCTAATAGGGACGCCACACGAGCGTTACCTGCGTTGCGTCATCGCCGCTGCGTTGTTCTAAATATGAATTACAACGACATTCCACACGATGCGTGGAAATACGTGTTAAAAAAAAAACCCCCAGCGTTGTGACGAGGCAACACACCGGCACCGCTCGTGTTATGGCATCCCTCTTACTTTGTATAGTTGCATTTGTGCCCTTGTTTTACATTGTCTGTACCCCTATCGTTATCTTATTGTTAACTTGATAATAGCTCTTATTACACTGAACAAAATAACAGTATAGTGAACCAAAAAAACATGAGACTAACGGTTGAAACAGTAGTTTTTACAGGTAAAATCAGTCTTGACAGTAAATTTAGTTGTGTATAATATTGTTAATATTGTAAATGAAATTAATTATAATGTTGAATCAGTAAACGTTAATGTTTTCTATTTTATTATTGATACTTTTCATGATACTGTGTTTTTTGCTCTACATTGTGTAGTAGGAAGTTTTTTCAGTGTAACTTCTCACTAACAATACAAAATGCAATAGGGGTAGAAACAAGGTGACATCCTCAGCTCGTGTAACGTTACCTGGCATGTTTACAGATCAAACAGAGCGAGAAGCACGTGCGGCCTGCGAACGATGCAATATCAGTTTATTCGAGTGAGTTGTATCCCTTATGTCTAGGTCACACGTGAGCTAGTTTTAGAGACTATAGTTACAATAATAAATAATAAATAAATAAATATCAAGGGACAATGTCACACCAATTGACCTAGTCCTAAACTAAGCTCAAGGCTTGTATTATGGGTACTAGACAACGATATAAATACTTATATAGAGAAATATATACTTAAATATATAGAAAACATCCATGGCTCAGGATCAAATATTCGCGCTCATCACACTAATATCTGCCCTTACCGGGATTTGAACCCGGGACCGCTAGCTTCGTAGGCAGGGTCACTTCCAAATAGGCCAGCGCGTCGTCAAACTTGTAACAATATAATTGAAGTTTCTAATTAATTCCATTAATATACTCACGCTGGGAGTGAGGCAAAGAGTGGGGTGACAACAGGATTAACGTGTGTTGACAATAGCAGGCAAAAAGGCAGGAATTTTATATTAAATAGAAAATAATGGCAATTATTAAAAAAGGCAAATAAAAGGATGGGTTGATGAAAAAAATCCACAAGGAAGTTATTACGTGAACATGTTTATCGCCTACTTGGACGAATGAAAAATCTGAAATCGTCTCTCACTTCTAAGCTGAAAATGTAACTCCATCTACAATTTAATGTTTGATCCAGCCGTGGAAACTTTGTTTTAGTACAAAAGATTAATCAAAAACTGGAAGATCAGCTGTTCTTAATGGTCTAGACCGGAGGCAAACACACCAGCACGGGCACGGGGTTTCTAATTAATTATGTGCTGTAAATCGTAATATATAAGCAAAAAGGAATTTTGGACGTGCTAAGTCTATGAAAAAGAAAACAATTATAATTATCAGAGCCATGATTTTTCGCGGCAAAACAAAAGACTGTCGCAATCTAGCTAGTGTTAAAATACTTTTTTTATGGATGTCTAGTATTATTATATTTACATTATTTTACAATCATTCGCGACAGTTGTTTTATATGTGTAATTCCATATAAAATTCCAAAGTTTTTCATATCAAGTAATAAAATAACCAGTCGGGTAACTAAGAGGTAAAACTTTGAATGAAGTGACTATACTATCTCATGGAATATAATACACACTTTAGAAACTGTTTACTTCTAGAGAATTTTGCGAAATTAATGATTATCTACTACTATCTTTATCACCAACCAAATAAAATATCATGTGCTGCCACGTGTGCTGACGTGGATTTCGAAGAAAGAATTGCATCGGTTTCTATATATTTTTTTTATTTCGTGGACCTTTTATTACACTACTATCGATTTATCGATAAAAAAATATTTCTAACACTAGCTAGATTGCGACAGTTTTTTGTTTTGCCGCGAAAAATCATGGCTCTGATAATAATAGTATCAAATTTAGTAAAATATGGTTAGGACACTATCGCCATTAGAGCTGACTGTATCATCACTTGGGACGAACTAAAATACATTAGCAAATTAGTATTCAATATGTAGATAAAATCTTTAAAAGTCGCCTCAACCCCTCTTCCGGAATAGCCGCCCGAATTTACCCTTAGTTTAAAAAGAAAAACTTTGGTATAAAGCAACCGATGGGTTTTGAACTATGTACTTTACGGTTGCGAGTCGACAACTTAAGCTTCGAAGCCGGCGCTCCTAGTTTGTTTTTACTTGAAATTAATAGTGGCAATTCGATTTTACAGTGCGTTAGCTTTAAGAACGTGCCTCATGTTTGTACTCTCTCACTAGCTCTCAAACGCTCTTATCAAGAGTGAGTGATGGAGAAGTACAAACCAGAAAAACCTTCTAAGTGTCCTGGAATTGGCAGAGTGCAAAGCGGGTGGAGGGGGTAGCCTAAACGATCACAGCGCTCGCTACGGCTAAAATTGTCATTTTTGTCGCTGACTTGAGCTGTCAAATCCATATTGCAGTAAACATTTTCTAATCGTTTTTGAGATAAAAAATTATGGTCCTGGTAAGATGTGTTGTTGTGAATTGTAATAACACCGAGAAGAATAGCGATTGTAAATTTTACCAATTTCCAATACCATGGTGAAAACGAGACCAAAGAAATAAGTGGATATTTGCCGTTAACGAAACCCCGTTTTAGTCACGAGTAGGCTCATTTCTCACTGAAAACAACAATTTTAATATTATTGGCAATAATGTTACTGACTACCATTGTCCAAAATTGTGTAATATAGTAAAATAACACAAGATTTCATTAATATTTTTCACAATATTTACTTACTTCTTGTTTGACAGCGGTGACAATATTGTCCATAATGGCCGCCTGTCACGTGGCGCTGTCGTCGCGCTCGGTCCCAATATGACAGTTATTAGTTATTGTAACAAAATGTTATGCAGACACTGCCGGTTGACACATCGTTCGCTCACATGTGACTTAGGCCCTAGAAAGCATGACAAAGTACAGTCGCCGTCGAATGTATCAGGTTCCCAAAAACATTTGAACTCGATCGTTAGACTTTAACGTTAACGTTAGACAACTAACAACAAAGTCGAGACGACGTAACGATAGACAGTGTGATTGTGTTTTCGATAGATTATGCTAAAGGGCATCTTTTACTTGGTAAATTCGCCATTACTGTCAAGTACAGTAACATAGCTCTTAGAAGGTGCTTCGGGTTTGTACTTGTCTCTCACTCGCTCTCATACGATCTTATTAAGAGCAAGTGAGAAAGAAGTACAAACCCGAAGCATCTAAGTGCTCACAGACTAAATAACAGCTATAAAATACGATAACATGTCGAAAGCAATATGGTTTTACCGAGTAGAAAAGCGCATTTAATGGCGGCTGTATATTGATTACTTTGAATTAACAAATTTGTTGGTTGTTGAATTCTATTTCCTACTTAAGTCTCATTTCGTCCCTTTACACTCTCAACCTCTTTTCTGATCGAATATTTTGATTTTCTATCTAACTATTCGATATGGGGGCCTAATATGGCTGCGTTTATCGCGTGACAAGTTTTGGATAAGGCATCCGTCACCTTCTGACACGTAAATAAGTACACATGTCACCAAGGGACGGATGCTTAATCCACATTTGACACGCGATATAGACGCAACCATACTACGCCTGCAGATAAGAGGTTGAGAAAGTAATGGAACTATTTCGTATCCAGTTTCGACATGATTGTAACTGGCTACCAAATGGGAATTGTGTTCGTATGTGTTAAACACTAAAACTTGTAAAAATAAACTTGCAATGTGCGAAAGTTAGGTTTAAAGATCTTAATTTCCCATAATAATACATTGTTATTAATTTACATGAGAATTGATATGAACATGCTTTATTTTAAATAGTGATCACTCAGTTTGTACGGTCACGAGCGTTCATTTGGGACCCATTTCAAGAAAAATATGCTTGAAGTCAACCTTATTGTTGTAGAATGTCAGATTGACTTTGGACCTAAGGTGGGTACCAAATTAAATCTCGTGACTGTACTATTCTGATTACAGTCGGTCCCGTATATACTTAAATTAATCTTTAAAAAAATACCCGGATTGATGGAATGCACAAAAAAATGACATATCCTTAATACAGGATAAAAGAAGGCGGTCTCTGAGCGTGGTAAAGTGTAGATGCATTGGGTATGCATCTTGAGATTGTAAAATTGAGACTGAAAATGTCTATCCTCGTAACGCCCAACGTCCTAAATTCAGGACATTTGTCAAAGTGATTTTTGACGTTAGTTGACCGACACAAATATTTTTTTCGAAGAAATTTGATGTGGGCCTTGCGAGGCTATACTGCCCACCTAAGCCAATAGGCAGTATCTTAAATTCAATCACCAAAGCCAATTCAATTCTATGCGGTAATAATAAGGTTGATATTACTACATGAGGTTTATCTTAGTTACTGCGTTTTTGATTAGGACGGCAGTATATAGCTCTGAGATCCCACTTTCTATCAGGCATTTCCCTTCTAATACTATTCTGCTATCGTTTTCAGATGCGGCCGAAACCGAAAAATCCCACTCTTCATACCGCAAAAAACGCCGCGCGCTCCGAACTCCTCAAGTAAGTACCGACCCAGCGGAGTACATACGCAAGCAGATCGGTAGGCTGGACCTCAACGACATCACACAGCTAGCGCGTCTCATCGACGGCCACGACTCCGTCGAGACCCACACAGACAAACAGAAAGAACTACAGGACCAAATTCTAGCTCTTTTAGATCCTGAGGACACACCCGACCCGAAGGCGCTGCGACACACCCTTGCTCAACTACTTCAAGGCAACTCCAAAATGAAAGTAAAAAAAGAATCCGTAGCTAATTATTTCAAGGAGCGAACTACAGAGAAACCAGTACGTCCGCCCAGGAGGTTGAAAGGTCTAGATCCTTCTACGGTGAAAGTGCCAGATTTTTCAGATGTTTTCAATGATAGCTCCGCCGATACCGACGTCACATTAGTCGGTGTAGAGTTCAAACGTGCACAGAAATTTGGACGATCATCCTCTACAGACACACCGAAATTAACTAGGGCGTTTTCAACGGAAAGTCCTTTAAAAGGCAGAAGATTGTCAGATGTTTTATACAGTAATAGAACAAGGAGCTCCCAAAGCCCTGAAGTGAAGTTACAACAGCGTTCAAATTCCGTAGACTCGCCAGAAATCGTTCAGAACACTAAAAGGATTGCGCAAATTTTCGAAGGACATTCACGAAGGAGCACCCCTAGTCCCGATTCTCGGACGAAACGGTCTAGTTCCATAAGCACTCCGGAGATGGCGTTGCGTTGCCAGCGCATGGCTCAAATCATCGAAGGGAAACACGCGTCCAGTCCAGAAAGAGTTAAACTTGAGTCCATAGGCAATTACGAAATGGCTGCTCGAAGACAAAGAGTCTCAGATTTGATTCACGGCTCCAAACCAAAGGAACTCGAAGATGTGATGAGGAAGTCTTCTGATATGCAAGCTTTTAGAATGCAGCGAGTCTCGGATATGATGCAGAAGAAGGCTGAAGGGAAGAAGAAGAATAGCGGAAGAAGGAAAGCGGCCAGAGTTATAATGAAGCAGAGATTCGAGAAGAGTTTGCAGATGTTAGCAGCGGAACCGAGGTTGGAGTTCGCGTCGGCTGATTTGGAGAATGATTATGGGTTGCAGCAGTATAGGGCAAGCGCCCCTCAGTTCGGGGAGAGGGTCAAGACCTTGGAGAAACAGTTACAGCACTATGTGAGGAACGTTGTGGCATGCGCTCACTAACATCACAGTTTTTTCCTTTTTGAACTTGTTGGATTCCAACTGCATACAGCGTGAACAATTATTGATACATTATTGATAGAGATAGCTAAGGTTAGGATTTTCAGTGGCATATTGTGGTTCTGAATCCATAGAGTCGCTCTTTCCTAAAAAATTTAAACGTACAGTCAACGTCAAAAGTAAGTGATCAAAATCAACATTTCAAAATATCTATTGTCATGGCATCCCAAATATAACATGTTATATTAAAGTGCTAAATTAATTGATGTTTTAATTAGTCAAAAGAAAGTGATCATAACAGCTGTGCAAAACAGAAGCCTGACATGACATTTCTATCAAAAGCGTCAAACGTGAATTGAATACCAAAATAACGACATTCCAACAATATCGGCAAAAGAAGGATTTATGGCAAATAATTCCAAGATGTAATAAAAACTTATTTTAAATCTTGGCGTAAGGGAGATTGCTATTTTGTCACTTCGCATGTTTTTCGACAAACATAACCGATATTAACCGAAGTACTCCGAGGTTGTCCCAAAACCAAGATTTTATAGTTAAAACTTTAATTCGAAATGTTCAACGATGACTTAAACTGTCATTGAGTTTTCAAAAATCGAAATAATGGTGATCACTTATTATGACACGTTATTGAGCTCATTTACTTTTGATCAACTACAATAGTCCGTAGCATTTGACTTAATGTATTGTATAGATAATTTTGGGACCCTATTTCATCAGTTTCTTTTGCTGTTGACTGTACCACTTTGAGTTAACCTTCGCCAAACTAAATACATTTTCAATTCGGTTGAAGCCTGTTCCTATTCAGACTGCCAGTGACTTTAACAAATATATACCTGACTGTAATTGTCTTTAGATAGAGAATGAAATAATGAGAATAATGTTACCTCTAATTCGTTTATTAAAAAGGTTGAATGAATATATTTTCCTCACCATCATCGTATTATTATGACGAAAACCTCTCTTATCAATCAAATCTATCAAAACATTACTACATTTTCATGTCAAATATATTTGGAAAAAATTAAATGTATTATGACAGGCTTCAGTCTGTGTCGTGGTATTTTCACCGAATGTGCTTTTCATCAAAATATACAACATTAAATAGAGATTACTACCTCAAAATAAACATGAAGACAATGATTGTATAAATAAATAATATGACCATGCTCAACCTTCAAAAGTACGCCAATATGGAGTTGTAATGGTAAATTGATTTGTTTATATGAGTGACCAAATGAAAAGGTGCCGACTATACCTTCTAATATTTGTTTTTTTTTTCTCAGCAGAGATATCTGTACCAAAATGCATTTAAACTGGTTAAGCGATTTCACGAATGAATACATATAGAAATATTATGACAATACTTAAGGTCAAAATCAAGGATGTATGTTTATAATAATTAGGAAATAGCGACTCCATAGATGTTTTAGAATCTAGAAAGATGATATGGCATCAATAGTCCTAACCCTACATGTAACCCTAATATTAACAGTTTCCGAAATCTTTTATATTTATACATGTGCTCATTTAAAATCCTCTACTACTATAAAGAGGCTCGATATATGTAAGATAAAAGTGCATGGATGTCATTTCAAACAACACAAGACAGTTAACTGCCAGTGCCAGTCATATGCTAGAGTTAGTAATATTCATACACTAACTTCTGCCCGCGACTTCGTCCGCGTAGATATCGATTATCGTTATTCCCTCGGGAACTTTTAAATTTTCCGGGATAAAAAGTAGCCTATGTGTATAAGCTATCTCAATTCCACACCCAAATCAGTCCAGCCGTTGCAGCGTGAAGGAGTAACAAACACACACACACACACACACACACACACACACACACACACACACACACACACACACACACACACACACACACACACACACACACACACACACAAACTTTCGCATTTATAATATTAGTAGGAAAGTAAGATACATACATACATAAACTCACGCCTTTATTCCTAGAGTGGGATAACAGCTTGATCTTGACAGTAACATCGATATAAGTAGCTACATCACTTTAGTATTCGTGCCCCAGTTAGCACAACGTGTGCTGATTAGTAGGTATAAGTATTTCGGAAACTGTTAGAGTCAGGGTTATCTGATGTTATTACCAGAGATCGGACAAATGGGTGTCATTACTCGCAATAATGTGGACATGACTCCAAAGATTTTATTTAAACAAATTAATTTACGTTAATTGATTACTTACCCGGAAAATAATTTTGGTCCTTTGCAATACAATAATAAATAAACACAAAGACTTGTTTTTTGTGTAGATTTATTAAAGGTAATAAATGGTAATTTTGATAAATTTTCCGTGGTTAGTTTATTCCTTTTTACGGCTAAAATAAACTTATGAGGTGAAAAACACCTTTTGCAATCCACGCATGTTAATGGGTTAAGTAGATTAATATTAATGGCCGCTCCTCAAGTCTTTGTATTATTTATTTATTACTATCTTGCAAAATATCAAAAAAAAATTTCGGGTAAGTAATCAATTAATGTAATTTAATTTGTTTAATTGAAATCTTTGGAGTCATGTCCACACTATTGCGAGTAATGACACCCATTTGTCGGATCTCTGGTTATTACAAAAATATAGGTGCTACGCCTGATAGTGCCCTATCCAAAGTAGAATTATCCCATAGTGTGAATAAATTCACGTAAAAAACCGGTATTTTATAAAATAAATCAAAGTTAACCGGTTGTATATATCCAATTTCCGCTAAATGGTCTCCAGAATATTGTAATTAATAATCTTCAAATTAATAACCCTCGCTCTTGTGTCGAAAGTTGTATAGCATTCCGTTACATACTCGTTACTACTTTGGAAAAAACGTATCTGATATTTCAAGATGTATGAGTTTGAACTTAATTCTTTTCAGGTTTAGTTTTAAAATCGAACGTCACGAAATATGAGATACGAGTTTTTTTCAAAGCAATGATGTTTTCATCGTGTGGCAAGCACGTTTGTATTAACATAGAGATTTCTACGTCGACTAATGGAGTTTCCAATGGTGTGTTTAGGAGGCGGCATATCGCTGATGTTTGAAAGTGCGCAGTTTCATTGCGCGATAGCTTGTGAGCTTTTAGTGATACATTGCGTCGCTGCAATAGCTCTCGGGTCAAAAATGTTGATATAACCCGTCAATGGATTGCTACAAGTACAAGTATACAAGTAAATTATCGACCTATAAAATTGAGCCTTTAGCCCATTTTTATTATAACGACGTTTTGTTAGAACATCAACAAGAGCACAATCCTTGTACGGTCAGCACAAATAGATATAGCCATAATGTAAAAAAACTAGATAGCGCGATAGCGATTAGCGATAAAAAAATATTTCTAACACTAGCTAGATAGAGACAGTTTTTTGTTTTGCCGCTAAAAATCCGGGCTCTGATAATCACTACATAGTATAAAACAAAGTCGCTTCCCGCTGTCGGTCCCTATGTATGCTTAGATCTTTAAAACTACGCAACGGATTTTGATGCGGTTTTTTTTAAATAGATAGTGATTCAAGAGGAAGGTTTTTATGTATAATATATTCTGTTTTATGTACGGGTTTTACAGAAAACTTATATAAACCGAAGCGAAGCGAGGGCGGGTCGCTAGTTATTTATAATGCTGACTGCATACGTCTTGCTGTTCGAAACATCATTTTATGAGGATAATAAAATCTAAATACAAAAAGAGTATTAGTGACCATTCAAACATTTTCGGTTGTCGTCCAGTGCCTCTATACAGCTAAGGCTATATTGCTTTTGACTTGCTATCGCGGTATTGGTTTTCAATTCGGCCGCCATGACTGTCGACCATGCGATAACATGTCCAAGGCATTATGGCATTCCACCCAGTAAGGCCCTGATTTTATATTTATTTTGTTTTGCATGTTTTGTTTTTTTCTTAAAGTATATTAATCACTTATATTGAAATTGTGAGGTTCTTCCTAACAACACATTGTTTTGTTTTAATTTAAAATTAACGAGTTTTATTTAATGTTTTGCAAAATGTGTCACGTTGTGCTACTAATTCAATAATCAACTGGAAAAAAAATATGTCATTCCAATTATTCTTAAGAACAACTAATATAATTAGAAAGTTAAAAACTCTAAAACTAAAACCCTTTTTTTTACTATAGGAGGAAGGCCGCATAGTCGGTGGTGGCGGGAGAACAGCCGGCAACGGCGCAAGAGTCGCCCGTCTAGCCGCTGAGTTATCAGGCACCGCGGCTTCCACCGCCCCAAAATCCTCAAAACCTAAGGACCTGATGAGGTCCGTAGGGAAGATTGAGAGGGACGACTGGAACGTGAAGGAGATAGAGAGGAAGATCATGGAGAATAAGCTGGGGAGGCCCGAGCCGAAGCTTGCGGAGAGGGTGCCCAAGTGGGACAGGGAACAGGTATGGTTTTATTGTGTTTTATAAACTATAGTCATCTTAGTACAATTTACAGCCTTCTTCGTGTCATCTTAGGACAATGAAAATTCGGTGAATTAAGGGAAACCGAAAAATACAGGTTTATTATTCGCGTTATAGCGTTGTTTTTGCAATTTTACTGTCTGAATACTATCTCCAGAGTTTACAGAATCCTGGTAGTCTTTTCATGCTATGCTGGATATAATTTTCAAACAAACCTGACTCGGTTTTTTTTTTAGTTTCTAGGCCGCCAGCGGAGACTGAAGGAAGGCGAGAACGAGGAGAAGTGGGGTGAAATAGACGAAACACTGCAGAAGCTGGACCAGAAACTGAAGGACTCAGGCCGCCCGGACCACGGAACTAAGAAGGTATCTACGTTAACTGGTCTATTTGCCATATGAAGTCCTCTGCAAGAATGCCTTTTGAATCTGACAAACTTTTCAAAAATTTCATTTTAAAATGTGTGTACTCGTATTTAAAATAAATCAATAATAAATATTAGGCGACAATCTCACTTAGAACCTAGTCCTATACTAAACACCGTATTAATAAAGTCCTCTTAGCTGAAATGCCCTTCTTTTTTTTTAATAATGGCGGTCCACCGCATTATTTCGCAGTGATTTCACCAGTTGTAAGTGAGAGTAAAACAGTAAATAGAATAAATGAAAAGTACAAAACCGGACATCATTCAATCGGCCATCTTCCATCCCCGAAGGTTACCGGAAGACTCGAAATGCCTTTCACAGGATACGTTAAAAGTAAAGATCAAACCATAGAAAACTGTCATTTTTGACGCATATTGAGACGAGAATTAGGGTGACGGCACCAATGTTGGACACTTTTAGTTGACACATACATACCATACATACCTTCACGCCTGTAATCCCAGAGTGGGGTAGGCAGAGCTACAGAATTACCTACAATTTTCAAAACTTGTTGATAATTCTGTAACCATATTTTGCACTAATAGGCTAAGATGTTTACCAGTGTATTAGTGACAGGTCGCAAGCCCATCGCCTAACTGTACTACAAGCCTTTATTTCCTTAGCCGCCTCTTACGACATCCACGGGAAGACATGGAGTGGCACTATTCTAACCCGGCAACCGTTACCGTAACCGTTTTTAGTTGACAGACACCAGTAATGAACACTTCACTCTTAATTCAAATTTCATACGGTCATGTATTGTTGCAAAACATGAATAACCCTTATTTTTGGTCAAATAAAAATCAAGTGTCCATTATCAGTGCCTATGTTCCATCACCCTACAGTCGATATCAGTTTTGCTTTTGAACGCTACAGACGCCTCTGGCCGTCAAGTGAAAGTCGTCCATTGACACCGCGATGGCTACATCACTCACAAGTTCAAGATTAAAACAAACTTTATTTCGTATCAATAACGTGTATTACATAGAATAGCAAATATGTTAGGCGTGTGAGTGACGCATTTTGTACTTGAAGTAAGTCGTTCAAACGGGTAATATGGCCCGGAGCCCGACTTATATGGAAATACCATTCCACTATTATATCGTTGCTTACTCGTAAATACAAAAACGCCTCAAATCAAAAACAAATATAGTTTGATTTAAAATTTAAAATAATTAGCGTTCCGATTTTAAATGCAACACAATCACATTTTGGTTTGTGTCCCTTTTGCATTTAAGCAACGATATACCTGCTTGGCCTAGCCTGGTCACCCTGACTATTTTATCCTTCGTACAAGATGTTTAAAAGACCTAGATATTTGCATATGATATGACCGGAGGTGTGCTAACTCGGAGCACATTCTAGGGATTTGATGTCGATAAATAAGACGTCGATATTTATACATGTGGTCATTGAAGATCATTACTGTGGACGTTGAGAGAACGTTAGTAATTTAAAGTGGATGTTTTCATCTAGACGGCAATGTTCATTACCGACAAATTTAGAAAAACATGATTGTTTACCATGAAAATCATTTCAAAATAGAAAAACATTCATTTGTATGTTGTTTTTATTTTAAAACGTAGAATAATATTTATTAATTTTGAATCGCATCTTGATCTTGACAGTAACATCGAGAAACATTTTAATCGCGAAAATATTTTGCCGCATCACTTTAGTATTCGTGCCCCGAGTTAGCACACGTCTGTATATGGTATTAATAAAAAGTATGTTCTGTGTAGGGAATGCAATCTCGCGAGATTAGGGCTCAGGCGAGATCTCGCGAGTTTCTGAATAACAATACCGCGAGATCTCGACAATTTCGAGATCTCGCGAGATTGGCAGTTTTGTGTGTTGATTCTTGCAAATAATTACAATATTTGGATAAATTGGGAAAAAAATAATAAGAATCATAGGTATTATGAAATAAACATTTAATTTTACGTTTTGTTTAAATTAACTTTTATGTATTTAACATTGTTTAATGTTTTTAATAAACTTTTAAGCAGTTAACTTTGTATCTAATCAAATAAGAAATTAAATAAACAACCAGTCTTCTCTTCTAATATCAAACAAAAGTCTTTTAATAATAAAACAGTTCTTTTATAACAAAACAACAAGAAGTCAAAAACTAAAATTATACTCACTAAGTTGAGTTGACTATTAAACTGAGATCTGGGATTACTATCAAATTAATAAAACTATACCTACACAGAGATCTATTAGAAATTAGAGATTAATTAACAAAATATACCAATCAAATGAAAGATTTGTTCAGTTCACATCACACGCTATTATTACGTTACGTTCGAATAAGACGTTTTTATGCTCGTTTGCAATCTCGTTAAACTCGCGAGATCTCGCCCATTTTCCGGCCGAGATCAATCTCGCTAAAAATGGACGAGATCTCGCGAGAAAGAGATCTCGCGAGAACGAGATTGCATTCCCTAGTTCTGTGTAATCGCCATACTACTAAATAAATTAATAAATCTCACTGTTTATTCCGTCCTTCCTCTTAGACATGAACATTTTATTTGTGATTCGCAGGTCGCCAACTTAGCAACGAAATTTGTTAAAAAGGAGGAACCGGAGGCCAAAGTTCCACCTAAAGACGAGGTAAGTACAATCAGCGTCATATTTATACATTAACAAGGTTTCAGAAATATATACTACCATCTTCCCTTGCAGAAGAGTCGTGTTTAGATATTTTTGAAAGTTTAAATGTGTCCATATTATTGGACGTGACTGTACCAATGAATATTTATTTTGCAGCGTTCTTTTTAGGTTTCCGCACCCAAAGCTTGCTAAGTTGTAAAAATACAGATTACAAAACCGGTACTTCTACCCTACCTAGTATAAAACAAAGTCGCTTTTCGCGTCTATCTGTCTGTATATTCGCTAACTCCTTAACCACGCAACGGATTTTCGTGCGGTTGTTATGTGTAATCAAATCTGGTTTACTTATGGGTGTAACAGAAAATTTACATAAACTGAAGTTAAGCGAGAGCGGGTCGTTAGTCTTATCTTTTGGATGGATCAACACCCAGCCAAACCCGCTGGACTTAGGGACTAATATTCCTTGGATATCCTAGGGGTGCACAAAAAATTCATCTCTTAAGGGGTCAAAATAGGGAAACGGAAACGGAAAACTAGTTTTGCGCGTAAGAATAAAATTGAGAACATTCGAATCTAGAATAAACTAAAATAATAAACAACCGTTAATTGTATCTTATTGTGAAGGAACACGACGTTATCGCGGGAGCAAAAACAAATCGATTAAAGAACACATACATAACGAGAAGGAATATTCTGCCTAAAATATTCTAAGCCTCTAAGAAGCTGGAAAAGGTGAATCAAACTTGTCTTACACCGAGTAAACGCTTACCTATAAGTCAACGTGTCAACTTGTTTAATTTTATAATGTCGAATCCAGTATTTTTCTCCAAAACTATCCAATCTGTTTTCCATTTACACTCAAATTTAATTTTGATATGTATTTGTATGTTTTTTTGTACAAATCAGATCAATCATGAATCGCAAATGTCTATAGTACCTAGCATGAAAAGTGACTGAAGAGGTTGGCGTTACGATTGCGGAGCTAATAATTTTAAATGTGTTCTACTAATCAAGCGGTAAGATTTTAGAACGATAATTGATACATTTTGAAGTCGTAGGTATAAACGTTTCTCGATACGAGTGTCACTTCTGTTATTGCCTATTTGTCATAATCAGACCTAGGAATATTCGGGGCAAAATTAAATGACAGCTAAGGATTGCCTATATCGATAAACTCAATTATCTATGCTTTTCCCATATTATATTAGTGATCGCTCCAAGTTTTGTTTGTAAAAATAAAATTTGATTGAAAGTATGCAATGAAACAAAATAGCAAAATAATTCTGGTTATTCCTTATTTTAAAATCATCATCATCATATATTTTTTCCGTACTTATTGTGAATTTCAGAATGACTGTCCCATTTACTATTGTTAAAATAAACGACTAGAATTTGTTAGGAGTAAAAACAATATGACGATGATGAGTGAAGGTTATAAATCCTTTTAAAATAAAGAATGACCAGAATTATGTTGCTATTTTGTTTAATTTGCATACTTTAAAAAATAAACTATTTTTACAAACAAAACTTGGAGCGATCACTAGTATATGGGAAAAACATCGATAATTGAGTTTATCGATATAGGCAATCCCTAGCTGTCATATAGTTTTGCCCCGTATATTCCTAGGTCTGGTCATAATACTCATAATCTAACATAGGAATCCAGAATATGGAAAAAGCATCGATAATTGAGTTTATCGATTTAAAAACTCCCTACCTGTCATACAATTTTTGCTCCCGCGATAACGACGTTGGCTTGAACCACACCACTTGTCACCAGTCGAAGAAGGCGTGGCGTGGGTCCGCGTGCGCGGGCGTGCAGTGCGCGGCGTGCGGCGCACGCGTGTTTGCCGCGGAGCGCGTCATCGCCGACGGGCTCAAGCTGCACCGCGCGTGCTTTCGGTGCTGCATATGCAAGGCACAGCTGCGACCCGGGTGAGTCTACTATTTATACCATAGAGGTGGCAAAAGAGCACCAAACTCCGTTATCAGTGTTGCAAATCCATTGTTGATCGTTTGACATCCATTCCAGAAGCTGATGGGGTAAACTTTGAATGCTCATATTTTTCTAGGCTTAAATTTAAACACGTATATAGAGATAATGATGGATATTCAGGGTGGCCATAGGAACTCCTAAACTATACGTAATAAACCCGTCGTGATCGGGCTTGTTAGAATTGTCTTGACGACTGTGCAAAAAAAGTACAGTCGGCAAAAAAAGCTTGTCCCAAAAATTAAATTTTTATCAGAATCTTATTCTAAAAGTTATGTTGTGTAAATCACATGTTTTCTATGATTTAAGTATGGTTTTCTGCAAGTATATTCACCATTGTCTAGTACCCATAAAACAAGACTAGAGCTTAATCAGGCACAGGGTTAATTTAAATGAAATTACTATTAAACAATTGGCGAAATGTATATACAGAGTGTTTTTTTTAAATGGGACAGTATGGGGAAATCCGAATCTAAAGGAGATAGAGGAAAAGTGTCCAAGGAGACATTAGGTGTTTTTTTATGTAAACAAATTTGGCTCATTAAAATTTTTGGTCAAGCGTGAGTTGTTCTTAAAAAATTATAACGTTGGTCAATTTTTTTTTTGACGCGGGTCGGCTCTGTTTCATGTAAGGATTATTTCATTGTATGGAAAGAAAAAAATCTGAACAGCAGAAGTTGGTCAAATTGAATGAAAACTAATCTTCATACAGTTGGTTTATTACTTGAGTAAATGTTCGATGTGGCCGCCGTCTTGTCTTATGCAGGTACGAGCACGCTTCAAGACACTTCTAGTTGCAGTCTTGCAGTCTAGTTGCTTTAGATTCGGATTTCCCCATACTGTCCCATTTAAAAAAAACACTCTGTATATATTTTTACTCCAGCAACTACACAACGGAGCGCTACGGCAGCCGGTTGGTGTGTCTCCGTCACGGCGGCGCGGCAGTGCCGGACGCCCCGGCGCCCCCCACCCCGACCCCGGAACGAATCAGCGTAGAGGTCTCCGATAGTGGCGCGAGGGAGATAGACGAGGACGAGTGGACCGATAGGAACTGTTTGCAGAGCGAGACGAGCGCCGCTGGCGGGCTTAGGTAAGTCAATTATTGAAACGTTTGTCTCAGCTGACAACAAGTTCCACATTCTCAATTTTGAGACAGATCTCGTGATTATGAAAAACTATGCACATGTTTCGTGGAACTAAAATACTTTTACTTCTTATATGCGAAACGGACCGTTAATAGTGTTGAAAATGACCTCGTTCTTCGAACAAATCCATACGCCGATACGATTCTAATCAATTAATGCCATTGCGTTTTTTTTAACGATACGATGGAAACAGTTCTAGCGTGATGTTAGACGATCCTTGATACCTTATTTAGGTCAATTCAATTAAGTTTACAAATTTATAACAGGATACTTTATCAAATACATTTCCTTTATAAAAATTATCGACAGTCGAAGAAAATATGAAAAATATTATAGAAACTTAATTGTTGCGGTCGCTAGTAGAATTACTAGGTCGCAACATTAACAATTCGCAAAATGACCACATCGTTTGTAGCCCTACATCTCAAAATGTCCGAGTCGCAAAAGGACTACTTTCTTTGCGTTTCTAGGTTGGTTAGGTTCGTTAGGTTACTCAAATGCCCGAAGAGCAAAATACCTAGAAATAGGAGCTCCGCCGTGCGGGGCTCCGCCGACTGTACTTAGACAATGATAAAATGAAAAAACCACTGAGGCCATTTTGCGACTCGGGCATTTTGAGATATAGGCTACAAGCGACGTGGTAATTTTGCGAGTCGGTCATTTTACGATCGCATAAAAAACCGAGTGGAGACCATTTTGGGCTTGATGTAATTAAAATATCAAGAATAAGTTGATTTAATTGATCAAATTGTATTATTTTAAGCGCTTCAAGTGCCAAATTAATTATATTTCATTTCATTCAAAAACGAAGATTGCCGACACCTATTACGAACCTGGGGGCCTAATCTGGCTGCGTTTATCGCGTGATAAATTTTGGATAAGGCATCCGTCACCTTCTGACAGGTAAATAATTACACGTGTCAAAAAGTGACGGATGCTTTATCCACAGTTGACACGCGATATAGACGCAGCCATACTAGGCCGTAAAAGATAAAAAAAAGAATCAAGAATCTACCAGCGCTTCTCAAAAGGAGACCACTGCTGAGAAGAAACGCCGCGTAAGCTTTTCCTTAGGGGGCTTCTAAACGAGCAACATTTTCACGGCAATGTGTGGCCGGCAACTAGGGTAAATCGTCAGTAACTGGCCACTTTAGAAAGTGTCATTTAGTTACTAGCCACCAAATTTCTTACCGACGCTGTTAGTAAAGATACTTGGACAGTACTCCGGGTAATAACTCAAGATCTAGGTATTCTAGTAAAATCGCAAAAATGTGAGCAAATATCTTTCTTAACTCATTTTATTGCAAAGTGGCCAGTTACCGGGAGGTGGCCAGTTACTGACGATTTACCCTATACGCATCTTGCTCTAACACACGAAGCAAGAGTAAGATAGCACTAGTTGCCGGCCACAAATTGCAGCAAAACATGGCCCGTTTAGAAGCTCGTTTAACCTAAGTTTGTTACGTATTTCAGTGACGACGACGAATCTAGTTCGGAGGAATACTCGGACGCGGAGGACCGGTCCGGGGAGCGGTCGCCGGAGCCCGCGCCGCCGGGCGCGCGGCCCGCGCCCTACTCCGACGAGTCCGGGGGCTACGACGACCTCTCCACCGGGCCCGAGGGTTAGTACTATACTCGTAGTGCACTGTATAGTCTTTATTATTTCTAGCGAGCCAATCTTCTACATAAAGGCCATTGTTTGTGTACATTACTATTATCTTTCTTTGTGTCCGTAACCGCAAGCCGATTAAATACAAAAAAGTTAGAACTACATTGAATGTCCATAGAATTATCAACCCTATCCTCTTAGTCAGTAGGTTTAAAATGTAAAGTGTCAGGATACAGATATGTCTTGACCGTGACCGTGACTTTCACCCTGTGTCTTTGACGCACAGACGCATTCATAATATTTAGTGACTTTCACCCTGTGCCTTCGACGCGTATATGAGTCACTAATGTTGAAATTATCTACTTATGTTTAATATTTTCATCACAAGATATGTAATGCCCCAAATTATACTATAAGTACATAATATTATTATGGTTACTTTCAGTAAAAATATTTGAATTATAAACGTCAATATTCACAATTATAATATAATTATTCCAATTTCAATGGTGTTTTTGTTAGTCGATTTAGGTTGTATTCGATTTACTTCAGTTTTAGTTGTACATGAAGCACAATTAGAATCAATATTTAAGGGTCAACGTGATTAAAGAACATAAAAAATTAATTACCATGTTTTATTCCTTTTGTTAGAATAATTACCTAGTTCCAATGCGAACGAACAAATGTCAAATTAGTATGAACTCATATGTGCGTCGGAAGCACTAGGCAATAGTCTTGCAGGCAGCAAAGTGCGGCACCTGGTGAATGTCCAAGAAAAGAGGGTGGCAGTGAATGCGTTAACTGGAACAAGCTATAAGTGATGTATCGTTTGACAGGCGCGGAGTCGTCCGGCGGCGAGTCGTGCTCGCGCATGCGCGCGGCCCGCGAGGCGCGCCGGCGCGAGGTGCCGCCCGACACGCGCCCCCCCACCGACAGCAGCGAGGTACCGCGCTGCACGCTCGCCTGATCGCTCGGGCGGATACGTACCAAACGTACCAAATACTTGCTGGGGTGTACTTATAGTACATTGTGTATTAAGGGTGGTAAAGAAAGAATTACAAACGAGAGTCTGTTAGAAGCCCGAAGCCGAAGGCTGAGGGCTTTAATGACTCGAGCTTTGTATTTCCTTTACCACCCGTGTAACATACAATGTTTTTCATCACAATTGCGAGGAAATGAAATAAAATCAGACAAAAGATCATATTTTTAACTTATTAGCGGCAGACTACGTCATTGTCTGTGACTTACCACAGATAATGTCAAACGTGTTCGGAGTCCGATTCTAGTGACATATGAGATCAATAGTTTATTATGCGAGATTGTTAGGAAATAGTATTCAACTGACATTTCATCTCGAATGAAACTTCATATCGAATGGCACAAGAATTGGGGTCCTGACGTATTGTGATAGTTCGAGTCCACGTTTAATATTTAAAAAAAAAGCTATTACGCACTTAAGTAACGTAATGGTAAAAAAAAGGCCCGCGGGTATTATTTTGGATTTACGGTCGATTTTTCTAGCATGTTAGGACACTATTTACGAGCAAGTGTGATGAAAAATATATTACAGTGGGGAAATTAAAAGTATAGGTTCAAAGCGGGCTATAGGTTTTTTAGTAGTGTTCGATGTTATTAATTTTGGCATAATATTGTCTTGTGCTAAAAAAATTCGGGAAATTTAAATTATATCTAAATTCGGTCAAATTGTCTTGATTTTGTGAAATGTGATGATGTTTGTCTACTGATTGTTTTGGTTTTCACTTAAAAATCTGCTTAAGTTAAATGTTAGAGGATTATATAAATAGGTAGGTAATTTTTTTACGAGATAGTTTTCTAAAATTAAAAGTTAAGTTAACTAAACAAAAATGTCATTATCATTACTGAAAAACGTATTAAAAATAAATAGGCAACTAAGGTCGTATTGAATAAATAACTTCCGAATAAAATGCCTTTAATAAAATATTATGCTATAAGTAGGTAAAAATTTACTGTTTTATATATGCCCTCAATTATTAAACGAAATAACCTGTCTAAAATATGTTCGGGTATTTAAAAAAAACTAGCTTCTTATTAGGAACATATGGGGAAAATCGCATAAAAATATATAATCGTTCATAGGCTTCAATCTTATCTAGGAATTTTATTATAATTGGTATATATATCCGCCCGATCCGGTCATAAGGCAAGGAACGATCTTCACAAGGAAGCGGTAGGGAGGTGCGACGTGACCCAGCTATCTGACACCGCCCCATTCCATTCACTCATTCGTTCATTCAGCCGGTCAATCGGTCTTTCGTTCATTGAAAACAACGTTAACGTTAATTCCATAAGTTTTCTATTCGTTTAATAGAACGTGAAGTAAACACTTAATTTTAAGTAATTGATATTTAAATCATGCATTTCGTTTGTACAGTAACCTATACATTTATGGGTAATTATAGTGAATATCGCTAGCTATTGCTTTAAATTAGCTGCAAGCAATCACGCAGCACTCAAATACAGCTTTCATGAAGCTAAAGATGCTATAACAGCGAATTTGCACGCTAAGCTACTCAGAATATGCTGAAACGGGGACCGGAGCTTCAAATAATGAATCAATTCACCGAAAGCGGTTTTCTACAGCAGTCTTGTCATCAAACGAATACGATTATCGACGATCCTGTTTCTTAGTTAGCTACAGTACGAAATACACTCGCGGTCAAATAATTCGGGTCAGAGTGCGTTTTTCATACAAACGAGGCTATTTCGAAGCCTTGGTCCCTAGCCAGGGGTTGTTTTGAGTGAGGTTTAATGGTGGATACTCCAAGGTTCAATAGAGGAGGTCAAAAGTTCTTAAGATACCTAACTGATAGCACAATCAGTTGACACCACAGCGAGAGAGTTTGGGTCAGCATTTGGATTTCCTTACATTTTATTGTCATTTTAGATGATTTTCTGAAGATGCACAATTCCGGCGTTAGCCGCAGATTCAGTCAGTTGGGTGTCCTAGGCACTCTGGGAGTCCTGTATCGATGCTCGGGGCGTCCATCATCAGATTTCACTACAAGCATCCCCTGGCGAGGAACCAAGGCTTCGAAATAGCCTCGTTTGTATGAAAAACGCACTCTGACCCGAATTATTTGACCGCGAGTGTACGACATCGACGTCGTTTGATTATTCATTACATCGGGAGCTCTATGTTACTCGGTAATGCCATATTGCTAGTGTTTTTAACTCGACCGCATTTACTGTCGAGTTAATAACAGCTATCGGAACGTTAACAATACGATAACAAGTCCAAAGCAATATTGTTTTATTTTAAATTTTTACTCACGCGATAGGAAACTTATCGATGATACGGAAATACTACAATTTACTACCTTGTTTTGTAATAGTACATTACTTAACAAGGGCTGTAAAAGAAAGAAAGCCCGAAATCGCAGGTATTTGAGACCCGAGCCGTAGGCGAGGGTTGTAAATATGCGATAGAGGGCTGTCTTTTTTACTGCCCGTGATGAGTACACAATTTTACGTCTTCACCTGGCCACAATGCGAGTTTTACCGTGCGCGCAGCGTGCGATAAAACTCACATTATGGCCAGGTGTTACGTTTTAAGTCTGATTCGGATCAGTGCTCATAAATATCTGTCAACCGTAACGTCATATTCAATGCTAGTGTTACACACTTGTAGACACTTGACAGAAGCGGAAGGAGCTAACCCCATCTGTTTCTGTTTTTAGTAAATACTCTTAAGACTGCGCCGAGCAAACGTCGAGCGTCCAGTGGCGTCCTCATTACTTTTATTGTGTTTTCTAATTAACTAAAGAATTTCCTTGCAATCAGACGATACGTTTTTGTAGTACAAGTAAAAACACAATTTATGGGATACGTAACAAACTTTAATAACAATTACCCTTTGAGTAGTCAGCTTAACGGGCAAACAGTACATATACCCAGCAATAATAGCAGTAAGGTATCATATTTTAGAATAATGTAATGGGGAAGCTTGCAACCTGTCACTAATACACTGGTAAACATCTTAGCCTAAAAGTGCAAAATGTGGTTACAGAATTATTAAGAAATTTTTAGAGTTGTTGGTAATTCTGTAGCTCTGCCTACCCCACTCTGGGAATAAAGGCGTGGGTTTATGGATGGATGTAATGGGGAAAATTAGACTATTGTTGCAGGCTAGGACCATATATTTGTATATTATACTAGGACCGTATCTACTATTAATTATTTTCTGAAATTTTGTTAATTTGTCTATGCTTCGGCATTGTCCTAACTTATTCTACTCCAAGGTTAACTGGAAGAGATCCCATATGGGATAAGTTCGCCTATGTACATTATTTATATTGTTTATGTGCAATAAAGAGTTTACATACATACATACATTATGTAAAACTCGTCACAGGCATAATAAAAATTAATCAAACAAGGAGTGAAAGCCACTAAGAAAAAAACAAGAGAGTTTGACGTTTGGATTTACAGATATTTAGAATTCGAATTGGCCTTATATTATTTGAAAATATAATTCAACCGAGCTAGGGTGCCAATCATTCATACATGCTGCATGTATGTTCCTTTAACTAGGGCGGCGGTCAGATAGCGGCGTGTAGTGTGTCCACATTAACTTTCGTCCTTTACGTGGATGTTTGAAAACCAACCTCTTGTGCATCATGGTTAACCTACAAAAGGTCTTTATGACGCATGTATAAAACTAAAGGTTATTGTCATACTACAACGCCCCGGCATCAGACCAGCACGGGCTCAGCTCAAAGTGAGACATTGAAAAGTGAGCTTTGATTTGGGTTAGTACGATACATTTTTCAGTGGACGACGCGAGGCCCGTGCCGCGGCAATTGTTTTTAATTTAACTTGATAATGTATCATACTAACACAATTTAAAGCTCATTTTTCAACGGTTCACTTTGAGCTGAGGCAGTGCTGGGGCTGGGGCGTTGTAGTGTAACGATGACCATAACTGACAAGAGTGACAATGACTGACAGATAAGAGATACTAAACAAGTATAATGCAAATTGTATGGAATTAACTTAAGTCAATTCTATACATTTTCGATAACGATAACGTTCGGCGAATGCATCTTATCGTCGAAATTGAATCGACTTTTGCAGACACAATATCTTAGTTGGTTTGATATTAACCTGATCCCGGCAAGGCAGATATTTGTGTGATGAACGCGAGTATTTGATTCTCAGTCTAGGGTGTTGATCATGTATTTTCTCTATATACCGTAAAACGGGGTGAGTAGGGATTAAGGGGTGAGTAGTGACATAAGTCATAACCTGAAATGAAGGAGTTAAATCAGCTTCTTTTTACGAAATATCTAAAACTCTCCGTTACTATGGAATTAATAGGGTTTAGTATCTTGTGACGTCACAATCAAACAGCGTCCTTATTGTTGGATTTTCTTAAAATAGCAAACTAAAATAAAAGATTGATGTTTTCCTAGTATTTTCATAATGTTTATCTGTTGTTAATGAAAAACCAATTTAATTTCACTCTTGTGAAATACCATAATATTATAAGACTGAAATTATTTCCAATAGACGTAACATTATGGTCCATTTACACTTGATCTTATTTATGACTTATTTTACGTTGTCTCCCTACTCACCCCGTTTTACGGTAAGTGTGTAGTACGGTCACGAGCGTTAATTTGGGACCCATTTGAAGAAAAATATGCTTGAAGTCGTCAATGTTATTAGAGATGTCAAGTCATCTGTAACTTTTAGAAAACTCAACCTTAATGTTGTAGAATGTCAGATTAACTTTGGACATAAGGTGGGTACCAAATTAAATCTCGTGACTGTACAAGACTAAAGCTTAGTTCGAGACCAACTCGTGTGACTGTACCCTGGTTGTTATTTATTATAAAATTATTTCCAGTTGAGGTTGGTTCTCAAAACTTCATGTCGACTTTTGATGGCGCTTTTGTCGAAGTATTTTTATATCTATGCTAATTCCGTTAACCGCTTATAATAGTGATTTGTATATATATATAAACAAACCAATGTATATATCTATATCTGTATATATAATTATATGTGTACATAACACGCAGTGTTGGGTTTTATATAACGTGTGTATTTTGTTGTATTTATTTTTGTTTATAATGGGTTTAATCCTTTGAGACAAAATCGCTTAAACTTTCCGCTTGAATCCTATTGAAATGACCAGTGAATTTGTGTTTGGTTAAAGCGATTTTGTTCTTTATTGGATCAGCAATGTGCCATCTCAAAATACGGACGGTAAGTTAGTGTGGATGCTATTCACAGAGCACTAAACTGTTTTCTCTCCATGATTGCATTGATTTTTAATTTTAATGAACCAGCAAATTCACTTTGGTTGTTGGTTGTAATATTTTGAATTAAGCGCATTTCAGTTGTTATATTCAACTTAAAGTACAGGACTTAACAGGGGAGAGTCATTGGATTAAAATATGGGCGATTATTATACTTTGCTTCGGCTGGTTTCGCTTCGATGTCGTAGTCACGCTGTTGATATTACAGCTCTTAATGTCATGTAAATAAGAGCTGTCATTTAGTCAGCAATATGATTTCGTTGTCAAAGCAAATCGGCCAATACAATATGAAATATAAGATTAGTTAACGTGTACGGTCATTATGTAACTTCTTAAATGTAAAACTGGAATGCGTCTAAAACATTCTATGAATGAGGTCCTTAGAAAGTTTTGGGTTTCCTTACTTGAAAAATTTTATAATGCAATATGATGAAGAAGCATTGGTGTTTACAACTTAAGACTGCACCGAGCAAACGTCGAGCGTCCAGTGGCGCCCTCATTACTATTATTGTGTTTTCTAATTAAGTAAAGAATTTGCTTGCAATCAGACGGTACGTTTTTGTTGCGAAAGTAAAAACACAATAGGCTAATTGACAAGGTGAAAAAAAACGTAATAATTATGTATATTCATATAAATTATGAGTTTTAAAATCGATTTAAGGTATTCTTACTTAAAAAAAAATTAGATCTTTTATCCAAGAAACCACGATAAAACTTGATATTTTTTTATCTGTTGCCATTTTATTGAAAACGGCGCCGAATCCATGATGACGTCAAGGGTCGGTAAATATCACAGATTATAGGATGTCTGTATATTCTATATTATGACAGTTGACGTTTGTTGGTTTTTCTGGCTTTGCTATGATTAGCCAATGTCAGTTTGTTTATGTATTGACCACTGACATCACTGATTCCTGTGCGACGCCATCTTGCCCAAGAAAGCGTTTTGGCGGCATATTTTAAAAGTGAATTTTTATTTCCTTTTTTTTAGACGAATTACATAAAATAATTTAAAATTACCACTTTTGGAGTACTCAATAAACACCAACAAATAATCTGAGATAGTTTTCAAAAACCTGTCAAATAGCCTATTTATGGGATACGTACCAAACTTTAATAACAATTACCCTTTGAGTAGTCAGGGGGCCACTTTTTTCGTTAAGTTGATAATTCGAAGGTAAATTGTTATTAAACTATGTGATATACCCTATAAGTTATGTTTTCATTGTAGTACAAAAACCAACCGACCAATTTCAAGGAAATACTTTAGTTTATTAGAAAACACAATAATAGTAATGAGGGCGCCACTGTACATCCGTATGCTCGGCGCAGTCTTAAAATACAAAACAAAGTAATTTCAACTGTTTAATATTTTTTTGTAAGGAAACATTTAAACTTTAATCTTTTGAATGTCACAGTTGCGACACGTCGCGTCATTTAATTTTCGCTCATGTGTAACGTCCGTTCCCAGTAATATTGCTCAGCGCGTGCAAATACGAGTTTGTTTTCACATAAAGGATCTTGAACTTTATTTAAACTGTATTAAGATCTAAAATGCTCCTAATATAAATTAGCACATAGCATTTATTGCACGCGCAGTGGCTCAAACCGCAGATAGATTATGTTACTCCTGGGTCCCATTTATCGAACGCTCGCAACTTTTATTACAAGTGGAATTCTCTTTTTAGTGCCTATTGCGGAAAAGAGATTTCCGCTTGTAATACAGGTTATAATCGTTCGAGAAACGGGCCGCAGGCTTAGATTTGACATTTGCCACGTACAAATTGTGTCAAAATTTATCCCGTAGCATAGTAAATAGTAGTTCATCTACGGTCCTTTAAGAGTTTCTGTTACCTATGGCCGCGCGGCGCTAGGGTTGTCCATATAAATCAAAGTGGCGACGGCGCTGCCCCGACTTAACCGGCTCGGTCCGTCCTGTGTACGGTTGAGGCATGCACACATGCAAGCCGCGCGATATCCTTTGTCTTCAATATACTATTATATTTATACTATGGCCGTAATATCAAATGTGTCCGCAGTTTAAGTATTGGAAACAGTCTTAGTGAGCTATTCTTCGCTCCTAACACTAGCGTCCTTGGCATAGATTTGTTCCCGCCCAATCTTTGTAAATAGTCATTTCCTCAATTGGACGTAGTTCTGCAAACTCAAACCAACCCAGTAGTATTCAGCATGACAGTTGACATTTTATTGCGAAATCTTTTTGGGTTGGTTCCCGTTTGCAGAACTGCGTCCAATTGGTCATGTTCCCAACTCGTCACGGTCCTGTATTCCTTTATAAGTATGTGTGAGTAATACTGAAAGACATCTTTTTGAGAAAATGTTCAATTGGGAACATGACCAGTTAGGACAATGTCGAGACGGGAACGCGTGATAATGTTGTCAACTGTGGCGTTCAACATATCCTAATTTGGATTAACCAATAAGATATCTAAGGTCCTCTTCAAAACCAGCAACTACATCGCGTCCCGAACAGGTGGAGTCCGACGACGAAACATCTTCAAGCGACGACGTATCATCAGCGACTGAGGTGTCAACTGACAGTGAATTCGCGGCCGAAGAAACCGCCCCTCCTCCCTCGATCCCCCCCGCCATACTCGTCACAGAGCCCCCTCCGCCCCCGCTACACATAGAATACCCCCTAAGCAGAACCAAATCAGCCGGAGGCCTGGCAACTAAACGCGCGCTAGAACTCAAAAGAAGATATCTACTCGGAGAACCTTCTCCGCCTGCGGTTAGAAAGTCCGATTCCACCTCACAATTGGACACCAAGTTTGAAGCGTTCAGATCGACAATAACAGAGTTCCAGAAGCTGCTTCATCCCGCCACTACGACCCAACAAAGCCCGGTTGTAGCTTTCCAAACTGATGACGCACAAAAAAAGACTCAACTACCTGACATTATTAAGAATCTATGCGACGATGCCCCAGTAGATCTGTTGTCTAGAGAGTCTATAGCGAAAAAGGAATGGAGAGAAGAGACTATAAAAGAAAAAGAACAGGAGCTAGATTCGGATTCGCTATCGGAGTCTTCTCACACGGATTCAGCGCCTAAATCTGTACCCCGAGTCGAAGTACACGATGAAGGCGGCGAGTTGATACAACTGGATAGTTTAACTATCGTTAATAGCACAGAAGAAACCGAAGAGAAAGCGTCAGGAACTGCGACCGCGACTGGTCCCACCGTGGTAGCGGCAGAGTCTGAGTCATCAGAGTCTTGTAGAGATGTCACTACGCTAGCTTTAACGGAGACCGAACTGTCCGATTGGGCAGCGGAAAGCGCCGTTCTCGACGATTGTCTAGACGATAATAAACGCAACAAACCAAGAAAACTTAGCGGCTTGAAGACTGTCCACGATGCGAAAAACATAGCAACAATTGCGTCTCATGTCTGTGGTAAAACAAGCCCGGAACCTATAGTTTATTCTAATGCGTTGGAACATTTCGAATTCGCTGACGAAGGGGATCAAGACCCGTCGATAGAGACCCCGATCACCCCCCGCAATGAGGGCTACATGGAACTGGTAGATGATTATGAGTACTCACCGAGTAACGATAGATCCATGAACTTCATTGAGAGAAGCTTCTCTGAAACCATGTTTAAACCAAGCTTGCCTATCGAGAAACCTGTGGTGGAAGAGACACTGATAGAATTACCAACTCCAACGTCTTCCAACATTGAAAAGGCAATCGAACCTGTAACGGTTGATAAAATTGATCTAATCGAAGTGGATTCTCTATCACCTGACATTAAATTGGCTTCTCTTTCACTCTCCGATGTGTCGCCCCCGTTAGAAAAAGATAGCAAAATCGATGTTGAGACCGAATCGCCACCGCTAGCACCTGAGACCCCAAAAACGCCGGGTCAAACTAACGGACTCTACAACTCTAACACGCCCGTAGCGTTCGCTTCTCCATGCCTTAGGGTATACTCCACAGCAATTTGTCGATCAGCAAGCGACAATATCAATCTAACCTACTCGAGGAGTACGGATTCCCCGTCCCGAAGCATGGAGCTATCTGTCTCTATCATGCTAAGCTCTGGTTCCGTCTCTCCTGTGAGCCCTTCTCCTCTCAACACGACTGACAAAGTCCAAGAGCTGAAGCGAGAAAGAGAGGAACAGACCGAGGTGGTTAGGAGATTGGTTTTGGAGAGATTAGGAAGCGGACCAAAGTTGAATAGGAAGTCAACACGTAGGACTAAAGCGTCTCCGTGTTCGAACGTGCCTCCGCCAGTGCCTCCGCCTCCTACGCTTCCTAACCCTCCTCCCCTGCCCCCACCGCCGGAGATTCCTCCTCCCCCTCCTAGACCTGCCCCTCCTTTGATGCAAGTTACTCCCTCGTTTTCCGATCCTGAATTAGCGAGGGAACGACGTAGGAAAAGCATTATGAAGAGTATATCAAACTATTTGAACCGGCGGCTGGGACCACGTCAAAAGGTAATGTTTTTTTAATGATTCGGATATTTTCTTAATGTAAATAATCAAAGTAGACGAAGGTGGCAGTGTAATATTGAATTAGACGGGGTGTCCAATTAATTGGCATTGTAGTGAAACCACCGTATAACGACCTTTTTAAATTATGATTCACTGTTTGCGTATGAATATAAACATGTGTTTAATTAAATATAACCCACAAACAATATACATATGTACTTATACAACTTAAAACTAAACTCGCTTCACTCGCTCTCCAGTACAAACGTAGTTACTTTTTTAAATTTTTATACGGCATTTCTTAAATATGGAAAAAATAAGTAATAATAAATAATAATAATACAGAATGCTTGGTGTGATAGTTACCACGGTAACTTTTTTACTCGGTTACGCTAAAATAATGGTCACAAACTTAGATTTTAGTAACTAGGCCTCCACAATGGATATTTAAGAATAAAGACCTTGAACTTAACAATAACTTAACTATAAAGAAATACTTAAATTACTTAATCGATTTATACTGCGGATACGACATACATACATACACAAAAATAGTCGTAAATGGCCATAAGGTAAACCTGTTTGTGTATTTTTACCTTCTTGTATCGTTTTATGCAAATCCCGCAACATTATATTATTAAAATAATTTAATTAAAAAGCCGCCTCCAGATTACCTAGCTTTAGCCGGGTTTTTGCCAACTTTAAGTATATATCGAACCGAATTTCCAACCTCTGCTCATTACTTTAATTAAAATAATATTAAACGCTTCATAGCCTATGGCACTCCCACAACCAAGCCGAATGTAACGAGACCTCATATGTTAAAATTCATTAAGAGCGTGCCGAAAAAACCGACATACGAAAAAGCAAACCCTTCTGACGCAATCGGGGAAAAACATAACGAATGTGTGTACGGGTTAATTTATAACAATGGAATGAACTTCTTTGAAACTATGGATGGAACTTCACTCCACGATGTTTTCTCAGGACCATGCCATGTCCTGCTTTAAACGCGGCTTAATAAGGTTATTCACTAAAAGCCAACCACTTCGATATGCCCCTGGTATTCCTGATATTTGCCGTTTTCTCGTTTGCCTTTAGCGGCTATAAAAAAAAAAATTATTTTGTGCCAAGTTTTGCGTTTGTACAGAGATGCGAGCGTCTTAAGACTGCGCCGAGCAAACGCCGAGCGTCTAGTGGCGCCCTCATTTATTGTGTTTTCTAATTAACTAAAGAATTTCCTTGCAATCAGACGATACGTTTTTGTCGTGCAAGTAAAAACACAATTTATGGGATACGTAACAAACTTTAATAACAAATTACCCTTTGAGTAGTCAGCTTAACGGGAAAAGGTGGCCACTTTTTTCCGTTAAGTTAATAACTCGAAGGTGAATTGTTATTAAACTATATGATGTGTTTTCATATATAAGTTGTGTTTTCATATGTAGTACAAAAACATTTCGTCCAATTTCAAGAAAATACTTTATTTTGTTAGAAAACACAGTAAAAATAATGAGGGCGCCACTGTACATCCGGTGTACGCTCGGCGCAGTCTTAACAATCTTAGTGTATATAGGCATATCTGGACCTGAATTGCATTTGTTATATTCTTACGCTGTTCAAAACACGTGTAGCAGGACACCCTCAGTAGACTAACCCCAGTTGCCTTTACAGTGGTATTCGGAGCCCGACCTGACGTCACCATATGTAAGCGAACAAACAAACAAACAAACACGTCGAGGCATGCGCACTGTTGCACGGCTTGTATGGTAAACGTTGGACAAAAAAAACTAGTTACCGTATATGGGACAGTTTTATAGTAAAAGGCAGATTGTAAGTCAACCCTGACAGCTGTCATTCCAGTACGAATTACAACCTCAAACTTTTTAGGTTTAAATTGTACTCCGATGAAAGGTGTCAGGGATGACTTTATCTGCCTTTTACTATAGTAACGATTCGGTAGTTTTTCGGCTTAAAATTTGAGATAAGGTAAGGCGGGTTAAGTTACTACAGGGATATGTGCGGCAATTATTTTTTTTAGGGGATGTAACGTTTTGAAAGTAATTTTGCACCCTTTTATAGTAGTTTTAAGTATTTTTCTATTAAAGGAAGCAATAGTTTTAGAACGTTTTATTCCTTTAAAATCTATAAATGACGCGTTTACCCTCTGTTGGAATTTCCCCGGCTGACCTTAATAAAGATTTTAGAGCGTGTCTATATTTTTGAATATTTTGTTGGCTGGAGCGCTTTCACAAAAAAGTGTGCCGATTTTTTTTAACGTATTGGGGATTTTTTCCAAATATCATTTTAAGCATAATTTGGAATTTTGTCCCGGGCTATAATATCTGATCGATCATAAAGGGTGTTTTTCATAAACATTTGTACAAATATAATTAAGTCTACTTACATATTTATCATACTAATTCACCGTCTTTTCTTTCTTACATAACAAATATTAATTGAAATATTTTTTTAAATAAGTACTGAAAAACGCATTAAATTAAACGTTACACCTTTTTCTGAAACGCTCGCTATATTATTATCGCTTATGGATTTATCATCGAGTAGTTTTTATACAACCACGTCCCTAATTTTTTTTGTCTAACATTGGCCTAAAAGGTTTGTCCCTTTTTCGGCAAGCGCTATTAAATGGGCTTACTGTTTCAACGCTAAGGCAATAGTTATAAGACTGGTTTTTCTTTGTGTATGTACAAATGCATGAAACGCTTACTGGGTTAATTAAATTGATAAAAAAGTAATAAAAAAATCGAACTAAACATCAGCAGAAATTATGCAATTCAGCCTAGCGATTTGAGTGTTCTTTTTTCAAATACAAATGGTTGTATTTATGGAGGTTTATCATGTCCCGTTCGTTTTTTCCACCCTGTATATTATAGCTGTGGCTGTGACCCTCAGAACCCACTGATAAACCGAGAGTGACGCAGCTGTCTGTTAGATAAGAACCGAATATAACTTTGTCATTCTAGCAAATGGCTCGTCGCTCTCGACCTATCAGTCCGAATTTTAGTGTATGGGAGAAAACAGAATGTTGGACTATTCAGGGTATACGGGGGGATCCAACGGTTTATTGATAATTTCCACAACTATACAATAATTGAAAACTAGACCAAGGCTTGTTAAATGTACTGCGTTAATTGCATTGTCTTGTGAAGTTTTTAAATGTGTTTTTTTTTAATGTACACACATCAAACGTTCGTGTATGTTTTTATTGCAACGGCGCGTCCCGCTGCTCAATTCTGACGTATATCAACGCAACTTTGCAGCTCGATTTGGGTCGGAGCGCGCCATCTTAGATTGGATACATTATAGGATAAATCGACAGATCACGACCAGTAATCGCCCATCGGCGTCAACCGTGCGCGGAGAGTCCATGTAATAGTACATTATTGCCTAGGCCGGAAAGTAGACAATTGCCTGACGACGTGGTTGGCGAGTCAGGCTATCCCCTAAATGATCGTCAAGTAAGGTCCGCAATGGACTTGTAGGTTTTCGCCAGAATTATAGACTACCCCGGCCCTGTTATAAGATACTTTTGATGCGTGTACATTTACACTTATATTATAAAAGCCTTATTTGTTTTTCCTGATTATTGATGTGAAATTGTAGTTCTTACATAATTTATTGACTCTGCAGGGGTTCCCAAACTGATTTATGAGCCCTCATCAAACACGGTCATCATCATGCTACTATTTTTATCTAAACTGTAGTTTTTGTTAACGATTTCGCGGAACCCAGATGATTATTCTAGTGCTTAGATGAGTTTAATGCAATCTTTAGTAGTGATCTGATTACTTTTTGGATAATTAAACAGTAATTTTCCTGCTTCGATTGATCCGTCTTTCGACTACACCCTGAATTGAATTTAAGAAGGGTGCGTCATGTCGTTGATAGATGTCGCTAGTCTGAGTTTGATTAGTGAACATCATCTCTAGTACTCATATTTGAAACTAGAGGGCGCCCGCGAATTTGTACGCGTTGAAAGTTTCCTGCTACTACGTTGGGTTTGATTTTAAAAACCTCTCTTAGCGCACGTCTTGGATACTCAAAGAATATTCCCGCCTAATTTATATTTATACGTGCTTTCCATTGTTTTATATGAGCTAGGCTACATCACGACAGAATGTTGATTTATACACATTTTAATGCGCGATTTACGCACAATATATGTGTAAAAAAAGGTCACTCAATTTCACTATAATAACCAAGAAAAACAAAAAACGGCAGTTGCCATCTTAGCTTCTGTAAGAGGCCTTTTAAAAGGTTGCTTGCATGTAGATATAATGTTTTTTTTGTTAAAGTCCGTCTGTTGTTTGTAAACCCGCATTAACACCTTTAAGAAATCTGCGAGAACTGTCTGACGGTTGCTTGCAAGAACCTTGCAAAATGTTAATATTTAAAACTGACATTGGGGCTTAAAATGCATGAATCGTTTCTACTCCCGAAAGTGAACTTCTTTTGTTCTGTAAGTTATTAAAAATATATCTGGCTTAAAACAAGTTGAATGTAATTTTCAATGTACGCGATCCAATTCACAATTTTCCTTTAACCCTCGTACCAAGGAAAAGTCGCCCCCGTACCACGAGATAATGATTATAATGGCCATGATAATACACTGATTTTACAATTAGACTTAAACATCGATTAGTCTTCTAAGCGTAAGTAATTTGTTTTATGTTGTAGAACAAAAGTAGTTCTGTTTATCGAGTAGAATCGATGATTGCCTTTAAAGACCCAAGGTCAGAGGCACCCTGTATACACACTCACTTCAAATTGGTATTATAATCTGAGCCCGGATTTTTCGCGACAAAACAAAAAACTCGCAATCTAGCTAGTGTTAGAAATATTTTTTTATCGATATATCGATAATAGTGTGATAGAAGGCCCACGAAAAAAAAAAAAAAAAAAAACATTTTACGTGAGTTTTTATAAAATTATATAAAAACAGATGCAAATCCTTCTTCGAAATCCACGTCAGCACACACAGCAGCACTTGACATTTTATTTGGTTTTTGATAGTGATAGGAGTAGATACTTAATCATTAACTTCTCAATATTCTCCGGGAGTAGACAGTTTCTGAAGTATCTATTATTTTCCATGAGGTAGTATAGTCACATCATTCAAAGTTTTTCCTCTTAGTTACCCGACGGGTTATTTTATTACTTGATTTGAAAAAGTAGGAGTTAAGATTTAGATGGAATAACACATAACAACTGTCGCGAATGATTGTAAAGTAATGTAAATAATAATAATAATAATAAATAATAAATATAAGGGGACAATCTCACACCAATTGACCTAGTCCCAAACTAAGCTCTAGGCTTGTACTATGGGTACTAGACAAATAAATATAATAATACTCGATATCGATAAAAAAATATTTGTAATACTAGCTAGACTGCGACAATCTTTTGATTTGCCGCGAAAAATACGGGCTCTGATTATAATACACTTGATGGTGACTCAAGTATCATATTAAGTCAGTGGTCCAGGCCCACCATACAACGAAATTTGTCAATGGAATATGAGCCTATTGTGAATATCATGGAGTCAATTTTCTAATTCGATTGTCAGTCATAAAAACAAAGGAAAATCCATTTTATTTTCTTAGAGTATTCCAATAGAGTATTTATTATTTAAAAAAAAATACTCAGACAAGTGTTTTATAGGCACTATCAGACGGTACTATCAAAAAAAAACCACAGTAATTTCTTGCTGGTGTATTTATGTGATGTTATGATGTAACTCTGTTTTGTCTGTTATTTATTTATTCGCTCGTGTACACGTAGGACCCCCCGCAGAGCTGCTACAGCGCCCATAAGTCGACGGGGACACTGCAGGAGCCCCCGCCCGTGCCGCCGCCCCCGGCGCGGTATTGCCCACCAGAGCCCTGCCCGAGTAGACTCGCAGGTAAGGCCCAGTGTGCAATATAAGCAAGGCAATTTAATTTAAATTGTGCTGCAAAGGAAGTCATTTTCCTATCTTCATAAACTGAAAATGACATCGAACAAACGTGATTGAACTTTATGGCCTTGATGGTAGATTCAAAGCTCATAAAAAATCCTTGTTGGTAGTATGGTGGAGCTTACCGGGATACGCCAGTAGGGTTTTTCTTCTCTGATCTTATCTTACAGATACAATTCGGCCCCTTTAGTATCTTTTTAACAACTACCCTTTTATACAGTCAGCTGTTCGAATGTGCTGGTTTCCTCTCGATGTTCTTCCATCACCGTAAGAGCATCGGGTAATGTATAGTCGATCAAAAAAAATACCACTTTTCTATACAATTTACATTGGTCTGATACTGCAATACGGCTTAGCTAACAAATTAAATGAGGTGCCAAATACACCTTTTTTTTTATGGCTTAGAGAAGACAAACGAGCACACAGGCCACCTGATGGTAAGTGGAAACTGTGACCCATAGACATTCGCATTCACAAGACTGCAATGCAATCCTAAGACTGCAAATGTGTTGCCAACCCTGAGGACTAAGATGGAATGCCTCTATGCTAGTCATTTCACCGGCTGTCTTATCCCCAAACCGGAACACAACAATGTGAACACTGCTGTTTGGCGGTAGGTTAATGGATAAGATGGTGGTAGCGATCCGGACGGACCCTGCACAAGGTCCTACCACCCGCAAATACTACTAATAATACTTACTTAAGTAAGGTAGATTTTGCAACTTATTGAATTTGTTACTAACGCGGTATTTATATCACCGACGATTGGTATATCGTAACCGACTGCTGACTTTTTAAGCCACTCACGCTTTTGAGCATGTAGGCAGGCATGCACAGATTGTCTCACGAAAATGTTAATGTGCTTCTTTACATCACTATATATCAGTCACTTAGTACAACCTTTAATATAAAAACATTCAAAGAAATTAAAAAATAAATAAAACTGATAACTAAAACATATCAAAACCCTTCAAATCTCTCATCTGCTCGGGGCAGCGTCCCTAAAATGCTTGCAGCATTACCCCGCTTAGTTGACTATGGTCGTGTCAATCTAAAATGATTTCGATAACTCACATGATATATGAAAATGACAATTAAAACTGATGGTAAGTCGGCTTCGCAGTTCGTAAAGCAAAGACATTAAGTACTGGAAATAAAATGAAGCGTAGGTTTTAGGTTAGTATTACGCAAAATCATTATGGTGTTATTAAAAAAACATATTTACACGATATACCACATTCACTAACTGTTTGTCTACTATCAGAATTTTGTCTAAATTTAAATCAAATTAAGACTGCGCCGAGCAAACGCCGAGCGTCCAGTGGCGCCCTCATTACTATTATTGGGTTTTCTAATTAACTAACGAATTTCCTTGGAACCAAACAAAATGTGTTTGTAGCGCAAGTATAAACACAATTTATGGGATACGTAACAAACTTTAATAACAATTACCCTTTGAGTAGTCAGCTTAACGGGAAAAGGTGGCCACTTTTTTTCGTTAAGTTAATAACTCGAAGGTGAATTGTTATTAAACTATATGATATACCCTATTAGTTGTGTTTTCATTTGTAGTACAAAAACATTTCGTCCAATTTCAAGAAAATACTTTAGTTTATTAGAAAACACAATAAAAGTAATGAGGGCGCCACTGTACATCCGGCGCCGGCGTACGCACGGCGTAGTCTTAAACGATACTGCATACTCATCATTGTGCTCACTTCGATAACTTACTTTGTATTCATATTAAAACTACATTATTACTGTACATAGATAATAAGCAAAAGGACTAAAACCGTTTTACAAATACTGATAGCAACGTCGCGTTTTATTTCATTATTATTGAATCTTAATTTGATTAACACTCCTAGGGTCCCAGTGAAAACAGATTATAAGTTGGATTAACTAGTAATAAACAGAAAAGGATCAAGCGAGCTCCAAGGAATCAGGGGTTGGGAAGAAGACGGGTGTGCCCCGCGCCCGCCCGCCGCACCGCACCCCGCCTCTCCCCGTGCGGGAGTCGGCCTTGTCGACAATGATATTATCATTAACGTCATATTGACTTAGTCACTGCACAAAATCCTGACGTCAGCTTTTCTTGAGAGTTTCCTCGGAGCTCGCGCGTGGATTATTCTAGACTTATAGCTTTTTCACCTGATCATCAGCCTAAGTAGTCTATTCCCCCGTGCATTTATTTCGCTCATTGAATACAAAACGTACACATTACATAATAATTTGCTCTTCCATTAAAAATCGTATTCCTACAGCTTCTAAAAAAAAAAATGCAACACTGACTCATTTTGGATTGTGTCCGTTTTGTATTCAATGAAGGATTTGGTGTTTCTAAACAGATGCCTCTGTCCTCGGTCCTTTAAATGCAACGATCATCGATTCTGCTCGCTAAACTGAACTACTTTTGTTCTGCAACATTAAAAAAATACTTAAATTAAGATAACTGATTAATGTTAAAGTCTAATTGTAAAATCAGTGTATTCAATCATGGCTATCATTTTCTCGTGGTACGGGGGCGACATTTCCTTGGTACGAGGGCTAAAGGAAAATGGAAATTGGATATTGGACATATTTTTAACAACTTACAGAACAAAAGAAGTTCAGTTTCAGGAGTACCCCGAGGTCGGAGGCACCCTGTATACATATATATATTGCAATATAGGGTCGTTATTTGATCAATGATCATATTTTATGCCTTATATTTTAGACAACGGCGGCTTAAAGGTTAAATACACCTAATTGCACATAGTAATAGACTGTATTTTTGAATCAAATATACTTTAATAATGAAACAATAGGCGATGAAGTTGCCATCATATCTTTATTAAGACACCTGATAACAATATTAAAGGTCCTTTTGTTTATTTTAAACGTTAACCTTTTGAATGCCTTACGTCAAATATACAAAATCTGTCACTTAATTCATACGAAATAAAGTTGTGTCTTCAACTTGTGTTTATGGCTGACGGTGGCGTAAATCGGAAGATTTTCAGTTGTTTCTTTTTCTTTTATATCACTCGAAACGTATGACAGTTGACGTGGTGTATTGCTACGGACGAGAATGTCATCCTATTTAGAGTGATAGAATAGAAATACGTAAGCAGCGTGCATCTTAGCTACAAGTCGACACAAGTGAAGAGCTCCGAACGGCTATCGGAGGTGATATCTTTGCGCATGTTGTCTACTGACAAACCAATAGCGTGGCAGCAAAGCGGAGCGGTTTATATAGAAGAATTAGCGAGAGCGTTGAATTGCATATGTAGTGGTATTGTGTGTGTATAGGCAAGAATAATACTTAAAGTACTTCTCTCTCTCTTTCTCTTGCCTATAAACACAATACCTCTACATAGTACAAACACACATACACACACACACACACACACACACACACACACACACACACACACACACACACACACACACACACACACACACACACACACACACACACACACACACACACACACACACACACACACACACACACACACACACACACACACACACACACACACACACACACACATAGTACTACATAGTGTTCGCATTGTTGTGTTCCGGTTTGGGGATAAGACAGCCTGTTTGTCTACTCCATGCCATAAAAAAAAAACAATTCAACGGCTCTCGCTAATTCATCTGTACCTCCTTGTCGCCGGTCACCAATTTAGTCCGTTATTTGCTCACTGCGCAAGCAGGTCGCTCAGGGTTCTTTACTTGACTTGTACACTCGTATAGCCGTCGGTAACGTTCAAAAGGTTAATACGACTGTCACCTTCACGCCTAACACTCCATACATAACATGACTAACAGCTGGTGCGGACGACGACGAGCGCGACGCCATGCAACTGTGGTTTGAGGCTCGCTGGGCGCGTCTAGTGGCGCAGCGGCGTGCGCGCGACCCCCGCCGCGATTCGAGGCTGGCACGCCTTGAACGACGGCTCAGCCGCCCGCTCTCAGGTAGTGTGGGTACACCCTATCGTCTATACTTTTAGGTATTTAAAAAAATGTAAACAATCCAAACCACGTGACATTGTTAAACAGCCAATCTAAACTGTTTTATTGCACTTTGACGTATCAGTGTTCTGCTTCTATTGGCTGACGATAGTTCGTCAGCCAATAGAAGCAGAAATCACGTGGTAGTTTTGTTTACATTTTGTTAAATACCTATAAGTATAGACTATAAGCTCAAGCCAGGAGAATACATACATTATAATAACGTCGCCGTCAATAGAACTTGCAAAAGATGTAAAGAAAACCACGTTTGGTTTTCTTTCGAATTCACCATGATTTGATTACTCGATAATCACGTACTTTTAACAAGTGAGGTGTCTTCAATGATTTGTACACTAGCCCCCTTACTTATAAACGTGGAATAAGCTTGGTTTAGTTCTGCCGTTCTAAGCAAAAACGCAGTAACTAAGATAAACCTCTTGTAGTAATATCAACCTTATTATTAAAGTTATAGAGTTGAATCTGCTTTGGTGATTGAATTTAAGATACTACTTATTGGCTTAGGAGGGCAGAGTTTATGCCATGCTTTGTCCTAATTTGTAATTGTGACATTTGCATCTGACTGAAAGTGACAAAGTGGCATAAACTATTCCAAGCTTATTCCACGTTTATAAGTAAGGGGGTAGATCGTTATTTTCATATTAAGTTTAAGATGAAATAACGGTTCATTATACGTCTTTTTTATATAAAAACACGCTTGCTGAATATTTGAGGTTATGTGTCAAACAGTACTAATTTGTTTACATCGTTCACGAGTTCTATTGACGGCGACTCTACGCCACATTTATTTATACATATTTTTATCGCTTCACGCGTTCGCGTTCATCTACTAATAGGTGAGAAATAAAAGTAAAAATTATGTGTCGCAATTTAACCAAGTGAAATAATAGTATATTTTGTTGGATTGAGAATTTATCCACCTTCCTGACGATATATGTATTTACATATGTAATTATATGAGGGGTAGGTACAAACTCGTTTTTTTTTACGAAAAAGTGGTGTTTTTCTTTAATGTATGGGATATTTCCAGCAAAATAAGGGTTATTTTGGAGGCACGCACCGCACAGCGGATGCAAAAACCGCCATTTTTAATCGTGTACTTTAGCTTTTTATATGTCTTCGGCGTTCGAGTAGTAGGTTTAATAAAAGAAAACATAACCTCTTGTCCGTGGAAATGTCCGGTTTATCCGGAGATGTCCGGAAAATGGACGCTTTGTCGGAAATGCGTAGTCGTCGTCAAAATGTTGTATCAAAATCAATGAGAATGTTATTAAATTATCAAAATCAATGCGCAACAAATCGCATCGCTTTACACTCAACTCTACATATATGAATAAAACAAACAAACAAACAGACACGGTGGTCACATTAGACAAAATACCGTCATTGCTTTGAAAAAACCTCGCATCACATATTTCGTTAAGTACGATTTTAAACTTAAACTTGAAGGGAATTAAGTTCAAACTTATACATCTTGAAATTTCAGATAAGACTTGTCTAAAGTAGTAACGATGTGTACTCTGTACTCCCAGCTTCTTAACAGCGTTTGGCTGGCTATCGCTATCCCTCTTGCACTCGCAGCTGACAGTATATTTGTCACTCGTGTTCCATAGAACCACGTACAACCACAGAACTGGACTATGCAAAGATCAAAAGTTCTTTATTGCGTTTTTGAAGGCGATTTATTGCTTTTTAAAACATTTAATTTTTATTTTATACTTTTTAGTCAAAAAACTGCGGAAAAACAAACAACTGTCGCAATCTAGCTAGTGTTAGAATTATTTTTTTATCGATATATCGATAGTTATGTAGTGGAAGGTCCACGAAAAAAAAACATTTTACGTGATATTTGTATACAATTATATAGAAACAGATGCAATACCTTCTTCGAAATCCACGTCAGCACACACAGCAGCACGACATTTTATTTGGTTTGTGATAGTGATAAGAGTAGATAATCATTAATTTCTCAACATTCTCCGGGAGTAGACAGTTTCTGAAGTATTACTTTCCATGAGGTAGTAGTCACTTCATTCAAAGTTTTACCTCTTAGTCATAGTCACTCGATGGGTTATTTTATTACTTGATATGAAAAAATAAGTGTAAAGGATTAAGATGAAATAACACATATAAACAACTGTCGCGAATGATTGTAAAATAATGTAAGCATAATAATCTCGATATCGATAAAAAAATATTTTTAACACTAGCTAGATTGCGACAATCTTTTGTTTTGCCACGAAAAACAAAGGCTCTGATCATCAGATACCTACTGACTTGGTGACCATGGGACCACTTCAGACGTATACCCTATCAAAAAAAAAAAAAATTCAAAATTGGTCCTCTATTGACTCAGAAATCGGTTAACAGACATTAAAAAAACACATACAGTCGAACATAGAACCTCTTACATTTTTTAAGTCCGGTAAATGTAAACAGAAGATGTTTGGTTTTTTATTCATGTCATTTATAATATGTGAAAGAGATGTGCTTATAGTTATTTGGAGGTCGTCAAAAGGGTTATTAGAGTATATTGATAATTTGACGTTGTGACGTGACCAAAAACAGCCTAGTTTTTGTTTCACTTCCTCTTAACAGGTTTGTTCATTGCATATGCAAACCGTGGTTACCATAGTTCCCCTCTTAGTACAGTCAAGGGTTAAAATAAATAACCGCACAGAGGTGCAAAAATATGTACCATCACATAGAGTTTATTGCCATAGTAATAAGATCTGTGTCAGTACATTTTTTTCAGATTTTATGGTGTATACCTATGGGTGCTGTACAAATTTCACCGAACGATATTAAGGGCTTGTTGTTTGATCAGTAGTTAAACAAACTGACCGTTAAAAACCGTAACTATAGTCCAGTCGCGTTAAGAATGTAGTAAATCATCATTGTCCACCGGCCTAGACACACCCCCTCACCAACTGCGACTGCATTCTTATCGCGAACGGACTATAATGGTTAAATCTCAAGGAAATCTGTCAAACTTTTGATTCCTTTTTCGATTTTTAACAATTATTTTAGTTAACTACTGATCAAACAACGGGCTATAAATTTTAATCAATGTTAATAGAGTGTTAGTTCATACATTTTGACAGCTGTTAACACTCTAATCCTGTGCTAAATGGCTGGTGAAATTCGACAATAGAGCTTTAGTTTAATTAATTTGTGTTGTTGTAGCGGAGCAACAGGCGGCGACAGTGGCGGAGCTAGTGCAGGTCTCTGCGCAGAGAGACGCGCACCAGGCCCTCATGGCGGCAGACAGGTTAGTACTTCATATATTTTATTCTCTTTGAGAAACGACGTTACATAATGAACAAGGGGCGGAATTTTCATAGCAAAAATCAAACGTCGAGAGGGATTGACCGTTATCGACTATTCCAGTTATCGATTTTACTATATAGGATTCCGGACTATGACAAAATTCGCGACTATGCCGATTTTATATCAAAAATATGCTCCTGTGTATAAACTAAATGGTTTTACAATGAAAACAGGGCAATTTTAAACGATGAAATAGTAGAGAAAATAATGAAGATACTAGGTATATTACTACAGACAAGATGAAGAAAATATAAATAGTACAGATATAGATGTCGATGCTGTTATTATGAATGAAGGTTAGTTTACTGCCAGTTATACGGTGTAACATTTCCGTTTTGGTTTTATATTTAAATTATAACAAAACAAAACTAGTTACACACAGGACATTTGTTTTGGTACGCTATAGTGTCCCACCCAATCGCATTACCTAAAACATGTCGTGCTAAGTGTTAATTAATCATCAGTGATCGGAATAGTTAGAGCTAATTTGCCTTAACTTGATGCACCTTCATTCAATAATGTATTCCCATTTCACTCACGCATGAATGAATATGCCTCAAGTTTAGGCAAATTAGCTCTACCTATTCCGATCACTGTTAATCATCGATAGTCGATAAAACACAACGGTCAATCCCTCTTGATGTTTGATATTTGCTATGAAAATTCCGCCCCTTGATAATGAAGGCCGAGGATGTTGTGGTAACGGATGGGAATAACTAGGATGATGATGATGATGATCTTTTCGACCGTTTTTTGCCATGGCGACCACTTCGACTCCTAGTCAGTGGGGCGCTGGCGCACCCGAAGATGGCTTATGTAGCTGAACTTCGCAGCGAACTCCCGTGCACACTGAGGGCACGTGACTACGCCGCTTACATAATTGTAGTTGATGGCAGCGGGTGGACGGGCCTTTACCTCATCGCGTACAGCGTCGAGGTCAGGTTTACGCTGCTCCTCGAACTCGCGGACTTGCCTCCTCACAATCCCGCGCCATTCCGGACGGTGTGCCGCCAAGTCTTCCCACTGATAGGGTTCAATGTTGCACCTTTTCATATGCCGCTTCTGAACATCCTTGTAACGGAGGAGTTGTCCGCCATGCTTCCGCTTACCCTCCTCCAGTTCAGAACTAGGAACCACTAGAGGTACGCAGCGGCATTTAGCCTCGTCGGTAGTAACCGTTTAGGTGTGAAAATAACCGTTTAAAACCGGTCATAACCGGTTATTTAAATTCCCGAGTAATGACCCTGCCGACGAAGCTAGCGGTCCCGTCCTTCAGTAAGGCCAGTGTGTGCGATGAGCGCGAGTATTCATGAGTCTTGGTGGTTTTTAGGGTTCCGTGGTCGAAGGCAGCCCAACGGAACCCTAATAATATGCCTCCGCAATCCGTCCGTCCGCCCGTCCTAACTTAAAACAGCTGTGCGGGTAAAAATAAAGAAAGTGCAATAAATAATAATAAACGAACGACCACGCCGCTGCTCAAAATACCGTGACGGTATGGAATCGCAGTGATGTGCCGTAAGCGTCACAATGTAGTCGCTCCTTAAGACTGCGCCGAGCGTACGCCGGATGTACAATGGCGCCCTCATTACTATTATTGTGTTTTCTAATAAACTTAAGTATTTTCTTCAAATTGGTCGGTAGGTTTTTGTACTACAAATGAAAACACAACTTATAGGGTATATCACATAGTTTAATAACAATTCACCTTCGAGTTATCAACTTAACGGCAAAAAGTGGCCACCTTTTCCCGTTAAGCTGACTACTCTAAGGGTAATTGTTATTAAAGTTTGTTATGTATCCCATAAATTGTGTTTTTACTTGCGCTACAAAAACGTATCGTCTGATTGAAAGGAAATTCTTTAGTTAATTAGAAAACACAGTAATAGTTATGAGGGCGCCACTGGACGCTCGACGTTTGCTCAGTGCAGTCTTAAAGGGGGTACATACAAGAAACGTTGTCCTCGTGTAAATTTCATCATAATATTTCTGATTTTATTTCTACCTTGAATGATAAATACATTACAACTGATTTTCACGCTTTTCCATTACAGGAGGCGTAGCGGAGTAGGCGACTAATTACTCCTTCATCGTTCATCCGCTACGAACCTGTCAACTGCTTTAAACCGGCCAACATCGGTATACTTCGGTTATAGTCGCGCTTTCTCGTGCCTGCATCGGCGTCACAAGCGCTTCGGGTATCGTCGGATAACTTCGGGGTTCGTCGTTAACATACACAGGTTTTAAGTTAAGGTTAACAGTGACCAAAAAATGCAATTAAGTTCGTAGCAATTAAGTAAAGATACGTTATGTATCTGTGAGTTGCGTTAAACAGTTGTTGATTTAAATGATTAACAATCATAAATGAAATGAAAATGAAGGTGGAATTTTAGACGGAATTTCGCGAAAAAACAAATAAATTTATTTTTATTATATTACCTAGGGAGATTTTGCTCTTCGAGTAAGTATTGTTGCTTTACTTAGTTTCATGAATTTTAACAAACAAAACCTCTTGGCTTTTACGGCATGGCCACGGCTTTGAAATGCTTTGCTCAGTTATAAATAACCATAGTTCAGAGTTTTCATGACACGGTAAGACTGAAGAGAGATATGGAGTCGACATTCATAATAAAACTCGTTTCATACTAGTACTCGTTCTTAATCGTTTCCGGCATTCAACAATTTATTTGTCTCATTAATAAAATACACAAATTGCTTGGTATGGTTGAATATAATCTGATCAAACGCATTATTCCTATAGCTACACAAGTTACGCAAACGGATAAATTCGCCTGTGTACGAAATCAATGTTAGTTCATCTGATAATTAAATACAAACAAATTAAATTATAGAATTCTATAAATAATTGGGTATGAGTATAGCATGACGCGAGTTTTAATTATAATTTAATGTTTTAATTTTAATGTCGACTCCATAGCTCGCTAGTCTTACCGTACCTACTATCAAAACTCCGAACCCTAGTAATAACAATTTCTTAATATAGGAATCTTCGTTTGTCTATGAAACACGAGTGACAAAAATACTGTCAGCCATAGACAATCGGACGCTTTAAGAAACTGTACTGGGCCTCTTTTTCTACTCAGTAAAACCATATTATCTTTGATATGTGATCGTATTGTCAACGTTACGATAGCATTTAACTACTTGGAAGAAATTACGGCTGAGTTGGAAACAATACGATAGCATGTCAAATGCAATATGGTTATACCAAGTCGAATAGAAGCTTAGAGTTTACATCTATTCGAGTTTATTATTTGAATTCCCTACTATTTTGCCAAGTGATTTTGATTGTTTAAATTTCATTTAGTTTCTAAAGAACTGATCTATGGAAATTACTAAAGATATAAACAAAAACTAATAGTTTTTGGCGCGTAATCCCGTATACACACATAAAAATAACAAATAATGAAAAAAAAAACCTTATATTATTTTGATTGTTAAGTGTCAACATAATGTGTTTTATACTTTTACTTCCTTGGCATTTTTTATGTGTGTATTTATATAATCTCAAAGGCCCACTCACGAAAAACGCCCGGTTTGTAGTATGGTGGGCCTTACCATGATAATACTGCCCTCATTATAAAAAAGGGCGTATGTCTCATAAAATCGCGGATGCATTAGTGACCTTAATTCTTAGATATAGGGTTCAATTTGCTTTGGCTATCAAATTGCGCATGCGTCCTTTTTTAGAGGGCAGACAATTAAATTGGTTTGATTACGTTTTTAGCTATTTCTATTGATGTATATTGTAATAAAAAAGAGATGTGTCTTATAAATCAAACGACTGGGCAAGTACTGGGTTGATTTAAAAGACAGATACTATATATTTTCGCGCTGCATGTTTTTGGCAACAAAAGGCGAATTAGCTTTAGTTTTTATTTTAGTTAAATGCGACGTTGCGTCGCTTCTGATATAAGTGTTAGTGAAATAATTTGATTGCAACCGGCCAAATGGCGCCAGCCGTTATCAACATCACAAACTAAAATAGAGTAGAGTTTTCTTTTTTAAATCAAAGTTTTTTACCAAGTTTATTTTCCTACAAAAAAAAGTGTTTAGGTACGCTAATCGTGTTTTTTATGTGTATAAATCATGGGAAAAATACTGTTTTCAGGATGAATTTTTTTTTTAGTTTCAACCGTGCATACTCATTATATTTATAGTTATTAATTTGTGTGGTTTTTAAGGTATCAGTCGAATACTTTTTTTTATTAAGATTTATCGCCATTTTTCCTCAATAGGTATCTAGAGAGGAAATACCGTCCTACAAAAACGAAATGTCTCAAGTGTCTCAACTAACATAAAGTACAGCCCGTTTACAGCCTTTTTCTTTTAGACACTTACGTAAGCCTTATCGTATATTGTCGCGCTGACGTCGTTTTTTTGTAGGGATTGAATGTTTATTTTATCGACTATCTAAATGTCGATGTTGTTGTACTTAAGAGTTATATGTCACGTCACTGACAATGAGTAAAAGACAATCGCTACTAAAAATTCGTTCGTTATTTAAAACTGTTTACCATAGGTACAATATTTAATCATTAGTACCTATATTGTAATTATTGTTATCAAGATTTTTTAATATTGACGCAGTATTGAGATTGAGCAGAGATTTAAAGGGCAAAAAATATCGATATAGAGATGGTCGATAAAATAAACGTTCAATCCCTACAAATAGGCGACGTCACTGCGACAAAAAAACGGGGTCTAGTTATAACCGCCGAAAACGTGTAATAGGAATTAAATAGCATTAAAAACGCACACACGTAAGTAATAACTGTTGTAGTCGTACAGTGGACTATTAAGCCCCTTATACACGGTCGGAACAATAGGGAATATTAATGACTTTTTTTAAAAGAAAGATAGAAAGCAAAGAAAAATACATTTATTCACTTCACACATGACACACAGAAAACAAAAAAAATAACAACAGAAATAGCATTAAAAAGAGTAGGTAGTGAGTGTGTCTTCACCTGCAGCGCTGATTTTCAGCCACAACTACAATACAATAAAAAAACAATCAATCAAATCAATCAATCAATCAATGCAATAAAAGCTGATTAATGTTGAGAATAATCATTTTTTGAATAGCTATAAAAATATACCAAGATTTGTTCCTATCTCTTATATCTGGCCGACCTGTTACATGACGTCACAGTTCATGTCGGGTCTGTCTAATCGCTGTCTAATTAGCAGTTTAAAATACTTGCGTCATCCGTATTTTTTGGCCGATTTTATTTTTAATTTATCTTTTCGTGATCTCTTTTACGGTATTTTTATATGATGTTGAGAAATTCGATTGAAAAAATCCATGTATATTCCCTATTCATTGGTTGTCAAGGTCACGGTCAATTTTTGTTCAACTCGATCAAGGACCACCTTGACCTTGGTATCTCGACCGTGTAGAAGGGGTTTTCATGACCTTGAGGGTCGACTTTTGTCTCGTTCAGCCAACTACGCCCATGTGGCGTCACACATACAACTGTGAGAGCCGGAACGTATGGCTCGTACATACGTTCTCGTACTTTTATATTTTGTAGGAATGTATAAATATTGTAACTATGTTTTTAAGAGGTCACAAACCCCTACATTGGGTCAACGGTGTGCTAGATATGCCAAATGAGTATATTTATATTATTTAGTTATTATGTATACATCTAGGCGTAATTACAAAGCTGATTAGTGTAACGTAGGTTTAAATTGCAATTGGGGTAGATTTATACTGTCCATGGGCTTCTATTGTTGTTTTTTTTAATTATCTTTTAACACGCACTATTTTAAAGTATTAACGATGTTGATTCATGAGTGTCGGGTTTAGTTAAAAATTCAATACTTAGGCCTAGATTAGTAAATAAAAAATCAAAAGCTATTTAGTAATCAGTTTTTAGTTAAATTATTAGATAATCAATACTCGTTCACATTACGAGAATAGAGTGCGCTGCGTTTAACATGCAGCGACATCTATCGGACAAATCCGAAAACAAATATTATTTTACGAAACTTACTTTATAAATGGTCAATATATTGTTGCACTTCAAAATATACTTTTATACGCATATTTAATAAGTACAGTCGTTACATAACGCTTAGTACACTTAATATTATAGCGATAGTCAAGTGACCTTTAGCCGAGATATTTATTTAAATACAATTTTGTCGTATTCTATCGTATTTTTGGTGAAGAATTATTTTGTAGCTTGAGTGGCTCATTACACAAGGTCGACTTCGCTTGTCGAAACCGGTGTAAAAGGTCGCAGTCAAAGTCGGCCGAGTCGACCAGCGACGGTCGACTAAAGTAAAAAAAGCTTCAGTGTACTAGTAATTAGTGTAAACGACGATTGTATAGAATCGCGATTAGAAAGCAGTTTCCCAAATACGGTAATCGACCCTGTGTAAATGAAATATGTACAGGGCTATTGATAGTTCGACACATTCTTTTAAGAAGGGTAATGTAAAGGTCATTTGCAGAACTAAAATGTTTTTAATGTGATATACCTACGAAACATGAACAAACGATTGGGTTTCGGACATTAACTTTACTGCTATCGAGATAATTGGAATTCATTAAATATAACCCTTATACTTAAAAGGCTTCTGAACCGGTTTTGAACTTTTCTTTTACAAAGTGTAATAATTGAAATCGAAGCAATACTAATATTTGTACCTTGTCAGTTTAATTCGTTCTAAATGATGGTTCAAGCTTGATTTAACACGTTCGCTGCCTATGACGCATTTAGTGTGCCAGTGTGTTAAAATAACAAGGTACAAAAATAAGCGCTGTTTTTTAAATAGTGTAATAAAATAAATTATAGACGCGATTCCCTATTATATTACCTAGCAAATCAAGTACTAGTATATTTAATGAAAATTAGATTGTAAATAATATACTATAATATACTCTAGTGGTTTATATTATAATGTAACAACGGAGATGTTTCAGTTGTCGTGTACAGTCAGCAGCGGAAGTAGCTACGCAACTGAAGAGATCAAAATGATCTGCACTCGACTGTATAGTCAAGAGAATACGTCGTTTCTAGATCATTTTGAGCATGGTATTCTGCGTAGCTACTTTTGATGCTGACTGTGTGTATAAATATGGGTCTTTTGGGGTGGAATATTTTTTTACCGAAAATTTATTGCAGTAGAAAAACTAGTCTTCCAAACAGAGATTATATTTTTTTAAGAAATTAATATTTGGACTTCCTCATTCATGAAAGGTTAACAGCTTTCGTCATCTTAGTTCAAAGTATTTACGCTTAGAGACTTTCTGTCAAGTATTTTTTTTTAATGATAGTGGACGCTGTTACGCAAAAATATGTCATCCCACAATTATTTAGCAATATAATGTCAACCCAAGACGAAAGTATTGAGGGTTGACACTTTATTGCTAAATCGTTGTGGATTGACACATTATTGCGTAACAGCGTCCAGTTGTGGGCGAAGAATAGTTTTTGCCTGTAACTTCATACACTTGACAGCTGATAAACTAAAAATCTACTGTAAAATTTTATTTTTAACAATTTTATATTGGTTACGTATCTCATAAATCGTGTTTTTACTTGCGCTACAAAAAACCATCATCCGATTCCAAGAAAACTATTTAGTTTATTAGTGAAATTAGTGAACACAATAATAGTAATGAGGGCGCCACTGGACGCTCGACGTTTCCTCAGTGCAGAATGATTTTTAGGGCGTGTTCACTAAACCGTGTACGCCAATTAACGACTGAAATTAAGGAATTTTACCTTTGTCAGTTTTGTGACGAAAGTTAGCCATACATTGCGGCCGTCAATGTATAGTAAATTTTCGTCACAAAAGTGACAAAATTAAAGATCCTTAATTTTAGTCCCGTTCTGCATTTCAGGATAGATTCCAGGTTATCTAAAGAAACACCGTTTACTTGACACACTCGTTTAATCGGTAGCAGATTGCCGTACAAAAGATGGCCGCCGGTCAATGAAAAATTTACATATAGGTACCATATATAAGTCAATAATTTGGGGTACACGTAATAGTGAAAACGCCCTTTAACATATTATATCGACAACGGTATTAAATGAGCATTTCTAAAAAAGTTTGTACATTTCATTTACGACTCCGATTTGCGAAAAAAATTGCAGGTAGGTAGGGTAAATGATACTGAGCCTAAATAACATAGTCTCCCAAAATGTCCCAATTAATTTGTATGGAAACTTCCTTTTTTGTGACCAAAATTCTTCCGTTCGTGACTTTTTTAGAAATGCTCAAATAATGCAGTTGGCTTTTAAAAGCTTGCTTTTTACTTGTTTCGTTTAGTATTCAAATTACATTTACAGGCAAAATCACGACACTACGGTAATTTAACCATATTAGCGCGAACGACGCTACATGGGCGCCATAAAACCAATATGGCGCATACGTATCGGAATAAAAAAGAGCGTACACGGCAATTCTAAACATCTCCGTTTGCATGAAAACTAATGAAAATCACACCAATGTAAATTTATATTACTCGTAAGTGTAAAGTTGTTATATATTTTTTTATATGCGATCGCGGCATGGTATATATTATTAATTGACGGACTGAAATGTTAGGCTACATCTCGCACGGCGATTTTCTAAGCAGTATAATGATGTGCTTCCGTTAAACAGATATGGCGTATGGTGATTTGTTTCCTCCAAACCGCGTTTCATCACTTAGGAATCTTAGGAATCTAACAAGTTGGCAACATTTGAAATAACTGTCAAATTATGATGTATTAGTTACTTAATGTTCTTAATCGATCACTAAATTTCCTTTAGATCTCCGTAAGATAAAAAATCACATGTTTTATCTGACTTTGTAGGATATGTCACGATCTGAAGTGTAAATAGTAAAATAATTGTCTTGCTTCGAAAACCGTTGCGTAAGGATGAGTTGAAAGTTACGCAAGCGATAGTGTTTTTTGTCCTTAAAAAATTCTGAATGAAATAAAAATTCCAACTTAGACAGTGATATATTATACAATAGTTTTATATGCATATAAAAGTCAAACGGATACAGAAACAGCTATCGCTTGTTTAGGTAATAAATATGATCGATAAAGGAAACGGCTTTTGCTATAGATAAGTCCATTATGTATATTAATTATTATGATAAAATTTAAATATTTCAAACTTTTATCGTGTATCGGCGTAAGGCATGTCGTCCCTTGACTTTCTCAACCACTCATCTGATAAAATAGTTAGATAGGAAAAGCACTCATGTTTCCTAAAGAATAAAGACTACTCTCCTATCTAACTATTCGATCAGATACGAGGTTAAAAAAGTAAACGGACGATACACCATTTTATTCATCTATTTCTTATTATAAGTTCACCAGACGTATTTGCCGTAGGATATTGAGAACTGTTACCCCCTTACGATTATAAACGTGGAATAAGCTTTGAATAGTTTATGCAATGCTTTGTCCTTATCTGTAATTGTGACTTTTGCATCTCACAGAAAGTGACTAAGCATGGGATAAACTATTCTAAGCTTATTCCACGTTTATAAGTAAGAGGGTTAGTCGGTTGATTTAATATTGTATCGTTGTTTTTCTGGATTAACACTTGCATTTTTTTGTCGCTCTGTTGTTTTAGTACTGATTATAGTAATTATTTAACCCTGGTGATGCCCACAATGTAACGGTACTAAAATTAATATATGTATAAGGAATTATTAATAAACATGCATCCGGAAGACAAATTTTTCGGTGAGTCAATATGGACCCAAACAACAAATCGTTATAGCACAAATAAGTTTGGTTTTAATTAAATTGCATTATATTAATAAGCAATGGTTCAATTGATTAGTAATTCATGATTTTTGAAGCGGTTCATTATTATTTTTTAATATTGGAATCTTACCTACGAATATCCTACATGTCCTCATTAATGAAATATTGGCACGGTGGGTTATTAGATACTTACTTAAGATGTGTTTCTCTCCTTATCTTGTTGAGCTACTGTTTTCAGAGGCCTAATCATGAACTGATAAATCTTACCACGTTCCAGTCAATAAAGCCTTAACCTTTTGTCACAAGTCCAAGATTAAAAGAGACTTACTTTTTGCATAGCAAACATGTTTCGCGCTGGAGTGACGCATTTTGTAATAGACGTCAGGCGTTAGGTTAAATCTTTGACCTAGAACTAGTCAAGTTTTGACAGCTCACGGCCCTGCCGGTTTCTCACATTTACTGACAATCTTCGGCTTCAAACGCTTGTCATACTGTCAGTTTCGAGTGAAAGTGCAAAGGCTTGTTTAAACTTTGATTGGTGTTAGTACGAGTAATATACAGGTGGGGAGTGTTCACTTATCACCAGACCTCGGAATATACGACTCATTTATCGATGGTTTACCCATAATACTAATGCCTCCAGCATTGTTTGTGAGTGTTTTGTTTTGAAAAGTCTTTTGGCCACCTGAAATGGATTCATCAGACGAAGAAGTTAAGTCGGGCGCTAAGCCCGAAAATTTGGAACAAATTCTGATCGTTTATTTTAACAATAGATAATTGGACAGTAATTTTGATAACATAGGTTTGATGATGATGAGTAAAGGTCAAGAAATCCTTTTACTTATGAAGAATAACCAGAATTATTTTGCCCATTTTGCTTCGTTTCCATAACTTCAATCAAATTTTATTCTTACAAATAAAACTTGGAACTATCACTAGTATATGGGAAAAAGCATCGATGATTGAATTTATCGATATCGGCGATCACTAGGTTGTCATTTAATTTTGCCTCCTTATCACGTTTGGACCGCAATCGATTAGTGAGAGTGATTTGTGAGTAGCCGCGCCCTTGTCCCTTTTCACAGTTACCATAGACAAATTGCTCGCGTATACCCTTTAAGGTAACAATGCAGACAACCCTACCAGATCACATATCACCTTTAGCAGGCAAAGATTCTCTCATTGCGTGCCTACTTTACTAATGGGGTTTATTACGAAAAATTATTACCGGTGAATGGTTGTTGTCATCATTTTAACCAATATAGCTTTCGAAGTGTAAACTACAAGAACTCTGATCTCACAAACTTACAAAAGCACTTGAACTAAATAGTAAAAAGCAATAATTCACTCCATTGTTTGGCATCAGTTCTGGTGTAAAAACAAAATCAGCCTTCAAAATTTCAAACTTCTTTATTAACATTGTATATCCGGAGATATGCTTCTCTTTTACTTGTTGCATTGTTTTTTCGTGTCCCAAGTCTATGCAGCGTACCCACCTGCCACTTAACAAGTGTGGACGCGTGTCTGTTCAGCTCTTGACTAGACTTTAGTGCACTTACTTATAAAAGTGGAATAACCGTGGGGTAGTTAAACCATGCTTTGTCCTTATCTGTAAAATTCAAATGTCAGAATGACAGATAAGGACAAAGCATGGTTTAACTACCTCATGTAGCTAGTAGCGTTTATTATTAAGGGCATAGTAAGATTAGAGGTTTACTAAGCGGATCAGCGATACAATATTGTATAACATCAATACACTTTTGCTAATTGAAGTGTGAACATGCCTTTAGCCTTTTCAACGCCATTGACGGACGGATATTTTCGTCATGGTTGCCAGGGAAAAAAGACCAGAGGGGCTATTGCCTAACGCACTCGCAATCGCAATCGTTTTCATTTCGAAAATCGAAGGCTTATATAAAATTAAAACAATTGTTACACCTTGAAGTCAATAGCGATTGCGAGTGAGTTAACCGGGGCGTTTACACTGAGTCGTTCGTTCACGTAATGCGGTCGCTGGACTTGTTTAAAACTCGGCGAACGAACGTCGTCTTTATTGTCTGTCCGCCTACTTAGATAACGTAACTAGGCGGTTGCAGCTGTCGCTAGCTGAATGCGGCCGACTACCGTGTTCTTTACACTGTTGCGGACGCCCTATGCAACATGCGGCGGACGACTCGGTGTAATTGCGGCTTTAGGCAATAGGCTAGCTGTGTTATTAAGGTAATTTGGCTCTGGTTTAAGATTTCGCCGAGCAAACATCGAGCGTCCAGTGGCGCCCTCATTACTATTATTGTGTTCTCTAATTAACTAAAGAATTTCCTTGCAATCAGACGATACAGTTTTATAGTGCAAGTAAAAACATAATTTATGGGATACGTAACAAACTTTAATAACAATTACCCTTTGAGTAGTCAGCTTAACGGGAAAAGGTGGGCACTTTTTTCCGTTAAGTTGATAATTCGAAGGTGAATTGTTATTAAACTATGTGATATACCCTATAAGTTGTGTTTTCATTTGTAGTACAAAAACCTACCGAGCAATTTCAAGAAAATACTTCAGTTTATTAAAAACACAATAATAGTAATGACGGCGCCACTGTACATCCGGCGTACGCTCGGCGTCGTAGTCTTAAGCTGCCATTAGCGTGTGAGTGAAGTCTTATATTGGACATAGCGTTGACAAGGTCAACAGCGATAGCCAGCAGCTATTAAGAAGCTGGGATTACTGTATACTGGGTGACTTTTATTCGTTTCTCTACTAACCTAGCACTTATTTAAAAAAATCACGTAAACGAATCAAAATGATGCCAAATACTCGCGCTCGCAAACAATGCAGTTATTATGTTTTTGGTACAAAAAAATAGACATAACAAAGCGTTTTGGGAAGGATAAATCAATCCCGGTTAAAAATAAAAACATAAACCAATGGATAAGTTAACACAATAATTGCCGGCGACGCATTTTACACTGCACAATAATTAATATGTTGTCTATTTAGAGGAAAATCTCGCTAAGTTGTTAGTTATTTACGTGTACTTACTGAGTTTTCTAAATGGACTGTGTGTTTTCTAGTAAACTTATATTGAACTCACAGAGCATACGTTATTGTAAAAACAATGACACTTTCTTATAATCATTTTGTAGGGCACCAGCTAAACCGTCCATTTTATTTATCATCCTAAGAGAAATATAGGGAAACTATTTACCCATGCATACCTTATTATTATGGGCGCTAAAGACCCCGCTACAGTCCGTTAACAGTTCACCTGTAAGTCTGTGAGGGCTCCATTCTGTTAACTGTCCCATATAGAGACAAATTTGTTGATCCATCTTTACAATTGCATTGTACATTATGTACATAAACATATGGATTACGTTATTATTTGTAAGTTGTCACTTCTTATTACTTTACGCATGATTCAACTTAATGGGTGTTTAACGGCTATGCTGAGTATGTAGGGTGACGGAACCAGTAATGGACACTCGATTCTTATTTAACAGGAGATAAGCGTTATTCATTTGTTTTTCAATAATCAAATTAGGACCGTATGAGATTTGAATGAAGACTTAAGTGTCCATTATTGGTGCCTGTCAGCTTATAGTGTTCATCATTGGTGCCGTCACCCTAATTGAAAATATAACCTGCTCTTAAACATTACCACGAAGGAAATTAGTAATTATAAGTTTAAGGAGAGTTTATATGTGTTTATTCTCTAGATCTCTGTGTTATCCGATTATGATGAAACCAAAAAGCTGTGAATCGAAAATAACCTTTTTTTTTTCATGTTAAATGTGCAACTAATGTCTGGAAATGTTACCGTAGTCGGATTATACATTCTTGTTAGTTTTTACTTCTTGAACTTTATTGTATTTTGTTTTAACAAAATTAAAATGGTTTTTATTAGCCCTTTTTAGTTGTTGTCCTAGCATACGGAGCTAACATGAAATTATTTTATGAACGTCGGACCCGACTCCTGACTTAACTACATTTATATGTGCGGGCTACCCAATAGCAATAAAAATTCTGTTACCTACCAATTTATTTTAGTGGTAACAACTGGGATTTTTTATTCCCACTGGTAGCAGATGGAAATAAAAATCCCAGTCGTCACTACCACTTCGTTACCAGTAGTAACAAACTGGTGGAAAGTCGTTTTGTGCTCATTGTTGTATAAAATCCGTAAGGCGTGTTTTCTATCTCCAATATGTTGAATGTATTAAATAATCAGCACTATTTTTGACTTACTTAATTAATATAAAATGTTAAAAACGCCAGCTTTTGTAAATTTATAATGTTTACTATTGATGAATCCGTCGTCAAAAAGTGTAACGTTATTGCCGTATCAGGCAAATACGTAAGAAGGCAGAAAAAGTACAGTAGCCATCAATTATATAAAAGCATACAAGCTGCTCTAAATTATCTGAACACTCACTAACTTAAAGTATCAAAATGAAATCATTTTAAACGGACTGTATGTTAAGACATATTTGCTGGCACCTGTACGACTATCATTTTTAAAATCCTTATGTACTTTTAAGGTTTCGTTGTATTACTTATATTTACTATGTTTAGAAATCATTTAACGTATTACTACTTTTTTTTTCACATTTAGTTAAACACGTGTAAACGTTTGAGATTAAACCTTATGCAATGCAAGGTTGTACACAAAGCAATGTACCTTTCTTTTTTGTACGAGTAGATTTATTTAAAGATAATATAAAGTTAATATATTTATTTTTCGTTTTATTTTTCTATAAATAAAAATAAATATTTAATTCATAAAAACCCCGGTACAGAGGTGACTCCGTCTTTCAGAGCTGATGCCTCATAAAGAGCCCAACCAATCTCATGAATTCTATCTAAAGGTGCGTCTACGCTAGGCGAACCGAGCACGAGCCGAACACAATTCGTCTAATGTGTACCGACTTACAAGCCTCGAACGAGCGCGCTGCGAGCGTTTCGTTCGTGCTCGTTTGCGTTCCGCCGGTTGTCGGTTTTTTGACGAACACAAAGGGATTTGGTTCGCGCTCGCAGTGCGCTCGTGGACGTGTTTAGTTGTACGTCCACACTTGACGCCGCGAACGACGAAACCGAGAACGGCTCCGCTCGTGCTCGGTTCGTCTAGCGTAGACCCACCTTAAGAGTTGGGATACCCAAAAAAAATAACTGCTCGATTTTACATTTTTATTCGAAAGAATAGCCTTTTCTAACAATTTAAATACATACATACATTAAATCAAGCCTGTTTCCCAGAGGGGTAGGCAGAGACCACTTCTTTCCACTTGCTACGATCTTGACAAATTTATTTCGCTTCATCCACATTCATACATCGAGTCATGCACGCACGTCGGTTGCGGGTACTTAAGATTCGGTCCTTTTCTAGTATTTCTCCGATTTGATTCGAAAAAGTACGCCTAGGGCGGCCCTTTTCGACCCTTTACTCACTTTCGATCTATTCTATCTCTTTGGTCAATCTTCTTTCATCCATCCTTTCCAAATGACCGAACCATGTAATTACAATGTAATTTGTAATAATTTTCATTTCATCATTAAAAATATTATTGCTATTTAAAACAATTTATCAAAAAAAAAACCTCGCTTACTGTGCAAAAATGGCGGAGCTATTAAGAAAAATGAGTATACTTCGTGTAAGATTCAGAAAGACTGTTTTTATACTATCCGTAATCTGTTTTTAAAGTGATAATAGACGAACGTCATTCAAACAATGTAAAAAAACAATCGCAATACAATAAATTTATAACTTCAGAGTATTTTAAGCATTCGGTCATTGCTTATTACTTAAACTTTAATGAATTCAGCACTTCCTGCATGACCCTTGTTTCTAGAGTAGATCCACTGAACACAATCATATTAAATTTATTGGTAGGAAATTCCATACTTCCAATCATCATTTTCTACAATAAATGTGGATGCCGTCGTTTGGAATCTCTTTTGAAAAACCTCACCACACGAATTATTAACATTCATCACATCACACATAACTCAAAAGAGAAATGGTCTCACTAATATATTATTTTCGTCATAAGAATTACAGTCAACTAATTATTATTAATATATTTAATGGCGTCTACATAATAACGTAATTTTGCCAATGTCAAGTATATACTTATATTATAAGCAACGTTGTACGGTGAATCCTGTCCTGTGGTCGAAGTCTTAACAATACAAATAATTTATCATGACCACAGCTGTCTTTGAACGTAGGTGTTAGCTAGAGATTTAAATTGTACTTATAAAATAGAATATTGGAGAGGTTTCATATGTTTTATGTAAAACCACAAAGGGGTTGATATAGCGTAATTCGGACCGGCATTATGGGGTCAAATGAAGGTAATTTCTTAATTGAACTATATACAACTATTTTTTTTTTTTTTTTTTTTATATATAATTCATTATAACATATTTTTTTAATCTAATCACAGGGATTGATTTGAGAAGCCTATTCCTCGAAATGGTTTTTAAATTTTCATACATTGTCAAAAATAGGTGTATCCCAATTGAACTAGCTTTTTAGCTGCTTTATCAGCCCTAGGCGGGTTGACCTCGGTTTATGGGACACCCTGTATTTTAAAAACATTAACACATAGAATCCGATTTGAAAATGTTTTTTTTATAATTATATCATCAAAATCAGTTGACCCTTTGAATAGTTACGAGGGAACATAGGAACGAACGAACACACATACTTACATCAAACACATAACCCTCCTTTTGGGCTTCGCCGCAGTCTGGTAAAATTTGTGTTCGTCATACACGGGGCCTAATATGGCTGCGATTATCGCGTGACAAAGTGTGGGTAATGCATCCGTCACCTTCAGACACGTTAATAAGTACGAGAGTGACGGGTGCTTTATCCACATTTAATTGACACGCGATATAGACGCAGTAGTGCCCGCAGGTGTTAACAAGTATACCATCTTAAATCAGATAATAACGTCAAGATTGTTAATCAACCAAATTATTCAGCTTTGTATTTCAGCAATAGGCACAAAATGGCGTACCAATAATATAATCTTTTCACTTATCATGCACTTAAAATGTTACTTTAGTCTCTGGATTATCGCCATTTTCAGTGATTGTGCATAGACAATTTTTAGAGCATGGAAATAACCTCAAAATGTCAAATTTCGTGAAACACGATTAATGATCGTACGAACATGAATCTATTTAATTTACACGCCACTGCTCGATAATGTGGCGAAAGATGGTCTGTTCTTGGTCCCCAAAACAATCAAATGAATGAGCAGGCCTTATATGAATTTCATTGCATTGAGCAAGTCGACCAATCACATCGGTCCGCTGATCACTGGTTCGACCAATCAGAACACGACTAGAGCTGCACATGAAATTAAATTTGCCAATGAGAAGTCGTTATATTTTTAATTATATTCATCCCTTCACGGATAATCAAATGAATCAGATTCCATACAGCCATATATGTCTGTTTTTAATTATCAGAATAGTACATTGTGCATCAAGGGTAGTAAGAAGGGAATTACTAACGAGAGTGTTAGAAGCCCGACGCTGAAGGCGGAGGGCTTTTAATGACTCGAGTTAGTAATCTCTAATTTGTTAACATTTATATGAACGAAATATGTGTGGGCGATTATTTTTACCGACTATAGTGCCCGGCCGTTATGAAGTCAATCCTGACACATTGCACAACTATGAAGTTCCTGATTATTGTCAATGTGAACCTCAGGAGAAAAATGTTAGACTTGCTTGTTGCGTGTGACAGAATAGTGTCGCAACAAATACCACACAATATGTATATCGATTCGCGTTAAAAAGTTCGTATAGCAAAAATATTGTCTATGATATTATGCATTAATAATTTTTTTTTTTTTATAATAACTTTAATTCTAGGTAATATTCTATTTCATTAATAACACCAATATTATAAAGAGGTAGGATTTGAATAAATGCGTACCTATGTTTCTTTATTAGTAACCTCTATGAACATAACTTTTTTCAAGGTTGATGTCTATCTACCTAGAGAATTAAAACTTTTTGTATTTGAATGCAAATTTATTTTTTCGTTTTTCATACTTCCTGTCAATCAATTTATAGAACGTCAAAATAATAAAACGATTTGTATTGCCTTGAGATTGCTTCCAACGGTTGATAATTTTGTGACTGGTTTTGCCTATAGATACTGCTTCACCCCCTGACCCCTTGCTTGTTATCTTGGAATTCGAAAACGCTTACTAAGTATTTGGACTTGCTAAAATGCCGAAACGATCGAAGAAATTCGTTCTTAACAGTCAGTCTCGTGAGATTGTCATACGTGTTCGTAACTATTTTGAACGAGAAGCTCAAAACGGCGGACCGATATTGCCCGTGACATCGGTGTTGGATCGAGTTGCAGATGCTCTCGATATCAGCAAAAAAACTATCATAAAAATCACAAAAGAAAAATTGGGTGAGACTGGCATGGAAGATAACGTTCTACATTCTCCCAAAAAGAAAAAAAGAGCGAAACTTACCGACATAGATAATTTTGACGTTGACGCTATCAGTAGTCATATTTACAAATATTACTCACGTAAAGAGTACCTACCCAACTTTATCGAATTTAGTGCAGACATTAAAAGAAGCTGGCTTATTTTCCGGATCAGAAAAATCGCTGTCAAAGATATTAAAAATTATTGGATTCCGATACAAACAATGCGACAAACGAAAGGTGCTAATGGAAAGATCCGATATTGCCATGAAAAGGGTTGATTTTTTACACGTATTTCCCATCTCGTAGCTAGGTTAGGTAGCCATTTTCCCGTCTCGTAGCCAGATATGAAATGGGAACGTATTTCCCATCTCGCCAGGTTTGGTAGCCAGCTTCAAACTGGGAAATGCATTTTCCCGTCCCGTAGCCAGATATGAAAATACGATATGGGAAAATCATTCCCATTTCATATCTGGCTACGAGACGGGAAAATGGCTACCAAACCTGGCTACGAGATGGGACAAGGATTCCCGTTTCGTAGTCAGCTTCCAAATGTGGCTACGAGATGGGACTAAAGAATTGTCGTTTCGTAGTCAGCTTCCAATTGAGATTATTATTCCCATTTCGAAACTGGCTACCAAACCTGGTTGCGAGATGGGACTGAAAGGCTTAGGTGGCTAACATCTCGTGTCATTCTGGCTTGTTTTAGTCCCTTGTTGAACAATCTACTATAAAAGATTTTTAAATCTTTTTAAATAACACTCTAAAGTTACTTGAAAGGCATATCGCACAAAACGCAAGTGTGGACAGATGGTTTGTGGGTGAATAATAAAACAAGCTTAATAAAATTTGATAAGCATTCTTAACGATATTCTCTAATTGAATTACGAGTTAAATTTGTTAACATTTATATGAACGAAATATGTGTGGGCGATTATTTTTACCGACTATAGTGCCCGGCCGTTATGAAGTCAATCCTGACACATTGCACAACTATGAAGTTCCTGATTATTGTCAATGTGAACCTCAGGAGAAAAATGTTAGACTTGCTTGTTGCGTGTGACAGAATAGTGTCGCAACAATACCACACAATATGTATATCGATTCGCGTTAAAAAGTTCGTATAGCAAAAATATTATCTATGATATTATGCATTAATAATTTTTTTTTTTTTATAATAACATTAATTCTAGGTAATATTCTATTTCATTAATAACACCAATATTATAAAGAGGTAGGATTTGAATAAATGCGTACCTATGTTTCTTTATTAGTAACCTCTATGAACATAACTTTTTTCAAGGTTGATGTCTATCTACCTAGAGAATTAAAACTTTTTGTATTTGAATGCAAATTTATTTTTTCGTTTTTCATACGTCAATCAATTCAATCAATTTATAGAACGTCAAAATAATAAAACGATTTGTATTGCCTTGAGATTGCTTCCAACGGTTGATAATTTTGTGACTGGTTTTGCCTATAGATACTGCTTCACCCCCTGACCCCTTGCTTGTTATCTTGGAATTCGAAAACGCTTACTAAGTATTTGGACTTGCTAAAATGCCGAAACGATCGAAGAAATTCGTTCTTAACAGTCAGTCTCGTGAGATTGTCATACGTGTTCGTAACTATTTTGAACGAGAAGCTCAAAACGGCGGACCGATATTGCCCGTGACATCGGTGTTGGATCGAGTTGCAGATGCTCTCGATATCAGCAAAAAAACTATCATAAAAATCACAAAAGAAAAATTGGGTGAGACTGGCATGGAAGATAACGTTCTACATTCTCCCAAAAAGAAAAAAAGAGCGAAACTTACCGACTTAGATAATTTTGACGTTGACGCTATCAGTAGTCATATTTACAAATATTACTCACGTAAAGAGTACCCAACTTTATCGAATTTAGTGCAGACATTAAAAGAAGCTGGCTTATTTTCCGGATCAGAAAAATCGCTGTCAAAGATATTAAAAATTATTGGATTCCGATACAAACAATGCGACAAACGAAAGGTGCTAATGGAAAGATCCGATATTGCCATGAAAAGGGTTGATTTTTTACGCGAGATAAAAACCATAGAAGATTGGGATAGTGTCGTTTTTTTGGACGAAACGTGGCTAAATGCCAATCACACAGTTAGTCGCTCGTGGACGGACGATACGGCGGCATCGACATCCAAAGTCCCAACCGGAAAAGGAGCCAGGCTAATAATATGTCATGCTGGCAATGCCAGAGGTTTCATCAACAACAGCTTATTGGCCTTTGCGTCTAAAACCACCGGTGACTACCATGAAGACATGGATGGTGAAACATTTACGCAATGGTTCACTAATATGCTGACTAGCATTTCTGAGCCATCAGTTATTGTAATGGATAATGCACCTTACCACTCCATGTCACTTGACAAGCCACCTTCAAATTCAGAAAAATAAGCCAATCTCGTTGCATGGCTTCAAAAAAATGGTGTAGATGCAAGTATGACTATGTTGAAAGGAGATTTAATTAGATTAATGGATATTCACAGACCGAAACAAAAACGATACGTCATTGATGAACTAGCACTGCAACATGGCCACCGAGTCATTCGTATACCGCCTTACCACTGTGAGTATAACGCCATAGAATTGATATGGGCACAAATTAAAGGATATGCGGCAAGTCACAATACTGAACCTTCATTTTCCACAGCGAAAATGATGAAATTATTAGAAGAGGCATGCAATCACGTAACCAAAAATAACTGGGAAATGGTAGTAAATAAGATTAAAGCCAAAATAAGGGACGATTACAACAGAGACATTAAAATTGACAGTACCTATTTTAGATAATGACTTTGAGTTAATAATTAATACAAACGATTCCAGTAGTGATAGTGATGGTGGTTCGGAAAGTGAAGTATCAGTATTATGTACATATTAAAGTAATGACTATAAATATTATCTCTAATGTTTTTTTTTCCTTCATATACATCTGATTAATATTTTTTATTATAGCTGTAGTGAATTGCATTCAACTCGACTCACGCTTGACTCAAATTTTATCGATACAATGATCGAACGTGTAACAGACAACCCTAGAGAATGTGTCAGGATTGACTTCATAGCGGCCGGACACTATAGTGTAATTATTATATTGATTTGTCTATAGAAAGGAGATGAAAATAAACCTCGCTGATTGGGTTAAACTTTATTCAGAACGTTTTACATGTGTTCCTTGGTTAGTTATACATTTATAATTTGACGCCCCAGTAGCTCTCGGCCCGTACAGTCAGCTACAATGACATGTACTATGGGGACTAGACAAACGGACATGCATTAAGACATGGAGAAATACAGACATTCATTATATTTATTAAGAATAAAATCTTCCCCAAAATTCATGGACTGGCTCACACGTAAATATTTGGCCTAATAGGGAATAGAGCCCAGGACAGTTGGCTTCGTGAGCAGAAAAGTTGAGAACTAGACCAAAAGTGTCCATTTAAAAAAAAAACAATTTTTGTGATTCCTATTTCTATCTTACATTTAAACAACCGGTCAAGCTCAAGTTGTACTCAAACACTGAGGGTTATTATGAGTACACCTACATAAAATTTTCCTTTTAAAGAACCGCTCAAGTTGGTTGCATACCTAATAATACAAATAGGGACTGATCTAGAAGACAATGCGAAACGACACAGGCCAAATGCAATGTTATTTAAAAAAAAATCCCTGTAGTAAGTATCCGAGACTGTGTAAAAGTTGGAACTTTTACATATATGCATTTGGTCGTTGTTGAAACTTCCGAAGCTCAAAATTTCTTGGCCCGTTTATTTTCCACGGGTTGTTCCTGTTCACCCGGACACTTGGCCTTTCTGGCTTGCTTCACATTGTCAATCTTGCCGGCCTCCTCCATCTCCTGGTCTTTCTTTTCCTCCATCTCCTGGTCTTTCTTTTCCTCCATCTCCTTGGCCTTGGCTTCCTCCTCTCTCTTTTTCTTTTCAGCTTCCATCTCCTTGGCTTCCTCCTCTCTCTTTTTCTTTTCAGCTTCCATCTCCTTGGCTTCCTCCTCTCTCTTTTTCTTTTCAGCTTCCATCTCCTTGGCTTCCTCCTCTCTCTTTTTCTTTTCAGCTTCCATCTCCTTGGCTTCCTCCTCTCTCTTTTTCTTTTCAGCTTCCATCTCCTTGGCCTTGGCCTCCCTTTCTCTTTTATACTTGTCAGTTTCTTCCATCTCCTCGGCTATCTCCTCGATCTTCATCCTCACCGAGTTTTCTTCTAATTGTTTCGCAACTGCTTTTTGCAGCTTACTTAGTTCCATCTCTAGTATCTAAAAACAGAAATGGTAATGATTATTCCATGGTACTCAACATGTAAAAAGCTATTCCAATAATGTTGGCATTAGGTAGGTTTGGATATAATGGTCATTGCTTTTCGTTTTCGTTTTGCATGATTTTCTTATAATATATGTAAATACATTTAAATATACTATATAATGAGTTAAAAATATAAATATACTATTATAAATATACTATTTTAACGTCGGAACCGAGATATTGAAGATTAAAGTTTTAAATGTTTGGTAGGTACGTACTTAAAGTACACTCATTAATTATACCGACACTAGCGACCCGCCCTCGCTTCGCTTCAGTTTATGTGTGTTTTCCGTAACACCCGTACATAAAACAGAATTTATTACACATAAAAACCTTCCTCTTGAATCACTCTATCTATTAAAAAAACAGCATCAAAATCCGTTGCGTAGTTTTAAAGATCTAACCATACATAGGGACAGACAGACAGCGGGAAGCGACTTTGTTTTATACTATGTAGCGATATATAAATATCTCGGCTCCAATGCGCAAGAGTATTCCTTTTTTTTGTTGACATCCTCAATACCGTTTCATCCGAACCGGTGATGGCTTTGCTGGCGCCCATTTTCCATTTATCGCCGCAAGGACAGGTCCTGGGCCCACGGTAGCCAAAGGTCTCCCTCTTACTTAGCCACTTCAGGAGGCCGCCTTGTTGTTTCTTCCACGGTGGTCCGCCGGTGACGAAGTTCACCATAGGCATACAAAATTTAAACTAATTTTAAACTAGATATTGTAACTGATTACAGATTTTGTAATGAACAAATTAATACAAGTACAAATGTTTACCTCCGTCACGACGTCCATATTCTTGCGCAACGCAGATACTTCGAAGGTGTTAGTCCTTTGCCTAGCCTGGATCCGCAGTATTAAAAAGTTGTTTGGGTTTCCGTTCTCTCGCCATCTGCTCCTTACAGCCTGTAAAAAAGGATTCAAAAAAAAATTTCTTAAATCCTTCATATCCGTCATCATCATCAACATCAGCCTGTAACAGTCCACTGCTGGACATAGTCCTCTCCCAAGGAACGCCACTGAGCCCGGCCTAATGCTTTATGCATCCAGTAGCTCGGCCCATCTGGCCAGAGGGCGTCCCACGCTACGTTTGCCAAGACGCGGTCTCCACTCCAGAACACGCTTACTCCAGCGGTTATCCGTTCTCCGACATACGTGACCAGCCCATTTCCACTTCAACCCACTAACTTTCAGAGCTACGTCGGTGACCTTGGTTCTCTGACGGATCACTTCATTCCGAATTTTGTCCTTCAGAGAGACTCCGAGCATAACTCTTTCCATAGCACGTTGAACTCCGAAGATCCCGCCGTACCACTTTTCGAATATGCCTCGTGACTGCTCGCTGATCTGCCGCCGTAGCCTGTGTATTTTCGCGTCTCTCCCTCATGACTTCCAGAGTCTCGCCTGAAAGTTTGGACTTCCTGCTCGCATGCCTATTCCGACAGAACCTGTTACCCACATCCCTCACGACTTCCATTACTCTGCTTAAATTCTCGTCAATATCGCATTTGGTTTTATCCAGCACATCGAATCTTTCGGAGCCAACAATGGCTTGAAACAGGGTAGGCAAGAGCGTAGAATTTATCAGACGGGTGCGTCGTAGCTTGAAGTTTATATTCAGAGTACCTCGTAGAATTCGGTGATGACTTCCGGTGTTGAACCTATTGATCACAGAGACGTCTCTGAATATACGCCTCTTATCCGTCATGATAAAGCCAATCTCATTTTTGGTCACGTTATCGGGGCTCCGCCAAGTCCACTTCCTCTTCTTGAAGAACGAATTCATCAAGAATAGCCCCTGTCGGTCCAGGAAGTTGACCAGCATCTGCCCTGGTGGTTTCTGTTGCCAACGCCGTGTCGCCCCATAACCGACTCGGTCGATCGAATCAGAAAGAACGGAGTGAATGGATTCTATGCTTTGCATTGATTAAACGGATTTATGCTGTTCTACTCGTAGAGAGGTTGCTTAAATAAAGGTAGGCTTACGATTTAGGTGTTTTAGCCAGAAAAGCCTCTAAAAAATGTAAAGTCGCCACTCTACCTCCGAATTCGTAAGACGAACGGTTCGAACAGTGCCTCGTGCGTCCGCCCGAGGCCGCTGCTGTATCTCTACGGCCAGAGCCGAGATCTGAGCCCTTATGGAGCCCTCCACATCTTCGCCCCCGCCATTCTCCTCTTCATCTCCACTTAAATCCTAAAATAGGAGATTTGGAGATATAGGTAAACGTTTGTCCCCGGCGGTCAGCGATAAAATAAATGTTCTTACTTTTTTTTCTTTGTTAAATAGCTTTCACCACTTGTGTACGAACGTTACAAGCCGACACACGGACTACGGACCAAATTGGTGGGGGCGACGGATGGAGTGTAAACCGCTCCAATGTGCTGCCACGCTATTGGTTTGTCAAGAGACAATAATTGACAATATACACAAACATATCCCCTCCACTAGCCGCCCGGAGCCCTTTTTACGTATGTCGACCTGTAATTTGGGACCCATTTCAAAAAAATTGCCTTCAAGTCGACAATGTCGTTAAAGATGCCAAATCATTTGTAATTTATACGAAACTCAACCATGTTGTAGAATGGCACATTGACTTAGTACCCAGTGGGCTCCAAAAGGAGAATGGGCAAATTTGTATGGAACGTGGCCTATGAGCGGCCAGCGGTAATTTCAATGTCAAATGTTGTGGTACAGTCCTAAAATTACTTCGTAAAAGTTTAATTACCGTGACTTAATTGTAACGTGGCATAATAGTAAAAAAAAGGTATCTAAGTCACCTACGTTTCGCTGACGATCTGGTGCTAATGTCTGAGAAAGGAACCGAATTACAGTACATGGTAGAGTCATTCAATATCGCAAGCAAGATTGCTGGCCTAGAAATGAACCTCTTCAAAACTATGATAATGACCAACAGCACCAAGATACAAATATATGTCGACGACGAACCTCTTCATTATATTGAGCAATACATCTACCTCGGCAAACAAATTAGCTTCGACAAATCAAGCAACTACCAGGAGATAGAACGCAGGGTACAGTTAACATGGAATAAATACTGGAGCTTAAAGGAAATATTCAAGAGTAACATGCCGATCAACCTGAAGACCAAGGTTATGAACTCCTGCCTTATACCATGCTTGACCTACGGCTGCCAGACCTGGAAGTTCAATAAAATTATAAAAAATAAAATTACGACATGCCAATGCGGAATAGAGCGCAGTGTGCTTATTAAAAAAATACAAAAAATGCGACATACAAAAATACGAAATATCACAAAAGCAACTGACGGTCTGACACAAGCTCTTGCACTAAAATGGAAGTGGGCTGGACATGTAGCTCGCCTCCAAGACCAGCGATGGACAAAACGTGAGACAGCGTGGAAAGGACCAATAGGCAAAAGAAGGAAAGGAAGACCCCTAAATAGATGGGAGGACGAAACAAAACACACGGCTGGTCCAAATTGGATGTTTTCAGCAAAATCCAGAGAAGACTGGTTAACTTTGGAGGAGGCCTTTACCCGCAGAGGGGTTCTTGCAGAATAAATAATAAAATGATTAAATAGGTACTAACACTAAATTAATAAATAATAATTACTTCACTTTTACTGTTACTAAAAACACTACTTTGTAATCGTTGATTCTGTAAGAAATATAGGTTTTTTTTATTTTTTTTTATTTATTTAATTGTAACCTGAATAAAAGACGATTTTATTTTAGAGTAGGTACTTTGTATAGTTTTCCCAATTCCTGACGTGGGAATGTTTAGTAATTAGGAAAGGAATAAGGTAGCATCATGTAATATAATGCTCATATAAAGGGCTGTAAAGCGAAGTACTTAACAAATATCAAATAATTATTTATTAACAATTAAAAAATATAAGTATAACTTACGAACAAAAATATATTCATCATACGATTCAAAACTCACGGTGTATGACTAAACTTAAAACTGATGCTGGTAACAAAATATCTTCTGGTTGGTTTCTTGCCCAGCCTAGGTACCATACCACGCACATAATATGTGCACAGCTTGCAGCAGCCGACGGTAGGTACGTCTTCCACTCAGACACGTGCAGTAATAAAGAGCGAGAGCCTCTCGGCCGTTTCTTTGGTGGTAAATCACAAGGTATGAATAATAAGTTCTGGATCTGACATGTCTTGATCGGATTCGGACACGTAATAACCAAAGTCTTCCTCTGGAATCTATTCGAATAAACCTCTTACTTGCTGTTCTCGACATACTTCAATATTATACAAACCCCGTACTAGATGCTCAGCGTAATAACTACGAGCCAGCTTCATTTGATAAGTACCCAGAGCAAACAGGATAAACTCCTCTTCCGAAATATTTTGAAAGTCGTCAACATATATATTTCCGCCATAATCGTTCATTACTCTAGATAGCCCGAGCAGATATATCATTTATTAGAGCAAGGAGTGATAGGTTAGGTATCTACTTATCGCTTTACTGCAATTATTGTGCAAAATACGCACTGTGTCATTAGGTAACTAGTCATAGTTATTAATTTATTGCATTCTGACTTAAGTTTAAATATTTCCATTTCTACAAGAGATACAGAAAAAAGGTCGTAACAAAAAGTATTCCTTAATAGCAGGGCTTTCATATGACACTAATTTCATTAGTGGCTGCCGATAGGCCAATTTGCCCATTCTCCTTTAAGTTCTTGACTGTACTCGGTATTTTTCGCTAATGTCGAGTTTTAGACAATAACCATGGTCTAATTAGAGAAACGGTGGACTAAACAGAAGCACATGGGGTTAGCTCCACGCGCTCCTATCAAGGCAAAATTCTTAGTACTATAAAACGGGGTGAGTAGAGATACAACCTAAAATAATTCATAACTTGTAACAAATAAGAAGAAGTATTAAATAGACAATAACGTTACGTGTATTGGAAATAATTTCAGTCTTATAATTAGTAGCATATGCTTCATTTTGGGTTGTGTCCCTAGTCACCCCTTAATCTTTACTTTTTACGGTACGCTTCTTCCGGTTGTATGATTCTGCTTAGATAGCCGTAATTAAATTACCAGGACATTGAAAGTGTAACGTATATACAGGGCAACCATTTTTAGGGTTCGGCAGTCAAACTAGGAACCCTTATAGTTTCGCCATGTCCGTCCGTCCGTCCGTCCGTCCGCAGCCTAGCTCAGCTCAAGGGTTAATTTCTTATATTAACCGAAGCGAATCGAGGGCGGGTCGCAGGTATATAATAAAAATATAAGTGAAACAAATCTTCGCTTTCTCTTCGGTTTATGTGAGTTTTCTGTGACAGAGTTGTACATAAAAACCTTCCTCTTGAATCAGTCTATATATTATAAAAATCCGTTTACTGGTTTTAAAGATAGGGACAGACAGCGAGAAGTGACTTTGTTTTATACTATGTAGTGAAATGACGTAATTGAAAGGTTTAGGTAAGGTCTGGTAGATTTTTGAGGTGTAAACGTGCCCGTGCGGTTTACTTACTGAATAAACATCTTTTATCTTTTTTATCTTTATTAGTGGGGAACCTAGGCTGTACGTCACTCACGAATTTAATTACCTGGTGGAGTCTGTCGCCGCCATCAATCCTGTCCGCTTGGTTCAATATCCGCAATTGGTTGGTCCAACGCGACCCAGCAGACTGCCGCGAACGCACCTGAGTGATCCGTAGTATATCGTCCTAAATATAAAACAGATTAACAATATAATTCCTAAATCAAAGTTAGTAAAACTGTACAAATACTAGAGTGTGCAGTTACTCTCGGAGGAGAAAATTAAGATTTATCGACATACAAATTATTCTAAAATTACGAAAGTAATGTCATCTATCATTGTGTGAGTGCCGTCCTTTGAACCGATGTTCGAATTTCAAACGGAAAACCTGTTACTATTTTACACACTAGTATACTTTCATTCACTCATTCAATCCATTCGTGCCAACTCTTGTGAATCGACCTGTACTTATTTCACACTAACAGATAAAATGACAAGTGAATGTAAAGTGCATTGGGTAAGTTTGTAATGAAGAAAATAGTCGTTTTTTTTTAGAGGACCTCCAATTACCTATAAATTATGTAACAAAATATGTTTATCATGAATAATTCAATCATAATTTAAAACTTGCTCGCTTCGCTTCGGTTTATGTGAGTTTTCTGTAATACCCGTACATAAAACAGACCATAACCTTCTTCTTGAATCAGTCTATCTATTAAATAAAAGCATCAAAATCCGTTACGTAGTTTTAAAGATACACACAGCATACATAGGGACTGATATAAAGACAGCGAGAAGCGACTTTGTTTTATACTATGTAGTGACTAAGGTTATTGACGTAGTCCATCGAATTAGAAGCTTGAAGTGGCAGTGGTCCGGCCATTTGTGCCGCAGAACCGATAATCGCTGGAGTTATCGTATTCTTGAGTGGAGACCGCGAATCGGCAAACGTAGTGTAGGACGCCCTCAGACTAGGTGGAGTGACGATCTTCGCAAGGTGGCTGGCAAGAGCTGGATGAGAGTGGCCACGAATCGTGCTCATTGGCGTGCAATGGGAGAGGCCTATGTCCAGCAGTGGACTAATATAGGCTGATGATGATGTAGTGATATGATATAAGTGAAAGTTTTATTTAATTGATTGTGAAACTTCGTCTGTACCTCACTCATTGAATTACCTCGAGGCTGCGCAGGACGGTATCATTCCTGCGCGGAATGACCACTGGTATCATTTGGGCGGTGGTCCGCGATCCAGCAGGCTGCCGCGAACTCACCTGAGTGATTTGCACTATATCGTCCTATAAAACGAATTAAGAGTAGGTACCTATAATTCTTAACACAAAATTAGTAACTCAATAAAAATTGTATATTAATATATAAATTGTAAGTGAGAGGTTCAGGTAATTTATTGTGAATCTCTTCTGTACCTCGAAGATACTCACGCTGCCTTCATTCCTCTCCGGTTGAACCAGTAGTGTCCTCATTTGGCTGGTCCATCGCCGTCCAACAGACTGCCGCGAACTCACCTGAGTGAACCGCACTACTTCGTTCTATAAAACGAATGAACAATATAATTATGAAAGCAAATTTAGTAACTTACTAAAAATCCTATATAGGGTGTCCCACGGCTATGCAACATGCAGGGGAAGTACCTTAAATATTGTAGTTAGAGGATTTTGCTTTATAAAGACATTATTTTATTTTAAAAAGTAAGTAAGACTGCATTCAAAGATTTTTGAAAAACTGCTTTTTCACCTGGGAATCGAACAGATGAAATATGAAAAAAATACTTTCTGTATTTTTATGATTCCAGTCAAAAGGGTAACTGATAAGAAATAATTCCCTCCAAGTAACATTGTATCTAAAAATAAAGGAACAATGTGAAATTTTACATTCAAGTTTCTAGAAAATTTATTAGTAGGTAAGTGAAATACATGCAAAAAGTAACGATTTTTTTTTTAATCTTTGAATGCCATATTATTCACGATTAAAAATAAAATAAAGTTTCTAGATAGCATAGTCTCCTATACGGACCATATTTCAAGTACTTTCCCTTCATGTGGCGCAGCCGCGGGACACCCGGTATAAATGAGATAAGTGAAAGGTTCAGGTAATTAATTGTGGTGAAAGTTCATCCGTACCTCGAGGGTAGTCACGCGTACTTCACTCCCCTCCTGCTGGACCCCCGCCCTCATTTGGCGGTTCACTCGCGATGTAATAGACAGCCTCGAATTCACCTGAGTGATCTGCACTTCATCGTCCTATAAAATGAATGAACAATATATAATTCTTAAATCAAAGTTAGTAACTCAGCAAAAATCCTATAGTGCGCATATAAAGACTTGTTGTTGCCCGTACTGTCCGCGTAGTCGTTTGTTTTTCTTCTCCCGGCATTTTCCGAGATAAATCTCTCTTAATTTTAATGGTAATTAAAATCGGTTCACCTAACAAAATAAATAAACACAGTTACTTTCGCAGCTGTAGGTAATTTAATATTATGATTTATCGACATAAAATTATTCTTAAATTACTAATTGCACACGAACAGATTAAATGACATTTGAATGTTAAATCTAAAAATAAAAACAAAACTATGTTTTTTTTAATACTAACTAATAAAATAAAACTTAAATTAAAAAAAAGGCCTTGCGGTATTATCGTAATGATGCTGGCAGCATGTCCTCGCTGAATTTCTAAAGTAATAATAATGTATTGTAATTTAAAAAAAGCTCCAGGAGGTTGTTAAAGCAAAAGGCGAGAACATTTATTTCGAACAATTGCATTGCGGCATTAGGTAACTAAAAATCTATAAATTCGATGTAGCCCCAATGTCATCACATCCCAATTTAAAAGAAAATAAAATATTTTGCAACTATGGTTCGTCACTTTTCGACTATTTCAACGCCGTTAAGGTCCAAAAGTGACAAACCTTTATTCACCGTGACTATACTTGAACCGATCGCACTTGTTTTTACCATAGGTACATTTATTTAAAACTTTAATTAATGAAAAACAACATAAAATAATACAACCACCATAACACAATAACTGAAAAGTTCAAAATGGCCGCCACCAACGTTCGAAGGAAAACCCAGATAAAATAGCAGCTCGCCTTGTGACGTAATACCTAGGAAGCAGGGATTGAAAACCGGTTTATTTTCCGTAGCGGTTAAAGCCACACTATTAGAGCCTAACCCATAATAAAGGTTACGCTCACAGGGAGCGAAATGCATTTACCGGTTAGAGAGCGCTCCTTCCGTGTGAGCCGAGACAAGGGTGAATGACGGAAGCGCTCTCTAACCGGTTATAACCGGTAAATGCATTTCGCTCCCTGTGAGCGTAACCGTAACCGTAATCCGTTGGAACGTAACCCAAATAATTAACCGGTTTAACCTAAATAAATACCGGTTTATTTGTAACCGGTTACAATCCCTGCTAGGAAGCAGCCAGCCCCGGGCCCCGGGCGCCCCGGCGCGCATGCGTAGAGCGACCGCCACAGGAGCCAACAAAGGACATGTATGCTTTCTCGAAGTGCGTCATAGCAACTGTATGCAATTTTGGTCTCAGTTAAGAGCACAAAGACCAACCGGCTGTTTAAAAAAAATGGTTATCTTTTAAATTTCCTAATTTTAAATTTCTAATTATGAACCAGCTGAAGTTCTACTCTCTCGCAGGTTACAGCTAGCATTACTATATTCTAACATCCTTTTATAATTATCATGTAAACATCTAACTGCCGCACTCAGCAGCAACTTTAATCAAGCATTAAATTTAATTGACGTCTATGAGTGCGGCAGTAAGTATTGAGTAAGGCTAACGAGTCTTCTGTCATTTCCTACAGTCTCGGTCAAGGTCATTGTTGTCATCGCGAGTAAATTGCAAGTGGTTAATGTCTGTTAACATCACTAAATTTTGTCCTAAAAAATAAACAGTAAATTATCTCTAGAATGTCTGAGTAAGGCGGTTTACTATAATGTAAAAGCAATTCTGTTTATTTGTTTGTGAATAAAAAAAGGTAAATAGTAGAACCGATTAAAAAAAATACATTTAGAGATACCCGGAACGACTAGACGAACTCTCGGGCAACAGATACCTACTCCTAACAACAGTCTAACTGTACCTATTAGATAATATCAATGTCTTACCTCAGAGTCATCTTCGGTAAGGTCAATTACGACCCTTGCGGACCCCACCGGGGTTAAGGTCGAGGTCCCAGGTGCTGATCTATACATTCGACCTTGCATCGAACGCATCTTGAAGGTCGGCACCCTCGGAGGTTGGCCCGTAGGGTTCCTGCAGATAACACAGCACTTGATTATTGATTGGTCCTCCCTCACTAGAACGTTCCCTGTTAGGCTTTGTAAAGGGAGTCGGCCGCGCATGCGCTTTGCCGACATCGGTGAAAAAAGTACTAGGAGATCAATAGCGTCGTGGAACCTATTAAAATGAAATGCATTTTAAACTGGCAAATACGAGTACAGCACATTAAGCACATTGAAGTTTTAATTATAAAATATATACCCCGTTAAAATGGCGGCACTTCTGAGTTGATATCTCTAAAACAAACTGATTATTATTACAAATCTAGCTAAGGATCATCCGGATTACCTTAAAAAGAACACTGCTGCCAAATCAGTTCATCCGTTCGGCAGTTACGATGTAACAAACAGACTTAGATAACACTGATACACAGACACAATACACTGACACACACATATGGTACAATATTAAATTATCACAGCTAAACGAACTTTATCACAAAACTAACCGTAGATTAATAATCGATCAAGCCTAAACGCAAACAGTACTTACATTACTTTCCTTCTTTTATATTATCTGAATGCTATTAACTTGGTCTCGTCCCGGCGAAATCGGAATTGCGAATATGTCTGAGGTCGATCCCAAAGGATTCACGCATGCGCTGTACGGCCGCGCATTGCGCACTCCGGCGCTCGGGCTCAGTAAATAGGGATGTAGCATGTACGATGTAAATAATAATATCATAATATTTTTATTATTGAATTCTGCCTTTACGAAACACCGCTAGCACTTGTGCCCGCCTCCGAAGATGAACGGGAAGTGAATAGAGGCAACGATCAAGTAGTAACCTCCGGAATGCCCTAGTTAGTGACTGAGTGGGTCTCACTTCGCCGGGTCCCGGCAAAATATCGGCGTTGCACGCTGCCGCCGTGCACACGCTGTCGGCGAGTCGGCGTCCTTTGATAACAATGCCGTGACTTTGGAATCACGCATCTTAATTCTAGTTGCAATTAGTTATAATCAGAGATCGGAATAGGTAGAGCTAATTTGCCTAAACTTGACGCATATTCATTCATGCGTGAGCGAAATGGGAATGCATTATTGAATGAAGGTGCATCAAGTTTAGGCAAATTAGCTCTACCTATTCCGATCTTTGGTTATAATTGTAACTAGCTGTTCCCGTGTCCACTTCGTTGGCCAAAACATTTATTTTGAGTTAATAATTTTCCCGCTAATTCCCGCTCCCATGGGAATTTCAGGAATTCCTTTCTTAGTGCACCTCTACGGTACCTAAGCTACGTCCCTTCCAAATTTCAAGTGCCTACGTTTAGCCGTTTAGGCTGTGCGTTGATATGTCAGTCAGTCAGTCAGTCAGTTTCTCCTTTTATATATTTAGACTAGGGACCCGCCCTCGCTTCGCTTCGGTTTATATGAGTTTCCTGTAACACCTGTGCATAAAATAAAAAAAATATTATACATATAAACCTTCCTCTTGAATCACTCTATCTATTAAAAAAAACCGCATCAAAATCCGTTGCGTAGTTTTAAAGATCTAAGCATACATAGGGACAGACAGCGGGAAGCGACTTTGTTTTATACTATGTAGTGATTTTAAATTTCGGCTGGCCACATGCAGTTTGCGAAACATTATTACTTATTTGCACGGAAAGGTTAACCCGGTTTTTGAGTAACTTTGGTGTTAGCTGACCCACGGTGTTAAGGTTAGGGTTTCGTACACTAAGACAGCTCAAGACCCTATTAACATTTATGCCTACGCCGTCCGTCCGTCCGTCCGTCCTACTTTTAAACTGTAATAGATAGCAATTGTTTTTTTTTTTTCAAAATATGTGTTTTTACGCAGAATTAGTAACAAACAAAGTGAAATTATAAAGGGGGTATGCAAGAAACGTATTTCTTTCACGTATTTTTGTTGTGTCGCAAAAACGGTGAAATATGTAAATTTCATTTTTTTTTTATCTACAACGGTACAACGGACATTAAAATATTGAACATCATTTTTGAAAAAGTTATCGAATGAAATCTTAGAATGAAATAGACGAGTGAAAAACTTCCCCGTTTTTATGTCCCGATATACCTTTATTTCTTACTCAAGATTCTTAATATACAACATCGTTGGCGTAATTAATATGTAAAGCCATGTCAAATTACAGTGCTGTTGAACCAACAGTCTCTTGTCCCACCGCAGACGGACAGACCGGTGGCCAAACAAAAAGGGATCCTTGTTGACTAACGGAACTCTAAAGAGGGATCCCCTAACAAGAGTCGTCTTTGTCAAGGTTTTCTTTTGTTAAACAATTTATGTGTGCTTAAAACACGTCACCGTAGCGTAGTCGATATTATTAAACCGCGATCAGTGCCGTTAGCATAACAGTACTTATAATTAATACATGTATACTAATAATTCAATCTATGATATCTCCATATTTAAAATGCAGATAATTATTGATAATAATTTACAAAGTTACCTTTATATTAAACAGTCACTTTATAATTATTTCAAATCTATTCTTGGTAAATTTTGTGTCATTTGTTTTATACAAAATTATAGGTACCTAATGGGCGTTTTAAAAAGTGTACCCAAGGAACTTTAACTTTGTCAGTTTTGTGACGAAAATTAGCTATATATTGACGGCCGCATTGTATGGCTAATTTTCGTCACAAAACTGACAAAGTTAAAGTTCCTTAATTTCAGTCCTTAAAAGGGTACACTTTTTAGTGAAAACGCCCTAATATAAAATAGGTAGTGGTAAAGTTTAGAGACATCTGTAATGCTTACAATAAAGAATAACTGATGATTTCTCATAATTCTAAAATAAACTATAGCTATTGTTTAAAAAAAAGTTGAAGATTTTTCCAAGCTTTGGAACTTCGTCGTACTGAAATAAGTATTTTCATTTATTTCATTTACCATTGACAATGTCATTTCATGTATTAATTAAAAAATGAGTTACGTCGCGGTTAATGTCTGCTGCGTGACCATCTGTTATTTTGTGTCACTTTTCTAAAGGGTGGTGCATCCTTAAGGATTTTATTGATTTGGAGAACAGTGCAAACGTGTTCTCTTTTCGACGCCCTTGTATTGCACCACCTGGCAACGGCTGTAGCAACGTCTGCCGCATCTGTTGCGAGTGCATCGATTTGGGGGAGCAGTGCCACCGTGTTTCTCTTTTCAACTCGCTATAGCTACGTCTCGCCTGGCAACAACCGCTGGATTAATTTCGCATGCAGTGTTTCTCTTTTTTACCTCCACCCCTAGCTATACGCACCCTAATTTTATTATGCTTTGCGTAGTACACGAATAAAACGTGAACAAAATGTAATTAGTTTTAAAAAATATTATAGACGGCATCTATCAAACTGGAGTAAGGATGTGAAATAATTCATACAGTAGGGAATATTCATGACTTTGCCACAGCTTTTTCTGATTCATGTAACAGTTGAGAAAAATCATTTTTAAAATAGCTATAAAAATAACCAAGATATAAGCCAACAAAGATATGTTCCTATCTCTTACTAGCGAAACAGAATTTAACATGGATTTTATATGACCGACCTGTTACATGACGTCACAGTGCATATCGGATCTCTCTGTCTAATCGCTGTCTAATTCGCAGTTTAAAATGCTTGTATCATCCGTATTTCTTGGCCGATTTCAATTTTAATTTCACTTTTGGTGATCACTTTGGTGTGGGTTTAAATCTACATTTTAAAATTGGTGACCAATGAGAACATAATATAAAAATAAAAATGTTTTGTGCCTTCTCAATACTGTTCGGAAATATCAACATTTTTGATCAGGTTTGGGGTCAGAAAACATCACTTTTATGACAGGCCGTTTTCATACAAAATTATATTAGCCTATTTGAAATAGGGAATTATAAATTATGAAATAGGCTATTTCATAATTTATAATTCTAGCACACAGAAACATTGATTGATTACTTTAGTGATAATGATAACTAGTACAAGGAAATTGAAATTTCATCCGAGACTCCCGAGCCTTCATTAATTTTTATGTAAATAACTTCTTCACAGATTATAATTATCTCTTAAAAACCCAGTCGATTTTTATGAAACCTTAGTGAAGAAACAACCCGGTCAGACCAGCAGCGGCCTAGTATCGCGTGTCCAATGTGGATAAAACCTCCGTCACTCTCGTACTTATTTACGTGACAGAAGGTGACGGATGCTATATATTCAAACTTTGTCACGCGATAAACGCAGCCATATTACGGCCTCTATTTTACGACGGCAAACGATATTGCTTTTGAAATGTTATCTTATTGTCAACGTTTTATAGCTCTTATTTGACAGTAATGGCGACCGAGGTAAAACAAAACCATAACAAGTCAAAAACAACATTTTTTAACGTCAAAGAAAAGAGGCACAGCTTTCCTTAAAAAACGCGTCTATTTTGGTCCATTGTATGTATCTAATGTAATTTATTAACGCCTCCCGATTTATTGCGTGAATCATAGAAGCAATGCTTGGCATTTTTGAATGCAGGTAAAGACGTAGGTAATAAGGTCGTAACCTTTCTGTTGCCACAGTACCTATCTACCTAGTCGGTCCTTAAGTTCTGTCACAAAGGTTTATTATAATTTTAAAAATAAATTCTTAACCCCTCGTATGCGGGAGGTCAAAAAAGTACCAAGTTCTAGTCTCTTCTGATTACGATACAGTCCATAAAATTAAGCTTAAAAAAAATACAAAAAGATATCCAAATATTGAGCACGGATCCGTGCCTAAGCATACGAAGGGTTAATAGAGTTTCATAAACTTGTAGTACATCAATCAAAACCTTATTTTATATAGAATAAAAAAAGCAACATTTGTGTTCTTTACTATTGCAATAATTTGGTCTACGAGTTTTAAGCATTCCCATTCGGGGCAGGAAAGCATGGGACAAAACACGCACGACCACGATACTGATAACGGCTACAACTTTTGTAAGAGTTCTCGTATTAAGTCGAAATTTGCGTGACATATTGACCAGACTTTTATCTTTAAATACTGATACAAAATGTATTCCAAGCAACTAAAGATCCGCTTATACTCCGGTCAATCTTCATGTCTCATTAAATAAACCTCACGATTTCATATCAATTTGCAGAAATACGAAAACAGACCAACTTTCGTGCTTTATAAGCTGGTTTTTAAATGTCGTTAAGGAAATAATGCTGTTCTCTGAACATACCCAGAGATGAGAGGCTTCACAATATTAAATAAAAAAGTTTACTGGTTAACAAAGACTAAAGCGTTTTCAAAAACTGCAATTTTCAGAAAACTCGTGCGTATTTTATTTCCGTGCCGGCCGTGAATGTTAAAAGATCGTATCGGAAGTTGCGGCGACTATGTGGAATGATGATTAGTCCCAAAAAAAACTACTTTAATTAAGCTTTTAAATTTTATTTATTTTAAAATTAAAAAATAAACAGAAGTTAGTTTTATTTGACTAAACCTTTGTGACCGAACTTAAGGACCGACTATGTAAGGCCTCATCAATCATATTATAACTCGGGTATAGGTATATCTGTTTTTTGTGCAGCTTCCTTTATGTCATTCATTGCAATAGCCTTTTCATTTTACAGCAAAGTCTGAACGCATGAGTGTTCATGTTGTCTGATGAGTGATGACATCCAATTTCTGTAACATTCATTGTAAATACGTAGTAATAGATCTAGCTACTCAAATGACTACCACCATATACCGCTGTTTCATTATACTTAGTAGTACCCATACTAGTGACCCGTCTGGCTTCGCACGGTAATATAAATAGTCATATTTTAATTACATTAAACAAAACCTTGACAAATTAAACACACAAACCTTCCTCAAGAATCTATCGATAGGAGAAAAGCGCATGAAAATCCGTTCATTAGTGTCAGAGTTTATCGCGATCAAACAGGCAGACGTTATAGGGGACTTTATTTTATAAAAAGCGTGGCAGGAAATTTGAATTAGAACCTAGCAATCAAGTGAATCAAGAACACCAAACTCTCATCTGCTTAGTGTACGTACGCCGCATGTTTTCTATGTAAATACATGGGTATCAAAAATAATAACTACCAATCGGCAGAAGTGTTACAGCTTATTAAAAAAAATGCCTAGATTATTAACTTACATCATTATTTACAGTAACAGAACCACTGCATTTCTCCTTTAGTTTTTTACTGCAAATCCATAAAGATGATGGAGTATTTTTGTGATCTTTATGTTAATAAGATTGGTATCCGTTGTATAACAAGATATTTCCTCCTTTTCGTCGTAGTTTTAACGCGTTCCTTAATCATTTTGTAATATTTATGTATTAACTTATTACATGAATCTTTACGAACACACAATAATCAGAAAATCTACACTAATGACTTTGACATGACATAGGTAGTGACCCATAATATCGCTGCTTAAGTGCAAAAGCGCCACAAAACAAAAACAGATATAGTTTGATTTAATATTTAAAGTATATAGCATTCCGAATTTAAATGCAACACAGACACATTTTGATTTGTGGCCCTTTTGCATTTAACCCTTTAACGCCTACTGTACTCGCACAGCTAATAAAACTGAGATTTCAGTGGTTTTTCTGAAGTCTCAATTGATATCATTGCTCAATATGGTCATACAATATGTCTCTTAATTTATGACAAATTGATTATGCATTAAGAAAATCGAATTAGATGTTAATAAAGCTAGTTATAGCAAAAAAAAAGGAATTATTTAATTTTGAATTTTCTTAATAAATATTATTAGTTCGTAGGTTACTGGTTACTATTGTTGCAATAAAAACAAAAAAAAATAGACAGTTTACTTTTGGGCGATAATGGGTTAAGCAACGATATAATCTTCTAATCTGCAAAATATGACAGCGGTGGTCAACGGGTAACACACAGTTCTTTTCAATTACCCGTAGTCCCATTTTGGTGCAGTGGGTCTACGGGGAAAAAAAAATACCCGTGGTCCCCCGTGGTACTAAAGCCGTGGTACCACGGTTAAAACCTGGGTTCAGTCCCACCCTACCCCCAGGGTTATGCCTAGGGGTATGGTGGGTCTGCACCCTTATCCTTTAACCTATCGCCAAACAGCAGTATTCGCATTGGTGTGTTCCGGGGTGCGGATAAGACAACCGGTGAAACATCTAGCATAGACGCGTTCCGTCTTCTTAGTCCTGAGAGTTGGCAACGCATTTGCGGTCTTAGGATTGTATTCTTCAGATTGTAGTCAAGAATGCCAATGTCTGTCTATGGGTCACAGATCCCATATACCATCCGGTGGCCTGTGTGTTCGTTTGTCATCATGCCAAAAAGCATGAACAGATGACTATCTTTACTCAGTCAGAGTAAAATCATAGTCCAGTCAGTAGGTATTTATGCTCTACAAAAGGTGGCGTAGAAAATGTTTTGAAACAATATTGTTTAGGTATGACAGGTTAATAAAAATCCAAGTTCTCGACCTTGAAGGACCCAGGCGTTAGCCGCCATCTTGAATTAAAGGTGCCAAGATTAGGTATATTTTAATTAACTTCTCAATTGTTTACTAAATCACAAAAGTGTCTATGAGAGGTATAAAGAAGACAAAATTGTTTACATTTTTTGCATACATGTTTATTCTGTAAGTCTTAAAGGTAAGAAGTTACAAGCGACGGAAATAATAATATTTACAAAAATCATTAATATAATTTTAATTTTGTTTAAAAATTGTATAGCTATCATTTTTTAATTCTTTTTGATGGCCCGGGCTGGTTAATGGTGCCTTTTTCATTATCGTCGCTGAAATTTTCTGTTTCATTGTCTTTCATACAGCTGACCACTACAGAATCCACAAACAATAGAGCATTTTAATCCAGCTTTTCTGCAACTACATGTTTTGCTGCATCCTCTTTTACAGTGGCAAGAAATTACACTTAAAAGCGTCTGGGGTGCTGCTTTCTCTGTCGTTGTTATTGGAGTGAGCCTATTGGTGTCATATCTCCAGCCCCAGTCTTCTGGTTTTTTTTTTTATTCCGTACCATTTTTGGACTTGGTGGTATGTCCTAAACGCATGATACCGTGCAGCGTCCTTTGTCGGCGGCAAAGAAGCAAGATTAAATTTACTTTTTATTGATGACTTTACGAATCGTTTATATCGGATATCTTCTAAGGATTCCTTATCCATGTCCCCTCCGTACAAAGTTACTAGAAAGCGTGCTCCAGCGTCTTCGATTTCTTCTGGTCTTGCTTCTTTATCTTTGTAGACGCCAATGATGGCATCCAGTTGCGCGTTTTTTTCAACAAGGGAACAAAGTTTCATTTTCCCTTGATTGAAGAGAGACGATGTGGTATCGCAGCCACTAAACGCATGGAGAAAAAGAATGTTGTTACTAGCTTTCATGTATTTAAAACTATTAGTGGAGTATTGTCTTTCAGCAGTTTTGCCTCTACCGGGTTTTAGCAGGTACCTATATGTTGCTTTGGGGTGGAGACAGTGCTGTCAGCAAAACCAGAAGATCTATGTCTTCACCAACGACAAAAACATTTTTAAATGTTGCAGCCAAAGAAATTGCTGTATTGACGATTAACACATCCGCATCTTCTTCTGTTTGTTTTACTTTAATAGCAGCTTGTTCCATTTTTTGTTTCAGCATTGATATAAGACGGTTTTTGTTGTTACTATTAGCCAAAAATTTGTGTTGTGGCCAGGTGAAGACGTAAAATTGTGTACTCATCACGGGCAGTAAAAAAGAAAGCCCTCTAACGCATATTTACAAGTTTACAACCCAATGTACTAAAGTGTAATTAAATTATTTTTTGTAAATATTATTGTATCTGTCGCTTGTAACTTTTTACCTATAAGACTTACAGAATAATCATGTAAGGTCAGGTGGGGTAAGGGGAACTACTGGGAAAGGGAAACACTAGTTGATATATCAATAACTGTACACCGCAGCGTTGTGATTACTCGATCGATAAAGCAGTAACTGAGAATTAGTTCCAAAAAAAAAACACAGATTGAGTTATGATGATTGAACGTGTAAGTGTGACAAAAACAATACTTTAGTTGGCAAACAACGAAACCACGAGTTCGACGTGTTCGATTTGGATACCGATTTATGTGTTAAAAAGTCTGGTAACAAGTCTGCAAATGTCAGTAAGTATTGTTTTATAGATATATTTTGTTTGTATGCATATAAATTTTTGCTGAATAGGCTGTAAATGTTAAATTTTAATGTGATTTGTAACATAACCTACAAATGCATAAGTGGGGTAAGGGAAACTATCATGGCCGGGTTAAGGGGGACATATGTTTCTCTTTCCCGATGTCAGAAGTAACAAACATTTTGAAGGCAAGGCAAATTTTATAAAAAGTAGAAATACAGTGCTACAGTCTCTTGAATCGGTAACTAACCATAAATGTTATGATATTTTACACATTGCTTGGGCACCGTAACAGCTGTCCTCTCCATACAAATTATACCCTAACCTAAATGGCAAAATAGGTTATTAATTTGGTAAGGTACCTACCAAGTTATGGGGAAAAAATTGTTAGGTATTGAACTATTCTATTATAATGATTGGTTATCTATTGACTATTATTATATGTTATTACATACTTTTATTATGTTATTTTGTATGATGTCAAATGACGGTTGGCGATATGAACATCTTGTTTTTATCCGTTTAGAAAAAATAATTTACAGACTACAATATTTTTTACAGAAAAATGCCGAGAAAATAATTTACAGACTACATTATTTTTTACAGAAAAATGCCGAGAAACTATGTGAGAACAACCAATAATGCGTCATACCAAAAGGAGGAGGTTTCTTAATTCGACCGTATATATTTTTTTAAGTTTAAGTTGTCTTAATTGAGTATGTAAAACTTTGTAATACCAAATAAAAGTAATTCCTATTAATATTATTCTTAGTAATTATTGATAAGCGTGAGGCTACTTTATTTTAACGATTAATAAACATTACAATAAAAAAATTGCACTTCCTTTTAACCAGGGATTGAAAACCGGTTTATTTTCCGTACCGGTTAGAGCCGCACTTTGAGAGCCTAACCCATAATAAAGGTTACGCTCGCAAGAACCGCTCTAACCGGTATCTCTATGTCGGAGCGTAAACAGGGAACGAAATCAATTTACCGGTTAGAGAGCGGTTCCTCCGTGTGGGGGGTGAATGACCGCTCGTTTAAGGAGACAGGATTGGTTTGCTATGGTATTAGATTGATAGCGCAGCCACCAGCAGCGCCTCGACGCGCGACAGCGGTCATTCATCCCGTATCGAAACACAGAGTAACCGGTTAGGGAGCGCTTCGAAATAACATTCCCAAATCATTTCGTTCGAACGTAACCTAAATTATTAACCGGTTTAACCTAAATAAATACCGGTTTATTTGTAACCGGTTACAATCCCTGCTTTTAACTTCCTTTGTTTTTAGTTGACTACCCCTGTTCGAAACTCGTATGTTTCCCTTACCCCAAATACCGATTGTGATAAATATCTTCTATTTGCAACCGTATTTCGTTGCGCATAAAGTACGCATTTCAATAAAGGTGTTTTTAAAATGTTTTGCGTAGTTATAATCCAAACTAGTACTATTACTTTTAGATTTATTGAGACTGTTTCCCTTACCCCAGAAATAGGGAAAGGGAAACGATAGAACTAGTCTAACGAATAATCATTTTCTGGCGATATGCATTAGAACTAGCATAAAAAGTATTTTGTCCTGGATAGCTAACGAAAATAAGTATGTTTTGTTTTTAGCGAAACAATTAAGAACCTTATACTTTGTAGTATAGAACTCAAAATAAAATTAGAAGAATAAAGTATGTTCCCCTTACCCCACCTGACCTTATGCAAAAAATGTAGGCAATTTTGTCTTCTTTGAACCCTTGATACTCGTAGACACTTTTGTGATTTAGTAAACAATTGAGAAGTTAATTAAAATATACCTAATTTTGGCACCTTTAATTCAAGATGGCGGCTAACGCCTGGGTCCTTCAAGGTCGAGAACTTGGGATTTTTATTAACCTGCCATACCTAAACAATATTGTGTCAAAACATTTTCTACGCCACCTTTTGTAGAGCAAAGGCTTTTACAGTTCCCCACAGACTGACCTAGAGGGTAATAAAAACAACCTGTGATTATCACAAAATATTTAATCCTAAAATACTCTGATACAATTTGGACACCCCTTATACTATATATTAACAAAGTTAAAATTATAATTATAGTTATAACGTCACTCCGGAAAGAATCGTTTGCAAATAAAATGACAGAATAGTCACTTTTATAATAGACTTCGAACACTCATCATTTCAATCCACCTATTTTTTAACCCTTTCAACCTTCATGATGCATATTGTGGCGTCAATAATATAATATGGTAAGTATTTCCGCTAACAGCTAACTTTTTTTTCTATGAAACACGAGTGACATATAATACAAAAACTGACATCTCAGAGACAGAGGCAACATCCAATTGTTGAGGGCATAGGCATGATTTGATGCCACTAATTCTTAACAGCCTGACACATTTATTAAATTATTATATAGGCTCTGTGATGTTAGGTTCGTATAATATTAACTTACTAGCGGGTTCCTGAGTCAACAAAAAAATATAAGTTACATATTCAGTCTTGAATTAATGCAAACGATTCCCTCCCAGCATAATTACACTGACGAGCAAAAATTACGGGTTGCTTCGTAAAGAATCATACAAAGTGCCATCATTTATGCTCGAAAGTATTTACAATCTATTCGTACACAGTAATAAATTATTACACATCAGCAATTGATTTTCTTACTTCATGTCTGCCCGTTAAATGGCACATTTTCATACAAATTGTTTTTATTCAAATTAACAGTACGCGACTTGTACTACTGTTTTACTTTAGTCACATAACGAAGTATTAACATTATTTTGTACCACTCGCAATACACGAAGTATAACGGCCTTTCTAAAAGCGAAAAAATCCACGAATAAGATGCAATGCGATGCGTCTACCGCCAATGACGCAGACGGTGCGTCTTTCATCAATCCAAACAAGTGACGGTCGCTATGTGTGAACCAGAAAGGTCACGTGCCGGGCCAAGTGCAAGGGAAGCGTTATTTGGATTTAGGGCACCCAAGAAGCATGTAAGCATGTAAGGAATTGACATAATCATACCATACCATAATGCATCCTGTCTAGGACCGTTAAGACTGCGCCGAGCGTACGCCGAATGTACAGTGGCGCCCTCATTACTATTATTGTGTTTTCTAATAAACTAAAGTGTTTTATTGAAATTGGACGGTTCATTTTTGTACTATAAATCAAAACACAACTTCTAGGGTTTATCACATAGTTTAATAACAATTCACCTTCGAGTTATCAACTTAACGAAAAAAAGTGACCACCATTTCCCGTTAAGCTGACTACTCAAAGGGTAATTGTTATTAAAGTTTGTTACATTGTGTTTTACTTGCGCTACAAAAAAGTATCGTCTGATTACAAGGAAATTCTTTATTTAATTATATAACACAATAAAAGTAATGAGGGCGCCACTGGACGCTCGACGTTGGCTCGGTGCAGTCTTAAGTTAGAAGAGCACTGATAAAGCAAGCTAATGAGCTGAATGGTTACTATGAAGTTCTAAATTTCAAACTTCAGTTGCCTGAAAGCGATGAAGATAACATAGCTTCGAGTCATGGTCTGGTAGATACGGATATCACATTCCCAAATACACCAATTTAGCCTTGAACATCATTCATTTGTTTTATTGTTTAAAATAAGAAGGGAATATAATTTGATAGAAATTCAAGCTTGCAATAAACTACGATTCTCAATCTAATCTTACATAAGTTAACCTAGAGTATGTACACACGGAGTAACTGCTTACGGACTAAACTGTAAAACAAAGATTAAGACTGCGCCGAGCGTACGCCGGATGTACAGTGGCGCCCTCATTACTATTATCGCCGCTGGACGCTCGACGTTTGCTCGGTGCAGTCTTAATAAGAAAGGATTAAGGTTCATCATAGTTGCAGTAACAAGTTGACAGACTTACTTATAAAGGTATCTAGGTTTTTTAACATATCATACTTTTTACACTGATGCCTAAGCTGATAGGCTATTTAATGTTTACTACACTGACAAAAACACAGAAATCTCAATTTTAATAAGGGTCTTATAAACGAGTAAGCTAAATAAATGACGATTATAAATTATATAGTTAAGTACAATTAGAACCAGAAAAAAATATGTAGTTGAGTAAATACATTCGATTATAATTGTTACATGTTGCATTTTAAGCAGAGCAAGTCAAGCGTTAACAACGTTAACCAACTTTTACTGGGTGCCCCTTGAAATATCGATAATCGTTTCATCAAATGTGTCATTCTACCGAATTTCATTTCATCGAAATCTAATTTCTACTTAAACCAGTTTTCAGGTTATCTTAAGCATTCGTTACTTAACACCTTCCCTGTGCATACCCCATATATGATGCATATTGTGGGTACAACGACACGTGAGTGTATCACATGTGAGGCATAGCCCTTTGCAAACTTGAAGGGTTATAAAAATATGCACGTGTGAGCTAAAGCATTCTAATATGATTGCACGTATGAACTAACATACTTACAAAAAAAATCTGTTTGCACGTTTGAGCATGTATATATGGGGCATGCACAGGCAACGTGTTAAGTTAGGTTAGGTTAAAATAGTGACCACAAAGAAAATAAAGCTCCTGCACGTGGAAATGCATGTCAATTGAGAATTCGGCGAAGTGAAACGTTCGATGAAACGTTTTTCGACATTTCAAGTCTTTACTATCAAATTTGTTCAATCTATTAGAGCAGGGAGGAACCCGAAACGCTTCTAAACTTGAAAACTTACTGCATTCAAAGAAAAAGAGTTGTAAGGCTGCGTTTCCACCAGAGCTGTGCGAGGCAGCGAAGCGGTTTTGCGAGGAAAAATCCACCAATAGGATTCATTTGTTTTACTAGCCACACTATCCTATTGGTGGATTTTTCCTCGCAAAACCGCTTCGCTGCCTCGCACAGCTGCTCTGGTGGAATCGCAGCCTAATAATAAAATGCAATAAAATACAAGGCAGGTATATTAAAACAATGAAAGCAATGTAATTATGGAAGAAGGTTGTGACCGATTCAAATTATATTCTAACTTCGTTGTATTTATTCCATTAGCAACTTTGTAACAAGTGCCTACTTTTTATATGTAGAGTTCGTCAGTACGTCTAAAATATAGTGTTACATCTATGAAATAATTAATAGATAACAATTGTTTAAGCAGCTATTTGGTTCTCTACTGGACATCGGGCGATTCTCCCAGACTTCAATCAAATTTATAACATAAACAAACAAAATTGTTTATGAAGTTTGCTATAAGTTCAGTATTTCACTGAACAGTACTCATTAACAGTGCCCGGATTTTTAGCGCCAAAACAAAAAACTGTCGCAATCTAGCTAGAGTTAGAATAATTTTTATCGATATATCGATAGTTGTGTAATAGAAGGTCCACGAAATATAAATATATTAAAGAAAACATTTTACGTGAGTTTTATATAAAATTATATAGAAACAGATGCAATTCCTTCTTGGAAATCCACATCAGCACACGCCGCAGCACATGACATTTTATTTGGTTGGTGATAAAGATAATTATTAATTTCTCAAAATTCTTTGGAAGTAGACAGTTTCTGAAGTGTGTATTATGTTCCATGAGGTAGTATAGTCACTTCATTCAAAGTTTTACCTCTTAGTTACCCGACTGATTATTTTATTACTTGATATGAAAAAGTTTGGAATTTTAGATGGAATTACACATATAAAACAACTGTCGCGAATTATTGTAAAATACTCGACATCGATAAAAAATATTTCTAACACTAGCTAGATTGCGACAGTCTTTTGTTTTTCCGCGAAAAATCCGGGCTCTGCTCATTAACACTAATACGTTTTCGTAAGTAAAATACTTTGTAAATATGTCAAGATTCAATTTGAAAAGCGCATAACCTTTACAACGCTCACGACGCACCGTAGGCGTCATGTATTTCTTAAAGTATTAGCATTGGAAGGGTTGACTACATTAAATTGAAACTGTATAAATTTGATAAAATTTTGCCACCACTCCAGCTATTTACTATACATTCGAACTAGCTATAAAAGGTCTTAAGTTACAAGGGAGCTTATTAAACACAAAATAACTACAGTTAACTATAAGTACTTAAAGTAAATAAAATATCAGTCATATATTAATAAATAAACAGACAATTATTGAATTCTATTAAAATATATAGAGGTCATAATTGCAGATTTACTAAGTAGAAAAGGACAGTCGCAAGAGACATGAAGGTCATGTCGCAGTGTGTCTAGAAACAGAAGTATATAATGCACTGCAGGTAGAACTTAAAGAGCATTATGTACAGTGGGCCCGTGTGGTTGCCGGGTTAGAATAGTGCCACTTCATGTCTTCCCGTGGAAGTCGTAAGAGGTGACTAAGAGGGTAAAGGCTTGTAGTACTGTTAGGCGATGGGCTTGCAACCTGTCACTGATACGTTGGTGAACATAATGCACTGCAGGTGGCCTTATTGTGCAAAATGTGTCTACAAAATTATCAACAAGTTTTTAGAGTTGTTGGTAATTCTGTAGCTCTGCTTACCCCTCTGGGAACGAAGGCGTGAGTTTATCTATGTATGTAGAACCTTGTCTGACAAACTTTAGGTACAGTCACGAGATTTAATTTGGTACCCACCTTAGCTCCAAAGTCAATCTAACATTCTACAACAATAAGGTTAAGTTTCCTAAAAGTTCAACGTCTTCAAGCATATTTTTCTTGAAATGGGTCCCAAATTAACGCTCGTGACCGTACAATTTTGATATAGTGAATTCAAAATGGTACTGGCTCTTATTCCGTGAAAAACATTAACAAGCGACCTTGTGATACGTGCCGGTAGCAACGTTCTTACTAATTCGTTATATACAGGGTGGAAAGTTGAGATGGGGCATTAAGGGCAGCTACCAGAGCCCTTGCTGCCACGCGAAAATGATCTTAGGAGACCTCACCTAACTTTACTTAACTTACAATTTTTAAAGAGGCATAAGTGCCAAAGATAGAGTGTTACATAAAATGGAGTCATATCGGTAATACTGTGACCACTAAACCATTGGCCCCTTATTCATTCAAGAACAATAAACCTATGTCAGTTAAAGTATTATTTATCACTTTCTATCAAATTTAAATGTTACAATGACAGATAAGGACAAATCGTACTTTAAGCACACTTTAGCTGTAGCGCGTTTAAGAATAAGATGGTAAGGCTGTAACCGGCTTTTATACACGCAATAGCAACCAGATGTTTCTAAACATTTAACTACATTTAACGTTTTAAATTCAAGACGCCACGTATGCGTCATCAAACTCAATCGGACGGCTGTGACAACTAAAAACGTAGAGCTTTTTTGGTCTCGCTTATAAAGTTGGTTCGAGAAATCTAATGTAAAAATATCACCCGTGAACTACCTTAGGACCTTGTCGCAGTTGATAAAAGTATTTTTCCCGTAAGCCTCAAGTTCAAATGATGTTGCGCCAAGGTTCTACAACGCAACGCTACAATCCCCGACGTTTCTTATGAGCGTTCTAAAACTTAAGCCGAGCCCAATTTATAGCAAATGAGGTCACTAAAAATACCTCGTGTAATAAATGTCATTACTATTAAACTCCTAATTACCCACTGTTAGCACCGACCAAGTCGAGCATTTAAAAGTGTCCTTTACCACTAAACATTCCCGCCATTTCACCAATAACGACACCGTGTCGTCATCGTATCTCCCAAGTTTGCCGTCCGTTTAATACCTAGGTTTGTGGTTGTGTTGCGGACGCTGTGGCGAGTGCCAGTCCGGGTGCCTCGGTTGGCGGTGGTGGTGATGATGATGATGCCGTCTCTTGTCTCTAGGAGCTGGATAGACATCAGACACGACCAGTTCCGAGCCATCCTTAGGAGCTTCTCGGTCGTGCCTCCTCCCCTTAGCTCCTGTGGCTTCATGCAGCTCTTCCCAAGCCTGGCGGTAGTACCGGTTCAGACCAGACCTGGACTCCGACGAGGACGAATCCAGGGACGCGACGGTGTTGCAGTCAGGAGACACGTGGTGGCGGTAACGCTTGCCGTCGTGGTGTTTCCTGGAAGTTTGATGTAGAAATTGAGAGACATGACTTTTTAAGGAGGGCAAACGATTGCAATGAGCTCTTTCGACAACCGCCTGATAAAGCATTTTAACATTACAGTGACTTCATGGCAAGACGTCAAAAAATACCGACAAGCTTATATTAGTAGGGGAGCCCACGACACTAAACCTACTCGTACTTCGATAAGACTACCGGATGATATATATAATTACTCACGTCATTAATGGCGGAACACATAATGGCAATGCTGCAAGTCAGAAAACCATTTTTTTTTGTTTTGTATAATCCTCCCATGGTTCGTTTATTCTTCAGAACAGGGGAGGGCTAGGACTATACGACAATGCAGGGCTGCAAGCCCCCCTGATTGGCCTAATCAGAGGCAACCGCATGATAATTGATAAGCGAAGCTTCGTACTTAAGTATCTAGTATAATCGTTCTCCTCAAAAAGCCAAAACTCATCTAAAAGGTCATCAATTTCTGCGTAGGAAAAACCACTGATGCATTTATACGAGTATACTTATAGGACTTAACAAAAAAAAATGCTGCGCCAGGGTTTTCGCTTTGCAGCATATCCATTCCGTGTTGCCCCAGTAATGTCGTTATTAAATATACATATATATCATTTGCCCCCTATTTCACCATTGTGACAATGACAGGTTACAGGTGACTATTTGGTATGCATTGAAAAGTTAACCAGCTTTCACATCAGTGGGATTCATATCACATGCGTATCATACACGGTGAGTCAGGACATATTTTATTTTATTAATGCTAAGTTAAGTACCTATCATTTATGTTGATTTTTGGAAGAGCGAGGCGTCCCAACACAGACATTTTAAGTCTAAAGGGAGGCCTCAGCAACTGTAATTTTATAAACTGGCTAAGTGATAATAAATAAATTTTGAATTTTTTGATTTTGATTTTTGATGTACACTGAAATGTCACCTGTCTCCTATCATTGTCACAATGGTGAAATAGGGGGCTAATAGTCCTATCGAACTAGGTTTAGTGTTGTGGGCTCTTAGAATATTATGTACGCCAGTGAAAAGAAGGTACGATGAATTATCAGACTTATTAGACTTCGAATTTTCTTTCGTACAGTCAGTCATAAATCTATATACAACGTGTTACAAAATACCCCGTAAAAAATCTAATAAATTATTAAAGCCTAAAATATTGTCAACCCTAGTAAGCTGTCATGTCAGGGAACCGGAGTTAGCATAGATTATTTTAACAGAGAGGCTTACCTACCAATTTAATAATTTTTCAACTTAAATGGATTTAAAACCATATCCCGACGAGCGAGATTGTGCATTGAACAAGGCAGAGCTCACTTTGAGACGTTCCTGTAATTTTGACGTTCTTTACGAAAAAGTAAGTGCTAGTTTAGGTTTCTTCTTAAGTAGTTTAGGTCTTTTAAAATCTCCCAAAACTCGACTTGTCTCGATCTAATCGAATTCTGTACATTTTGTTAGTATGTCTCTTAATCGTTTCACGAATTAGGTAAAAATGTACATAAACAATCTGCGTAGTTTACTCTTTAATTTTACTGAAATAGGGTTTTCACATCAATGAAAGCAATAATGGTTTTCTTTTTTTTGCCGGTAAGTCATGCGGTGATAGTACGGTTCTCAAATATTGTAAATGGACTTATTATAAGGTACCATTTAACCCCCTTTCGGCTTTACTGGTATTTTTGTAACACCTTGTATAATTCCAAGGCGTCAAAAATTTCTACACGCCTCTGTGTCACTGACACATTTATCAACTCACTGCCCAAACCGCTGGGCCTAGAGAATCCAAATTTTGCACGTAGGTTCCTTATGAGGCCTAGGGTTGCACTAAGAAAGGATTTTTAGAAATTCATCCCCTAAGGGGTTATAATTATAACATTCCACGCGTACGAAGTCGCGGGCGTCCTCCAGTATTCTATAAATGCTCTGCATAAGTGAAATAAAGGTACCTACCTAACTTAAGTGTCAATAAGGATGTGCTTATACAATATATTTGCGCAGTGTACACTTACAAATGTGTTTAGGCGAGTGCAAGATTGCTGTGTACAAAATAATTATATATGATGTTAAACGACGATGGCGCCACAAACTTTACCCATCTAGTGGTCACAATTGGAACTAACGCCACTAAACTTTTGACTTCCGTTAAGACTGCTCCGAGCGTCCAGTGGCGTCCTCATTACTATTATTGTGTTTTCTAATAAACCTAAGTCTAAGTCTTGATATCGAAGAGTTTTTGACTTCGAAGATATGTAACAACTTTTTACACAAAGAATAAAGGTTAACCTTTGTCATATAAACTAAACATTGTGTATTCATTCGTACACCAATAACCACCCTCCGATAATAGTAATGAGGGCACCACTGGACAATCGGCGAAGTGTTAAAGTCAGACACTATAGGTCATACCGGGCCATTAGTGACATATGTAATGCCAAATAGTAATGCACAGTTTCAATCAGGGCTTCTATACTACTGGGTAAAACCATATTGTTTTTGACATGTGATCGTATTGTCAACGTTACGACAGATATTATTTACTTGTCAGTAATTGCGGCCGAAACAATACGATTAAAATGTCAAAGGCAATTATTGTTTAACCCAGTAGTAGGTATAGAAGACCAGAAGTGTACCTACAGTCTGCGTGCACTTAGATAGTGCTTCGGGTTTGTACTTCTCTCTCACTCGCTCTTAATAAGAGAGTCAGAGACAAGTACAAACCCGAAGCACCTTCTAAGAGCTATCACACTGTAGTTAGTAGTGACATCGATCCAATAAAATCGTTCCATAGTTCAAATAAAGGTGTACCTATGCATAAAGTAGACTTGCCCGCGAGGAAATCACACACGAATCGGTATTTACTAAACATAAACAGCTAGTAACATCACTATTTATGTTTAGTTAACGATGTGTCCTACTCCTAACTCAACGATTCGCACGCGAAAGTGAAGCGACGCGACGCGACGCGAAATAACAAACAGATGCGTTTCTTAGAAGTGTTTTATGTGACTCACGTATAAGGACTCTATTTAATCTAACAATAAGGTGATGCCTATGACAGCTGATACAAAAACGTATTACACTTATTTATTTGACTTTACATAAAAACTACAAACCTAGCGACGCCGTTCAGGGTTATAAATACTCGCCTATTATTATAGATACTTCGCTTGTGACTAAGTGATTGATATTACGAAATACGGCTGTCACAGGGATCATCCTAGATCAAACAGAGTATAGCCGCGGTTTGATTTCCTTTGCGTGGCATCGCGTTGCTTAAGAACAGTCAGCGTCAAAAGAACCTGATCACTTTTGTAATTTATCGCATTAAAACATTTGGCCACGTTTGTTTGACATTGCTTACGTGGCTGTAAAGCGACGAGGTATAGTCACGATAAGAAAAGGTTCGTCACTTTTGGATTTTAAGAGCGTTGAAATAGTCGAAAAGTGACGAACCTATTTACCATGACTGTACAAAAGTTCGTATCTACTTTTGACACCAACTCGACATAGAATACTGTGAACAAAAAAAATACCCGGTGGGTGATATCGATACAAATATTACATTGTGGACTATACTTTAAGTTCGTAGTAGCTACGATGCGGTGAGGTGAACTGTAATTTTTTTTTAAGTGCGCTGGTGCCATGTGTGCTTGTGCAGCGGGATGACATGTTGGCTGCTTAACCTATTTTTTTCTCAAGCATTTAAAGTTAAACTAGTACATAAATCCTTAAACGTGCAATCCTCTAGACCTAGGGCCGTATTAATAAACTTATCTTAACTCTAATACTCGTCTCAAGATGTGTCAAATGACAGTGTTCTATGGTTTGACGTTTACTTTGACGTATCTGGTGACGGGCATCTCAGCCAAGATGTGTTTACGGCCCCTAGGCCCGTATTAATAAACTAATCTCAACTCTAATGCTCGTCTCGAGATGTGGGAAAAATGACAGTGTTCTATGGATTGACGTTTAGTTTGACGTATCTTGTAAGATGAGTTTATTAATACAGCCCCTAGACAAGTTATACCACCTTTTACTGGCAAGTTAATTTTTACTCCTATTTCTAAACCGCGACTTCTGTTTGCACTAATCAGCCACCATGTCAACCTTACACGCTTACGACGAAAATTCATAAGCTGTTGTGAGCCTATTAAGCCCTTGAGTAGGAGTGAGAGAGTGATCATAGTGGTAAGTCAGAAAAGGATGGATGTGTCCGTGCTAAACACTGGTGTGCTGCCTGTGACTGTTTCTTCACCTGTGTGTATATTTCATGAGGCCATTGACAATTGAGTTGATAAATATAAAAACTCCAATATGTCCTTGAATTTTGGTATACGATTTTGAAACTTAACGTGTTCAAATTAAGTTTTGAATTCGTATACCAAATTTCAAGGACATATTGGAGTTCGATATTTAACAACTCAATTAAAAAGATTGTAAATTTAGGACTAACCTATTTTATTACTCGTAAATCGTAAAAAAAAATGTAAATAGAAAAATAATACTTGGATTTTTATCAACAAATATCTTAAGAGAATAAATATTAAACACGACTTTGGCATAAACTTTAGTGCCACTATTACGTGTCTTTCCTTTTTTGCCAACGCGTACCTTTAAGACTGCGCCGAGCGTACGCCGGATGTACAGTGGCGGCCCTCATTACTATTATTGTGTTTTCTAATTAACTAAAGTATTTTCTTGAAATTGGTCGGTAGGTTTTTGTACTACAAATAAACACTTATAGGGTATATCACATAGTTTAATAACAATTCACCTTCGAGTTATCAACTTAACGGAAAAAAGTGGCCGCCTTTTCCCGTTAAGCTGACTACTCAAAGGGTAATTGTTATTAAAGTTTGTTACGTATCCCATAAATTGTGTTTATAATTGCGCTACAAAAACGTATCGTCTGATTGCAAGGAAATTCTTTAGTTAATTAGCAAACACAATAATAGTAATGAGGGCACCACTGGACGCTCGACGTTTGCTCGGTGCAGTCTTATAAACTGACTGTAAAGTTGGGCGGCAGTGCATCAACGTCATAATGAGTTAAACAAAGTTCAGAACATACCTATTTCCCTAATACGAGTATTTTGGTACTTTAAGAACTTTTGTGTTTTGTATCGTTCTAACGAGGAAATAAAATAGGCTATTCCTAAACTACTAAATCGTCAATTTATTAGCCAAAGGACCGATTTCACTGAGAGCAGTGAGCTCTGTTTTCCGAGTTCAAGGTAACAAGTGCAATACCTTGAAGCTAGCTTGCAAAGTCTGCACACACCCGGGCTTGTCATCCGCAATAAAGACCACCATTAAAAAGGGGAATACGGTGTGTACATATTCCAGTTATCGCATGGATCTACGTAAACTCATGAACTCAGAGCTCAAGGGGTCGTATTATTAACTAATCTTAAGTAAGATGCTCATCTCAAGACGCGTCAGAATTGACAGTTTCTATGTCTGGTTATTTATTTTGACGTGTCTCAAAGCATTACTCGAGATCAGTTTAATATTACAACCCTAAATCGCTCGCAGTGGAATCGGGGCAGTCATCGCATGTATATTACAACGCCACGGCACAAGACCGCCTCAGCACAAAGTGAAACATTGAAGTGAACTTTAATACGTGTCAGTACTGACACATATTTCAGTTGACTTCAAAATGTAACTTACTAACAATAAAAGGTTACTTTTTAAGGTTACACTTAACATGACCTTACTATTGAAAAGTAACCTAACATTTATGTTAATATGATACTAAAAAATGTATGTTACTAACACAGTTCCAAGTTCACTTTAAAAAAAACATTTTGAGCTGTGGCGGTGGTGTACTGGTGCCGGGGCGTTGTAAATATGCGATGACCATAACTGTGCTAATCTGCCCTGCTAAAAGAGAGTTTTTTACACACAACTACTGTACAAATTGCTATCTCATTACCGGGTAATAAGGTTGCAATTGCTACAGAGATTTTGGATAGGAAACTGCCTTTTACGCAGGGCAGTAACGGCCATGCTGACAGTGTACCGTCCCCGTGTGCCAGTTCAATTCAATGGTACTCAACCCTTATGTCACAGTGGGTTGCTGAAACGCCCCGCGCGGTGCGCGTGTCGGTGCGTACGCGCAAATTCGCGGCGCCCCACTTGTTGGTCGGGGAACGGCAGCGCCAGCAGCGAACACCAGCGAGGTGGTGGCACCGCTTGGGGTTGCTTGCGACCCCCACTGCCAAAATAGTTTTGCTAACTAGTGTCGGAATTTTTAGCCCCCGATATGAAGTTCGTGTGTGTGTGTCTAGGTCTAGGGCTTGTACTGGAAAACCCGTGTTCACTATTAAACCTTTAAGACTGCGCCGAGCGTACGCCGGATGTACAGTGGCGCCCTCATTACTTTTATTGTTTTCTAATAAACTAAAGTATCTTCTTGAAATTGGACGGTAAGTTTTTGTACTACAAACGAAAATACAACTTATGGGGTATATCACATAGTTTAATAACAATTCACCTTCGAGTTATCAACTTAACGGTAAAAGGTGGCCAGTGGCCACTGTTTTCCGTTAAGCTGACTACTCAAAGGGTAATTGTTATCTAAGACTACGCCGAGCGTACGCCGGATGTACAGTGGCGCCCTCATTACTTTTATTGTGTTTTCTAATTAACTAAACAATTTCCTTGGAACCAAACAAAATGTGTTTGTAGCGCAAGTATAAACACAACTTATAGGGTATATCATATAGTTTAATAAAAAAATCACCTTCGAGTTATTAACTTAACGAAAAAAAGTGGCCACCTTTTCCCGTTAAGCTGACTACTCAAAGGGTAATTGTTATTAAAGTTTGTTACGTATCCCATAAATTGTGTTTATACTTGCGCTACAAACACATTTTGTTTGGTTCCAAGGAAATTCTTTACTTAATTAGAAAACCCAATAATAGTAATGAGGGCGCCACTGGACGCTCGGCGTTTGCTCGGCGCAGTCTTAAGTTTGTTACGTATTCCATAAATTGTGTCTTTACTTGCATTACAAAAAGCTATCGTTTGATTTCAAGGAAATTCTTTAGTTAATTAGAAAACATAATAATAGTTGTGAGGGCGGCACTGGACGCTCGGCGTTTGCTCGGCGCAGTCTTAAGTGAAAAGTCGTATTCCGTAGGTTATTTCAATAATGTTTTACGGAGATCGGTCATGTGAATCAAGACTTATCAGCTCTGAAACCAGGTATTTATCTATTTATATACTTAAGGACAGAGTGTTTTGTTTTGGTGCCAGTTCTATATTTATGAGATAGTGTAGCCGATTGCATAATTTATGGGAGTAAATTTATTTGCCTTTATACACCGCGTTGGGTAACGTTATAATCATGTTTATTTTAAATATAAAATATTTAAGTGATCAGCCACGCTGACGTGTGTTATCTGTTCCAATGGTTTTAGAGTACCAGGTTAGAAAGAAAGAAAGTAGAATATTTTGTCAGTATAAACTCAATGTATGCCTTTATGTAGACAGTTTTTCAACGATTACCTAAGTACAGAAGATTTTATAAAATTTAACTATTTTGGTAGTTAGGGTACTTAATGGAGACGTGTAGATAGTAAGTACAGAAGGAAGTGGCCCACGATTTGGTCATTGTACTTAAATGGGGCTGATAGTCACAAACAGAAGCGCAGGAAAGAGAAAAGAGATTAGAAAGTCGCTTAAATGGGTAGAATATAGTCGGATAAATTCGAACGAAACTGTCAACGCCATCTAGCGAAGCAGTCGCAATGTTTGCGTATTGTAGAATGCACGTATTATTCGATATGTGCGACCATTAAAATTTTTTTTAGACAATTTTATCGCTATTGAGCCTTATAGGCGCAATTGAGCCAATTTGGATCAGGGTCTACTATTAAAGATTCGTTAACTTGAACAAATGGACTGTAAAATTTATTATTGTTCGAGTTAAATTCTGCACTGCCAAAATTAAAAAAATATGTTTGACTAAAGCTCACGATAGTTGCGCAAGTCAATTCCAAACACTTACCGACCCGCGAGCTTCATAGGGTCACTACCAACTAGGCAACACGCGTCGTCTTTTAACGTTTTCAACGGCATTGACGGATATATCCGTCATGGTTGGCAGCGTAAAATAGAGCTGTTCGTCCATCGGTTAAGGTTGACATTATCTCTGCGGACTATGAGTATCTCAAAACTCAATAGACTATTAGTCAATGCGTTATATTTCACTTACCTACACTTGTAGGAAATTGTATTGAGTGAACTAATTAAATAATAATTAGCCTAGTGAATTTTGGGCCTAATATAATGGCTGCGTTTATCGCGTGACAAAGTGTAGATAACGAAGCCGTCACCTTCTGACACGTAAATAAGTTCCAGAGAGACGGATGCTTTATCCACATTTGACACGCGATATACACGCAGCCATACTAGACCCGCTGAGCTAAATTCAACTTAACCTCATAGACACTCAGTTCTTGTTTACGCTGTCAACCATGACGGATATATCCGTCGTTGGTGTTGAACTAGTAGTGCGGATATATCGGCGTTCAGCTGACTTTTGTGTTCACACAGCGTTGAAAAGGAGTGCGTAAGACTAACCTTCGCACTAGTATCACAATGGTGGTAACGATGGCAACGAGAAACACGATGGCCCCGAAGGCGCCCAGTGCGACCACCGCGCCCAGGTTGAGCCGCGCGCCGACCGTCTCGCGTCGCTCGCCGTCCACCGACTGGGGCACGTTGACACGTGGGGTCTGCTCGGCGCGGATGTTGTTACCAGATCCCAGGATCTGACATTAAATGATAATTAAATAATTCAATGATTAAAAAACAATACTTTAACCTTTTCGACGCTATGTCAGATATAAAGTCTAAACTCACACGCCAATGACAGCTAAACACCAGAGCTAACATCAACCTTACCTCATTGACACTCCAGTCTATTTTGCGCTGTCAACCATGACGGATATTTCCGTCGTTGGCGTTGAACCAGTGGTGCGGATATATCCGTCAATGGCGTGGAAAAGGTTAATGGCCGGGCCACACCGGGGTATCAATCCTAGTACAATGTCGCACCGCTTGCGTGACGTATAGATGAATCAGCGAGAGCGTGGAATTACATGTGTAGTGGTATTGTGTGTTTATAGGGATTCTATATTTGAAATTTCCCGTTTCCCGTACTATCAGCATAAAAATAGGTTTGTAATAAAATAATTATATTTAAGAAGAGAATACAAAAATAATCTCAAGGGCGCAGTCTCAAGGGGTGAAGTTATACATATACTCGTATGTATGTACTAACCTGATTCTCCCTAGGATGTGTAGCCACTATGATATGAGGCACGTGGCTCGTAGGGGACTCTTGCGCATCGGTGACCTTAGCTTCGTACCTCGTCGTGGGCCGCTCGGTAGTCTTCGGGCGCGTTCGGCGCGTCGGTTCGGGTGTGATGAAGGGGGTGGGGGACGGACGGGGGGTTGAGCGTGGTCTCGTAGGGAAAGTCCTTGGGGTGGTGATGGTGATTCGAGGACTGGAGGTAAACGTGGTAGGGGGAGGGTTGGTGGTGGTACTAGTCGATGGGCGTTCTTCAGCTTTAAAAAAAAAAAAAAAATTCAGAGGACTTACAAAAATTAACCTTGGTACAAACTGCCTTCAAGCCTAAGCTAAGTTGACCGGTGAATTAACTAGCATAGAAGCATTCTATCTTAGTTTTCAGGGTTGGCAACTCATTAGTATTCTTAGGATTGCAGTCTTAAGATTCGTTTTGAGAGTACAAATGTGTATGCGCCCGAGATCCTACCTATACTTAACACCAGGTGGCATATGTCCGTCGCTTTCAATGTCAAAAATAACCATTATTATCATACACCGGATTGCAGGAGGCAAAAATGTACCAGTGCTAGTGATTCATTAAGGGTCTGTCTCACAATGTCCAAGTAAAGTCCCAAATAGCTACCTAGCAAATAAATTACCTGGCAGTTAAAACTCCTGGGTAGCATGTGTTGCGTTTCACAATCATCTTACCGATAAGTTTATTGGTCAAATTAGTTACTGGACAGTTATTACTCAGTAGAGGTGGCAATTCTCAAATGGACGTTACGTTACACGGAAAGCGTAATATTATAATCTTATTTTTTGTATTTCATACTGCATAAAATATTATATTTTACATGTTTTTTCACGTAACGTACAAATATTGATTGAAACATTTTTTCAACAACTATTTATTAATAAAAACAAAGAAATAAAAATACAAAATTGATTGCCTTCTTTGTGCAAAGGAACGCAAAATGTCAAACTCAGATTAAAGACTGACGTGCGCCTGACAGATGTCAAATAAGTTAACCAACACATAAATCTGTTATTGGCCGGTTCACCTGGCCAACAGCTTATCAAGCACTTTATTTGCCAGTTAGTCCTATTTGACGATTGTGAAACGCAAACGATGTGTTTACCCGTTAGATAAGTTCCAAATTGCTTATTTGGAACTTTACTTGGACATTGTGAAACAGGCCCTAAATATCGACTAAGTATATCGACAACTTTTTTCGTGACATATGGATCTTACATTTCTTGCAATAGTAAGTCGTACCGCTGTCTATATTTGAATCATCAGCTTTCCAAGAAGGTAAAGGATCTTTTTTATTTCGAGGCATTTTTAACCGACTCAAAAAACCAAAAACGTTCTCTATTTGTCAGCAGGCTAAAGAATATTATTGTACTAAATAAATTTGTTATTCAATGTAATTTCAATGGTTGTCAAATTGTGACTCGAGTCCAGAGTCAATGTCAGACAGCGGTTGATTATAGTTGCGATAAGTAAAAATAATATTAAAGAGGTTACGTAGGCCATTACTTATGATTATGATGATTAAAAATTGCTTTTTATCAATGTCGATAAACTTAGTCGACATTTAATGAATCACTAGCACTGCTACATTTTTGCCCCCGTCAATCCGGTGTATGATTATTAATTATTATAGATACCCCGTGTGGTTGTGCCACTCCATGTCTTCCCGTAGATGTCGTAACAGGTAATTATTAAGGGAATAAAGGCTTGTGGTACTGTTAGTCGATGGGCTTGCAACCTGTCACTAATGCGCTGGCAAACATCTTAGCATAATTGTGCAAAGTGTGGTTACAGAATTATCAGCAAGTTTTTAAAGTTGCTGGTTATTCTGTAGCTCTGGCTACCCCACTAAAAATCACCGATATAGTCATGACCCCCAACCGATTGTCATGAAATATAGTTAAAAACCACCGAAAACCTATTAAATAAAAGAGCATCTAGATCAGTTCACTTATCAACAGCTACGGTGACAGACACATTACATACCGGTCGAATTTAAACACCGGTCTTTTTGCATAGGGATTTAAAAAAAACACTTACCCTGGCACTTAGGCACAGGCTTATCCCAAGAACCGCTGGCCAAGCAGGCGATACGGCGCGCACCAACTAGTCTGTAGCCCTTCGCGCATGCGTAGTCGGCCACTGCGCCGAACACCGATGAGTTGTGCGACAGAGTCACGCGGCCGTTGGGGGGCTGCGCCGGCGCCTCGCATTGAACCACTGAAATCAATCATCGATCACCATCATTAAAATAACCAGAGGCCGAGGAGCGTTTCTATTCGTTTCGTTTTTAAGACTGCGCCGAGCGTCCAGTGGCGCCCTCATTACTTTTATTGTGTTTTCTAATAAACTAAAGTATTTTCTTGAAATTGGACGAAATGTGTTTGTACTACAAATGAAAACACAACTTATAGGGTATATCACATAGTTTAATAACCATTCACCTTCGAGTTATTAACTTAACGGAAAAAAGTAGCCACCTTTTCCCGTTAAGCTGACTACTCAAAGGGTAATTGTTATTAAAGTTTGTTACGTATCCCATAAATTGTGTTTATACTTGCGCTACAAACACATTTTGTTTGGTTCCAAGGAAATTCGTTAGTTAATTAGAAAACCCAATAACAGTAATGAGGGCGCCACTGGACGCTCGGCGCAGTCTTAAAACAATCGCGTCACTGGTAGATCACGTGATACGAAAAGTCACGTGATGTGCCAGTGACGCGATTGGTTTAAAAACGAATAGAAACGCTAGTTAGCGTGTTGCATCTTGGCAAGGGCCTCTGCTGGCCTATTGCCCGCGCACTCGCAATCGCAATCGACTTCAAAGTAGAACAATAATAATAATTTAATAAGAGATTCACCTTCGGACCGTCAAAATAAATAAAAACGGGCAAGAGCATGTCGGACCATGCTCAGTGTAGGGTTCCGAATCCGTTAGGTACGACAACCACAAAAAACTATCTCATAAAACCACATGTAGGTATGAACAAATTTTCTATTTAAATTTAGTTGGTGCAGTTAGATGATTTTTATTTAGTAGGTATATAAACACTTTAGTGGTCTGTATCTCAGGAACTAAGTAAGTGTACTTAGATAGTTTTTCTTTTAATTTCGTTAAGGCGCTTTCATTGAAGATATTTATCTGATTTTTAGTATTTGTAGTTTTGGCTGTAGGGTGGGGGGGGCGACAATATTTTTGATAGACCTATCCAACGACACCCCACACAAAGGGGTAGACGAGAAAAAAATACATCCAAGGCAGTAAAGTCGCTAGTCAGATGAATCATTATGTTATCTATTTCGTTCCATTTTGCACTGACATTTGCGATTGGACTTTACAATAGAAACAATACCAGTGTTAAATTGCTCTCAAGTGGATTCCGACATTTTATAAAATTCCTAATATATTCAGGTCTACAGTTGCACAGCTGTGAAAAAAACCATTTTCTAAGTTAACGTAAAACAATATACGGCCGTTTAGGCCGCAAAAAAAGCATATTTCGACACTCAATGGAATCAAAATTTATTGGATATTTCCCGTCGACCCAGAATAATGAAATTTGGCAAGTAATACCATCTTATACAACAAGTACCTATATGTAGAGAAACATCTGAACTCTATACAATCTATACACTTTTAAAATCACAAGAACCTAAATTTGTAGGGAACTCTCATGTGCGCGAGATGACTCGAACTGATACATACATACATACATACATACATAAACTCACGCCTTTATTCCCAGAGTGGGGTAGGCAGAGCTACAGAATTTCCAACAACTATAAAAACTTTTTGATAATTCTGTAACCACATTTTGCACACTTAGGCGAAGATGTTTACCAGTGTATTAGTGACAGGTTGCAAGCCCATCGCCTAACATTACTACACGCCTTTATTACCTTAGTCGGCTTTTACGACATCCACGGGAAGATACGGAGTGGCACTATTCTAATCCGGCTAACTGATCTTTTTTTTTAACCATAATACCCTGTGTTTCCCTTGGGCTCGGTTCACAGGCACGAGATTAAGTTTGGCTGATACCATCTGCCGGCAGCAGGCAGGTAATTGCAGCGTCTCTCACATCAGATCGCATCTTAAACGCGTAGTAATGAAACACTTTTAATTGTCCCGTGGAAAGTTGTGCTTCTGATCTAGATTATGCTGTGAATTCAACGCCTGTATAAAAATGTGCTCAGTGAAATAATATAGATACGGTCACGAGCATTAATTTGGGACCCATTTCAAGGAAAATATGCTTGAAGTCGTCAATGTCATTACAGATGTCAAGTCATTTGTAACTGTTAGGAAACTCAACCTTATTGTTGTAGAATGTCAGATTGACTTTGGACCTAAGGTGGGTACCATATTATATCTCGTGACTGTACAATCACCATTTCATTGAATTACCTATGCCTGTTTCTATTTATTCCAAAATGTCAATTGGATGTCGTAAGAGGTCACTAAGGGAATAAAGGCTTGTAGTACTGTTAGGTGGTGGGCTTGCTACGTCACTTATACGCTGGTAAACATCTTAGCTTGATTGTGCAAAACGTGGTTACAGAATTAACAACACGTTTTTAGAGTTGTTGGTAATTCTGTAGCTCGGCCTAACCCACTCTGATACGTCCTTATTACTCGAGGCATAAGAGCGTGTCAGATATTTTTGACGGTTACCCAGAAAAACTTATTCACCTTAAAAACTGTAAGGTTTGATTCCGGGAATACAAACGCAGGGAGAGCATCCACTCCTTGCGAATAAAAAATGACGCAGCAAGCCGCTAACTATATCCACATCTATACTAATATTATAAAGAGGAAATAATTGATTGTTTGTTTGTTTGTTTGTTTGAATAGGCTCCGAATCCTACATTATCCCTGATGAACATAGGCTATGTTTTAGTTTTCTGCGCGGATGGAATCGCGGGCGGGTGCAGACCCACCGTACCACGAAACCGTACCACTGACCAAAATTAGTATCATAAATATGAGGTAGGTTTAGGTTTTGTTAGTTCTTCAGCAGGCCCGGAGGGCCAAACTACCCAGAAATAGGAGCTCTGCGAGAACAGAGCTCCGTCGACTCTATTTAATTCTATTTTAATAGTACCACCAGTGGTACGGTTTAGGGGTAGGGTGGGTCTGGAAGGGTCGCGGGCCACAGCTAGTGGTTAGTAAAGAGGTCTCACCATCGCAGCGTGGCGGCGGGCCGTTCCACCTCTCGTCGATGTCGCACACCAGCCTGGAGCGCCCCACCATCTCGTGTCCCTCCGCGCATGCGTACTGCACGTGGGACAGGTACGACACGGAGCCGTTGATCAGGTCGTAGGACCCGTGCGCGATATCCGCGGGGAACCCGCATTCGATTCCTGAAGATGCAAAAAAATGGGTTGATTTTACACGCGTCTATATCGCGTGTCAAATGTGGATAAAGCATCTCGTACAGTCACGAGATTTAATTTGGTACCCACCTTAGGTCCAAAGTCAATCTGACATTCTACAACAATAAGGTTGAGTTTTCTAAAAGTTACAAATGACGTGACATCTCTAAGACATTGACGACTTCAAGCATATTTTTCTTGAAATGGGTCCCAAATTAACGCTCGTGACCGTACCTTTATACGTGTCAGAAGGTGACGGACGCCTTATTCAAACATTGTCACGCGATAAATGCAGCCATATTATTTAGGAGTAATTAATTTCTATAAGGTAAAGTGTAGGTAAACTGCCATCTCAGACATACAAATTTTATGTATGACTAAGATGATTATCTTGTAACGCTTGTAGATGAATTTATATTACATGTTAAATTATAATAAAATGTTTTTTTCTACAACACAATCAACAGGTGTGTAGACCTCATAACAATAATTTAACTTTCTACTAAAATGAACTATATTTGTAAAGTACATTTCATAGTAGATACTTAAAGTCCGTTTCTATTCATTTCATCACTCTTATAACTTATAAACAAATCAATTTACCATTATTAGGTACTCCATATTCGCGTACTTTTGAAGGTTGCGCATGGTCATATTCATATTATCTATTTATACACTTATTGTCTTCATGTTTATTTTGAGGTAGTAATCTCTATTTAACAATGTATTTTTTGATGAAAAACAGTTTCGCTAAAATACAATGACACTAACTGGTACTTGACATTCACATTTCTTTTTTCTTCATTTATTTTTTGACAGAAAACGTAGTGATGTATGTACTGATGTCTTAATAGGTTTGATAGATTAAATAGTTAAGATTGGTTTTCGTGTTTATCGCACACTACATGGAAAGAAAGAAAGGCAGATTACACACACATAGCACACACTAAGTTAAACCATATTGTCAGAAAGAAAAACCGCAATATAAGCAGCAAACTCTAGATTTTTACAGATGATTGAATTTTAATCTGAAATTACGTTAAATCGATCTCTTTCTCTCGACCCAGCCATGAAAGACCAATGAAAGAAACGGGACATCCAACGTTTAGGAATTCACACTCCAAAGCGGCGTCCCTATACTCTATCCCTTTTTAACGCACGCCGGGCACAGCTAGTTTTAAACAAAATCAACTTACGTTTGCACACCGGTGGGAACTCCGTAAAGAACCCAGTGTCCAGACACGTCCGCACAGTGGGCCCCACCAGCAAGTGGCCAGGGTCGCAAGAGTACTGGACCACCGCCCCCACCTCGAAGCTCTCGGTGGTCATTGTTGAGTTCGGAGGCTGCTCCGGGCGGCCGCAGGCTTTAGGTTCTGGAATGCCATTGAGGGGTCAGAAATTGGGTCAATCTTAAAATGTTAACACATGGCCCAGCGGTCGCAACTGTACTATGCCGCAGCGCCGTCAGCGTCTGCGGCATTCAAGCTAAGCAAAATGTAACGCCTATTAGCGTCTGAAGTATCCGAGAAGGTTCCTTTAAATCGTGGTGCCGAATGGCGTAAGCGGCACCCGATCGGCGTTTGCGGTATCCAGCGTTAAATTGTACGCCGATCAGAGAACCGCCGAGAACAAAAATAAATGCTTTAGAACCGACTAGAAACAGTTGCTTTGAAAGCTAAATAAAGATTTAATTTCAAAACACGATATTACATGAAATCGTTAGTGAAAATATGACGCTGATTGGCGTCTACGGCAAGGACTGGGTAAAAGTAAACAAATACTAGTGACTAGTAGATATCACGCACGCTTATAGTTTTTGTATATATACCCTACTAGATTACACCCGTGACTTCGTACGCGTAGTGGTAGTTTCCCACTACTCCCCCTATTTTAAGCCGTTAGGGGATGAACTCTATTTCTTAGTGCACCCCTAGGGTATCCAAGGAATATTCCCTTCTAATTTCAAGTTCCTAGGTACGTCGGCTTCGGCTGTGCGTTGATCGATCATCAAGTCAGTTTCTGCTATATATATATATATAATATAGATGACACTGACACATTCTTAAAGATAACACCCTTAGTATAAGTACACAATTTTCATGTAACCTAGCTTAGAACTATCTCGATCAAACTGGCTGTCTTTACAAAAAATCTCAAAATCGTTTTTTTCACATCGAAAGTGCATAAGGTCTTTTTTCAACTCAAATTATTAGGGTTTTATAATGGTGCTACTCGAGACTCAAACGCATATATACTCCGATGCCTAAAAAAATCTACAGGTTAAGGGCCCCGCATCCTTCCACTGCGCTGAGCCTAAAATGGATTAAGTATCTGTACAGACTCTACGAGGGAACGAAGAATAATAGTTTCATACGTACAGTCAACCAACTACATTCTTAGGTCACTTTGGACTACCTCGACGTGACGTTGTAAACTAAATCTAACTAGTAAACTATAGTATCTCAGATTCAATTGCCAAAGTAGATTCAATCCTGTCCTCGTAGTAATGAGGAGCTCCTGCTATGTGGCATAGCAGGGCAGCGTAGGTGTCTTATTGGTTGACTGTACAGGTCATAAGCAAACCTTTTTCTTGGGCAGTGGAGTAACCAGGGTGGCGATGGAAGCCAGGTTTACAAGTAATTAGAGCTTTAGTCTTGATTTTACCCATTATCCTGAGATGTTTTTTTTCTTAGATAAATATACCGGAAAAGATATGGCTCTATAGTTATAGACGTAGTAGCGTGTGTAGATATCTATGAACACATTATATGCTTCAATAACAAGTCGGACTATAAAGGCCATTTGGTCCAAAGTTTCACTTACTTTTTTTTTAATGCCTACTCTTTAAGTCACTATTTATTTACGTGCATATTTAATACAACGAAATAAGTTACACTTTAAAATATAATTAACGCAAAATAAATCGCACAGCGCAAACGAGATACAATTTCAAATAGCACAGTCGCAAAATGCCCAAAGCAGCTTAAGCACGCTAAAGTAAAATCAACTTACGATGCTGGCAGATGTAGTTGAGTTTCGCCTGGCAGTCTGTATCGGCCCAGAGCCAGCCCTTGCTGCCATCGAATCGTGCGCATCCCTCCCCCCCTCCCGGCGCGTTCCAAAACGATACCGTGACGTCATTGCCGTTGACCCACTTCCAGTTGTTAGGGTCCTGTGGGTCCCTGACCGCTCCCATCCAATATTGGCTACTGCTATCGCTCCTGAAATACAATTAATAAAATTAATATATTTAGGAACATAAGCGGCAATTATATTACTTCGTTCACCTAATGCGGTTAAACTACAACTAATCAGGGCTCGGATACCGGTTAAATTTTGATACAACTTTTTGTACTTGACACAAAATCTTTTCATTTCGGTTTCGTTCGCATAAACCGGTTTTTCACAGGTTTTTGGGGAACCTTTATTATGAAGTTCTTATCGAACTAACCGGTTTCGAGCTTAAAAAACTGGGTAATCCAGATGCTTACCGCGTCTTCTCATCACAAGTCAAAAAAACTTCTAAAAAGGTTCGCATTCCCTAGAAAAGTTCGGAGCAAAACCAAAATAAACCGGTACTAACCGGTATTTTAAACCGGTTCCGAGCCCTGCACCTATTTGACCAGTTACAGCTGTCGCTCGCCGTATGCGGCCGGCTACCGTGTTCTACACTGTTGCGGACAATTCCATGTAATTGCCGCTCACGAATATGCTACGTGAGAAAAATAATGCTGCCAAAAGGGGTTAAAAGGGGTTAAAAGGGTTAAAAGGGGTTTAAGGGGGTTTAGGGTTTAGGGGTTTAATAATATTAAACCCCTTTTAAAACATATTATGTGTGTCTGTTTGTTTGTCTGTGGCATCGAAACTCCCAAACGGATGGAACCATTTGGACGCGGTTTTAAAGCTAATCGGAATGGTTTTTGGATAGGTTTCATGAAAGTCCGTTGGGCCGCAGCTCTAAAAAAAGGGGTTGCCATTTCATCGTGTTTTTTTAATATTTTATTTTGTATAAACGTCAATCTTCGTTTTTCTATGATACACGAGTGACAAATATACTGTCAGATGCGAGTGCATGCGTGATAGCGATGGCCAGCCGAACGGTACGTCAACTGGGGTTACTTTGATTTACGGGGTAACATTGCCCATCCCAAAAACTAGTTTTAATATTCAATTATTCTATTAAATGTTTCATCAGGAGCAAGCTACTTATATAGTTATACAATTATTTAAATAATTTAAGAAGATTACCACTATAATTGTTATAGTTTTAAGGGTGAGCAATGTTACCCCGTAAATCAAAGTAACCCCAGTTAACCGGTATTAAGAATCTGGTAATACTGTACTAATACATATTATACTTAAATGCGAAAGTTTGGATGTTTATTACCCATCAGTTCTTCAACCAGAATAGCTGAACGGGCATGGATGAAATTTGTCACAGATAGATTATAGTCTGGAATACTACTTTTTATCAAAACAACTTCTAATAAACGACTTGTACTCGGACAGAGTCGGGCGCAAAAGCTAGTCATTATATAAGCAATTATAAACTATACGGCTTTTTAACTGCAATAATATATTATTTCCTTATGGGAAAAGTACCTACGTATTCTTATCGTCTCATTTGCTGAACGTTAAAGTACCTTTTATGATCTAACATTTCTCGTATAAAGTGCTTTGAACAGTTTAATTACAGCTTGTTCTATGTACGATAAACGTATAATGTCTCTGTTTTTAACCTTAGTCGCAAACAGAGGTATGATATAAGTTTTACACACAGATATAAATACACATTATAGATACATGACATGTGTCCGACTCCAACGAAGCGTCGGGGTTGGCCGTCGCTACGGGCTATTCCCAGGTTGTCCACACCCCTTTGTCCACACTGTGGACAACTGGGAAAAAGAAAACCCAATCGTCCACACCCTCGATATTATGTGAACATTTCGTTAGTTTTTTTAGTCTATTTCTATTAATGTACATTAGTAGATATTAAACTAACACAGTTGAGTCAAATTAAAGAGTGTGAAATGTCCACATAATAGGGTATTTGACAAGAGTGAAATTAAATTATAAAAATACTAGGCAAACATCAATCTTTTAATTTATGTTTGCTATTTTAAGATTTTTTAATTCATAAAATCCAACAATAAGGACGTTGTTTGATTGTGACGTCACATGATAGTAATCCCTATAAATTCCATAGTAACTAAGCGTTTTTGATGTTTCATAAAAAGAAGCTGATTTGACTTTTGTCAAATACCGTATTTCGTGAAAATTAAGAAAATACCTCGTTCCGTGATAATAAACTGCATTAGCCAAAAAAGCGACGACTTTGACCCTATTATGCGCGGAAAACGGAAAAATATTTTCTCTTGGTACCTCCCAGTTCGTAGAAAAACGTGATTGAGGTGTTCAAGTTATCCATGTGTTTTTATATCTGTGGTTTTACGTGTGTATTTGTGTATCCTAATATCAAAACGGATGAACCGAATCAAACATGTCAAAAGCAATAAGGTATTACCGAATAGAATATAAACCAATTATTATTATTTAAAAAAAAAAGACATTTTTTTAGTGATCGGGCACTTACCTTTGACTTTGTGCAACGAAGTACGAAAGTAATTTTATCATTGACTTTTTAGAAACTTTTTTTTATTTGCTTTGTTAGTATGTCACTTCGGTTCAAATGTCAGTCAGTTTCAAACGAATACTTTTATAGAAATATATCGATATTTGGAATACAAAAATAAACCCCACGGCAATGCAATGTAGTGTCTAAGAGATCTATAGCCATAAGATACATTGCGAGAATATAATCGCTATCGAAAATGTACACAATTCCATAACAATGTATGTCAGTCAGTTTTCAAAAATCGTTTACGCTAGCGTTAGGCATCTTGACTTGGGACTCTGATGATGGAGTCGGAAGTTAGTATTATCGTTGGTGAAACCAGGGATTGTAACCGGTTACAAATAAACCGGTATTTATTTAGGTTAAACCGGTTAATTATTTGGGTTACGTTCCAACGGATTACGGTTACGGTTACGCTCACAGGGAGCGAAATGCATTTACCGGTTATAACCGGTTAGAGAGCGCTTCCGTCATTCACCCTTGTCTCGGCTCACACGGAAGGAGCGCTCTCTAACTGGTAAATGCATTTCGCTCCCTGTGAGCGTAACCTTTATTATGGGTTAGGCTCACATAGTGTGGCTTTAACCGCTACGGAAAATAAACCGGTTTTCAATCCCTGGGTGAAACGCAAACTGCAAAACCGCATAAGTAACATTTTTAATATGGGGTAAAATCCACCTTACTGATTAAGTCAGTAAGGTGCATTTTGCTCCTTAGTAAATTGGTTAGTTACGCGGTTTAGAATTATCATCGACGATATGATTTCCGTTGTTCTTGTGGACCTACCAAGTTTGGTCTCATCAAGCAGATGAAAAAAAAACAGTCAGCAACGAAAGCTTGTCTCATTTATTTTATTTACAGAAACTTATGTAAACAAAAAGCATTCGCAGTCAATTATAACATATTGCATAAGAAAAGTAATTCGCAAAATGCATAATTGCAATGTTACCAAATGCAATCAACAAAGAACAATGCAGCGACAAAGCCAAGTTCGCGGAAGTGCAGGTGGACACAATAAAATTTCGCAATGAACAAATGAGAGTCTACAATTATTTCATTTTAATTCTAATGTATCATCAAGGAATTTAAACGTTTGTCAGTTTGATGTTTGATACGTAAATACGAGGGCTGCTACTTATGTAACCGGAATAGAAAAAATAAACAAACGTACATGGCTAAATATGGTTTTATTGTTTTTCGAAGTATTCTCCGTGATAATCGATGCACTTTTGCATACGTTGAAACCAATTTATAAAGCACTTTTTCCACTCTGACTGAGGTATCTCCAAAACGTGCTGTCTGAACGCGTCGACGGCATCTTCACGGGTCGAAAATCGTTGACCACGTAATATATTCTTTACATTTGGAAATAAATAGAAATCATTGGGTGCCAAATCAGGGCTGTAAGGTGGATGACCCGTTAATTCTATATTTTGACCTTCCAAAAATCGAGTCGTTTCACGTGATGTATGACAGCTGGCGTTATCATGGTGCAGAATGATTCTCCGTCGCTGGTTGTTTTTCCGTATTTTTTCAAATACTTCCGGCAAACAAATGGTCGTGTACCACTCCGAATTAACCGTTTTACGATTCTCTAGGGGCACTGTAACCACATGGCCATTAATACCAAAAAAGCAGGCCACCATTTGCTTCAAGGTGCTTTTTGCACGAGTTACTTTCGTAGGGTTCGGCTCATTTTGAAACACCCACACCGTTGATTGTTGTTTAGTTTCGGGATCATACGCATAGATCCAGGATTCGTCACCTGTGTAGATATTATAAACAGCTTTTGAGTCACCACGGTTATATTTTTTCAACATTTCCTTGCACCATTCGACGCGAGCCTCTTTTTGATCCTTAGTTAAGTTGTGCGGGATCCAACGCGAACAAATTTTTTTCACAGCTAAGTGTTCATGTAATATCTTATTAATGCTCGTCATACATATGCCTATAGTCGCCTCTATCTCGCGATACGTAACATGACGGTTATGCATTATAAGTTTTCGCACAGCTTCAATATTTTGTGGTACAACGACCGATTTCGGGCGACCATCCTTAACTTCGTCCCTGAGCATACTACGTCCACGATTGAACTCACTAAACCAGTGATACACAGTAGTTTTGGATGGAGCTTCATCACCAAAAGTCGAAGTTAGTTGATCTATGCACTGTTGTTGCGTTAAACCACGCCGAAAATCGTAATAAATCATAGCACGAATATTTTCACGAGTGAGTTCCATTCTTGCAGCGAGATTAAAATTTAAACCCGCCAAAAACAAAAGACTAGCGTACATAAGAAAAAAAATATATAGCGGCCAGTATTAAAAAAAGTTCAAATTTTACCATGGAGGTCAGATATAGCGTTTAAAAATGTTGGAATCCTGGATTCCGGTTACCTAAGTAGCAGCCCTCGTACGTCGTGTTATTTCCCGAGGCTTATAGTCCAGCCGTTCTACAAAATATAACCTGTCATGGTTGACAGCTGTCATACCAGGCCTTATAGAACGATGGGACTATAATGACACGTGGAAAATGAACAACCCAGCCAATTTAAGTATTATATTAACCTTTAAACATTAAGATACTTGGATAGGTACATGTCTATTAACAAGACAATTGATAGATAGATGGATTAGATTAGATATGTGAGGAATACCATATTCTGTAGATGTGTGTAGTGAAATTGCTTTTAAAACGACCTTCGGGCCTACGTCTTTCTCGCTCTTATAGCATAATACATACCCTAAGCCGAAAGTTTGATAGAATCTGTTGCCCTGTTTTGGTTTAATCAGATAATCTAGGATCAACGTAACTAATTTAAAAAAAAAAGCTATATCATTCCATTCCTGACTATAGTCCTAGGCTAAGAAGTCAATCCTGAGTCCTGACACATTCCACAAGCATGAAGTTTCTTAACTATGCTAACCTCATTGGCCGCGTGTGAAGGAATAGTATTAACAGTGCCATCGTTTTAAGGTCGCCGTCGATATAACTTGTGAACTATGTAAACAAATTAGTACTGTTTGACACATAACCTCAAATATTAACCAAGCGCGATTTTATTAAAAATAACGTATTATTAATAGTTATTTCATCTTAAACTTATAAATCATTGCAAAGACCTCACTTGATCTTTAAAAGTACGTGATAATCGAGTAATCATCGTGGATTGGTTCGTTTGGTTTTGTTTACATCATTTGCAAGTTAGCTCGATATTATGAATATTCAGAAACCTCTTAGTTACTCTTATCTGTGTAGTTCTGTAGTATAGGCTTATTTTTATTTTTTTCATACCGCATCGTTGCCAATATAAATATACCTACATCAATTACGTTGCCTTAGGCCAAATATAAAATTTTAAAAAAAAACCTAGTAATCTAAATATTCACCTAACCTCAAACTGTTATTTATAACGGGTACAAAATTCCATGTCATTATACGAACCGCATATTCTGCGTTTCGCCCCAATACTTCAAACCATAGCACGTTTACCGATACACGAGTAGGTAGGTACGTCGTACGACAAATCAAGCCGTACGTCATACTGCATGCACCGTTCATAACGGGGGAAGCGAAATAGCGGCTCGGTAATTGACCATTTCATGCTAGCTACGTCACTGTCGTATTATAACATCGAAGTCTGGTGCTATGTATTCTGCGTAATAATAACAACAAAAAGAAAGATAAAAAGACCCGACTGTAGTTGCTTACCAACTGATGATCGTTCAAAATGAAAAATGATTAAGGAAATCTATGATTTTTAAATAGGTATTAAATGATACCCCATTTGTGATAGTTCGGCGACATTTTTTTTTCTTTTTTTAAACATGGTGCAATTCGGATTGTTCATATTTTTACAATTACTCCAATTCGAAAACCATTTCGAGGAATAGGGTTTTAAAGCCGTTCTGCATTATTAAGTTTTTGAAATATTTATCTATTTTGGATATTTCGACAAAAGTATATTTAACCTTTGTTTGACTTTCGTTTTCGGCTTGAAACCCTCCTAGGTCTATGTTATGGGTTAGGCGAAAACAGCTTGAAATAGTATGTTTTAACACACTATTACAATCACTTTTTTTCATTGGATATCATTTAATTGTTGTAATTAATTAGAAAACGCCATCCCAAATTTAAAATAATCATGTCATCCATAAAATGTCTGCTAAATAAATAAAGATATTAAAACAAAAATAATAGGTCAAATACAACATCAATGAAATAGGTGTCTCATAATTTCCTATTCTTTCGAATGAGAAAGTAAAAACCGTCAGTTATTTTTTTTGGTCAATCCCAAATGCCGCCATATTGAATTTTAATTACTGTCATAGTCTTAAGTGACACTCAAAAGATTTAGGACAAATCGATTGCTATAAGAATTATCAAAATCAGCCCACGCGTTTAGTTTCTAGAGCGCCACAAAAGAACATACATACATTATAGGCTGATATTCACATTACCCTCCTCCTTCGGCGGTCGGGTAAAACATGGCAATGTTATGATAACTCTTATCATTAACTGACAGTAATGGCAGCCGTGCTAAAAACAGTACGATAACATGTCAAAAGCAATATGGTTTGATTGAGTTGAAAAGTGCTCCTGGGGTGTTCTCTCAAAAACAACGGACGGGCGGACGAACGAGCGAAATCGCAGCGGCGAGTTTAGGTAGTCCCGTCAGAGCGAACAAGACACATCTTAGTACATATTTTCAATTAAGCAGCCTTATACGTTCGATTCATCGGCAGAAACCATGCTGCGAAATTGAAAATGCACGCGCTAAAATATGTTTTGTTCGCACTGGCGGGAATACTTAAACTCGCCGCTTGGACATTCACTCGTCCGTCCGTCCGACCGTCGTTGTTCAGAGAATCACTAGGGTACTAAGTAAGGAATTTACCAAAAAAATGCAGTATTTTTGTTTTTGTCTCAGTTAGGAATGTGTGAGAAAATATAAATCAGGAGACAGTCTCACAAAAACCGACCTGTGAGGTTATTATGACGTATAGGTGCAATTCATTTTACAGTGAGAGAAAAGGCCAGAGTTACGTAACTGCCATAGCTCCATCATAGAACTGCATAGCCACGTCATAATAACCCCCAAGATCTTAAGCATATAAACATTTGGAGAAATACTTTTATACATAAAACATGAAAAATTATTATCGGAAATTCTCGATAATTTCCACGAATGTTATTAATTTTTGAGTTCGAGAATGCTTATAAGTAGACAGCAGATTTGGAGTAGCGATTACAAGTTTAATATGGATATGACTAACTAGTGCGATAGTTATAGTCCATTTCAAATACGAAGGCCCAATGCACTTGAAACTTAACAATAGGGCTCATATTGTTTGCCTTTTGTTATCTATTGTTAACGCCTAATGACCGTCTCAAGTGCATCGGGCCTTCGTATTTGAAATGGACTATACCAGGAACTATCAAAAATATGCGTTTTATAAATAGGATATATTATGTTTGAGCTGTATAAATCTCCTTTCATAAGAATAAAATAACATTTATTTTATTTTATTATCTATAAGATTGCATTGCGGTAAGTAAGTAGGTAAGTAATAACATAACTGTAAGACCAATAAACAAGATGATATATCTAATAAATAAATCTATCCATCTATTTAACCAATCGCACGAGTCATATCCATATTAAACTTGTAATCGTTACTTCAAATCCGCTATCTACTTATAAGTAAGTTATTGTTTGAGAATAATATAATTTTGAGATTGATCTGCAACTTGCACGTTGCTAGTGTGAGTTCGTCTGTCTGTTCGTTGTCTGATTCCCTGGGGCCGAACAGGTGAACCGATTTAAATGAACTATCTTATTTTACAGATGGGCCCTTTTGGATACACTTCGACCCTTTAGGATCTTTGGTGCATTTACCCTCTTACACTCTCAGCTGTTCGAATGTGCAGGTTTCCTCACGATGTTTTTCCTTCACCGTAAAAGCATCGGATAATGAACTTAAGAAAAACTCATTGATCGCGGGGTTTTTTGTTTCTTTTTTATAGCCAAATCTCCGAACCTATTTTAATGAAATTTGGCAGTGAGATAGCTTAAATCTATCTCAAAAGACATGCGTACTTCTATAAAGTAAAATTGGACAATTCCCGAGGGAATAGCAATAAACGACTTCTACGCGGGCGGAGTCGCGGGCAACAGCTTATAATAATTCAGATAAAACAAGTTAAAACAATAAATAAGTTTAGTTTTTAAATTTGAATTGTAGATACGATTGTATTGTACGAGTATTAACTTATTTTAATAAACTGTTTAAATAAAACTGATAAAACATACATACATACATACATAAACTCACGCCTTTATTCCCAGAGTGGGGTAGGCAGAGCTACAGAATTACCAACAACTCTAAAAAATTGTTAATAATTCTGTAACCACATTTTGCACTTTTAGGCTAAGATGTTTACCAGTGTATTAGTGACAGGTTGCAAGCCCATCGCCTAACAGTACTATACGCCTTTATTCCCTTAGCCGTCTCTTACGACATCCACGGGAAGATATGGAGTGGCACTATTCTAACCCGGCAACCACAAAAACATGTATTACTCCGTTACTTATATGAATAATATAGTTTTATATTATAACACGTTTCGATCCAACACGTAACATAAAGATCTCCTCACGATTCCACGTCATCAATAACTCATCAGGAATTACGATGGAAGTTATGTGGTACTGGCAAAGTCACATTTCTGAACGCAATTTAATATAAAGACAAGTGAAGTGTCACGATGTGATGCAAGATATTGAAGATTACGGTGCAAGTGGGATATGAAATGTAGGACTCGAGACATAGTTGGAAAACCGTTATTTTACGCCGTAACTGTTAAAAAGTGGTAAAACTTTACGGCTTTATTTTAGAGCGAAGTTTATAATGACACTAGACTAGCGAGTAGCGACCCACTCTCGCTTTGGTTTATGTTGTGAAAATGTCCGTACAAAATGCGGTAATATTTCTCACCCCCTAAATCTACTTCGATTTCCACGATTTTTGAATATGCTGTAAGTAGATATTATGAAATATAGGTGCTGTACGTTTGCTTTTTCAACAAAATATAATTTTGTACAAAATCAAATGATAACAAATACGAAAACGAATACAAACCTAGTTTTACTAACTAGAAGTACAACATATTCCAAATTTAAAGTTAAAGAAATTTAATACGTGTTTATATGTGCTGCCACAGGCGGTAACCCATTTTATCCAATTTTACTTCATCAGTTATAAGTATCATTTCATCGCTTTTCCTGCTGAAACCATGATGTTTTCAGCATTATGTTATACATTAGTTACGTAGATTAGTATAAGTTAGAAATTCCTTTCATTGTAATGCTACCTTCGTTGAAAGGTGTTTCGATGAAATGAGGTGCCCGTCATAGGCATCATCTTACATAGAACAGGGTTCTACAACGTCAGTAAAAGAATAAAATAAGTTATTTAGTCTGAATAAACTTACCGGTGTCTTCTCCAAAGCTCCCAACTAATGAACCCTTGCAGCGCCGGATTGCTCTCATCCACCAAAGACCCTCCTCTAGCCCGGCAGAAGGCAATTGCATCTCTAAAATCCACCGGCTGTCTATCATAGAATATATAACACTTCCCGTTATAAGTTGCGGTACTTCCAGGGGGCTGGTCTCTGAACTGAGGGCATCTTTCAATTGGTAGCGCTTGATCTGTGTATACGAATGCTTCGCAGATGGACAGTTGGCTCGGTGTGGATGCTTCTAGATGGACGCTGACGAACGCGCCGGGCATTGGGGGGTTGCAGGGGAGGAAGAGGGGTTGACCCTCTTCGAGGAAACCGGTGAACCGGTTGCAGATCGGGTTGGTGCCGAGGTCTGGTCGGTTGTTTCCGACGCGGACCACGATGACAGCTGGCTTGTTCGCTCCTGAGGATTAACGGTATTAGTTATTCGAGAAGGCATGTATTATTAGTTTATTACAGTAATCCCATTGACAACATCGTAGTTCTTTCGGGTGTGAAGAATGAAAATGTCTATGGGTCACATATCTCATTATCAGAGGCTCGTTTATCCAATTCAAATTCATTTATTTGCTATAAAATATGGTACAATTAGGTGTTGTTTGTTTGCTATTCCTGTACAATGACATATCTTGCTAGATACTAGCATGCAAATTTAGGTTTAAGTAACATTATCGTTAATTATGCACACGTAACAATATTAAAATCAAAACACTAATAGTACACGGTCTACAACCAGGATAACTATTCTTATATATAGAGGAAATTTTATAATATGTTAAAAGGTTCATTTGTGGAATAAAACATGTTAAATTTAAGCGTTATGGCGTTATAAATCTTTACTGACATTCGGTAACAATTTTACCTAAATAAAGCACTATTGGGAACTGTGTCTAGCACTAGTCTATTTGGATGTCTAGTATTTCTGGGATATAAATCCTTTGCCCGTTTAAACATTTCAGGGTGTTTCTTTACAAAAACAGCTGCCTCAAAAATATACATAGAAATCATATCAAAATCTTGTTTTCTACTTTTTTACTACAAGTTTTTAATAAACAGGCCCCAGTACCCTTACCATTACCGTACTCCCTAAAGAGTCAAATGCTCTGTCCCTCGCCGACGTAGTACTCTTATAGATTGCAAGGGACAGAGCATTCGACTCGCTAGCGAGTACGGTAATTGTAACACATGGTAAGGGTAAATAGTGACCTGTGTGCTCATGACCCTTCTCTACCTTGCCTCAATAAAAACTTTACCCGAACCCGAAACACTGTGACAGTTATCAGATGTTTTTATTACTAGCAACTCACCCTTTTTTAAGACTACGCCGAGCGTACGCCGGATGTACAGTGGCGCCCTCCTTACTATTATAGTGTCCTCTATTAAATTAAAGTATTTTCTTGAAATTTATCGGTAGGTTTTGGTAATACATATGAAAACACAACTTTTAGGGTATATCACATAGTTTAATAACAATTCACCTTCGAGTTATTGACTTAACGGAGAAAAGTGGCCACCTTTTACCGTTAAGCTGACTACTCAACGGGTAAATGTTATTAAAGTTTGTTACGTATCCCATAAATTGTGTTTTTACTTGCGCTACAAAAACATATCGTCTGATTGCAAGGAAATTCTTTACTTAAGTAGAAAACACAGTAAAAGTAATGAGGACGCCACTGGACGCTCGACGTTTGCTCGGTGCAGTCTTAACTTTGGTTACGCGAGTTTTATGTAACACTCAAACATAATCCAGAATGTATTAGACATAAAACCATTCCTCTTGAATTACTCTATCTATTGATGAAAACCGCATTAAAATCCATTGCAGAATTTGAAAGATCTAAGCGTACATACAAAGTGACAGGCGGCGGGAAACGACTGCGTTGTAGACTAAATATGTAAAGATTTATTTTAAAATTGTATGGCCATGGAATATTCCTGAAAGTTCTCTAAAACTTCCGCATTTAAATCAAAACCATAACCGCTGTTTTATTACCACGTTGAATAACCACGTATTTAAATCTCAAAACTGTCGAGTACCAACATAACAATTAGAAATGTATATCTGCCCATTGGCATACATCGCATTGCACAACGACCCTTCACATCAATCAAATGAAAGTAACATACTATTGTCAGTATAGCCACGGTCATTCGCGAACCAAGTAAATTACCGACAAATTAGACAGCTTTCTCGTTTAGTAATTATTACGTAGCTGATGAGTGATGAGGCGGAACTCCGAGGTGGTCGTTTAGGACGCCATAGCGGGTCACAGCTGTATGATAGGCAATGGCTTGGCGCTGATTGATTTAGGATGTACCTTGGATGTAACACGTGGCGAATGGTTTGATTGCCAATTGTGCAACTCAGGAAGGACGTTGGACGACGTTGACACGGAAGCCTGGGTGGCATTGGCTGTGTTTTTGCCTTGTGTGGAATACGCTTACGATGTATAAATTGACACTATAGCACACTCACGAAACGAAAAGTCGTGATTTAGATGTGACGGGATTGGTTTAAAAATGAAACGATTAGAAATGCTAGTAAGTGTAATTTACGACAGCGAACGTTTTTCTTTTCTATCACTTAAAATGTATGGGATAGCATTCTCGTGCGTAGCGATACACCACGCGGTCAACTGTCATCTCATACGTTGAATGATAGAAAACGAAAACGTTAGACGTTTAGATATTGACTACGGTCCCAGGATTTATTTGAAAAGGTATTCTTATAAGTAGGTTTGTGTCAAAACCATACTTTTTTTTAATTTTTTTTTGTTATTATCGCTATCACCGCATTGGACTAGGGGTTGGAATGACGTCATTTTGTTAGTTTGTTTTTTTCGGTCTAGCGGTAGACCATGTGGCGTTAAAGCTCTTTCGTCATTAGTAGAAATCTGTTTGTTTAATTTCTCAGTAATGAACAAAAAAATAATGCTGCTTAGACGTACCTCTATAGGGTAAGCAGGATTTTTTTAGAAAACCTTCTAAAAAGTTTATTTTGCCAATTAAGCTGGGGGATCGACTTTTAGCCTATCTTGCTACTATACCACTAATACCTTTTATAAAATCAAAAGTTTGCGTGTTATTTTGTCACTCGTTCACGCTCGGCCGGACGGATTTGGATGTAAGTCGGATGGAATGTGGTTTGGATATGAATGACGCAAATGTGGAAATGTCGAAAACTGACCAAATTAAAAAAACCACAACCAAATGACGTTTACCCCAGTTTTAATACCGCACTAAATATAATAGTGTGAAAGTGGGTAATATTACTTAAATGTATGCAGATTAATGTAGTATAGTCGGCGAAAAATGTGGTCGGTGGTTCCATTTTCCCTTGCAATAATGTTATGACAGTGACAAGTGTCAACCTTAGCGATAATTAGAACTCACAGAAACTTTTGTCGAAACTGGTAGACCACTTTCTTGGGCGACCGTACATAATCAATCATCGACCGACGTCGTATGTTAAATACCTTACCGGGATTGGAACCCAGGACCGCTAGCTTCGTAGGCAGGGTCACTACCAATTAGGTGGAAGAATCATCGAAAACGTAGGCGTATGTATAATAAAATGAGTAGATTGAAATATAAAGTTTTATTTTAATATAGTTCTGTTTTGATACCACTTTGACGTGACTTATACGGAAAAAAGTCACATCTACCATATGAATTGTATTGCACTTCCAACCTTATTGTAACCACTGAGAGTTTAATATACTTCTATGAAATAATTGCACTTGTGCCTTTTCTCTGTAGTAGGGCAGTATAAGGATTGTGAGGTGACGCTTAAATCGCGTAGCTGTCAAAATGTTATCTAAATTATATAAAAACTAGGGACCCGCCCTCGCTTCGCTTCGGTTTATTTGAGTTTTCTATAACACACGTACATAAAACAAAATTGATTATACATTAAAACCTTCCTCTTGAATCACTCTATCTACTAAAAAAACCGCATCAAAATCCGTTGCGTAGTTTTAAAGATCTAAGCATACATAGGGACAGACAGCGGGAAGCGACTTTGTTTTATACTATGTAGTGATTAAGCTCCGGGCGATAACGTACGAGTATGTTGTAGAAAACTAGGTTTGTATGCTTCCGTTTTTTTTAATCAGTTGTTTCTTTCCAGGAAATATTCCTTTGGTAAGAAAACCGTTTTTCATAATAATCTACGACATGTTCAAAAGTCGTATCGGACTAGCTGTATGTTTTTTTAGGTTCGCGGTATTCTTCAAAATAAGACATACAGGGTGGTTCTCGATAAACTGTACATATTGAAAGGGGTGAAATTTTAAGTTAATTTATCGGTAAATCAATAAATTCACACCGCCACAAGTAAGTGTACTACCCAAACTTTATTAAAAAGTTAAAAAATCTGTAAAAAAATACCAGTAGCTCAAAAAAAATGTATTTACCGATAAATCAACCTAAAATTGCACCCCTTTCAATATGTACAGTTTATCGAGTACCACTCTGTATAACATTGTACGTACAATGAAAACTATTAAAATAATGTTGCTAAATAAAAATATAATCACCTAGTTTAAACCAATAAAACTCTAAGCACTCATCCATGTTATTCTAAAGTTTCATAACCCTAAGTACCTACCTAGTTGTTATTATAATGAATCTGTGGACAGGCCCCGCTGACTAGTGAAAGTCTCTCTCAGATCAAGAGGAAAGTGACAGTACCACAGACTTACAAATGGTACAATGGCCCTATTCAATGTACGAGTTATTCAACTGCCGTAACCTTTTGTAGTCATATTTGTACACAATTTCACATATGCATTTGACAAATGAAGATAATATGGCGTGTTTCTATAGTTAATCTATTGTGCTTGCTCGTCTTATGGCCTTTTAATAAATTGAATTAACTTAATAGGTTTCTAACAATGAAATCATTCTTAGCGATCATATTTCAAAAGGAAAATAAAAGTCTTAGAAGCTTTACGAACCCGACTCTTGCTAAATTAACTTAATTAAAATCGTTATAAATGCTAAATGATAATTTCAAATGAAAAATGATGAAAGATTCCAAAGATGATATTTAAATCCAAATTAAATGATACCCCACTGGTCATAGTTATGAGTTATGATAATATATATAAAAATGAATGTTTGTCTGTATGTCCTTTATAGAATCGTAAACTATGCATTTGATCATGTGATGATCTTCAGCAAAGTGTTTTGCATGAGTCTACGAAGGCTTCTGAGTTATAAAATAACTAAATAAAGTTCAAGGACTTTATTTTTACTTTTTTACAATATGGCGTCTGGTTGCCGCCATATTGAATTTCGATTACTGTCATATCTTTGGTAACACTCACACACAACATTAAGACAAATCGATTGTTATTAGAATAATTAAAATCGGCCCGTGCGGTTTAGTTTCTAGAGCGCCGAGCGCCACAAAGGAACAATTATAGGTACATTGACTGATAAACACATTACCGTAAAACTACACAACTATATAATAGTCCTGGCCTACAACAATGGTCGAATTTTACTTTTCATATTATTCTAAAAATATGACAGATTTAGCTATAAGTTTAGAGCAGTCAATTTTAGGCCAAACAGTACATATACCCAGCAATAATAGCAGTAAGGAATCATATGTCCGTGACATAGTGCTGAGTGGTGTCAATTTCGACGACAGGAATCACCCATGGCAACATTATGCTAAAATTTCTAAATTCCTTTTCCTTATTGTTTAATTGTTTTTTTCTGTGTTGCCATTCTTTTTGTCAATGTTAAATTTAAAATGTGTTTTATTTGTTTTTTCCTGTGATCGTCGAATAAATATTTTCTATTCTTTCTATTCTTTCTATATTTTAGAATAATGTATTTAGAAATATTGGACTATTGTTGCAGGCTAGGACTATAGTTGGGTAGTTTAACGGTACCCTCCTCCTTCGGCAGGCGCAAAGTGACCGTTTTAAGATCACTTTGTTGTCTGTCTGTCAGTATGTCGAGCCCTTTTTCGGGAACGCGTCAAGGTATCAAATTGAAATTAATATGAAGTAGGTACTCAACGCTGCAATTTTGACACTCGCAAGGGAATCAAAACCTATAAGATACTTCTCATTGAAAGTTTCTCATTGACCTAGGACCTTAAAAGCATTGTCTTATAGTTATAGTATAGCACGTGAAAAGGGAAAAATCTGATAGCCGAACTGTGTTTACGGAATCCTCAGTGCACAAGTCCAACTCGAACTTGACTGTTTTTTCTCATCACAAAAATATCTGCCCTACCGAGACTCGAACCCGGGACCACTAGCTTCATCACATCACTACCGCGATAACCGCGTCGCTGTTAGGTTCTAGGCCAAATATTTAGGTGTTAGTCACATAACCACTGGTTGGGGCCACAGATAATTAAGCAACGTTACGGTAACAGCTGGCATCCTGTCAGACTTGAATTGACAGGTATGCAGGAAAAAACGGGCACGCATCGCTCGACTTGCGCTCGATTTGGCGTAGATAATAGTAACTAATATATTGGTAATATAGTTACAGTTATCTATATAAATTAAAACCAGGCTAGAGTATGTCGGTACATGCTCAGGTTTCGAAGCCGTTATGAAAAACAGAACACTACCTATCTCAAAAAACAACATTGTATGAACTAATTTTCTATGGTTGGGTCAGTTCAGTCACCTATACGTAGTAGGAATTAATAAAGTCTACTGAGTCGTGATAGTTTTCAATATAAGTTCATTATACATACATTAAATCACGCCTGTTTCGGGGGTAGGCAGAGACCACTTCTTTCCACTTGCTACGATCTTGACCAATTTCTTTCGCTTCTTCCACATTCATACATCGAGTCATGCACGCACGTCGGTTTCGGGTACTTAAGACTAGGCCATTTTCTAGTATTTCTCCGATTTGATTGGAAAAAGTACGCCTAGGGCGGTCCCTTTCGACCCTTCCATTCACTTTCGATCTGTATATCTCTTTCGTCAATGTTCTTTCATCCATCCTTTCCAAATAATCGAACCATCGAAGCATGCCCTTTTCAATCTTAGTAACTACATCTTCTTTTATTCCACATTTCTCTCTGACTTTTTCATTCTTTAGTCTATCAATCAGTTTTACACAAAACATACTTCGCAAAGAGCGCATTAAAACTGCATATACCTACACGACTTCATTATAATTAACGACTTCATTATTATTTGAGCTTTAATTTAAGATATACAATGCGAACACTGATGCGGTAGAGTAATGTATAATATGGTGGTAGCGATCCGGACACCTTGAACAAGGTCCTATCACCATTGAAACTAATTAAATAATAGAAAAACAGCACTGAGTAAGTAGGCGCGTTGGACCTACCTTAACGTTATTTTGATTGAAAGAACGCCTTCAGTACAATGATATTTTATATTAAGAAACGTCATCCGCGCGCAAAAGCGTTCCTCAAAAAGGATGGCAATTTACCTTACTACTGTTTAGTTGCGACGCGGCCACTGACACGCACGCATCAATTAGACATCGTATGAGTGTGATAAAGACGGGTACCTTGATGGCGGCTGTGAGCGAGCACTTGTTTTGGAATGGCTAGCAATTTGAAACAACTATTTATCTCTTTCTAACAATAGCGTTTGCGACGATTACCGACTTTGTCTGTAGAAATATGGCAACGTAGCAACTGTCAGTAGTTGGCGACGGGTTTTAAATACGTTTAGTATGAGCATAACGTAGGTATTTAAATATAAAATATAATTGGGATTGACCAAAAAAAATCACTCACGGTTTTTACTTTCTCATTCGAAAGAATATAGGAAATTATAAGACACCAATTTCATTAATTTTGTATTTGACCAAATAGTTTTGTTTTAATATCTTTATTTATTTAGCAGACATTTTATGGATGACATGATTATTTTAAATTTGGGATGGCATTTTCTAATAAATTACAACCATTAAATGATTTCCAATGAAATAAGTGATTGTAATAGTGTATTAAAACATACCATTTCAAGCCGTTTTCGCCTAACCCGTAAAATGCACCTAGGAGGGCTTCAAGCCGAAAACGAAAGTCAAACAAAGGTTAAATATACTTTTGCCAAAATATCCAAAATAGATAAATATTTCAAAAACTTAATAATGCAGAACGGCTTTAAAACCCTATTCCTCTAAATGGTTTTCGAATTGGAGTAATTGTAAAAATATGAACAATCCCAATTGCTTCAGTACTTAAACTATTACATACTCTGTGGCTGTCTCGATGTTTCCCATCGCAAGGGCACTAAGAAAGTGCCCAAGCGCAGATTCGTGGGAAATGCGCGCGCGGCTAGGTCCACTGAGCATGTAGGTGGCAGCGCGCAGTTTCTAGGAACTGGGGGCCTAGATTTACACTGTAAGCGATTTCCGAATATCGGCAAAATGTATACGATTGACGTTAGCTGATGAGTGATGACAGGCCGCTATGCCAACTCCATACCAGACCTAGGAATATTCGGGGCAAAATTAAATGACAGCTAGGGATTGCCTATATCGATAAACTCAATTATCGATCCTTTTCCCATATATTAGTGATCGCTCCAAGTTTTGTTCGTAAAAATAAAATTTGATTTAAATTATGCAATGAAACAAAATAGCAAAATAATTCTGGTTATTCTTCATTTTAAAAGGATTTTTTAACCTTCACTCATCATCATCATATATTTTTTCCGTATTGTGAATTTCAGTATGACTGTCCCATTTACTATTGTTAAAATAAACGGCCGTGTGGTAGCCGGATTAGAATAGTGCCACTCCGTGGATGTCGTAAAAGCCGACTAAGGTAATAAAGGCGTATGGTACTGTTAGGCGATGGGCTTGCAACCTGTCACTAATACACTGGTAACCATCTTCGCCTAAGTGTGCAAAATGTAGTTACAGAATTATCAAAAAGTTTTTATAGTTGTTGGAAATTCTGTAGCTCTGCTTACCCCACTCTGGGAATAAAGGCGTGAGTTTATGTATGTATGTAAAATAAACGACTAGAATTTGTTAGACGTAAAAACAATATGACGATGATGAGTGAAGGTTATAAATCCTTTTAAAATAAAGAATGACCAGAATTAAGTTGCTGTTTTGTTTAATTTGCATACTTTGAGAAAAAAACTATTTTTACAATCAAAACTTGGAGCGATCACTAGTATATGGGAAAAGCATCGATAATTAAGTTTATCGATATAGGCAATCCCTAGCTGTCATTTAGTTTTGCCCCGTATATTCCTAGGTCTGCTCCATACATTTCAAGTCGATAGAAAACAAACGTTAGCAGCATTTGCATATTCTCTTTTCACTTTTCATGACTCCTCAGACGACGCGCTTTCCTAGTTGGTAGTAGGGACTACAACTCGCCGCTGAGATTTCGCTCGTTCGTCCGACCGTCCGTTGGTTTTAAAAGAAAATAACACCCCTGAGGGCCCAGACAAGATGAATTACGCTAAATATCGTTTCTATTCGTTTAGTTTTTAAACCAATCGCGTCACTGGCACATCACGTGACTTTTCGTATCACGTCATCTACCAGTGTCCCGATTGGTTTAAAAACTAAACGAAGAGAAACGCTAGCTAGCGTAGTGCATCTTGTCTGGGCCCTCTGTTAGCTGCGGTCACAATTCGTTGTTTATTTATTTCCTAGCTAATTTTGTAATAATTTGTAGCAACTGTACTGTGTGTTTGTTTTGTTTGATTGTAGTTTTGTTTACTCGTATTAAATCTAAATAATGTTCACGAAACACCACGTTACTGAAAAGTAACAAGTACGATAAACAAACCACGACTCAGGTTACCTAGAATGTATTCATCGCTATATTATGATGTTGTATTATATACTCTATAACATTTATGAATCTCTGTGATGTTTACCGCAATCAATGAACAAATAATGGAAACTAGAAAAGGTTTCAGAGTTATTATTTCTCATAGACTTCTTGGAATAAGACCATAATATATTATTTTTGAAATCTACTCTTCAATTTGTATGCATTGAATTAGAAGAAATGATTCAAAGTTCACCCTACTCGTGTCTATCACAAAACTAGAAGGGTAGTCGGTCAATTGACTAACTAATTTTGACATAACAACTTTGCGTTTCAACAGTGTTTTGTATTTTAGGGGAGCCAGCGGCACTGAAACTAGTTCAATAAGACTACCAGATGATGTATATATAACTCATTAGTCATGTTAATGCAAAAAACCTAGCCGCGGTATTAAAAATAGTAGGTACATAATGATAAGATTTCTAAGTTTCGTTTGTTCCTCGGGACACAGGGACTATACCGCTCATTGAATACAAAACGGACACATTCCAAAATAATTTGCTCTTCCATTAAAAATGGTACTCGTATTCCAACCGCTTCTAATTTTAAAATGCAACACTGACTCATTTCGGATTGTGTCCGTTTTGTATTTAATTAACGATACGATAATGCAGTGCTGCAAGCCCTCTTGGATTGGCCTTATCAGTGGCAGCAGCATGATAAGCGACGCTTCGTCTTATATTATCTTATAGATGGGCCCTATCGAATATACTTCGGCTCTTTAGGATCTTTTGTGCAATTAACCTCTTAGGTACACACTCAGCTGTTCGAAAGTGCAGGTTTCCTCACGACGTTTTTCTTTCACCGTATGAGCATTAAATGGGAATAAAAGCTTATAGTTTCTGTTAAATTAAAAATCTTTAGCATAGGTACTACCAACTTCTAAACTACGTACGCAACGGATTTTGATGCGGTTTCATCGTTATATACCTACAGGGCGTTAGGTATTGAGTGGATCAACCTTGATCTACGGGTAGATGGCACTTAGGACGTTATGAAAAAGCTAAAATAGGTGCTATGATCAAAACATTGAACAAGGGTGTTTAACAAACATAAAAGTGCAAAAATCTCGAAAACCGTGCGACTTATACTAAACCTATTTTAGCTTTTTGATAACGTCCTCAGTGCCCTCTATCTATAGTTCAAGGGTTATCCACTCAATACCTAACTAACCACTACTAAAATTTCTTCTGTAAAAGTGTAAGTACTTAATATTTGCTGATTTATCCTCGTGCGATACAGAAGAAAGGACATAAAAACTGAAGCGACACGATCGCTAATTTAAAAATCAACTTACCACAGCATGGTTTCCCGAAGTCAAGCCTCACCAGCTGCACCATATAAGGTTCTAGCAGGTTGACGTACCACCACGGTACGCGTTCGGACTTCGTAAGAGTGCAAGTGTCAGGGTTGTACGCGGCCGCCGTGCTGCCATCGAGCGCGCGCTGTGGCACCCCTGAGTCTTCAGTTGACAGTTGCATGGGCGCCTTGCCGGCTGCTACGTTTATTACTGTGGAAACGATGATTATAATTAGAAAATATATACTTTTCTCAAACATGCTATGTAATGTCGGCGTTATGTTAGTTATTTTAGGCTTCAAAGTGCCACGTTCCCGACGGAACAACTCGAGAGAACTGTAAAGGAATTTCATACAAAATTGAAGGCCTAGGCCGGGAAGTAATTTTTTTTTTATTTTAATATGGCCATGACAGCTGGTTTTATGAACAGGCTGAATATCTAAATTATATTTTTAAAATTTTTGAGAAAATGTTATAACGTCAAATACTAGGAGTGCATAAACGTTTGGGAGACATCCGCGCTGTGTCGTGTGCGCCCGCCGCCGCCCGCCGGTTGCCCGCACCGCCTGAGATCTAAGTTGCGCTAAGCCTGATATACCTCCTAATTACCGCTGCGCTCCTGGTACTTTATTTTAACACCCAATTACTTTTCTTCCCTAGGGTGGACATTTATCAATTTACTTTTTTGAGTGATGTATTTTTTATTTAATTGCATATGTTTGAGAAAAGCACTATACGTACCTCGCCGTGAAAAGGGGTTGCCAGCCTCGTAAGTATCCGGCCTCGCTTCGCTCGGCCGTCTATATCACTCGGCCGGCAACCCCCTACTTCCCGGCCTCTGTAGTAATGTACTATTATTAATCATGTAATAAAAACAATAAGAACAAAAAATCAAGGCTGAGTCAGACTCGCACACGAAGGGTTCCGTACAGTATGTAGTCTACCACCCTCCGGTTAAAGTTCATTTGCACGTCATGATAAGATACGTACGATGTTCCCTAGCGATAATACAGTGACAAGTGTCAACCTTAGCGATAATTAGATCTCACAGAAACTTTTGTCAAAACTGGCAGACCGTTTTCTTGGCCGACCGTATAATATTAAAATCAAGCAAATAACGCGATTAAAATAAAGGTTTCTTCTAAATTTTCTCCTTTTTAATTGTTCGTTGCTATAGTGGCCGTAGTAATAGACAGTCGGTGGTCATTATTGCCGGCAATTGTATGGAACAGGGCAAACGTATTTCATTATGAAGCCAGCTCTATATCTCGCTACCAAGTCAAAACAGTACAAGCCTACAGCTTAGTTCAGTAGTAGGTCAGGCCTCTATTGCATTTTCAGCTCAACTTTTTAGCTCAAGAAGCAAGGTAGGCTTAAACAGTTTAAAATGGGCCGAGACGGGATGCATAGCATATAAGCGATTGACAGACAAAATATATGGAATTGACATATATATCGACATAACGTGACTGACGTAAGGTGATGACAGATCGCGTCAACGTCCATAAATTTCGAGTCAATAGAAAACAGAAACCGATAGAGTTTTTCTTTTCTACCGCTCAAAATGTATGGAATGATACGAAGCTAGCTGTCTTGGGTTCAAATCCCGGTAAAGGCAGGTATTTGTGTGATGCTGAGGAGCGCGAGTATTTATGGATGTTTTCTATCTATTTAAGTACCAACTTTTACTTTATCGTACTGCCCCAACCCGGAAATGTTAAACCGTTTGCCACGCTTCCTAATTTAACTGTGTAATGCATTTTGGGTTGACAGCAGTCTTGACGTATTACCCGAGTGTAGTACACGGCTAAATTAAGAACAGTGGCAAGTGGCGTAACGTTCGCGGGTTGTGACGTCAATTTATGTGATGTGGTTTTATTGCAAAGCACAAGAGTATCATCCCTACATTTAGAGGGATAGAAAATAATCGTTAGTAGAATGTTGCGTAGCGTTCGCATGTTAGCTTGGCCTAAAGTTCTTCAGCGACGTGAGCGTACGTCAATCCTAATTTATCCGTTTACGAAAATTGCTAACGGGCGTTTTATGCTTTCATGCACCTTGTCTAGCCTCGTTCTTGTATGTTTCTCTGTTAGAGGGTACATTCTAATGGAGTCCGTTGGAAAGATTGTCGCACGATTAGCGTGTATTGTCGAGCGAGCCGGCCATTGACCCTGAACGCGAAACGTGTTGACATCCATCATTCTATCATTTTTGTGACAGATACGTGACAATTCGGACTTATGTGGTGTGCGTGATACAGATGTTTGTAAGTAGTAAGTTGCCAGGGGGCGTGGTCTAGGAACCAACTCGTATGACAGTGAACGCACATATGCAGGTTAAACGTTAAAAACTTAGGCCTATTCATCGTGTTTAGCGATGTGCATAAACGTGGATCTGTCACTTTCTGGCCATATAAGTGCGAGGGTGACAGTAATACGGGCCCAGCACTTCCCAACCACTGGAAAGAGAACAAACACACTCGCCCCTCTGCTTTTTTCCAATCGGAAAAACCATATTGCCTTTAACGTGTTAAGAGAATTGTGAAGCTGATTCCCGTGCGATAACGTTTCTCACCCCCTAAACGAAGTCTGATTTTAACGACTTTTGAATGTTTACATTATCAAAAACTAAGTCTGTACGTATTTTTCAAGAAAATATTTCTTGGAAACAAATTAAAGAAAAAGCACGGTAACGTACTATAACTACAACATTTTCGAAAATCGTGAATATCAGACTTGATTAAGGAGATTCAGAAACCTTAATTTGAATGGAAAGTCGCGGGTGGTAGGACCTTGTGCAGGGTCCATCCGGATCGCTACGACTATCTTATCCATTAACCTACCGCAAAACAGTAGTGTTCGCATTGTTGTGTTCCGGTTTCGGGATAAGACAGCCGGTGAAATGACTAGCATAGAGGCATTTTATCTTAGTCCTCAGGGTTGGCAACGCATTTGCAGTTTTAAGGTTGCATTGCAGTCTTGTGAATGCGAATGTCTATGGGTCACAGTTTCCACTTACCATCAAGTGGCCTGTGTGCTCGTTTGTTTACTCTATGCCATAAAAAAAATGGAAAATTATGACAGTTCACAATATCCTCTTATGGTATTATCACTAAATAGTATTTATAAAACAAAGTCGCTTCCCGCTGTCTGTCTGTCCCTACGTATGCTTAGATCTTTAAAATTACGAAAATCTGTTATAAGTAGGGGTGTTACAGAAAACTCGCATAAACCGAAGCGAAGCGAGGGCGGGTCGCTAGTAATAAATAAAAACTATCAAAACGTTCACAATGCAGAAACACATCAGTGTAGAATCTAAGCCCTGATGGTAAGTGAACTCTAAGGCCTATAGGTAATCTCAAGATAGCAAGCCCAAGTCCGCTATATTAAAGCTGTTTATTATACCCGCGTGGTATGGTTTGTTTACATTTAGTTAAGAGCCTACACAAATGGAGTAGTATATTAAGCCCGCCCTCGCTTCGCTTCGGTTTATGTGGGTATGATATAGCCTATAGCCTTCCTCGATAAATGGCCTATTTGACACTGAATGAATTTTTCAAATCGGACCAGTAGTTCCTGAGATTAGCGCGATCAAACAAACCCTTCAGCTTCATAATATTAGTATAGATTTATTATTAATACCTACCTAAGAGGAATTTCTTAACCAAAACCAACTTCGTGCAAATCCTTTGTATGAGACTGTTGTAAAGTATGAACTTAAAGTTGATTATACCTAAAATTCTCAGCGGATAAGAAGTCAATACTGACAACTGTCAACTCAGTACAATTTATAACCTATTCTTGGGTTTGAGGTTATAATTTATACTGGAATGACAGGTGTCAGGATTTACTTCTTATCCGCCGGGCACTATAGGTTGCATTCGACCAAACTGGAATAAGGTCTTATACCTACATTAACCGCCGAATTTGTATTGACTAATCTCTGAGTAAGTCTTATTCCAAGTTTGGTGAAATGCGGCGTTAGAAACTAAGTGAAAACTGCATACCTACTCGTTAGTTGTTTATTAACATCTTTTCTTAACGAAAATGCATAGAAAATCCAACACCATTTAACTTTTCAATACATACAATAACAAACTTTCGTTAGAAAACGAACAAAGCGTTCATGCGTAGAAATAAAAATGTGAGAAAGTGTTCAGCTGTGTACCACAGATTAACCTAAATGAACGAGGCAGTTGGACTTTAAAAAAAAACTCAAAGTATCAAGGTAGTTTGGTTAACTAGAGCAAAGGTATCGTATGCGCAATCAGTTACGCTATCTTTTTCTATTCGAGATTTACACATACGAGTGAAAATTGCGACAAGAGACACCATCATGTCATCTTGTCATGTTGTCGTATTGTTGCAGAGAACTATCCTACACTCTGTTGGCCTGCCTACGAAGCTAGTGGTTTACAGTTTTATTCCCAGTAACGGCAAATATTTGTGTGACGAGTACGATAGTAAAGTTAAGGTTAAAAAATAAATATCGGCACAAAGTTGCAAAAATATGTACACATTTACCTTATTGCCATAGTAACAAGGTCTGTGTACATATTTTTGAGACTTTGTGATGTATACATATTGGTGACCTTGGACTATACAAGCCGATACTAAGGGCCTGTTGTTTGATCAGTAGTTAAACTAATGAATTGATAAGATTTGAAAAAGGAATCGAAAATTTTAAGGAATCTCAAGGAAATGTGTAAAATTTTCAAATTTCCTTTTCGAATTTTAACAATTAGTTAGTTCAGCTACTGATCAAACAACAGGCCCTAACCTGCGAGAGCTAGCTCTATAATAGTCTATAATCTATACTTTTAAATATTTCAAAAATGTAAACAATCCAAACCACGTGACATTGTTAAACAGCCAATCAAAACTGTTTTACTGCACATTGACGTATCAGTGTTCTGCTTCTATTGGCTGATGATAGTTCGTCAGAAATCACGTGGCAGTTGTGTTTAAATTTTTTTAAATATTGAAAAGTACAGTCAAATTAAGATTGATTGATTTGGATGATACTCCAGTAACTTTAGACATACAGCTTGCGTCAAGTCCGGTAGTTCTGTTTTTGATGCAGACTTGTTTATGATGTTGTCCCAATGAATAATACAAGTTTGTGACCTAGAGCGCCGAACGTAAATCAAAATTTGGATACACTTCGACTCTTTACGATCTTTTGTGCAATTACCCCCTTATACACTCAGCTGTTCGAATGTGCAGGTTTCCTTACGATGTTTTTCCTTCACCGTCAGAGCATCATTAGAAGAACTCATTGGTACGGTCACGATCGTTAATTTGGGACCCATTTCAAGAAAAATATGATTGAAGTCGTCAATGTCATTAGAGATGTCACGTCACTTGTATCTTTTAGGAAACTCAACCTTATTGTTGTAGAATGTCAGATTGACTTTGGACCTAAGGTGGGTACCAAATTAAAGATCGTGACTGTACATGGTGAACGCGGGCTTTGAAATCGGTACCTTACGATGACGAGTCGACGAGATGACCCCGACACGCATAAAGACGGGTGTTATATGTGTAAGTGTGTTTGTGAGTGTACGTCTGTCTGTGGCACCGTAGCTCTTAAGCGGGTGAACCGATTTGGATGTGGTTTTTTATTTTGAAAGCAGGTTTTCGAGCGGTGGTTCTTAGCTAGGTTTTATGTTAATTGGTTTGACAGTTTTAGAGATATTAGCTGTGAAAGATGAGGCCACATCGCGGGTTTTTATCTGTCTACCCAATAGACATGATCTCGAACACAGGCTACCCTATTGCTTGGCCTTCGTTTTCCGTCCGAACTGTAATAGATAACCTAATGTTTTTTTTTTAGAATCTCTGTATTTTAATAAAAAAAACCGCATCCAAATTGTTTCACCTGTTTAAGAGCTACTTACGGTGCCACAGACAGACTTACACACACACCGTAATCAAACTTATAATTGACAAGATTTCATATTTTCAAGACTTTAATTTTATTCGTTTTATAGATATTGTTTGGAAGGAGGAAGACACTAAGTATAGTTTTAAATTTTCCCTAGAATGAATAATTATTTTATTATTAATTTATTAAGATGTACTTATTCTAAAAGGGCGTAACTTCATTTCTACGACACAATGAACATATTACGTTAGTCCAATCTGTATATAAAAAAGTATCATGTCAACCGATAATTCTCTAACGCGGACTTGCGCGGACCAGAGTTAGCCCTTAACCCAGAGTTTAAGCGTCTACTTTTGTACGTGGTTTGCCGCCTAACCTCGGGTTAAGACGCTAACTCTGGTCCACGCAAGTGGGCGTAAGGGCCACTTGCACGCAGAATTTAACCCTGGGTTAAGGCACTAACTCGAGTTAGTAGACGTCAGATTCATACGAAAACTGTCATTTTAACTCGGGTTAGTGTCTTAACCCAGGGTTAAACTTTTCGTGCAAGTGGCCCTAACTCGAGTTAAAATGACAGTTTTCGTATGAATCTGATGTCTACTAACTCGAGTAAAGTGCCTTAACCCAGGGTTAAATTCTGCGTGCAAGTGGCCCTAAGTATCTATCCATCTGTCAATAGTGTTAATGTCAAATTTGAAGTATGACAGCTTTTTTTCCCGTGAAAAAGGCAATGGTATTATATCTATTCAGCCATAGTATTGGTAAAACTCGATATTTTTATTAACTTACTTGTAATTTTGTAAATAAAGAAAAATAAATCTAAATAAATATTTTGCCGTGTTCAGGAGGTACCTAAAACCCTTTCGATTCGTATAGTAATTTGCAGGTGTCACCAAAATGAAATGTTGGCAATTGTGCTCTTTTTGCGTCGGGGTTCATAATAATCGAATGGGCGAGCGAAGCCACGGCCGCCGGCATGTAGGGTACTATAACCGTACCGGGGGAGCGCTAGGCGAATGAATCGAAGGCGCGTGGCGGCCATTGAGCGCGCCGCTGGAGTGTGCGCCGGCGCAGCTTCTAAGGGCTGCCACTAGCTATTGTATATTTATTATTATTAAATAAATTGGGATATCATCATTGGCCAAATTCATGACTTTTTTCACAGCTTCAATAACTGCTGCTGCTAACTCATGTAACAAACAGTTTAGAAAACTTTTTTTTTAATAGCTACAAAAATAAACAAGATATAAGTCAACAACAACAAAAAAAACACAACAGGAAAAGCATAAAAGTCGTGTAAATGCAGTTGAAATGCGCTCTTTGCGTAGTATGTGTGGTGTGAAACTGATTGATAGAGTAAGGAATGAAAAAGTCAGAGAGAAATGCGGAATAAAAGAAGATGTAGTGACTAAGATTGAAAAGGGCATGCTTCGATGGTTCGGTCATTTGGAAAGGATGGATGAAAGAAGATTGACGAAAGAGATATACAGATCGAAAGTGAGTGGAAGGGTCGAAAGGGACCGCCCTAGGCGTACTTTTTCCAATCAAATCGGAGAAATACTAGAAAATGGCCGAATCTTAAGTAGCCGAAACCGATGTGCGTGCATGACTCGATGTATGAATGTGGAAGAAGCGAAAGTAATTTGTCAAGATCGTAGCAAATGGAAAGAAGTGGTCTCTGCCTACCCCCCTTGACACATGATATATCAACTAAGTCCCATACAAGGCCTCCATTCTAGGCCGCCATTAGGTAGGTACTATCAGGTAAATAAGAGCTATCAAAACTTTGACAACACAGGTCAAAGACGATATGGTTTTTGGGTCATTCTACTTTTTAGCGCATAATAATCATTGGTGAAGTTAAAGGCATTTTTAGAAATTTTTTTCACGTAAATATGACTTATATTGAAACTGGAACAACTAAATTTAATAGTTCAAAACAAAACACTTTAAATTTATTGATATTTTATCAGGAAACGTTGGTAACACAGCGGTAAATACACTTTTTCCATACAAATGGCGGGGACACGCGTGACCACTATGTTACCTACTTTAAAGTTAATTATAGTGACTTTTTAAATGTAGTGATAATTTTAAATGTAAGCTAAGTTGTGTAACTATTTCAATATTAAATTACAAAACCGAGCACTTTAACGTTTTTATAAAAATATTATTTGAAGAGCACTTGTCAAAAAATCGACCTGCGCTTAAAAGTAGAACGACCCTTTTACGGCCTATAATAGGCCCCGTAACCATAACTATGTAAATACAATATCAAAACTTATACACCGGATCGCTGGTTTTAATCTATAACATGTTTTATTTTATCCTGCTGGTGGCAACCCTGGGAGTAACGGCGCCCGCGCAAGTGTGCCAACACTTGTCGCTAACGGCGCGACCCGACTGTGACGTCAGATCGCTAACTCGATGCGACGAGTCTCGAATCGATACCAGTAGTCACCCTAGATAAGATATATTCGGTCGTTATCCTTTTTAGGGTTCCGTAGTCAAACTAGGAACCCTTATAGTTTCGCCATGTCCGTCCGTCCGTCCGTCCGTCCGTCCGTCCGTCCGTCCGTCCGTCCGTCCGTCCGTCCGTCCGTCCCCAGTCTAGCTCAGAGACTCATAGTACTAGAAAGCTGTAATTTGGCATGAATGTACATATTAGTCACGCCAACAAAGTGGTAAAATAAAATATTGAAAAACCTACACGTAACGTGGGGATGTCTTTTTTTTTTCTTCCCTACCCCATAGTGTGGGGTGTCGTTGGATAGGTCTTTCAAAAATATTGTGGGTTCATGTAATCAATTTTTCGATTAAGGGATCCGTTTATGAAATATTAAGCTTTAAAGCGCTATTTTTTTTTAGAGTCAAGTGTCCCCCCCCCTACAGCCAAAACTACAAGTACTAAAAATCTGAAAAAAATCTTCAACGAAAGCGCATATAACGAATTTTAAAGGAAAACTATCACGGCTAAGTAGACATGATTAGTTCCTGAGATACAGGCGATTAACGGGTTTATACCTACTAAAAATCATCTAAGACAGCGCCAAATAACTTTAAATAGAAAATTGTTTCATACATGTTGATTTTTGAGATAGTTTTTTGTGTTTGTCGTTACGGCTTCGGAACCCTACACTGAGCATGGTCCGACATGCTCTTGCCCGGTTTTTTTTATATTTAACTAGCTTCTGCCCGCGACTTCGTCTGATTTTATTAGATGTATAAATTGTTGTTGTTATAATAAAAAAAAATGTATTCTTTGATTATTAGTATTTATGTTTGACGATCTCAATGTAATTTCGTATTTGTTTGACATGCAATGCAATTAATATTTTGATATTACAGTAATGAATAAATAAACTAAACTAAACTAAACTAGGCAAACTATTCCAAATTGTATATAACCAGGGCCCGTACTTTTCATGCGTTGACGGTAAAATGACGTCACGCTACATAGAGTATTATTACAAATGGTTTTATTGTAATTATTAACAATTAGTCGTCAATAATTTAAGCATGTACAAACGAGTTAAGTAATCTATAGACGCGTAGAAAAATAAATACCTACTCGTTCTTCATACGTGAAACGCAAATGAAATTACCTATTTGTTTTGTAGTTAATGTCGATATATACGTTTTTATTAAATAGTGTTGTTGCCACATTTCAACAATTAAGCAGAAAATGGAATTCCTCCTCTCTAACTTGAAGTACACCATACTTATTTCTTTAAATCCTATACAGTGAAAATCTTCGTCACCTTCGTTTGTATATTCATTAAAATATTATTATTTATAAACATTTATTTCTTGATCACAAGAAAGAATTAACATTATTGTTGTGTACGATTAAAAATGGATATTTGTAGCAAAACTCTTGCAAAGATGATATTGTGCCAATTGTATTTTTTTTCAACAATAGCAAATGTAAACAATAATTAAGACACTATTAAAATCTAAGTAACATATGTTTTATTTCATAAACTGACAATATTATATTCATATTTTGAGTGACATTAAGATAAAAGTCAATTGCACGTCATGTACTGATTGTTTAAGAATCGATATCGGTTAACTAAAGGAGTTGACATATTATAACGAAATACTAATTGTAATCATACTGTATGTAGCGTGACGTCATTTTTGCGTCAACGGCATGAAAAGTACGGGCCTGTATATAACCAAATTCGACCGTCCGTTTTAGTGAAGAATTTACTCGCATAACCTTTCGCATTGATAATATCGCTCTGTTCGAAATCGTAGTCGATAAAAATACCCTCAGTGCGCGAGCCCTACTCGCCCAGTTTTCAGTATCTGTAATTTTTGTAGGGTTTGTACGAGATAAGATATTAGGGCCATTCTACTTTTCGTTGTACATAACGTTTAGCCACGCTCTCACTAAACTATTTTTATTTCAAAAAACGGTAAAGTGCTGCTTTTTATAACTTAAAACTAGAAAAGGGACGTCAATAAGCTTATATAAAGAATTAACCGAATTCATAAAAAGTTATTTATAATAACTATAGAGTAACGCAGTGGACGTTGATGTCCCCGCCTTTTCTATGGAAAAAGTGCAATTTACCATTGAGCTATCAAGGTTCTTCAGCGATAATTGAGTAATTTAAGAGTCTTTTTTATGAAAACCGTCAAACAAACATTCTAAGGCCCGTTTTAATAAACTCATCGTGGGTGAAATGCGCGTCACAAGATACGTCAAAGTAAACGTCAAACCATAGAAACTGTCATTTTTGACACATCTCGAGACGAGCATTAGAGTTGAGATTAGTTTATTAATACGGGCCTAAGTTCATGTCATTTATTTATTCGCGGATTCATAATTTGGTATACTTTTTATCGGACCATTGCAAAAGTGTAGGTACACTGAGAAGTAGAATGGCCCTTTAGCAAATTGGCCGCTTGTGTGTGTTACCATCTATTTTATATATTTGTGCACATTCCACTCAATAAGTTTGGTTTTCTTATGAAAAAAAATAGCTCTCCAAATTGCGATACATGTGGCACTATAGAGGATGTGCAGCACTTGCTGCTGGAGTGTAGCCGGAATCGCGCTCAAAGGGAGTCGTTGCTAGCAGTAGCCAATCTCAGCCCATATGATACTGGTGCTTTTATGGGCATTCTCGCGAACCCCACGTCAGATTTGGCATTAAAGGTGTATAGGTTAGCTGAAGTTCCATAGTTTTGTAATATGTGTAATGTTTTGTTTTGTTTTGTGTAATGTTTTGTTGTGTAATGTTGAGTTATTTTTTAATTATATTATGACAAAATGGTGTTCGACTTAACAGGGTCGGTATATACGGTTGTAAAAAGGCCCTTTAAAAAATAACTTAAAAAAAAAAAAAAAAATTGTGACATCTCGTTGACTCCTTATTTGGTTAGTGGCCAATGCTAAATTCGCCCCGGAATGTCCTAAGTAAACCTTGGGCCGGTGCAGAGAAACCGCATCAGTATGCAAGTGGAAACCCCCACTAGGTCAAGTTGGGGGTCGGCCGCTATCTCATCAGACCGGCTGCATGGTCGCGGTATGAAAATATTGATCACCTTTGGACCTTAACCGCATTGGAATAGAGTCAAAAAGTGACGAACCTTTTCATACCGCGACTGTCTACTTCACACGTAAATGCAACAGTGACACTATGCAAAAAAGGAACTCATACCAAAGTTAAGTCTTTTGAACTGCAATAATGTCACTATTCAAATTGTGTTTGCGTAATTTAGTGTCACTCTTAGATTGAATGTGTGTCGATTAAAGTTCAAAGTCACCTGTTATTCTTAAAAACGAAATATATCAGAGTTATTGGATATATGATAAATTTCGTCATTATATTCCTCTTGATAGCGCGAGTGTCACTGGGTACATAAAATTCTTAAAAAAAACAATCGTCATTACTTTGAAAAAACCTCGTATCTCATATTTCGTGACGTACGATTTTAAACTTAAACGTCAAGAGAATTAAGTTCAAACTTTTACATCTCAAAATATCAGATACGAGTTTTTTCTAAAGTAGTAACGATATAGCGACGAAGCGAAAGTATCAAGAAATGTAGTCGTTCTTAAAGCTTGTTTTTTTTATTAACATTAATGTTTGTAGTAGGATGCTAGGATGTTATTTTCTTCGTAGAAAACGTGATAGTATGAATGTTACGATAATTCCGGTTCTCTATGAGGGAATTAAAACCCCGTTCTTGGAGCACGTTCGCCACGAGGAAGTATTTTTGCTTTGTTTTAAAACAAAAAACCGGGCAAGAGCATGTCGGACCATGCTCAGCGTAGGATTCCGAAGCCGTTACGACAAACACAAAAAAATATCTCAAAAAACCTATGAACTAATTTTCTATTTAAAGTTGTTTGGTGCTTTCTTAGAGGTTTTTTAGTATGTATAAACAGTTTAGTCGCCTGTATCTCAGGAACTAATTAAGTGTACTTAGCCGCGATAATTTTCCTTTTATATTCGTTATATGGGCTTTCATTGAAGATATTATTCAGATTTTATGTACTATTTGTAGTGTGGGGGGGACACTTGACAAAGTTTAGCGCTTTAAAGCTTAATATTTCATAAACGGATCCCTTAATCGAAAAGAAAGAGAAATACCTATCCAACGACACCCCACACTATGGGGTAGACGAGGAAAAAAAATATCCCCATGTTACGTGTAGGGGAGGTACACGAAAAAAACATGATTCAAGATTTTAATTTACCACTTTGTTGATGTGACTAATATGTATATTCATGCCAAATTACAGTTTTCTAGCGCTAAGGGTCTCTGAGCTAGGCTGCGGACGGACGGACGGACGGACGGACGGACATGGCGAAATAGCCCTGTTGTTTGATCAGGAGGGTTATTATGACGTGGCTATGCCGTTTATTTTACAGTGATCGTAAAGGACGGAGCTATAGCAGCTATATAGCTTTGTCCTTTTCTCTCAGCGTAAACAGAACTGCATTGCTATGTGGTAATAACCCCCCAGTAGTTAAACTAACTAATTGTTAACATTCCAAAAAGGAATTTAAAATTTGACACATTTCCTTGAGATTCCTTCAATTTTTCGATTCCTTTTTAACAATTAGTTAGTTTAACTATTGATCAAACAACAAGTCCTAAGGGTTCGTAGTTTGACTACGGAACCCTAAAAATGAAAACTCCTGAATTTTCGTACAAAATCGATCCTATACAGTGTTATTAGCACGGAGCGTGGTACTGTTCTAGCACCGGCCCCAGTCTACATACCTAGCTCTAGGCTCGAGGATAGCCCGTGGCCTGAGATACGATCGCATAATAATGACGATTTATATTCATCTTGTAGTAAATAAACATGGATAATGTTTCCCGTTAGCGGCCCCTGTATAATGTCCGGTACAGATCGTATCTTAATACTTAGCTTCGAAATAAATTCTTAGTAATAAAGCTAGTTTCTGGTATATTGGGTCCTTACCTATGAAATTGGCGTTTTTTTTACGTGTTTTATTTCGTACGGAATTTATTCATTTCAAATACAACTTCCAAATTCTTTTAAAATTTCTTACTTACTTTATGTTTAAAATTAAAGTGTGAACTCAACTCTTTTCATATGCTGCGAGTTTAAGTGTTTCAATTACGCAGAGTTTTATGAAGGTAACTATTTTTGAGTAATTAAGATATGTATAATATACCTTAGAAGTGTCCAATATTTCTGACAGAATTTGGTTTGATAAGCATTTGACGTTACTAAATAATCCGCAAAACTAAATGTATGAAACCGTTTTCATAAAATTCCCCATATAAAACGCCAATTTCATAGGTAAGGACCTAATAATATCCCTATGGGAGTCATTTCGTAAAAAAAAATTTTTTTTCAAGTCCCTACATCCGGTGGTTAGGCTATGAGTTTTATCTCCGTCAATTAATCACGAAAGAATTATATTATGTGTATAATATAGTGTAAAACATAGTCGCTTACCACCGTCCGTCCCTCTGTATGTACACTCGCGGTCAAATAATTCGGGTCAGAGTGCGTTTTTCATACAAACGAGGCTATTTCAAAGCCTTGGTCCCTAGCCAGGGGTTGTTTTGAGTGAGGTTTAATGGTGGATACTCCAAGGTTCAATAGAGGAGGTCAAAAGTTCTTAAGATACCTAACTGATAGCACAATCAGTTGACACCACAGCGAGAGAGTTTGGGTCAGCATTTGGATTTCCTTACATTTTATTGACATTTTAGATGTTTTTCTGAACAAGCACAATTCCGGCGTTAGCCGCAGATTCAATCAGTTGGGTGTCCTAGGCACTCTGGAAGTCCTGTATCGATGCTCGGGGTATCCATCATCAGATTTCACTACAAGCATCCCCTGGCGAGGAACCAAGGCTTCGAAATAGCCTCGTTTGTATGAAAAACGCACTCTGACCCGAATTATTTGACCGCGAGTGTATGAGATTTTCATCAATATATAGAGTAATTCCAGAGGAAGGTTATTGTACGGGTGTTAAACTGGAGCGAAGCGAGGGCGGGTCGCCAGTATTAATATAATCTGAACAGTTGCAAAAGGCCATAAATCCAACTTCAAAGCAAGAGACAAGAGGCAATAAGTAATATGAAATCGTATGTTTTAACTGATCCGACGTTACTGTCAAGGGATAAGAGTAATCGTGACGTTGACAATACGATATGGTTTCACCGAAAAGACAATTCGGGTACATAATAAAAACATTTTAAGTAGCCGAGATTGTGGAATATCTTATGCGATTATATGTCACAGATACAAGTACATCGGCTGCTCTGGGTGGGACTTTTGTATAGGCTAGGTTGCATTCGAATGAACGCAGCCAACCAAGGTGCTATTGTACAAAAATGCCATCGGGTTTCTTTTCTTCTGATGCAGACAAAGCCTGTCTTCTTGGAGAATAAGACTGACTAAGTTAAGTTGAGTTAAGTTATTGCGTAGTGTGCGTATAGTAGGTATTTAAATGTCCCAACAAGCAGGTAAACTTAAGCAATTATTGTAGTTCAGTATTATTCAAATACACTCAGGAGCAAAAATAACGGGTCAGTGCGTTTTTCATTCTAAAGAGGCCATTTCGAATGCTTAGTTCCTCGCTAGGGGATGCTTTTAATGAAATCTGAGGATGGATATCCCGAGCATCGATACAGGGCTTCCAGAGTGCATAGGGATACCCAACTAATTGAATATGCGGTTAGCACGGGAATTATGCGTGTTCAAAAAACATCTAAAATGGCAATAAAATGTATGGAAATCCAAATGCTGACCCAAACTCTCTCGCTGTGGTGGTAACTGATTGTGCGATCAGTTACGTATCCTAAGAACTTTTGACCTCCTCTATTGAACCTCGTAGTATCCACCATTAAACCTCCCTCAAAACAACCCCTGGCGAGGAACCAAGGCTTCGAAATAGCCTCGTTTGTATGATAAACGCACTCTGACCCGTTATTTTTTCTCCTGAGTGTATTTCTATGTTTCTATTTATACATATGAGGGCATTAATTTAAGTAAATTTAGGTAGGATAGATAAAAATATAATTTTCACCTCAGCAGCTCAAACAAGCAGGTTTTGCTGCTTAAAAACAGTGAGCAAAATTCAATTTTGCTGCGAGCGAGAGGCAAAGTAGCTTTTTAATTTTTTTTTTAAATGCCGTGAGCAGTGCTGGGGCTACTCACAACATTCGAAAAAATTGAACTTCACTTTGTTCTGTCACTTTCACTTCGATAGGAAAAAAGCGAGAGATAGAAACAACTTGATTCGAAGTTCGATTTTCAAATTCCACACATAGTAGGCCCAAAAAGAAACGCACGTTCGGATGCACACATAACAGTAAAATTGCAAATAAAACTATCTGTTAAACTTTGAAATGTGTTTATTATAACTATTTTATAAAGTAGGTACAATCATTTTTTTTCTTTAATGTTTTGAAGACAAAATTAATGAAAAATAAGAAGTTATGTATCTACATAATTTTGTTATCGTTTTAACAATCTTTAATTTCGTGACATAAACCGCGGGGGCAGTTTCAGAACGCATTTCAAAAATAGCGGGATTATTGTACTTAAAAAAAAAAAAGTAATGTAATGTAAATGACGATGTAATTTTTATTAATTTGTCCGCCATAGCCAATAGCCATAGACAAGGCCTAGTTAGGTTTTTTTTAAAGCCACAGACTACATAAAGCTGTATAAAGTTGTGTTTGCACTACGGCATTATCAAGTTGAGTGACAGGTTTTATCTGTTTCATGTTTATTTTTTCCACTTTTTATTTTATTAGTATTTTGCAAAAATGCTTGTGATTGATGCATATGCGATCGTGTCGTTATTTAGTCGTGTATTCACCAAATGGTCACAACGGAAGACCTGCGTTGGCCCTACCAGCTTCACGCTGTGTTGTTCTCGCTGCTGAGGTGAAAAGTTGTATGTCTCACACGAGACCAAAGTTTTTTACGTCTCGTATCTTTGAATCCCTCGCTACGCTCAGGATTCTAACCTAGATTCACTCGCTACGCTCGTGATTCAATAATAGAATCCTTCGCTTACTCGGGATTCAAAATCATCACTCGCAGCAAAAACCAACTTTGCTCTCTTGTTGAACAAATAACTATTCCGACTATATTTTATTAATGATTTTTTTAATGATTATTATTTTTATATTCCTTTTTATTGTTATATTTTTTGTTGTTGTAAAGAGCTAGCAGAGGTATTGCGTTTGTTATTTTTAGTGTGTGTGTATGTATGTGTATGTGTGTGTGTGTGTGTGTCTGTGTGTGTGTGTGTGTGTGGAAAAGGAACGGACTGAAAACTAGCGCTGCGCAGACGCGGCTGGTCCGCGCTCGCAGCACACGCGGAGCCCGCTCCTTTTAAATATACATATATTTAAGTCCTAATTTGTAAATACTGTTTATGTAAATTTTCTTGATGTTGGTTCTCTGTCGTTTTCCCGAAAGTCATTTGCCATAATTCTATCACTTGCCATAATATTCATTCGCCATAAAGGCATTTTTTCTGAAATCGTGAGCTATTCAGAATTGTTATAAAACAAACCTAACCTAACCTATTGGGCTCTATACGATGGCATGTAAAAATTACCTGAAAGGTTTACAGTTTCAGAATAAATGCCTTTATGGCAAATTAACATTATGGCAAGTGACACAATTATGGCAAATGAAATTCGGGTAAACGGTTATTATGACATGGCTATGCAATTCCCTTTACGGCGAGCGTAAGGGTCAGAGCTATAGCAGTTAAATAGCTCGGTCCTTTTCTCTCACTGTAAACTGTACTGCATAGCTATGTCATAATAACCCCCTAATCGTGGAACGTTCGCCTTCCCTTTCCAACACTCCCATTTACTCTTGCCTTATATATCTACATCTTCTATATCACTACATAGTATAAAACAAAGTCGCTTCCCGCTGTCTGTCCCTATGTATGCTTAGATCTTTAAAACTACGCAACGGATTTTGATGCGGTTTTTTTTAATAGATAGAGTGATTCAAGAGGAAGGGTTATATGTATAATATTTTTTTATTTTATGCACTGGTGTTACAGAAAACTCATATAAACCGAAGCGAAGCGAGGGCGGGTCGCTAGTGTATAATAAAAAATAATCACTAGATGTGTTGCCAAGCGCAAAACTCGAGATCGGCTGAACCGATTTGGCTGATCTCTTTTTTGTTGCGTTCGTTATAGTCATGATAAGGTTTATATGTAAGAAAAAAAAAGAAAAATCCAACGGGAAGGTCGGAAATTTGCAGCGGGGCGAAGCCGCTGGCGGGCAGCTAGTAACTATATACGAGTATGTAGCATATCCCACTAATCCTACTAATATTATAAATTCGAAAGTTTGTACGTGTGTGTGTTAGTTTTTAACTCCTTCACGCTGCAACGGCTGGACTGATTTGGGTGAAATTTGAAATGGAGAAAGCTTTAACATTACCCTTTCCAGCACTTAAAAATTACTTAAAAAAGTCGTTAATATCTACAGCGTACTATAGTCGAGGACTATCTAACAGATAAAAATGCTGGGCCTAAACCCGAAACTTAGTCATTAATAATTTGTAAAATTGCAAAGTTGTTTGTCTAGGGGACACCGTTGATGTAGGAAAGCATATCAAACTTTTATTTGGTTGTCCTGTGTGTTTTTTTTCTTCTTTTTTTTCTCCTCTCTTTTTTTCTTCTTTTCTCCCTTTGTCTCTCTCGTAATGTTTTTGACATGTTTTCCTGCTGAACTACGCATGCTATTTGGTATTATATTTAATTTAATATTTATAGCTTTATACTATAATGCTAGACTAAGTAGTATCATTGTACTCAACATGGTTAAAAAACGACTGACTGCTGAGTTTCTTGCGGCGTTTCTTCTCGGCAGTGGTCTCCTCTTGGGAAGCGCTGGTAGATTCTTGACGTGTAAAAGTGCCCGTGTGGCCTACTTTTTTTTTATGGCATAGAGAAGACAAACGAGCACACAGGCCACCTGATGGTAAGTGGAAACTGTGACCCATACCTAGACATTCGCATTCACAAGACTGCAATGCAATCCTAAGACTGCAAATGCGTTGCCAACCCTAAGGACTAAGATGGAATGCCTCTATGCTAGTGATTTCACCGGCTGTCTTATCCCCAAACCGGAACACAACAGTGCGAACACTGCTGTTTGGCGGTAGGTTAATGGATAAGATGGTGGTAGCGATCCGGACGGACCCTGCACAAGGTCCTACCACCCGCAACTTACTGAATAAATATCTTTTATCTTTTTTATCTTTAAAAAATCCCGAGGGAATAAGTATACGAAGTCGCGGGCAGAAACTAGTGTAGCGTAAAACGGGCTTGCATCATTGTTTCCAACGCGCGGGTAAGTCACAGGGTTGGGTGATAACGAGGAAAGCTGCTCACAATGCGCGAGAGTCGTGGGATCGGATCTTCCGCTTTTTAGCGCATGCGCGGTGATTTCACGGAAAGTAAAAGCAGGCCGCTCTCTACGCCGCGCCGTAATGTTTAACCTAATGTAATAAAGGTAACATGATTTAATTCGTTTATTTTTAATGGTAGAACAGGTGCTTTTTGATGTTATTAGCAGGTAATAAAAATGTCAGTTATTAATCAAAGACGCTTTTTAGGGTTCGGTAACCTAAGGGACGGACGGAACCCTATTAACACTGCTCTGTCCATCCGTCCGTCCGTCCGTCTTAATTTCAAAGAGCTGTATCTATTGAATCGTAATAGATAGCGGTTTATTTTTTCAGAATACTTACGTGTTATTATGGCGGAATAAAATAAAAGAAAGTTATTTTTAATTAATAATGGGGGTTTTACAAACAACGTTATCCTAAAAAGGTACATACATACACTCGCGCCATAGGCAGAGCTACAGACTTACCAACCACTGTAAAAACTTGTTGATAAACTGTGACAATCAGGCTAAAAGATGTTTACCAGGTGTATATAAGTGACAGGTTGCAAGTCCATCGCCTAACAATACTACAAGCCTTTATTCCCTGAGTCGCATCTTACGACTTCCACGGAGACACATGGAGTGGCAACCGCACGGCTAAGAAACGACAGCTAGTGTAATTGTTGCAAAGCGGTCCCAACTCAGCATCTACTCGTACTGGCTGTGAAGCCAACGCTGGCTTTCCGATGGGAACGCTCGGGGAAAAGGGCTCGCTTACAGCGTGAGTTATATCAGCTCTGAACGCAGGGGCTGCCATTTTATCGGGGTTTTTTTATCTACTTAAGATCAAGTGGGGCAAATGCGTCACAGGGTAAGTGCGACCAACCATATACCTAGACATGGTTGGTTTGACGCAGTTGCCCTTGCTTCAATTCGGTTTATGTGAGTATGATATATAGCCTATACATACATACATAAACTCACGCCTTTATTCCCAGAGTGAGGTAGGCAGAGCTACAGAATTTCCAACAACTATAAAAACTTTTTGATAATTCTGTAACCACACTTTGCACACTTGGGCGAAGATGTTTACCAGTGTATTAGTGACAGGTTGCAAGCCCATCGCCTAACAGTACTACACGCCTTTATTACCTTAGTTGGCTTTTACGACATCCACGGAAAGATACGGAGTGGCACTATTCTAATCCGGCTACCACACGGTCTAGCCTGCCTTCCTCAATAAATGGGCTGTCTAACACTGAAATATTTTTTCAAATCGGACCAGTAGTTCCTCAGATTAGCGCGTTCAAGAAAACCAACAAACAAACTCTTCAGCTTTATAATATTAGTATAGATAAGCATCTGTAGCTTTATAATTTTCCGGGATGAAAAGTAGCCTAAGTGTTCATCCAGGGTAAATTTCATTCAAATCTGTCCAACCATTGCAGCGTGCAGGAGTAACGAACCAACATACAGTATATTAGAAGTATATTGTATCTACGGGTCTCTATTGACTGCCATAATTATTTTTAGTTATAATGTGTTTCAAGTCATCATTTTCGCAAGTCATTATGCACTTTTCTCAGGACACGGTTATTTTTTCAGGATTTTTATAAAACTAACCTAACCTAACCTAAATAATCTACACGATAAACGTTTATCAAAAACTGTAACTTCAGCCTGGAAGAAGTTATGACAAAAAAAAGTATGACTAACAATACATTATGACCAACGATATGTATGGCAGTCAAGGGGATCCGTGTATCTACTCACCACAGAAGGGTATCCCATCAGGCGTCCACTTGCCATTGGCCCCGCAAGCCCTCCTGGCCGGTCCCAGGAGTTCGAAGCCTCGCTCGCAGACATACGTGGCCACCGTGCCCTCCTCCAGGGTCTCCTCGGAGAAGGTAACGCGGGAGTGCGCGGGCGCGCCTGGGAAACGACAGGAGGCTGTCACGTGACCTGGGGGCAAAAGAGAGGTTCATTAGAGTTTTATGCTAGAGGGGGCAAGGGGGTTTTGTTGATTTTTTTTAATCGGAGTTCTCAACAAAATATTAAAATACAATCTGTGACCACTTAGAAGGTGCTTCGGGTTAATACTTTGCTCTCACTCGCTGGTAATAAGAGCATTATGAGAGCGAGTGAGAGACAAGTATAAACCCGAAGCATCCTCCAAGGGTTATCTCACTGTATCGTAAAATTAAAATCGGCCGAGAATTACGGACGAAACAAGCATTTTAAACAGGTAAATAGAGAGAGATCCGATATGCAATTTGACGTCATTAACAGGTCGGCCATATGAACTCCATGTTAAATTCTGTTTTGCTATAAAGAGATAGGAACCAATCTCATGTAACTAGTCACATTATTGAATATCACTACATTGAACGCTATTTTCTGCTGAAACTATGACGTTTTTAAAATAGTTTTAATTACATAAGTCCGGTTAGCGAAGAATTGTGACAACCAACAAAAACTCATGCGTCTAGAAATGCCTTGCGATGAATCGAAAATCTTACGTAATGACCGTTGAAAAGGTGTTTTGATAAAATAATAGGTACATTCAAGGGTAAAAATAAATATTGACACAAAGGTGCAAAAATATGTACACATAGACCTTATTGTCATAATAATAAGGTCTGTGTATATATTTTTGAGACTTTGTGGTGTATACAATACATATTGGTGCCCTTGACTGTACCCTCTTTGGGGTTGAATGAGGGAGTTCAGTTTATAAATGTTTGATTTCTTATAATGTATCTAATCGTATCAATTTATACTAAAATATAATAATCCTTCTATCCTATCTTAATAATATTAAAAATGTTAGTTACAAATAATCCATAAAATAAACAAATAAATTTTATTCACAACAATACAATAACACAGAAGATAAATAACATAAATAGAAGGAAAACAGACAGACAGTGGTATTTGTTGCGACACGATCCCAATTCAGTATATCGTTACTACTTTAGAAAATGTATGAGTTTCAACTTAACTCTCTTAACGTTTAAGTTTAAAATTGTAAGTCACGAAATATGAGATACGAGGTTTTTTCAAAGCAATGACGTATGCTGGCTGTGACGCCAACAAGTCTTCCATTCGGTGAAAACACAACTAAGTAACAGTCAGCCTTCTAACTCTATAAGTAGCTGCAAATTTAAGTGCTTTGTCACTTTGACGTTATGTTTCAACTGCTGCACTAATCTGTCGTAGGCGTTAAAGCGACCAGGTTCTAAAGTGTGCAGCTACTTATAACACTAACTATACTTACATACATATATGAGTATGTATACACGTAATTTGCATCAGTTTGCAGTACCTACAGATATTAATACAGCTGTTACGAGGATAAACAAATGCCTGGGAAAGCGGTGCGCGTGACAAATTCTCGTGAAATGTTCCAAATTTAAAATGATCCATGGCAGCAGTTATAGGCGAAAGCGTGCTTGGGCGAAGTCGGGTATGTTCGGTTGTTATCGGGTGAGCGAGCAATTTTGAATTTTTAACGGAAAATAAGGCTGTTCTTTTTAAACAGAGTCGCTTTCGGTTGTATGCTTAGATCTTTCAAATTAAGTAACCGATTTTCATTCGGTTTTCATGAATAGATAGAGTGATTCAAGAGAAAAGATTCTATGTATAATTATTTCTGGTTTATGTACGGGTGTTACAGACAACTTACATTAACCGAAGCGACGTGAGGGTGGGTCGCTAGGTAAGTTTATAAAACAATCAAACGTCGAATTTAACATTTTGGTAATCATGATCTTGAATAAGTCTATCTCAAGATACGTCAAAGTTAATTTAGCTATAGAAAACTATAATTTGTCATGTAGAGCCGCTCTATGATCGTTTTTTAGGCCATAGAGAAACCAAACGAGCTCACGGACAAACTATGGTAAGTGGATTTGCATTCTCAATACTCCAATTTTATACTAGTTGTTACAGCTTTGTAGAATTAAGTGATGTTCTAAATAAAGTCTGTTCCTATTCATTCGGCCACTCAAATAAACAAATCAATTTACCGTTATTACTCCATATTCGCGTACTTTTGAAGGTTCAGCATGGTATATTATTTATTTATACACTTAGCATTGTTACGTACTAGTAATCTCCATTTAACCATGTCTTTTTTGATGAAATATACATTTAATTTTTTCGAAATATATCTGACATGAAAATGCAGTGATGGCTGATAGATTTGTTAAAGGATTTCGTCTCTGTCACACCCACCATAATAATACGATGATGATAAGGAATATATATACTTACAACCTTTTTAATAAACTAATTAGAGGTAACACTATTCTCATCGCTCTTTCATCCTATCTAAAGACGATTACAGTCAGGCATACTTGTTATAGTCATTGGCCATCTGAATAGGAACAGAATTTACGTTTCTCGTTTACCTTAACTCGATACTCTAAGTCTAATTCCACACATTCGCTATTAAAACGCTTCGTCCCACGAAACTGTGGTCAGAGAGTTCGTTATTCGCTTGGTATTTACTTTCTCTAAGGTCGGAGGCCAATGCCGCTAAGGTCTCGTTCACATTACAAGAGAACTCAGCCTCTTTCATTTTATAGTTTAAGAGGATTGCAAACCGACGCTTATCACGTACTACCTAGCTGTCACAATTTTTTGATGCTTGAGCTCAGGGTATTGAAGTTAGTCACTTCCTAGGTCAAGTCCGATTTTCACGTTTTTGAATACCTATGTTGTAATTGTAACAAGAAACCAGGGGTGTGATTCCTTAAATCGAACACATTCTAGCACGTGCATTCTCAATTAGGCAGCCTTGGACGTTCAATCTCATCGACAGAAGCCATGCTGCCAAATTGAAAATGCGCGCTGTAAACAGTGTTTAGTTCGCTCTGACGGGACTACTTAAACTCGCCGCTGCAATACTCACTCGTTCGTTCGTCCGACTGCGTTTTTAAGAGAATCACGCCCCAGGTTTGTACGTTTTTAATCATCATTATCATTTTCAATTGTTTTATTCTAAGAAATATTTTGATAGAAAGGAAACATATTCAAAAATCGTAAAAATCGGACTAGGTTTAGAGAGAGAAACGTTATCGCATTTTGAATGGCAATTCTCGTAGCTCGTTTTCGAAACAATATTGCGGTCTCCATTTTACTGGAGAAATGTTACTTGCTTTTGACATGTTTTTGTATTGTTTTTTTTTTTTTTTATTGCCCCGCGGCGACTTCAACAGCTACTACCGCCGGGCTATGGCGTTTCCACGAATTAGTGATTTCGCCAGTGTCAAGTGTATATAAGTATAAATCAATATAGCAATAAAATACAATCCCATCTTCTCTGGGAAGATTGGGGGCAACATTGTTCGGTAGTTTGTAGGACAGAGGTCAAGATAGTTTTAACCTATGTACCACTTCGAGTCCACTTGTAACGAGAAGAAAGATGCCAGATACGCGAAATAAGTCCAAGTTTTCAATCACTGTGCAACACAATGGCATAAAAAGTACAAATCACTATCAGAAGAGAACTTTGAACACCTGGGCCATTCCTACAAAAGTCGTACCCCTATTTAAAATTATGGTAAAAAAAAATTGTTGAGATAAACGAGAAATGATGATTGATATAAGTAGTAGATAATATATATTATTAGAAAATAACATAATTCCACGTTATACTACATCGGAATATATAATAATATTAATTTTAATAATTTTGAGGAAGGTAAGAGTTCCATTACGTTACCAAATTCTTATGCCAATAATAAATAATACAAACGAGCTATAATTTTAAAATTGGTTTTATTAGAATTCTTATTATGTAAAGAAAAGAATAGTTTTATAAAATCACACATTAATCATACCAAAAATTAACACGTCTTATTTTTATTTCCCTTACGTTACTACAAGCCAAAAACAAGTCATAATTTTCACTATTTAATGTGTTAAATAAGGTACAAATTTGAGATCAATTGTTATCAAATTAGTAATCTATATACCGTAATATATTTTTATCACAATCATAGTTACAAAACTAATAAGCAGTTTAAATATAATTATAAACGAGATTTTTGGCACGGGACAATACGGAATGGAAGAGTCCTCTCCGTGACTGGTAACTGAATATAATTATTAAGAAACCTTCACAATGCACCATAAAGCTTACATTTTTAAATAATAAATCTCGAACTAATTTTCCAGTTCAGTAATTTTTTACTCCTTATGTACCTATACAATTCACTTGACTTTAATTTTATATTTAAATGTAAATAACAATAAGGTTGGATTTATTATTTAAATGTAAAGAAACATATTAAAAATAATTATTACAAAAAATTTTACTTTACTTAATATAATATGACTAGTTTATAAACGTTTTGCTAAGTCATACAAAAACTTCATACTAAATTATGTAATTTTAGGTGTAAGTAGGTACTGTATAATGTGTGTTTAAATATACCTACTACACAAAATAAAATAAAAGGCCATAGTTTATTTTAATATTTATTCATTAATATTATTAAATATTAAGATTCTGATATTTTATCTGAAGCGTAAATAAGCTTGTGGCCCTTTATTATTTTGTATAGTAATCTACCACTAGTTAAGTAGGTATATTATAATTTTGCTAGTTAAGTCTAAAGAAGTATCTCAAAAATCTGTAAGAGTACATAAATAGGTAGCTAATTATTTATTTATACTGAGTCTGCATACTTCTTTACAATTCCATTCCGAAACTTTGTCGTTCCGCTTTTACGAAACCGCCATTTTGGTTTCGGAATAGAAGTCACGGATCGCTACTTTCGTTAGGTTTTAATAAAATAACTCGTTACCAGCTTCAATTTCAGTTAAATCAAACAAAAATATGTTAAGTCAAATAAATTTACATTTGTTTAAAAATATCTATAAGCAATATTTATTCAAACTTACCTGAAACTTTGGTTTCGGAATACGGAAGCACAAAATGTGACGCTAGCGGTGCGACTACTTTACGATCACTTGCTGTAAAAACTGAGCGGGATAACAATATGGCGGCTATTGGTTCCTAGTCTAGAGTTGCCAGGCAAAATATTTAGTGGACTTGGTAGAATAAATACTTCAGTATCGCTTAGGAATAAGTGGTATCGGAATGGAAAATTCCGCCAATTTCAAATTACGTCCCTGAATAAATTAATTAAATAAAAATATTTCTAAGCACATAAAATCTAAATTAATCTAATAAAGGTGTAAAGTACACTTCAATCTAATAATTAATAAAGCCGGTAAATTTTTCCTATTAACTGTTTTTGAAATAAAGGTCTTGGTACCTACAGAAACAGTGGTGGGACAGCGTAAAATCTTCAGTTTTCTTCCACTAATTATTTTATAAAAAAATAAATCTTTACGCTAATTATGTAATTTAAACATAAAGTTTAAAAAAAAAATATACAGAATGATATAGTTTTTTTTTATTCTTGTAATAGTATTAGAAGGTGTTTAAAAAAAAAGTCAAATGTATGGGACAAGCAAAAAACGCGGGGTACAATTTTTGTAGGAATTGCCCACCTAAATACACAAAAAAATAAAACTAAAACAAATTACACATCCGCCATCTTTTAACGTTGCAAATGGCCCTCTTTTGTATTGTTATCCTGACACATTGCACCACCATGAAGTTTATGAATATTGATAATGTTGACAGCAGTAAAAAACAACCTATTGCATTCGAATGAATATTAATAAGTTAATAACAGCTGTTTTATTGCTGTTCCAGTATCAATAGTCAGAATCTTAATGGTTGTGCGATGCGCCAGAATCTTCAAAAACCGCTTCCGCTCGTTAGTGTGAACGCAGCGTTTGACGCGGTAAGCTTTTGATGTAAACAACACCAGAACTTAACTGTTTTGAGCTCATTCCTTATGATAACGACGGCGCTTGAACTGGTTTAAGTTTATATGACGCCTATTAAACTATAAACTGTAGACATACTCTAGATTTTTGTAGGTCTTTTGATTTAGAGACATTTATAGAATTGGATAGAAAAAACTTTAGAGGCTCTTGCCAAGACGTATTACGCTAACTACCGTTTCTATTCGTTTCGTGTTTAAGACTGCGCCGAGCGTACGCCGGATGTACAGTGGTGGTGGGGTGGTGGTGGTTTTATTGTGTTTTCTAATAAATTAAAGTATTTTCTTGAAATTGGACGAAATGTTTTTGTACTACAAATGAAAACACAAATAGGGTATATCATATAGTTTAATAACAATTCACCTTCGAGCTATTAACTTAACGGAAAAAAGTGGGCACCTTTTCCCGTTAAGCTGACTACTCAAAGGGTAATTGTTATTAAAGTTTGTTATGTATCCCATAAATTGTGTTTTTACTTGCACTACAAAAACATTTCGTTTGATTCCAAGGAAATTCTTTAGTTAATTAGAAAACACAATAATAGTAACGAGGGCGCCACGGACGCTCGGCGTTTGCTCGGCGCCGTCTTAAACCAATCACGTCTCTGGTAAATGACGTAATACGATAAGTCACGTGATCTACCAGTGACGTGATGGGTTTAAAAACGAAACGAATAGAATCGCTAATAAGGCCTCCGGTAACAAGGGCCATAATTACAAGTAACTTACAACTAACAATATACATATGACTTTCGCGGAGTCAACTAGGCGGATACGAATTCGCCGGAATATGACACCCCTCTTACAGAACCTTACAGAACTCCTTCTTTAAAAAGGTATTCTACGAGCTCTTTCGCCTCCCATAGAGTAATGTAATCTACACGTACAGCTGCGTCATGAGTTTATGGAGAGAGGGTTTCATTAAACCAAAATACATCTAAATTATATCGAACAATTTTTCCTATTAAGTTGTCAATACACCGCAGATTTCGAAATTAATTCAACAGTAATTTTGGTCACATACCTACCTAGGGATTAATCCTGATTCATAACTGTATCTTAGTTAAAACGTTCCTCAAGACGGGGCCCGAAATAACAGTTTTCTATCAGCCGCATTCGTAATACTTAGGGCCTGTTTCACAATCGACAAGTAAATTTATCTGTCACATAAAGTTGTCTCTCTCCTTGTCTATTTTCAAGTGTACGACAAAGAAAGGACTAAACTTATCCATCAAATATCCTTTACTTGTCGATTGTGAAACAGGCGGTTAATATCTTAGGCCCTTACTTATAAACGTGGAATAAGTTTGAAATAGTTTATGTCATTCTTTGTCACTTTCTGTCAGATGCAAATGTCTCAACTACAGATGAGGACAAAGCCTAAACTGCCGGATGTCTTTAAAAGACTACAATTTAAAGGTGCTTTTATAGTGTGCATGAGTTCTTTGATATGTAGTTAATGTTTATTGGATTCTGTCATAAAATTAATTAATCTTAAAACTAAAATGTATTACAATTGTGAATTTGTACACCAGTTTTTTGGCATAATGTGGCGATGGATGTATAATTTTAAGACCTTTATGTAAACCCACCATTAACAAATAAAATATACATTCATTCATTCATTCATTAAAGCATGGCATGGCACAAACTATTCCAAGCTTATGCCACGTTTATAAGTAAGGGGGTTAGTTAAGACACTGGTTATAACAAGATTTTGAAGCTGATTTCCAACAAAAGTGCGTTAACATTTGTCTCACTTTAAACCTAGTCATTTTTTTTCGATTTTTTAATATGTTGTAGATACAACGAACACCTAGGTCACAGGTTTGAAAAAGACAAGCTTATTTGTCTCTGGAATTTATCTTCATAGGGAAGTCGGCGTTTGCCTATTTTTTTTTTTTTTATGGCATAGAGAAGACAAACGAGCACACAGGCCACCTGATGGTAAGTGGAAACTGTGACCCAAAGACATTCGCATTCACAAGACTGCAATGCAATCCTAAGACTGCAAATGCGTTGCCAACCCTGAGGACTAAGACGGAATGCCTCTATGCTAGTGATTTCACCGGATGTCTTATCCCCAAACCGGAACACAACAGTGCGAATACTGCTGTTTGGCGGTAGGTTAATGGATAAGATGGTGGTAGCAATCCGGACGGACCCTGCACAAGGTCCTACCACCCGCTTGTATGAATGGGAAGAGTACTAAAGATATGTTTCCCAATCTTCGCACTTAGGTTGACTACTGATCTCTGGCTGACTGGTGACTTCACCCTAGGTAAAATACAGTCTCTACATAGGTGTGGCTCCTTAACTCAACACACTGCAGTTATTTAGTACAAGTAGGTGTAAATTTCCCCAGATGATGTCAAAAAAGGTACAAAAGTTTTACTTTCACTTCGCGTGACTAATAGTCGTAACACCTCGCAAAAGTAGGCTTAATGACGAACGGTGACCAAACATAAATAAATAATTACGGGAAATTCTCACACGTGTTGACTACGACTCAAACTAAACGGTACATAGGTACAAACGATGTACATAATTCTAAAGAGATGTATATACTTACATACATACATAAACTCACGCCTTTATTCCCAGAGTAGGGTAGGCAGAGCTACAGAATTACCAACAACTCTAAAAACTTGTTGATAATTCTGTAACCACTTAGGCTAAGATGTTTACCAGTGTATTAGTGACAGGTTGCAAGCCCATCGTCTAACAGTACTACACGCCTTTATTCCCTTAGCCGTCTCTTACGACATCCACGGGAAGACATGGAGTGGCACTAAATCTAACCCGGCGACCACACGGGTTAAATGTATATACTTAAATATAATACTTGGATAACAATAATCAATTAATCATCAAAGACTTTGTACTTTGCCTATATTTTAGGCATTAAAAATCATAACGTTTTGTTTTAACGCAGCCGCCATTATAGTTTCCTCCCCTTATAGGTAAAGTCAGATAAAAAAAGGTTCGTCACTTTTCGACTCTATTTCAACGCCGCCGTTAAGGTCCAAAAGTGATGGACCTTTTTTTACCTCGACTATACCTAGTCCGATATTTACGATTTTTTCATAAATATGTCGTCGATATCATGAAAAACTATGAACTAAGTTTTCCTTTCCAAGAGAATATTTCTTAGAATTTTCAAAATAAAAATCAGAAACGTACTTCTTTATAATAACTACAACATATTCAAAAACGCTCATTCCCGAAATACCAGAATTTTAAAATACCAGATTCTCAATATACTTGAATCTCAAAAAATAACATTTAAATTTCGGTATCGTTGATTATGCTTACCTAATATTTCGAAGCTGGTGATTTGGGAATCTGGTAAAGAGAGTAGTCTGGTATTTTGAAATTGTGGTATTTTGGGAGTGAGCGTTCAAAAATCGTGAAAACGGAATTGACTTAGGGGGTTAGAAACGTGATTTGTATGGATTTTTTTGACAGCCTCCTCTTTTCCCCTCAAATAAGAACATTCGATTCCCGGCATTGGCTGATATTCGTGTGAAGAGCGCGAGTAATTGTTTATGAGTCTTTAATGTTTTCTAGGGGACACCGTTGATGTAGGAAAACGTATCGAAACTTTTTTTCCTTTATCCCTCACGTAAGATTTTTGGCATGTTTTCCTGCTGATCTACGCATGTTATTTAATACTATATTGAATTAAATATGTATTGCTTTATATAATGCTAGATTAAGTAGTACCATTGTAATATGTTTAAAAAATGACTGACAGCTGAGTTTCTTGCGGCGTTTCTTCTCAGCAGTGTCTCCTCTTGAGAAGCGCTGCTGGTAGATTCTTGACGTGTTAAAGTGCCCGTACGGCCTACTTACTGAATAAATGTCTTTTAGCTTTTTTTTTATCTTTTATGTGTTTTTTATGTCTCTACATAAGTATTTATATCGTTGTCTAGTATCAATAGTACAAGCCTAGAGTTTAGTTTGGGACGAGGTCAATCAGTGCGAGATTGTCCCCTGAAAGTTTATTAATGAAAAACTACATAAAGTAATACAATAACCATAACACAATAACTGCTAATTATAACTAATATTAAATAAGATTAACTGTAAAGATAAAAGTTAACTAAAACTTTTAATCTAAGAATGGCCCGTGCGGCATTGTTCCAAAGATGCTGACAGCATTTCCTCGCTGGATGGTTATTTACTTTGACGTACGAGTATCTTAAGATAGAGATCTCATTCAAGATCACTTGTAAAGACTGTTTTAATACGATGTGTATAACCAAAGGTAGCTTAGCTCAGTTTCATGCTTGTAGCAATCCATTGACGGGTTACTTTAACATTTTTGAGCCGAGAGCTATTGCAGCGACGTAATGTACCTATTTAACACGTAAAGCATGCAGGCTACCGCGAAATGAAGCCGTCGAACCTGACCCTTCAGGATTAGCTATAAATAGCCATTAGAAAGAGCCAGTATGCTATAATCAGATCCCTCTAGTTTCGCCGAAGTCAGTGGTGTTATTCTCTCAAAAACAACGGACGGGCGGACGAACGAGCGAAATCGCAGCGACGAGTTTAGGTAGGGACTACCTAAGTCAGAGCGAACAAAACACATTTTAGCGCGTGCGTTTTCAATTAAGCAGCCTTATACGTTCGATCCATCGGCAGAAATCATGCTGCTAAATTGAAAATACACGCGCTAAAATATGTTTTGACCGCACTGACGGGACTACTTAAACTCGCCGCTTGGACATTCACTCGTCCGTCCGTCCGACCGTCGTTGTTGAGAGAATCACTACCCAGCTATTCCTCTCATTCTATTGTAAACAGACTCGGGGCGATTACCTAGTTAAGAAAGCGTGATGACCTGAACGCAAACACAGAGTTAACTTTACCTTTACAACTAATGGATGAACTCTCGGCCGACGGATTATGGTTTAAAGTTGAACGGTAGTTAGTTTATAGATAGAAGCAATTTTGTTAATGGTTGAGAATAAATTGTGGGTATAGATAAACCGATTTAAAGTGAACTTTGTCAGGGTTCTGTTCTAAAACGTTTAGTGCAAATCTGTCTGTCTCTAGTCTTTAGTTCTTTATAATAAATGTAACATTAAAAAATCGTGAAAATAGGACTCTATTTTTGGGGTGAGAAACCGGCCGGAGCTTGTATGGTTTTTTTTTAACAGCTGGGTGATTTGGTGTCATTTTGATTTCGCATATTTTTTTATATAAGTTTAATAACTTTATTTTTCTTTTAAATGGAATGGATACTACCCCCAGGTCAGCTGATTGTGACATCAAAAGTTGCTGGTTGTTATATTCATCAATATATTGATAATCCTCTTGAAAACAATAAAATAACATGTAAGCAATATGGTTCTACCGAGTGAAATAGAGCTGTTAAGTTGATTGACCTATTGGGGTTAGTGACCGATATGACGATAGCGGTTTATCCAACATGGAAGTTTTATAAAGGATGTTAATTACATGTCATAATTTTATGACAGGTGTGTAGATAACACTGTTATTTCAAAAGATAATTAAACGTTTTTTGCTACTCTATGTTGTAGGTACTTGGAGTTAGTTCTAGCTGCGAAATTCTCCCGGGTTCTATACACGGTAAGTGCAAATATCTGTTTATGAGTATAGAATTAATTGTTTATGTTTAAGTATTAACCGACTCAAAAAAGGAGGGTCTCTATTCGACAATATTTTTTTTTATATCTAAAAAATGTGTAATGCTTCAACACCTTTATACAACTGATAATAAGGTTTATGTTTACATATATTTGCCGCGATGGTCGAATAGATATTAGTGCTTCTGACTGTACATATATGTTATTAGTCTTAAGTTATGTTTGGCATTACTCTTTTTGTGTAAATCGTGGTTTAACATCGATGGTGATACTGATATACATATAATGTTTTTTTTAATTCTTGACCTAACTAATCAATATATCACACGATGATGAAAAGCAAAAACAATCTCTTGCTCATCATATTAAAAAAAAATCTGTATTGTATTTGAATGTGTTTGAAAAAAGTGAATGTGATATTTAAACAAGCAGACGGACATGGCGAGACTATAAAGGTTCATTTGACTTCGGAATCCTAAAAAATAACACTAAAAAAAGCTCAATTATTCTATACGAGTGACGTGTAAAAAGTGGCTGGCAACAAAGTAAGAACTTTCTGCCCTCGGGCGCACAGGTGCGATTATCGCTCAGTGGGTCACAGGTTGTCTTACACACCGGTGACTCAGCGTATCGAGTATTTATTACTAAAGTAACTGTTACTCGACGGAATGAGTTCTATATTAATATTGATAGCGTATTCAGAACGAGTTTGTGAACTTATTTTATTTTTACAAGCGCGGGCGCATTGATAGTATTGATTTTACATGTGATGATGATGTATATATTTTATATGTTTGTATGTATGTAAGTAATGCGAATGTTTGACTTTAAGTCATATTTTTGGGGAACGTGTTCAACTAACTTTTTTTATATTTACGTGTGTGTAAAGCTTGTAGTTTAGGCACAACCTCTAAATTATTAAAATATGTTAGCAAAATAAACGACTTATCGGGAATAATATTAAGTTCTAGGTTTGTTCCTAAATACTTAAAAACAGAAAACATCCTAGATTGAGAAACAAAGCGTGTTCATCACACAAAAATATATTTGCCCACACCACACCTGAGTTCAATTTGCCCACACCACACCTGAGTTCAATTTGCCCACACCACACCTGAGTTCAATTTGCCCACACCCCAGGACCGCTACTTCATCAGGTCATCGCTCTTTTACTCTTTAAAGCAAATTCCTTATCTTTATAAATAACCAGCCTTATAAAACGATCTTTGCCCTAAATTCCATAAATGTAGAAAACCGTCGTATAAATTTAAACTGTCTACTTTATGTTCTTGGCTTACGATCTTTAAGACTATATTTAAAGATAACGGTGTCAAGTGATTATGCACTTTATGGGGCTGAGTTAAGGTCGTGGGGTTAGAGAGAGCGCTTTCTCCGCTAGGTGGCGCTGAGACATGCGCCTGAGTCACTGTAGTTGAGGAAAATCCTATTGACAGTTGGTTAGCGATCGGTTTTCACTCGGATGGAAGTTCATACTTGCACAATCATTCTGGTATCAGATCAGGGGACTATGTCACACAAATTGACCTAGTCTCAAACTTAGCCCTAGGCTTATACTATGAATACTAAGCTATCGTTAAACGTACTTAAATTATGAAACTAGTAAGCGCCCTCGCTTCGGTTAACATTAGTTTTCCATAACACTCATACAGAAATCATAATTTACTACGCATAAAAAAACCTTCATCTTAAATCAATCTATCCATTCATGAAAACCGCATTAAAATCTGTTGTGTAGTTTTACAGATCTACGAGTAACCGTACATACAGAGGGACGGTGGGAAGCGACTTTTTGTTATACTATGTAGAGATACATATAAAAAAAACAAGAGTCAGGAACAAAATATTCGCGTCATCATACAAATATTTGCCTAGGGTCTCTATTGACTGCCATAATTATTTTTAGTCATAATGTGTTTTAAGTCATAATTTTCGCAAGTCATAATGCATTTTTCTCAGGACACGGTTATTTTTTCAGGATTTTTATAAAACTAACCTAACCTAACCTAACTAATCTACACGATAAACGTTTATTAAAAACAGTAACTTCACCCTGAAAGAAGTTATGACAAAAAAATGTATGACTAACAATACATTATGACCAACGATATGTATGGCAGTCAACGGGATCCAATTTTACCTAACAGCGTTTCCAATTAAGTATTAGTCAGATATAGATACCAATGTGAAAGTTTATAAGGATGTTTGGTTAAACATAACGCACGAGATATTACAAATGTATATACTTATATAAAAGACAAACCTGGGGGCCTAATATGGCTGCGTTTATCGCGTGATAAATTTTGGATAAGGCATCCGTCACCTTCTGACAGGTGAATAAGTACACGTGTCAAAAAGCGACGGATGCTTTATCCACAGTTGACACGCGATATAGACGCAGCCATACTAGGCCCGCTAACTTACTGACTACTGTACAGTCAAGGGCAAAAATATGTATACACTTTAGTATCTTGTCTATTTTCGTCATATTTGAACTGCCATATATGAACTGTCACAGTGGTTAAAGTGACAAGGTACTAAAGTGTATACATATTATTGCCCTTGACTGCACCTAGAAATGTCAAATTTGGTACAGGGGTTCCTTTCATGATGTAAGTGAGCACTGAGAAAGGATTTTTAGAAATTCAACCCCCAACGGGGAGAAATAGGGGGAGTAGCGGGGAACTAATTACGTACGAAGTCGCGGGCGTCTTCTATTTGGCACATAAAGCTTGCAACGACACGAGAAAATACCTACGTTTTAGTCATCATCATCATCATCAGCCTTCATCAGTCCACTCCTGGACATAGGCCTCTTCCATAACACGCCACTGAGCTCGGTCTTCAGGTTAGTGATTCTGTAAACAACGCCGGTCGTGCGGACTGTCGAGTGAAACCAAGCGGCGAGATTAAGTATAGTCCCGTCAGTGCGAACAAAACGCATTTTCAATTTAGCAGCACGATGGGTCGAACGTATAAGGCTGCTTAATTGAAAATGCACGCGCTACAATGTGTTTTGTTCGCACTGACGGGACTACTTAATCTCGCCGCTTGGTTTCACTCGACAGTCCGCACGACCGGCGTTGTTTACAGAATCACTACCCAGCTCTTCTTCAACGTTCTACGTTTTAGTAACAAATTTTATTTTGAAGATCGAATAGGTTACCAAAATAATGTAATGTGGTAATGTGTTTATCAGTCTGTACATATATGAATGTAAAATGAATAGTTTTGATTTTATTCATGAAAGAAGACGAGAACATTCCCCCCTGGTATCCAAAATAATTGAGCATAAATTTTTTGAAAAAAATACCAATTATAGTTCATTGCTAGTAGATTACAGAAAAACCTAAAAGAAATCGATAAAAAAATACCTATAAATAACTTCTCCAGGCGAGTACAACTTGCACTAGGCCGGTTTTTTAATTTCACATCGATAGTGTAACAGGTGAAAAACAATGTAAAGGTCATGTCGTATCAAAACATCAAAGAGGCGGCCTTGGATCGAGCAAAATGGAGAGCTTGCTTTGAGCTACACCGATAAGAGCATATCTCTTAAATAAGAAGAAAAGAGTGTAACAGGTACCATGAACATTACGAGCAATAACTTAATATGAATCGAGTAACACTTCTGAATTCATTCAACTTCAACGAACAAAAGAACACGTCAATTCGAACTCGCTTTTGATTGTGACATTTGTGACAGCAATTTGGAGTAATTTTACTTATTGACGTAATTTAGGCCAAACATATTTTACTGAAGGGAATGTTATGTTATAATATCTCATGTTTGGTGTTCTTAATGTTCACAGTTTTTTGCATGATATCGTAAATTCGTAACGCAACGACATTTGTATCGTAAGATTTATCATTAATAGCGACCCGCCCTCGCTTCGCTTCGGTTTATGTGAGTATGATATATAACCTATAGCCTTTCTTGACAAATGGGCTATCTAACACTGAAAGAATTTTTCAAATCGGACCAGTAGTTCCTGAGATTAGCGCGTTCAAGCAAACAAACAAATTCTTCAGTTTTATAATATTACGAGTAGTATAGATTAGAGCAGCTTTTGATATGAAGAAAAACTTGTCTTTCTGACCGCAAAGTAACTTCAATACTCAAGCCAAACTATTCGACCTACAAAACAAAAATCATAACTGTACACTTAACTGTTTAGTTTGTATTACCAATGTAATTAAAAAGTAATTAAAGATTTCAACAGTTGAAAAACGCCGCAAAATAGGTCCACCGGATTCATTTTAGTTTACCCTACGAGTACACCCTCTACGTTGATGTGATTTCTTATTGCACTTCTTGGGGAAGATTCCGTTTAAATTTCAAGTCCCTATAGTCGCGCCATGTTGACGCCCAATTTGACAGCTGTCTCAAAAATCCCTCGAACACAACACAACATAACAACCCATACAGTCTGTGAGCACTTAGAAGGTGCTTCGGGTTTGTACATCTCTCTCACATGCTCGTAATAAAGAACGTATGAGAAACAAGTACAAACCCGAAAAAGAAAAGGCTTCTGAACACTTTGTTAAATTCTAACTAGTAAGTGCTATAGAACCTAAGTCGACCTCTGTTAAATATAAAATCGGTCTTTTAGAACGGCGCAACTATAGGTTTAGCGGATTAGGTTGAATGTTATCAATCTATCAGTCACAGAGCCGTTTTAAATGTATAGAAGAAGACGATTAAGATAGATCTTCGTAAGGTGTCCGAGATATAGACGTTTGTTAGAGATCATCGATCCACAACGGTTAAGTCACATCCAATCCAGCACGCATTCCGCAAAACGGGCGGGGCCGGGCGCAATCTAGCACCGTTACGTGTCCAATGCGCAGTTAGCTAGGGAAATAATCAGGTCATCAGCAAACCGGCGCGCGATGTAAATCAATCGCGCGACACATCCGCGTGACATATGGCTCGCGTACGGCCCAGAGGAAATCGAATTTACTGCTCGGTTAGGTTCTTTTTATAAAGTATGTATAATATAAGCTTTAATTGGGTGTGTTAAGGTTGTTTTTGTTTTGATTTTGAAGCGCATTCCAAGTGGCAAGGACTCGACAATATGATGTTTTTTTTAAGCGCGGGTGGGATATTTTTTTATTATGTTTTTTAAACAACTTAGAAAAAGGATATACGTTCCACTGTATGTATTTTTTATCTATGTTCACCGATTTCTCCGTCAATTGTGGAACTATTTAAAAAAAAACTTTTGGTTTCATAGAGAAGTATACCGAGGCGGTCCCATTGTCACCAAATCTGAATCTGATGATGGGATCCGTGAGGAATCGTGGGAACTCTTCAAATATTGTAGGCAAGCATATAGCGATTTTAGTAGTTTTAGTCACAAGTCAAGTATTTGCATTCAGAAAAAAATCATTTGTATGATGAAGACTACAGACGGCCACCGGAACTCCTCAACGGTACCTATTTCAAGGGTGGCGATAAGATATCTCGATTCCTCGAGTGAAACTACAACAAAGTACATTTAATTGTTTAAATATAACTATGAGTTTCCCGCGGCTTTGCTTGCGGTGAGTTTGAAATGTCTTAAAGTTCCATATCAACTAAGAAGTGGGACTACATAGAGGCTTATTATGATTAATAAGAAATATAAAATAAAATAAATGTTTTAAAAAACAAAAAAAACGCCTTCAAAAACGTACAAAATAACTTGATTTGGAATAGATCGTGGTTTTTTATTTTATAACATTTTTTTTTTTTGGAAGTAAATAGTGTTTATAATAGAAAACTCAGATGAATTGAGTTTTAGAAATTTCCGACTAGGGTAAAGTTACATCATATTAAATCTAAACATTCGTTTAATTTTTTTTTACCAAAAAAGTTGTCAATTGGATTTGGGTAAGTAACCTATTCCTTACAACTTACTCCACCGACAAGAGCCTAGCTCCTAACTTAAATGATGACCTAAGTAGATAATCGCTGCGTAAATGCAAAAGCGACAAAAAACAAAAACAGATATACTTAGTTTGATTTAAAACTTAAAGTATATAGCATTCCGAATTTAAATGCAACACAAACACATTTTGATTTGTGTCCCTTTAGTATTTAAGCAACGATATACGTCCAACATTTAGGAACAAGTACATAATTTAAGTCAAATTAAATACTTGTTTATACTTGAGTTCGAACCCGGGACTGCTATCTCCGTGTCGAGATATCTTCGTGTTTGTTGTTAATTTTAAGTTGAATGACACGCTTGTTACTGGTACCGTTAATTAATTTCGGTGAATTAATTACACTTTCACTTACTCTTTCTAGCTTGCTAGCGAGATGTGATAAGAATTATCACTGTTTGTACCACAACTAATAGACGCAAGTGGCTTTGTACCCGTTTACCCGTTATTCCCGTTATATAAGGTGCTAACAAATTAGTCACGGATATTTTAAGAGATCATAATTACATTAAAACAATTAACTTTTAACTGTAATTAAGGAACCTTTGTATATCATTTTATTGTTTTAATTATCCGAACAAAAAATATAAATTATAATTTATCTTTAAAATAATCACCCCTATTATGTACCTGTCAAGATGTTTAACACTGTTTGTCACAAGTTGTTTTTCGTAAATGTCATTATGATTCGGCGGGAACTTTAAGAGGCCACTTGAATGATAGTTTAAAGAGGTTCTAGAATGTCTAAAGAGGTCTCATTTAATTATCTTATGTTTTAACGTAGCAAATTTGTTTCCATAAGAAAACCTATGATGTTTCATACTTAAATGTACTCCGAGAACCGAGTACTATCAGCTGTAAAAATAACCGTGACTAATTTGTTAGCACCTTATATATTACGAGTATTACTAGAGGACGCCCGTGACTTTGTACACGTACAATTAGTTTCCCGCTTCTCCCCCTATTTCTCCCCTTTGGGGGCAGATTTTCGGAAAATCCTTTCTAAGTGCTCTCCTAGACCTCATAAGAAACCTTCGTGCCAAATTTAGAATCTCTTGACCCAGCGGTTTGGGCTATGCGTTGATATATAAGTCAGTCAGGTTTTCCTTTTGATAGAGACTTATATATAGATGATATTATAACTCTCAAACGGAAAGACCATTGGACACTGTGTTTAGTTCAATCAGGGTAGTGATTCTCACAACAACGACGGTCGGACGGACGAACGATTGAATGACCAAGCGGCTAGTTTAAGTAGTCCCGTCAGTGCGAAAAAAACTTATTTTGGCGCGTGCATTTTCAATTTAGCAGCATGATTTCTGCCGATGGATCGAACGTATAAGGCTGCTTAATTGAAAGTGCACGCGTTAAAATGTGTTTTGTTCGCTCTGACGGGACCCCTGAATAGTTCTTAGCCCTTGCAGATTAGCATCACCTCAAGAAAATATTGAATCTTTATGAATCTTCTTAATGAACACGTAATACGACTCGTACTTTTTTGTTTGTAAGGTTTAAATTAATTGGTTTACCTCATTTTCTAGTCAAGGGAATAAAGGTTTATTATCAATGACATTTAACACGCACTATTGTATCTTTCTGTGCTGTAAGGGTAGCTAGATTTTATGAAAATTGGTATCTCTCAAAAATATCAAGCCAAAATTCGCCAAAAAAAAAAGATTTACATACGGTAAAGTCATCAGTGGTCAACCTGTCGCCGGCTTCTACCTATATTAAGTACGAATGATATATTTCCCACTCTTCGCACTCATATAATGTCGATGCTGGTATCTGGCTGACTACTGGTGACTTTACATACATACATACATTAAATCACGCCTGTTTCCCAGAGGGGTAGGCAGAGACCACTTCTTTCCACTTGCTACGATCTTGACAAATTTCTTTCGCTTCTTCCACATTCATACATCGAGTCATGCACGCACGTCGGTTTCGGGTGACTTTACCTTAGGTATAAAACAATATATTGCTAAGGTAGTTAAAGTACCATTCCCATTGAAGCCGTCGGCCTACTTCAACCTAAATGATGCGTTATCATTATTTTTATCAAAACAACGATCGCTTGCGCAAAGGCCGATCCGATTTCCAAGGGAAATTGCCAAAGCTATAGTTTCTAGGCCAGCGTGTGATATGAATTCAACAACTATGATGAACACTTAACACATTTACTGAAGCGTATATTAATCGTAATTATAAGACTAATTGCAAGTGTGAATGTAAAAGAACAAGAGAACACGCTTTATTTTTTATGATTCAATATCCTTTGTTAGTGTACCCCTAGATTAGCCAAGGAAAATTCCGTCCAAGTTTCAACTTAGATTCAGCGTTTTATACTTTACGGTATAGAAGATATAGTATTAGTAAATATCAGTGGACAATATAACAAATTGGCCGTCCCTTACTAACTCTAGGCTTGGGTACTACCACACAAACAAACTTAGAAAACCTCCAAGACTCAGTATTCTACTTTAGTTCGCTTTTATATAGTAATTGTACATTGTTGTCATGGAAAGGCCTTCGGTTAAATGTAAACGTCTCACATTCTTTTCCATATTCTCTTACCCAAACCAGAAAGACCCTACATATAGTTAACGTTCTTATCCAAACGATAATGGTGGTAGCGAACCGGACAGACCCAGCACAGTTTTTTTTACCTAGTTTTGATATATTCGCGAGTGATTGCACATTATTGTAACGGCATAGTCCTACTGTGGTGGGTTGAACACAAACCGGTGCCTAACTGGCCACCGCCTCACCAGGTTTGCCGTTACTGAATAATTAACATACGGAATAAAATACAACGATATCACTCTCTCTATTGGTTTGGGTCAATCCACTTTTTATAAACTAGCAACAGGTTCTGATGCCCATGATCATGCAGAAACACTGGCACTTAAAATTAAAAATATAGAGTAATTGTGACTATGCCCTTTTTTAAATATGCCTTTTTAGGTAGTCGGCAGATTTTTAAACGCCAGCGAAAAGGCAAACGAGTTCAAAGACCTGATAGTTATGGAATCTAGGACCCAAGGAACAATCTCATGACTGCAATCTTAAGTCTGCAAATGCGTTGTCAACCCTACGGACTAAGATGGAATGTCTCTGTGCTAGTATTTTCACCGATTGTCTTATCACAACACCGAAAAACAGCAAACAACAACACTGCTGCTTGGGGGTAGGTTCAACAAGAGCTATCGATGACAATACGATAACAGATTAAATACTTACAATACAGGCCCAGCATTCATGACGTTATTAACACATTTAATGCCTCGCGTCGCGTGACTCCCGAACTAGAGGTTTACTGGCGTTTGGCACTCAAAGTGTTAAGGACGAAGTGAAAAGCAAAAACTAAAGTAAAGTCAACGTTTTCTCGGCGGTTTCTAACGTGTTATTTATTCTGCCTCGCCATTCGTCCAAAGTCGTGGCTTTGCCATAAAAGGACAAGGTAATGCGACGAAAGTGAATCGTCAATTTGGGTACTCTCGCCTATAATAACCCTCGTTTAGTGAAAGTATTCGGTTCCAGTCGACACGAGCTGTATCCTATTATATGTACAGTAATATTATAAAGAGGAAAGATTTGTATTTTTGTATGTTTGTACACGAACACTCATAAACTACTGGATTTCAATAATTATTTCACTATTAGAATGCTACTTTATACATGAGAAACACAGGCTACTTTTTATAACATTTTAAAAGCGTGCGGTTTTAATAGTACTAACCGCGACGCCTGCGCTCTCAGTGCGGATTTAAAGTTTTACTTTAATGGTGGTAGTTCCGACGGCAAAAAACATAATCCGTAAAATTTTGAAAAAGATGTATGTCAGTCGAGTATGGCTGTGCCTATTGCGTTTTGGACCTGAATACGTATTCAAAATGGTCACAATATTTATCGTTGTTTAGTATTTTGATAATTATTTGGCGATTTTTTTTTCAATGCCTTCGAGACACGCGTGATTTTGGAATTGGAAGTATGGAAAATATTTAGTTACTAAGAAAGAAATCAAACATAATTGAAGAAACCTAACTTATTTATTAAAAACAAGAAAAGCAAACTCGATCTACAACACCATACAAATATAATTCGAAGATCCCTAACCTCATTAAAAAAAAACGACACCTGTTAACGACACTACGACCTCTCTTTCTCTCCCCAAACATTACTCAAAAGAGTAAAAGAGAAGCCTACGGATTTGCAGGTTGGGTTGTGGTGGCACAAAAAATGCATTTCAAAATTCCGAATCGGCTTTCTGAGCTCATCCCATAAAATTATCCAGAAAACTCTGGAATGCATTTAAGTGCACGCAAGTGAGTCACGACAAAGTGTTTCGATGACGCGTGGATAATGGTATCCTCACGCAAATCCTAAGGTTTTAATTTGTCTGAATATTCAACACTCAGAAATTGTCTGAACACGTGAACTTTTTGTTTAGACGGATATACATAGAACAACTGTAGGTTAGCGCAATGCTTATCAAAACAGTATCAACACAACATCCTTGCTAGTTCTGATTCCAGTTTATAGAAGTGGTGATAAAGTTGATTTTTAAATACAGTTCTGTATTTAGAGTAAGTACGCCGTACTTATCGCTTGGCGACCATACTCGCCCGTGTGTCACCGAACGCGAATTTCTAAAGGTAAACACGGGCGAAGAAGGTCGTCGAGCTTTAAGCCTTAAAGTACCCGTACTTACTCGCACGTCTACCTTATGACTTTAAATAGATGAAACCCGCGATATAATCACCCCGACATCGCCATTATTATGATGATGATGACCCAAACCAAACTAGACTAAAAACCACTCCGATTAGACTATATAGCTTTGATTAGAAAAAGCCTCGTATCTCATATTTTGTGACGCAAGATTTTAAACTTTAACCCCCTTACTTATAAACGTGGAATTAGTTTGGAATAGTTTATGCCATGCTTTGCCCTTATCTGAAATTGTGACATTTGCATCTGTCAGAAAGTGACAAAGCATGGCATAAACTTATCCAAGCTTCTTCCACGTTTATAAGTAAGGGGGAAAGAGAATTAAGTTCAAACTCGTACTGCCCTCCTTAGAAAAAAGGGCGCGTGTCATAGAACCGCGAATGTATAAGTGACCTTATTTCTTAAGACATGGGGTTAAATTTGCTTGGACTATAAAATTGCACATGCGTTCTTTATATTCAGATGCGAGTTTTTTCCAAATTAGTAGGTTTCCAAAAGGTAGCAAATGGACTTTCTTTTGTTTTTATGACTCATATCATAATCAAATTACAGTCTGTGAGCACTTTGAACTTTTGAAGGTGCCTCGGGTTTGTACTTGTCTCTCACTCGTTCTCCCACGCTCTTATTAAGCTGTCGCACTTTACAAAATTGACATTATTTCATTCAGAATAGATTCATATTCCACAGAGATATTTCGTTGTACCGATGGTGGACCTTTGGAGGCTCATCTCACAGAGCTCAAGTGAAACTATAACTAGGGTGACGGAACCAATGATGGACACTTTTAGCAGACAGGCACCAGTAATGGACACATCACTCTTAATTCAAATTTCGTACGGTCCTAAATTGATTGTGTCAAAACATTTGAATAACCGCTATCTTCTGTAAAATAAGAAACAAGTGTCCATCATTGATCTTTGTCCTATATTGCGGGTGGTAGGTTTGTGCAGGGTCCGTCCGGATCGCTACCACCATCTTATCCATTAACCTACCGCCAAACAGCAGTGTTCGCATTGTTGTGTTCCGGTTTGGGGTAAGACAGCCGGTGAAATGACTAGCATAGAGGCATTCCATCTTATTCCTCAGGGTTGGCAACGCATTTGCAGTCTTAGGATTGCATTGCAGTCTTGTGAATGTGAATGTCTATCGGTCACAGTTTCCACTTACCATCAGGTGGCCTGTGTGCTCGTTTGTCTTCTCTATGCAAAAAAAAAAAACTGATTCCGTCACCCTATGCCATATTTACTACAAATATGCGATGGTTAGGCTTATACAACATATTAATGTTATATAAACTCTCATTTCTTATCAATAAATCATTCATTCAATGACAAACAAACTCGTAAATAACCAAATTAGTCGAATGTAAAATGGAATTTCATGTGTCAGTATTCAGTAACTTATCAAAGCTTTAAATGTTAAGCTTTCTAAGCTGTGAGACCATAACGTGTCTTTTATGTTAATGCACTTATAATGATGCGTATCAGCGGCAAAAATGCACGGCGGAAGTGAGGGCCTTGAGGACTTCCGGTTTACAATGGAGGGGGAACATTTGTCTCTCAAATTGGAACATCAGTTGCAAATTCTAAATAATTTTTGTTTTAAGTACTTACCTCTAGTATATAGGCAGATTATAAATTGGATTATTGCTAAAAAAAGCTTTGGCCCTCGCAAAATGTAGCATCCTCAGGGCCCAGACAAGATGCACTACGCTAGCTAGCGTTTCTCTTCGTTTAGATTTTAAACCACGTCACTGGTAGATGACGTGATACGATAAGTCACGTGATGTGCCAGTGACGAGATTGGTTTAAAAACTAAACGAATAGAAACGATAGTTAGCGTAATGCATCTTGTCTGGGCCCTCTGGAAAAACGCGACGATATCCATATATCGAATAAAAATACTTCGTAATAGATCAGTTATTTATTTATTTATATGGTTTAGCAATTTGAACTATTTTAAATTTTCCCCAAACAAAAATGTTTCCTATAGTTGTGAATTCGATTCTCTGCTTATCGATATTCGTCCTTTGCCTTTGCTTTTGCGAAACTAAGATTGAGACAAAACATAGTATTGTAGAAAAGTTACTACTTTAGAAAAACCTCGTATCTGATATTTCGAAATGTATGAGTTCGAACTTAATTCTGAATTTAAAATTGTAACGTAAAACGGGGTGAGTAGGGATTAAGGGGTTAGTAGGGACACAACCTAAAATAAGTCATAACTTGTTACAAATAAGAACAAGTAGGTATTAAATGGAAAATAACGTTACGTCTATTGGAAATAATTTCAGTCTTATAATTAGTAACATATGGTTCTATTTAGGTTGTGTGATGTGTCCCTACACACCCCTTAATCCCTATTCACCCCGTTTTACGGTACGTCACGAAATATGAGATACGAGGCTTTTGCAAACCAATGACGATATGGTAAAGACCATGAAAAATAATACCAAGTACATTGGGATGTAACATTTTTGTGTCGCTTTGTTGGTATATTAAAAGCATCAAATAGATTCTGTAACTGTTATAATGGGTGCGTATCTACTCACATAGCTTTTTAAGTCCTATTATCGGAAGTCCGAAAATGTTTGTCATACCATTTTACATCATAATGATCACTCTTCATACTCTTCATATTTTTTTTTAGTACTAACGATCGGAACTCATAATCATCTGAATTCATAACGTCAATATTAATGACGCCGTACACTTTTCACCATTTCTTAAATATCTTACGTGTAATAAGGTTAGGTTAGGTTAGATTTATAAAAAATCTCAAAAGTAACGATTCCTAAAAAAATGCATTATGAATTGTGATAATTATGACTTAAAAAGTATGAAGATAAAAGTATGAGGAAAAAAAATATGAAGAGTGATTATTATGAATACAAATCGGTAAGAAAAATAGGAATAAGAATTTTATGCGAGTCAATATGGACCCATTCTGTAGCTGTTATATTTATAATACAACACGAAATTGTCTACGATAGACTCAAAAAACTAAAGCAGACCAAACTTTCAACTGCAACCAATAAAGTTGCCAATGCAACAGTCTATAACAAAATGCATTTTTTTACGAAAGAACACCGCACAAAAAATACACATGTATTAAGATATTCCATTGTAAACACTACCCTATATTTAGATTTGTTCGTTTCAATTCATTATCCAGTAAATGGCAGATATGACTTTTTGAAAGAAGGCAGCTCAGATGAAATGCAACGCTACTCGAGCGTGTGCGCAGTTTTTGCAGATCTAACAACTACAGGAGGTTTGATTACGATGATCTGTAACGGACTTGTTTAATAATAGGGGAAATTATGAATTATTTATGTGTTCATATAACGATCTATAACTACAGGGTGTCTTTATTACTAGCTATTGACTAATGTTACTTGAATTTGTGTCTCGTACAGTCAACATAAATAAGTGTAAACACGACATTAAAGTGATAAGGTACATAAATGATCACTTAATTATGCTGTTGACTGTACCTAACTGAAAACTATTTTAAAGTTAAAAATGTTCTTGACTTATTAATAGTTTGCTATTATTTTCGTTATTTTTAGTGTAGGTCGTAGGTTGAATCACGTTACAGGCCAATTTTACATAAAGTTCATAGATTTATCTATACTTACATGCTATTACTGTTAGAAACAGGAGCACCTGAAATTTGGAGCTAATATTCCTTGGTTACCCAAAAAATTTACCCCTTATGAGAAAAAATATGGAGAAAATTCTACGCGTACGATCGATCTACATTGTATGTCAGTCAATCAGTCAGTCACGGTAGAGATTTATTTCTATAGATTATTAAAAAAAAAAAATATTCAGTAAATAGGCCACATGAGGGCTCTTTTACACGTCGGTAATATAGAGTGAGTCTACCAGCGCTTCGGACAAGACCATCATTGTGGAGCAAGCTGGGTTAGGTGACTTTTTTTTCGATTTTTTTTTCAATTTGTAAGTTCCTACGCCAAACTGCTTACGACTGCGTAAGTAATTATACCCTTATGAAGATAAATTTAAATCATATTTCTGAGGGTTCATATAACAATTTTTGCTTATTACGATCTAAAAATGCTGTTGAAATTATTCGGTTTCCTCATGTTACACCGTGAATGTTCGCCAGTGATATCTTTACATAGTACTAGCGACCCGCCCTCGCTTCGCTTCGGTTTATTTGAGTTTTCTATAACACACGTACATAAAACAAAATTTATTATACATAAAAACCTTCCTCTTGAATCACTCTATCTACTAAAAAAAAACCGCATCAAAATCCGTTGCGTAGTTTTAAAGATCTAAGCATACATAGGGACAGACAGCGGGAAGCGACTTTGTTTTATACTATGTAGTGATACAATACACCCAACTGTCCCTTACGCTAAGAACTTTCATACTCGCAACGGATTTCAATGCGGAAATCAATAGACAGAATGCTTCAAGATAAAGGTTTTTAAATATAATCAATTCCAGATTGTTTACGTTACAGAAAATTCTCATAAAGCTAAGCGAAGCGAGGGCAGGTCGTTAAAGTGTGAAATTCATTGGTCTCGCTCGTTACCATAAAACAGGGTGAGTAGGGACATGACCTAAAATGAAGCATATGTTACTAATTATAAGACTGAAATTATTTCCAATAGATGTAATGTTATTGTCCATTTAATAATTGTTCTTATTTCTAACAAGTTTTGACTTATAAATAATAATAATAGCAGGGGACTATGTCACACCAATTGACCTAGTCCCAAACTAAGCTCTAGGCTTGTACTATGGGTACTAGACAACGATATAAATACTTATATAGAGAAATATATACTTAAATACATAGAAAACATCCATGACTCGGGAACAAATATTTGCGCTCATCACACAAATATCTGCCCTTACCGGGATTTGAACCCAGGGCCTCTAGCTTCATAGGCAGGGTCACTACCAACTAGGCTATCGCCTTCTCATATAAAGACGTATTATTAACTTGAAATTCCAAAAAGCAAATATAAACTACATCAACACTAAATAACATGCTTGATGTCATTAAGTTTCTATTTAAACTAAATAATCTCTGAGAACTTTCTCCTATTCATAGAGCGGTTATACCTCAGGCTTGAAGCCTGTCATTACACAAGAAAGGAATAGGGATAATATAAAGCTACGAGAAATAACTAGAGACTGTTAACCGCAAGCTAAACTGTAGAAAATAAATACGCAGGTATGTTTCACCCAATGTTTTAAACCTAAGAACAATTTACGAAAACAAGTTGGTAAAACTGAAAATTTTAAAGTCACGGTTGTAATATTTTCTATTCTAAAAAAAAGTTGTCAGTAGTTTTTTTTAATTGAAAAACACAGCTACAACTTGTCACTGGCTTCATAAGAACTTACGCACGTTTTCAAAGATTCAACTATTTGGGCTCTATTTTACTCGGAAATAACTTAATGCTACCGTTTTATCAACGATACGATAGCTCTTGCTTACTTGACAGTAATGGCAGCCGAGTTAAACACATCATCGATCATTGAATACAAAACGGACACAATCCAAAATGAGTCAGTGTTGCATTTTAAAATTAAAAGCTGTTGGAATACGATTTTTAATGGAAGAGCAAATTATTTTGGAATGTGTCCGTTTTGTATTCAATGAGCGACATGTCAAAGACGATATCGTCGGTGCTCTTGCAATACCGCGTAAGTAAAAAAATCATGTAGTTGCAAAATGTACCTTACTGACTTAGGTGCTAAGGTGTACTTTGTACCTTTTTTAATTTGTTAGTTACGCGGTATTGAAGGCGCACTGACGATATGGCGCCTAATAGAATAGATCCCAGGAGCCCTAATAGGTATATCTGTGTTTTATCGCGTGTCAAAGTTTGGATAAGGCATCCGTCACCTTCTGACACGTAAATAAGTACGAGAGTGACGGATGCTTTATCCACGTTTGACACACGACATAGACACAACCATACTAGGCTCGCCTGGTTTGGGAAACGATACGACTCATCTTCAATATTCGGAGGTTCCGAGGTTCCGACTTTCTCCGCTCTTGGCAAGCGGGTAAACTGCGCAAACCGGCACAACCGAACTGAATTACAGATTAACGTGTTTGTCACATTTTACGCTTTTTTTTTTTTTTTTTTTTTTATGGCATCGAGTATACAAAGGAGCACACAGGCCACCTGATGGTAAGTGGAAACTGTGACCCATAGACATTCGCAATCACAAGACTGCAATGCAATCCTAAGACTGCAAATGCGTTGCCAACCCTGAGGCTAAGATGGAATGCCTCTATGCTAGTCATTTCACCGGCTGTCTTATCCCCAAACCAGAACACAACAATGCGAACACTGCTGTTTGGCGGTAGGTTAATGGATAAGATGGTGGTAGCGATCCGGACGGACCCTGCACAAGGTCCTACCACCCGCAAAACGCTCTCGTTCTTTTACGAGAACTCACTAAATATAAGAACTAGGTAAGCTTATAGGTGTATACTCGTATAATATACTAGCGACCCGCCCTGGCTTCGCTTCGGTTTATATGAGTTTTCTGTAACACCCGTACATAAAACAGAATTTTATATACATAAAAACCTTCCTCTTGAATCACTCTATCTACTAAAAAAAACGCATCAAGTTCCGTTGCGTAGTTTTAAAGATCTAAGCATACATAGGGACAGACAGCGGGAAGCGACTTTGTTTTATACTATGTAGTGAAGAACTAGGTAAGCTTATAGGTGCCTGGTGAAATTTCAGGTCTTAAATTCGACAAAAGTTGCATAATGCTCGACGTCAACAATATCTACAAGTCTTTTATGTGATTTTGTGGTTCGTGTACTTACCTATAATGTTTGATATTATGTGACGGCACCAATGATGGACACTTTTAGTTGACAGGCACCAGTGATGGACACCACTCTTAATTCACATTTCATACGGTCCTAAATTGATTATTGCAAAACAAATGAATAAATCGTAACTTCTGTAAAATAAGAATCAAGTGTCCATTATTGGTGCCTTATCCATGACTGGTTCCATCAGCCTAGTGACTTGGATTGTTTCAGCGTTTCATGTTAAAGTTTAATAAAGGTTGTAAGTATTACTCAAAATGATATTAACTTAACTTATAATTAACGTTTGTTTCTTTCAACTTTCACGTAAGAAATAAGAAGCGCACCATCCTACTGTACTTTCTTTTCAACAGCACTAAAAATCGTTAAAAAATTAAGCAATTAAATATCTGTAAAAAAATATCCAATTTTTTTTCATAAAAAAGAAAAAATCGCAAAAGCCAAATCGCGACGACCTCCACAAAATCGCGGGGGCTGCCCTAAAATTAAAATTCACCTGTTAGGCACAGAAATGCGATCCACTTGAGCACATCCATGGCTATACTTTCACAACACTCGCGTGGCGCATTGCGCGCGGTCGTCGGGACACTGGCCACTGACAGGTGCGCAAGCGTCGACCGCAGCGCACCGCGGGTGGGGGCCCCTAGTTTTTTTAACAAGGGGTTAAGGTGCGTGTCCGGTTCTGCTAAAATGGGGTAGCTAATTTGGATATGTGTTTTTTTATTCAACTGCCTAAGAGATATTTAACTCTGTTGTAAGGCTCTTTGTTCCGTGAATTGATTTTGACAGACGAATAGTTAGATATGTCTTGCTGTCACTGGGTTTTTAGGGTTCCGTAATCAAACTAGGAACCCTTATTGTTTCGCCGTGTCCGTCCGTCCGTCCGCAGCCTAGCTCAGAGACTCTTAGTACTAGAAAACTGTAATTTGCGCGCTGGCATGAATGTACATGGTAGTTACTCCAAAAAAATGGTAAAAAAAAATATGTTTTTTTTTGTTCCACTTGCTATGCCTCATTATAAATTCCCCATTTTGGATTTTAACAAACACAAAAAACACACTTTTATCACCTGTATCTTAGGAACTAATTAAGTTTACCTAGTCGTGGTAGATTTCCTTTTAAATTCGTTATATCCGCTTTGATTGAAGATATTTTTCAGATTTTTAGTATTGGGGGGGACACTTGACTCTAACAAAAGTAAGCGCTTTAAAGCTTAATATTTCGTAAACGGAGTCCGAAGTTGTCTTCACAAACCCGCAATATGAAAGACCTATCCAACGACATTCTACACTATGGGATAGACGAGAAAAAAAATACATCCCCACGTTACGTGTAGGGGAGGTACCCTAAAAATGCGTTATCCCATACAATTGCCTACAAATATGACTTTTGAATTTTGACGACGGATCAAAAGTTTCTTTACCGACTTTATTTTTTGTTACACTTATCGTTTACTAAAGTTAAAATATAAGTCCAATTTATTGCTGTTGATTTAGAATCTTTAATTTTATAAGGATTTGAAAAAATATTGTTTCGGCGTCCATACAAAGTTGTACAACTTTGTATGGACGCATCAGCACTAAGTTTTTAAATCCCTTCAAAATATGTGTGTTTTTATATTCACTGTACATCGGTTTATACCTTAGTTACTTTTAAGTATTATTGTATATTATGATTTGAAAAAAACCTGCTGGAGTTTCTTGCGGCTCTTCTCCGCAATGATGGTTTTGTCCGAAGCGCTAGTAGATTCACTCATTACATTACCGACGTGTAAAAGAGCCCTCATGTGGCCAATTTACTGAATAAATATTTTGAATTTTGTATTTTGATTTAATGATCTAAAGTAAATTGTATTTAGCAATAAAATTGGTCAAGAACTTTTCATAAGTTAAGTCATAGTTGTATGGGAAAAACACAAGCGTCCCTAATTTATGTGGCCGCTACTGTATGTACTAAATATGAGCGGGTCCATATTGGCTCATATAAAATTGGTCTTTTGATTTTTTATACAAATAACGATTTGAGACTATACTCATCATTACTCCGAAAAATTTTGCTCATAATTTTTAGTTCATACTTTTTTAAGTCATAATTATCGCAACTCATAATGCATTTTTATCAAAAAACTGTTACTTTTTTTAGATCTTTATAAATCTAACCTAACCTAACCTAATTTTATCTACACGTAAGATATTTAAGAAATTCTGAAAGGTGTACGGTTCCATGAATATTGGCGTTATAAGTTCAGATGATTATAAGTTCCGATCATTAGTCTTAAAAAAAAATGAAGAGTATGAGGAGTGATCATTAGGTTGTAAAATTATATAAGATACATTTTCAGAGTTCCAATAATCTAATTTGCAATTTTATATGAACTTTGGCGCACCCACTATATCCCCGACCCACCATATCTACTCGTTAGAACCATATCGCTTTTAATTTAGCTGCTGGTGGCCTGTCTGCTCGTTTACCTTTACCATGTGGAAAAAGAAAATCAAAGTGACAATGGTCTTAAATATGATCCAGCCAATGTACACTTAACCTAGTTTAAATTGAGTCGCATAAATATAACTTAAAAGATAAAACATGTTGTAAAAATCATAATTACAAATGAAACAAGGGTTACTTACGTTTGGAGTGCACTCTATTGTTAACCGTTTATCTTTTACAACTCCTTATGCTCTAAAAGCGTTCACTAAATCAGTCTTTATATATCTTTAACACTTTAAAAGATGATATCTGATCTTTCAAGATGTATGAGTTTCAACTTAAACAACTTCATATTTAAGTTTAAAATCGTATTTACGAAATATAAGATACGAGGTTCTTTCAAAGCAATATAATTATGACTCACCAGCGACCAGGTTTATTTAAGTTTTCTGTAACTTCCGTACATAATCCAATATTTATTAATTTATTATACATTAAAACTATAATAAGATTCCATCACATTCTTACTAGAACTAGCGACCTGCCATCGCTTCGCTTCAGTTTATGTGAGTATGATATAGCCTATAGTCTTCCTCGATAAATGGGCTATCTAACACTGAAATAATTTTTCAAATCGGACCAGTATTCCTGAGATTAACGCGTTCAAGCAAACAAACTCTTCAGCTTTATAATATTAAAGATAAAGATAAAGATAAAGAGACATTTATTCGCAACAATACAAAACAACATTAGGTACATAGATACAAAAAATAAGACACAGAAACAGTTGCGAAACGGTCCCAACTCAGCATTCGCTAGCCGTAAAGCCAGCACTGGTCTTCCGTATTGGTATTAGTATAGTATACTACATATCGTTGCTTAAATACCTACTAAAGGGCTACAAATCAAAATGTGTTAGTGTTGCATTTAAATTCGGAATGCTATACAGGGTGGAAAGATAAGTCGGGCCCTGGAGGGAAACTACCTTAAATCCTTAAGTAGGCTCATTTTACTTAAAGGAGACATTCCTTTATTTTTAAAAAGAAACAAAACTGCATTCAAAGATTTTCTTAAATTTTCTTGCCTCAACCGGGAATCGAACTAGCTAAAAATGTAAAAAATTAAAAGTAGCTATTTTATTCTTCTAATCGATAGGATTATTGTTCGGGATTAAATGTCTCTAAGTAACACTTAGTATTAGAAATAAAAAAACGTGAAATTTAACATTAATCATAATTATCGAGTGTTTACTTTTTACATTTTTACCTGGTTCGATTCCCGGGAGAGACAAGATTATTTAAGGAAATCTTTGAAAGCAGATTAGTTTCTTTTAAAAAATAAAGGAATGTCTCCTTTAAGTAAAATGAGCCAACTTAAGGATTTAAGGTAGTTTCCCTCCAGGGCCCGACTTATCTTTCCACCCTGTATACCTACCTACTTTAAGTTTTAATCCATCCATCCATTCATAAACTCACGCCTTTATTCCCAGAGTGGGGTAAGGCAGAGCTACAGAATTTCCAACAACTATAAAAACTTTTTGATAATTCTGTAACCACATTTTGCACGCTTAAGTTTTAAATCAAACTATATCTGTTTTTTTTTTGTGGCGCTTTTGTATTTAAGCAGCGATATTTATAATATTAGTTACCTAAATATGGATTGATAATGAACTTGATACAGATTTCTTTTCAATGCGATAACTATGTCAAGTAGAGAATACCCGCGTGAGTGGAATAATTGATGCTAGGTTCTGGGTCAATGGGGCACAGGTTCGATTCCAGGTGAATACATTAATAGGTAACGTTATAGCTTTGTTACGGTTGTATAAATAAATGAAAGGAATGTTTTTGTTGGAATGTAAACAGTTGGGGTTAATAATATATTGTTTTGTTATTTTAACGTGAACTCCTAAGCAATGGCCGCGGCTCCGTGTCGAAATCATTTAACACTAATCCCTCGGGAACTGTCCATTGTTTTATAAGCTACACAGTGGCGCCCTCGTGGATATTATTGTGTTTTCTAATGAACTAAAGTATTTTCTTGAAATTGGACGGCGTGATTTGTACTACAAATGAAAACACAACTTATAGGGCATATCACATAGTTTAATAACAATTCACCTTCGAGTTAACCAACTTCACGGAAAAAAGTGGCCACCTTTTCCCGTTAAGCTGACTACTGAAAGGGTAATTGTTATTAAAGTTTGTTACGTATCACATAAATTGTGTTTTCGTTTTATTTCGAGTAAATTCTTTAGTTAATTAGAAAACACAATAATAGTAATGAGGGCGCCATTGGACGCTCGGCGTTTGCTCGGTGCAGTCTGAAGTATTCACAATACGTTTATCTAGTAGTTTTTTTTCTTTGAAAAAATTAGTACTTTTTTTTAACGTCATGTTCATGAACGTGAACTAGTGACCAACCCACGAAACTAACGGTCCCAGATTCAAATCCCAGTTAGGGCAGATATTTGTGTCATGAGCACGAGTACCTATTTGTTCGTGTCTTGGATGTTTTCTATGTATTAGTATGTATTTCTCGATATCTGTATTTATGTCGTTGTCAAGTACCCATAGTAGAGTCAGCTGCAGAAGTAGCTACGCAATTGAAGAGGTCAAAAAGATCTGCACTCGACTCTATTGTCAAGAGAATACGACATGTCTAGATCATTTTGAGCATGTTATTTTGCTTAGCTACTTTTGATACTGAGTACGATTGTCCTTTATTATACAGGGTGAAATCTAAGTCGTGATTCCAATGATCACCTCTGTGTTCTACCCACGAGTATGAACAACTTTCACTATGGGACCAACTCTGAAATATCGAAAAAAAAAACAGCTGTTTCATAGAAAAGTTCAATACACGCTCGACCAAAATGTATGAAGCAGCTGATTTTTTTTTCGATATTTCAGAGTTGGTCCCATAGTGAAAGTTGTTCATACTCGTGGGTAGAACACAGAGGTGATCATTGGAATCACGACTTAGATTTCACCCTGTATATTTATTTTGTTATTCAGTTAGTTAGTTTCAAGTGAAGCTAATATCAAGGTTGTAATAAAAAATGTCTTTAAATACGAGTACAATTCAGTTTAAGACCAAGTGGAATATTAAAACAATGGCATAATTTTATTATTGACGTTATGTTCTAAATTGTCTTTCCGCACCCGTTGATGTCTTCTACTACGGCCCCATAACTTCCCAACTTTTTGTTCATTTTAACTTTAAAAAAGTACTGAAATGACTTCATTTCCGGTAGGTTTTTTTATTCCCTTATTGCACAAGCGAGACAGATTGATTGCGCTAGAAAGCTGCGATTGTCAGAGAAAAGTATGAAATTAACTCCCGTTAAAGAGTTGTTGAGTCCCGGCAGCCACACAAACTAGGTTGAACGCTCGGGTCAACTCAAATCAATTCAAAAGTGAGCTTTGATTCGTGCTAGTATGATACTTTTTTCAGTGGACGACGCGTGGCTCGCGGCCGGCTATTTGTTTTTAATTTAACTTTAAAACATGAATTGTACTATAAATACTCACTTTTTAATGTTTCACCTAGCTCAGGCGGTGCAAATCCGGTGCAGCGCGGTTATGGCTGCAACAACCTTAATTATTATGGAGTAACGCTATGTTTACCTAAAAAACAAATATTATACACCCTTTACAGCTAGTGTTGAATATTTTTTTAGTTTTTTACCTTCGCAATACCTTGTTTCTTCAAAATTTGATGGTTTTCTTGTAAACATACCATTATTTCAAAAATTTTAAAGTATTACAACATCCGTAAAAACCGTGCAACTTTGCATACTTAATAGCAAATGTGGTTAAACGTGTTTAGAATGACCCTAACTATCATCCCTAATAACCCCACCACCCGACCGCCAAACATCCTGTATATTAATAGTTGATCGCTGGCCGTTCACACTGCCGGTGAGAACTCTCCTCACTAGTTTGTCGAAACAAAAGATATAAAGACTGTACACGATAAAATCTGGCCATGCATGATCTGGTGTATTTTTTAATGAATGCTAATTTTCAAGCAGCACTTTTTTGTAATAGTCAGTGGTTATGAAACTACATAATAAAAATACAATCATAATAAAATGTAAGAGCGTCTGTATCTTAGACCCTTATAATATAATCCACAGTACCTTTATTTTTTTGTACACGATCTTCTGACAGTCTTACCAAATTCTCCGTTTTAAAACATTTTATTATTATTAATTATACAAGCCAAATTATACCTTATTAAATTATCTTACCACAATAGTTAAAACTTTCCTAATTATATTCAGATTAAGATAGTTCTGAGGTTTTTTAACTTTGGCGAATTTGACTTTTTGACAAATAAATGCCTCCCATACAAAAACAACTTTCAGTGCTTGGAGTAAAAAGTCTTCCTGACTACTACAAATAGAAATGAGTTTCAAAAAGTATTTTTTTCGTAAGGCGACATTCTATTGTGGGTAAAACTGCTTGTAACAATATAAATACAGTTGTGGCGTAGAAGCAGGAAGTGAGTGAATATTGTCAAAAAACGCTGTACAAGAGATGAAAGGTATGATAGAATATATTTGGCGAAAACTAACACATACCCATACATTATGATAAGATTTTATTTCATTATATAGTATTATAATTATACAACATATTAAAAAAAAACTGCTTGAAAATATGCATTCATCGCAAAGATACACCAGATCATGCATGGCCAGATTTTATCGTGTACAGTCTTTAGATCCCGTGTCAATAAAAGAGACACATATTAATAGTTGATCGCTGGCTCTACTCGCTTCGCACTCATCGTCGATGATGCGGCAAGTGCCTTATATTTGTGTGGCAGCCGGTAACGGTCAGAAGCCCTGCAGTACGAAATTCCACAATTTGTGCGGCTACAGTACGCTTTATTAGGGACGCTATGAAATAAACAGTTTTTAATTAACAAGATGGTCGCATAATTATCTAAAGTTTATTATAGATTAACTATAGTAAAATACTGGGCTGAGATTCTACTCTTTGACCTGGGGCCCTAGCCAAATGCATCACACTAGTTAGTTTCTATTCGTTTAGTTTTTAAACCAATGATGCAAGTTAAAGGATGATGGGCAGTTTTGTATGGACACTGGCCTAAAAACCAATAATGACAAGCCATATGCCATTTTAAAGGTTTTTTCATATTCCACAACATTTTGTATGGCGGGAAATCTTAAATCACTGTGTGAAATATTAAAAAATCTGGAACATCAAGACACCTACATAGACGATTTTAGCATATAAAATTACTTTGAAAAACCGCTGTCTTTGCATGGCGATAATTTTTTCCACACAAAGATTTCGAACCATGCCATAGTAATAATTTTACAACTTAGAATTTGCTATTCGGGGACATATCGTTTGTCCTTATTGGTCATTAGGCCAATTAGCCCACCCTCCTTTGTCCCACTGGTTTCCGATAAAGCCCGAAAATTTGCATGTCTTTAGTTCTGATGACAATACAATAATATAGGTATAGTACCATCGAGCTGGTGTGAGGATGGAGACTCAGTGTGGCCAAAGGAACTCCTAAATTACACATGATAAAACCATCGTGTTAGGACTTGTTAGAATCGTCTTGACGAGTATATGACGACTGTGCAAAAGAAGGACAGTCGGCGACAAAAGTTTGTCCCAAAAAATAAATTTTTGACGGGAACTTATCTATCATTCAAAATGTATGGGACATTCTAAAGCGTTGCGATAAACCATCCCATACATTTTGAGTGATAGAAAAGAAAAACGTTTGTAGCGTTTGCGTCTCGGCTAGCCCTGGTCCCACGAGTCGGTGAGCGAGAGAGATAGAGAGACAGTGCATCGGCGCCGGCGCAAGCGGGCCAGTAGGCCGCACTTTCTCCACCTGCCCCACGCTTTATTAGTTATTATTGTTAAATAAAACCATCTCATTGATTGTGAGATAGGTTTTCTTGGATTCATATTTTGTTGTTTTTTCACAGGCAAATCAACTATGGACTACCCCAACAAAAATGCTAAGCACTTTAGTCACAATACAAAACAAAGTCGCTTCCCGCTGTCTGTCTGTCCCTATGTATGCTTAGATCTTTAAAACCACTCAACAGATTTTCATGCGGTTTTTTTAAATAGATAGAGTGATTCAAGAGGAAGGTTTATATGTGTAATAGATTCTGGTCTATGTACGGATGTTGCAGAAAACTCACATAAACCGAAGCGAAGCGAGGGCAGGTCGCTAGTATAGCTATATACTGTGCTTTAGTCCGCTGTCATAATAAACTTGAAACTGAATGTCAAATGACCAGTATGACACTAACAATGGCAGTCGCAATGACAAGGTTCTAATTATGCTCAATATTATTATTGGGTGAATGTACGTTACGATTCAATTATCTAATCTTTATCTTTATCTTTACATAACATAAAATGACGTCACTTCCGCCATCTGTTCGCTTAGATCTTTGAAACTACACAACGAATTTTAATGCAATTTTCATTAATAGAGTAAAACTCACATAAACCGAAGCGAAGCGAGGGCGGATCGCTGGTATGTAATAAGTTTTTTTTTTTTTTTTTTTTTTTTTTATGGCATAGAGATGGCAAACGAGCACACAGGCCACCTGATGGTAAGCGGAAACTGTGACCCATAGACATTCGCATTCACAAGACTGCAGAGCAATCCTAAGACTGCAAATGCGTTGCCAACCCTGAGGACTAAGATGGAATGCCTCTATGCTAGTCATTTTACCGGCTGTCTTATCCCCAAACCGGAACACAACAATGGGAACACTGCTGTTCAATAGTAAATAAGTTTCACGGGAAAATTTCTAACAAATTGACTTTTTTTTTATGTGAAAAAGTAGGCAAACGATCAAGCGTATTACGGCCTATTTAATAAGGCTACTAATTACAATTTATACTTAGGTTACAAGTTTCCATATGACACAACCTCGACCAATGACGACCAGCCATTTGAACTTATTTTCAGACTGTTACTGTTGATTGTAAGTGTCGTGAAATAAGGTCTCCACTGATGAGATCTAAGGGAATACCTGTACTTATTAAAATTAAACGCAGTAACTAAAATAAACCTCCTGTAGTCATTTATTCATTTATTTATTTATTGGTAGGAAATCCAACAGTTACAAATACAACATACCTATTATGAAACAAGAATAGGAAGCACAAAACCAATTACAGGATTTCACATGTAGTGACAGAGTAGCAAACTTAAAGTTTAGTACAAACTTCAAAGGTACACGCACTTACACAAAAACACTAGCGCAAATAAAAGGTAAAATTAAAACTACTGCTACAAACTACGGCTCCTGGTCGTGTCCGTGTTTCGTGTACCCGTAGCCGAATCTCCGTTACCGAGTAACACGGCAACGGAGATCCGGCCCGTTCGACACGTGAAATTCGGCTACGTGTAATTAAGATACGTAGCTCCGTGTTACACGGAGATACGTTTCTTATTTACACGTAGATCCGATCCGCCCGTGACCGTGACGTTTAATGAAGATTTTATGTGTCTTTAAGACCTCCGAATGTAATGCGATAGTAGTGTTTTTGATTTCAGTTTCATTGCTTTTGCATTTAAAATTGGTTTAATGAGTCATCTCATTATATAAATATAAAATAAACTAGAGCACATATCACATATCTAATAACTAATAAGGCTCCGTTCGACAAGCTTTTTCATTCAATAACCGTGCGGAGCGGAGCCGGAGCCGAGATCCGCAGATACGTAGCCGAACGCAGACACGGATACGTATCTTGGCGTGACCGTGTAGTTCGGGAACTTAGCACCGCCGGTGCTAAGATCACGGAGCTACGGTTCCGCGTGTAACACGGATATCAGGACCACTACTACAAACCAGCCAGAGGCAGATCGCCAAAAGGTTTTCTTACCTATGGCACACAAAACGTGCTCAAACAACCCATTTCGCTATCAAACTTCGCCTCACGGAAGGGATTTTACAATTGAATATATCGATATCCAGCTTATTCACCCAATTATTCAAACTTTTACCAGCACGCGTCAAGAAACTGTTTTGTCTGGAGCTAGAGGATGCAAATCTCAGTGATATGTTTAATGTTTAATGTTTATTTGGGCACAAACAAACATTAAATAGGGGGATAACTCCTTTTAGACCGAGTGGGAATACTAGACGAAACGTAAGAAACTGAGTTGCTTTCTTGACTGTCTACGAGGCCGCTAGCAATATTTAATATACGTACATACATACATACATAAACACGCCTTTATTCCCAGAGTGGGGTAGGCAGAGCTACAGAATTACCAACAACTCTAAAAACTTGTTGATAATTCTGTAACCACATTTTGCATTTTTTTTTAATATACGTGATATCGTAATATCAACTTATTAACGACATACATAGAATTGAATATGCTTTGGTAATTTAATTTAAGATACTGCTTATGAACTTAGGAGGGCAGTTTTTTAAGTCAAAAAGCAATCAAGTGGTTTACCTAATATAACTAAGGCCGCATTTCATTAAACTTGGATTAAGACTTACCTACTGCCTTCCGGACTTATCGAATCGAATTTCACTTCATCGAATGTCATCATCACTACATAGTATAAAACAAAGTCGCTTCTCGCTGTCTGTCTGTCCCTATGTATGCTTAGATCTTTAAAACTATGCAACGGATTTTGATCCGTTTTTTTTTAATAGATAGAGCGATTCAAGAGGAAGGTTTTTATGTATAATACATTGTTTTATGTACGGGTGTTACAGAACACTCACATAAACCGAACCGAAGCGAGGGCGAGTCTCTATAATGTATTAGACACGGGACTGCTCTCCGAGTACACTCATTGGTCCAGCTGAAAATCAGCGCTGGGACTAGCATTGAACCGAAAAGTAACTTCTCAAATTGTGAAAGTTTATTATGAGAAATTCTCGGTAATTTCTAAGAATATTCTTAAATTTTGTATGGAACGAGAACATTCTGAATGCTCTCAAATGTTTCCAATAATATTCTCAGTAATTTCTTAAGAAGATTTCTTAACTTCTGAGAATGTTCTGCAACTTGTACATTGCTAGCTGGGACTATAGGTCATCCAAAAGCATCTTGCTGAGCTGGTCGCGTTTGAAGTGGTTGCATGTTCTTTTTGTTGTTATGCTATCTTTAATTATGTTATAATAAGTTTGTGTCTTGCACTTAAACGTTTTCCTTTCGTTCTTTCTTTTCTTTCCTGAGATTAGTCTATAAAGTCGCCGTCAATAGAACTTGTGCACAGGGACCGGCCCGCTATCCCATTCAAGGGGTTTCGAATGGGTTTTTTATAAGGATGTATTTAGAAAAGCCGTATCGCTTGAAAGAGCCGTATCGATCGATTTACTTTTTAAAATGCTATTTATAAGGGTTACCCTTACCAAATCCGTTCCATGTATGTCTTGCTCGATTTTGCTTTTGTAGCGCTATATTTTGAGGGATACCAATATCCCTTTAACTTAAAAAAGCCATTTGATTGGCTTTTTAAGCGCTATTTATAAGGGTTACCCTTATAAAAAGCCGTTCTATTGGCTTTTTAAGCACTATTTTTAAGGGTTACCCTTATATTTGGTTACGCAGTAAGAGGGATATCAATATCAATTTACTGCTGCTCTTAAGCGGTTTCCCTTATGTGAATGACTAGTTTAACAAACAACTAAGTTGTATATTTCTTCCAAAAGGGTTATTCTTTTAGTGGGTTGTACTTCGAGAGGTAAGTCTTTTAAAGGCTTTTATCGGGGAATGGGTGGACGGGTCCCTGCTTGTGCACGATGTAAACAAATTATTACTGTTTGACACATAACCTCAAATATTCACCAAGCGTGTTTTTATTAAAAATAACGTATAATGAACAGTTATTTCATCTTAACTTATCATGAAAATAATGATCTAGTGCATAAATCATTTCAAAGACCTCACTTGATCTTTAAAAGTACGTGATCATCGAGTAATCATGGTGAATTGGTTAATTTGGTTTTGTTTTCATCTTTTGCAAGTTCTATTGACGGCGATAGATACAAACTCGACGTTTAATCTAGGTATAAGACCCTATTCCAGTTTGGTCGAATACAACGTTAGTCAGCGTAATTTGTCAGTAAGTATTCAGGATGGGACAAAACGACTGACCGACGCTTGGACTGACGCCAGCCATTGTGAGAGCATGGTAACTAACCATCCAAGATTTTATGGGACAGTCTCGGATTTCAAACTTTTATCCGGGATTGATTTTTAAGAGATGGTTTACCTAAATGCAGTCAATAGTTTAATATTTCACACACAGCAGGCCTAGCCACGGTGCCACAGTTAACGTTTCGTTTTCTATAGACTCGTTAACGTAAGGGGTCTATACCACCATCAGCTTTCGTCAATCCTATACATGTTGTCGATATTCTAATAGTATTATATGTGACTGTGTATAAGAAGGGCATTAAATACCAGTGTGGGTTTATGTAACGAGCCGAAGGCGAGTTTCATAATAGCATCACACAAGTGTTTTAATGCCTAATTATGTATAGTTACATACACTACTTTATCTACCCACATATCATAAGCCTCCATGATGCATTCAGGAGTCGCATATTATGACCGGCATTGTTCAGGGCCACTAACAGTAAATATCATGATCATGACGTTAGTTGCTTTGACACGGATATCAAGAGGCGTCGCCGAAATATCTATATCATCTTGATCGCTCATTTTATGGTTTAAATTCAACAAACTGTAAAATTTTATAAAACAAAACAAATTTTAACCGTTAATGGCAGTAATGAAAATATTGAAAAGTTTTTTGGCAGATGTCATATTTTTTTGAAATTCAGAGAGAAACTAACTAGAGTCGGCTCCTTAGGTATCATGTTTGATATCTGATATCTTACTTACGTGCGACATTTGTCAAATTTGTATGCAAATTGACAATTTATTTCGAACTAAAAGTCATCTCGACTGATATTAGAATCCTACTTAGAGATCAAAAGTAAATTTCTTTGTTTTACAGATACCTATGTTCGAAATTTGTATCAAATAATGTCATCGAAATCGATGTTATTATTTAGTAATAAAATAATAACATTTTTACAGATAAGAAATTTGTTCTACCAAAACAGTCTATTTTTATGGTGGACATAATGTGCGGTTCTTGAACGCATCATACAGGGTTTATGATATTTGGATAGATAAAATGACTTACTCGTATCACGGAAAATTATACATATATTAGTTTTGGCACGTGCAGATTAAACCCCTTTCATTATAAACCCTGCCCATAATGAGCAAATATTGCGTTTTAATAAAATGGATACCTACTTTGCGAATACCTAGGATTGACTGGAGTGCCCTTATGGAAAAAATAATTATGCCTAGAAAACCTATAAGTTAAATATTTAATTCCCCCATTTGTAGAACCAATTTAGGCCGCAATTCAACTTTGTCGCGATTTGTCTCCACATACAATTATTTAAAATCAAAAATACCTAATATAGATAATCTTTAGTGATAACATAAACACATTTAAACACAAATTGGTGAAGTCAATTAGAAATTAATTTATTCTTAGCGTAGGTAGTTACAATTTTGCTTTTAGTAACATTATATTATTCCCCATATTAACATTATAATCGTACGTACGCTGTGAATGCTTTACATCCCTGTAACAGGCTTACATATAACAAATAATGTGGTCGGGATATATCGTATTATAAATGGCGGATATGTATGCTGTTGGTAAGTCTTTAATAAATAAATATATTCTAGACTAAAATCAGATATGAGGAAGTAAGTTATACAACAATGCCAAATTTCAAGTTGATAGCTTCTATAAGTGCTTTCAGAAAAAAACTGCTGTGTCCTACAGACAGACAGACACCTTCGGTTCCTTTTATACCATTTTGGTACGGACCCTGAAAATGACGTTAGTACCCCAATCGGACTTTCACTAGCTAAGTTATGTTTTTTCTGATAGATCGCTATCTTGCACGAGTACCTAACCCAATCCACATTCAACATGCATCACAACATACCATTAGTCCTTATCTAGGCTTCGCCATATCCTAACACCATCAAGCAAGCATTAAAGAAAGTGCTTCCCGCATTCCAATCCAAACATACATTAACTAAACCTACCCATTTTACAATACAATAATACGTAACACACGTTAACATCAAAATTGTGTCTTAATACTTTACAATACAGTTGGTGCGTGGTGTCTTAATATGTTGGTGATTGTTACAGCCCAAATGGAGGCAGTGATGGATCGTCAAGTGATCCTTTTAGGGATATGGAAGGGTCATCAGAATGCAAAGATTGTATTTAAGTAGGTAAGAGTTCTAGGACAGTGCGCATCGGTATTGTTTTCTCTATATAGGGTAAAGGGGTCTATTGTTAACTTTTAGCGCTACACTAGGCTCTTAGCGTTAACATATGGTCATGGAAGAGTATTCACAAAGCACAGTAGTAATCTAGTAGTGCCTGTAGTATATAGGAATTCGAAAATAAGGTGCGGAATATGCTCAAAGCATTAGACTTTGATTCACCATTATAAAAAGACAAAAACAAAAAGGTATCTCTAGAAACCATAAGCATTTAAAAGTTATTTTAAATAAATGTTAGTAGGTATAAAAACTTTAGTCGCCTGTAACTTAAGAATAAGTACTTACTTAAATCAAGTCTTAGTCGTACTTATCTTTTAAAGTTCGTTACAGGTATGTAGTTTTAAGATAAATTTCTGAAGGGAATATGTAACTATTATGACACATTTAGAGTTGGAAACTAGCTGACGATACCCCAAAACTAAAACCTAAAATAATCTCTATGGTGGTTTAGAAAGTATGGATTGATTTGATTTAATTCCAAATACTTACTTTCTTTTGTAAGATATGTGGAACATCTGAGGATGTGTATCACTTGTTATTGGAATGTATCCGGACTCAAACCAAAAGGAAAGGATGACTTGCTCAACTCAATTTGAATATATTAAACATCGGACTGTTTCAGTACATTTTGGCAGAACCAGCGACAGCCCTCCCCCTCCCCCTTCCCCCTTTCCCAATCCTTGTTTCTTCTGAATGATATGTATTTGTATTTTATTTTTGTATAGCTTTATCCAACGGGGCTGCCGTGATTATGATTCATCAAAGCCCCTAACCATAAATATTTTTAATAAAAAATAATTTTTTGATGATTAATTCAATGCATTGCTAAAAATCAAGTCTTAGATATAAACAAAATTAGCTAGTTTTAGCTACTTGACGACAGATGGCGCCAGGTGCACTCATTTTCGACATGGAATTAAAGCCTTTATAGTGGAAGTAGCACCCATTAAATAAAGATACCTAGATAGGTACTTGAAATAAACAATGGTATCACCATCTCATTTTTATTAATGTTTAGACATTAAAAAGTGAATTCCCAAAATATAGCACACTATGGCCTTTATTCAAGAAATATTATAAATATAGACTGGGTCAGTCCGAGTTTTGCCTACCCGTCAATAGATGGCGTAGCGAAGCAATTATTAGAATGTTTGTGGACGATGAATGCATACTTTAACGATTTTACCCGTTTATTAGAATAATGATTGACTAAAAAAGGTGATAGACAGCACTAGGAAAGTCGGTTTTCCTTCGTAACGCACATAAAATTACAGACCCACCCCTTATCTGTGAATTTTATTTTAAGGTTGAAATATCTGAAATAATTCAGACTAATAGAGTTTATCTATATTTTATACAAAAAGTATTATGAAGTTATCAAAATCAAGTGAACTTCATGTCAAAAATGAGTGCACCTGGCGCTATCTGTCGTCAAGCAGCTAAAACTAGTTAATTTTGTTTTAGCTGCTTGATGACAGATGGCACCAGGTGCACTCATTTTCGACATAACCAAGTAGCTAAACCTAGCTAATTTTGTTTTAGCTACTTGACGACTGATGGCGCCAGGTGCACACATTTTCGACATGGAATTCACTTAATTGACGAACTTCATTCAAACATAATGTTCACAAACATTCGCTATACAATATAATTATTTATTATTCTAGAGTATGTTAAGCATTCAGCCATTGCTTATTACGTGAACACAATCACATTAAAGGATCATGGGCAAATTGGGTGTGGCACCAACAGAATTCCAATCTAATCTGTTCCTGTTCCTGATTCATGGAAGTTTTCTGTGTATTTAAGTATATGTTTCTCTATAAGTAGAAGTATTTATTTCGTTGTCTAGTACCCATAGTACAAGCCTAGTGCTTAGTTTGGGACTAGGTCAATTGGTGTGACATTCAGTCATTATTAAAACTGGGTCAGTACGAGTTTTGACTACCCGTCAATATAAGGTGCTAACAAATTAGATACCGATATTTTTACAGCTGATAGTACTCCGCTCTCGGAGTACATTTAATTATGAAACATCATAGGTTTTCTTATGTTTTTTTGGAGAAAAGTAGGAAACAAATTTGCTACGTTAAAACACCCTGTTAATAAGATAATTAAATGAGACCTCTTTAGACATTCTAGAACCTCTTTAAACTATCATTCAGATGCTAGTATTTAATAACCTACAGTTTTCCCGCCGAATCATAATGACATTTATGAAAAACAACTTTTGACAAACAGTGTTAAACATCTTGACAGGTACATAATAGGGGTGATTATTTTAAAGATTAATTATAATTTATATTTTTTGTTCGGTAAATTAAAACAATAAAATGATATACAAAGGTTCCTTAATTACAGTTAAAAGTAAATTGTTTTAATGTAATGTATTATCTCTTAAAATATCCGTAACTAATTTGTTAGCACCTTATATATGGCGCAGCGAAGCAATTATTAGAATGTTTGTGGACGATGTATGCATACTTTAACGATTCTACCCGTTTATTAGAATAATGATTGACTGAAATAATTCAGACTAATAGAGTTTATCTATATTTTATACAAAGAGTATTATGAAGTTAGTGAATTAAATTAGTGCACCTGGCGCCATCTGGCGTCAAGTAGATAAAACTAGCTAATATTGTTTTAGCTACTTGGCGACAGATGGCACCAGGTGCACTCATTTTCGACATGGAATTCACTTCATTGACGAACGTCATTCAAACATAATGTTCACAAACAATCGCAATACAATATATTTATTATTCTAGAGTATGTTAAGCATTCAGCCATTGCTTATTACGTGAACACAATCACATTAAAGGATCATGGGCAAATTGGGTGTGGCACCAACAGAATTCTAATCTATATAATTAAAAAATCTATATCACAAAAGTGCCCATGATCCTTTATTACTATTAAGAAGAGATCCCCTAATTCCGATCATGAATTACCTACTACCTACAATTTAATGTTGGTGCTGTCGTGTTGAACCTCACCACAAAAACTATTAAGACTGCGCCGAGCAAACGCCGAGCGTCCAGTGGCGCCCTCATTACTATTATTGGGTTTTCTAATTAACTAAAGAATTTCCTTGGAACCAAACAAAATGTGTTTGTAGCGCAAGTATAAACACAATTTATGGGATACGTAACAAACTTTAATAACAATTACCCTTTGAGTAGTCAGCTTAACGGGAAAAGGTGGCCACTTTTTTTCGTTAAGTTAATAACTCGAAGGTGAATTTTTATTAAAGTTTGTTACGTATCTATCCCATAAATTGTGTTTATACTTGCGCTACAAACACATTTTGTTTGGTTCCAAGGAAATTCTTTAGTTAATTAGAAATCCCAATAAAAGTAATGAGGGCGCCACTGTACATCCGGCGTACGCTCGGCGTAGTCTTAACATTCATCACCAGGGCCCGTAATTTTCATGCCGTTGACGTAAAAATGACGTCACGCTACATACAGTATGATTCCAATTAGTATTTCGTCATAATCATTGGTCAACCTCTTTAGTTGACCGGTATCGATAAAATAATCAGTACATAATGTTTAACTAACTGTGACTATTGTCACTCAAATAAAAAACAGATTATCAAATTATTAAATAATTCATACTTACCTATGTTCCTTAGATTTTAATTGTGTCTTAGTTATTGATTACATTTGCTATTGTTACAGGAGTTTTGGAACAAATATCCGTTTTTAATCGTAAACGAAAAAAACGATTATTGTACTAATTGTGATTAAAATATAACATCAAAAATAAAAAGAACAACTAAACATATTGAAAAAGAAGAAGGAAACACAAAAGGTGTTTAACCTGGATCTTACGAATTTTATGATAGCATCAGGAGCATAAAATACAAAACAAATAGTTTCATTTACGTTTTATGTATCAAGTAGGTATTTATTTTTCTACGCGTCAATAGATTACTTGGCTCTGTTGTACATGATTAAATGATTGACGACTAATGGTTAATAATTACAATAAAACAATTTGAAATCATACTCTATGTAGCGTGACGTCATTTTTGCGTCAGCGGCATGAAAATTACGGGCCCTGTTCATCACACATAACTTCAAGAGATATTATTATGGTCTTAGAAGGTAATATAATAATTTCATCAAATTCCGAGTTTTGACACATTTTCCTGCTCAACTACGCGTTAATATATTTATTTATTATTGTATTTAGATTCAATGTTTAATATAATGCTAAATAAAGGCTTAGGTATAATTGTATAATTTTGCAATATTTAAAAAGCTACTGACTGTTAAGTTTCATGCGGCGTTGCTTCTCAAAAGTGGTCTCTTGCGAAGCGCTGGTATTATTTTGACGTATAAAAGTGCCCGTGCGGCGGACCTACTGAATAAACATCTTGTATCTTTTTTTTATCATCATAAGAATTACAGTCAATTAGTAAACAAATAATTTTGACATTACAATAGCTGCTTCGAACGTAGGTGTCAGCTAGAACTAATTGTACTTATAAAATAAAATATTTTAAAGGTTTTTATATATTTTATGTGAAACCACAAAAGAGGTTGAGTTGATATAGCGCAATTCGGACCGCATTTTATAGGGGTCAAATGGAGGTAGTTTCTTAATTTTATTATTTTATTTCACTGTAACATTGGTTTTTTAATCTAACTACATGGATCGATTTGAGAAGTCTATTCCTCGAAATTATTTTTAAATTTTCATTCATGGTTAAAATTAGGTGTATCCTAATGTCCCAACCTAAGCTCTAGGCTTGTACTATGGGTACCTACTAGACAACGATACGGATACTTATTTAAAGAAATATAATAAACTTAAATACATAGAAGACTCAGTGACAAATATTCGCGTTTATCTCACAAATATCTGCCCTTACTTATTGGGATTTGAACTCCGGACCGCTAGCTTCATAGGCAGGGTCAATACTAACTAGGCCAACGCGTCTTCAATAAAGTAACCAAGAGCCACAAAGACAAACTTAGCTCACACAGAACGAATTTCGATTTTCAAAGTAGGGCCTCAGGAACAAACTTTAAGCGCCCTTTACAGAGATAAAAAAAAACTGTGGTCAATCTTTACAAACGTCAAACGATAAACATATACAGCGTAAAACGAAACTTTCTTATGTCAAATCAATAAAACCCAACCAACTTGAACGGGCGTATCTTACGCCCGTTTCCCATATAGTACACGACTATACAAATTAGTAGAGTAAGATACAAGGGGTCGAGAAATAATAACACTGAACTATTGGACAATTTCACTCTTACCCTTACTTAGCTTAGGTAGGATTATGTTAGATACGTAAATAAAATATGTATTAAAACCCAACAATATAGTGAGAAAATAGTGTTCGTTAAATATAGAATCCTTTACCAGTGCCTAATTTGTTTATAATGAACGAAAATAGCATAAAAATGCCTGAAGACTGCGCTAGGCAGTGGGAGATATTACTCCTTCTGTTATCTTCCGAGGAGAAGAAGATAGACAGAACTGGCGACTGTGAAATCGACACAATGAGTTACTTTTTGAAAAACGAAGGTGTAAGGTCAGTTTATACTGTGTGCTAGCGATATCTACATAACGATATAGTGTTGATGCATTTATGCTTATCATAACCAAAATAGTGGCTCCGCATCGATAGCGAGTAAAACCAGAATCATTTTGAGACAACTTATACGGCACTTTACTTACGCTTGCCCGTTTCCATTACTAAAGTTTTTTTGGCTTCCTCCTAACCTCCAAAACATAATCAAACAGAATGTTGTATTTTTGATTTCCTTTAATTTTCAGGCTCTCCGCTGGAGCCACTGCTTGCGGTATATTCTTAACCTTTAGTATATCTTTTTAATATGTTTTGTTGTATAGAATATTATTCTGACAAGACTGTAACTTGTTACTTTTTCAGCTCTTTAAAGGTTAAATTACTTAAGCGTGTAAAATATATTTGATTTCTTTATTGTTTCAGAAAAATCCTTCTTCATTGGCTAAGCCAAATGAATGCGACTTATGCTAGAAAAATTAGCGAAACCGATACTGCCTTAAAGTGTGACGACATTTCGCTGCTCTGGCGACAGAAAGGCAACGATAAGTTCAAAGCCAACCTAGTTGCGGACAGCTATAAATGCTACATGAAGAGTGTTATGTACGCTACACATGATGGACCGATGTATTCCTTAGCGCTGGCTAATAGGTCTGCGGCATTGTTACGGATGAAAAAGTTTGAGGTTGGTATAACCAAATTCAGTATTGGGTAATTCCACGATAATGTAACGAAAGTTACCATTTCAATGAGTGCTTATTGAAACTTTGAATGCTCATATTTTTCTAGATTTAAACATAATCACATATATAGAGATGAATGAAAACAAGCAGAATGCTAGAAATTGGTAACTTGCGTTACTCTCTGCCATGGAATTGCCCATTGCGTATAACACCATGAGGTGGGCAAATGACCTAATATGATATGATGGTAAGTGGATTCTGTGATTCGAGCCAGGGGCCATTGTATGATTGGAAATGTGTTATCAGCCATGTACGCTAAGATAGGATACCACCTCGCTAGTATTGGTACTGACTAGTTCCTCTATGCTGCAATGCAGCAGCATTCAGGCTGTTGAATCTACAAGTGTGCGAACATGCAAGTATATGACATATGCAATTGACATTCAATGTGACGCAAGCATCGCAATGTGTGTTTATATACTGATCTGAGGCAATATTATGCAAAGTCAGTGTTAGCAAGTGTCAGAGTTATAGTAGCCAAATATCACTCTTTCTCTGCTTGAATGGCTTTCTATTACCTAAATGTCTTTGTACATGTCTGCAACGCACTGAAGCCTTAGTAAAATAGTGATTTTGAATTTTAACTGGTTTAGAGCGATGCCACATCAGCGTTGCTTCGTCGCAACACTGTGATTACTACGTAGAGCAACCAGAGTATTTCAATGCATCATGTGGCATGTCGCTCTAATTTATATGTAGAACTACGCAGGGGCGACGATGCAACGCACGAGCAACGCTTGTATGGTATCCATCTTATTGATAAAGCATTTTTTTTACTGAAGAGTTTGACTGTGTCAGCGCGACCAAGACGCCGCCTCATATCATATACCTACTGTTTCGCTCAGCGTGCGCCCTGCAGTCTCCCGACCCTACACACGCCAGGGTTGTCACCTATTCAATATTTTTAAACACTTGCTCATAAAGTAGCCATTATTGCTGCGTTTTTAGGGCCATAATGCATCACATCAACCACATGTGATTTATACTATACATTACCGTACTAGCGTCTTTTGCGTTCGTTTTTTTTTATCCCAGCAATGAGCTTTGCTGTATTAAAAATAGTAAAGACATTGTAGATTAATAAGCAAGAGCTTGGCATCTCAGCAAAGAGATTAAAAAGAATAAGCAGTCTATTATATAAATACTAATTTCAATTTAAAACAATGACGGTTCCATTATGCCCTCGCCTCGCGTGGCAATTCCGTATCAACCATATTGAACAACTTAGCACGCTTGTATCATAATGTTCTATTTACGACACGCTAGTCTGGCGTTATAACGTATGTATATAGTGTCTGTGGCTTCGTATCTAAACGTATACAGCGAATTAACGCATTTTTTAAATGTCTAGTGGTCGCTGCGGTTCTTAGCTAGGTTTCATGGCAATCGCTCTGGCCGTTTATGAGTTCAGCTCTGAAAGTAGAGAGTAGAGCTTCAGGCAATGCTTAATTGTTTATTTTACACAGTACGTTTGCGAGCTTTTGCGATTGTTATGGCGGCTGTACACACTTGTAGAGACACCCCGAGACAGGCCAAGAGCGAGGGTGAACATACTGCTCTCATCTTGTCGCTCGCTCTTCGTCTCACTCGCTCTCGACTCGTCTCGCCATGTCCTGGTCGCGGTCGGTTTCCGCCCGAGAGTCTCGACGAGTGTGTACAGCCGGCATAATACTTGTATCGTGTGAAGAGTTGCGTGCCATTCCTTAATCTGTTTTTTTTTTATAATATTATAATCTCACCTAAAGTTAAGAGAATGAGATCGAGGGTGCGACACCCTTACCCGGAAAAAAGCCTATTCACTCGTGTCTTGAAAAAAACAAAATATGCAAATTAAACAATACAGCAACATAATTGTGGTCATTCTTTATTTTAAAAGGATTTATAACCTTCACTCATCCATCATCGTCATATTGTTTTTACTCCTAACAAATTTTAGTCGTTTATTTTAACAATAGTAAATGAGACAGTCCTTCTCATATTCACAATACGGAAAAAATATATTATGATGATGAGTGAAGGTTAAAAAAATCTTTTAAAATAAAGAATAACCAGAATTATTTTGCTATTTCGTTTCATTGCAAACTTTCAATCAAATTTTATTTTTACAAACCAAACTTGGAGCGATCACTAATATATGGGAAAAGCATCGATAATTGAGTTTATCGATATAGGCAATCCCTAGCTGTCATTTAATTTTGCCCCGAATATTCCTAGGTCTGTTTATGAGTAACAGCCTGCTGACAGACAGATTCATTGGGTACGGAACCCTAGAGTAATATAAAATCAGCTAGCGCAGCATTAGCAAGGCGAAGCGATGCGATTTTCAACGCGACGCGATGTGTTCTATTCGCTGGGTGCAAAGCTTGCGGCGGATGCGAAAACGATAGCGCGACTTAGCGAAAAATTTAACTATTAGGCGAAATATCAATGGTATTTGTACAGTACTCATTTTCGTGAATTGCATTGCATTATTACATCAAAACAGTGACACCTAAAGTTTATATTATAGTACTGTTTGTCCATAGTTTTCACACTCTCTGGCATGACATGGGTGAATTTTTGAGAAGATAGTTTTTTCGTAATTTCGGCGGTTGTTTAATTTTCATAATTATGGTGGTAATGTATATACAGTGGTGGCCACATTATTAGGAACGATTGTGTTTTTTCCCATACAACAACCGATCAAAAAGTTCTTAACCTATACTTATCGTTAACAAATAAACTAAAGTTTAAATGTATGTAGGTACTATTAATCGCTGTGAAAACGAATACTTATTTCATTTTATAGAGATTTAAAAACTTGCTGATACTGCTGATGTGATATATTTTCAAATCCTTATAAAATGAAATATTCACGAAAATGATATATCACGTGACCTGATAGCTCGTTTGCCCCGTCAAAAAAATAAATGATTAATAGGCTCAAATTTAACTTAGCAAAAGTACCTATTAAGTTTTACTACACCACCATTTTTAGGGTAGTCATTCACTGTCAGTCCAATGGATTTGGTCCAATTATAGTAAATCTATCATCGGACGGACTCCAAATTTTTTGTCCACTCACAATGTCCCTTTGGAATGCGCTCGCGCTTCGTATAAGGCAAGCTCAAAGCAAATTCTCTTTCAAACCGTTTCCTTCGCAAGCCAAGCACTATCTTAAGATTGCGCCGAGCGTACCCCGGATGTACATTGGCGCCCTCACTACTTTTATTGTGATTTCTAATAAACTAAAGTATTTTCTTGAAATTGGACGATAAGTTTTAGTACTTCCAATGAAAACACAACTTATAGGGTATATCACATAGTTTAATAAGAATTCACCTTCGAGTTATCAACTTAACGGAAAAAAGTGGCACCTTTTTCCGTTAAGCTGACTACTCAAAGGGTAATTGTTATTAAAGTTGGTTTCGTATTCCATAAATTGTGTTTTTACTTGCACTACAAAAACGTATCGTCTGATTTCAAGGAAATTCTTTAGTTAATTAGAAAACACAATAATAGTAATGAGGGCGCCACTGGACGCTCGACGTTTGCTACAGTCTTAACAGTCTCTTCACTAGCAAGACTCTGCGTAATGTCACGGTCTACAGGTACGACTATCTTATATGTATATGTGTATAAATAATATGTATTTTTATTTAGAGGTATATGTATGTGTATCTGCTTTAATATAAATATATTGTTTATGTATTATGACATCTGTAATTTCTTAGTTTAAAGTTTCATCAAAATTTTGCACTAGGCTGTACTTCTCTCTGTTGAGCCCAATGGTTGACAGGTAGAGAATGCCTCAAGGCATTAAGTTCACCATTTGTACTTACTTTGTGTATTGTAATTTGAATAAATGTCAGTCCAATGGTTTAATGAACGTCCAAATGCATGTGGATTTATCTAGCTAGGCTTAGCCATGATGTAAACACTGCTAACGTCCTAGTTTTCTATAGACTAGAAATGTAGCGTTATGTCGACGCGATCTGTCATCTTACGTCAATCCTATACATCTTGTCCCCCGTGTCTATCGTGACTAGTCCCCCTGCGCGTCATGACGACACTCCACAGCGCAAAGTTTAATTTTAGGTACTATTTTATATTATAGATTTGACATATCAAATTTGGTAGGACGCTGCGCCAAATGATGCGATGGAGTGACCGTCAATCACTAGGGTCAGAACTTTTGGTGGGATATCGTGGTTCTAGAATCCATGGAGTCGCTATTTCCTTATTATTATAATCTAATCATACCACTTTGATTTTGGTGTTCATTAAAGTCATATTACAAAATAAACTAAATACTATATTTTAATATATTTCAGTTCGGTTTATGCATACACTAATATTCGAATATTTGTTTGTTAACGAATAAATGCATTTTGAAATATTATGACACCACTAAAGGTCAAACGCTGATAAACATCTTAGGCTAGTTGTGCAAAATGTGGTTACAGAATTATCAACAAGTTTTTAGAGTTGTAGGTAATTCTGTAGCTCTGCCTACCTACTCTGGGATTACAGGCGTGAAGTTATATATGTACGGTCACGAGCGTTAATTTGGGACCCATTTCAAGAAAAATATGCTTGAAGTCGTCAATGTCATTAGAGATGTCAAGTCATTTGTAACTTTTAGGAAACTCAACTTTATTGTTGTAGAATGTCAGAATGACTTTGGGCCTAAGGTGGGTACCAAATTAAATCTCGTGACTGTATGTACTAAAGGTCAAAATCAAGGTAATGTTAATAATTAGATAATAGCGACTCCATGTATTCTAGAACCACGATTTGCCACCGAAAGTTACCCCTCACCTTTACAGTACGTCAAATAACGTTGTATCTATCTACCCTTCAGGAATGCCTCTCGGACATATCGTTGGCACTGAAGAGCGGGTACCCCCCCGGGCAGCGCCACAAGCTGTTACTAAGGCGCGCTGATTGCTACGTGGAGCTGCGGCACCGGCAGAGCGCGCTAGAGGCTTTGGCGGAGGCCCGCGACGACGCTGGAACCGCCGCCACTGGTGAGTAGACTTTATATTACATACATTAAATCACGCCTGTTTCCCAGAGGTATAGTCTACAGTGTGTTACCGGCATGCGGGCATTTATTAAAACAGCCAATAATATGTTGCTTTAGCAATTGTTTGCTAGTATTATGAAATAAAAAATAGTTAAAATAACTTCATAATAAATTTTCTTAGATACTGTCCATTTTTAATGTAGTACATGTGCTGCGTGTTCATCGTTATCAGTATCGCTGTTGCTTGGTACAAGGCATGTCGTGGTACGGGGGCAGATCATAATAATCAAAGTAGCCGTCGACTGTCATTTACACTTGTCAAATTGCTGTGCTTTACATTGCTGGCAAATAACATTTTGTTAGAAAGTAAACAAAGCCTGAAAAGTTGTTTATTAATTAAATTAATGTCATAGTAACGTTACAGATATACGTTATTTTAACCTACTTTTAAAAAAGCCAGGGTGCTGGTAACACACTGTATACTTTTAGGCATTTAAAAAAATGTAAACAAAACCACCACGTGGTATAGTTCGTCAGCCAATAGAAGCAGACAGTGTTCTGCTTCTATTGGCTGACGTCAAAGTCGTCGTACGTCAAAGTTCGATAAAACAGTTTTCATTGGCTGTTTAACAATGTCACGTGGTTTGGAATGTTTACATTTTTTTAAATACTTACCTAAAAGTATACGAGTAGACTATAGGCAGAGGCCACTTCTTTCCATTTGCTACGATCGCGATCTTGACTTTCTTTCGCTTCTTCCACATTCATACATCGAGTCATGCACGCACGTCGGTTTCGGGTACTTAAGATTCGGCCCTTTTCCAGTATTTCTCCGATTTGATTTGAGAAAGTATGCCTAGAGCTGCCCATTCCGACGCGTCCAAGCTTTTATTTAACTTGCGATGTATGTAAGGGTCAAATCTTGCAAGTTAAATTTCACTTTCCGGTTTCCGATGAAGCCTGAAAATTTGCATACGCCTTTAGTTCTGATGACAATACAATAATATAGTACCATCGAGCTGGTCTGGAGACTCAGGGTGGCCATAGGAACTCCTTAATTACACGTGATAAGTCGCGTAAGGGGTTCTTAGAATTGTCTTGACGAATAGAAGACGAATGTGCAAAAAAAGTACAGACAGCAACAAAAGCTTGTCCAAAATATTTAATTTTTGACAAAAACTTATTTCAATAGTTTCTGCCAGCCATTTTGGCCGCGTAGATTTCGATTATAGTTCCCTCGGAAACTTTTAATTTTTCCGGAATTAAAATATAGCCTTTGTGTTAAACCAGGGTAACACGCAATTTTACTAAATAGCTAAAGCCCAGCTGTAAAAATCTACTTATACACGGTGATTTTTTTTTGGTAATCAGGAACCAATTTTTCTAATTCAGTTATTAATGGCGATCACGTTTATTACACAGTTACATGAAACAAAACTTATTTTTTTATGTAAAAAATATATTTTGAAAGTAACTTTTAATTGAAATGAATTGTCACCCTACTAATTGTTTAGTCTATGAGTTAACAACACTTAACTGATAAGTTCATTGGCGTAATATCTGTCAAATTTCCCGCCAAAGCGATGGCACTTGACGTATTTACTTCACTTCAATAATTAATGTAGGACGTCCATGTATCCAGTGGTGATTGGTTTTAACAATATCATTATATACCTTAAATAAATTAAACAGTGAGTTAATTGTTTGAGACATCAACCATTAAATTCAATTTTTGTTGCTTATTAATAATTTTCAATTCCTGATCACCGATAAAAAATGACAGTGTATATATATTTTTAATAGCTCACAATGCAATATGTCTATCCACACAGCAGAAATAAAAACGTTTAGTATTCTCATAAGTGTTTTTTCTCATCACCTATTCGGAAAGGGGACTTTTCTTCCCTGCTAGGAGGGATCAAAGCGGCACTTTTCTGTTCAGGGACATTTGATAATTTCAGCACTCTTTTATTTTCCTTTTTTCTTTTCCGTGTCACACTGTAGCAAAATTATTCCCACCTTGGGCATTCACACTTGACTCCCTCATTAAGCTCAGGATTTTGTTAGAATCCTTCGCTTCGTTCAGGATTCATTGTACGCCCTCGCCGTAAATATGGCATTTGGCTCCCTTGTGACAAAATCTACTGTTTCTTCTTTTGAGCAACAATTGCCCGGTAACAATACCTGTCTTTCTCTAATTTGGTGTAATAGAATAAGACGACGTGTGTTAGGTCGCTCGTATCAGAAGAGTTTTGTATGAAGTTTTGCATAGTTTTTTTTTGTTGCAGCGGAGTTCGACCGGTTGGTCAAATTGATGGAAACCAAGATGGCGACGCAGGAGGAAGCGGAGGAGGAACCAGAGGAGCCACTTCCAGAGTGCTATTTGGGGGAAAACCTGGACTTCGTAAACGCGTCTAAAGCCGTAGAACTTAGGTTGGTTGTATGTTATTGGCTAGTACACCCACGAGCTTTAATATGGGACCCATTTCAAGAAAAATATGCGTGAAGTCCTCAATGTCATTAGAGATGTCAAGTCATTTGTAACTTTTAGGAAACTCAACCTTATACCTTACTCAGCCTAGTTGGTAGTGAGTTAGTGACCCTGCTTACGAAGCTAGCTGTCCTGGGTTCAAATCCCGGTAAGGGCAGATATTAGTGTGATGAGCGCGAATATTTGTTCCTGATTCGAGTTATGGATGTTTTCTATACATATATATTTCTCTATATAAGTATTTATATCGTTGTCTAGTACCCATAGTAAAAGCCTTGAACTTAGTTTGGGACTAGGTCAATTGGTGTGACATTGTCCCCTGATATTTATTTATTTATTAACTTATTGTCGTAGAATGTCAGATTGACGTAGGACCAAATTCAATCTCATGACTAAGTACGTAGAGTTGAGCTTAGAAGTAGCTGTATAGTAAGTTTGTACCTTGTCGTAGTAATGTATTGAGTGGTTTCTTGACCGATACGGCATCGACATAGTGAGATATCAGTGTTTTTTCAGAGGTCTCAATTGATATCATTCTGCCGTGATATATCTATAATGCCGTTATCTAACAAATTCTTGTTTTAAAAATCGCAAACACAGATTGATAGAGGTTTTTTTCTCATTAATATAGCATTGTAAGTAAAAAAAATAGCAGATGTCAGATAACGGCATTATAGATATATCACGGCAGCATTGCTCATTAATTATGGTCATAGATGTCTCTTAATTTATGCCAAATGAATAATGCATTAAGAAAATCGAATTAAATGTTAATAAAGCTAGTTACGGAAAAAAAAAGTTCTCGTTTTATTTTGGATTTTCTTACTAAATATTATTAGTTCGTAGGTTATTGGTTAATATGGTTGCAATAAAAACAAAAAATTAGACAGTTTACTTTAGAGCGATAATGGGTTAAGATTGTACCGAACAAACGCCGAGCGTCCAGTGGCGCCCTCATTACAATTATTGTGTTTTCTAATTAAATAAAGAATTTTCTTGAAATCAGACGATGTGTTTATGTAGCGCAAGTAAAAACGCAATTTATGAAACACGTAACATACTTTAATAACAATTACCCTTTGAGTAGTTAGCTTAACGGGAAAAGGTGGCCACTTTTTTCCGTTAAGTTGATAACTAGAAAATGAATTATTATTAAACTATGTTATATACCCTATAAGTTGTGTTTTCATGTATTGTACAAAAAACTAGCGAGCAATTTCAAGAAAATACTTTAGTTTATTAGAAAACACAATAAAAGTAATGACGGCGCCACTGTACGCTCGGCGCAGTCTTAAGCACTAGGAAAAGTGCTCCCGTCATCGGGGCTTTCATCATCTGTATTTTTTGCCCGATATTATTTTCAATTTCACTTTTGGTGATCTCTTTTACGATATCTTCATATTTTGTTAACAAATGCGATGTGAAAAATTCCATACGTTTTTTTTTAGATTAAGTGAAACAGTAGGGCGGCACGTTTGTACCAAAGTGAATACGCGGCGTGGCGACGTACTGTTCTCGGAGGAGCCCTACGCGTGGGTGGCGCTCCCCACAGAGTCGCGCGTCTGCGAGGCGTGCTGCCACACCCCTGCCAACCCAGTGCCGTGAGTATAAAGGCCAGTTTACTTTGCAGCGTTTCTAGCCCCGGGTCTACACGCACTGCTAGATCAAAACAGTTGTAACTCAATACAACTGTATTTTAAAATCAACTTTAATACAACTTCTATGAACTTGAAACAAAACTAGCTACGATTTTGAGTTCATACTGTTTTGATCTGGCAATGCGTATAATAATTTCGGGCTTACGATAGATTTGTAGTGTATTTTGATTAGACCTTTTTTTGTAATGAAATGACAAATTGAGTAATTTGGCCACATCTGCCACGTATACACGGTGATTTTTTATCGGTGATCAGGAGTTGAAAATTATTAATAAGCAACAAAAATGGAATTTAATGGTTGATATATGTCTCAAACAATTAACTCACTGTTTAATTTATTTAAGTTAATGATATTGTTAAAACCAATCACCACTGGATACATGGACATCCTACATTAATTATTAAAGCGAAGTAGATACGTCAAGTGTCATCGCTTTGGGGGGAAATTTGACAGATATTACGTCAATGGAATTATCAGTTAAGTGTTGTTAACTCATAGAATAAACAATTAGTAGGGTAACAATTAATTTCAATTAAAAGTTAGTTTCAAAATAAAAAAATTACATAAAAAAATAAGTTTCGTTTCATGTAACTGCGACTTAAACGTGATCGCCATTAATAACTGAATTAGAAAAATTGGTTCCTGATCACCAAAAAGAAATCACCGTGTATAAGTACGAGAGTGACGGATGCTTTATCGACATTTTGTCACGCGATAAACGCAACCATACTAGACCCGCAGGTTTCCTTTATACGTCGGTAATATGGAGTGAATCTACCAATGCTTCGGACAAACTTGAGTTATAGTCGCTCTGTTCTAAGAGGCCCAATTTGACAGCTGTCAACGTAGTACAAAATATAACCTCAATCATGCCGAAACACATATTTTGTACAGCCATTTTTCTAATAGCTATCGGCAATCTTCTTGACATGACATGACACACGAGTGACAAATATACTGTCAGTTGCGGGTGCAAGCAAGATAGCGATAGCATGGTACCTGGAAATACTGTAATGAGTTGACATTTGAAAAATAGGGTATATACAGACAGATACACCCACACACACAGACTTACACGTCAAACTTATAACACCCCTCTTTAATGCGTCGGGGGTTTAAAAATATGTAAAAGGGTTGGAAGTGTCAACAAATATATCAGTATATTCATTGTAACAATAATAATTGATCTAATTTATAATGCCTAGGAGAACATACGATGAGATCTCTACGGCAAGAACGATGAATAAAAAGTATTCTATACACTACTACGTATAACATTGATAATCCAATCGATGCACTATATATCGATGATGTAAGGATATTTCTGCCTTGCTAATGTAAATGGCAGTTTCCCACCCAAACCCACTGTACAAATTTACCAGTAATGGAGTTGCAATTGCTACAGTAGTTCTGTGTGAAAAACTGCCTTTTTACCTTAGCAGGGCCGATTTTTCGCATGTACGAGTAAATATTATGTAGAAAAATATTACGGCATAATGGCAAGCAACAAAGCGAGACGTTTTTCGAAGAATACCAAAAAGTTCGCACATTTTGAAGAAGTATATTTTAGAACACGTCTTAGGCCCTTATTAATAAACTCATCTTGGCTGAGATGCACATCACAAGTTACGTCAAAGTAAACATCACACCATAGAACACTGTAATTTTTGACACATCTCGAGACGAGCATTAGAGTTGAGATTAGTTTATTAATACGGGCCTTAATTATGATTAAACGTAGGTATCAACGTTCAAATTTCATGGCAGAGTACGGTTTGCAGAAAATCAAACACTAACAAATACATTTAGTATTTCGAATCGTTATTTTTATAAACAAAAAGAAAAACGCTAAAATAAATTAACGGTTTGAATGAATAACTAGAATTTGTCTGAATGAATTGTCTGGCTTGTATTTATTTGGTGTGTCAATTAAATTGACAATTGTTACCTAAGTATTTGGCATATATTATATATTGTTTTTTTTTGAGTATTAAGGTTCTATGACATTATTTAGAATAGAAACCTCTTTAAATATAAGTACAGTATAAATATAGGTACAGTTAGCTGCAGCATAATTAAAATGGAAATAAACGTCAGTATTCATTCAATATTCAAATGTAATAAAAAAAATGCTAACGTTAATACCGTTTAATTATTATTTTGTCAGCTTTATGTAATTAGAAAGCATGCTAATTGGAGTAATTGGTCCGGTAACGTTGGAACTGCACGATCGACTGTACCGGACGGGTGGGAGAGCAATCGTGCGTAAGGTCTTTGTAACGATCCTGTGAAACTTGTACAGTCGGCAAAACAAGTGGTCTCTCATCTGTGTATTCATGTTTTTTTTTGTCTTGAAAAACAAATCTGTCATCAGCATACACCGGATTGACGGGGGCAAAAATGTACCAGTGCTAGTGATTATGAGAGGTTGTAACGGAACAAATATTTTTTCCAGGATTTCATTTTACCCCTTTGTTGGCGTGATTAATATGTATTACCGAGAGTTGTCGAATTAAATTGCGAACAAGTAAATAAATAATAAATAAATATTCATTCAATATCGACTAAGTTATCGACAACTTTTTGCGTGACATGGATCTTACATTTCTTGCAGTAGTAAGTCGTACCGTATCTTCTATATTTGAATGCTTTCCATGCAGATAAAGGATCTTTTTTCTTTCGAGGCATTTTTAACCGACATCAAAAACAAAAAGTTTCTCTATTAGTCGGAATGATAAAGAATATTATTGTACTGAATAAATTTGTTATTTAATGTAATGTCAAAACTGACTCGAGTCGAGAGTCTAATGTCAGACAGCGGTTGATTATAGTTGCATTAAGTATAAATAAAAGAGGTTTGCACATAATTAGAAGGTATTAAAACTTGGCCATTAATTATAATAATGAAAAAAATATTAAAAATTGCTTTTTATCGATGTCGATAAACTTAATCGACATTTAATGAATCACTAGCACTGGTACATTTTGGCCCCCGTCAATCTGGTGTATGCATCAGTCGGTAGCGACTATAATCAGTTTGGCTGAGTTTAATAGGGAACAGATTGAAAAGGGCATGCTTCGATGGTTCGGTCATTTGGAAAGGATGGATGAAACGATTGACGAAAGAGATAGACAGAGCGTACTCTTTCGAATCAAATCGGAGAAATAATACTGAAAATGGGCCGAATCTTAAGTACCCGAAACCGACGTGCCTGCATGACTCGATGTATGAATGTGGAAGAAGCGAAAGAAAGTCAAGATCGTAGCAAGTGGAAAGAAGTGGTCTCTGCCTACCCCTCTGGGAAACAGGCGTGATTAAATGTATGTATGTAATAGGGAACTTGGGTTTTGGAGGCCATCGCCTCAACCAACCATCATAATAATGACATTTGCTTTCGTTTTAGTCGTCTCACGGCTTGGGAAGTGTCAAGCTATTTGACAGCTCTGTATTCATATAGAATAGAACCCCTAAGGGGGTGAAATAGAGGGTGAAAATGTTTATGGAGCTACGATATAATATTAACGAGTTCCACGCGGGCGGAGTCGCGGGCAGAAGCTTGTCTATAATGACGCAAAATGGTTCGAAAATGTTTTTGATAGTTTCCCTCTTATTCTGTCATACTGCCGTAAAACGTGTCCTATAAATAACTTTGCACCTACTTGTTTAAATTTCTAATGCTAAAAAAAACAAAGTAGAGTCAGTATAAATTCATTGAGGCTCCAAAGGTTCGTTTTTCGTTACGTCTGATATGTATATAATACATATAAACATATTCTTAGATATAGTAGGATAAATGTGACGATTTTATAAATAGAAATGTAAGAAGAGCTCCCGACCCGTGGTATAACAGCTATGTTCAACTGACCAAAATGAGTATCATAAATATGAGATAGTTTTAGGTTGTGTTAAAACTTCAGACTAACCCGAAGGTCCAAAACACCAGAAATAGGAGCTCCGCGACAGCGGGCCTCCGTCGACTCTTTCAAATTGGATTTACAGATAGAACAGTTGTATACAGAGCAGTTGTACCACGGGAGCGGTAATTAGGGTGCCTTATCCGATCGCGGAGTGTGACCGTGTTGCGTTGCGCGTTGCAGTTGCGAGTCGTGTTCGCGCGTGTGGTTCTGCAGCGTCGAGTGCCGCGCGCGCGCCGCCCCCCACCGGTGGGAGTGCGCCGGCGCCACCTGCCACCTGTACCCCACCATCGGCATCGCGCATCTCGCTCTAAGGTAGCTATATTCTACACACACGACGACACGTTAGCCTATACTATCCGCAAAACTATCTGGCCGGTCAGGTCATAAATCATCGGAATTAGGTTATCTCTTTCACACCTGCACGGCTTATGGAGCGGGCCGAGCAAGGGCAGGTAGCGTTACGCATAAAAAGGAATGTCGATAAAGTAATGAAACAAAGAATATAAATTACGTGGTGTTTTATATAAGAGTATTGTATAGTTACTATCGAAATGTAAATAGGTATATTGAACTATTGACATGAAGTATTACAATAAAATAATAAGGAGGTATAACAAAATAAATAACTATACAAGCAAAATACTAGTACTAATATTACTAAATATTACTATTACTAGTAATACTATTCTTCTTCGTCTTTAGTGTAATAAACAATATCAATAACATTTCAAAATATAATGATTATATCGACGTTTACATTATAAGTTATCGACATGTTACACCCCTAACGGTAGCCGACGTTTATTGCCCTACCGGCCAGATAGTTTTGCGGATAGTATAGTAACTATACCTTGTCTATTTAACAGAGTTAATACTAGAAAACAGAGAATGCACCTAATTGGTCAGCGATAAGGACGATGCACAGGCACAAGGTAGGTTTACATGCCTGTCAAAGTTTAGTCAACATCTGTCGCTCGTACGGTGCGGACGCTTTCAAGTGCTTATCTTTGGTTACAAATTTTACCTGGCTCGTTTATTGGACTGTTTCCCGTTTAACCTGTGACTCGGCTTGTTTTTTGGACTGTTTCCTATTAAACCTGTGACTCGGCTTGTTTATCGAACTGTTTTCTGCTTCTTCTGTGACTCGGCTTGTTGTTGGACTGTTTTTTGTTAAAATATGGAAAACCCGCCCAATGTGACGAATAAAAGGCGATTAAGGCATTTCTCGTCACAAGAGAAGAAAATGGTACAAAACTTGTACGATACTTTTTTAAAGGAGACTCCACACGCTTCACAAAATGAGATTGCAAAAACAATTGCCTCATCATTAGGCATTCACTGGGTATCTGTGCATAGAATTGTGAAGGAAAAGCAGACAAGTGGAATCCTTCAATCGCCTAAGAAGGCAAAGACAAGGAAATCTGTTATTAGCAAAACCGACAACTTCACTAAAGACGCATTGAGGAGAATCGTCCATGGATTTTTTTCACGTAATGAAATTCCATCATTAAACAAAATATTGAGTGTTGTAAACGAAGATACAAATCTCGGAAATTATAAGCGGGCGACACTTCATAAAATATTAATAAACCTATACGTCCCATTGCACTGCAGGGCACATATTTAAATATTATTATCTACTACTTTAAATTACATAATTAGGATTTATATAGATGAATTAACATGCCATGACAATGTCATGTTATCAGTAAGTTAATTATTTAAGGTGCCTCTAACTACCTATACAAACAAAAATAACGAGAAATATTACGAATATTTTAACAACAGGCGGCATGTAAGCCGAGCCCGCCATCGACGTGCGTTTGTTGACGCCCACTGGCAGTTTCTTGTCCCTTTCATTTTCATACAAAAGTGCAACAGAGACAACGCTTTGTTAACTCTGTTAAATAGACAGGGTATAGTGACCCTGCCTTCGAAGGTAGCGGTCGCGGGTCCAAGGGGAGATATTTGTGTAATGAGTAGAGACCGGATTCGAAGTGGCTATTACAAGTTTAATATGGATATGACTAGTGAGATTGTTGTCAAAAAGGTGCGTAATACATATATTTTTTTACATGTATGTAGTTTGTTGCAAGAATAACATTTGTTGGATTTAATTATCTATAAGATTGCTTGTTGAAACAACATGATATCTAATAAATAAATATATCTATGTATCTAACCAATCGTACTAGTCGTATCCATATTAAACTTGTAATCGCTACTTCAAATCCGCTCTAGTAATGAGCGCGAATGTTTGTTCCTGAAACCAATCAAAAACATTACAGAGTAACAATATAAAAAACGAGTAACTGTTAGTTATGAGTCGTGAATACTATAACAACTACAGAAAGTTTTAATTTACGCTTACCAAATAAATAAATAGATAAAAAAAACTTGCGTAAAAGTCCTCTTGAATGGACTTTACGTCTAATATGGAATTTACGTCAAATTTAAAACATAGAATGCCAACCGGTCTGCAAAGATGTGCTACAACTACATGCAAGAGGATCTTGACTTAGGTTTCTTAACTAACCCGTATTTAGGTAAGCTCAAAATAAAAAAGGGCTGCCGTTCGATAATGGTTCGAAAAAAAAAAGGTATAGAGTTAATTTGTCGATTAAATTGATTGTACTACACACCCCTAAAATCTCCGACACCGATGACCAAACACACTGTATATTTTTTTACATATGAATGGTAGGTACTCGAAATTTAATAAAAGTCTTATCCATCTTGTACTTTCGTCACAAAATTGCATCCGTCGTCCGCCCATTAGTTGCAGTCAACCAATTTGAATCATTAACCACAATATAACTGTGACAAAGCAACGTTATAATTCAATTCAAGATGTCTATTAGCTGAACTTTTCTTTTTTATTCCCACCAATTTGCAGTGCGAAAAAGAACACTGTGAGAGGGTTCGCTATGGATCACGAAATGCACCTCATTGGATTACCGACAGCGATATCGTTAGTAGCACATTTTACTACTCGAGTAGAAAAAACGTATTTGTTTTGTTTTCAGAGTTCTTCTAATAAGCGCGGAACAGGGGTTCCCCCCGTTGCCCCCGTCGAGACCCGAACCCGCGACCGCAGAGCAACTGTTCCGCGGCTACTCCAGTGCGCACCCCGTGAACATATACAGGGCGGACACACCACCGTTCTACAGGATGTTCAACTTAGTCACCAACTTCGAACTGATGAACAACAGCGACTATATACAGTATGCTCTCGTGAGTGATCGTTTTGTTTAATATTTAAGGTGCTGGAAATGCTGGTTTAAGGTTCCGCACCGAAAGGGTGGCATCCCTGCAGAACCCCTTTTACTAAGTCTTCGTTGTCCGTTCTTCCGTACCTAACTTTGAAAAGATGTATCGTTGAATAAAGACTAATGGGACGCAGTTCTGCAAACGGGAACCAACACACAAAGATTTGGCAATAAAATGTCAACTGTTACGCTGAATACTGTGGGTTTCTTCAAGTTTACAGAATATTTTATAGTACAAGCCTAGAGCTTAGTTTGGGTCTAGGTCAATTTCTGTGACATAGTCCTCTGATATTTATCGGGTTCTCAGGGCTTCACTGACTGGTATTTTAGCGCAATAGTAACTCAACAGGCAATTCCATATTTTCCGGGCATAAACAACAATGTATTAAAAAACACATGCACTATATCGTTTAATAAGTCCCGAGAGTAACTTGGATATGGTGCATATATTAAAAACTCTTTTGATTTTAAAAAAGTACTGGCCATTAATAAATTATGTTATTATTTTTTAAATGGAAAAATAAAATGTTGATTTATTGATGCGAGATAGACGAGATAGTGAAGATTTCAGCTGGTAGTGCTTTCACTATTTTACTTAAAAATTGGGCCATGGATACACCATTTTACTCCAAAATCCAATCGGCAGTCAGCGGAGTGGAGAGCGGCTGGTGAAAGCCGCCCGAATAGTACTTAGTCTCGGTACTTATTGAACCTCGTTATATTTCAGACTGCCACTATGCTGATGCTGTATTTAGACAACTACACAAGTTTCTTCAGCTACCTACCTTCTAGGGTAAGTAAATAAAGATAAGAAGTTAAATAATACATTTTGGTGCAAGTGCGGAAAGTATGTCATTTTACGGGTATAAGTTCGGCGAAAATCATTTTTCATATTTGAAAATTCACACGTATGTTTATTGGAAGTGTAATAGACATTTGTGAAGCCTATGCAGCTAGCCATGGCCTAATTTATAATGATAAGAAGAGCCAATATTTGATGTTTGAAATCGGTCGCAATAAGCTACTTTTGATGCTGACTGTACGTATATACATGCATAACGTATATTCTGAGTTTGTAGAAAAGTCATAAAGTGCTTTGAAAGTTCTGGTTTATCCGGTGTTTACCTTCGCTGAAGACCACTACTTACAGTGCTCGCAAGCCTCAGGAACGCCTGTAATTAAGTTTCAGACAAGGTCACTACTAGGCTAATTCCAGCAGAACATGTTATTTTTGATAATATAAGCGTCGTATTATGTGGCGTATGAAAGGTTATGTCTTCATACAGAATGACAGTACCTAGCGTATTCTACATTGATTAGAAACGCTTGCCATAGACTGTCTACAAATATGACTATTTAATTGTGCCAACCACTCCTAAAGTTCTTAATGAATTTTATGGTTTATCTAATCATGTGACCACCTCTGTAGAAAAAGCCTAGAGCTCAGATTGGGACGAATATTTATAAGTATGAGATGGGCCGATTTTGATGTGTCGTTAATTTCGTCTTAGGTTTGCGATTGTCCCAGAATACTTTAACTGTTGAAGACTGCCAAAATTTTGGATTTAGAAGTATGTCCAGGTGGGTGGGAGTCTTGGATTAGTAGGGCAGTATTTCCTGACAGCCGGTCTAGTAGTATACCTATACATGAAGGACAATACCAAAATAGCACTCGATTTTTAAAAAGTCATTTTAGAAATACTTTTTTTAAAGGTGCCTTACGCGCTGTCGTCGGGTCAACTCCGTCTGTTCGCAGCCGGCCTCTTGTTGCGTGGGCTAGGTCAGCTGGTGTGCAACGGCCACGCCACTTTGAGCCTGATGACGGATGAGGAAGCCGATGCTTCTGAGGGTATGTTATAATTATGCTCAACCCTCCCTTTTCCCCTTTTTTGGAAAAACACCGCGGATAAGTAAACGGAGGAAGGGCTTTCTCCACCGGCCTTTCAGCGTTGGCTGGGGTAGTTTCAGCGGGACTAAATTCTAGATGGTAGCAGGGGCATTGGTGTTTTTAGCCAGTGCGAGCCAGGTAGTACCTGGGCCCTCCCATTAGTCAACGATTAGACAGAGGGATCCGATATGCACATTTAACTTTTTTTTTTTAAAGTATAGGTACAGTCAACAGCATAAATAAGTGATCATTTCTGTACCTTGACGCTTTCAATCGTTTCACAATTTTGTATAACATTTCAAACACGACGTTAAAGTGACAAGGTACATAAATGATCACTTATTTATGCTGTTGATTGTACTAGGTCCTTACCTGTGAAATTGGCGTTTTATATGGAGAATTTTGTGAAAACTGTGGTTTTCATACATTTAATTTCGCGGATTACTTAGTAACGTCAAATGTAAACCAAACAAAATTCTGTCAGGAATATTGGACACTTCTAAGCTATATTATACATATCTTCATTACTTAAAAATAGCTTCATTAAAGCTCTGCATAATTGAAACACTTGAACTCGCAGCACATGAAAAGAGATGAGTTCACACTTTAATTATAAACATTAAGTAAAAAAATTAACCATATTATTTGTATCTAAAACCTTTGTAATATAGTGTATGCATGAAATTTAAAAATAATTTGGAATTTCAAATTGAAATGAATAAATTCAGTAAAAAAAATGTCAATTTCATATGTTATATTTCTAATTACTCAGAAATCAAAATAAATCCTTATTGTTTCCAGGTCGCACGCTGACAGAGCGAGAGGTGCGACGGGCGACGGCGATATACCCTTCGGCCGCCATGATGAATCATTCCTGTGAACCAAACATTATTAACACGTAAACACTTATTTCAACTTTTTACATATTCAAATAGTGCCTTAATCATTAATCGTCATCCTAAATTTTCGTTTAATCTAAAGTCATTGCCGCCTGTATTTTGTTTTTTTTTGTGTAATTACATGTATTATACAACCTTCACCTAACGTAACCTAACCTACTAATATTTTATAAATCAATAAATAAAAACTTAATTAGATTATTTATATCGTTTAGTAAGACTGATTTGTTGTGTTCTTCTGTTACTTTTGTGATATTACGATAGTGTAAATAGATATTAACAAACAAATAAGCAAATAAGCAAAACTTTTTCGTTTCATATGCCTCGTAATAGTGCTTTATCCTTTTAAATTCTCTATAGTTTCTTTTAATCACAAAAAAGTTCCATTTTATCACCCAGAACCGGCCGAACCGGTTCTCCCGGTTCTATATGCATCCCAGAACCAGGTTTTAAAAATTCTGGAACCGGGACCGGTTTTGCATGCCCGGAGAATGTTATGATGCCTGTGCCACAAATGTATGTGGAATGGCAAAGAGGACTTTGCCGGTCTAGGCCTGAAAGATTTGTATGAAATTCCATTAACGACCTCTTGTCCTAGCCGCACCTAAAACGTCATACTTCGCAGCCTATTGTAAGGAACATAACATCAATATTTAATTGCATGTTTGAGAAAAATACATTATTTGCCAATAATTATAACTCACCAAACATATTTTACATTAACCCCAAACAGCAGTGTTCGCATTGTTGTGTTCCGGTTTGGGGATAACACAGCCGGAGAAATTACTAGCATAGAGGCATTCCATCTTAGTCCTCAGAGTTAACAACGCATTTGCAGTCTTGTGAATGCGAATGTCTATGGGTCACAGTTTCAACTTACCATCAGGTGGCCTGTGTGCTCGTTTGTCTTCTCTATGCCATAAAAAAAATGCATGAATTACGGAGCAGTGAATGTGGTAATATCCAAATAATGAGGAGAAACGTGGAACATTATAGACATCTGAAGTACAGTCACGAGATTAAATTTGGTACCCACCTTAGGTCCAAAGTCAATCTGACATTCTACAGAAAGGTTGAGTTTCCTAAAAGTTACTAATGACATTGACGATTTCAAGCATATTTTTCTTAAAATGGGTCCCAAATTAACGCTCGGACTTGACAGAAGCGCGTGGAGCTAACCCCATGTGCTTCTGTTTAGTCAAAAATCTCTTTTACCGAACAATTGTCTTCGCGTGTGATATCCACGGACTTATTGCTCTAATAAGTTCATGGGAGTGTCTATAAATAACTTGACATTGGCGAAATACACCTTAACAGGAGCGAAAGCAATTAATTAAAATAAAATATAAAAATTAACGCTCGTGACTGATGGTTGTAATTGTGCTTTCGGAAATCATCGGAATCGTCGTTCGTGTCTGCGCGAACGAAGATTCACGAAACGCCATATAAATTATGTGCTACTAACCGTATTGTTAAAAAAAAAAGATAAAAGACATTTATTCAGTAAGTAGTAGTTTTACACGTCAAGAATCTACCAGCGCTTCCCAAGAGGAGACACTGCTGAGAAGAAACGCCGCAAGAAACTCAGCAGTCAGTCATTTTTTAAACATTACAGTGGTACAGTCACGAGATTTAATTTTGTACCCACCTTAGGTCCAAAGTCAATCTGACATTCTACAACAATAAGATTGAGTTTACTAAAAGTTACAAACGACTTGACATCTCTAATGACGTTGAAGACTTCAAGCATATTTTTCTTGGAATGGGTCCCAAATTAACGCTTGTGACCGTACTACTTAATCTAGCATTATATAAAGCAATACATATTAAATTCAATATAATATCAAATAACATGCGTAGATCAGCAGGAAATCATGCCAAAAATCTTACGTGAGAGATAAAGGAAGAAAAAGGAGAAAAAAATAACACCTACTTATGTTTCGCTGCTTAAATGCAAAAGCGCCACAAAACAAAAACAGATATAGTTTGATTTAAAACTTAAAGTATTATAGCTTAAAGTGTAGTTTGACGGCGAGCTGGCCTAGTGGGTAGTGACCCTGCCTACGAAGCTAGTGGTCCTGGCTGGGTTCGAATCCCGGTAAGGGCAAATATTTGTGTGATGAGTGCGAATGTTTATTCCCGAGTTATGGATGTTTTCTATGTAATTAAGTATATATTTCTCTATATAAGTATTTATATCGTTGTCTAGTACCTATAGTACGAGCCTAGAGCTTAGTTTGGGACTAGTTCAATTGGTGTGAGATTGTCCCGTTTTTTTTTTATAGCATTCCGAATTTAACATACATACACATACATAAACTCACGCCTTTATTCCCAGAGTGGGGTAGGCAGAGCTACAGAATTTCCAACATCTATAAAAACTTTTTGATAATTCTGTAACCACATTTTGCACACTTAGGCGAAGATGTTTACCAGTGTATTAGTGACAGGTTGCAAGCCCATCGCCTAACACTGTAGTACACACGCCTTTATTACCTTAGTCGGCTTTTACGACATCCACGGAAAGATACGGAGTGGCACGAATTTAAATGCAACACAAGCACATATTGATTTGAGGCCCTTTAGTACTTAAGCAACGATTTGTTTATAACTTGTATCCTCAGCTTCCACAAGACCCGTCTAATAATCCGCTGCTCGTCGGAGATGGCGGCGGGCGCGGAGGTGCTCAACTGCTACGGGCCGGCGCGCGCGCGCGAGCCGGCCGCGCACCGCCGCGAGGCTCTGCGCGCCCAGTACATGTTCGCGTGCGCGTGCACCGCCTGCGAGGACCCGCAGCGGCGCGACTTTGTTGTGAGTGCTTTATACAATGTGTCGGATCACGGGAAGTCCAAATGAAAAAAATAAATAGGTCACATACAGGGCTACCTAATACACCCCCATGTATGTTCAGCGATTTTTAGTACTTTCGGAGATGTTTTATGTTTGATGTTTTAAAGCTACTTGCCAGTTTTATTTTTCATGTCAAGTTTTTGTGTAATCCCACAAAGTTTGTTTTTCCATACTAGATGAAAAACAAACATGGGGTTCACTTAGTATGAAGAAAGTAACTTTAGGTGATTGATTACACAAAAAGTTGACATGAAAAAAAAAGTGGCGAGTAGCTTTAAAAACATTCTAATTTCATAATGATTCTATCCATGTAAGACACCACTGAAAAAATATTGAAATAATACATCAACATGATGAGTTTTTGTAACATGATCATCAATGATCAATAATGATCGACTAAAATGATCAATATCTCCGAAAGTACCAAAAATGATGAATGATGATTATGATGATGATGATGGTGATGGTGATGGTGGTGGTGATTATGATGACGATGATGATGACGATGATGATGATGATGATGATGACGATGATGACGATGATGATAATGATGATGACGATGACGACGATGATAATGATGATGATGTTGATGATCTAAGACTATTAGATAGATAAAAACTCCCGATAGAATGAACACCCGCGCCATCTTTGTTGCAGCTCCTGTTCTCCGCGTACCTCTGCCTGTCGTGTAAAGGCCCTGTGATATGCAGCGGCAGTAAACGCACGACCTGCCCGCAGTGCCACACGCCGTTTCCACTGGACAAAGCTCTCGCTACACTCGATCGGGCGCTTGAAATCGTCACCAGAGGTATACGGGTCAATATTGACGCACAATACTTTTTTCACCTCTTGCTCTTAAAATGGTATTTTAGTCTCTGCACATCGGGACTAAAGCTCCTTATTAGTCTCTAGAGATTTAAATTTTTTTTTTAATTTACTTTGGAAAAGCTCTAAACGAATCACGGTGTTTGTGATTGGAAGATTATCGCCATTTTCAGTGAATGTGTATAGACATTTTTAGGGCGTGGAAAGAACCTTAGAACTGTGCAAAAATATCAAAAAACTATTTAATTTCGTGTAGCACAATGAATGATTACGAATCTTAATCTATTTTATTATAATAGGCATGAATTAATTTTATTATGTGTGGTCCAATCCGTTTTAAAATAGTTTTCTTGTTTGAACCTACTGGCTAAATGTGCAAGAATTCAAAGCGTCACTTTACCATTAAAAAAACGCGGAACAAAGCAAGAAACTTTGTTATAATTACCAGTGTTCGGAATTTTCACGGCAAAACAAAAGACTGTCGAAAATTTACTAGGGTAAGAAATAATTTTTCATCGATATCGATAGTAAAATAAATAATGGTCCACCAAATAAATATAAATATATTATAAAATACATTAGGTTTGTGTAAAGTTATATCGAAACAGATTCAATTTCTTCTTCAAAATCCACATCAGTACACACAGCAGCACATGCCATTTTATTTGGTTTCTGATAGTGATAAGAGTAGATAGTCATTAATTTTTCGACGTTCTCTGGGAGTAAACGGTTCCGTTTATCACTATAAAGCCATTTGTGTACACTGAATGATCGTTCCACTTCACTCGACGTCAAAGGGGCAAATTTGTAAAATTCATTGTAGGCGGTTTGTTGTTCAGGTTTAGTAAGTTTTAATAATAATCTGTGAATTACTGTTTTTTTTTTGCATATTATTTTAAACTATAAAATATTCCATAGTAATTCTCGATATCGATGAAAAATTATTTCTTACCCTAGTAAATTTGCGACAGTCTTTTGTTTTGCCGTGAAAATTCCGAACACTGATAATTACACATAGCTAACTCGTGGCATTTAGGTAGCACTTGACAGATTAGTGACGAGACAAGTTTTTTAAGTGTCTTTTCTGATAAGATAAAACAATAAATTAATATTACCTACATGGTTGTAACATAATGACGAAGTAGGTTTGATCACTAGTTTAAAAACATCTATGTCAATGTCAATGATATTGTCATTCATTTACTTACTCGTAATAATTAATACGAGACGTGTCGCCAAACAGTTTTTGTCCAAATAATGGAGGAAATTTGGAAATTTTTTTTGGGTCTACCAAAAACATAGTTAAAAGATTTCTTATGTCTTGTAATTAATTCTAATTAATTCTTATAAATAGTGTCCTCACTAACTTAGCCAAATAATCTTAAATAGATAAAGATTTAGGCTAAGTAAAAATTGTAAACTCAACACAAAATTTGAAATAAACAGATTTTATTATTATTATTATTATTAGAGAATATCCAGAACTCCTACTACAAGGTGACAAGGTAAAATTTTCTTACACAAGGTGGATTTTCTCAAGTAGAAGACGTAGTCTGACTTGTAAAAATTTATAACGAATATTAATTGCTTATCACGAATGTGATATATTAATGATTGAAAATACTTTTTTTCTAATTGGTTTCCTTTTCTCGACTCGTACAGGAAGAACATTGTCACATCTCTAGCCTGTTAGAAACTGTCAAGTGCTACCTAAATGCCACAAGTTAGCGATGTATAGTTATTTTGTATAGAACGTCGCTTTTTTCCCTCGAGTTCAAAGTGTAGTATTTAACGCGGGACTAAACATCCATAGTGAACTAATGACGCTCGAACTATAGCCACCCTCGCTCCGCTTGTGTGGCTAAATATCTTGTGTCAATATGGCTTGATTTACAATTAGGGCCACTTGCACGAAAAGTTTAACCCTGGGTTAAGACACTAACTCGAGTTAAAATGACAGTTTTCGTATGAATCTGACGTCTACTAACTCGAGTAACGCGGACTTGCGCGGACCAGAGTTAGCCCTTAACCCAGAGTTAAGCGTCTACTTTTGTACGTGGTTTGCCGCCTAACCTCGGGTTAAGACGCTAACTCTGGTCCACGCAAGTGGGCCTAGTGTCTTAACCCAGGGTTAAACTTTTCGTGTAAGTGACCCTTAATGTCCCTTGTTGAACAATGTACTATTAGTAATTTATGCTCTTATTACAATTTTCATATCTGATTGCACCTGTGACAGATGTCATTTGGCTTTAGTGATGCTACTATTTGAACCGGTCTTATTCCCTACACAATATTACCATCTTCTGTCGCCAGATAATAAAGACATATCTGTACCCTGACACTTTACATTTTAAACCTACTGACTAAGAGGATAGGGTTGATAATTCTATGGACATTCAATGTAGTTCTAACTTTTGTGTATGTAATCGGCTTGCGGTTACGGACACAAAGAAAGATCACAGTAATGTACACAAACAATGGCCTTTGTGTAGAAGATCGGCTCGCTAGAAATAATAAAGACTATACACATGTTAAACTAAAAACTCCCTTTTAAGGTTGGAGCAGACTAACCGTTCGGTAAAAGATTGACTTAAAATGAGTCATGGGAAAGCTTTGAATTGTGTCAGTACAATACATTTGTCATTGGACGAAGCGCCCGCGTCCGGCTTTTGTTTTCACTTCACAAACAGCTATCGTACTCAATGCACACTTTTCAATGTCTCACTTTGAACAGAACCGGTGCCGAACAGTTATGGCTGCGACAACATTTACTCGTCGGGGGTGTGATTTATAAAAATCCTGAACTGAAAGTAATAAATCTTGAAAAAAAATACGTTTTGACTTGCAGTTATTATGACCTAAAACACGGCTTGCCCTTGTTTTGTACACTCATTTCATAGAATCACTTTACAGAATTTTCGTTTCATTGAAAACTATATTCGGCTGAATGTGTTGATTTCAAATTATTTTGTGATGGTTACAAGTCTAACCTACGTGAATCATATTTAAGATAACCTGAAATCAGCTCGGGTTCAGCAGAAAATAGCTTTCTATATAACAAAAATTCTGCTAAATGATACGTTCTATGAAATGAGTGCCGGTGGAACAAGGGGACACCCCTAAAACACGGTGTATTACCGAATTTCACTTCATCGAAAGTTGTTATCTGCTAAGGTCGGATTTTTATTCCCACAGAAAAAATGTAAACAAAGTTACGTCTCTGTCAAAGTGACATTTCAGGAATCTCAAAGTTTGGGTCGGCAAGAAATATAATATTAAGTTATCATATCGCTCGAACCGTGATATAAAAAAAAATTGAGATATAATTGAAATTAAAATCGCATAAATGAGTCACTGGAAAGCTATTGTTTACGACGGGAGCACGAATGGTAAAGCGAAGCCAGTGAAGTTAACGTCTGAAATGTTTCAAGCAGCCGTCAACTTGTTGACACGGGTGTATCGAGTCAATGATACCAGTGCAATAAATAAATTATGAGTACAAAACGGTTTTCATGTTTTGAATTAATACAACAAAGAGTTTAATCAAAATGAAGTTTTCAATTAACAAATTAAATTCTTTAATCTTGATTACAATATCTGTTTTATTTTATAGAAAGTCTGTTTCTTATCAATGTGAAAGTAAAAATATTTTGAAAACTGTTTTTTGTTAACGGCAACTCCTTTGTTTGTTTTCATTTTTTCAAAGCCTGCCGGTGCTTGCAGGTTTTTAAATATCAATTAGTCAATTACGTAGTAAATCTAAACTCCTGCGCCTAGAAAAGCCTGTCGATGAAATGAAAATTTTGCGAATTGATACGTTCTGTGAAATTAGTGTCAACAAAACAAGGGTAAACCTTTAAACATGTTATACAAATGATATCCAAGGGATCCCAAAAATCAACGTGAACCCGCCCAGCCGCTCTCGATTTAACCCCTTTGTAAGTTCAGCGATTATTACCAGTTTCGAATCTTACATTATTAGAATCCTTAAGATTCAGCAAAGTTTTTAAACCTATTTGCCTGTTTTTATTAAATCAACTGTCTTAGTAATGTAGTAACATAAAGATTGTTTCTCCATTCCCGGTGTCCCAGTGTTAGTTTTTCACTCTTTATGGTAAAAACACACAAAGAAATTTGATAAAAAAACGGGCAAATAGTTTAAAAAACTTCGCTGATTCGTAATGATTCTAATAAAGTAAGATGCCACTGAAAATCTTCTGAAATCAAACATGTATCGAAGGATTTTTCGAGACGGGAAAAATCGCTGAACATTACCTACATACGGGTTAAATCGATAGCTTTTTAGCTGCTCTATCAGACCTAGGCGGTTCGACGTTGATTTTTACAACTGTAGACCCAGTTTTTTTTTAATGCGATGGGATGATTTTTGACAGCGGAGCAAGCGTCAACGATAGAGGAGCGATGCGAGCGAGCGCACGCCGCGCTCAAACTGAAGCAGCAAGTATGGCACCGACACCACACCTCGCTACGGTCGGCGGCCGACAAGCTCGCCAGGCTCTACGCTGATGCAGGTAGGCCAGATCCACTTGGTTGCATTCAATTATTTTCGTATTTATCTTGCTTTCTCAGTTGGTTTATTCATCGTTACTAAATCGTTAGCGTTCAAAAACCTACCGATCAATTTCAAGAAATTACTTTAGTTTATTAGAAAACACAATAATAATAGGCAGACCTAGGAATATTCGGGGCAAAATTAAATGACAGCTAGGGATTGCATATATCGATAAACTCAATTATCGATGCTTTTCCCATATACTAGTGATCGCTCCAAGTTTTTATTGAAAGTATGCAATGACACAAAATAGCAAAATAATTCTGGTTATTCTTTATATTAAAAGGATTTTTTAACCTTCACTCATCATCATAATATATTTTTTCCTTATTGTGTATTTCAGAATGACTGTCCCATTAACTATTGTTAAAATAAACGACTACAATTTGTTAGGGAGTAAAAACAATAAGACGATGATGAGTGAAGGTTATAAATCGTTTTAAAATAAAGAATGACCAGAATTATGTTGCTATTTTGTTTAATTTGCATACTTTAAAAAATTAACTATTTTTACAATCAAAACTTGGTGCGATCACTAGTATATGGGAAACGCATCGATAGTTAAGTTTATCGATATAGGCAATCCCTAGCTGTCATTTAGTTTTGCCCCGTATATTCCTAGGTCTGATAATAGGAATGAGGGCGTTACTGTACATCCGGCGTACGCTCGGCGCAGTCTTAAGAAGCATGACATAAAACATTTTCAAGACCGGCATTGGTTAAGCATCCGGCGTTGCAAATGTCCATAGCCGGTGATGACCACTTCCCAACTGGCGGACTGTTTGGCTGTTTGTCTTGTGGACGGCAATAAGAAATAATGCGTAGCGCATGAAATAAAGGCGAGTTTAGATATGTATACGTGAACAACTTAAGTAAAGGACCTTTTGCATGTGTGTCTATATTGGAATTCCTAATAGTCATTTGTCCTAATACATCGATTGTCCGAATTTTCGTTTATCCTAAACCCATTTCCGTCAGTTTTTTTTTTTAAGTGTTTTAATAATACAACCGTAACCTAATCTAGCCGCAGGTAGGTATGTACTTGTGTATAAAACTAGTATGAAATTTACGTCAAATTTATTTTAAATATAGATTGTCGAACGATTTACACCTACATGCACGAGGTTCTTTACTTAAGTTTTTTACGTATCCCCTTATTTCACCGACACTTATTTCATAGAACGTATCACGTCGCAGAATTTTCGTTTCATAGAAAGCTATTTTGCTGAACCCGTGTTGATTTCAAGTTACCTTAAATGTGATTCACGCAGGTTAGGTTAGGGTAGACTTAACAGCCCATTAGAGATTGACACCGGAGAGGCTTTAGACGGTATGCTTCCACCTTAACTGAGTCTGGCATAACCCCCCCCCCCCTCCCCCTCCCACATTGGATACCACTAACAGGGACGAAAACGTGCGTGAAAAAAAAATTTGGTTAGACTTCAAATAATCACGGGTTCAACAGAAAATAGCTTTAAATGACGGTGAAATATGTTTGGTGGCGACTGTACACCCTTATCAATGAATAATTAATAATGTGTACTATGTCGTAATGTTTCAGGAGAATTTACGAAGAGCGTGGAACTTATAAAGCAGAATATACAGAGCCACGAGTACCAGTTTGGATCTTTCAGTGTTGAGGTGGGTCATACGGGAGTCATATCAAATAATATGTTGTACTAATGTGTAAGTGATACGAAAAAATAGTACGAGTAAAAGAGAAGCCTTTATACGGAAAGACATAAATAAAGAAGACGTATTTACCTTCTGACTTACTCTGCGTATAAGTATTTTTAATGCTGACTTACCAACCAGTTCTGGTGCCAAACAATGTTGTGATAGTTGCTTGTAACTGTTGTATTATGTGTTGGTTGTGTTTCTGTGTTTCTGTGTGTTTTCGTAGGTTTCGTAAACATCTTCGATCTGAATTGGGATTGACCAAAAAAAAATAACTCACGGTTTTTACTTTCTCATTCGAAAGAATAGGAAATTAAAAGACACCAATTTCATTAATTTTGTATTTGACCCAATAGTTTTGTTTTAATATCTTTATTTATTTAGCAGACATTTTATGGATGACATGATTATTTTAAATTTGGGAGGGCATTTTCTGATAAATTACAACAATTTAATGATATCCAATGAAAAAAAGTGATTGCAATAGTGTATTAAAACATACTATTTCAAGCTGTTTTCGCCTAACCCGTAAGATACACCAAGGAGGGCTTCAAGCCGAAAACGAAAGTCAAACAAAGGTTAAATATACTTTTGTCGAAATATCCAAAATAGATAAATATTTCATAAACTTAATAATGTAGAACGGCTTTAAAACCCTATTCCTCGAAATGGTTTTCCAATTAGAGTAATTGTAAAAATATGAACAATCCCAATTGTTCTATTTAGGTCTACTAAAGACACAGTGCTCGAACAGATGAAAACTTAACCTATCACCGGTAATAGTTTCTCATGAATCTCATGATAAACCGCCGTAATAGGGTAGGTACCTACTCAATATACGGAACGAATACTTGCAACACACATCTGGTGTTCTCAGGTGGCCCACGAGCTGAGGAAACTGTCCGACGTGATGCTGGAGAGGATCTTCAATTCACCACAACACCCCGACTACAGGTGAGAAAAGTTATTAGTCTCAGTTTGTCTTCCCGTGGAAGTCGTAAGAGGCAACTAAGGGAATAAAGGCTTGTTTGGTGAAAACCTTAAGTAAATGACCTCTTGCGTGTATATAGTTATGTTATAAGTTATAACTTATAACCAGTGATCGTACTTTTTCTAGCATTTTCGATGCAGTGCTAGGGTTGTCAGTAGTGCCCAATATTAAATTGTTTGAACCAAAACTCGCATAAAATTAAAACACAGAAAATATTCTCAGAACATGTAAATCCCAACCCAATATTCATAATGAAATGAAGGTTCAATTTACTATATGCAAAAATGTAACACAGTTGCAATAAATGTTGCTGTTGTTCGACAGGGCAATTAAAATTACGAAAATAAATCGTCAGCATACCCTCCGAAAAATTTGAGGAACTTTGGGTTACAGTAGGAACCTAATAACTGTTATAATAAGTGTTAATTATAATAACTGATTAAGTAAAAAAAATAGTGTTAGATTTTCAACGACAACACAATATTAGATACATAATTTTAAACGTCAATCATATTATACACGTCGACAACCCTAGGTCGCTGTCGCGTGTCATTTGACGTCACCGCACCAAAAATGCTAGATAAAGTACAATCACTGCTTATAACTTATAATTATATTTATAACACAACTGTATAGACCGTTCGACATTCTATATTTGAAATTTGCCGTTTATTCCATATTGGTTTTATCAATTTTATCATGTACTTACTTTTGTTTTTCACTATAGTATAGTATTGTTAAGCGATGGGCTTGCAACCTGTCACTAATATACACTGGTTAAACATCTTAGCCTGAGTGTGCACAATGTGGTTACATAATTAAAAACAAGTTTTTAGAGTTGTTGGTAATTCGCCTTCCATCGTTGGATACCATATTCGCAAAACATGATATTCTGAAAAATATCACAAAAGCAAAACATCATATTCGCAAAACATGACATTCGCAAAACATGACATTCGCAAATCATCATAGTAGCAAGACATCACATTAGCAAAACTTAACTATTATTAAGACATGAATTAGATAGTGTCAACGGAGCTCCGCTACGGCGGAGCTCCTATTTCTGGGTAGTTCTGATATAAATGTAACATAACCTAAATCTACCTAATGATTTTATAACAAAACCCGACTATTTTTAAATATAATGTTTTGCGAATATCGTGTTTTGCTAGTATGATGTTATGCGTATATGATGTTTTGCTAGTATGATGTTATGCGTATATGATGTTTTGCTAGTATGATCTTTAGTGAATGTCATATTCTGTAGAGTGAACCGTAATTCGGTAGCTCTGCCTACCTCACTCTGGGAATGAAGGCGTGAGTGAATGTATATAGTTAATAGAAACAAGACAATATGGTGCTACCGAGTAGCATATAAAGTCTGATTTTCTTTTCTGAATTTTTCAAGGGACTGGTGCCTGGAAACTCACAAGATACTAAAGAAAGCTGTCCAGCTGACCTCGCTCAACTACGGCTCCTGGGAGCCGCTCGTCAAACGACTAAAAGACCACGAGAGCCTCGTAGCGTCCCTACTAGCCGAGAGCCAAGCGCCCAAGGGGACGAATAATGTACACCGCGACTTACATTATAACCTCAAAATATGAATTTCAACTTTTTTTTGTAGGGAGAAATACGGTACCATAATGTAGTACAAGTTTCTCGATTTCAGCGGGGCCCTATTACTAGTAGTAGGGGAAGGTGTGGTGGCTTCGTACAAAGGGAGCATTCGTACAGTGGTCATATCTCGACTATCCAACATGCTAAAGCGTTCATATTTATATGCGTGACTGCCGCTCATATGCCTATGCAAACCCTACCCTCAAAAAGTGATGGCAGTGCAGCAGCAAATTTCGCCAGAAATAAATAATATGTGTTTCCGCGACCCGAAAGTAATTTTTGGTTCTCCTTTCAATGCGTCTGTCTCTAATAAGTTTTACTTGAATTAGAAAAAATATTTTTATACAGTTGGTAATTAGATGCTTGAGATTAATGTGGTTTTGGGATTACTTTTACGGTTATTTTCTATTTTGACTATTTTTCTGATCGTTTTGGTTGGGGTACCTTCGTGCAGTCAAAATATACAGTGTATTACCAGCACCCAGGCTTTTTTTAAAGTAGGTTAAAATAACTTATATCTGTAACGTAACTATGACATTAATTTAATTAATAAACAACTTTTCAGGCTTTGGTAACTTTCTAACAAAATGTTAATTGCCAGCAATGTAAAGCACAGCAATTTGACAAGTGTAAATGACAGTCGACGGCTACTTTGATTATTAAGATCTGCCCCCGTACCACGACATGCCTTGTACCAAGCAACAGCGATACTGATAACGATGAACACGCGGCACATGCACTACATTAAAAATTGACAGTATCTAAGAAAATTTATTGTGAAGTTATTTTAATTATTATTTAATTGATAATACTTGCAAACAATTGCTAAAGCAACGTATTATTGGCAGTTTTAATAAATGCCCGCATGCCGGTAACACACTGTATGCAATTTTATATCGAACGAATGCACCCCATGTAAGTAAAAAAATTGTATATCAAGAATAATTAGAATTACAAAACCAGGTCAGTAAGAGATGCCTAAAAGATGACTAAAACAGGTAAAATAGCTGAAAATCCAATGAATCCTGGGAAAAAACTAATAGTGTATGAAGGCACCCCACGTATGGGGTACATTCGTACAAATCCCATTTTTTGAGAAAACCATTATATCTTGGCAAAGTTGCTTTGTATCAAAACTGAAATACAAAATGATTATAGCCAAATAAGTGGATGATGAAGTAGCATTCATCTCATATTGAAAAAGTGGTTCGTTTTTTTTTTTACAAGGCTTAGAGTAAAAAGTGTACGAAGCCACCCCATCTTCCCCTACTCTGTCTTTCACAGGTCTGTCTGTGTCAAGAACCGTAATAGGTAGGGAGACAGTTGAGACAGAATGTGTACTTGCTGCTTTAACAATCTGTCACAGGCACAATAAGATGTGAAAAATAGTATAGCGGATATCCGCACAGGTTTAACAAGTACACGAGATTTAATTTGGTACCCACCTTAGGTCCGAAGTCAATCTGACACTCCAAAAGAATAAGGTTGAGTTTCCTAAAAGTTACAAATGACTTGACATCTCTAATGACATTCACGACTTCGAGCATATTTTTCTTGAAATGGGTCCCAAATTAACGCTCGTGACCGTACAATAAAAATATTGCATCACTTATTTTTGATATAGATGCTGGCATCCGTATTGGTTTTCTAGCCTCCGGCTGTATTCAATGGTACCGCTTTTTTATTCAAAGAGATATATTCGGCGAGTGACATTTTAACTATCGTCCCAAGGGCGTATTTTAGCTACCTAGTGTATAAATTATAACGCTATGATCTAAAAACTATGATATATTTAAATTCATGTATTGTAAGCATTGCAAGTTAATTGTGAGCTCACGGACTTAATTTATAGGCGCCTATAGCCGTTACATTTTTTAATCTATTTCTTATCTACATTTACCTATATCTTATACCCTTTCGTGTCAGAATCTAGACGAAATATAACTCTATTAATTATGTCAAATAGGTTTAAACTACTGATACTCGTAGAACGAATATTCCATAACTTTACTGCCTTCCACAGTGGCCGAAACTTTCTCAAATTGATTGTACCTGTACCTTTAAAATGTTCTTCCAGAGAGAAATCCTAATCTCTAACGTTAATTTATTTGTAATCATACTTTGTATGATTATTTACGTGTTTTAATCTCGTGAGGCCGAACGTCCTACATTTAGGACACTTGTCAAAGTGACTTTTGACTTTAGTCGACGTGCGACTTACGAGGTAATAATATTCATAAAGGAGGCCATTTGCAACGTTAAAAGATGGCGGATGTGTAATTTGTTTTAGTTTTATTTTTTTGTGTATTTAGGTGTTCAAAGTTCTTTTCTGATAGTGATTTGTACTTTTTATGCCATTGTGTTGCACAGTGATTGAAAACTTGGACTTATTTCGCGTATCTGGCATCTTTCTTCTCATTACAAGTGGACTCGAAGTGGTACATAGGTTAAAACTATCTTGACCTCTGTCCTACAAACTACCGAACAACGTTGCCCCCAATCTTCCCAGAGAAGATTGGATTGTATTTTATTGCTATATTGATTTATACTTATATACACTTGACACTGGCGAAATCACTAATTCGTGGAAACGCCATAGCCCGGCGGTAGTAGCTGTTGAAGTCGCCGCGGGGCAAAAAGAAGAAGAAGAATATTCATAAAAAAATATTAAAAGATGGAAAAGAGAAGTTATCACAACGCAGAAATGACTAGGAGTGTTCTATATTTTTTGGCACGGTCGGCAGCCTAGGAGTTTTGATGGATTTTAATCTCGTAAAGCTCAGTGTCCTATAGGATTTACATAATCAAGGCAGGCGATTTAAACTGAAAATGGCATTATTGATCAAATGTTATTGCCTCGGTGGTAGATACAAAGTCCAACTTACAAAGTTCTCCCTGTTTGTATGGCGGGCCTTATGAGGTTGTTATTTTATAATGTGTCGTTAGGATTCATCTTCGCTGTTGGAGTGACGCGACTTTAATGTTTTAAGCTTGTTTTGATTATAGTGTAACGGTCAATTTTTTTAAATATTGAGGTGCCTTAGCTCATTTTTCGGACTAGTCGTTTGGCCAGTTGTTTTATTCCCAAATCGGAACACAATAGATACTGCTGCTGGCTATATTTAAACCAGGCCAGAATTACCGCATAAGTAATAAAAATATATACGTGAACCTTATTTGGTCAAACCTTAAATAGCGCAGCGTAAGAAGAAAATATTAAATGTTATCACACTTATCGATTTCCGATTCTGTTTAGAGAAGCGATGTCAGATATCACAAGTTTTCCATTTTTCAAGTGCCAACTGTGAATTCTAGACTGAACTGGTCCATATTCACATCCTCAAGGCTCTTCGAGTTTTTAAAAGGCCACATAATGCTGCCACGCTAACGCAAGAATCAAAAGATTGCGCACATGACGCACATGACGCACCGTGTGCCACGGTTGGCGTTTAAGTTCGCACGTTCATTGCCATCGTAGGGATTGTTATATTTTTTATTAATTTACCTACGATTTGATTGGTGGCAGGGAAAACTTATGAAAGTTACAGACCTTATTATAGTTATTTCAAGATAAAAGTAGCATAGCGTCGGTGATACCGCAAAACCGCGTAACGAACAAATTAAGTAAGGGGCAAAATATACCTAAGCACGTAAGTCAGTAAGTTACATTTTGCAACTTATTGAATTTGTTACTTACGCGGTATTGCAGTATCGCCTACGATAGGTCATCTTAATGGTTTACATTGAGAACATTTCATTTTAAGATGAACTTCTAAGTTCTAAGCCCTAGTTCAGATTCTTAACACGAACGTAAACTGATTTACGGAAACTTTCAAAATGGCAGCTTACATCATTAATTCAAAAATTCCTGATATTTTTTTTGTCGGTCTTGAAAATGATGTCAACTTTTGGGCAAAATGTCAATTGGATGATCGATCGTGATCAATAACATAGTTACATAGTGAGATCACTGGCAACACTTTTTTCAGTCGATATTTGTAACCAAATAAAAAAAGTGATCGAATTAATTAAACTAAAATACACATGCTCTGCTTATCTTGATTTAACTATTATAGAACTAGTAGTCGACCGCCTTACACAAATTATACATATTATATTATTATTTACTGTATATAAAAATATACATATATTTATAACCCTTTATTGGCCTTTTCGACGGCATCAACGTATGTAGTACTTAGTTAGCGCTTATAGTCAGCCTTACAAATTTTATACGTAGGTATTCCGACAATTTCGGGCGCGATTGGCCTGCGGGGTGACCGGTCGGGGGGGAGTGATTGGTATACTCCATTTACTCCGTTACTCGACGACTTAAACGGGCTTATTTTGCGAGGGGGGGGAGACCCTTAATGTTACTAACGAGTTCTGGAAGCGTCCTCGGTTTTCGTCCTATTCGATGGTGACGTGGGGAGCTGTCTCCATAGACATTCGCAATTCGTTGGATGAAGGTAGGCCCTCAGGCCAAAGTATTGTGTCCGATTGTTCGGGAATCTGGTGTTTAGTATCGGACAAATATTTACGCTACCGACTTACTAAAATGGTATCTGGATAAAGATGTTACCACACTAATCGGTAAAGATATTCGATCGATATAAAAAGATCTTGAAGATTACTTTAAGTTAGTCCTAGTTAGATGAACCAGTCTAACGACTCCAAGGCCGCGGTATGGATAGTTTTTTTGGATATTTTAAAAAGATTACTAACCGAATTATGAACATGCAGAAACCCTATTCCATTCACGAATATGATGCCAAGTCAATTTGGTCTACTGAGTACAGTAAAACAACCGATATGGCTTACCGATGTACCTGCGCAGATGAATTTTTTTCGAAGCACGGGAACCAATCAGCGTAGCGTGGTTGTATTCTGTGCTATTATTGGTTATTAGTGACGCCATGTTGACGCGCGCCCGCGTGTCATTCAGTCAGCCGTCAAACGTGCGTGAGTGAGATTGAAAAAATAGATGCAATTTAATTTTCACCTTATAACTATTACGTACAAGTCTGATCGTGGGTTTTAATCGTGCTTTCGGATATCATCGGAATCGTTGTTCGTGTCTGCGCGAACGAAGTTTCACGACACGCCATATCGGTTGTGTTCTACTGGGGCCCGTTTCACAAAAAGTATTAGCCTAATAATATTAGTGTTTTATCTCATAAATACAACTAAAAAATGAGACAAAACACTAATATTATTAGACTAATACTTTTTGTGAAACGGGCCCCTGTACGAAATTATTTGTGCGGTCGCTTCCATATGTGGTTTTGATTTTGACGCGTCGGCTGAATAACATTTTAGTTTTATATGTCATTAATTTTCTAGGGGTTCTCGTAACTTAACGCGATTTGATATTGATATCGCCGTTGGTGATGGACAGTATAAATCAGACTTGACAGACCATGTAATGTCGCTGTCAATAGAACTTGTGAACGATGTAAACAAATTAGTACCGTTTGACACATAACCTCAAATATTCAGCAAGCGTGTTTTTATTAAAAACTAGCTGCCCGCCAGCGGCTTCGCCCCGCTGCAAATTTCCGACCTTTCCGTTGGATTTTTCTTGCATATAAACCTTATCCTGATAATTTAACGAACGCAACAAAAAAGAAATCAGCCAAATCGGTTCAGCCGTTCTCGAGTTTTGCGCTTTTTTTTTTATGGCATAGAGATGACAAACGAGCACACAGGCCACCTGATGGTAAGTGGAAACTGTGACCCATAGACATTCGCATTCACAAGACTGCAGAGCAATCCTAAGACTGCAAATGCGATGCCAACCCTGAGGACTAAGATAGAATGCCTCTATGCTAGTCATTTCACCGGCTGTCTTATCCCCAAACCGGAACACAACAATGCGAACACTGCTGTTTGGCGGTAGGTTAATGGATAAGACGGTGGTAGCGATCCGGACGGACCCTGCACAAGGTCCTACCACCCGCACAACACAACTGCTTAGCAACACATTTAGTAGATAACCTATAATGAATAGTGTTTTCATCTTAAACTTAATTTGAAAATAATGATCTAAGTAGCATATAAATCATTGCAAAGACCTCACTTGATCTTTAAAAGTACGTTATTATCGAGTAATCATGGTGAATTAGTTCGTTTGAGTTTGTTTACATCTTTTGCAAGTTCTATCAACGGCGATTTTAGCTCGAGTCAATATTGCTACAATCGACGTTCCGTCATTACTATGTATCCGCAATGATGGTCTTGTTCGAAGCGCTAGTAGATTCACTGCATATTACCGACGTGCAAAAGAGCCATGTGGCCTTTATAGAATAATTATTTTGAATTTTGGCTACTAAAGTACAGTAAACATTGTACGGCAATAATTTGTCTAATAAACTATATTATGGTCTAATGAAAAAAATTAAGTATTTAAATTGATGGCATTGATCGATCGATTGGTATGGTAACACCGAAATCTCATATCGTCGGTGCTCTTGCAATACCGCGTAAGTAAAAAAATCATGTAGTTGCAAAATGTACCTTACTGACTTAGGTGCTAAGGTGTACTTTGCAACTTATTTAATTTGTTAGTTACGCGGTATTGCAGGCGCACTGACGATATCGTTACCACTTTAAAAAATACTCGTATCTATGATATTTCGAGATGTAGGAGTTGGAACTCAATTCTTTCCACGTTTAAATTTAAAATCGTACGTCACGAAATATGAGATACGAAGGTTTTTCAAAGTAATAACGATATAGTTATTTGATGTAGGAAGGGTAAAAAATAATGTTACAATTTTGAATATTCTAGTATTGTAGTCCTACTGAGTAGGTATTTAAATAGACATCGAATATATGTAGTATTTTAATTTGTTATGTGTGTTGTCCGTTTAGGTATAGCAGAAGGGTCGTTTTTTTTTCCTTTTTTCTACGATATGTTATGTGACTCCGTTGTTTATCCGTTTTCTGGCGTGTTTTCGACCTGTGTCATTGTACTGACATCAATTATAATTCTTAAATATAATCTACGGGGTGACTTCAAATTAGTAATACCAAACACTTTATTGTGGCAAAGTTAATGACGAATAGTGTATTTACATTAAATCAATCGTTTAAACCTTCTTTAAGTTTTGTTAAGTTTCTAGTAAAACTTATAATAAGCCGTAAAGCGTGGTTACCCTATCTTTAATACCTGTTATCAATCTAATTAAAAAATAGTGGTGGTTAGGGTAACCGTAGGTATTAAGCCAATAAAATTATCATTTACAAATTAAAACTTTTTTTTATTTTCAGGTATCAATTTGAAGTCACCTGCGCCTCGGTGCATTTAAATGTACAGTCGGCTTTAAAAGTAACTGCTCACTTAAGTACTTTGTCGCTTTGACGACTTTGACAGACTAGTGCAGCAGTTGAAACATAACATAATGACAAAGCAGGTACAAATTCGAATGGGTTAAGTATGCAACTACTTTTGGCCGACCGTATGTGGTCTTTTGAAATCATTTATACAGTTAATTTTAAGTTCAAGCGTGAATTTACACGCAAGTATGAGAAATTATAGGCTCACTTTGCTATACCATTTCTTAATTTCATTTGATGTTTAAGGCATTTCACCGTCTCGTATATTTGCAAGTTACTACAGTCTGTAAGAAAACAGTCGTAAGAGTACAGTCGGCCAAAAATGTGGTCTACCACCCTACGGTTGAAGTTGATACAAGTTTGACTTTCCGTTGCAATAAAATTATGACAGTGACAAGTGTCAACCTTAGCGATAATTCACAGAAACTTGTCAAAACTGGTAGATCACTTTGTTCGCCGACCGTACAACAATGCTTTGCAAGTTACCGCTGTAGTTTAGAATTTGATTACGCGATATTTGGTATATGGGTCAATAAGTTTTTCAGTTATGACTTTATTTCGTTTATTCAAAGTATTTTTCAAACAAGTTTACTGTCGCAATCATCACTCGTTTTCAGAGACTATTTTGTCCAGATCAAATTGCCTTAAAAGGTTGGGCTTGTCCTAAGCCGTTACCTTATTTTTAACGTTATGATAGCTCTTATTCCCTTAAAAGTACGGGCGGCAGTATCGTAAAAAAGGTGGTTTCTAAAAATAGACCGCTTTTTCAAATACCTATATTATTTTGCGGTCCTTTAAAGGACAATGAGGCTGAAAATTTCCATACAAAATGCAATAATGTTTCCTCCCGTTAAACCTATACCTGTTACCTGTTATACCTAGGTGCAACGACATGTAACCACTTTCTATGGAAATTCAATACAAAGTGGCTCGATTTCTTTGCTCCCAAGTGTAGTTCGATTTATACGAATTTTGAATATGTTATAGACATTATGAAAAACTAGGTCTACTTATACGTTTTTATTTCTTGAAGAAAAAAAAGAACAAAGCCGGAAACGTACCAACCAAGTTTATCATAACAACCACAATATATTCAAAAATGTATGGTAAAAGTGTGGAAGAAATTTACAGCTACGCGATGAAATCTCGCCTTACATAAATCTGAAAATTCATCAAGAGGCAAAATTCGCGTGGCTCAGGAACTTGATGCACGTTTTACACAATTTTGGAGAAAAAACCCTACGGATAATTCAATCCTACGGACCCTTTATTTAATGTATATTTAAAGCAATAATCATAAGAGATAGGATTTTTGACGGCGGTTTTTCCAAAAAAATATTTGTAATATCACAGTCACGTAACTTGTAAATATCATTTTGGCATAAAGGCTTTAACCTTTTCGACGCTTTGTCAGATATAAAGTCTAAACTCACACGCCAATGACAGCTAAACACCAGATCTAATGTCAACCTTACCTCATAGACACTCGGGTCTATTTTGCGCTGTCATCCGTGACGGATATTTCCGTCGTTGGCGTTGAACCAGCGGTGCGGATATATCCGTCAATGGCGTGGAAAAGGTCAATTGTGTAGTGAGATTTGATTCTTTGATTTACATTTCGATTGGTTTACGGTTTGATGTAGGTACGTTAGTATTTCGGTAATCTTTACATGTAGAGTATGGAGATTTTTTGTAAACGATAATTCATAAGTTCTACTTATTACAAATTTTGTATCTAATACAGATATAGTTTCCACTATTAAAAAATATGATCAAGTGTTGTTTTATTCTCGAATTTACTGGCCGTGGTGTTTTTTCTCAGCCATTGATGGATATATAATCCGTAACACAGGTGCACGGTCAATGACGGATACCGATCCGCCACTGTTGAACTGCTGCAAAATGTTGAACCAAAGTATGGTTAAAAGCATACCCGTGGTAAGTAAAATAATTATACATATGATCGCTCAACAGAAGTCCTGCTGCCTATTTGAGAATGCACGCGCTAAAAGTGGCTGCGCCGCGCCGCGTTCACTCTTTCGACCGGCCGGACGCCGTTTTCAGGACGCCCCTGTCTATACTGTTTCGCTGAGAACGTGATCGGATCCTCAAACTGATTATTTCCGAATAGCAAACTTTCCAATTCCCGTATTTTTTTACCAATGACATGGTATGGTAAAAAATTGCTTTCGTCCACTTTCACAACTAAGATTTCATAACTGGTTATGAATAAGGTTTTTTTTTCACTGTTTCTTAACCAGTGTTTTCCATTTTCATAACCAGAAACTAGGTAGGTAGGTTTAGGTTATGTTAGTTTTGCAGCAGGCCCGGAGGGCCGAACCACCCAGAAATAGGAGCTCCGTCGACATAGTCCAATTGATTTGAAATAAGAGTGGTGTATAGTGGTACCTAGGTTCTGGTTATGCAAATGGAAAAAAAGTCTTGTTTAATAACTGGTTATGAAACAGTGAAAAAAAATCCTTATTCATAACCAGTTATGAAATCTTAGTTGTGAAAGTAGACGAATGGAAAAAAAATTACATGACGAAATATTCGTTTGGAGACAAATTAAAATGGGAAAAAATGCGAATGGACAGTTTGCTATTCAGTACTTCACGCTTCTCCATATACCCTTTGAACGCCCTTAACTTGATACAAACATCGTCCTCACACGCCAATGACACCTGAAAACCACAGCTAATGTCAACCTTACGTCACAATACTCGGGTCTATTTTGAACTGAATCCGTGACCACTATATGGGTCGATGGTTAGTGGTTCTTAGCGTTCCAAGGGTTAAAACGTTAGAACGGGACCCAAAAACATGATCTGTACGAGAAAACGTACCTATAAATGCTGTGTAAGGCTGCGGCTCCACTGAGGCGGAGATGAGCGGAGCTGTGCCAATATTAACCAATAGAATCTAAACTAACGTGCGCAAGGCGCGCTCGACGTGACCGCATGCGCCTTCTATTGGTTAATATTGGCACAGCTCCGCTCCGCTCTGCTCATCTCCGCCTCAGTGGAGCCGCACCCTAATGGTGCGACCACACCGCTTCATAACGGTGCGTCAAAAACGGCGCCATGTTGTTACTATGGCCCGTCTTTTGTTTACGCAACGACACCGTAACATACGCACCGTTAAGCTGCGATGTGGGCGCAGCTTAAAGGAATGGTAACCAAAGAAAAGCTCGGTGAAAGAATAATACATTCGTTGTGGTCACGTTTTTTATTTACACTAGACATAACTAGACTGTCAAAAGGGGTGCAGACTCGTGGTCACACCACTACTATTCGACGGAGCCCTGCCTAGCCCTGCCTGAGGCAGGGCTCCTATTTCTGAGCGATTTGCTCTTCGGGCATCTAAAGATACCTAACGAACCTAACCTACCTACTTTTGCGGAATAAGAATGATCTCTGTCGAATTTCCGACCAAAGCGAATAGCAGTGGTGTGACAATCTGGTGTGACCACGAGTCTGCCCCTGTCAAAGGGTAGGTATAGTGAACACTTCAACCTCATTCATTGCCCGTGGTCCTACTGTGTAGTCCTACTGATCAATGATTTATATTTGAATATCAAATTAACAGGGTCGACGGAGCTCCGCTGGCGCGGAGCTCCTATTTCTGGGTGGTTTGGGCCTCCGGCCCTGCTGCAAAACTAACATAACCTAAACCTACCTCGTATTTACGAATTTTATGATATTAATTTTAGTCAGTAGGACTACGCAGTAGGACTACGCAGTAGGACCACGGGCAAACGACTTTCAACTACGGCTCCTGGTCGTGTCCGTGTTTCGTGTACCCGTAGCCGAATCTCCGTTACCGAGTAACACGGCAACGGAGATCCGGCCCGTTTGACACGTGAAATTCGGCTACGTGTAATTAAGATACGTAGCTCCGTGTTACACGGAGATACGTTTCTTATTTACACGTAGATCCGATCCGCCCGTGACCGTGACGTTTAATGAAGATTTTATGTGTCTTTAAGACCTCCGAATGTAATGCGATAGTAGTGTTTTTGATTTCAGTTTCTTTGCTTTTGCATTTAAAATTGGTTTAATGAGTCATCTCATTATATAAATATAAAATAAACTAGAGCACATATCTAATAAGGCTCCGTTCGACAAGCTTTTTCATTCAATAACCGTGCGGAGCGGAGCCGGAGCCGAGATCCGCAGATACGTAGCCGAACGCAGACACGGATACGTATCTTGGCGTGACCGTGTAGTTCGGGAACTTAGCACCGCCGGTGCTAAGATCACGGAGCTACGGTTCCGCGTGTAACGGATATCAGGACCACTACTTTCAACCTTATATTTGACGCTCACTAGGTAATGGGATAGTCACCGTAAAAAAAGGTTCGTGCTTTGCGAATATTTTTAAAGCTATTAACCTTTTCAACGCTATGTCAAAAACAAAGTCGTCGCTCACACGCCAATGACAGCTAAACACCAAAGCTAATGTCAACTTTACCTCATAGCCACTCAGGTTTAATTTGCGCTGTCAACCATGACGGAAATATCCGTCGTTGGCGTTGAACCAATGGTGCGGATATATCCGTCAATGGCGTGGAAAAGGTTAAGGTCCAAAAGTGACCATCCTCTTCTTACCGTGACTATGCTTAGTCTTGTTGAAAATAAAACCAGTATTTGCTGATTCAGCCCATTTAATACGATGATTCATCCACACAATGAAAGACTAATATTAATTCATAAATGCTTAATCCTACTTAATAAGTTTCTTTGAATACGTCGCTTGAAAAAACAAAACAGATTTTAGATTTTCGTTTATTGACAAAGTGGTATATATTACCTTAGTGCACAATCGTACTAAATGATTTTTTTTTGCCAGTAAAGTTACGAACTTATTATTTGTGCACAAAAATACTAATTACAATAACTTTTCAAATGTAATTAGTACAATTGTGAACTAAGGTATCGATATATGAGCAACAAAACACTAATGGTTATAATTTATTTGAAACAATGTCAGGTGCGTGCTATTTATTTGAAACAATATAATCGTCCTTTTTTAATTATATTTTTTTACGTATGATGAAGGGGAATACTGTGTTCATCTGTTTTGGTAACCATGGCTCACTACTATGAATTCCATCCCAACCGATCCGTAGTCGCGTCAAATTGCCAGATTAGTGTAAGTATGGGTAATACTATTTAACCGTAGTCACACAAATTGCCACATTTGGTGCGACGACGAAAAGGTTGGTCAAATTTGGAATCGGCGTTTACACCAACTTCATGGATAAACCAACTTTTCGTCCTACGCAATCTCTTCCATTACATCAATGCTGGTGATAAGCTATTTAGAAAACCAAGATTTCTTTCACGAGCTGTTTCAAGTCGATGAGTGACCAATAGATACTACATCATCAAATTGGTCAGTCACTATTCTACAACTTGTCGCTTGCGATCGTTATTCTTCGCATTATATCAGACGTTGAAGAAGACCGCTTTGTCAGAGTCCACGAGAATCCGACAAGGCCGTCGACTTCTTCAGGTCAGCAGACCTAGACAAGTTGGGTGTTCAAAGTCTGTGATTCGAGCAATCGGTTTAAAAATCGCATGGCATTTGCAAATTGTAATGGAGACTAAGTCGTGTTGGCCGAAAAGTTGATTCTCCAAAGTACAAGTACGACAAAGTTTCATAAATGGTTACATTCAGCGTAGAGGAAAGACATATTGCGAAGATAAGAGACGCATAAAATCTAAAAAAATATATTCTGTTCAATCTTTGCAAGTAGTCCCTTTTATACATCTAAATACCCGTCTCTTATCTTAATACAAGGTTCAATTGTTGATCCGCCATAGAACTTTCTCGCAGAATGTTTGTTTGAATGATTGTCTACGTAATGTCTGTTATAGCGACGTGTTTACAGCAGTATTCCATGGTGACTTCAACAATTAATTCCGAGATGGTACAAAAACCTCTTCGCTGAGATGTAAGCGATATGGATATCTTTATCGACTGATATTATTACTTCTCAGTTACAGAAACCTGTGAATGGATTATATTTCAAAATAAATACAATATGCATGGGTACCAAAATTACAAATAAGAAAAAAAACAAACTACATAAATCTTATACGTTATCCTAATATACTTGTCAGACAGTAAATGGTCGAAAATTAACTGTTAAATTGTCAGATAGGAACAAAATGGTAAAAATAAAGCAATAGGTCAGGCGCGTTGAAAATCAAGAACAACTCGATCCAATGCCAATTTCATCATATTGTACGCCGATACTTAAAACGTCGAACATCTGATAAGTTAGTTTTTTGATACAAACGATGAAGATTTGTGCACGATTAGAAAATGATGAGCAATTTTTGGTTTTGACTCAGAGTACCTCCAGACGTGGGAACCTCGTCCCTGACCGGACAGTCTTCCAGGAAAGTTAACATGATTGCAAAATGATTATCTGTCTCATGGTATTCAGTAAGTAACTGTAAGAAATGGACAAGAGCCAGGTTCTTTGAACGCCTAAGCGTTATTTTAACCCGTTGCTTAGTATCAAGCATGTTAGTTTTATGTGTTTACAGCTTTACGCGCCAGACCGTGTCCAAACTTAACAAACTCTTAAAAGCAATTTAGAAAGCCGAAAGCAATCTCAATATTAAAATTAAAACACTTATTGTCCGAGAATGGTGAGCACGGCGTCAGAAATAGAGTTGCCCAAACGTTAATAAAGTCCATTAGGGAAGGGATGCATTACTTTTGAGACTGCACCGAGCGTCCAGTGGCGCCCTGATTACTATTATTGTTTTCTTATAAACCAAAGTATTGTATTAAAATCGGAAGGTGTTTTTTGTCATAAGACGTGTTATACCAAATATAAGTTTTTGTAACCAGGGGGGGTTATTACGACATAGCAATTCAGTTCAGATTACGCTGAGAGAAAAGGACAGAGCCGAATAACTCGTGAACTTTATGCTCGCCGTAAAATGAACTGCATAGCTATATCAACAACCCCCCCTGGACCAACAATTGTAATGGAATCTGGGCGTCTCTACGTCCGACACCGAGTCAAATAATAACTACTTTAACAACATATTCTAGACGTAGAATTAAGCGGCGTGACTGGTACTTAGACTAACATTATCACTACAATCTTACATTTAAATTTTGATCGCACTCCGATGAGCCAGGGTCCGAATAGACATTTACTGAGATCACTATGAATATCAACTTCGTCGGGTTCACAGTACCATTTTGCTATCTGGCAAATAATGAATTTACAAAGTGAAGCTGTATACTTCAGAAAATATGACTCACAGACTTTTTTTCGGGTAGTATTCTAGGCATTGAAGGAGGATCGGTACGCATCCCGTGTTTGATAATGCTTCTATAGGGGCCGATCTCGCTATCTAGTGTTGTAGATGGACAGATCATAAGATTTATAAAAAAGATGACGTGACGTCGCCTCCCAACTGTTGTATTCTCCCAAATGTGCTAATTTACATATCGCTTCAATGCGCCTTTGTCTTAGGTTTTTAGTCTTCAAGAACTGTATTACAGTTTGTGCGGAGTAATTTATTTTTACTGTCATCATCCCAATCGACCAAATCATATTTCCTGAAGCATAGCTTCGGCTACTCGCGCCCTCTCTTCGATGCCTTCCAAGACCCTACACCATCCCTCATGCCAATAGGCCCTCAATAATCTTCTGTAAATGGTACCGTGAAAGCCAATATTTGAATATATAGAAACGATAACACACATTTCAAACCCTAGTGTTTTAATATTTAAGAGAACAATTTGTAAGTTGTAATGCAAAGTTAGGCGCTGCTAGCTAAGATTTCATGCACCGTCTGTTATGGCATCTGAAATTGTGTTTTTTCAACCTCCGCTAAATGTGACCCAAACATACTAGCAACACCTAAAATACAAAAGACGGATCTCACACGAAAACTAAACTTATTTGCCTATAATATATAACTACCAAACGTGCACTCAAAATAGCAATACAGTTTACAATTTGGTTGCATCCCCGAACGTTCTAAAGCGGTATCTACGTTCGGGCCCAGTGACACGCTTGGCGTGACAAAATTACATACTAAACACTAATGCCACCTCGTGGCAACGAATATATATGGCCTAACTCGTATTCATATTCAAGTAATTAGGATTTTATGTATAAGTAGTTCGTTCGTCGTACGAAAATAATACAGTATCATTGCAAGTTAAACAACAGTGTATGGACCAAAAAATTTAATGTTATTAGAAATTTCTGTTGATAAATAATTTAGTGAATTTAATGAAATCCACAAAGACCGTACTTGACATTCCTAGTTCTAAGTAGGTTAACCACTTTTCCTTAGGAATGCCTTCGGCTGATAGATGTGAAGTCTGCGTTGTAATATTCTGCAACTTGATTGGTGTGTCCAGAGGGTATCGATAACTGATTTTTTGACGACGAACGAACTATAAGTAAATCATAAACTTAGCAAAATACAAGCGAATAGAACGCTGCCCCCGCCGCCGGCCCATTGGGACGGTCAAAGCTCGGGTCGTTCGAGATGAATCTATATCGAGAATCTGCATGGAATGACAGGATCACTTCTATGGAATCTAGGATAGGAATTAATCTCGATCGCGACCGCGAATCGCCTCGCAGGTCTTTCTCCAGATGCCGCATCATTTGTCTGACAAGAAGCTCGCTGCTTAAGACACGGGTGGTAGCCAGGGAAACGCTAATGTGTTGCCAGCTGTGAAACTGTTACGTTTAATGAGCATAAAATCATCCCGATTTGTTTTTCTAAAACTGCTCGAAATGGCGGTGTTTTCTCTTTCTTATCTGTGGAGCTGCCCCAGTTTTGTAAAAATGGACGTATATATACGCTACTAAGTTTATGATTTTAACACAAGCCAAATAAGTCATTCGGACTAATTATTACACTTATATATCCTATAATAGACAGCTTTACGACCTATTCTAACATTGAAATACGGTGTATACTAGGGACAGACGGCACGTTCAAACAACGAATTCGCCCTTCGTCTCGGTTTCACATAATTAATAGCTTTCAGTCGTTTCCAGTGCGCATACACAAATAGCCATCTTAAATCTTGAACGACTGCGCCAGTAACGCTTTGAAGCAATTTAATTTGTTCACCACTTCTCCGAATCCCGCGTAGACAGACCATTTCTATATATTTTCCAACGAATCTGTTGTCTGAACGGCCGCAACACATTTGCACGTGTATGACTTACATTTAAATGAATGATTAAGTTGTTATGTCTAAGTTTATATACGTACCTACATAACTAGTAAATATATAATAAAATAAGTGAGCTTACTATAGCGTTTTAGCACTATGGAAATCTTCCAGAGCGCTAAGACATTCTAAAGTAAGCATAGCCCACTGTGCGAATGTTAGAGACGTTTGGATAGTCGACTCAAGTATGACGCCATGCAGTTGTCGGATCGGCTCTGCCTCTCCGAAAGGTTTGCTTAAAAGCCATCAATCCAAATTCGTCTAGAGTACTCCTAAACTACTGCATGTTGCCGTTCATGTTACACGTTTAGAAGTACCAGTGAGCTCAAATACAAAGTACTCAAAATACCTAGTAATAAAATAAAATGATTTTTGCAATTTAGGATATTTTTAACAGAAACATTGAAAAGCGAAATAAAACAGAAAAACTAAAGGAAACGTCTACTTAATAACTAAGTATCGAAAAAATATATATATGATAATGTACAATCAGTACAATGCACTTTGCGTATTAAAACTGCCTACGAACAGTTTAAAAAAAAATACTAAAATAACGGAGCATTGTCTGTTCATGTTCTTTTCAAGCTGATCCGTTATCTTTGCTCACTTCAGAGTTACTAAATAAAGTAACGCTTCGTTCGTAGTGATGCTGCCACGACCTCAAGCTACTTTTTTTAGTGGCAACCATCCGCAAATTAATGAATATCACTTAGGGCCTGTTTCACAATCGACAAGTAAATTTATCTGTCACATAAAGTTGTCTCTCTCCTTGTCTATTTTCAAGTGTACGACAAAGAAAGGGCTAAACTTATCCGTCAAATATCCTTTACTTGTCGATTGTGAAACAGGCGGTTAGTGTGATTAACCTAGACATAAATATAATCATTAAACGGGCTATCCCCAAGTGATTTTAGATACATTTAATTACAAATACCACCATAATTACTTTATTTCCAAACCTGATTTAGTACCCTTCTGTCCAATCTAAATAATAACGTAGTTTTTTTTCTCAACATGACTTGGTCCGAATTACATTGGATAATTATTTTTAATTTATGTTTACCAACAAAGTTGTGAATATGAGCCCCTCAAAGAGAAGCCACATTTAGATAATACAATCATCAGAAGCCGACTACGAAGTATTTCGTACATTGACTCGCCATTACTTGTGTTTGTCGCTCGCACACAATGCTATGCCGTCGCGCTCGCACAGCGACATTGACCGTCGGCAATCTCTCTTCCCTATAGTAATACGAAGCCCTACAGTTAAAGTAAATGTACGGAAAGCCTCGTCGTGGGCGGCTCCGCTTTAGTTGAACTAAAATCAATCAACTTTTATTTTGTCTGAATCTAACACGTCATTAAAATTCAATGTTTTACTAACTTTTCTACTGAAACAGGGGTATGTTACCAATTGCATAAACTTAAAATTGGTTGCACTAAGCATGTAAATCATACGTCTATTGCGTGCTAGGTGACCTGACCAGCGTTCATTATACTATACACAAAGCCCATTCTACGAATCTACTAGTATTACACACTTACACGAAGGTTCAAAGTATGATTAAAATGCCTTTAATTCATTAAGTCTAATCCGGGTTATGTCTGTCATTTAAAAAGTGACGCGTATCCCGATGGTTTTGGGCGCGGTTGTCTCTGGTCCGGGAAGTCTTCTGTCATATGATTTCAGACTTGTCTTAGTCGAGTTGGGTTGCTTGATTAGTTTCGGGCCTCAAGCATTTCGTAGTCCTCTTCGGCTTCGTCTCCATCCTCCTGAGAATACACGCAAGGTGTTAAAAAAAAAAACTTTTGACTTGAACTGAATTTCAATTTCATTAAACTTTGCGAAAGCAACGCCTGTAGACTCAAAATCATCTTACCAAAAAAACAATATATTATGTCAGCTATATCAAATTGACTGGAATAAAAATCTCCTTTCTGGAACGTTCTAAAATTTATTTCTTGAAGAAACAAAGTACATTTAAACAAACAAGTGATTGACAAAAAAAAACTCACATCAAAGCCGAAGCAAGTGTTGACGTCCTTTTCAAGTTTGATGCTCTTTTCAAGCACGCTGTCTCTAACGCGCATCTCTTGTGCTTCTTCCTCCATCTCTTCTGTTGGTTCTTCTTCTACTTGCTCTTCGACTGTGGGGTAATTCATTCACTTAATAATATGGTAATTTTGCCTAAAACCTACATACAGTACTATCAGTTCCTTAATAGTTACTTGGCGAACTTGGTTTTCTATGAAACACAAGTGACAATTATACTATCAGTTGCGACTGTTGTGTGTATAGCGATAGCCAGCCGAGCCTTATCAAGGAGACAGGAGATACTGTAGTTCGATAGGAAATTTGGCAGATCTACTCGTAAGTCTCTTTTCAGAAAAATCCAGTAGGCCTAGACAAGGTCCATTCTGAAAACCAGATGGCTTCTCATCTACAGCAATAATTATATGTAATATATAAAATTTATGTATTTATTGTATCTGGATTATTCGTAAAAAAATACTTTGAAACACCGTGGGTTACCTCTAACGGACAAATAATAGTGAAAACAATTGTATATTACGTAGACAGTCAAAAAAATATTATGACGACCACGCCTATGACGTCATATGTGTACAACTTATAAAATTTTATACACACAATTGTTTTGATACTTCATAAAAAATACAACAATAATACCATTTCTAGGGTTCTGTACCAAAATAGTAAAAAAGGAACCCCTATGGTGAATGGTGACACTTCGGTATCGGTCCGTCTGTCTGTCTGTACGTCACAGCAGTTTTTCTCGGAAAATATAGAAGCTTTCACTTTAAAGTTTGGCATAGTTGCATGACTTGGTTGCCCGTATCTGTATTTAGTAAAAAAAACTGGATATGAAAGGGGTCTATGGGGGGTTGAAAAATCTCGATCTGCAATCTTCATTTCACTATGACCCAAGAGTGACAAATATACTGTCAATTGCGAGTGCAAGTATGACCAGTAGTTAAGGCCTAATTTTCTGGCTAAACCCTTATAATTTAAACGGATTCAGTTCTACTTTAGTCCTATAAGATAAAAACTTAACTTGTTTACACAGAAGTCATTCATTAACTATTGACCACACAGGAACGAAAACTTGTTTTTCGAGTGTGTATATGAACCTGACAGCGATAGCCAGCCGAAAGAACACCTTCACAGTCCAGTGTCCCATATATGGGTCACGACGAACTAGCTACACATGTACGTACCCCTCATATGGGTCACTAAGAAACGACCACGGTACGCACTTGCGACGTGCTGGACTTACGATGAATTCGAATCATTTTGTATGGGGAGTGTTAACGTGTTAAGAACCTGGGAATACTGTGGATGATTTGACCTGTCATTCCGGCACCCGGTTGTATAAATTTGTACCTTGTTCGTCCTCGCACTCGATGTACTCGGGGGCAACCACGGCCACATGCTGTTCGGTGCCATCCTCGAGCTGTATCACTTCCAGCACCACGTACTGCTGGCCGTCTCCATCGGCGACGGTCACGAGCTCGCCGCGGTGGAGCTCGGTCCTAGTCAGGCCCATCTTGACCAGATCAGCATCCTCGGTGCGTTCCTCCTATATTATGATATGTATTGTATTCGCTGAACGGTTACAAAAACGTCTCCCCTTTTAGTCATAAACTCACAATAGGCTAACATGCTGTGGTGCTCTTAGTGATAATTGAATTTGTCAGTTTTTTTCAAACTTTATTGTGTGCCTATGAATAAAGGGATATACACCTTGAATTTCAGAGGAGTACGTCCCATTGTTTGATAGAACTACGACTTCGGTCATGGTAATCCCCCCCTCGCCCATACGTTTACCGAATGAAACATATTTTAAAAGCTTTTATTTAACTTGCAATGTATGTATGTATGTATGTATGTATGTAAGGGTCAAATCTTGCAAGTTAAATTTGATCCACTTCCCGGTCTCCGATTAAGCTGAAAATTTGCATACGCCGTTAGTTCTGATGACAATACAATAACATAGTACAGATGTAGTGAATAATCCTTTCCCATCGTTTTTTGTCGGATTAGTTCGTATTTATCTAGCTTTCTCAATTAGCTTCAGTACCCATCAATAAGCCAACTGAGAAAGTAAGATAAATACGAAGTTATCCGACCAAAAACGATGGGAAAGGATTATTCACTACATCTGTACCATCGAACTGGTCTGATGATGGAGACTCAGGGTGGCCATAGGACCTCTTAAATAACACATGATGAACCCGTCATGTTAAGGCTTGTTAAAATCGTCTTGACAAGTAAGTAGATGAAAACTGTGCAAAAAAAAGTACAGACGGCAATAAAAGCTTGTCCCAAAAAGGATTTTTTTGAGAGAAACTTATTTAGCAATCACAATACAGACATATTGCGAACAGGTTATCTGACGAGATGATGCATAACATTAAGGTTAGCGTTATGGATCTAGGGCCCAAGCGTAGTGACGTCACGTCCCTGGTTCTTACACAAAGACCGACCATTATTGATTTCCTTAATTCTATTTAACATATGGGACGTACCTGCACGGAACAAGGCCAAGATAAAAGTGTACATTGAGAAGCTGTAAACTTTTACCTTCGGGGAATAGATGCACAGTAAACCCGGAATTTACTAATTTATAGTACTTGGCCGTCTACGTTGTCACACTCATGACAGCCTAGTACTATCAATACTCTGGTTTTACAATAACTAGCTACGAACGACGTTAAATTCGCGCAGGCAATACAATAAAAGCCACACAAGTTAACAGACTATCTTAAATAGTATAAACGATTTCTACAAAGATAAGAGTACTTAAAAACTCAAATATTTCATATTATGCATGTCATTGTTGTATAGAACTGTTGGGGAATTTACGTGGAAGTTATAAAATAGTGTTTTGTGAAACATGAGAAGGGTAATTTTTTTGAATTTTTGCATGTAAGTATTGTATCGATGGATTTAATTGTAACCTCCTTAGGATTTTAAAGAAACCTCAAATCCTCAAGGTTACCAAGGCTTACATTTTGACGTACGATCCTTAAATTCTTGTGCTTAGAGTTATTGCTTGTCGTCTAAAGTGCAGGGTCATTTTTAATTTTAATCATTACAATGTTAGTATTGTTAGGAATATTACAATGTTAATAATAGTATTGTAAGTGTTTGTATGTGATGTGACTTGGAAGTACTCAATAATAAATACATAATGACTTTTCACTAAAGTCGATCTGTAAAGAAACGGTTGGGAAAACTATGTTAGATCGTCTGTTAACTTAACAATTTTATCTTCGCCGCTTATTTTAATCTTTGTACCAAAAAACTCAATTTAGTACGTAGTAGAACAATGTTTTCAAAAATAATATCTTGATAAGTCAGTAATGACATGTTAGTACAGTAATGTATTAATCTCATTCTGATAAAACCTAGCATAACGGCTACAGCAAACATGATTCAAGCATACTCATTGCAAAATGCTACATCCTCAAGATATTCCGAAATTTCGTTTTCGCAAACCTATGCAAGAAATTGGTTTATGTGCTAAGTCCCAGAAATATGAACACATGTGTTTTTACATCAAATTTGGGACGCCACCTATTAGTACCAAAAAAAAGAACAGATCAAGATTTTATAGTATATAAAATGTACAGTAGACATCTGCCCCTTTTGCAATAAGTGATTCAAATAAAAATATGCCTTGAGAACATTTCATTTTCATGACAAAATATGCCTTGACAACATTTCATTTTTGTGACAAAATATGCCACTACATTGAGTGGAAAGAAGAATTTCGACGTATTTGTTGTATCTATTCAGATTGATTAGGTACTAGTTTAGTAATTTCAAGCTGTTATTAAAATGACGTCATTAAGTTGAAACTTTGAAATGGTGTCAATTATTGATAACGGCTCAATAACACAATAGATGAGCGCAGAATGAGGTGAATGCATGAACTCTTAAGTTTGTTAGTAACACAATCACCAAAATAAGCGTTTACGCGAATATTTCCTCTATAGCATGACAAAGCTTAAATTACAGTCAAGAGAAAGTATTCTCGCACCACCGTAGAAACCTAGCACAACCTAGAGAGAAGAGCTGTGGTTGAGATAGGGTTCTAACGTTAATACGCAAATACATTACCTTATAAAACAGAACAAAGCATTACGTTAAGGCATTATATATATATATATACATACTAACTAACATTCAAAGCAAATAAAAAGCGTTAGACCAAATGACATACACCTACAACTCAGTTTAGTTTGTAGCTATAACATTTATGCCACTTGGTCAGCAATGAGCTGTAGCCACAAAGATACTAGTTACTTTTAAAATTAACAGTAAGTTAATATCAGGTTGGTGTTGCCAATTCAAATGACAAAGGTTTTTTTTTATGGTAGTAACCTAGTACGTTTGTAAACGAGATATAATTAAAGTCTCAAATATAATTTTGAAAAATATTAGTCACCCTACTAGTTTATGCTTATTTTTTTTCTTATAAATAACATAACATGTGAATTCCTAGTAACAACTGATAAATTTAATTTTGCCAATTGAGAGACTTATGATATAAAGGGCGACATATGTATAAACAGTATATAATATGCGCAGTTACATATATAAATATACTTATTTTTCTATCTTTCTTACATTTGTGACACACATGCTGGGCCTCGTTTCGCCTTAGTTTTCACCCCCATTGCAATGTGATTGTTAACGACAGCCGCATTTCATGACGTTATTAAGAGATAGCATAACGTTAACAGTACAATAACCATAGGGGTAAATGTGCTTCAATTCGACTTTGCATAGGCAATATCGCAGATCGCTTTATACGATGCGGCAATTGGTATAGAAGGAAATAATTCACGATATCAAATATTCAATGTCGAATAAAAGAATATTGAAGGTTACAGCTTGTCTAAGGCTGGCGACGCTTAAAACATCTAATGGCCAATGGGTATAGATCTAACAGTTTTCGTTTCTAAAATTTTGAATACTTAGGGCCACTTGCACGAAAAATTTAACCCTGGGTTAAGACCCTAACTCGGGTTAGTAAACGTCAGATTCATACAACAAATGTCATTTTAACTCGAGTTAGTGCCTTAACCCAGGGTTAAATTCTGCGTGCAAGTGGCCCTTAAGGGTGTTCTCACGCACCGCGGCCTTAACCAGTTGCATTATACAAATGCTAACAACATCCGAAAAATAACAAAATGTAGTTGACAGACGTATAGATGAGAGATAAGAGAAAGAGAGAGAGAAATACTTAAGTATTTCTCTCTCTCTTTCTCTTGCCTATACACACACAATATCACTACAATACAGTGTTGTCACATCTACCAACTTATTGGTAGATCTACCTAATTTGCCTCCTGTCTACCTATCTACCACCCTCGGCCTCAAAGCTACCTAATTTTGATATTTTTCCAAAATGTGATGATTGTAAACATTTTTCCATGCGTGTAGTGTAACGAAAAGTTACTTGCTATCTAATTCCTGCCTGTCTTGTAGTTTCAGCAATTAAAACGGAGCGCGTAACGTTAAGTGTAAAAAAAAATTAATACCTGTCTATGAGTGACAGCTGACACTGACAGTATTTCGCGGCATTTTAAGTAAGTTTGGTGTTAATTTTGAACATTTTATACGCATTTTTAATCTTTAAAAACAGGGTGGTAGATCTACCTAATTTTCATTTTAAATTCTACCAATTTCTACTAATTTTTGGATCCTGTTCTACCAATTTGACAAAATTAGATGTGACAACACTGCTACAATATGCAATTCCACGCTCTCGCTAATTCATCTATAGCTGGATGATTACGTCAACATTTTTTTATTATTTCGGCCGTCATTAACTTCACAGAGACAGTAGTCGACAACGACCGTAATTTATCGAAACAGTGCACATTCCATTTTTTTTCTGGTGACCCCAGAATCGCTACCTTGCTTACACTTAACATACAATATTAAGCATATCATGCAGCCTTACAATCCAGATTGGCATTATTTTTATACAACATTTATCGTAACTTTACATGTTCGTATTAAGTTAAGAAACTATCCGAAATATGTTATAATTTATTATTAAATACATGTTAATCTGATGAGAATGCAATATTATGGTGTTTTATGTGGGACAGTCAGACTGACAGGCTGAGAGGGACTTTAGCTACTAGAATTAAAATTGAGAGACAACTTTCTCATTCTAACAAATAGCTCAAGTGTGGGAGTCACTAGAGCTGATCTGATGAAGGAGTCGGAAGATGGCAGCAAGATTTCCGCTTGGCTTGTATGACCTTTAGGAGTTTCTGATACCTATTGCCACTCGGGCGCCCAGGGTTGTCCAAACTTGTTCTTCAATTTTAGTCACCTACTTTGCCATACTCTGATCTATGATTTGTAATTATAGTAATTTTCATAAATTACACAAACTTAAAGTAAGTATAAATATTGTTAGGAACCTAAGTGCCAAACTTAAATTATTTTACTTACATAATTTTATCTGTTGACACTAAATTATACATTTATAGGTACGTGATATGTAAATTCCTTTTTGACCTTCTGATAATGCCGCTTTCGCGCAAGGCGGTTTCCTTTGACTATTTACCTATTATTGCCGGCACGCGTCGTTCCTTTGAGCATACGCGCAGTACAAAAAAAAACGTAACCGAACGCAACAACGCCGCGGCCCCGACTAAGTTACCTTGTAATATCTTGAGATTTAGTATAAAGTGGGAGGTTCGCCCCGCCCACAGCCGCAAGCCGCGCGATGTGCCTTTGTTTGAAGACGATCTACTGTTCTTATACTGTGTCATTGAGTAGAGATTTTTAATATACAAGTCCAACAAACAGCGAGGTTTAAAATGCCTACTGTTGCTAACCAACTTTGAATAGTTATGAGTCCTAAATGATCATTCAAAATGAAAAAAAAATTATAAATGAAACCTCTAGATGATTTTTAAACACCTACCTATTGAATCATACCCCACTTGTCATAGTTCGTCTGGTTGCCGCCATATTGAATTTTGATTACTGCCATTTCTTTAGTGACATTCACACGATTAAGACGAATCGATTAACATGAACCCTGAAATGATTTGGTGTGAGAACCTTAAATTTGTGTCCCACCTTAAGTCCTAAGTCAATTTGATATCCTACAGCAATAAGGTATCCTTGACAACCAAATTTTTTTCATTTTTTTTAATGGGTCATAAATTTACGTTTGTGACTGTACGTACGCATCTTTTATTGTGGTTTTGGTAATTTTGTGTGTATAATATAACTTACATGTAAGTAAGTCATCAAAATAAATAAATATCTCAGTAATGTTAAGTGCCAATCTACTTTGTAAGGCACAGCGAAGACTTAAGCTTTTATGACAAAGTATAATAGCCTTTACGCTAACGCTCTAAAGTGCTATAAGTTTTTTAATTAACATAGAGCCTTTTCGATGGGTCCCTCCCCATCGCCTCAATTTATCTAAAGGCTATTATTGGATGTCAACATAACAGTATTATCAGATTATTACTGGTTGTTGTTCCGTTTCCATTTCATTCGGAGGAGTGTCAGTCAGTTCGATTGCCTCCAGAGTTTAAAACAGAAGAAATATAACATTATTATTCAGGAACCTAGTGTAAATCAGTCAATCATTAGAGTCCCAAACATAGAAGTAGTGCATACTGCATAAACATACGACATCACATTTTACCGGATAGGTTTGTACAAGTCATACCTACTTTAACAATTGTCAAGAAAGTAAAATAAATACCAACATTTCCGACCAAAATCGATGTCTTATGTTCTTAGTACCAATAATCTGTAGGACAGGACGCAAACAATACGGACCAGAGCTCGGCAGGAGTGAGCTGTTGTCAGAGTTTGCATAACATGGACATACCATGTCATTTAATGTTAGATGGCTGCCTTTTTCCTACGATCTTTACGTCACCATCAAAACAATCAAAAAGAAATGTGTTGAAAATATAGGTTTTTTTTTACAATAAATTACAAAAACTAAGTACTTGTTTTGCACATGTATTATTTTCTTTTAATATTTATTTTTGAGGTGTATCTATATTAATATCTACACTTGACACTAATAACGTAAAAATGGCTCACCCCTGCCGACCACTGAACATAATACACAATCGCAAATATTAAGGCTGATTCGAAATCCAAAATAATGTTATTAGTAATCTAATCATGTTTAACCTGGTAACGCCTACCAAGCTATGAACTGACAAATTTATGTAAGTGTTTATTTAATTTACCAACAAGGAAATAAAGTTCAAATGTTTATGTATTAAAATGACTTTTTTTTTATTGGAATCAAATGAAATAAATTTAATTAAATTTTCTAGAATATGTGCCTACATCTTATTAAGGCTTACACGCCGGGCCCCACAAGGATAAAACAAAACAATGGATATTACTAGCCTTTCATTTATTGTTTATTTTCGTGAATTAGTTTTTGTTGAATTGCTTTAAATAGATTCATTTCCGAATAAAGAGTGAGATAGGACTGACTATGATTAGTTTTTCGAATCAACCTTAAGTTATTTATACAAATTTACATTAGCAACATTTAACATTTCGTTAGGCATCAGATCAAGGTTAAAAACGTAGCATTTTGGCGGCATTTTTATGCGGGACGAGAATTGTTATACAGTAGAATCAGTTTTCAAAAGTCGAAAGTGTGTCTGTCTGTCTGTCTGTTACCTCTTCACGCTCAAACCGCTGAACCGATTTAGATGAAATTTGGTGCAAAGATAGTTTGAATCCTGGAAAAGGACATAGGGTAGTTTTTTTCCCGAAATTCATCTCCTAAGGGGGTAAATAGAGGGTGAAAGTTAAGTTAGAGCTACGATATAAACGAGTTCCACGCGGACGGAGTCGCGAGCACTAGATTGATGACTAGCTAGATGACGACTAGCTTAGTCATAAATAATGCAACATTTAAAAAAAGGATTCAATAAACTGAACGTTTAGTGCGTACTCCGGTTAGTACGGCATTACGACGATCCCTTGACGATCGTTCTATAGCTATCAGGATCACTTACGTTTATTACTTTAGAAAATTCAATTTTAATACTTTAATTTGCTATAAACAATTAAACCGTTCAAAAATTCAAAAGAAGACTGATCGTTATCGAATTTCACGTACTCCTAAAAAATGTAAGTGGTATTTTAGGTTACTAGATTTTATGGATTACATTATTGTCAAAAACAGCGGATTTTCCTTAGGCCGATATATTTTTTCGAGGTTGCGCTGGAGCTATCGTATATTAAAGGCATCGTTTAATTGCTGTTAGTAAATAAGTTAGATCTGCAACCAATATCCAAAAACGTACATTTAAAATAGTTGGAATTTATGAAAAATTGGGATTACAACCATTTAAGTTTTAATTTAAGTATATTAAAGTGTTACTACTTTTTATAAGTTTCACATTACTAGGGAGTGCACAATGCCATGTTACAGGTGCCACCAAACTTGCTACGTTAATAACGCTATGTAGACATCGCATAAAAAATAGGTTTGGGTTCCACCGCGAAATGAAAAGTGTTTTTACGAGGCCTGCCTTTAAAAATGGTCGTTAATAACCCTTCTTTAGGTTGAGGTTTTTTATTAACTACATAACATTTAGATTGAATTTTAAACTTCCGTTAGTTTAGTGATCAAATTTGATTGAAACTACGAGAACTACGAAATTAAAACAAACTAGATTGGCGCCGCCTGAAAAGGGGTTTTCCACTTGCGAATAATAACTTAAGACTGCGCCGAGCGTACGCCGGATGTACAGTGGCGCCCTCATTACTATTATTGTGTTTTCTAATAAACTAAAGTATTTTCTTGTAATTGGTTGGTAGGTTTTTGTACTACAACTTAAAACACAACTTATAGCGTATATCACATAGTTTAATAACAATTCACAATCGAGTTATCAACTTAACGGAAAAAAGTGGCCACCTTTCCGTTAAACTGACTACTCAAAGGGTGATTGTTATTAAAGTTTGTTACGTATCCCATAAAATGTGTTTTTACTTGCGCTACAAAAACGTATCGTCTTATTGCAAGGCAATTCTTTAGTTAATTAGAAAACACAATAATAGTAATGAGGGCGCCACTGGACGCTGGACGTTTGCTCGGTGCAGTCTTAAGTACCCTTCAGTTTTTAATAGTATATGCGGCAAAAAAATCATGTTTTCGCGTGTATTCTTGAAACGTAACTAACAAGGCAGCCCTCGAAAACGTGAAATAACCAAAGTCGAACACTATACACGTAATGATTAGAGAAAGGTGCAGATGTTGATTATATTTATCAAACAATAGTCTTTAGAAACTTGTGTATTCAAGGAGGCAGTGACATTGTGGTCGAAGGATACAGAAACGACTATGTGAACTGTGACTGTGACTATTCTAATCGGGAAGCACGTGCTTTTATTCTGCTTTGGACTAAAGGGAAAACTAAGTATTGAAGCTAAGAGATGTTCGTGGGCGCGACGTGATGAAGATCACAGACATAAATAGGGTGAACGACGATAACGTTAAACAATGTGATCAGATTACAACAACCTGGTGTTCTTATTTCAGTACTCTTATTAGACATAAGAACATGAAAAATATAGTTCACTTTTGTCTCTAAACATTTCGTGTATAGGGCTCGTCTGGCATTTATACTAGAGGAAATTTGTATTTTTTAACTTTTGAACGCCACAATAACATCTTTTAGCGGCTACATGAAGCCAAACGAAGTGTAACGAGTAGAGAGAGCTGTCTAGATGTAATCAGAATTAAATGTCCCACACTTGTTCCAGATATACTTATTAGACCGTCTCACATAATTTTACAGAGTGACAAAGACTGTATAGTTTTAAGAATATGTCATACAACACTGATTTTAGGTTAAGTGTTTTATTACGTGCCGAATGTGATGCTAGGACGTCATAAGTAAGCAGAGATTGGATATTTTATGTATAGTTTGCAATGCCTGTGTTTATTTGACAACTATTGAGATGATCATTATGGCCAATATGATTTCGTTAATAATACGGCCATAAGAAAACTAGGTTGATGCAGACTTAAAATAATTCACATTTTAAAGAAAAAAAGCAAGCAAACATCATCCTCTCGTTATCATGTGAATATATTTCTCGATTACTTGTGATTAGTTGTCAACGTCACAAATACCATGTAGAACTCGCTGACCAAACAAATTACTGTGGCGTTCAAATGTGAAAATGTGGGGAGCCCACGGCACTAACACCCGTATTTATAGTGAAGAAAAGTAATTACTTGAGTATTAGTAGTGTCAAAAGTCCTATAAAAATCGTTGAATAAGTCATTACTTTTACTCAAGTAATTACTTTTTTTGACTATAAATACGGGTGTAAACCTAGTTCGATAAGACTACCGGATGATATATATAATTAGTCACGTCATTAATGACGGAACACGAAATGGCAAAGCTGCAATTCAAAAAACCTGGTAAATCTAATATTTTTTTTCTTGTTATAACTCCGATGTCTAGTTTGATAATATGATAATAAAACTCCCAAGTTTCGTTTATTCTTCGGAACAGAGGAGGGGTAGGACTATACGACCATGCAGTGCTGCGAGCCCCACTGATTGGCGTAATTAGTGGCAGCAGAATGATAAGCGAGACTTCGTACTTAAGTATCTAGTATGATCGATCTCAAAAAATCAAAGCTCATCTGAAAGACCATAAATTTCTGCGTAAGGAAAACCACTGCTGCATTTATACAGGGTTATTGGTAATTCGGCGTATTCCCGTTAGGAGGTGATAGGGGTGACTATTTGCGGTAATTTTAACCCCCATATGCATTATGCAAAAGTGAACCATTTTTGAGTTATCATGTTTTTTAGCTTTTTTCAAAATAAGTCAAAAATGCAGCATCAAAAATTTATTTAAAAAAAAGTATCAATTTAAATCTATTTTTTTCTTCTTATTTATAAAAACAATAAAACTCTGGTTATTTATCAATATTAAAACAACAATTATCGGTCCAAATTTAAAAATGCGAGACTAAAAACGATATTATTTCTAGATTTTTTAGATATCTTTTTCCACTAAAATGCCTTAAAAACAAAAAAAAAATTATGAAACTTGGCTTGCAGATTAATTTAAAAACATAACAGTTTTCTTAGCTCTCCAAAAATGCATAATAACTAGGAACTTATTTCAAAGAAACTGAAAAAAAAATGATCACAAAAGAAGCAGGCGGAAATTTGGATTCGAACTAAACACAAGGTAGTTCTTTAAAAAATCCCATAAAATTAATTAAAAACAATACCCAATGTCAATAAAACAAAAAAACTATTTTAAAATAAAATTTAAAACCAGTAACAGTTTAATAGTAATAACAATTAACAATTAATAATAGTAACAATTAACACATTTTTTTAATTTAAAGTTCTTGCTCGAAGTGACTTCCCCTATTGCGTACGCAAAGTCGCATTCTTTTTCTTAGTTGTGACTTAACTACCGAAGTAGTCAAATTATTACGCATTGCATTTGCTGCATTTATAATTCTCGTCTTGAGTTCTTCCGCGGATGACACAGGCGAGAGGTCGTAAACTATGGATTTCATGTGACCCCAGACATAGAAATCAACCGGCGTTAAATCCGGGCTTCTCGCGGGCCACGGAATGGGTCCTCCTCGCCCTATCCAACGATTAGGAAAATGGCTATCGAGCCATCGCCTAACATTGACACCAAAATGTGCTTTTGCAACGGTAACAGTGAAGCTGCTCGTCATGATTATTCGCGTCGGTTTCCCAATCGCCGGTTACCCCATGTATCCGTTTTTAATGGAGTGTATAGGCGAATCCGAGAAACTGGTTGTGTTCAGAGAAGACAAATTAATGCCGGAAGACCCACAGTCCATGTTGTTAATTGCGAAGAGGATATTCTGCAAGAATTTATCGATGAACCAACAATTTCGACAAACACCGTCGCCACACGACTCTCTGTAACACAATGGAAAGCGTGGTCTACAGTGCATAATGCAGGATTGGATAGGGCGAGGAGGACCCATTCCGTGGCCCGCGAGAAGCCCGGATTTAACGCCGGTTGATTTCTATGTCTGGGGTCACATGAAATCCATAGTTTACGACCTCTCGCCTGTGTCATCCGCGGAAGAACTCAAGACGAGAATTATAAATGCAGCAAATGCAATGCGTAATAATTTGACTACTTCGGTAGTTAAGTCACAACTAAGAAAAAGAATGCGACTTTGCGTACGCAATAGGGGAAGTCACTTCGAGCAAGAACTTTAAATTAAAAAATGTGTTAATTGTTACTATTATTAATTGTTAATTGTTATTACTATTAAACTGTTACTGGTTTTAAATTTTATTTTAAAATAGTTTTTTTGTTTTATTGACATTGGGTATTGTTTTTAATTAATTTTATGGGATTTTTTAAAGAACTACCTTGTGTTTAGTTCGAATACAAATTTCCGCCTGCTTCGTTTGTGATCATTTTTTTTTCAGTTTCTTTGAAATAAGTTCCTAGTTGTTATGCATTTTTGGAGAGCTAAGAAAACGGTTATATTTTTAAATTAATCTGCAAGCCAAGTTTCATAATTTTTTTTTTGTTTTTAAGGCATTTTAGTGGAAAAAGATATCTAAAAAATCTAGAAATAATATCGTTTTTAGTCTCGCATTTTTAAATTTGGACCGATAATTGTTGTTTTAATATTGATAAATAACCAGAGTTTTATTGTTTTTATAAATAAGAAGAAAAAAATAGATTTAAATTGATACTTTTTTTTAAATAAATTTTTGATTCTGCATTTTTGACTTATTTTGAAAAAAGCTAAAAAACATGATAACTCAAAAATGGTTCACTTTTGCATAATGCATATGGGGGTTAAAATTACCGCAAATAGTCACCCCTATCACCTCCTAACGGGAATACGTCGAATTACCAATAACCCTGTATATAGGACACAAAACTTTAAAAAAAAAAACTGTGCCAGGTGCCATTAATGACGTTACTAAATATATATTTCATCTGGATCGATCTAGGTTCAATGTCGTGGACTCGTAGAATAATAAATGAATAAATTAAATAGTTACTTCTTCCACCTCCTGTTTCGTTGTTGTGCTCTTCTGTGGCATCAGTCAATTGCTGTCGGTGTTTTCATGAAGAATCTCTACACCATCTTCGCCGTTGTCGGCATCAGCCAATCTTACATAGTCGTCGTCGGAGTCGGCATTAGAGTTGCCGCGAATACTCGCTATTATTCGGTATTCGGCATACCGAATAATAGCTAGTATTATTCGGCATTCGGCGAATAGTCGTCTAAAATAAACTTTTATCGAACAAAAAAACTAAAGAGTTAAAAATATATTTTTTTCCCTAATAAAACAATACACAATATCAATTATTATCTGTAATATGTGCCTGTGCTATCAAATTCATGAAATTAAATTAGTTGGGCTTTTTAATTAATATTTAAAAACAAAACGGGGTATTCCCGGTAAACTATGTACAAAAAAAGGGTTGCCACTTGCCAGCATTTAAAAATTGAAAATTAAATTTACTACATATACAGTGGTGGACACATAATTAGAGACACCCCCTAATTGATCACAATAAACTTGATTATGGTTCTACAAATTGCCAAAGTAGGTATTAAATATAATGTATTTGTTACTAAATCATACATATGACGTTGTATTCTTAAAATGAGAGACAAAAAAAGTTGTGTTGCTTAGTAGTTTAGACACTGCTCATTATCGGAATGTAACACAAACTTTTTTAACGTACTTCTAGCTGGCCAGCTGGCCATTAAAGACAGTGAACGCTGTGTTCTGAATTTAAAAAAAGAAAAAAGCCTACATTCTGTCTTTCTTTGTTTTGCCGCGTATTTGCATGAAACGTCAACATAACTCATAAAATTTAACTTTTTTCATTAAAATTAATACGTTTTAAACGAATCAATATGGGAAAAAACAAAAGTTGCGATTCATCCACGAGAAAGATTATTTTGAACTTTCATAACAAAGGTTGGTCATACAGAAAAATAAAACATTTCAAGAAGTTCAACACGACCGAAAACGTACCCAGAAAACCGAGACCTAGGAAAACTACTCCACGGGAAGACTCTAGGATGGTGTTGTTAGCAAAAAAAGAACCGTTCAAAGGATCAGAACTGATACGTTCCGAGTTATTTGGCTCTGGAGGGTCGACGGGTGTATCTGCTAGAACAATTAGACGAAGACTATGTGAGGCAAACTTGCACGGGAGTGTCTCGGAAGGTGCCACTTTTGAAAAAGCAAAATGTTAAGGCAAGGTTAGCCTTTGCTAAAAAATATGAACACTGGACTGAACGAGAGTGGAAAAATGTACTGTTTTCGGATGAAACAAAAATTAATATGATTAATTCTGACGGAAAACAATATGTTAGACGCCCCCCGAACAAAGAAATGGATCCAAAGTACACCAAGAAAGTAGTGAAACATGGAGGCGGAAATATCAAAGTGTGGGGCTGTTTTTCAGGACTCGGTGTCGGACCAGTCAGGAAGATAGAAGGCAATATGGATAAATACCAGTACAAAAATAGTTTAGAAGAAACCATGCTACCCTATGCCGAGCAAAATTTACCGGTCATTTGGACGTTTCAACAAGATAATGACCCAAAACACACTGCAAAAGTAGTAAAAGACTTCTTAAGGAACCAGTTTGTGACAGTTTTGGATTGGCCCCCGTACAGTCCGGATTTAAATCCGATCGAAAACTTGTGGTACCAGGTGAAGAAGACAGTCGCGACAAAGCGTACATCAAACGTCGATCAACTTTACACAGCTTTTACAGAAGCATGGGAGTAAATTCCGGTTCAAGCTTGTACAAAATTGATCGCTTCCATGGCCAAGAGATGTCGTGCTGTTATTGCTGCAAAAGGACATGCGACCAAATATTAATACGTATCGGAATGTATTCTAAAAACATGTTAGAAATCGTATGTAATAAGATAATTTCAATAATAACTCTTTTTTATTTATTTCTTGTAAGCAAATGGAGTGTCTTTAATTATATGGCCAGATCTTACTAATCTTATCTTTGATTTACACTGCTTACAATTAAGTTTTACCAAATAAAAGACAAGTTTTGTTGTTAATGTTTCGCTTTAACATAACACAATAACAACACAAATATTTTATTAATTGTGTAGCAAGTTACAATAGCGGGCTGATAAAAAATATACAGACAAATCTTAGTTATTTTAATATGCTTCCAGTGTCTGTAATTATGTGACCACCACTGTATGTAGGTAAGTATAACATGAAACAGATTTCTTTAACTTTATTGTTTTCTTGTGCTCACAACTTTAGAAGAAATTAGAAGTATTTTTAATGTGTTTAATGTTTTTTTTATGTCGAATAGCCAAAGTGAATGGTGATGAATCGGTATTCGACTATTCGCTATAACCACTATTCGCGGCAACTCTAGTTGGCATCAACAAATATCACAGAATCGTCTGTGTCGGAATCAGACAATACTATGCATTCTTGGTCGGTGTCGGAGCAGCTGACGAGCCTGCCATGCATCACTCGAAGCGTTGGTTTTTCGTCGACCACGGGGTACCCAGCTGAGGTACTAGGCATTTCCTCCTCAGGGATGTTGACGAAAGCGGGCTCGAGGTCATCGGTCACAAACTTGATTTCGTATAGTTGAGTCTTCATTTTAGCAGCACGGAAGATTAAAAATATTTCTTTATTATTATAACAATTTCTTTGTGTAATTTAAAATTAATGAATTGAGGATAATTACTTGACCCAATTATTTTTAGTCCCTATTAGTGTCTGTTATGATGACGCACTGAGCGGCAACCGAAAAACAAGATATAGGTATTAGCCGTTCAAAGCTCTAAATATCCTTTAAATGTATAACAATGGTAAGTAAGCAAAGCTTGCTTGAAAGCCAAGAACTTAAATTTAAATCCCATGAAAGAATTAGAGCCAACACTATGAGCTGTTGTTTACCGTGTGCTTAAAAAAAAATGATTTCTTCGCTATGGGGCGTAAATTTCTAAAACTTACAAGTTAGAACGTAGCCCAGAACAATAACTAAACTACGTTTGGATACACCTTACACGCACATCTTGTTATTAAAATAATTGATACATAAAAGTAGCCTCCCTTGCAACGACAAAATGGCGTTGCTATTTGGAATGATGTTCTTAATGTGTTGGATATGTTTAAAGGTCATGGTCATGATTGACAGACGTGATGCAATCAACGTAAACGAAAATTGAGGTAAATTAGGTTTCATTTGTTAATTTATATCCAAGACGATATAATTTACACAGCTTTATCTGCATGACCCTACTTATAGGAGTAGTTATGCTGGGAACATTAAATTCCAATAATTATAAGTTTTATACAAAAAATGTTTGTGCTGACCGCTTCAACCCCTTAAAAAATCTCTTGGGACCGAGGGGATCGATTCGAGAAGCTAATCCTTTTAAAAAAAAAACTAATTCTCAAACAGGTGTATCCCAATTAGCATAATCATCGATTTATTTTATCTACTAACAACCTATACTAGCCCAAATTATTTTCGTCTAGAACCGAAAGTTACGAATAAAATGTATTATTTTAATAAAATAAAAAAACTACTATCAAAAAAATACGTATGGTTATTGTCCGCCCGTTTTAATATGTTTTCTATTATTAATCATTGTTCTGAGGTATTACATTATATTAACGTTATTGAATTTTCGTATTAGTGGTTTCCGTGGAAAGGATAAAATTCTAAAGAAAAGGTGCATAAAATATCACAGGCTAAAACTAGTTTAACCAGCCACCTGGTCTAAATATTAATCTTAGTAAATATTGTTAGTGCATGCAAGCTAAATTTTCCTCAGTTTTTATTAAAAAACCCCATGCACTTTTTGTTTTAGATTATTATTTCTAATTGTATACATATAAACATTAGACAAGGTGATGAGAATATTTTAACTATAATTTGGAAAATAATTTAACTATAAAACATAAAACAGCAATATCGTATATTAACGTGGTAAACTGAAAAAAATAATAATTAATGTACAAAAAAACTTTGTCAAATTGTTTTTTGCATAATGCGATAATTAATGGTTTCATTTCCATGGAAAAATATATTACACGATTTGATTGTAACTAAATTTACTTTTCTTTGAATAAATATTTGAGCCTAACCTATTATTTGCTGATTCTATAGACAGTTTGTTGCTATAGTTCATCATTAACTACACAACTAAACGATATTTCTGTTATCCACTCGCTTGCTTTTCGTGACTTGAGCTAAAAAATGTGCACCTGTGCGATTATCATTTGCTTTGCTATTCAAGTAAATATTTCTGCGAACTGTTTGGAGGCGTATTACGCTACCCTTTAAATTGAAAGGTAATTAAACATTATTTTAATCAACCATATTTGTTTTGCTTTAACCCTTTACCAGGCTACGGAGAACAAGCGTGTCTTAATAAGTTTTTTTTATACATTTTCAACCGTATTGAACGTCTTGTACAAAATGTATTTACAAAAGTAGGATACGTTGACGAAATAAAAAGGGATACGGTAATCCCATTGCCTGTCTAAGTAATGAACTGGCATATTCAATTTAGTGTAGTCATATACTTGATCAGACAAAGGGTGATTACACACTTCATAGTTGTTTGCCATAGTACGATTTCAACTCCTACAAAAAATTATATCAATTCCCGAAAATATAACTCAATGATCTTCGTTCACTTAATTCCTTACCTGACACGACAAGATAATTAACCAGGTTATGTGCAAAATAGTTATTACACACATTATTTTTGCTTATTTTACAGTTCACTATAATAATTGTAAATATGCAAAATAGACAGTTGTTTACTCCTCCCAAAGCCCACCGAACAACGAAATTTATCAATGGAATATGATCAATATGAATCTATTGTGAATAAGATAAATTCGATTTTCAAATTTTATCATTAGTTATAAAAACAAAAGAAATTCCACTTTACTTTCTTTGCGCTAGACCTTTATTCGAATGGTCGAACGAAGGCCTTTTAAAAGGACTTTCGGCCTTAGGAGGTTATAACATTATATTGTTTTATACAACACTGAAGAAGCAAAGTAATCTATTTTAAAACAAAGCGTGATGGCGCTGCGTTGTCTCGGAAAAGTTGAAACAAATTAGGATGTCTCTCTAAACAAGCGAGTAGTTGCTGTACATTTTTTTTAAGAAAGGTGTCGTTTAGGTGTGTAGGTAACAATCAAACCTTGCTACTTAGCAACAGTTTTAATATTCATTAGCCGAAATCCCACAGCGGCGCACGACGGCACGCTCGCACAAGCTACGAACGAAAGCCACACAGATAAGAAGCGAATTCTTACAACACACGTGGTTATAAATTCGCTTCTCATATGAAGCGCGAACCGTGAAGTGTGCACCACTGTGTAATTCCAACTCAGCGTCTGCATCTAGACGTCGGTCTCATCGGGACGGATTATTTATTACGCGTAATGCGATAGGCCCGGTGCGAATAAATAGACGCACTTTTAGGACAATACAATCCGTTGCGATCGGTTCGACACGTACAGTCCGGAAGTGCGGATGCGTGAAGGCAGGTGCCTTAAAGCGCAATACACAATGAACGCGGGCGCGGGTCGGGTAGATACGGCGGCGCGTCAATTCGCCAATCTCTAAATGAACCACAGGGGTTATAATTGGACTTATATACGGGGTATACAAGACTTATGCCCTTTATCACTAGGACTCCAGCAGACGGTGTGCACCCGACCGTGTTCCATGTGTTTTGAGCTTGAATACATAAGGAGGATCGACCACAGCGAAACTTACGCAAGCGTATTATATAGCTGTTCCTTATAAGACAGGTTTTACCTAGCTTAGGGAACAGGAACCTAACTCAAAGACTAGCCAAATTTGTGTCTAGTACTGGATAATTATACTACAAAAATGTATCTATTTATGTACTATTCTGCCTATAGTTATATCTTCATAGTGATACAGTAATGTGAACTAGGCTACTCATGTAAATTGCTGAAATAAACGAATGATTGATTGATTGGTACAAAAAAATCAAGCTGCGGTATGGTCGATCCTTAACTTAATTAAACTGCCGACGACCAGTTGTCAAATAAGTGTAGAATTGCGCTATACCGAGGGTTGCTACGTTAACTAATTGTAACTGCGTACAATATTTTTTAAATCCAACGTATTATTTATCCAACTACATTTTCTATGCGCTTACTTTTTTTCGATTGAATATGAACCTTGTAAAGAAAAAGAATGACTCTTATTGTTAGTTATTTAAATCTTTGGGTAGTAACTAACTAAAAAGACACAAATTTTTAGTCTCTGTGTATCTTTTAAACCACCATAATTAAATGAAAAAAAAATTGGTGACCCTACATGAAAAAAAATTTGGCTGAATCCGTCGATAGGTACACGAAGCGCTAGTATGATTTAATTTTGACCTTCACTTCACACTAGGCCTGTGTGTAAAGGGGTTAACTGGTCGTCACGAGATTAACCATTTTCGCAATGGCAAAATACATTGGCATTGGCGAGAAACATTCGTAAGGTGTTCGAGTAAAATTGGGATTGTACATTACCTCCTCCTCCTGATCTTCAGGAACTGACGGGTTGGTGTACTTGACCTTGCGCTGGCGGCCGAGCCGGAGGGCGAGGGATTGCTCGTTGTGGCCAGAGTCCGGATCGTGGATTGCCAAGTGGCGGATCAGATTGCCCTGTGGATTCGATATTATGTTTAGGTTTGCAGGACTAGGGAGTATTCATAAATTTTTCACAGTTTCAATAAAAGCTGGTTCATGTAACAAACAGTTGAGAAAAATAATTAAGTCGCACTTGTTTTTTGCATTGCAGCATTGCCATTTCGCGTATATCATCTGGTAGCTCTTAAGACTATTAGTTCCTTAGTGCAGTTGTTACTATTCGTTGCTGTTAGCTTACCTTGTGGGCGAAGATCCGCTTGCAATCATGGCACGCGTGAGTTTTCTCCTTCGCTGGTTTCGGTACGTAATCGGGGTTGTGGTACAAGTTGTGGTGGCGACGGAGCAACTGCTTCTGGCTAAAGAGGGATTGGTCAACGATTACATTAAATTTGCAACCTTATTTAATGGGCAGCTGATAGATGCAATTTGGCGACGAAGCGTGGATAATAATGGTGAAATTTCTAATGAATGCCAATTAATTGTACCACAAACGGTCTGCATTTGAACCGCCAGCCACATGCCTTATTTCAAACTTTTTTTAAAATGTCTTTCTAGACTCCGTAGGGAGACCTGTCAGATAGCTCTTATTTACTTGACAGTAATGGCGGCTGATTTAAAAACGATACCGTTTTAATTTTATAGAATAGAGGCGCTGGTTATTAAAACAAGACTAAAAAACCATGTTTTTTTATATGGCTCTGGTCGGAAGCATATGGCGGTCAGTGTGTACTCACCGGAAGCTCTGGTCGCATTCAGCGCAAGCAAATGGCTTCTCATCGGTGTGTTTCAGCATATGAGACTTGAGGTGACGCAGCATGGTCGACGCGTACGGGCACAGGTCGCACTTGAAGCACTTCTCGCCTTCATGGGTCTGTTAACATGATGACGTGTTACTACTGTACTGTATTTTAGAAATAATTCTAAACTCGTGTTAAAAATTGTCACTAACGAGCGACCTAGCTAGTCGATCGATCTATAGTAAAATAATACACCCCTTGAAAATAAATCGGGAGAGTAGATTTTGAGGATTTTTGTGAGTTTACGACAAATTTTACTTGCTGTAAAAGAAATTCCTAATATGTAAAGATTTTTTATTTGTGTTGTTTGATTTGAACCATTTCGATTGGTTCAGTCTAAAAAAGCGTTAACTATACTAGAAAGTTAGATCTCATCTCAAAAAAACAGGAAGTATACAAATAGTTAATCAATATCAAATTATTTATATGAACGACTCTAAATTCGTAAGTGCCCCTCGTATTTGCAAGTGTATATAACTAGTCTGACAAAAAGTATGCTATATAATGTACTAGCGACCCGCCCTCGCTTCGCTTCGGTTTATTTGAGTTTTCTGTAACACTCGTACATAAAACAGAGTTTATTATACATAAAAACCTTCCTCTTGGATCACTCTATCTATTAAAAAAAATCGCATCAAAATCCGTTGCGTAGTTTTTAAGATTTAAGCATACATAGGGACACACAGCGGGAAGCGACTTTGTTTTATACTATGTAGTGATGTAACATAAACATGTCAAAAAACAATCTACGTACATCAAAGTAATTATAAAATTGCATACAAACAATTTTACCTGAATCCGAAAATCTACAAGAACTATTGAACGCACGGTCGCAGCTTCTTAATAGCTTTCGATTGGCTATCGCTATCACACTTCACTCGTGTTTCATAAAAAAGCGAGTTATGCCGATCAATATTAATAAACTGGTTGTACTATACGTGTAATAAATAACTTACCTTATTGTGCACTTTGCACGAGTAGCGATCGGGGAAGGACTTGCCGCATCGCTTGCACTTCTGAGGTTTGTCCGAGGTGTGTAACTTCTGGATGTGTATTCGCAGGTCGGTCTTGCGCCCGCACTTGGCCGGGCAGAGCTCGCAACGGTAGACAGGCTTCTCGGCGACTAGGGGAAATTACAAATGTTTAAAAGAAAGAACGTACAATTTTTTTTTAAATTGTCTTCGTGTTGTGATCATATTATCATTTCGAAAAAAATAAAGTGTTGTAGTCACTTGCAAAAAAAAAACCCCTATTGATTTATTCTAGGAGCTGATCTGGGGCCAGTTTCTCAAAAAATGTGTAATAATAGGATTTAATAGGTATCCCCTTGACTGCCATACATACGAGGGCTGCCTTTTAAGTTCTGTCGTTTGCAAGCCTTCCGTGATTGCATAAAAAAGAACTAGTGTCATCTTAAAATATTTGAAATTAGAATTCGAAAACAAAAGAATGACTCGAAATCGGCCCAACCGTTTTAGTACAGCGCTCGTTCAAAGTTGACAAGTCAGTTGTGAAAATGGAAATTTCGAAGGAAAATTTACGTGCGATATTTTTTTACAACTTCAAAAGGGGCTTAACGCGACTTCAGTGCTTCGAAGAGTTGACTACGGTTTTCAATGATAAAGCACCATGCCTCCGGACTGTGGAACGCTGGTATTTAGAATTTCAACGTTGTTGCTCTAGTCTTGGTGATAGACATCGTGAAGGTCGACCAAAAACAGCCGTAACCCAGGAGAACATTGATGCTGTACGGCAACTGATCGTCGAAGATCGCCATGCGACATACCGTGAGATAGAAGCTTCCTTAAGTATTTCAGGGACCAGTGTTCACAGTATTTTGCATGATCACTTAGGCGTAAAAAAGTTGATCTCTCGCTGGATACCACATTTACTCAGTGAAGACCAAAAAACGGCTCGCGTTCGATGGTGTCGCAAAACTCTGCGGCAATTCAACCGAGGAAACTCGAAACATGTTTACGACATTATCAGTGGTGACGAATCTTGGATATATGCCTACGAACCCGATTCTAAACAGCAGTCGACTGTTTGGGTGTTCCAAGATGAGCCAAAACCGACCAAAGTAATACGCTCACGGAGCATTTCGAAAAAAATAGTCGCCACGTTTGTGGCGAAAAGTGGCCACGTGGCCAACATCGTGCTCGAGGATCGTAAAACGGTTAATGCTGACTGGTATACCACTGTCTGTTTACCAGAAGTCATCGGCGAGTTTCGAAAAAATAACCCAAGACGTCGTATAAGACTGCATCACGATAATGCGAGCTCGCACACCGCCCGGCAAACAATTGCGTTTTTAAAAGAGCAAAACGTCGAAATTCTGGAACACCCGCCGCACAGTCCAGACTTAAGCCCTAACGATTTTTTTACTTTTCCAAAAATCAAGCAACGACTTCGTGGTCAACGGTACCAGACGCCTGAAGAAGCCGTTGAGGCATACAAAACGGCCATTTTGGAGACCCCGACTTCGGACTGGAATAAGTGTTTCGAAAACTGGTTCGATCGAATGAAAAAGTGTATTACATATCACGGTGATTACTTTGAAAAACAATAAATACCATTTAACACTTAAATTGTCTTTAGTTTTTCCAAACGACACAACTTAAAAGGCAGCCCTCGTATCATTGGTCATAATGTATTGTGTCATACTTTTTTTTGTCATAACTTCTATCAGGCTGAAGTTACAGTTTTTGATAAACGTTTATCGTGTAGATTAGTTAGGTTAGGTTAGGTTCGTTTTATAAAAATCCTGAAAAAATAACCATGTCCTGAGAAAAGTGCATTATGACTTGAAACACATTATGACTAAAAATAATTATGGCAGTCAATAGAGACCCATTAGAAGAAGACATCCCGTTTTAAGGTACTTTATTTATATAGCCCAGGCGGAGATGGCGGGACGACCTGTGGGGTTATTATGACCTATCTGTGCCATTCATTTTACGCTGAGAGAAAAGGACAGAGTTATGTAACTGCCGTAGCTCCGTCCTTTACGCTCACCGTAAAATTAACTGCATAGCTATGTCATAATAACCCCCCTGGACGCGTTTCTTGACAACTGGCCGGACGTTGCCACTGATAGGGATTTGTGGAAATTAAGGGGGGAGGCCTTTGCCCAGCAGCGGGACACTCAACAGGCTGACTAAAAAAAAAAAAAATATCTAGTGTATATTGGATGTTCCATACGTACCGTTGTGAATGAGTCGGTGCGCCTTCAGCGAGTTGGACTGCGTGAAGCACATGTTGCAGCTGTCGCACTTGTAAGGTTTCTCGCCGGTATGGGTGCGGATGTGGCGCTTCAGCTTGAACGTGTCCGGGGAGGCGTACGTGCAATCAGGGCACTAGTAAATAAACGTATTTCTCAAACATATGCAATGAAATAAAAAAAGACATCACTCAAAAAAGTAAATTGATAAATGTCCACCCTAGGGAAGAAAAGTAATTGGGTGTTAAAATAAAGTACCAGGAGCGCAGCGGTAATTAGGAGGTTACAGTCGCCATCAGATATTATGGTAGCGGTCAAGGTACTCAAATATTTCGGAGCAGCATTAAATTTCAATATATTAATTACGCTATATAAGGTCTATAATATCGGCCCATATAATTCGTCATAAATTTAGGAGCAGCGACTTTTCAATAAATTCGTAACATACAATTAGGTAAAGATATCGGAACTTACAGAAGTCAAAAATATCGAAGCAGCCAGGATGATCATAAAGATCGGAACATTTATGGAAAATATACCTTAAGTCTGTGTCACATAGTTCAAAATACATTACGGTGAACCCATTAAAATAAGGTTTCAGACACGCATGATTAACCTTTCGAAACCCGATACATAATAGCGTTAAAACAAAACAGTCATTGATGTCTTAAGACAGAATTCAAGTACATTTTGTTACTGGCTCTCTCGGGAGCCGCTGGGTACCAAAAGGTTAATATTATGTTGTCAACAACTTGAATTAAGAACAAGAGTGGTTTATTGTGACATGCTCCGAAAAGAGTGTAGACTTGTCATCGTGACAAATATATTTATGTCTCTATCGCGAAAAAGAAAAATAAAAGAAGACTCACTCACCCACAATAGTGGTTAAAATTATCTTTTCACTTCTCATGCTCGTAAAGTCCTTCTTTATGCTGGGTATAGGCTGCATAAAATCGCATTTTATGCACTAGTGCATAAATGGTTGTCGTCATCTAGACTAAGACAATTAAGCCCTACAGCCAGACAGACGAGGTGACTACATTAAATAAACATGTTATTTGAATAAATTTACTTAATTTTATTTATATTTGCATCGTAGTTGCATCTAACAAAAAATAAATTTAAAACTATTAAAAACAAGCATTATTAACAAGAACTTAAAAAAATCAACGTAGGTATAAACTTGGCAGTATTGCGTTCGACCTAAGTCAAAAATCGCAAACAGAAAATAATAAAAAAATTAGACAGAAATACAGTGGCGGGAAAGAGGTTTTGGACTATTAATTAGTTATTTTCTTTGCAAAACTTGTTGTGTTATGGAATTTAGTTAAAATGTCGTCTAGTGAAGAGGAAATAATGCTCACACCTAACACACTCATGGAAAAAAATGCAAAATAACTTATTGAACAGACATTTAAATTAAAGTTTTTTTACATTATCAGTTATCACTGTTTTATTTCCTCGTAATCGAAGTGAAAAGCAGAGTGTATAACTCGGTCTTAAAACCCATTTTATCCTCGACTTAATTATCCAACCTCGCCTGCCGGCTCGGTTGGATACCATAAGTCTCGGAAAAAAATGGTTTGTTTTATGCCCTTGTTGTACAATCTACTATTGACATTGACAACTTAAGTCAATATATAATTCATGGACAAAATTAGCAGAACGACGAAAAAATAAAAATAAGCTCAATTTGTAGCTTATTCAGTAAGCTTCAAACTCAGCCTATTATTATATTTTCGCATGTTCCGCTAATTTGGTCCATTAGTGTAGTAACGAATTCAAATATGAACTATATGACACAGACTTAAGGTATATTTTCCATAAATGTTCCGATCTTTATGATCATCCTGTCTGCTTCGATATTTTTGACTTCTGTAAGTTCCGATATCTTTACCTAATTGTATGTTACGAATTTATTGAAAAGTCGCTGCTCCTAAATTTATGACGAATTATAGTGGCCGATATTATAGACCTTATCTAGCGTAATTAATATATTGAAATTTAATGCTGCTCCGAAATATATATCCTGAGTACCTTGACCGCTACCATATATCTGATGGCGACTGTATATCAGGCATAGCGCAACTTAGATCTCAGGCGGTGCGGGCAACCGGCGGGCGGGCGGCGGGCGCACACGACTAGGGCTTCCAATCCCGGGATCCCGGGATACCGGTATCCCGGGATCCCGCGATATTTCATGTCTTTTTCAATACCGGTATTCATTAAGCAATAACGGGATCCCGCGGTATTAAAAATAAAAATTGAGAAATAAACCATTCGTTTATTTATATGGTTTATTAACTTTCGTTTGTTTCAATTGCTTCGTAGCTTTTGTAAGTTACATGTAATGTAAGAGATATCGATACTCAGACGTTATCTGGTCATTGTTTTAGCAATACCGAAAAAACACTGTTGACAGTAAGGTTCTAACGGTACTTTCGCTCTGACTGCTGCCTCGCGTTTATCTTTTATCTTGCTCTATGCTTTGCATAGCCCTTGCTAAAGGGAGTAAGTCAGTTGCCTGCCGGAGTTTGTCGTGTGTGGTATTTTCCTTGGTGTTTGTGTTTCATCACGTCACGTTCCAGTAAGTGTTAACCTATCCGACGGCTTCGCGACGACTGATTTCGTCATTGTATATAAATAATGTAAGTATTTCAATTACCTAGTTGTTTTGTATAATTCTATTGACAACTATTCATACGTACGTTAATTCAATATTAAGTAATCATTTATCAAAATAATATAATGCAATGCAATGCAATGCAAATAACGCACACCAGCTGCCAATGATTATTACATGGTCATAATAATATTTTTATATTTCCTTATAATATTATTATTAAACATGCCTTACCTTTTATTTGCAGGTCAAGCTCAAAGCAACTAAATTACAGGGAGTTTACAAAAAATCAAACTGCCTCGAACGTGTGGAATAATTTCATGGCAGCTGATGATAGAAAAACTGCAAAGTGCAAGTTATGTAACAAAATTATAAAAACTGGCGGTGGGTCAACCAGTGGTTTACACACGCATATGCGGACAATGCATAAGGAAATTAAGGAATCAAGCAATGAAATAGCGATATTCCGATTCCGACTTCTATGACTTCCGCGAACAAATAAAACAAATAATTCATATTTTATCTAAGATTGTTATCAATTATCATAAATAAACCAAATTATAGTATTATAAAACTAAAAAATATAAAAGCTAACTTAGTTGTTGTTAAGTACTATTGAATGTTTTTTTTTTTAAATAAAAGGATTTATCGAAATTAATCTGCTGCTGTTTTATTTTCAATAAAATCTAAATTTTTATTACTTTTTCTTAATACCGGTCCGGGATCCCGGGATCCCGGTATTGAATAACGAATACCGGCATCAATACCGGTATTATGAAAAGTCCGGTATTTGGAAGCCCTACACACGACACAGCGCGGATGTCTCCCAAACGTTTATGCACTCCTAGTATTTGACGTTATAACATTTTCTCAAAAAATTTAAAAATATAATTTAGATATTCAGCCTGTTCATAAAACAAGCTGTCATGGCCATATTAAAATTTAAAAAAAATTACTTCCCGGCCTAGGCCTTCAATTTTGTATGAAATTCCTTTACAGTTCTCTCGAGTTGTTCCGTCGGGAACGTGGCACTTTGAAGCCTAAAATAACTAACATAACGCCGACATTACATAGCATGTTTGAGAAAACGTATTTGTCGATGTAGCTGCCACAATACCATAAGCGTATTGAATTTTATATATGGTTACCAATAGAGTAAAGAATGCTTAGACTAGTGAATTGTAGTTAGATGCCTTTGGTATTACGGCACCGTTAAGAAATACATATCCCGGCGAAAACTATTCCGGGAAATGCGCAAGTCGAAGTACAAATATGATGGCTTGATGGCCGTAAAAATGTGTGACATTTAGTATGGAAATTGTGGCTTTACCGCAATATGATAGGCTGTTTGAGTTATTGTAACGGAACACGATACCATTGCTCATTTATATAGTTCTATGAAATAAATCAACGGGATTGCAAAGAAAAACACAAGAAACAAGAGCACGCTTTTCAACAGGAGGCTCAGCGAGGCTAATTGATATCAATCCGGGTTCTGCTGTCATTGTTTTTATATCTCGTTCTCGCACATAGGTAAGGCACTGTTCGTCTATTACGCTAGTATAATAAGTTTATGGGTCCAACAGTTTTGTCCGCTCAACCGTGGTGGCAGCACTACCGTACCCAAATTGTATTATTATAACTTCCCTCCTTGCGCCGGTCCTGTTAAAATACATACAAGAATTCTGTAGCTCACCTGGTAGGGACGCTCTCCCGTGTGGCACCGGACATGGCGGCGCAGCTTGGACAGCTCTACCGAGGCGTAATCGCACTCAGAGCACTTGTGCGGTTTCTCGTGGGTGTGGCGGTAGCGAACGTGGCGTACTAGCTCGCCTGTGAAAAACGCTCGGTTAATCTCGTTAAAATTTGACATTTGCTACGTACAAAATGTGTCAAATTTTAACGAGACGTAAGGAAAAGATTCGTTTCTTGAATATAGGAACCGGGCATAAGTCTCTAAACATACACAGAGATATGAAATGTTATAGTTATATAAAAAAGTTCTTTGGTAAATAAAGACTAATTTTTAAGCGTTTTCAATCAGTGAAATTTACAGAAAGGTCATGCGTATTTCATCGATGCCGGCTGTGAATGTTAAAAGATCGTGTCGGAAATAGGAGCGACTAACAAGAATGATTATTTGTTCTTCAAAATGTACATTAATTAAGTTTTCAATTTTTATACATATTTTTATTTGAGCCAACCATATTAACAGAACTTATTAACAACTAGGTATGGGATTGTAAGAAAGAAAAGTGTATCTGGCAAATATTTTACACTATTAAGTACAAATAGTATATAAAATACCTGCTAAAAACTAAAATGACAAAAGAACACATAGTTGGTTCTGCAGGGACGTTATTTTCTTGAATCCGCGATCGCACACGTTGCACTTGTGAACCCTAGGGAACTAGCGAGCCTAAGTGTTGGACCTACCAGAGGTGGTGAACGGGCTCTTGCAGAACTGGCACACGTGGGGTTTGATGCCGTTGTGCATGTTGACATGGTTCTGCAAGGACGCCATGGTCTTGAATCCGCGGTCGCACACCTTGCACTTGTAGGGGCGGTCTTCGGAATGAGTCTTCATGTGTCTCAAGAGGAGGTAGCTGTACAAATAGCATGTCAGTAAAAAGACTAATGGTGGTATTCATGTGGCAATAACATCATTGCCAACGGAAAATAATTGAAGCAGCTTTAGCCCTTATTTTGAGATACCGCTTTTTAGGGTTCCGTGCCCGTAGTGAGCCCAATTTTATTGGGACCGAGCGCGACGACAGCGCCACGTGACAGGCGGTCATTATGGACAATATTGTCACCGCTGTCAAACAAGAAGCAAGTAAATATTGTGAAAAATATTAATGAAATCTTGTGTTATTTTACTATATTACACAATTTTGGACAATGGTAGTCAGTAACATTATTGCCAATAATATTAAAATTGTTGTTTTCAGTGACAAATGAGCGTACTCGTGACTAAAACGGGGTTTCGATTACGGCAAATATCCACTTATTTCTTTGGTCTCGTTTCCACTATGGTCTTGGAAATTGGTAAAATTTACAGTCGCTATTCTTCTCGGTGTTATTACAATTCACAACAACACATCTTACCAGGACCATATTTTTATCTCAAAAACGATTAGAAAATGTTTACTGCAATATGGATTTGACAGCTCAAGTCAGCGACAAAAATGACAATTTTAGCCGTAGCGAGCGCTGTGATCGTTTAGGCTACCCCCTCCACCCGCTTTGCACTCTGCCAATACAGCTGTATGTTTTGAACGGTAATAGATGGCGTGACAGCGCGATCGTTTTTTATCATAATTTGTTATTTATTACGGCGGAATTATTAACAAATGTAAAAATATAGAAAATAATACGTGCCAGAATCGTTTTTTTTTCAACATGTATTATTATTTGTTGTATCGTAAGAACGGTAAAACATACAAGCGTCAAATTTGGTATGATTATATGTATTACAAAACTCTGAAGAAAAACGGCAAAAACCAAAAAATGCTCAAGCTTCTTCAAATGCTTGGGCTCGCGCTGATTCGATTCGAATTTGAATTCAAATTGGAATACAATAATATCTACTGTGCGGCGTTACGGAACCATCGGTGCGCGAGTCCCAATCGCACTTAAAAGGTATTTTTCCTCAACCATATACTCACCGTCTATGGCTGGTGTAGTGGCAAAAGGTGCAAGTGAACTTTGTGCGCTGATTTCTGCGCTTGGTGACCCTCTTGCGCCTGCCGACCTCTTCCTCTTCAGATACCTCTTCGATGTTCTCCTCCTCGAAGGTGTACACGTCATCATTCCCTATATCCTGCTCTTGCTCAGGCTCTTGCTCTTGTTCTGCCTCTGCCTCTGCCTCTGCTTCCGCTTGCTCTCGCACTAGCTCTAGCTGATGTTCTAGTTCTTGATCTAGGTTATCCACGTGTTGTATATCATCGTCCTGGATATTTTAAATGTGAATTGTAACGCGGTAAATTAAAATGAATCTTAAAAAGAATTATATGTCTAACTAAGGAACAACTGATTACCTGGTCAATTTTGATGTCGAGATTGATCACAGGTTTTTCTTCTTGCACCACCAGGACATAGCTCACTTCCCCGGAGTCGGACTCTGATGGGACCAGGGTGACTGTCTGGTAGCCATCCTCCAAGATGTTTCCGGGAGTTAAGCCCTCCGGCAGCGCATCCTATTATTAGAATCGGATATTACGAGATTGAAAAACAAGGAGGTTAAGAATAGAAATGTTTAAAAATCCACCAATATGAGAGCTACGCTAAGCAAAGCTAAGAAAATTCAAGTAAGCTACGCTTCCCGTATTGCTCGTTTGTCGTTTTTACAAACTTACATTTGTTGTGCAACTGCATGAATTGTGCCTCTATCGGTATGCTAATATCTGGTATGATTTTTACGTAAATTACTCAAAATCGAAATTTGAGCTGTCATTTAAGGATTCTTGCCAGCGGAAAGGACAAAACGAGTAAATATTGACAGTTATGACTATGACACAGTAGCAGCTTTAGAGGGGGCATAAAATTTGCGGTAGGTTAAAAAATGAGAGGTGGGTAAGGACCAAATTTTTGGGCCGGTCCAGATGTTAAGTGTTGTCCACCTTATTGGTGACTGAATATTTCGTATTCAAACATTCGAAAACGGTTTTTGAAAGTCACAAATAAAATTTTGACCTATTAAAAATATATTACTCAATTATTTAATTGATTAACTTGTTTAATTTTTCCGTAAGTAATTAACAAACTTTATTATGTTTCTGTACCCCATATAAACTAAGGATGTCCCACCTCCAACTTTCTGGACATACATATTTATTTCTTTTTTTGCTGAATGGCTAGCGTTTGCAATTTAACTTTAATAAAGTCTCCAATAAACAACACAAATGATATTATACTTTAAATTTCAAAGCATCGCTATTTTCTGCTTTAACTTTGAAAACAAACGATGTCACAAAAAATATTTCCGTTGTGACACAGTGGTTGTGCGACGTCATAATTTCCAAGCCTACAACGCAAAACACCCGCTTTTTATTTTGTTAGCATGGCAACTTTGGCTTCTAGCTGGCAATCAAAATGTGGATAGGACCGCCATTTTATTTTGGCTGTCAGTTGAGCATTTCTTAGTTTCGGCAGTGTGCGTCATCAAAATTTTGTGTGTTTAAAGTGGAAAAAAGGTGTTTTCTTGACGAAATTTTCTAACAACGAAAGGTAAATACGAACTATTATATATTAAATGTTAAACTTATCTAGAAGTAGCCGACATTGTAGTTATATTTAACGAGCTGCGACGCTTGTTAGGTTATGTAGTGAACAATTTTCGTTCCTTTGTGCGACGAATGACACAAAGTTGTGCGACGTGTTACAATGGAAATTTGTAAAGGCAAGGACACACGTATTATTAACCGACTTCCAAAAAAGGAGGACGTTTTCAATTCGGCAGTATTTTTTTTAAATTACAATCTTTTATTTAGCTTACTTACCGTGTTTGTGTATAAATAAAAATGACCTGGTTTGTCGGAAGTTAGCTGGTTGTTAAAACATATTTTAGTAATTATAAATCACATTTGCGGGTCTAAATGGGGGGTCAAAATATCTCAGCTGAGCAATTTAATCGGATGGGGTATCATATGAAACGAATTAGTTTACACATTACAAAACTTTGTCATAAGCATATATTAAAAAAGTCCAAAAATAGCAGGTTAATTAATATTAAGCTACCTACGCATAAATATAAATAAATATAACCTAGTATATTCATATAATTAGCTTATTTTTCAGATGCCGTTATCTTCGGCCGAACGATGCCGTAAGTATAGAGGAAAATTGAAACAAGAAAATCCAGTGAAATTTGAGGAAATGAAAAAGAAAAACTACTTTGTTAATAGCATAGCATCAACCAAATGTATATTTCTTCATTTTTTAAGTTTTTTTTATCGAACAATACCATTATTTTCGTATTAAAAAATCACATGATTAAAAATATGATTTTCATTTTGACTGCCATCTTCAAACCTTGTACACTTATCTTTATAATTTTATTGTGCGACTTTTTTTTCCGGTGTGACACATTCCAGTGTGATTTCCGTTGTGCAACGATGACAAAAATTTGGTCCTTACCCAGGTCCTACTGCTAAACTACGTATACTTACTGAAGTGTTTACAGGGTTTGTTATAGACATTATGGCCTGTTCTTCGGTGTTAGGCCGGTAATAATACCGGCCGTGCTCGTCCACAAAGTAAGTGACGCCATTTGGGTGGTCTTCATCAGGGTTTGTTACTGCAGAATTATGGGTATGATAATGTTAGGAATACACAAAAATACTTAAAGATTCATTTGGTAAATAGAAGATGCCCACGATTTCGTACGCGTAAAACTAATAATTTATAAAAAAAAAAGATTTTAGCTTCCATCGCGGTAAAATAATTAACCGCATAAAGAAATAAAACCGTACATTAAACCTGTATGTTTGGGATGATTCCAGCTCTCACAACATTGTTATTTCATGACTTTAAACATTTACTATCAAACGTATTATTCTCGTGTTAGTCACAGTAACTCCACCGAAACGGCTTGGCCGATTCTTACGAAAGTTTTTTTTTTATGGCATGGAGAAGACCAATGAGCACACAGGCCACCTGATGGAAAGTAGAAACTGTGACCCATAGACATTCGCATTCATAAGACTGCAATCCAATCCTAAGACTGCAAATGCCATTCATTGCCCGTGGTCCTACTGTGTAGTCCTACTGATCAATGATTTATATTTGAATATCAAATTAACAGGGTCGACGGAGCTCCGCTGGCGCGGAGCTCCTATTTCTGGGTGGTTTGGGCCTCCGGCCCAGCTGCAAAACTAACATAACCTAAACCTACCTCGTATTTATGAATTTTATGATATTAATTTTAGTCAGTAGGACTACGCAGTAGGACCACGGGCAAACTACCGCAAATGCGTTGCCAACCCTGAGGACTAAGATGGTATGCCTCTATGCTAGTCATAGTTTGTGTGTATATTCTCGTAGGTCTAAGAATAGGACATGTATTTCAAAAGACTTTGTATGTATTTCAAAAAAAAACTACACCCAAACGGCGCGCTGTTTTTACTGTTAAAGAAACGAGTGTTATCCCAAGTTATCATTATACGAGGGTGAATTGAAAAGTTTTGAGCCTAACCTGTAAAATAAAGACTTGAGTTTTTATAACAATTTTATTTCTCTACATGGTCTCCAAAACGATCTATACACTTATGCCATCTGGCTTCTTACTTCATTATTCCTTGTAAAAAAAAAGAATCTTCAAGGTGATCGAAATATTCAGTCACAGCTTCTTGTACCTCAATATCCGTCGAAAATTTCCGTCCTGCCAAGTGTTTTTTTAGGTTCGGGAAAAGATGATAATCAGAGGGGGCCAAGTCCGGCGAATAGGGTGGATGCGGCAACAATTCAAACCCACAGTTATGTATTTGTGCTATAGATTTCGCTGCAGTATGGACAGGTGCATTATCTTGGTGTAACAACACTTTTTTAGATATCATACCAGGTCTTTTCGTTTTAATTTCTTCACGCAGACGTTGTAAGAGGGTGCAATAGTAATCAGCATGTATGGTTTTACCCTTTTCGAGATAATCCACCATGATGACCCCTTTGCAATCCCAAAAAACTGAAGCCATTACCTTCTTCGCTGATAAAATTGCCTTAGCTTTTTTAGGAGGTGGAGACCCTGACCTTTTCCATTGTTTGGACTGCACTTTTGACTCCGGTGTATTGTGGTGGACCCAAGTCTCGTCCATAGTTATGAAACGACCGAGAAAATCTTGTGGGTCGCATTGAAACAGATCCAAACAATCCTGTGACACTGTATGGCGGGTGCGTTTATTTTCAGCTGAAAGTAGTCTAGGTACCCACCTTGCAGAGACCTTAGAAAATCCAAGATCCTTGGTGATTATGTTCTGTACTCGCTCATAGGAAATGGCAATTTTCTCTGCTATCTCTGCAACTTTCAACCGCCTGTCGTTCATAACCATATCTAGTATTTTATTGACATTTTCGTCTGTGGAAGCCGTTATTGGTCTACCACACCTGGGTTCATCTTCAACTGCTTCTCTGCCCCGTTTAAAGTCTGCTACCCATCGTTTTACGGTGGCATATGATAGAGCGGATTCTCCTAAAGTCTGGCACATATCTTCAAAAATTTGCTTCAGCATTAAACCTTTTTTTTGTAAGTACTTTATGACAGAACGATGCTCAATTTTATCCATTCTAAAGGAAACCGCGAACCTCGTTTAGTAAATTGATTACAAAATTTGCAATTGTGACATAAGAAAAACAAAAAATGGTGCATTATGATAAATAAATATGTAAGTGTTACGTGCCAGTATTATTTTTTCTTTTTAATTTCATTATCAACCTCAGGCTCAAAACTTTTCAATTCACCCTAGTAACTACTTACTAATAAAAGTGTTATAGTCCCCGTTGAATACCAGCAACGTGGCTTGCATCGGCATTTTACTGACACTACTCTGACGGGGTCCCTCATCGACGCAAAGACAAAGATGTATGGTCTTAATTTATTTATTTTAAACCGTGTCGATTTTGCGTGAATATATTCATGTTCCTCCTTTTACTAAAACGCACGAGCTGCCACTGGGATCATCCTATATCAACTGAAGTACAGGTATGGTGGTTCGATAATTGGCTGATTGTATCAATTAGTTTTTGTTCGTAAGAAAGAGGGCATTATTTACACTACAAAGCATACAATAACGTGCAGAATTTCTTTAAAGCAGGTGCTACGACAACACGTAAACTTCCTCTCTACACAATACCTGATTTAATCTTTCGCTCATAACAATGTAACTTAATAACTGAATCTATTATAAGTAAAAATTGAATTGCACTTATTGTTTGCTGAATTTCTGTATTATGGATTGGTATTCAAACTAGAAGATAAACAAGGTTTGGCGTAACGTAACATGTCGACATTTTGCGCCAGCTACCTCTGTCAATTCCATAAATTTCGACAATGAGAACCCCAGGCCAATGAATGGCTAATTACAATGAGTGTTTTTTTTCGTAGACCCATTTATCAGTTTCATTTTAGATTAGTTAATACTTTATGTAAAAGGCGGTTCTATTTGAATTTCATAAAGACCTGATCATGGGGAAATCAACCACCATCATAATTTGGAATCGGTTTATTATTACATTTACCTAGATAGTGTAATATAGTTTATAGCCCCCGAGATAACGATTCAAACTACAAGTCAAGAATAACGTCCTTTTGGATTTAGAGCCTGGGGGGTTATAAGTGAACTGCGAGCGAGATTTTTTTAAAGATCAGTTTAAGACATCTAGCTATTTCATGGGAGGCAACAGGTATCGACGGCGGTAATAGAAGGCTTACAAACCTTCGTCTTGGTGACATTGTTCTATTGCCCCACCCGGCACCACAACTGGAACAAATGCTCCATGTACTCAGCACGGAAAGTCGGGCTCAAAATGAATAGGGAAAAAACGTAGCTAATGATGACCAATACGATACGTAGGACTGGTCTGGACACGTCTGCCGAATGTATACGGGACGGATCGTTACCTCGCTAGAGGCCACTGGAGCACAGGCAAACCAAAAAGATGGCGGGATATGAGTTGGACGCTTTTCGCAGTGAGGGGGTTGAAGGGAGCGGCGGGAGTATGAACTTAATAGGTAAAAGTTGAGGAAAGAAGAGGACTTTGCCCAGCAGTAGTTATAAGGGCTAAAAAAACGGAGAAACGAAAAAAAAAACAAAGTCAATTAGAGACAATGGATGAAACTAAAAAAAAACAAAGGCAGAAACGAAAAAAACAAATACCTAGAGACCGGATGCGAGTTTTCAAGTGTACTGGTAATCCAACAATTCATAACAACCTTGCGCACGACTGCTCAGGTCAGATTATATAACTGTCAGTACGGTCGCCAGCAATGATATATTATCCAACACCACAATGTCATAAGTAGTCATAACAAGACAAGTTATCGCAAGTTACTAAATATGTTTTACTGTTTTAGGATATTTATAAATCACACCCAATCTAATGTAGCCTTAACTACACGTTACATATTAAAGAAATTCCGAAAAGTTTTCTATTCCATCAATACAAAAAATATTATTCTCAATTTATGCAAAACGTTATAACCATATAAATTATGGGAAACAACGGACTCCGTATTACACACTATGAACGCAAAGTTCAGTACTAACAGCCGTAGGACGCTTACCTAAAACGGTGGCAGTTTCAGAGTCCTGTGCCTGCGGGTATGCCACATTGAGGTAAGATTGTATAAGTTGGCCCTCTTCCCCATCTTCGGGCTCTGCCTCCTCGCCCCCCTGATCGGGGGGCGGCATCTCTCTATAGAAAAAAAAAACAACATGAAAACAAAAACAAAACACCAATTTCTAAGAGGTAAGAAACAAACGAGCACACAAGGGTGAATCAACTTTTAAAGTACTCCTTTTCTTTTGCGGTATTAAAACTTTCCTGATGACTTATGGTTAATAATGATGTATGAATATTAAAATCAGAACATCAAATTTATGGACCCCACACGTTAAACACCTCAAATATTTTATAATCATCGAAAAAACCGGGTAACTCTGGGGAAAATACACTTTTCTCATACAAAAACCTAGGGACAACATCGTCCCCTGCGTTACCAACTATATTATTGTTCAAAACTGTTTTATTTTAAATTAAATAAGTTCAAATGTTAGCCTACTTGTCTAATTAAGTTAACATGTAGGCCATGTCGTAAAATATATAAATATAGTTTTTCTAAAAACGTGTAATTTGTGAAACTTGACAAAAAATAGGGAGTACCTTAAAAGTTGATTCACCCACAAGCCACCTGAAGGCTCAGTTTCATTCGTCGAAAGCCCACATGCTTGTAGCAATCCATATTTTAACGTGTTTGAGCCGAGAGCTATTGCAGCGACGCGATGCATCATGAAACGCATGCAGGCTGTCGCACAATGAAGCTGAACCTTGATCGAAAGTGGCGTCAGCGTCGGACATTGCCACTAGCCCCCAATACGAGAGATGAAATATCTCTCATTTCTTTCACTGGCTGTGTAAAGCGCGGATTAGGACTGTCAACAAAAATTGCTGAAGTTGATTTCCTGTCTTACTTAAATTTTTGTTCTAGAACAGTCTTCTAATTCCAACTAGACTCTTAGAGTAAGAAAACAGTCGGCTTCTGTAGTTTTTATCGAGCCGCGCTTTACCCCCTCTTTAGAATGTAGCACACTCCTGTTCAGCGGCAGGACAACAGCTAACATGACGGTTGCAGAGGACCCGCGTACACAAAAACCATAACGTAAAACGGTTGAAATAAAAAAAAAAAATATAAAATACAAACGTTCTATTATCTAAGTAAGTGTATGCACTAATATCAATTGATACAATAAATACCGAGTCGGGTCATAAGTTCTGTTACTAAGATTTATTACAATTTAAAAAATACGCTTGTACATACACTGGTCAATCTTGATGTCTTATTACATCGACTTTACGATTTTACATGAATCTGCAGCAAATCCAAAAATCTCTTGCTTCATAAGTTGGAATTGAGTCTTGCTGTAAAATATAATTTTGGTCTCTTAAAATACAAAGAGATAGGAAGTTATATAATATGAAACAAACAAGTTATTTGTTAATCAGACTTAACTTTTAAGCGTTTTCAAAAAGTAAATTTTACTGAAAAGTTATGCGTAATTTCATCGATGCCAGCTGTAAATGTTAAATGACCGTCTCGCAAATTGCGGCGGCGACTATATAGAATGACTATACCGCCACTGTCATCTATGACTATTTTAAAACTTGTAATACATGCATTAAAAGTTGTTCCTTTTATGTTTTAATATCAGAATTTCCGTATTCCAGCGGCGTTTTGACGCCGCAACGTGACTAGTGATTATTTATTCTTCTTCAATATGTACGTTAATTGAGCTTTTAATTTTTATACGTAGTGAAATAAAAAATAAACAATAATAATAATAATAATAAAATTTATTGAATAAGACAGTTACAAAATCATACTTAAGTATCACAAAAAAGTTTGTAAATAGAAAAAAAACAATAGCATAGATGCAGCTGGATCTTAAATTAGGATTACCCTGTGCCATAAGAACCAGCACTCTTCCAGTGACATAGTATTTGGTGAATGTTTGATAGAGGATACAACCAGAAGATGTATTTAAAAAAAAACTTAAAACTTAGTTTAACATAATATTATAACAATTAGTTAGTTAATACAAATACAATTACAATAAGTACAATACAACTACAACACAAACACAACAATTAGTACAATTAGTAGTTAGTTAGTTTTATTTGATTCAACCTTAGTAACAGAACTTATGATACAATCTAATAAATGATCCAGCGCCAGTTGCTGGAAGTCATAATGTGCCATTTTCAGCGTTTGCATCCTCTTCAGCTCTTGAATCTCCATGGTAAAAGTAATCCTGGTAAGGCTGCGATTATCGCGTGACAAAGTTCGGATAAGGCACCCGTCACCTGACACGTAATTAAGTACGAGTGATGGATAATTTATCCACATTTGACACGCGACACCTGTGTCCAGTTGTTTGTCTATGAAGCATTCTTTATACTGTTCAAGGGAGCAGTTGGAGCAACTGGTAGATGCCTGTATCCTGTTGCTCCTACATGAAGCATTCTATGTACTGATGAAGGGAGCAGTTGGAGCAACTGGTAGATGCCTGTATCCTGTTGCTCCTACATGAAGCATTCTATGTACTGATGGAGGAAGCAGTTGGAGCAACTGGTAGATGCCTGTATCCTGTTGCTCCTACATGAAGCATTCTATGTACTGATGGAGGGAGCAGTTGGAGCAACTGGTAGATGCCTGTATCCTGTTGCTCCTACATGAAGCATTCTATGTAGTGGTGGAGGGAGCAGTTGGAGCAACTGGTAGATGCCTGTATCCTGTTGCTCCTACATGAAGCATTCTATGTACTGATGGAGGGAGCAGTTGGAGCAACTGGTATATGCCTGTATCCTGTTGCTCCTACATGAAGCATTCTATGTACTGATAGAGGGAGCAGTTGGAGCAACTGGTAGATGCCTGTATCCTGTTGCTCCTACATGAAGCATTCTATGTACTGATGGAGGGGTTTCTTTATCAGGCAGGTATTTGGGGTAGCTGGAAGATGCTTTAATCCAGCTGTTCCTCTATAAATATTTTTTTGTAAGGTGTTGGTCCAGTCCTGCTTTTAAGCCGACTGTCTTTTGTAAATTGTTTTATGATTGTGTTTTTGATTATGACTTCAATCTATAAATTGAATTATACAGTGTGTTACCAGCACCCTGGCTTTTTTTAAAGTAGGTTAAAATAACGTATATCTGTAACGTAACTATGACATTAATTTAATTAATAAACAACTTTTCAGGCTTTGTTAACTTTCTAACAAAATGTTAATTGCCAGCAATGTAAAGCACAGCAATTTGACAAGTGTAAATGACAGTCAACGGATACTTTGATTATTATGATCTGCCCCCGTACCACGACATGCCTTGTACCAAGCAACAGCGATACTGATAACGATGAACGCGCAGCACATTAAAAATGGTCAGTATCTAAGAAAATTCATTGTGAAGTATTTTTTTTTTTGATAATACTTGCAAACAATTGCTAAAGCAACATATTATCGGCAGTTTTAATAAATGCCCGCATGCCGGTAACACTGTATAAGCAGCTTAGTTGCAATCCTTTTTTTAAATATCAGTTATGTACCTACATTCTTTGAAATATATATAGGTCTACAAGTGTAAACCTAGTACAATATTTAAGTCATTTTGATCAGATCACCCAGTTAACAGATTACTGAGAATTAACAACTACTATTAACGGTTTAGTATTCCAAAAGTACTAGATAGTCTAAAACCTATTGTTTATTCCAAAGTAATGGAATAAATGCATAATATTGATTAACCATTTAATTGATTACTGAGGAATCATGATGGTACTGTAATTGGTTTATTGTAACTAATTTCATAGTAATATTTAGCTTGGTTTATGTCCAACCCTGATAATGGTGTACATGTTTACACGGGATCTTTTTTCCCAGCTGTTACCACAGGTTTACGTAATTATTCAAAATGGTTTTGAACAGTAATGATACAAGATCGGGGTTTTTTAACAAGTCAGCAATAAGGAGTGACAGCAGTATCATAGCGGATAAGAGCTGCAAGAAACTTCAACAGAAGGTAATATTACAATGAATAAACACAATTGTAGCATAACATCATGAGATAATAAAGTCACAATTTGTCATTATTAACACATACACAAAATAAGATCAATACAATTTAAAGGTCTGCAGTTCAGGTATGAATAAAACCAGGTACCTATAATCATTATTAGTTATAATTAGACCCCGGTATCGGAGGTGCAAAATGGTAGCTGTCAAGTTCTTAGGGATGGGTAATCATATTTTTGATGTTGATATCGATACACGATTTTTCTATACATTAGGTTGTACACAGTTATTTTTTTTTGATCTATGATAATCATTGATCGTAAAAATATAAAGTGTACACATATTTATGAACTCGACTGTACAACAAAATATATATCTATGGTTGCTATTACTTTTCTTATGTTTCGAGTTGCAGAGCAGTGCATAAACACTCTTGTGATAAACCTTTTCAATAGAGATTAATACTGGCCACTTATACTGATAATAAATTATTTACGTCAATAGATAATCATTGTCACTTTACAACAATTTCTTCGATTAAATAGCTGTTTACGAGTTTATTCGTCTAAAATCATTTATACCATAGAAAATGGAGTCACTTCTTGCAGAACACCCTGAACTCCAAAAAACGAATGAAAAAATTTACTGCACAGTGTGCAGTGTACACATCATTTCCAGATCTTGGAATATTAAAAAGCACATGGAGTCGAAATGCCATCAAGAGAAAATCATCAACGCGTGTCCTAGTCACATTGATTATTTAATAAAGGACATTCCAATACTTGTAAACCAGGACGATAAAGTATATTGTATATCTTGCAACTCCGTTTTGACTCCAACAAAATTTTGTATTGAGAGGCATTTGAAAACCTTTACTCACAGAAAAACAAATGAAGATCAATTTAACTTTAACCGAGATCTGGTAAAGTTTTTCATCAGTTGTAACATACCTTGGACCAAATTGGAAAACCCAAACTTCAGAAGTTTCATGGACAATTGTCTCAATAAAAAATATGGCGATGTTACATTACCGAGAGAATCAACTTTACGCAAAAATTACTTGCCTATAGTATTTAATGAGAAAAAAGATGCTATAAAAGAAGAACTGTCCAACGAATATATATATTTGAGCATTGATGAGACTACAGATTCAATGGGTAAAAAAGTGGCTAATGTGATAGTTGGAGCTTTAACAAATTATTTATCTAAGCCCCACATCTTTGCTTCACGAAAATTAGACTCAACTAACAATATCACGATTAGTAATCTAGTAAATGAGGTGCTTCGCGAGTTATGGGGCCATAATTACGAACAAAACTGTGATAAATTGTTATTTTTCGTGACTGATGCGGGGTCATACATGGTAACATCGGGTAAAAATTTAAAGAAAAGCTACCCAAATATGACTCATTTGACATGTGTAGCTCATGGCCTAAACAGGGTAGCTGAAGCCGTGAGACAAGCTTATCCGAAGGTAAATAGTTTAATAAATTTTGTTAAAAAAGTTTTTAAAAAAGCCCCTAAAAGAATAGACATGTTTAAACTAGAATATCCTAATACTCCTCTTCCTCCTGAACCTATCATCACGAGATGGGGCACGTGGATAGAAGCTGTCAGCTATTATAAAGATCATTTCCATAAGGTTAAGAATATTATTTCTAAATTGAAATCCTCTGAAGCTGCTGCTATAGCCAAAGCACAAAGATTGTTCTCTGATGCAAATCTGATAAACGAAATCAATTTCATCGATAAAAATTTTAGAATTTTATCGATCTCAATAACAAAGCTAGAAGATCCAAACCTTTGTTTAAAAGAATCCTTAGATGTAATACTCGAGGTAACAAAAAAACTTTCCTTATTACGTTTGCATCCAATCGGAAAACTTATTTATTTAAAAATGCGGAATGTATTGCAAAAAAATCCTGGGTTCACAACTATACAAATTTTACAAAGTTTGTTGGATGGCAAAAGTGTTGAAATTACTGATGATGTACCTAAATAAGAATACAGTACAGAATTACGCCAAATGTAATTTCTTGCCCATTACTTCTGTCGAAGTAGAAAAGTCATTTTCTTTCTTAAAGTGGATTTTCAACTACAGAAGAAGAAGTCTAACACCCGTTAACTTAGAACAAATTTTAGTAATATATTACGAGACATATATCTCTAATGATAAATATGACTAATTGTAAGATATTATAATTGTTGTGTATATTTATTGTAACTACACTAGTTTACTGCAAAGAATCTGATCATTCATCAAGAACATGGTATGACCTTTGGTGAATATAAAAGAGTTTATATTTTGTTTTAAATTTATTTATGAATGCTTTATGCTAAGAAGATAACTAAAACTTCTTAATGATGAAAGATTTTTTTTTGTAAATAATAAAAATGTTCAATACATGTTGGTTTTGTAATTATATAGTCCTACTTTATAGAATAAACGCTATCATTATGATATAATAAAATATTGACATATAACTATGTTTATCGACATGAAGTTAATATTTCAAAACAATGTTTACCCTTCCCTAGTAATGGCTCGAAATTGACAGCTACCATTTTGCACCTCCGATACCGGGGTCTAGTTATAATATACACATAGTGCGTAACTAGCATATTCAATAAAGTTCAAAATTAAGATATTCCACAATAATAATTACAATTGAAGAAACAAATACAGAATTTTACCGCTAAAAAAAGTTCCCGGAGAATAGTTAAGCAGTTTACAGTATGAGGATACTTCTTATCTGCTCTAAGTCTGTATTTAATAAGAAAAACGGCTGGCCCTGCCTAGGGTGAATAGAGGTTCCTCCGTGGTAAAACTGGTATATATTAATGGCAAATAAAGTAAGGGCCGTGACCAGCGTCGCTATTACCTAGCGCACTCGCAATCTAAATTGGCTTTGAAGCAGAACAATTGTTTTCATTTTGTATGCAGACAAGCCTTCGATATTCAAAATGAAATATTGCCCTCAGCAGATCTTGCTTCTTTGGTAAAAACATTTACCGTTGTGTAATACATATTCTGCTGTGCCCTTTCTCTTAACCTAGGCCTTTCCAGAGTTCCGCCATCATTCTTACAACTTAGACACGCACAAATCCATGTCAGGCAGGATGAAAGTCAGAGAAAACACATTGTGCATTGCCAGCACTAATTGTGTTAAATGATGGAAACATTTTACGTCAAACTTCTAAGTTAACATCAGCATAACATAATATGAAGCTGACACTTTTGCCATGAGAATTATGCAAAGGCATTATACACTGAATCCTAGAAAAAAGTGTTCCCAAAACGAGTAGAGGCCTTAGGAGTTTGGGAATACTCAGTCTGTATTTGCGGATTAAAAGGATCTGAATTTAATGTAAAACTAGCGTTTCTTTGGGAACGGAGCAGCCGTGAAAATAAATATGAGGGTAGATAAACGAAGCTTTGTGATTGGATTGCAATTCTAAAATAGATTCAGGCTGGCACTTATAAAGATTTATAATTTTACCCTAAAATACATTTAGTGGGATATTTTTCCCTTCAGTCCCATTTTGCCCCATCTTTTGTTGATACTAAAACCTGCACACAGAAAAGTCCATGTCCATGTAAGGCATGATGAATGTCAGGAAAACACCTATGCATTGTCAGCAGTAATTGTAAAATACCATAACATTCTAAATCAGACTTCAAAGTTAATCTCAGCATACTGAACAGTGTGCTACATGCCACGCCCTTTCGTAAGAAAATTCAAAAAAAAAGAAGGTACCTAATACACTAAATCAAATCCCGGAAAATAAACGCTGTGAATTGATAAAACAAACATAAATACCTGTTGTTAGATGAGATGCTCGTGCTACCCGCGTTTCACATAGTTGGAATTGATCTTTTGCTTCCAGTTGATAAGTGTCGCTCACCGGCGTAGTAGCTGTCGATCAATAAAGTGCACTAATTATGGATAAGTTGCAATAACCTACGAAGCAACACGCCGGCGCGACGCCTACCTACAATCAATCAATAACCGGCAATCCCTCCCCCCTGAGACGTCCAGAACGCCCTTTCCACGCATCTATCTTGTTTATACCTATATGTATGCAAGATCATCAAGTTTAAAAAACTGACTATTCATTCACTTTAATATTTTGGACCCAATTCCCCAAATATTCGGCACTTTGTTTCAACACAAACACCAGTTTCATCATAAAAACTAAGATCACTCGACACAAATGAATACGTTTCGATGTCCGCCATTTTATGAAGGGAATCCACCAAATAATCGAACATACCTCGCACCACACAAAAGAACCAAGAAATAATTAAAATATAACTTTAACATGAAAATACAAATAAATAATGACAAATCAGCGCCACTAGGTGTAAACTAGCATAAGATATCACAGACGGCGCTGTCGTCAGGCGGTCTTTATGCCAAATTATGTTACGAAAAAGAACACAATGGGAAGCACATTTCGTAAGATTTCTCTTTATTTGCTCTAACACAAAATGGTATTCAAACGTAGAAACCATGAAAGTCGTATTTAATACAAGGAAATATAATAAGAAATCACTAAAATTCACCTGATTCCCGCAAATGAAAAACTTCTCAATTTCACCAACGAGGGCGTCTCGGTCTCCAGCTCGATCAATTCTAGCGACTGTGACGCTGACGCGAAATGGCGGGCGCTGCGCGAACTACGATACGATACAATAGATAGTACGATACGGTTCGGATGCCCAACGTGTTGCCAGGCTTAAAATTTTGTCTATGTCAAAATTTGTTTAAAATTGAACAAGATGGCGTTATGATAATAATATGAATATTATGTATATCATATCACAGAAATAGTATTCTCATAGAAGGAACTTAATGAGAAGCAAACTTGAAAAGTATATCGATCGCATAAATTTTAACGCAGATTAATGTGTCAATTTTCCTCCAAAAAGAAAAGAAAACCGTGTACAACTACTTTTGCTGACATATAGTTTTCTCTTTTTAGCATATTTAATTTCCCGTTAGAGTAAAGATAACAGTTATTGTTTTATCGTTTTGATAAAGAGGTAACAAAGAACATTGATGTGTAGGTGTACCTAGGCTCAAATACATTTTTAAGCTTTTAACTAGGTATGGCGCATCTTTATGAGCCCAATATCTAGACGAATCCAATTTATCAGCAAGCCTTATTTTCGGAAGCAGTGGATTACCTTAACTGTATATTCCGGAAAAAAATCTGTCACACTGTTGCCTTAAGAATAAAGGCGGTTCACAACATTTTACTTGTAGACAGAGGCCCTACTTTGAAAATCGAACTTCGAAGTTACGTTAGCTCCATCTCTGTCACTCGTTATTCGAGATTAAATCGAGAGAAAAGGATAGAGCTAACGTAACTTCGAACTTCGAAGTAGGGCCTCAGTTTATTGGATTGGACAATGAACAGATTGGACTAGATTTTATCGCGCCAGTAATGAGCCCGAGCTCTTATTAGGACTGAACGCCATCAATCTTTTTGGCTGCAATAACATTACGGTGGGTTTAGACCAAGTGAACGAACAAGAATTCTATAGCATTATCTCTTACATTTTCTTGGTAAAAATAAAGACATAGCATGTTCTAGAGCATTCGCTCGTTTGGTATAAACCCACCGTTATCCGGATATAACGAGAACATCCGGTAATCTATGAAACACCTTATCAGGGCATTATAAAGCAGTCTCATTACTGTCATTGTAAAGCGATGAGCACCCCACCAGACGCCAGAAATACATCTCAAAATATTTAAATTATGTTCACACCTTAAGAGAACATACTCAAAATGAGATCGACCAGTAAGTTTTGAATCCAGTATCGCCCCCAGAAATTTGGCGTACTCCGTTTTCCGGAAAACAAAACCACAGAACTTTGTGATGGAGACAAATCAAGCCCATTTATAAATATCAGATCTAGTCAAGTCTTACGAGCTATCATTGCTGTAGATAATGACCCGGCAATGTCGTCTATGCAACGTCCTGGGACGTCAAGGAGTAAATCATCAGCATATTGAAGGACAGAGGCATATAAATTATATTTACAAAAAGTTATAAATCTTATACATTGTACAAAAGAGGACTTAAGACTGAGCCTTGTGGTAAGCCCTTCCAGACAGCTCTACGAATAAAAGAGTTACCTCTAGGCTCTGGAGTATATTTGATATATCGTTCGAGTAGAATATTTAACCCATTAATTGCCGAAGACGCGAATTCGCGTCCCATGTATGTGTAATCGTAATGCCGAGGACGCGATTTCGCTTCCTCGAGTTATACATTTTTTTTTGCTAGAAAACAACTGTACTTAAATGCTGATACCAAAATGTTACTTTATTTATGAAGGATAATATTATACTGTTGCTGGTTTTTGGATTCAGTGCATTTGTAATTTTCATAATTCTTATCTCGGATGCCGAAGACGTTAAGTCACGTCCGATGTACCTACGTGCAATCGTAATGCCGAGGACGCGATTTCACGTCCTCGAGTTATTTGTTTTTTTTGCTTGAAAACAACTGTACTTAAAAAAACTTATCCCGAGATGTAATTTTTAAAGACCAATTGTATACTGTTACCGGTTATTAAAATAAACACATACTGTTTTTAGACGCAAAAATTTCACTTACGATGCCGAAATCGCGAAATTGCGTCCTTGACAACCTAATGCCGCGGACGCGAACTTGCGTCCATGAAATGTTAACGTAATGTCGCGGACGCGAATTCGCGTCGTCGCGTGGAAGGCGGCGGCACTGCATGATGAGTAAAAATATGAGGCGTCGGCAAAGAATGGGTTAAAATAAAAATAACCAACTAACTGGGGACCTAAAGCTGTTGCAATTTCTTGTTGAGGATAAAAATATTTACATGATCATTATGCCGCGTTCATGTCTAAAAAGGCACAGACTAATTTTTAGAAAAAGCCAGTTGAACATCTGTGGTAAAAAGACCAAGGCTCTGTGCCAAGCACAGATTATAGGATATGTCTATTAAAGACAGATAGGAATCAAACTTGGAACTGACATAACGTTAGTAGTAGTTGAGTCCCGCACCGCAGCGTAAAGCTGTGGCGCTAGTATAAAAAAAAAAGAAAAAAAAAATGGAGGAATGGCGGCAAATGAATTCTGAGAGCAGTTCATTTTCGTATTGAACGAAGTAAACTTATTCGCACTTTTGGTTGATAAACACGAATAAGTTAACTTCGTTCAATTCGAGAACGAACTTTTAATTTCTGCAGTTTGTGTATTATAGGAACTCATGTTTTTTTTCCCGTGTGAATAAGATTGTTTCACTGATTTTAAACGAGTTAAGTATTAATACATTTTCGACAATAAACTGATGCAGTGAAACAAACTATACAAAATAGGAAAGTATACATAATAGGCGCAACTATTGTTTCCAATCCACAAAGACACACACGTCTCAACATCTAATTTAGCTGTTACGAGATTGAATTATGAAATCAAGCAGCTGTGTGCATCTTTCTGAATTGAAAATATAATACCGTAGAAATTATAAGCCGTATTAAATTAAAAACATTTATTTTGCAATTAAGTCAAATTTTAAGTCACGAGTCTACCAGCGTTTCTTAAGAGTAGGTAAACCATTTTTGCGAAAAAACGCCATACAAAATCTCTAGTTAAAAATAACTCTTACTAACAAACATTATTTCATTGAAAAGATACAGAAATGAATAGTGTATGCACTGTTCCGCCATACTGTAAGAGACACTGACAGAATCTCTTCTTCGGAGAAAAGCGTAGGACACGCCATTGTCATCGTACGGGGCTTTGGCCGTCCACAAAATAAATATTGTTTTTCAAAATGGTAAAAAACACACACTTTTAAATTTTCCGAATCTGAATTACTTTTCGACACTAAATTGCCAGCGTGTGGCGTCAGCAGGTCACACCAGATACCTTTTAACCCTGCGTTCCGAGGGAACCGGTATAACGTTTGATTATCCACGGTCGAGTTGCAGACGGGAATAATACATTTTATTGTACGGCAAGATTTTGCGAACACAATTTCAAATTGGTGGATGGAGTGAACGTTAAACTTGGTGGAAATGGAAATGGAAACTGGAAAAGATTTAAAAGAGAAAATTATTAAGTATTTATTTTAGATAGATCTTTATAACACAAAACCAATTTTTTGGCATACACCGTCAAACGCAAAGTCACTTCGAATCTTTCATTTGAAATTATTGAATGAATGTAAAAATGACCCACAGATAAAGCAAAGTTAACGAGTAAACTATTCACGCTTTGTAACATCATTCAATTACCTGAAGTGTATAGGATACCTTATGAACTTCAGGTCATGATTCCCACAAATCAGTAACGTAAAAGAGTGAATGAGGTAGATTCCAACCCGTGGTGCCAAGGCTGTCAAGTCAAGAGTTTATTTATTTACGTAGGTATTTTATTTTTATTTCTATCAAAGACTACTATTGTACACTGGATAGCATGATTTCTATGACTGGCTGTCATTCTGAAAACATCTGTCCAATTATTAAATTTTTTGTAAATTATTTTATCGTTCATTTTGATTCGCAAATCCAGGGCAGTTTTGTGGGACAACTTGTAACATTGATGAAGAACTTGCATTAAATAATAATAAATAAAATAAGAGTGAAAAGATGGTTCCAAATGAGTTAGCGGTCAAGATCACACCAAGCCATTGAAGTGGATGCCCGCCATCTTCAAGGGTCATAACGACTATGACTGGAAGACTTCGACGACAGGACAGGATTCACCGTACAACGTTGCTTATATATACTTGACATTGGCAAAATTACGTTATTATGTAGACGCCATTAAATAAATAAATAATAATAATACGTATTTTTCCTTTACTTTTACGGAAACCGAAATGGGTGCCTGATAATAGATTATTATGTTCTAAGAACCATTCTTAACGGTTTTTAACGAGATGTTCAGCTATTTTAGACATTACAGATGCTAATGCCATTAGTCTATAGGAGAATGGGTCAGAACAAAGTCTATTTGGCTTCGCTAACAAGATTAAAGTTGTGTATTCTCCAGGATCTGGGAACATAATTATAAATAAATAAATAAATAAATATCAGGGGACAATGTCACACCACTGTCAAATCATAACCAATGTCATATCCCGTGAACATAACTTTATTAATTAAAGAAAGGTAATATTTAAGACCATCAATATCAAGCTTTGACAGAAACAAATATAGAATACCATCCTCACCTGGCACAGTGTTTAACAGATAAAAGTACACCTTTTAACTTATACATCAAAACGGTGAGTTTATGTCCATTTCATTGTGGTTATCGTTTCAGGTGCCAGTACTAAGGATTTGACTATAAATTCCTCTGGTGTGGATGGTGGGGCTAAACAATTCATAATTTGTTCTGCCAGACCATCAGGGATTTTACTTTGTTGAGTATAGTTAAAAGCAGATCTATTCTTTCTTATATTTTCCCATACCATGGAAGTTTTAACATTAAGACAAATACTGCGCCATCCCTCAAATTTCTTTTTCCGGAGCTCTTTTATGGACTTAGCAACTTGAAGGTAATTTTCAAAGTTCTCTGACATGTGATTGATCTGATTGAACAGTACTGTTTCTCTGCCTGTTTTCGTTGTTTTATGGCAACAGAGCATTCTTCTTCCCACCATGTCGCAGTTGGTAGCACCCCGGGGCTACAGGTTTTTTAATGGAAACAATTAATTTGCTACTACTATCATAATATGAGCTAATAATTCACAACACTGATACGTTTTCGTCTGTTACTTATTGTGGCGGTGGAATTGCATAGAATTTATAATGGAGTTTAGAAATAATTTGACACCAAATTACTTATTAATTTGATTAAAATTTCTTTAAAATTAAAAAATCTCACACTCACTTTTAAATTATAAATCCTGCACTTTCAGTTGTACCTTACTCCTACATGTAACCCAATTGACATTTGCTAATTTATATTATTATATTTCAGATACGGATGCCTCAACGGTTATAATCATTTTTTTAAAGGGAAAGTAATAAGCAGAGGGAAATGGTCACTACCATAATTGTAGAGTTCATAGGTGTCCAACAGTGAGAAGGTGCAAGATGTGTACAAACAGTCTGAAGCACCAGGTGTTCGTGCAACATGTGTTGCCATACCAGAGTTCAGAATAAATAAATTATGATTGTTAAATAAGTCTAGTAATTGCTCACCATAATAAGTAGTAGTAGAACAACCCTAAAACTGATGGTGAGACTCGTAAACAAATAAATGGTTTTAGAAGAAAATTGAAAGGTTGGTCAATTTCACTAAAAATATCATTACTCGGACCAGCAAAATATACAAAGACAACATATTTTATTTACAACCACAGCATTGACAGATAATTAATTGCTACAGCAAGAAGCTTCTCATAAGAAGGAAGAGACAAGGGAGTTGATGTAAGGGATTTTTTTATGAGTTCGGAACACGGACATTCGCCAACGCACCAAGGACACCGACAAAGGCAAGAGGGTAGCGCAACTGAAGTGGCAATGGGCCGCGCACACATGCCACAGAAACGACGACAGATGGAGCCAGCGAACACTCCAATGGAGACCCTGCACGGGATGGCACGTGTTGCAAGACTGCAAGGTAGATGGTCGGATGATATTTAGAAGACGGCAGGCCTGACCTGGACTAGAACTGCATCCTGAATTCCTGATCTACTTGGAAATCCATGTGTTTTTACTATTTATGTTGAGACAATACCATTGAATTGCTTTGCCTTTGTTGGCCATTGTTACTATATTATAATATAATAATATAATAATAATAATACTTTATTTACCAAACAACAATAATACATTTATATCTGTGCAGTAGGTACATATAGTTTGAAAGTTGATAGAGTGTATCTATCACTGCTGCAACTTTGGATGGTGAAATGGTATTGGACTGTGATAATAACCATATAAGAGCTTTGATAATGTCTTCAATTTTAATTTCATTTTCATCAGAATTATGATTTCTTTGGATATTATGTTTTGTTAGAGAGAGTTCAGAGAACCCTTACTATTTCTGCTCGGGCAAAGCGATCATACCCTTACAACTCATGTGGTGATTTGGGCTTTAAAAACACTGTTTTTTTGTATGAATGAGGACTTAATGATGATGTGGGATATGTATTTTTTGAGGGATGAGTAGCTGTAATATGACTGATATGATGAGGGTGGTGGTGCTTGGAGTAACGCATCTGCGTATGACAAACTTGACACAGGTGGATGTAATTTAACTTCCTCTGTTACCGTTAGCCTGATGACAACCTTTTTGCATAACATGCACCAGTAATCCTCCTCGACATTACAGCCATCACATTATCTTTGATTTTTGAAGCACATTATCGTTGATCGACATTGGTTTTTCACATGCAGCAGTTATATAGCATTGCACAGTACGAATTATGTACAGTTCAACCAGCTATGCCGTATGTACATGTACACGCATGTAGGTAATACCGGTCCATCAAAAGTAACAACAATAACATTGCGCCTATATTTTCAAATTGAATGGCAGTGTTAATAAAAACTTTAATTTTAACCCGCCTCATTTTAATTATTGGCCCGCTTCCTATTGGAACGTTGATACTGGCTAAGATTTCTTCATCTGACCAGTCTGTAAGTACCCCCTTAATAACCCTCCATACGAGTAACATTACAAGTTGGAATTAATGCTTTATAATCCACACATTGGCATCTAGAAAATTCATAAACGCTAAACTAAACTAAGCCGATTGCGGCCAATACGTTAAAGGACCATTCACAATTCCCATAATATTGTTTCGCTTCATGAATCTTCCGAGTGTTACTGTATGAAGGGTCTTACCATCATTAGTGCTTGTTGTGGGTGCAGACCCACCGTACCACTAAACCGTACCACTGACCAAAATTAGTATCATAAATATGAGGTAGGTTTAGTTTTCTTTAGTTCTTCAGCAGGCCCGGAGGGCCAAACTACCCAGAAATAGAAGCTCTGCGACAGCAGAGCTCCGTCGACTGTTAAATTCGATTTTAATAGAATTAATTGGTTATAGTAACACCAGTGGTACGGTGGGTCTGTAAGGCTTGTTGTATGTTGGTATATTTGTATGCTCAACATTTGACTGAAATGATTGTATTTGGGTGCTTTTGCCTGCGATATGCTTTGGTGCTTTTGATTCTTGATCTTTGGCAGCGGAAAAGCGTCCAATTCAGTATTTGTTAATAGTTTGAGAATAATCTATAACCATCCTCTTTTGAAAACCTCCACCGGCGATTAGAACTTGCGCCCGCCAGGGTGAGACACTAGGTTCAATGATTCTGTCCTCAAGAAGATTGGAGACATCTGTTTTTATAAATAATTCGTCGTCTGCGCTATCACGTCTTGACTGGATTGGTTTCCAGTGAGGTGACAGGTAAGCGTAAACAGTGACGCGGGCGGTACTTATCGATGCGTTAAGACTGCGCCGAGCAAACGCCGAGCGTCCAGTGGCGCCCTCATTACTATTATTGGGTTTTCTAATTAACTAAAGAATTTCCTTGGAACCAAACAAAATGTGTTTGTAGCGCAAGTATAAACACAATTTATGGGATACGTAACAAACTTTAATAACAATTACCCTTTGAGTAGTCAGCTTAACGGGAAAAGGTGGCCACTTTTTTTCGTTAAGTTAATAACTCGAAGGTGAATTGTTATTAAACTATATGATATACCCTATAAGTTGTGTTTATACTTACTTGCGCTACAAACACATTTTGTTTGGTTCCAAGGAAATTCTTTAGTTAATTAGAAAACACAATAAAAGTAATGAGGGCGCCACTGTACATCCGGCGTACGCTCGGCGCAGTCTTAACATAACGTTGCGTCGTAGTGGCTCCTGGGTGCCTCCCAACTCTAGTTCCAAGAAGAGTGGTTTTTAAGAATATCGTAACCAATTAGGTACGGCATCAGCGCAAATATTGTTGACAATTGGAGGAGGTTGATGTTAGGTAGGTACCTACAGATGTAGTGAATAATCCTTTCCCATCGTTTTTTGTCGGATTAGTTCGTATTTATCTAGCTTTCTCAATTAGATTCAGTACCCATCAATAAGCCAACTGAGAAAGCAAGATAAATACGAAGTTATCCGACCAAAAACGATGGGAAGGGATTATTGACTACATGTACTGATAGGTACTTCGTAAGGTAAATATCTACATTACAAACTCCTTGGAAGAAATAAACGTGGCTAAGAGAAGCCATCGTGATGGTTTGTCGGCTAGGTTTTATTTTTAATTTTAGCACTTCAGCCAGACTTATATCTATAAAACTTACAGCGCTTCCATTAGGATCTAATTAAAGCCTCTGCTTTAAACCCATTACTTACCTAATTATTATTGAAATTGTGGCTTTTTAACACGTTCATGGACATCTGAACTATTTAAATTGGACCCCCGTCTGTACGACTGGCATGTTATTACGATAAACGACTGCTATAGCTGTAGCATACACGTCCGTGAACGTGTTAAGCTACTCGGAGATGCAGCCGAGAATGCATACAGTTTGTCATCAGGTTGCATAATATTATCGGTAGATAACCGAAGGGGATCCGAGGCCGACAGGGATGTCTTAACACGATGTTCGGTAGGATCAGTCCTGTTAATTCCAGGTATAAAAAATTACAAATAATCATATGTAGGTTGTTTTTTTTATAAATATGGTTATACTTAATATTACACTTAAACAGATATATTCTAGGTCTGATTATTATAGGTCCAATAAGTAGGTACTAGTAAGTAGTATGATTCGGAGGTGTGTCCCTGATTAAAATGCACCAACGAATAGGATGAAACTAGATGCAATTTTACCAAAAAAAAAGAAAAGATGGCGTAAATGCGTCCCTTACGTTGGCCCATGATAGGCCATCGTGTAGTTATTCCCAACTTTAGGGTACTAAATAAAGTAGAACCGGGTAGAAATATGTATGGTTCGATTCCCGGATAGGGGAATTACCTGTGTAATGTTTTTTTTTTTACATCTGTATATAGGAGCAAAGAGAAGGCCTTATTTATTTTATTTATTTATTTATTATAACATATTTAACAAACTTAGTTCTACAACAACGTCCCGCAAAACTGTTTTCACAGTTTGACTGTGGGATCCGCGAGTCTTAGTCTTAGTATACAAGTTACAGTTTACAAGCTACAGTTATTAAACATTAAGTAAATAATTTAAATTTAAATAATATTAAGGTAATGCTTAAATAAAGCTCTCTTAAATCTATTTTTATTAGGCTCTAGTCTCAAAGCGGCAGGTATGCTGTTGAGGATGTAAGGCAAGCGCTTCTCAATAAGCCTGTCTCCATAGTAGTTGCTCACTCTGGGTACAGCATATTTACCAGCGGCTACTGACCTGGTGCCATGTTCTTGGCTCAATTGCGATAAGTTAATCTCTTGATTGCCATGCTGATTAACTGCCAGTAAGTACTTGTGTCTAAGGGTCGCCGGTAGGATTTTACATAGTTTAAATAATTTATAATAGTCGTGTTTAAATTTATTTTTAGTTTTATTGTTCACTAGTAGTTTTAGAAATTTTATTTGCATTTTCTCTACTTTATCCAAATTTGTTTTAAAAGTCAGGCCATAGCAATCAAGAGAGTAACAAATAATTGATTCAACCAATGACGTGTATAAGCATTTTAATGTGCTATTTGGAACTCTATAGCTTAAGTGATAAAACCTTCCCAATAGGACTCTTAATTTACTACAGATATAATCAATGTGAGACGACCAAGAAAAGTTTTCATCTATTTTCATACCAAGGTAAGTCATACATTTGACACGCTCAATTGGCTTACATTGGCATGAAACTAAATTATTATGAAAGCATGCGAAATCGTGGGTTACTATTATGGGTTGAGGGGAATCAGGAGGACATAAATAGGGTGAGTGTATAATTAATAATTTAGTTTTTTCCGCGTTTAATACAATACCATTGTCGTGCGACCACTTGACTACGGCGTCGACGTCCCGCGTCTAGCAGTCGACTACCTCCAGCTGATGATAACAGAGCCGAGAAGGTGTTCAAAATTTTCTAATAATACAAACGGAATATATCTATCGTTAAGGTATACGATTCCAATGTTAGCAACCGCGACCGCGCAACCCTCTTAGCGATGGGCGAGTCGAGTTCTGATTCGAATAACTCGAATCAGAGTCTAAACGAGTTGATTCGAATCGAGTTCATTCGCAGCTCGAATCAACTCGCATACCTAACACTAGCTACAAATGATAGGGCCGGGCAAGTGAGCGGATAACGAATGCGAGTGATGCGAGTTATGCGAGTGCACGCGATTCGCCAACTCGAAACCAAAACTCGACTCGCCGATCAGTTTGGCTGCTGCACGGCTGCTGCCGCGAAGTGGATCCCATCCGGTTGATGCGAGTCGAGTCAACTCGAGTTGCGATTCGAGTTAGCGGCCGAGTCAACTCGAGTTATCCGAGTTGGAATAAATTCTCTTCCGGCCACCGCAAGCGATTTCGCCACTTCGCCTCGTTCTTCGACAGTCCCGAGCGCCTCCAGCTGTTTCAGTAGGTACTTACCAGCTTTAGGGCCACGCTAACACATAATCGAAAACCGTTAGTTTAAAAAAAGTCTTATACAGGGTGAAACAGGAGGATTTGATCAAACGAAGCAGGTCGATAGAGGAGGTCAAGATCTATCCAATTCACCCATATGTACCTATTTTAAGCGATTTTCCACTGTTTCAAAGTAATTTAAGTCCCTTATACCGATATAGGTTCTATACTAGCGCCAGAATAGCTTACGATTATCTTTTAAGACTGCGCCGAGCGTCCAGTGGCGCCCTCATTACTGTTATTGTGCTTTCTAATTAACTAAAGAATTTCCTTGCAATCAGACGAAACGTTTTTGTAGCGCAAGTAAAAACACAATTTATGGGATACGTAACAAACTTTAATAACAAGTAGGTACCCTTTGAGTAGTTAGCTTAACGGGAAAAGGTGGCCACTTTCTTCCGTTAAATTGATAACACGAAGGTGAATTGTTATTAAACTATGTGATATAGGTACCCTATAAGTTGTGTTTTCATTTGTAGTACAAAAAGCTACCGACTAATTTCAAGAAAATACTTTAGTTTATTAGAAAACACAATAAAAGTAATGAGGGCGCCACTGTACATCCGGCGTCCGCTCGGCGCAGTCTTAAGATGTTAATGAAGCCTTTATAGAACTTTTACTAGATTTTGCACCGGTGGAAAAAAAATGTATGAAAGTTGCTCATACAACCTACCCTCGACCTCGTCGTCACTTAACATCAGGTTTACTTAGACTCAGGTCAAACGCAAACCACCATTTTTTGTGGCCGTGGGAAAAACTTATCTTACTGAGTGTTTCCATACATACATACATACATACATACATACCTTCACGCCTGTCTCCCAATGGGCAGAGATTATGGAACGCCAGGTGCACCGATCTAAACACACAATTTTCGCTTCCTCTACATTCATCAATCTCTACCACCAACCAAGGTATATAAAATTATTACTGGTGTGGAGTATTGGATAATAACTCATAACATTTGAAAGTTGTGAGAGTACCTATACTACATCTGTTTAGGTACTTAAATAAATGTAAACAAACAATCAAACACGTGGCTCTGATCAAAACCCAATCAAAAACGTTTGGTCGAGCTTTGACGTATCAATGTTCAACTCCTATTGGCTGACCAACTATGTCACGTGTTTTTTTTGTTTGCATTAAGTTGAATACCCAAACAAATAGAGTATAAATATTAGAGGGAAATTAAATAAAAGATCAATTCTAATATCTTTATTCAAATAGGCGGTAGACATTTACAAGCATTAAAAAGCCTTTAAACATAATTTTAACAATTCGCAAAATAGTTATCACAGTGCCACTACCAACAATAAAACTTAAACATCATCGTTTTATTATATTACGTTTTCTAACTTATATTAAAATAAACATACTAACCTACTTAAACTTAAAAACATTTAGAATACAGAATTATTTAAACTTTCTTATAATTAGACATACTCGTAGATGTCATATAATATATATTATATTTGCGTTTTTTTATTGTAATAAGTACCTACCAATTATTTACTCACGAATCACGATGCGTTCATTATACGAATTTAGGGCACACATATGCGTTTGAGTAGTAACTTTTAAAACGTTTATTGAGGGTTAAAATATGTGCATATTCGGTTTATTCTGTATTTGCACTTGCCGCAGTTCAGAGATATTTTTTTTGGTTCAAGTCAAATACGCATCATGACAAACAGACGAAAAATTTGCTATAAGTAGATTATAAACGGACAAACTACCATACCACAAATTGAATAGAACCGCTTTGGGCCTACTTATGAACAGACTATGACTACCTACTATCTTAGTAGAATAAGACATTACGTGCTTGCGTTTACACATGGATATAAGTGTTTGCAACCTCAAAAACTAGGTATATCGTGGCCAAAACTACTGCAATTACTTATATGAAGTGTATCTTAAGTATTTTTTAATTAACCAACGATTATAAATTTGTTTACGCACTAGAGTATCATCAAAACATTGTAAAAAGACTTTATACAGTAAAGAGATCTTTATCCCGGCGGGTTGTAATAAAATAACTATAAATAGTCAATAGGAAGAGGTTGAAAGCTGTGTATTATCCTCGTTTAAAACATTTAATCCGCGGCACGTTGTACCGTGGCGAATTAATGTTCTATTTTAACCCGAAATAACTTAGTAAATATTAGGAAACGGCATAGACTACAAAGTTTGTTTCTTGCGCTGATACATTTAGGAAGCGCTATCTGCCGCTAGAGGCGCTGTCGTAGCTCGTAGATCAGGGGTGCCCATACGGTCGATCGCGAGAGGTTTTAAGGTCGATCGCCGAGGAGGTATATCAGTGATCGACCTTAAAACTGTAGCTGTAACAAATACCACTGCAATATTGAACTGCGTTCTTTGCATCGACATATCTGTGCGAGTCAGCATTTTCTCATATGAAAGTAATAAAATCAAAATATCGTACTCGTCTCACAAATGACCACCTGACAGCCTGCTAGCGTCTAGTTTTAACTGAGAACACATCTAACTACGATTTTTTTTCGAAAGACCACCTATTATTCCGCGCATTTTTAATTTTTAATATAGTAATAATATTTGATTTCTTTTTGTAATATTGGATGATTAAAAATTTTATACAGACCCTACGTAACTATTAACTTTTGCAATTATTTAATCTTGATAAATTATTGGTGGGTTAAACGGTTAAAATATCGATCTCTTAATCATAATTCTTTGGAAACAGTATGGGCACCCCCCTCGTAGATGATTCTTTTACTCGTCACAGGATGTCGCTAATGTCGCTAAATCACTAAACACAATGGGAAATAGTACACTGGTTATTAATCTGTGTTGTACTGTTGTTGAAAACAGCTTGTTGTTGCGCTTTTCTTTGAAATTAAACGCAGATTACAAATGACATCCAAAGTTTAGAAGAAAGAAGGCAACTACCTTAGGACCGCTCCGAGTGTACGTCGTCTGACTTAACCGGGAATCGAACAGGACAAATATGACACAAATAACATGCCGTATTTTTAGATGAAAGTCGAAAGGACTTAGTTCTCACAGTATTTTTATTTAATTCATGGTATGTATTGTACACGATCAATATGAAATAGCCTTTCGATTTTCATCTTACAATACGGCATGTTATTTTTGTCACATTTAACCTGTTCAATTCCCGGTTAAGTCACGACGATTTTTCAAAAAACCATAAATGCAGTATTTATTATGTTCTAAAATAAAAGCAAGTCTAATAAAATTTGCTAGTTCCAATATTTAAGGTAGCTGCGGTACTAACAGCCCAATGGAACCCTGACCCACCATAGAACGGTGTCACAGTGACATTATAAAACAATTTGTTTGACACTTCTTATGACTTGAATCATAACGTCTCTGTGACACAGTTCTATGGTGGGTCAAGGTTCCAATGGTCTGATAGTACATTTCCCCTGACGGGTGAAAACAAAGTTAAATAGTAATTGCTAGCATTCATGGCCTTCCGTTGTTTTAGTTCGACGTTTCGTTCGACGACGCGATAGCCTAGTTGGTAGTGACCCTGCCTACGAAGCTAGAGGTCCTGGGTTCAAATCCAGGTAAGGGCAGATATTTGTGTGATGAGCGCAAATATTTGTTCGTGAGTCATGGATGTTTTCTATGTATTTAAGTATATATTTCTCTATATAAGTATTTATATCGTTGTCTAGTACCCATAGTACAAGCCTAGAGCTTAGTTTGGGACTAGGTCAATTGTCACTGGTGTGACATAGTCCCCTGATATTATGATATTATAGTTGTGTTTGTTACTTATGTAGAGATAAATGAACCATATCGGTTACCCTTTCGATCTGCATCATAAGCAACGGCATGTTATTTTACCGCATTTCATCCGGTTAGAGTCCCGGTTGAAACGAAAGATTTTTCAAAAATCCGTAAATGCAGAGTTTATAGTTTTTAAAAATAAAGGAAAGTCTCCTTTCCAATTTTTAAGGTAGTTGCCTTCCATGTGGCATTCTAACTTTCCACCCTGTAGGTATACGATTATAATCACTAGGGGAGACAGACATTTTGTTTTGACTAACCAAGAAAATAGACCTTAAATCGTGCCCCATCTCCTCGTAGGCCCAACGTCCTACATGTAGGACATTTGTCAAAGTGACTTTTGACTTTAGTTGACTGACACAAGATTATTTTTCAAACTAAGGAAAGACGTGAGCCTTACGAGGAACACTATTAGATACTTATTGTCGCTAAATTAGCTGCTGGGGGGTTATTATGTCATAGCTAATATGCAGTTCGTTTTACGGCGAGTGTAAAGGACAGACCTATAGTAGTTATATAGCACTGTCCTTTTCTCTGAGTGTAAATAAACTAAACTGCATATAGCTGTCATAAAAACCCCCCTGATCTTTCAACAAAGAATCATGGGTAAATTGGGTTTTGCAACAACAGAATTGAAACCTATATCATTAAAACATCATTTAGCTCACCGGAGAACAAAAATATGGGCACTTGAAAACAAGATTATGTTGATGATATACCTAGTTAGTCCATAGAAACTTTATACAGGGCGTCCCAAGACTATGGGATATTAAGGGAAAGTACCTTAAATATCGTAGATAGGATATTTTACTGAAAGAAGACATTAAAAGTAAGTAATACTGCATTCAAAGATATTCTAAAAAAAATTGCTGGTTTGTCTGGGAATCGAACAGAATTATAGGTGAAAATAAATCACCCGTATTTTTATGATGCCAATCGAAAGAATGAAGTAACATAGTATCTTAAAAGAAAGGAAAACGTGTTTTTTCGTAAACTTTATGACAATCTGTTTAAGCGTGCTCCTCCTGCCCTTTTATATACTTTAACTCCGATAATTTACCAAAAAAAAAATGGTTGAATCATTAACCCTCATCCTGGCCACAACAGATCTTAATATCTTGAATTTTACAGCTGTACTCGTAACTCTATAACAGATGTCAATGGAACTTGCTCAAACGTGTTTTTTACCTTATTTATGTTTTGAACTGTCGAAACTGTTGGTTGTCATCCAGTAATATATTTAAAATGTCGGTTTTCTTTACATAAAACATATTTATATTTCTGTTATTACTTGTTCTTTTAGCTTCCTCTTCAATAAAATTATGTATCGTGTGCGTTTTCCCGTGACAGTGATACTGATAGGACTCTTAAAAGCTCTTTTCTCAATTAGTTTTGGTTCCGCTCTCTTTGTTATTGAAAACAAGCGAAAAAATACTCGACTCCCGGCATATTGGAAAGATTTAAAATCCACTCTCGACATGAGAGTTGGTTTAACCTTTTTTGATGTTTTCTCTTTGACCAATTTTGTCTATGAAAATTGTCTCTTCACTTCTGGGACACCCTATAATCGGAACAACACGTTACTCGCCAGATTTTTTATAATGAGTGATTATAAAACTGTGTCATCAACATAACCTTCGATTAAGCAGCTTAACGGAAAGACCTTCACGAAGGTAGATTGTTATGTAACAAATCCGCTCTTCGATTTTAAGAAAATACCAAAGTTTATTTGTGGGTCCCTGATCACTGTGGCATATCTGGTAACGAGGGAGCCGATCAAAATGCCAACGATGCGGTGATGTAGTAGTTCACTGCTATAAGAATTACATTTATGACCTTGCAGCTCTGCCCAGAATTTATCTCAGGAATTCCTGGGATAAAATCTGGTCAGCAAACCACTATTTTAGATAAACCTTGGTTTTCCAAATTGACACTCGGCAGGAAGGCTACTTCTATTTGTCCGTATGCGTCTGGGTCACGTGTGGTCTCCGGCGCATCTTGCATGCTTCAAACAATTAGTAGATCTTCTTGTGAATGTGGTGACCCTGATATCAACCACATCTTTGCTTGTAGCAAATATGACTGTTCATCTTTCCTAGAAGGACTTATTTTACTAAAGTTCCTTTCCCTTCGTCTGTATCCTGTTTACTGTCCCCCGTTAATTCTATCATATAATATGTATTTATATAATTGTGTTTTTTTCCAATGAATCAGGAATCAATGATCAGGAATGGAAAGTATACATACTTTCCATTCCTGATCTTTTATTCCGTTTTTCCAAATTCCGTTTCACCCTTTCTCTGATAATTCCGTTTCCCCGTTTTTGTTGACATTCGGGTCAAAAGCACAAACCGTGCAAGGGCAAAATGATGAAAAAAAAAAGTTTCTATGGACTATATTATTATTTATGGATATATCTTGTTTTCTAGTGGCCATATCTCTTTGTTCTCCGGTAAGCTAGGTATTAAAATTTGCGGCTAAAGTTTTTTTTTACTAACCTATTTGCGTGTCCCACTGCTGGGCAAAGGCCTCCCCTCTTTTCCGCCATTCGTCCCGATTGAGTGCATGCTCCCGCCGTTCGCTTTGAATTTCGCTATAGTTACGATGTTTTAACTAATTACATTTTAAATTTAGTTTGTAATTCTGTTGGTGCCACCCATTTTCATACAAACGCGCCCATGTTCCATTACATTTGTTACCAACAACAGTCACTTATATTTATTTATATGTATATTTAAAATTAAATAGCCTTTACCGCAAGATTTAAATGACGAAGCCGCAGACCGATCCATAGACAATCAAATATATTAACGTCACATTTATAACTTGCTACAATTATTTTTTTATCTTGCTACATTTACGTATACTACGAACAACCACTAGATCTACAACTAGAATACCAAAGGTTGAAATATTGTTTATTACCTACAATAAACAACAATCTTATATTAAAAACTAATTCGACAAAACATTTAATAATATTTATAGGTAAATTATCTTAATGTCAAAGGAAACTTTTAACAAACAAGAGAAATTAATGACTCTTAAATTATTATAAACTTCACACTTATTTTCAGACAACAGATTATGATTATAATAATATAATATAATATTACTACTAATGTTTAAAAGCAGTAGGTAATTAATACCGAAAACATTAAAACTCATATATTTTTATCTTATTACTACGTTTGAAATGGACTAAAAAACGCTTATACTTAACTATAACAAAATAATAGTTTTCAAAAACAAGTGCAGATCAGATACAGGTTAGTCACAATACAAATGCATTGATATGAGTGAGGTGGTAAAGAAAGACAACGACAATAGGAATAAACTGACATAAAGACGGTTTTTGACGCAAATGCCATTGATCTATATCAGAGAATAGGTTCTTTCAAACGCTACAAATAATTTATCACTAGAATCGCTCTGCGCACAGCAAACAGTGGTATAGAATGCATTCGCAAGAGCATAATAAAAACGTAACTACTATGAATAATGTTATACGCTGCACTTACATGTCTACTACGAAACAGAATTCAAAAATCATGGCTTTCCTTTCATTTGAGATGCGCACTTCGATTTTTCGAATACAGGCCGCCTCCGCTGCCGACTCTAAGACAAACAAAACTTTGGAATGTGACTTCTAATTCCGAAATTTATACAACAAATATATAGAATGTGACTTCAACTTTCCAGAGATCTCTTCGTTGTTTAAGCCGGTTGTGCGTGCCTCAAATGGGTCCTCATGTGGCGAGTGATCATGTCACGACGGCAAGCAGCATACGGGCAAGCTGTGCAGCGATAGGGTTTCTCACCTGTATGTGTGCGTTGATGAGTAGCCAAGTGGTCAGACCTGGAGAACACCTGCCCACAAGCAGAGCAGGCATACGGCTTCACGCCACTGTGCAGCCTAGCATGCCGAGTCAACATATCAGAACGGGCGAATTTCCTCTGGCACACATCACATTCGTAAGTCTTTTCCGCGTCGGGGGCCCTGTTCCTGTGACGGGAGGCCACGTGTTTGGCTAAACGATCGTGAAGACTGAAAGTCTGCCCGCAAGTCCCGCAGACGTAACATGGGACCTGCACTTGAGTCGGAGGTTTCTGTGTAGACTTGATAGAGAGGTCTAGTGGCATGTCGTCAGGCATTTCTTGCTTGATCGGGTTGAGGAGCCAGTGCGGGGGAGGGTAGTTATTGTTGTTCTGGAGTTGTACGGTTAGTTTGTCGAGGAGAAGCGAGAGCCGATGCCGCTTGTGAAGGTAGTGGGGGTTGTCCGGCGCCACCGCCATGTTGCTTGTACACATGGCGGTATTTTCTCTGCGCCCATCTGTTCTGAACTCGTACGCTGCGAACAACATGAAAAAGATTACTAAATCTGTAACTGTAAGTAATACTCCGACTGATTTTCTCTCGCTTATTCGCAATACAATGTAATTTATATTTTTAATCGTTCACATGTTATGCTACGCAGACGTATTAGCGAGAATTAATTTTCTCAAGCGTTTCTTGGAATTCAGGAACATAGTTTCGATTAGTAGCGTTAATATGGGACGGGCAAAGCCAGTACAGATGTATTGAATAATCCTTTCCCATCGTTTTTGGTCGGATAACTTCGTATTCATCTTGCTTTCTCAGTTGGCTTATTGATGGATACTGAAGTTAATTGAGAAAGCTAGATAAATACGAACTAATCCGACAAAAAACGATGGGAAAGGATTATTCACTACATCTGTACTAATAATACGTTTTAATCTGAAGAAGTGGCGAGCGTAGAACCATCGGTGAATGTAATTAAAACATGCTTCTGTCTCGGTTGTATTCGTATTTCGAGACAGCACGACCAAGATCGTGGGTTAGGGCTCGGAACCGGTTTAAAAATGCCGGTTGATACCGGTTTATTTCGGTTTTGCTCCGAACTTTTCTAGGAATCGCGAAAATTTTGAGAACTTCATTTTAACCTTAATTAACCGGTTCAATCACGAGTAGCGAGCCGAGGAACCAACATATTCGTTGAAACTGTTTTTTTTTACTTATGATGTGACGACGCGCGGTATGCATCTGCATAAACCCGTTTTTTTTAGCTGGAACAATTAGTACAAAAAGAACTTTATAATAAAGGTTCCTCGAAAACCGGTTAAAAAAACCGGTTTATGCGAACGGAACTGAAATGAAAAGGTTTTGCGTCAAGTACACGGGTCGTGCAGGGTGCTGCCTACGAAGCTAGCGGTCCTGGGTTCAAATCCCGGTAAGGGCAGATATTAGTGTGATGAGCGCGAATATTTGTTCCTGATTCATGGATGTTTTCTATATATTTAAGTATATATTTCTCTATATAAGTATTTATATCGTTGTCTAGTACCCATAATACAAGCCTTGAGCTTAGTTTGGGACTAGGTCATTTGGTGTGACATTGTCCCCTGATATTTATTATTTATTTATTATTTTACATAATAACAGTTAAAAAAATTACCGGTATCCGAGCCCTGCCGTGGGTATCTTTCGGCCTAACACGACATAGTGCCTACGAACTCGAGGGTCCCGTAGATACTTACAGGCTAATGGTAATCGCAGTATAAAACTGTCTGTCTGTATACCCCCTAACTTAACCTCGCAACAGGCATTGATGCGGTTTTTATCACCAGTTAGGTATTTTTAGGGTTCCGTACCCCGGGGGAGCCCAGCGGGACCCTATTAATATTCTTACGCTGTCCGTCCGTCCGTCCCACCTAACTTTAAAGAGCTTTTGAACTGTAATAGATAGCGGAGGCGGACTTACTAGCAAATAAAAAAAAAGAGTGACGATTTTTTTCTACGTTTTATTTTTACTATGTCGTATGATTGTTAAAAGGTATAAGCGTCAAATTTACGTATGATAATTATTACATCACAAACCCTGAAGAACAACGAATACGCAAAAATAGTCGAGTGTGAGTAGCGCACGCGCTGATTCGACTCTAAATAGAATTTAAATCGGAATATAATAATATACCTATGGTGACGGCACCAATGATGGACACTTTTAGCTGACAGGCACCAGTAATGGCCTCTTAATTCAAATTTGATACGGTCCTAGATTGATAAAAAAAAACAGGGGACAATGTCAGACCAATTGACCTAGTCCCAAACTAAGCTCAAGGCTGTATTATGGGTACTAGACAACGATATAAATACTTATATAGAGAAATATATACTTAAATACATAGAAAACATCCATGACTCAGGAACAAATATTCGCGCTCATCACACAAATATCTGCCCTTACCGGGATTTGAACCCAGGACCGCTAGCTTCGTAGGCAGGGTCACTACCCACTAGGCCAGCCAGCCGGCTAGGCTAAGAAACTCATCTTGAGCGAGATGCTTTTCACAGGTTACGTCAAAGTAAACGTCAAACCATAGAAAACTCCCATTCCTAAGTATTAGGCCGGCCTTACACTCGGTAAGTTTACTTACGTTAGTAGGGACGCAGCTATTTTTTAGAATAAGATAGAAATATTTTTTCTTATTCTAACAGATAGCCGTGTCCCTGCTTACGTAAGTAAAACTTACGGGTGTAAGGCTGGCCTTAGAGTTGAGACTAATCTCAACTCTAATTCTCGTCTCGAGATGTGTCAAAAATGACAGTGTTCTATGGTTTGACGTTTACTTTGACGTATCTTGTGAGGGGCCTCTCAGCCAAGATGTGTTTATTAATACCGGCCCAAGAGTTTCAGTAAGGTGAGAACCTATAATCTTTGAGCTATTTGTTCCCACAACGAAGCAGTTTTACGAACGTTACACCCAGCTTAATGTTCCACCCATATGCGGATACATAAGCCACAATCACTATCACTACATATATACTTAGTATAAAACAAAGTCGCTTCCCGCTGTCTGTCCCTATGTATGCTTAGATCTTTAAAACTACGCAACGGATTTTGATGCGGTTTTTTTTAGTAGATAGAGTGATTCAAGAGGAAGGTTTTTATGTATAATAAATTTTGTTTTATGTACGTGTGTTATAGAAAACTCAAATAAACCGAAGCGAAGCGAGGGCGGGTCGCTAGTAATAATATAAATCGCTCATCCAACAGAATAATGACGCAATTGCAAAAAAACAATTTAAGATTTTAATGTCACAATAAAACATCATGTCTTTTCATGTTAAACATCTTAGCCTAAGCTAAGGCCCGGTATTTTAAAGGTTCATTAGTTATTTATTTATTTTTTCATTGCATCGCAGTCCTGTGAATGCGAATGTCTATGGGTCACAGTTTCCACTTACCATCAGGTGGTCTGTGTGCTCGTTTGTCTTCTCTATGACATAAAAAAAAAAAAAAAAAAACAAAAAAATACGTCAGATCACATTTTTAGTAACTTCATATAAGTTTTGACATTCCTGATCGAAATTTGATCTCACGGATCTCTATAAAACCCAGGCTATCCCCCTTACTTATAAACGTGGAATAAGCTTGGGATAGTTTATGCCATGCTTTGTCACTTACACCCGTATTTATAGTGAAGAAAAGTAACTACTTGAGTAATAGTAGTGTCAAAAGTCATATAAAAATCCAAATCTTATCCATTAACCTTCCGCCAAACAGCAGTGTTCGCATTGTTGTGTTCCGGTTTGGGGATAAGACAGCCGGTGAAATGACTAGCATAGAGGCATTCCATCTTAGTCCTCAGGGTTGGCAACGCATTTGCAGTCTTAGGATTGCATTGCAGTCTTGTGAATGCGAATGTCTATGGGTCACAGTTTCCACTTACCATCAGGTGGCCTGTGTGCTCGTTTGTCTTCTCTATGCCATAAAAAAAAAAAAAACGTTGCTTAAGTCATTACTTTTACTCAAGTAATTACTTCTCTTGACTATAAATACGGGTGTTACTGTCAGATGCAAACGTCACAATTACAGATAAGGACAAAGCTTGGCATAAACTATTCCATTACCTTATTCCACGTAAGGGGGTAGGTAAGTGTGCAAAATGTGGTTACAGAATCATCAACAAGTATTTAGAGTTGTTGGAAATTCTGTAGCTCTGCCTACACTCTGGGAATAAAGGCGTGAGTTTATGTATGTAGTTATGTATGTCTTAATATCATATGTGATCTTATGAGTAGGTATTATAAACTGACGCTACAATCGCGTATATTATTACTCATAGTTCTAGACAAAGTGGGAAAAAACTAATTAAAAAACATTTAAGTAAACTGCTAATTGTTGGAGCCAATAATGAAGTGGAATAAAAGAAGATTTAGTGAAAGGTAGGATGAAAGAAGATTGACGATAGAGATATACAGATCGAAACTGAGTGGACGGGTCGGCAGGGGCCGCTCTAGGCGTACTTTTTCGAGTCAAATCGGAGAAATACTGGAAAAGGGCCGAATCTTAAGTACCCGAAACCGACGTGCGTGCATGACGATGTATGAATGTGGAAGAAGCGAAAGAAACCCCCTCTACTCCTCTGGGAAACAGACGTGATTTAATGTATGTAAGTATATATATCTATATTTAATATTATATAATTCGCAATCTACTTTTCTTAAACAATAACCCTATGTCTACACCGCGTTGCATTATATTCCCTTTCGTCGTTCCGGAGCTTCCCGTCGAAAACTTCGATATTATGGGAAAATAGATAAAGTCAGCGCACTCCAAGTTTAAGCTTTTAATTAGGTATACAATTCAATAATAGACAGTCTTAAAAGGATTTGCTTGGTATGTAGTTATTAATCACTCTTATATTTTTTATTTTTTGTTAGTTAACGAGAAATGTGCCGTTCAAGTAATGGTTTCAGAAAAGGTAGGCCAGGCGTACTTTATTAAAGCTTCTTAATAAAATCGTACTGAAATGACAGACGAAAACATTACTAGATAAGTACTTAAAATGATCGTTAAATGCTCTTGTATTATTAAACCAAAAGATGAACATAGCTTTAGATGTCTAATCCAATGATTATAGTTTCGATTATTATGAAAACTATTCAATAATAAAATGTGTGCCTAATACTTGAACAAATTTAATGTACTAGTTCATGTTTTGGATTCTTCTCCTAAATTCTGTGTCCTAAAGTTTAACCAAGTAAAATAAATCGTTCAACTTTTAGGCATAGTTTTGTAATATGCGAATAAAGTGTCTAAAGTTGGTGTAGTCGCTTATATAATCGTTCATCAGTTGGTGCGCTTACCCTAGTTGTGAGTTGTGGAGCGTCCAAAGGTACACAACATACTTTTTATATTATTGGCGAAATAAATGCTCATTTGTATAATTGCGTCTCTGTTTTATTAAAATATCCAACACTGCCGTGAATGTAAGTTTTTTACTTTAAAAACACAATTGTGTATTTTCAAACACTAGTGCAAAAAAGACGTACCTAAGTATGTGTAAGTATTTAACTTTTTTTGCTTTATCATTATTATAAAAAATCTTGACTTCGACGTTTGTTGCGTAGCACGAAACCTTTAAAGAATTTTAGTCCTCATTTATTATCGGTCATTCAATTTATGCTACCTGGAAACATTCAGGTATAATGACCCTTTGACGCCCACAAACTACCTGCTAGCTAGGCTTTGTATAATTGCTACCTTGCTTATTCCTATGCGCTTTTTAATCAAGTTACCGATTTTATCTGACCCCCCAGAGTCTACACTTTTAATAGTAACATAATATTTATAATCATTGTCTATTGGCCAACAATTACAAAGTAAACATGGCCAAAACGCTTGCCCAAGCGGAAAAAAGATACAATGCTACTTTTTGTCATAACTTTTTTAAAAGGCAGGTGTTAGTTTTTGCGTTGTTTACCTGTCAAATATCATTGCACCTTTTGCAAGTTTTGTCCAAGATCGTTTCTTATCTGTGGTTTCGTATTGGTGTGTTAACGATATTTTGGACCAATCAGGTGTTAAGAGGCCCCCCTTGGTTTATCGTGTGATCTTTTTAAACCTCTCAGGTAGCAAGAGGCGGGAACGATAGCTTCGGAGACGGCTTGTTCAAATGAATAGCGAAGGGTAAGGGGAGCGTTGAGTAGCTAAATCAATTTAGCCTTGCATCTCTAGCGTGTCTTACTATGTACAGAATTATAGATAGATGACGAGCGTAACTGACCATCTCAAGGTAGCATCCTACGCATCAATTTGTTCTGGATCATTGTTTTTCTGGGGTTACGGACAATGCAAGTGTTTCACTGCGTCAATGGATGATTTTTATGTATTGAAGTCTTTATTTCTCTAAATAAGTATTTATATCGTTGTCTAGTACCCATAGCACAAGCCTAGAGCTTTTTGTGGGACTAGGTCATTTATATATTTTTTTTAAGTTTTAGGGTTCCGTCCCCAAGGGTTCCAACGGGACCCTAATTACTAGGTCTCCGCTTTCTGTCTGTGAGCTAGCTGTAACTCATGAACCGTTATAGGTAGGCCTAGGCAGTTGAAATTTTCACAGGGTGTGTACTCCTGATGGCACTATAACAAGACCCCGCTATCGGAGGTGCGAAATGGTAGCTGTCAAGTTCTTAGGGATGGGAAAAAATATTTTGAAATACTATCTAGGTACATGTCGATAATACTAGCTATATGTAGATAATTATGTCGATAAATTTTCTTAACCATGATGAAAATCTAGGACTTTAATTAAACGTGTTTATTTTATGTTGTAGGTATGTACTATATTATATTGACTATCTATTAACGTAAATAATTTACCATCAGTATATTGTACCTCTATTGAAAAAGGCTTCTCTCAAGAGCGTTCATGCACTGCCCTGCAACCCGAAACACCGTACCTACCTAGTGTTTTTGTTGTACTGATAATAGTTTACATTTCTGATGCCAATGATTACCATGGATCCCAAAAAAAACATGTTAAATTGTAGTCAAAAAAATTGTATAGGTACATATAAAACTAATTGTACAGAAAAAGTAAGAATATCGATATCGAAATCATAAACATTTTTACCCATCCCAAAGAACTTGATAGCTACCATTTTGCACCTCCGACAGCGGGGTCTAACAAATTTTAATATAAATTTCCCTTGAAGCTGTGAAAAAATCAAACTTCTAAGTTATCGCAAAAAAAAGGTACCTACAGTCGTTTTTATGCCGCAAGAAACGTATATTTCGGCACTCTCAAACGAATCAAAATTTATAGGATATTTTCCGTTGACCTTGAACCACAGGTTAAATAAGAGTTACTCTACAAAGGCAAGTAATACCGTCATACTTCAAGTATAGGGAAAAATCTGAACCTTTTTAATTATATCACAAAAAACAGACTCCATTTTTTTGTGTGCCAGTACTTAATGGTTTTAAATTTACGTGTTTGTTTGTATTTTCATATTAGGGGAAGTCTTTTTGACATTCTTTCTTTAAGTTTCTGTCAAGAATTACGTTATTGAGGCTAGCTTTTAGGGCCGTATTAATAAACTAATCTCAACTCTAATGTTCGTCTCGAGATGCGTCAAAAATGACAGTGTTCTATGGTTTGACGTTTACTTTGACGTATCTTGTGACGGGCATCTCAGCCAAGATGAGTTTATTAATACGGTCCTTAATGTCGGCTTTTTAGCACAATCATCATCTGCCTATCAAGACCGAACTCGGTCGCGCGGAGGTCCGGTTACTGTTTACATGCATCATCAGATGCATGCGGAGATGCAATGAGCAGTTCCTGGTAGAGATGGGCGGCTAGTAAGTTTTAAAAGTGAAACTTTCCCTTAAGTTTCTGCATTATTCTGAAAGTTTCAAAAGTGAATCTTTTACCAAAGTGGAATCGTTTAATTTATAAAATCAAGTATTGTTTTCACTTACTTGTAAGTAACGGGAACTTTTCATTAATTTGAAATGAAAATTTACTTTTGTCAGAATAATTTCCATTTCCATTAAGAATCGGGACTGGTAGCGGTTTGTTAGATTAGTGTAGTTTTAAGTATTTTTGTAAGGCGTTCGTTTGTAGTTATTTTAAGTACAGATGTAGTGAATAATCCTTTCCCATCGTTTTTGGTCGGATAACTTCGATTTTATCTTACTTTCTCAGTGGGCGTATTGATGGGTACTGAAGCTAATTGAGAAAGCTAGATAAATACGAACTAATCCGACAAAAAACGATGGGAAAGGATTATTCACTACATCTGTACCAGTTTTGACATGAAATTCTGTGAGATCTAATTATTGCTAAGGTTGACACTTGTCACTGTTATAATATAATTGCAAGGGAGAATGGAACTTGTTGTATCATGAGTCAAGTTTATTAGTACGTCATGATTCATGACGTACTAATAAACTTCAACCGTAGGGTATACCACATTTTTGGCCAACTGTACCTATGTGACCTTTTGTTTCTATCTAATTATGTAACTTTCAGAAGCTGTAGTTTTCGCAATTATGGAAAGTTTTTTACTGTTTCAGAAAGCGCGCGTCACTAGTTCGTGGAGTTCGTTGTCATCATAATGTTGCTTTCTTGTCAAGTTATCAATTAATGTATTCATTTCAGCTTATTCCTTTAACGGTTACACATTCCAAATATGATTACAAACCAAACGGTTAGTAAAAAGCTTGTAAAAGGAATACAGAAAATTAAAAAAAAACCCGCCAAGTGTGTGTCGGGCGCACGAAGGGTTCCGTACTATTATCTATAAAAAGTTACGTTTGTTGTATGGGACCCGTTAAACATGCATTTTATTTTAACTTAATTATTTATTTTTAAAGTTAAGATAGGGTAAAGTCACCAGTGGTTAGCCAGAGACCTGTGGTCGGCCTCTGCCTATACTTTGTATGAGTGGGAAGAGTACGAAAGAAATATTTCCCACTCTTCGCACTCATATAAGGTCGACTACTCGTCTCTGGCTGACCACACTGGTGACTTTACCCTACAACTAAATATTTTTTGAATATTTCAAGCGTCTACCTGTTACCGTTATTATAATATCAAGCAAAAAAAATCACGTTTGGTTGCATGATTTTTTTATTCTGTTTTTCTCGACTTGAAGGGTCCTCTATCTATTCAACACGTTAAAAACCATATCGTCTTTGACCTGTTATCGTATTGTCAAAGTTTTGGTAGCACTTATTTACAGTAATGGCGTCTGAGTTAAAAACAATACCATAACAGGTCAAATACTAATTAAAATATGTATCTAAATCTATTAGTTCAAAGTGTAGTCGTGTGGTTGCCGGTTTAGAATAGTGCCACTCCATATCTTCCCGTGGATGTCGTAAGAGACGGCTAAGGGAATAAAGGCGAATAGTACTGTTAGGCGATGGGCTTGCAACCTGTCACTATTTAATACACTGGTAAACATCTTAGCCTAAAAGTGCAAAATGTGGTTACAGAATTATTAACAAATTTTTAGAGTTGTTGGTAATTCTGTAGCTCTGCCCACCCCACTCTGGGAATAAAGGCGTGAGTTTATGTCTGTATGTATGTAAGTAGTTCAAAGTTAATGTTATCAGTATCACTCTACTTTTCTCTGTGACAAGGAAGAAAAGGATAGAATGTTCGGATATCGATAAATTACGTATGTCGACTTTCACCTACCAGTTTAACAGGCGGTTAAGACAGCTGTTAGGACTCTTCAATACGTTTGACAACCATCAAACCGCTAATAGTCCGTTTAATTGTTGTTGAACACGGTAATTCACCGAAACACATGTTAAAGTTATTATTATTGTTTTTTTTTTCGTCTGCTATTCATACGGGAACTTTCGTTTTTTTAGGGTTCCGTAGTCAAACTACGAACCCTTATAGTTTCGCCACGTCCGTCCGTCCGTCCGCAGCTTAGCACAGAGACCCTTAGAGCTAGAAAGCGTTAATTTGACATGAATTTACATACCCCTACACGTAACGGGGGAATGTTTTTTTTTCTCGTCTACACCATAGTGCGGGGTGTCGTTAGATAGGTCTTTTAAAAATATTGCGGGTTTGTGGAAACAATTTTTCGATTACGGGATCCGTTTATGAAATATTAAGCTTTAAAGCGCAAATTTTTGTAAGAGACAAGTGCCCCCCCCACCCTACAACCAAAACTACAAATACTAAAAATCTGAACATATCTTAAATGAAAGGGCATATAACGAGTTTAAAAGAAAAACTATCACGACTAAGGAGACTTAATTATTTCCTGAGATACAGGCGACTAAAGTGTTTAATACACACTAAAAAACATCCAAGACAGCAACAACGGCTTCGGAGCCCTACACTGGTCCGACATGCTCTTGCCCGGTTTTCTCAGTAGTTTTGAATAAAAATAATAGTCTCATTTGAAAACGTCCACATGGGTACATTTTATATGTTCTGTGAACTTCTGTGCATGCATGCGAATGGTCCAAAAACCGTCCATAATTTTGCAAATAAGTCCGTCTATGTGTCTAATTAATCGAATCCCTTTTTTACTGAGGTAAAAGTACGTTCTGAAATATCAGAGGGGTGGAAATAGGGTGACTAAAAGCCGGCCAAGTGCGAGTCGGACTCACACGTGAAGGGTTCCGTATCATTCTTGTATGTACTATCAGCCCAATGGAACCCTGACCCACCATAGAACGGTGTCACAGTGACATTATAAAACAATTTGACTTGAATCATAACGTCTCTGTGACACAGTTCTATGGTGGGTCAAGGTTCCAATGGTCTGATAGTACCCCTTTAATTTTTTGTGTATTAATATTTTTTTTTAAATTTCGTGTTCCCACTTATTTTGGTCCTAGACATGCAGTGATTCGTACGATCGAGAAAAAAATACACGTTTCTTGTATGGAGGCCCCCCTTTATTTTATTTTTTACTAGCTGTTCCCGCGACTCTGTCTGCGTAGAAGTCATTTACCGCAACCGTAAATTTCCGGGTTAAAAAGTAGCCTATGTGCTATTCCAGAAAAATTGTACATAGTAAAGAGCTTTAATTGAAACAAAACTTAATTTATTCATTTATGTAACGAAAGTTACGCATATAGTTTTTATGACTAACTTTCGTTACACAAAGGATGCGATCATGATTTTGTTTTCCATTAAGCCTTTAATTTTTAAAATAAAAATTATAATGCCATTCTAACCTGGTAACTTCACGACTAATTGAAATACAGGGGTGATTGTTATCGGATACATTAAGATAATTGCTTGAATCATTTCATCTCCCTTTATTGGGGTGGAAAATAATCACTATTAGGGTTCCGTGAACCCTGTTACGGACTCTCCGCTGTCCGTCAATCCATCTGTTAGCGGGCTGTGTCTCATGAACAGAGGGTCTACTTCGAAGAGGAACCAAAGTTCGAAGTTACGTTAGCTCTGTCACTCATCATTCGAGACTAAATGGAGAGAAAGTGATGGATCTAGCGTAACTACTAACTTCGATTTTCAAAGTAGGACCTCAGTAATGATAGACATTAGTTTTTTTATAGAATGAGTATTTCTATAGCTGCAAATAGTGCAAATACTGTGTAGTATCTGTCTATCTGTCTGTTACCTCTTCACGCTTAAACCTCTGAACCGATTTAGGTGAAATTTGGTGCAAAGATAGTTTGAATCCTGGGAAAGACTATAGGATAGTTTTTTTTTCCCGAAATTCATTCCCTAAGGGGGTGAAATAGAGGGTGATGAACATTTGTATGGAGCTACGATATAAACGAGTTCCACGCGGACGGAGTCGCGGGCAGAAGCTAGTTTCTTTATAAGTATACTAGCGACCCGCCCTCGCTTCGCTTCGGTTTATATGAGTTTTCTGTAACACCCGTACATAAAAAAAGAACTTATTACACATATAAACCTTCCTCTTGAATCACTCTATCTATTAAAAAAAACCGCATCAAAATCCGTTGCGTAGTTTCAAAGATCTAAGCATACATAGGGACAGACAGCGGAATGCGACTTTGTTTTATACTATGTAGTGATTCGATACATTCCCTTGGAGGGGTAAAAGTAGAGCATATTTGCGATAGATTTTGTCATATTATTATGTATGATCTAATGCGGCTTCATAGTGAATGTGTTTTTTTTTTAACGGTAGTTAATTTTACAGAAATCTAATCGCTTTCGATTAGGGTATCATATCGTCACTTGAAAGATCAATTAATGTAACCGCCGTTCAGGAGAGCCAAAGAAAAGTATTGTAACTGTTTATTCATTTATCCTATTAAAGTGATGTAAAAGACACAATTTCTTAAAATCTCATGTATTTTTCATTCAAACAGAATGAAGCCCAACACTTTTTCGAAGATAGCATGGCGGTTACATTACTTTTTTTGATGGAAATGTGTCATACAACGTAAGTCCTCAAAAACCAAAAACGCATTACAACGTAACACATAAAAATAAAAAAACGAACTTAACGTATGTCACAACGTTTTATACATTTTGAGAGTTAAATTAAAGTTAGCAAGATGTCAATGCAAGTGGAAAGAAGTGGTCTCTGCCTACCCCTCTGGGAAACAGGCGTGATTTAATGTAATGTAAATTAAAGTTAGTCTACTGATGAAATTTAACCTTATGCCGCAATTATAAGCACTGAAATGGAAGAAATATATTATGAATATCTTGTCAAAGAAAACAGTGTCTGTGAAACTTACGCCTTCATTCCCACAGGGATCTAGGCACAGCTACAGAATTACCAAAAACTTGTTGATAATTCTGTAACCATATTTTGCACAATAATGCTAAGATTTTTAAACTGGCAACAAAATGTCCTTGAAGAGAAAAGTGCCGCTTTGATCCCTCCTAGCAGGGAAGAAAAGTCAACTTTCTGAATAGGTGAAGTGAAAACGAATTTTTCAGAAAATTACAATTTGACAGATTGATTTTACGCCCCGTAAACCTCTTATTGCAAAAGTGCAGTGGTAGCATGATTTTAATTTGATGGTTTCTTGATTTAAATAGTAGGGTATGAGTAGGTATGTAACTTTACTTTTCTTATATTAAAGTTTGTTCCGCTTTAGTCAAGCTTAACGGGATTGTAAATAATTTAGATACTTTTTCCCTTGACTGCAAAATTTATTTCGGATTTGTCTATAAATTTGTGTATATAAATTTACAGAATTACGAGTAGTTAAATTTTAATTGTAACTCACTCAATTAAAAGCTTCGTACAATACTAAAAACCGCAAACTTTCAAAAAGTTGGTGTAAACTTATTTTTTGTAAAATAGTCAACGTTATAATTTAAAAATTAAACATTGTTCAACTGCAATTATCTTATTTGAAAACTTTTAAAGTCTAACTTTGGGAGGACGATCTTCAGTCTACAAAAGACAACGTAAGACATCCAGTTGTGATAACGTATAATTTGTTGACTAGTACACAATCTAGACATTCTTTGGGTACATAGCAGACAAAACACTGCTCCCATCGATCTTACTAAGCAAATGCACTTCAAACTTACCGTCAACAATCCAAAATGTGGAGTTAAATCACTTATTTTAATCATATAATGTACTTGATTTAGTCTGTAGTAAGGTAAGGTTGATAGGTCGCGCGACCGGTATGTCCGCCCCCGCACCGCGGAAATTTCAACTCTACGAACCAACACGTCCTTCCCTGGCAAGACGCGGGCTCAACTGACTGACCTGACACCACACCTGCACTGAGCACGCATGCGCGAACTTGCGTGCGAGTAGAAATAGGTGGGAGTGAATGCACTCACGCGCTGGTATTTTGGATCTTTTTTTTGAACGCGCGTACTTGGATTGTTAAATTGGTGGACCCGTAGGTTTCGATTGCGTTCTGCCAGAGTTATAGGAAAATGTAAATAAATATCAGGGGACAATGTCACACTAATTGACCTAGTCCCAAACTAAGCTCAAGGCTTGTATTATGGGTACTAGACAACGATATAAATACTTATACATATAGAGAAATATATACTAAAATATATAGAAAACATCCATGACTCAGGACCAAATATTCGCGCTCATCACACAAATATCTGCCCTTACCGGGATTTGAACCCAGGACCGCTAGCTTCTTAGGCAGGGTCACTACAAACTAGGCCAGCGCGTCGTCAAAAATGTGACCGATGCGTGGATGTGACATAGGAAGTTTGACAGGCTACGTCAATCCCATTTTTTTTTCTTAAGCAGTTGTCGTCGTAAAATGCAAGTAGGTAGTCTATCAGGTCTCATGGTATGCCATGGAGAACATAAATGTCGAGATTGCAATGTAACGATGACAATTTCAAGACTGCGTTGCCATGGCAACCCTTATTCATTTTACCGGTGACCTTACCATCCACAACATGACAATGCGAACGAGAGGGTAATGTGGTGGTAGCAACGCGAACGTTAGAAGGGTAACGATATGGTGGTTACTATCCTAACGGATCCTGCACAAGGCCCATCCACCACTAAACTTATCAAATAAATTCAAATATTGTTTACCTAAAATACTTAAGAGATGTAACAAATTGGCCAAAGTAACACATTTTGCCGGTGTCTAATTTCATAATCAATTTAATAAAGCAATATAAAACAATGGGTGTCCCTAAGAATCCCTAACAACGTTTGTCCTAACTCATCATTTGTCCGAATTTTAATTTGCCCTAAACTGGTCAACAGATGAGTCAGGCGACTTTTTAGGATTTCCAATTATATCTGCGATCCGTCTGTATTTTTTTAACGCATCGGTGAATAAATTCCCTCGCATATGAATCAAATACGCACTCGTATTTAACCTACTGAGTAACAGAAATCGCCGGATGAATTAATTTTGAATTTAGTTGTAATCATTAGTGTGTGTGACGATAAGATATTGAGTCGAGGCTCTATTCTATTTGGAAAAACCGTATTGCTCTTGATACGTTATCGTATCGTATTTGACTCGGCCATTGGGGAATTTAAGCGAAAGCTCTTATTTACTTCACAGTAATGGCGGCAGAGTTATATACAATACGACAACATGTCAAAAGACAACATGTCATGACTTTACCTACATAGCATAGTCCTAGCGGCACGCCAAAGTTCTGCATATGGTGATAAAAGCATGAAAATCGGAACGATTGATCTTTAGGCCATAAGAATAAAAAATAAGTTCCGATTTTCATGCTATTCACACCATTTGCAGAACTTTACTGAAATTCGGGGTGTACCGCTAGTACAAAATCCCCTGTAATCCCGGCGCCTGCCGCAAACACTGCAGGACGCAGTTATACATTGGAATGAGATGGAAATACATCGTGCTCACTCTAAGATATAGTTGCGTCCTGCAGTGTTTGCGGCGAACACCAAGCGTGTGGCGCCGGCTTAAGGGCGCGGGGTCGGTTTTCTTCACAGGACACTTAAGAATATAAGCCCTTAGGTGCCACTTGTTGATTTGGGCGGGCCGCCTCAACAAGTGGGCGGTAGTGTTTAGCTTTTAGGTTGAGTGCGAGTCAGACTCTCTCACCGAGGGTTCCGTACCGCCGCAAAGTAGGTATTGTTATGTTCCGATTTGAATTCGATTTAGCTTGACAATTTTTAGTAGGTATTTTTATTTTCATCACACTTGCTCGTAAATAGTGTCCTAACATGCTAGAAAAATCGACCGTAAATCCAAAATAATACCCACGGGCCTTTTTTTACCATTATCTACGCCCTATCGTGCGTAATAGTTTTTTTTTTAAATATACGTGGATTCAAACTATCACAATACTTCAGGACCCAAATTCTTGTGCCATTCGATATGAAGTTTCATTCGAGATGAAATGTCAGTTGCATACACTTTCCTAAAAATCTCGCATATTAACTATTGATCTCGACTGTCACTAGAATGGGACTCCGAACACGTTTGACATCATCTGTGGTAAGTCATAGACTCTAATAAGTTAAAAATATGATCTTTTGTCTGATTTTATTTAATTTTCTCGCAATTGTGATGAAAAACATTGTATGTTACACGGGTGGTAAAGGAAATACAAAGCTCGAGTCATTAAAGACTTCTTCTAACAGACTCTCATTTGTAATTCTTTCTTTACCACCCTTAATATACAATGTACTATTTTCTTTAGGGCTTGTACTATAATCATACCGAATTTGACGCTTGTATGTTTTACTGTTTTTACGATACAACAAAAATAAAAATACATATTGAGTAAAAACATTTCTTATATGGCGACCGCCATCACAGTATAATAATTATATAGCTAGAGCAGTAAATAATCTACGAACGAACAAATGCTCGAAACGACCCACTCGCACAGACGCTAAGCAGACATGGCAGTGCTGTAAGACTCGAGTGTCGCGTCGAGACCAATGGTTTCCTTTGCATTTTATATCATTTCTTCTTTCTTTTAGTTATTTGACGGATTGCTTCAGAAATCGATATCTGGGGATGTGTCTGTGTGATCTCTGACAACGAATCCGTTCACAGAATAGGTAAAAAAAGTAGCCGCCATCTTGAACTTTTTAATTATACGTCCGAAATCGATATCTGGAGATCTCTGTGGTCTCCAATAACAAATTCGTTGACAGAATGCGGAAGAGAAGCCACGATCTTGTATTTTTTAGTTATTCGACCGATTGCTTTCAAAATCAATATCTGGAGATATAAAATGGTCTCCAATAAGGAATAAAAAATTGCAATATCACGAAAACTAAAGGGATTTTTTCTAACCCTAGAATGTGATATTCGGGTAGATAATTAGTAGGCCTATCAGCCCTTAATGGGTGGACGTCGGTTTCTAGGACACCCTGTATACTGTGCCGCCATTATTATTTCACTTTGCTAAAAAAAAAACAATATCTATTACGATTCAAATGATGTAGCTGTGTTAGGACGAACGGACGGACAGCGGAGGCCTATTTAACAGGATCCCGTTGGTTTCCCATCGCGAGCTCATTTTATTGAATGCAAATTTACCTCCGGGAAACTCTGGAGCCATCACATTACTCTCAGCAAAGACGTGCATAAATACATGTAGGACATATTTTTTTATTGATACCTTTATCGAACTAAAGCAATATCTAAAACCCCGATTGCATATTTTTAACCCGCAGCGGGCCTGATGTCTGCGTTCATCGCGTAAAAAAAAGTGGACAAATAAAGCATTCGTCACTTTTTAACATGTATATAAGAACGAGAGGGATGGATGCTTCATCCGCATTTTGTCACGCGATAAACGCAACAATACTAGGCCCGCTAAGATTTAACACGTTCACTGCCTGTGACACGTATGTGTGTTCAAATTACATACTATTACCAGTTGGTGGCAGCGAATGGGTTAAGCTGCGAAATATCCAACTTTTCGCATAAAGCAGCGACCACACCAATGCTTAAAAAACGGTGACGGTAGGTACGAAATCGCAGTGACGCGTCGTATTAGCACCGTTTTTGACGCATGCTCTCCACACCGGTGCCTAAAATTCGCAGACGGTGCGTAAACAAAAGAACGTGTCATAGTAATAACATGGCGTCAATTTTGACGTACCGTGATATACGCAACGTTAAGCAGCGGTGTGGGGAGCGTGCGTCAAAAACGGTGCTAATACGACGCGTCACTGCGATTCCGTACCGTCACCGTTTTTTAAGCATTGGTGTGGTCGCTGCTTTATACAGCTACGAAAAGTACCACTTTTTCGTAGTGTACGTTTAACGTCAAATACTAGGAGGGCATAAACATTAGATGTACCTACCTACCTATCTAACCTCCAGTGCTATGTCGGGTGCGCCAGCCCGACGCTGCGCCGCACCGTACTACCTCATCGCCTGCGATCTAAGTTGCGCTACGCACCCCCTAAGTGCCTCCTGGTACTTTATTTAAACATGCAAACTCTTTGGTTGAATGCACGGCTTATTATATTAAAAAAAAAACCGGGCAAGACCAAGACTATGCTCAGTGTAGGTTTCCGAAGCCCTTTCGACAAACAAAAAAAACTAGGTATATCACGAGTCGAGCCTCTCGGCCACCAACGCTATTAAAAGTCGGTTAAAACGCCAAAGGGTTTCTAAGTAACATGCATTGAATCACATTACTATAGAGGCCTTGGATATGTTAAACACTAACACGAATTTACCAATAGTATCCGCTGTTACAGTCGCTTCGGAAAGACTAGCTAGCTCATGTTATTGTAGTAACCTAACACTTGAACTGAATTCAAATCGGAACTTCCAATTGGGTGAATTGCAAAAATATTGTACATAGTTAAGGGCTCAATTAAAAAACCCTTAACAATCCTTAACTTTTTCCTTTGTGTAACGAAGATTAGTCATATAATCATATGCATAACTTTCGTTACACAAAGGAAAAACAATTGAAGAAAGTTAACGTTGCCTCAATTAAGCCCTTAACTATGTACAATATTTTTGCAATTCACCCAATTAAACAAATCTTGATTTAAGTACGTGAACATAGTCCGTGACTGGATTGCTCAATGAGAAAAGTTAATTTAAAAAACAAACTAAAAACAGGGTACGCCCTAGGCGTACTTTTTCGAGTCAAATCGGAGAAATACTGGAAAAGAACCGAATCTTAAGTACCCGAGACCGACGTGCGGGCATGACTCGATGTAGGAATGTGGAAGAAGCGAAAAAAAATTGTCAAGGTCGTAGAAAATGGAAAGAAGTGGTCTCTGCCTACCCCTCTGGGAAACAGGCGTGATTTAATGTATGTGTACTAAAAAATAGACGTCTAAGATTGTAAGCTTCTTTATCTTACGATAACCGAATTGAAGGTTCACTAAATATATGGGTACAAAATACTTATTATAATTTTTCAGGCAACAATCTTCACTTATCTGCTAAAACATATTCCTGCAAATAATCGAGTTAAGGAATGCAGTATTTGTCTGGAGTGTCCACGCCGTAATTCCTCATATAGGGCGATGAGGCAAGGATACGAGTAGGTAATAATATTCTACCAAGAGTCAGAGGGGCTTCAATAATTATATTATAACGCAGCTCCGAATGGGAACATAATAATATATTAAATTGTTTACCTAGTGCGTATTCGTAGATAATACGTAAGCTCTTGATAGGGTCATCTGCGGGTGGTAGGACCTTGTGCAGGGTCCGTCCGGATCGCTACCACCATCTTATCGATTAACCTACCGCCAAACAGCAGTATTTGCATTGGTGTGTTCCGGTTTGGGGATAAGATAGTCGGTGAAATGACCAGCATAGAGGCATTCCATCTTAGTCCTCAGGGTTGGCAACGCATTTGCAGTCTTAGGATTGCATTGCAGTCTTGTGAATGCGAATGTCTATGGGTCACAGTTTCCACTTACCATCAGGTGGCCTGTGTGCTCGTTTGTCATCTCTATGCCATAAAAAAAAACTCGTATTCATAGAGCCGTAATTGATAACGGTATTACAAAAGTAAAGTCCAATACCAAGGCATTACGTCCCAATAAGAATAAGCCATTGCTATGCCACACCGGATTAATCTTATAATTCCTACATTTTTAGAATAATTTTCTCATTGTAAGTGGATATTGTAATATTCTTATGAGAATAAATGTCTTTTCACCTCAGCAGCTCAAACAAGCAGGTTTTGCTGCTTAAAAACAGTGAGCAAAATTCAATTTTGCTGCGAGCGAGAGGCAAAGTAGCTTTTTAATTATTTTTTTTAAATGCCGTGACCAGTGCTGGGGCTACTCACAACATTCGAAAAAATTGGACTTCACTTTGTTCTGTCACTTTCACTTCGATAGGAAAAAAGCGAGAGATAGAAACAACTTGATTCGAAGTTCGATTTTCAAATTCCACACATAGTAGGCCCAAAAAGAAACGCACGTTCGGATGCACACATAACCGTAAAATTGCAAATAAAACTATCTGTTAAAGTTTGAAATGTGTTTATTATAACTATTTTATACAGTAGGTACAATCATTTTTTTTATTTAATGTTTTGAAGACAAAGTTAATGAAAAATAAGAAGTTTATCATGTATCTACATAATTTTGTTATCGTTTTAACAATCTTTAATTTCGTGAGTTTCAGAACAGAACGCATTTCAAAAATAGTGGGATTATTGTACTATAAAAATTTTTTGTCCTCCATAGATAAGGCCTAGTTTAGTTTGTTTTTTTAAATCCACAGACTACATAAAGCTGTATAAAGTTGTGTTTGCACTACGGCATTATCAAGTTGCGTGGCATGTTTCATCTGTTTCTTTTTTCCACTTTTTATTTCATTAGTATTTTGCATAAATGCTTTTGATTGATGCATATGCGATCGTATCGTCATTGCGTCGTGTATTCATTCACCAAATGGTCACAACAGAAGACCGAGGCTGGCTCTGCCAGCTTCACGCCGAGTGGTTCTCGCTGCTGAGGTGAAAAGTTGTATTTGTCACACGAGACCAAAGCTATTTACAACTCGTGTTTTTGAATCAACACTCGCAGCAAAAACCAACTTTGCTCTCTTGTTGCACAAATAACTATTTCACCTCAGCAGCTCAAACAAGCAGGTTTTGCTGCTTAAAAACAGTGAGCAAAATTCAATTTTGCTGCGAGCGAGAGGCAAAGTAGCTTTTTAATTATTTTTTTTAAATGCCGTGAGCAGTGCTGGGGCTACTCACAACATTCGAAAAACTTGAACTTCACTTTGTTCTGTCACTTTCACTTCGATAGGAAAAAAGCGAGAGATAGAAACCACTTGATTCGAAGTTCGATTTTCAAATTCCACACATAGTAGGCCCAAAACGAAACGCACGTTCGGATGCACACATAACCGTAAAGCTTGACTTTCATGGGTAGCGGCCAATGCGTGAGTCGCGCGCGGCTGACACTCAGCATCAGCCGCGCGCGACTCACGCGCGCGGCTGATACGGAGGTTCAACTTTCGTGGGTCGCGGCCCGCGGCCTATGCGACAGTCGCGTGCGGCCGCTGGCACGCCATATTTATGTTAGTGTCCGTCCAGTGCAGTTGTGTGATCTGTGATCTCTGATGGCTTCTAAAAAAGATATTTTGCTAGCAATACTAGAAGAAGAAGAGGATGACGATTTGCTATTGCTATATTATTACAAGCAAAGGAATTCAATTGATCCAATTTTCAGAAATAGAGGTGATGAAGTATTTTATCGTATTTTAATAGAAACCAAATTAATAAGAATTTCTTCTTCTTGTATAGAAAACGGTACAATAGTCGCCATTTTTTACCGCACATCACGCGTCAGTAGAAGACCAACCAAACACAGCAGCGCGCGGCTCGCGACTGTCGCTACTGACGCGAGCCGCGCGCGGCTCGAGCCGCTGGCCTCGAAAGTGGCGCCATTATGTTTCATAATTATTATTACTGACGCGCAGACCGGGCGACTGTCGCTAGCGTGAGCCGCGCGCGTCTGTCGCATCGGCCGCTACCCATGAAAGTCAAGCTTAAAATTGCAAATAAAACTATCTGTTAAATATTGAAATGTGTTTATTATAACTATTTTATACAGTAGGTACAATCATTTATTTAATGTTTTGATGACAAAATTAATGAAAAATAAGAAGTTTATCATGTATCTAAGTACATAATTTTGTTATCGTTTTAACAATCTTTAATTTCGTGACATAAACCGCGGGGGCAGTTTCAGAACGCATTTCAAAAATAGCGGGATTATTGTAATGTAATGTAATGTAAATTATGACGATGTAATTTTTGTTAATTTGTCCGCCATAGCCAATAGCCATAGACAAGGCCTAGTTAGGTTTTTTTAAAGCCACAGACTACATAAAGCTGTATAAAGTTGTGTTTGCACTACGGCATTATCAAGTTGAGTGACAGGTTTTATCTGTTTCATGTTTATTTTTTCCACTTTTTATTTTATTAGTATTTTGCAAAAATGCTTGTGATTGATGCATATGCGATCGTGTCGTTATTTAGTCGTGTATTCACCAAATGGTCACAACGGAAGACCTGCGTTGGCCCTACCAGCTTCACGCTGTGTTGTTCTCGCTGCTGAGGTGAAAAGTTGTATGTCTCACACGAGACCAAAGTTTTTTACGTCTCGTATCTTTGAATCCCTCGCTACGCTCAGGATTCTAACCTAGAATCACTCGCTACGCTCGTGATTCAATAATAGAATCCTTCGCTTACTCGGTATTCAAAATCATCACTCGCAGCAAAAACCAACTTTGCTCTCTTGTTGAACAAATAACTATTTCACACCAAATGCTTGAAATTGCCCAATCATGCTAACCTCACCTAATGTAAATCATTTATACTAAGATTCAGTACCTACAATATTATGTCCCGGCGGGTTATAATATGGTACTGAATCTCATTATAACCTGCTGATTAATAATGAGATTGGAATTCGTATGAAAAATTGTTCCATAGAAACCTCCAGCAAAAATAACTTATTTGAAAATCGAACTGGCCACTACAAGCCATATACGCTAAACGAAGAAAAGGTGGGAAAAGTAGAATATTCATCTGTTTTCATCTTGGGCGCGCTTGAATCCTTCGCTGCACTTAGGACTCCATTTTAATTCCCTCGCTTTGCTCAGGAATTAACTCGTATCACTGTTATCTGCTCTGAAAGTAGGTGTGGCCGTTATATCGGGGGCTTTTAACCCCCTAAAAGCTCAATATTTATATTTTGATAAAACATGTCTAAAAACCAACGCTAGAAAACCTGCTTTTTAAAAAAAACCGGGTAAGAGCATGTTGGACCTGTAGGGTTACGAAGCCGTTACAACAAACATAAAAAACTATCTCAAAAAACCGTATGTATGAATTAATTTTCTATTTAAAGTTATTTTTAGTTCTATTTGGTGCTGTCTGTGCTAGGGGACACGTGACTAACAAAACTTTTATCTAAAAAATCAAAAAGTAGTTTTTCATAAACCCGCAATATTTTTGATAGACCTATCCAACGACACCCCACACTAAGGGCTAGACGAGGAAAAAAATACATCCCCACGATACGTGTAGGAGAAGTACATAATTTTTTTTTAAACATTTTCTTTTATCACTTTTTTTGGCGTGCCAAACATGCCAAATTACAGCTTTATTAGCTTATGGTCTCTGAGCTAGGCTGCGGATGGACGGACGGACGGACGGACATGGCGAAACTATAAGGGTTCATAGTTTGACCACGGAACCCTAAAAATGGGTATAGGTACTTCGTCTAAGATTTAGAAAGACGTTTTTTCACTGTCTGTGATCTCTTTTAATTAAAGTTATAATAGACGAACCAGGGACCCGACTACCCGTTCCCCGATAAAAGCCTTTAAAAGACTTACCTCTCGAAGTACAACCCACTAAAAGAATAACCCCTTTGGAAGAAATATAGGACTTAGTTGTTTGTTTAACTAGCAGCAGTAAATTAATATCCCTGGTATTGCATAACCAAATATAAGGGTAAGGGTAAAAAGCAAATCGAACGGCTTGCAAGCGATACGGCTTTTCTCAACAAATCCTTGTATAAACTCATTCGAAGCCCCTTGAATGCGGAAAAGAGGGGGGGGTCCCTGAGACGAACTTCCTTGAAACATAAAAACAAACAATCGCAATACAATACATTTATAATTTCCGAGTAATTTAAGCGTTCGGCCATTGCTAAAATCGGCCAACCTAAACCTTAATTAATTCAGCAATTCACTGAAGATTCACTGAACACAACAACATTCAATACTTCCAAATATGTATGAGCTTCTCCAATAAATGTCGATGCCTTCGATTTGGACCTCTTGAAAAACCCACACACAAATTATTAATATTAATTATATAATGATTTCAACATACGGTATTTGATAAAAGTCAAATCAGCTTCTTTTTATGAAACGTCAAAAACGCTCCGTTGGAATTTATAGGGATTACTATCTTGTGACGTCACAATCAAACAGCGTCCTTATTGTTGCATTTTATGAATTTAAGAATCTTAAAATTGCAAACATGAATAAAATATTGATGTTTTCCTAGTATTTTTATAATGTTTATCTGTTGTTAATGAAAAAACAATTTAATTTCACTCTTGTCAAATACCCTAACACAGTCAGTTTTAAATTTGACATGACAACAGGCTGTCTTCGAACGTAGGTGTTAGCTAGATATCTAAAATTGTACTTGTACCTAGTAGGGGAGCCCAAGAGAGGATTCCGGGATTTACTCAAGCGCCAAGTAGGTAGGTACTAAGTACTTCCACCAAATATGAGCCCCTTATGGCCTTTCTATGGCACATTCTAATAATAACCGCGAGTTTGCGTCGCATCCAAATCGTCAATTCGTCAATCTCGAACAAATTAATTAAATTTTAATCCTTGATGTTTTTCAATTTATGTTATTTTGTGTTAAGTGTGTCACTTGCCGTCTCTTCACCAAGCGGTTCCAACGGAAGACCAGTGCTGGCTTTACGGCTAGCGAATGCTGAGTTGGGACCGTTTCGCAAATGTTTCTGTGCCTTATTTTTTGTATCTATGTACCTAATGTTGTTTCGTATTGATGTGAATAAATGTCTCTTTATCTAATTATTATATAGGAGATTATTTTTGGGTCACTTAACATCCCTTTTGAAAAATCTGCGCTGGATAACTTTTTTTCTTCCAACCCTTACGTACGCCTCTATCATGCAAACAATCAGATTAACATACGTACATTTAAAAAAATACGTAGTACATGGATGATGTGATGTCAATATCTGACGCGCTCGAGTATGTCCATGCAAGATTTTTTACATTTTTGAAAATCTATGGCCGCTCTCCCCACCGATATACTCGTATTATAGGTATGTAATTTTTTTCTTTTTATCATCTAAGTTGCGCAAGCCAGGTCTCTGACGCTCGAGTAACTCCCGATTTAGCATCGTGGCCTCCCCTAACATTATAAAATTAAACATTGGAGAGGCTGTATATGTTTTATGTAAAACCACAAAAGAGGTTAATTATGCAATTCGGACCGGCATTAAGGGGTCAAACATAGGTCATTTTAATCTAGGATTTGAGAACCCTATTCCTTGAAATAGTTTTTAAATTTTCATACATTGTCAAAAAATGGTGAATCCTAATTGACGTCACGGGAGGTGGGTAGTGATTCTCTCAACAACGACGGTCGGACGGACGGACGAGTGAATGTCCAATCGGCGAGTTTAAGTGGTCCCGTCAGTGCGAACAAAACATATTTTAGCGCGTGCATTTTCGATTTAGCAACATGGTTGCTGCCGAACTCTGGATCGAACGTATAAGGCTGCTTAATTTAAAATGCACGCGCTGAAATGTGTTTGGTTCTCTCTGACGGGATTGCCTAAACTCGCGGCTGCGATTTCGCTCGTTCCTCCGCCCGTCTGTTGTTTTTGAGAGAATCACTACCCTTAGTGTGTACGTTTACACGAGCCCTATCAGCCCTTATTAGCTTTTTCCCCGTTGACATTTACTACCTGTAAATATTAATAAACCAAGGAAACCCTTCTGTGACAAATTAATTAAAATGTAAATATATTCTCTCTGTGACGCACTTTAGATTGAAAAATATAAAGTCTTGAGACATCCACTTGAAGTATAAGAACATTTTATATCATCTTATACGATATTTTAAGACACAGTGGCAAGTTTATTTGCTAGCAAACACGACGTATTACTATTGGAAAAATGCAGAAGGACCGCTTTCAATAGGTACGTGCAAGATTTTTTCTTTTTCGCAATAAATACTTATTGCCAATTTGTCGAGGTTAAAGTGTACTTATATTTAAATATCGACTATAAATAAACCTCGTCGTGTTACAGAGGAATAAACGAACTAAATATCTTTCCATGGGAAAACTCACGTAACGCGGGTGAAACTGAATCATGTGAGTCGGTCGCCCAATTTCATACTATTTAATCTTCCAACGTTTGCACGGGTACAGTCACGAGATTTAATTTGGTACCCACCTTAGGTCCAAAGTCAATCTGACATTCTACAGCAAGACGGTTGAGTTTGCTAACAAATGTTTGACATCTCTAATGACATTGACGACTTCAAGCATATTTTCCTTGAAATGGGTCCCAAATTAACGCTCGTGACCGTACAACGTATGTACATAATAACACTGTTTTTCAACAAGTGTATTAAGGTTCAATTAAATGTGGGTGTTATTGTTTTATTATAACCGAGTGATAGTAATGAGGGCTAACGTAAACTCGATGACAGTGCAATATCTGTACCCCTTACCATGAGTTACAATTACCGTACTCGCTAGCGAGTCGGTCGAATGCTTTGTCCCTCCCACTCTATAAGAATACTTACTTGCCAAGCCTGCGAGGGACAGAGCTTCGACTTGCTAGCGAGTACGTTAATTTTATTGTAACTCATGGTAAGAGCACTGAAATTAGCAAGGCTTCTGTCGAACGATCGAACGTGAGGTTAGCCGGGGCTATTGCGTCCGCGGGGCTATGTAACTTTTCATACTCCCTGTTGTTTGATCAGTAGTTAAATACGCGGTTTATACAAGGTGCTACAAAAATACCCGTAAAGCTGGAAGGGGGTTAAATGGTTCCTTATAATAAGTCTATTTACAATATTTGAGAACCATAATATGACCGTATGACTTGCCGGCAAAAAAAATAAAACCATTATTGTTTTCATTCATGTGCAAACCCTATTTCAGTAAATTAAAGGTGTGTATCTACAATTTTACCTAATTCGTGAAACGATCAAGAGACATACGAACAAAATGTACAGAATTCGATAAGATAGATATTACAAGTCAAGTTTTGGAAGATTTTAAAAAACCTAACCTAACGAAGAAATCTAATCTAACACTTACTTTTTCATAATGAACGTCAAATCTATAGGAACGGCTCAAAGTTAGCTCCGCCTTGTTCAATGCACAACCTCGCTCGTCGGGATATGGCTTTAAAACCATTCAAGTTGACATTTATTAAATTGGTAGGTAGGCCTCTCTGTTAAAATCATCTATGCTAACTCCGGTTCCCTGACATGACACTTCATGACAGCTTACTAGGGTTGACAATATTTTTGACTTTGATTATTTATTATATTTCTTACGGGGTACTTTGTAACACCTGTATAAGCTGCGCAGCGTTCACTCGATCACTCGTTCGACCAACAGGCCGCTGTTTTAAAGAGAATAACACCCCTGATCTGATGGTGGAGACGCCAGGATCTCCACTGTAGGTAGCTCTATCTTGGTCTCACATTAGTTTGGTCTTAATAAGCTTATAATGAATGTGCAAAAAAAATACCATCAGCAACAAAAGCTAGTCTCAAAACACCGACAAACACCCTAATGTCTTATTAGGATATTACGATACTTTCTAATTCGTCAAGGTAGAAAGTGACAGCACGACATTAAATCTAACGAACGTTTGTGCAACTGGGCAATAACTGCCGTAGGTACTTAGAGACGTTAACTAAATTTAATGCTTGTTTAGTGACGTGTTGTCTTATTCTATTGGTATGGCAAATAATGTGACAGCACCAACTTTAATCAAGCATTCAATTTAATTGACGTCTCTGAGTGCGGCGCTAAGCTAATGTATATTTTAAACTTAAATCTAATTAGAGTTTGCTCATGGCCTTATCACATGCGCATTGAGCAAGTATTACCGGGGATTGAACTTGGTATATCGCGTGTCAACTGTGGATAAAGCATCCGTCACTTTTTGACACGTGTACTTATTTACCTGTCAGAAGGTGACCGATGCCTTATTCAAAATTTATCACGCGATAAACGCAGCCATATTAGGCCCTTTGACTTCTAATCTGCTTACGTAGTTACAGTCTGACGACGCGCTGGCCTAGTGGGTAGTGACCCTGCCTACGAAGCTAGAGGTCCTGGGTTCGAATCCCGGTAAGGGCAGATGTTTGTGTGATGAGCGTAAATATTTGTTCCTGAGTCATGGATGTTTTCTATGTATTTAAGTATATATTTCTCTATATAAGTATTTATATCGTTGTCTAGTACCCATAGTATTTACAAGCCTAGAGCTTAGTTTGGGACTAGGTCAATTGGTGTGACATAGTCCCCTGACATTATTATTATGTCCCCTGACATTATTAGTTACCGTAAAATGTGCCGACTTTTCTCCCCCCTGGGTAATTATGGTCCATGGTTATATTGAGGTAATCTGTATTGTAAATTATTCTATTGCTTTCATTTACTTCGTAACTGGATCGATTCTTTTAAGCAAATTTGTCATCAACCATGACTTATAAGGTAACAAACGAAATGGTCACTATGGAGCATAGTTACCCATGGGAGCAAAGTAGGAACATTTTACGGTACTTGTATATTTATAAACTGCCTCATCAAAAGAAAGAGACACAGTACCCTTACCATGAGTAAAAATTACCGTGCTCTCTAGCGAGTCGAATGCGCTTTACCTCACAGTAATCAGTGGGGCTAGACAAGTTGCCATCGTTCACGAACGCTAGCGTTAGGCGATCACTTTGGTGATCACCTGTCACTTGGCGCTGTCAAAATTAAATAGGCTTGACAATCAGTTTTCAGCGTGTCAGTTGTAACGAGTGATATATCACGTGACTTACGTCATTCCCATACATTTTTCAATGACAACACATGTCGCCAGTGATCACCTAACGCTAGCGTTCGTGAACTATGGCAACTTGTCTAGCCCCACTGTACCCTTACCATGAGTTACAAGTTACAATCACCGTACTCGCTAGCGAGTTGAAAGCCCTGTCCCGCGCCCGCTATAACAATACTGTGAGGTACAAAGCATTCGACTCGCTAGCGCGTATGGTAATTGTAACTCATGGTAAGGATACAAGAGTGGGATGGACGAGCTAGGACGAGTACGGTAATTGTAGCACATGGTGAGGGTAAGAACGTACCTAAATAAATTTACTTAAGTGAGTTTACTAAAATTATAAGCACGGACTTTTTACGGTTTAATTGTTTTAAGATCAAGAGCAAGTTTATCTTCTAGATAAAAAAAACCGGGCAAGTGCGAGTCAGTCTCGCCCACCGAGGGTTCCGTACAAATTTGTAGGTACAGTCAGGGTAAAAAAAGGTTCGTCACTTTTCGACTCTATTTCAACCCCGTTAAGGTCCAAAAGTGACGAACCTTTTTTTACCCTGACTATACATATCATAAATCGAAAACTAATTACTAATTTTACCCTGCATGACACGGATAACTGATTTCAAAATTAGGACCTTGCATAAAGACCCTGTTTCATGTGATTTAATTTGGATACACCAGTTTTTGACAATGTATGAAAATTAAAAAAACCATTTCGAGGAATAGGCTTCTCAAATCGATCCCTGTAATTAGATTAAAAATATGTTACAATCAATTAATTATAATTAATTTAAGAAATGACCTTCATTTGACCCCTTCCGGTCATTTGGTCCGAATTGCGCTATATAAGGTGCTAACAAATTAGTTACGGATATTTTAAGAGATAATACATTACATTAAAAACAATTTACTTTTAACTGTAATTAAGGAACCTTTGTATATCATTTTATTGTTTTAATTTACCGAACAAAAAATATAAATTATAATTAATCTTTAAAATAATCACCCCTATTATGTACCTGTCAAGATGTTTAACACTGTTTGTCAAAAGTTGTTTTTCATAAATGTCATTATGATTCGGCGGGAAAACTGTAGGTTATTAAATACTAGCATCTGAATGATAGTTTAAAGAGGTTCTAGAATGTCTAAAGAGGTCTCATTTAATTATCTTATTAACAGGGTGTTTTAACGTAGCAAATTTGTTTCCTACTTTTCTCCAAAAAAACATAAGAAAACCTATGATGTTTCATAATTAAATGTACTCCGAGAGCGGAGTACTATCAGCTGTAAAAATATCGGTATCTAATTTGTTAGCACCTTATATAAACCTCTTTGTGGTTTTACATAAAACATATGAAACCTCTCCAACATTATATTCTATAAGTACAATTTAGACCTCTAGCTAACACCTACGTTCTTAAGCGCCGCCATTTTTGCACAGTAAGTAGGCGAGGTTAATTTAATTTTGATAAATTGTTTTAAATAGCAATAATACTTTTAATCATGAAATACTTCAAATTACATTCTTAGAAAAGGCTATTCTTTCGAATAAAAATGTAAAAGCGAGCAGTTATTTTTTTTGGTGTAGGTATCCCAATCAAAAAATTACAGTTTTCAGATTTTGAATGAGATGTTAAGACTGCATCGAGCTAACGTCGAGCCTCCAGTGTCGCCATCATTACTATTATTCTGTTTTTTAATTAACTAAAGATTTTCCTTGCAATTAGACGATACTTTTTTGTAGCGCAAGTAAAAACATAATTTATGGGAATTATGGGATACGTAACAAACTTCAATAACAATTACCCTTTAAGTTAACACTTAACGGGAAAAGGTGGCCTCTTTTTTCCGTTCAGTTGATAACTCAAAGGTAAATTGTTATTAAACTATGTGAGATAATATAACCTATAAGTTGTGTTTTCATTTGTAGTACCTACAAACCAATTTCAAGAAAATACTTCGTGTTTATTAGAAAACACAATAATAGTCACTGTACATCCGGCGTACGCTCGGCGTAGTCTTAATTGTTTTTCTTGGAAACGTTGCCTTCTTATAAAAAAATAGACTATCACAATATCTGTAAGAACCGCGCTACATTGCATAATAGTAAATGTGGTTAAACCTATCATCCCTTAAAACCTACACCCGACTGCCAAAAACCCTGTAATAATAGAGCTCAAATGCCTAACACAAGAATTAAGAAAGTGCGCAAATCTGAAACCACTTTTCTATGTGACATCCCGCTTACGACCTAGATACCTAAGTTACCTCTCGCGAGTTATTGCTCAAAAGGAATATATTATTCAAATACCTTTTAACAAAATCAACAAGGACTCCTATTAAATATAGCTATACTTATCCTGTGGCTTTACCCGACTTACGCTGGAAGAAAAATTGCCAATAACTCCACCAGTCATGAATGTCATAGTTATAAAAACTATTTGTATTAGGTTAGAAATCGAATTATATTGCATTTTCCTTTCATGGAATTTTAATCAACACGCTCTCCTCAGCGGTCTACTTCGAACGAAGTAAGGGTGAAATAAAAATTGAAAGAACATTCACTATCAAGAATTTTACAAGCATGAAATAGAACTCGAAAAATTTTCTTCGTTACAAAATTCATTAGATAAATGGTTTTCAATGCGGGTCCGTAGCATAATTATCATCAAATTTCATAAGTACGAAATTCCTAAAAGCAAAGCTTCGAATATCAAAATGTATAATGTACGAAATTCCTAAAGATGCATGTCCAATGTTTAATTGGCCTGTTTTAAAATTTCTAAAGTACAATACCACTAGTGCACGAAAAAACCAACGACATTTTACCTACTCCCAGTTGACCTAAGTTTAAAATGTATAAAGTGCGAAATTTCGAACGAAATTTTAATTTTCGAAGACATGCTACGTTCATTAGGGGTGGAGTTATAAGGTTTGAATGTATTCATTTTCGAAGAATTGTCATTAAGATTTTTGTACTTACGTAGTGATTTTGAGCACTAGAAATATTAAGTTTCAAGTTTTGTCATTAGGCATTTTGTACAAAATAATATTGATTTTCGAAAATGAGATCATTCGATTAAAAGTGCATTAGGACATGCATCTTTAGGAATTTCATACATTAGACATTTTGATATTCGAAGTTTTATGTTAGGAATTTCGTACTTATGAAATTTGATTTTCGATATTATGCTACGGACCCTTCAATGCATATATCTCTAAAAGTAAATAGTCCAACTAATATTATAAATGCAAAAGTTTGTGTTTGTGTGTGTGTGTTTGTGTTTGTTACTCCACGTTGCAACGGCTGGACGGATTTGGAATGGAGATAGCTTATACGCTGGATTAACACAGGCAATTTTTTTTATCCCGGAAAATTTCAAAAGTTTCCGAGGGAATAACGATAATCGAAATTTACGCGGACGAAGTCGCGGGCTGCTAGTTAAAAAGTAAGACGTGTTCCATTACTTTGCCACATACGAATTTACAGTTGCGAATAGCATTAGAGCTGTCGTGATAATAATTCATTTTTTTTTTAATGGCCTTCCATCGCGATATTCATCAGTGATTTTGCCAGTGTCAAATGAGTAGTATAAATCAGTAAACAAAATAAATCAATTAGTAAAAGCCGGACCACCGGCCATCTTCCAAAACCTAAAAATCTTTTATACTCGGGATTAAATTTTAACCTTTTCTTAATAATGAATTCTGAAAGTTTGGGATGTTTTTCCGCGGCTAAAGTACAAAAAATGACGTGAGCTTATTAAATAATTAGTATAAATTAACATAAATTCGTCAGCTTATTAAAACATTAAGATAAACAATAGTTTATCACTATAACGCACTAGGTAAGTTGCAGAAAACTAACCCGTCTTAAATTGTCCTACAATAAAGAAGCTTTGGTTCATATGAGACCGTTTTGAAATAAGGAACGAAATATAAAAAAAAGAACTCGATAATTTTCAGTCAATGATTTCAGTCCAAGAAAGTAGTTAAATATTTCGAATATTAGTCACAAAAGTTTAAATACAGTTACGCATTAACTTTCCTTCCGCTTTCCCGTGTTTAATCAACTCAAATTTAGCACTAACGGGTTGGCTTAAAGTAATGAGAATTTTTTTTTCTCATTTTTTTTATTAAATTACTTGTTTAGGTTATATAGCTTTTTATCATATACAAATAAACTAAAACCAGCATGATAATCAATCATTATAATATAGAAAACCTCGCCCATTTAAAAAAATTCGCAGCTTTCTTCTTACCGTTTTCATCATACGTTGGACAACATCTTTTTTTATTTTTTCAGTTAATTCTTTGCTTTTATACCCGGCGCTTCAACTGTGTATGTGATTTCGCTTCCGGCCCATCACTGTAAACTAGTCTACTGAGAATTACCAAAAAATCCTCCATTGGACGAGCTACACCGACGTTCGGACGGTTTGAATCCTTCGATACGAAATGAACATCACGCTTTTTTAGTCAATTCTGGGTGCTCCCTGCATAGTGATACTTTCTTCGCAACTTCTTGCACTTCTTGGAATTTCTTCAAGCTGTATGTCGGAATATTTGGGTGTTTATTGACGCTTAAGTGTAGAACATTGTATTTCTTTAAAATATTCCTTACTCACCAACGGGAAACAGCATATTTTACAGCTAACTTATCTGGGACTCATCCACTTTGTTTTGTGCAAACTTTGCCATTTTCCTCCGGTTTCAATGATTAAGAATGGGTGATCTTCCCGTTTTTGGTAAATCTTTAGTCCTAATACCAAATTCCCACCGCTGGATCAAACATTAAATTGTAGATGGAGATACATTTCAGCTTTGAAGTGAGAGACCACTTCAGATTTTTCACGTCGTCCAAGTAGGCGATAGACATGTTCACGTAATGACTTCCTTGTGGACATTTTTTATTAACACAGCTAATCATTATTTGCCTTTTTAACAATAATTGTCATATTTTCTATTTATTATAGCTGTCAAAATCCTTTTTGTATTATTTTTTTGCCTGCCATTGTCAATTGAATACCTTCTCATTACTTTAAGCCAACCCGTTATTTATCGAATTTTAACCAAATACAGTATTAATCGTATAAGCAATATTGAAAAATTATTTCCAATAAATAAATTATACTTCTTCTGTTGAAAACGAACTTTTAATATTTTTTTCGAACATTAGTATTTTTTTATAAAATAACTGAATTCCTAGACTCAAGTGAATACGAAACAAATAAATAAGAAAAAAAATATTAATCGCAATGCAAAATTTAAAATTAAATTTTAGGGATCCAATTCAAATTTTAACAATGACACGCACACCCGATTGCCTAATTACTAATTAGGAACGCTTCAAAAAAACTTACCTGCCGCAGATAAATCCATGAGATGACGATTCGTCATCGCCATTGCACAATCACAACACGAAAAAAAAAAGTTGGCTTTTAGTCTATGCCTACGGGAGAGCGTGCTTCCCGCGCGGGGTCCAGCGAAGGAATGAGTACCGTTACTATAATTAGCGGACAGGGGTGAAAATTTAAGAAATAATAAGTTAAATTGTTATTGTGCTTAGGCTATGGCAGATGCCAGCGTGGGAACAGGGGGGGGTGGCTTAACTTTGCCAGGTGCTAAGATTTGCCTGTAATCACTGCGACTGTCACGCCTACCTACTTGAAACTACGCACCATTGCACCAAGGAGTTAATATGACGCACCTGAAAATTTTCAAGTGAAATTTCTTGAATCCATTTTGAATTTGCGATGTACTGGCGGCGTGGAAAGTGATTTGCGTATGTGTTTTTAAATGTCTTTTGTTTATGTTACTTTGTTGTTTTATATCAGGGTGTAGTGTTTTTTTTTCTTAAGGGTTGCAATATGAAAATAGTGATTAAAAAAACAATTAGTGGCGGTTATACAACTAATTGATAGTAAATAATTATCCTATATGATTATGAGATTATGACATATGAGGTTAAAGTAGAATTCGAAGCGGCATACTAGGTACCTACTTAAATTGTTGAGCCAATTTAGAACGCATAAAACCAATACCTAGTTAAATAAGACGTATTTTATGAATGACAGAAATAATAGAAACGATGTTCCTTGAAACGAATCCCTTAATCCTGTAAATATTACTTTTATAATAAATCGCCAGTTAATTAAGAGTAAATCATAATGATTATGTTATTTTGTATTAGTATAACTCATTTTATTAATTGTTTATTTAAAACCAAAGGATGATGGGCAGTTTTGTATGGACACTGGCCTAAAAACCAATAATGACAAGCCATATGCCATTTTAAAGGTTTTTTCATATTCCACACCTTTTTGTACGGCGGGAAATCTTAAATCACTGTGTGAAATATTAAAAAATCTGAAACATCGAGACGCCCACATAGACGACTTTAGCATAATTACTTTGAAAAACCGCTGTCTTTGCATGGCGATAACTTTTTTCACACAGATTTCGAACCACCTGCCGTAGTAATAGTTTTACAACTTACAATTACCTATCCGGGGACATATCGCTTGTCCTTATTGGTCAATAGGCCAATTAGCCCACCCTCCTTTGAAGTTAGCTAAATAAAAATTAAAAAAAACGGTCTAATGAGAGTCCTGTATAAACTTATTAACACCTAGGGTTCTGTATAAACTTGTAGGTATGTAAATAGGTTTCGACTTCGTCCATCACGGGATTCGAGTGGAAGATATTTCCCGTGTTTCCGGGTAGTTACATTTTACGTTTCCTTTTAAACCAGACTAATAGTATTATACTCGTACTTAAGTACCGTAAAATGTTCCTACTTTGCTCCTCCAAGGGTAACTATGCTCCATAGTGACTATTTCCTTTGTTACCTTATAAGTCAAGGTTGATGACGAATTTGCTTAAAAGAATCGATGTATACATCCAGCTACGAAGTAAATGAAAGCAATAGAATGATTTACAATACAGATTACCTCAATATAACCATGGAGCATAATTAAATTACCCAGGGGGGAGCAAAGTAGGCACATTTTACGGTAGTAACTTAAGTACTCCGTGCTGTTTCTGTCACATTGTTTGTTATCTTTCATTTGTCTGTTTGTGTGTCTTCTGTGTAGTGAATAAATGTATTTCTTCTTCTTCTTATTCTACCTAATCTTCTTTACATAGTATAAAATGAAGTCGCTTCCGCAGTCTAGTCGCTTAAGTCTTATAAACTACAAAACTGATTTTAATGCAATTTTCAGCAATATATTCAAGGTTTATATGTAATATGTATAATAGATTATCGTCTATGTACGGGTGTTACATAAAACTCACATAAACCGAAGCGAAGCGAGGGTGGGTCGCTAGTTACAATATAAATTGTGGTTAGTAGTAGTTCATACCAAAATTTAAGCTACATTTACTAAAATAATTAGGTATAGTAAGATTTCTTTTAATGTCGGAATTCACTTGGGAAGCTGTCTAGTAGATTTTGACATTTAAAAAAATATCTTACTACATAACATTGCTCTAACAAAAAAAAAAGTAGCTCTATAAGTTTAATTATAAGTATTAATATTCGGATTTAAGCGTCGCCACACTCGTCACGTCGTGACCGGTAAGTAGCTGGGGTATTTTATATTATTTAGTTTACTTAGCGATCCCCCGACGTGTCGACGCTTGAACCAAAATATTAATAATAATAAAAAGTATGTCTATGTATCTGAGAGTCTGTTTGCGTTTGAATGCGTTTTTTCTTTGAAAGCAGGTTTTCTAGCGGTGGTTTTTAGCAAGATTTCATGAAAATTGGTTAAGCCGTTTAAGAGATATCAGCTCTTAAAGTATGTGGCGCCGTTATATCGAGGGCTTTTAACCCCCTAAAACCTCTATATCTCAAAAACGGCTTAACTGATTTTGATAAAGCATGTCTAAGAACCACCGCCAAGAAACCTGCTTTCAAATAAAAAAACCGCAGCAAATCGACTCATCCGTTTAAGAGCTACGGTGCCACAGACACACTTACACGTCAAACTTATAACACCCCTCTTTGTCTTCGTCGGGCGTTTAAAATGCAAATAGAACGCGTACGTAAGCGTATTTTAATAGAAATGATTAATTAATCGATTTTATTTTGGCTTCATTAAAAGAAAAATCAAATACTGAAAACCAGTCAAGACTTAAGGCCGTATTAATAAACTAATCTCAACTCTAATGTTCGTCTCGAGATGTGTCAAAAATGACAGTGTTCTATGGTTTGACGTTTACTTTGACGTATCTTATGACGCGCATCTCAGCCAAGATGAGTTTATTAATACGGGCCTTAGAATGGCGCATTGAGGGTTCCGTATCGGCGCACAGTAGGTATTTTTATTTTAAATTGAATTCGATTTCTGGTTTAGTAACAAGGATTTGCATTGAGAAAGTATCATTTGGTGCAGTGGAACTGATGATGAAGGTCACGGATGGACAGAACTGCTCAACGGTACCTATTTCAAGGGTGGCGATAAGATAATTATATCGATTAAAATAGTCTCAATTTAACAGTATTTTTTTTAATTTTTGTTTCACACAACTTTTTGATAACGATAACGAACGCCGAATGCATTATGTCTAGGGCCTCTAGACCAGGGGGGTGATTCTCTCAAGAAGCAAAGGTGAACGAATGGACGAGTGATCTTTAAGCGGCGAGATTAAGTAGTCCGGTCAGTGCGAACAAAACACATTGTAGCGCGTGCATTTTCAATTTAGCAGCATGGTTCCTGCCGATGGGTCGAACGTATAAGGCTGCTTAATTGAAAATGCACGCGCTACAATGTGTTTTGTTCGCACTGACCGGACTACTTAATCTTGCCGCTTCTTGAGAGAATCACCCCCCTGTATTATAGTTGCGTTTATCGCTGTGGATAAAGTTTTCGTCACTCTCGCACTTACGAGTACATACTTGCCAGAAAGTGACAGATGTTTTATACAAGTTCAGCGACTCTAACGAAGAACCCTATTGTTTAAAAATGATATGAGGCGAGCTTGAATTGTCTTAAAGTTTAATATCCCTGACAGCTTATTATGATCTCTAAAAATATAAATTAAAAAACAAGAAACCGGACAAGAGCATGTCGAATGCTCAGGGTAGTGATTCTGTAAACAACGCCGGTCGTGCGGACTGTCGAGTGAAACCAAGCGGCGAGATTAAGTAGTCCCGTCAGTGCGAACAAAACACAGTAGCGCGTGCATTTTCAATTAAGCAGCCTTATACGTTCGACCCATCGTGCTGCTAAATTGAAAATGCACTTAATCTCGCCGCACTGTGGAACGAAAATGGCCTCTCCATAGAAATAGGGACTTAATTTTCTAAGTGCCTATTTTTTTAATTGAAATCGAATCTACTCCTCATAATTAGGTAAAAAAATGAATATGGGTCAATTTGGCTGGAAAACCACCGAGTAATATTTTTTTTTATAAAATTTTGTATGGAGCGTATATGAAAAAACGGAATATCTCAGAAAGTGCACAATTTCCCGTAATATCCTTCCGCAGGAATTTAGTACCAATTATTTATGATTTTTCGGCGGTCTCAAAATTTCCCGAGCAGGTGCACTTTTTTTTTTAAAAATCAAAAACGTTTTATATAGGGAAAACTTGGTTTTTAGGAGGTATTTAAGTTTGCAAGACACGTTTAATCGTGGGATAAAATTAAATAATGGCTTTAGATGAGATGGATGTTCAAAAATGAGGTCATTGGAATAATGACATATCTCACTTTTTGGCCCTTTATCTCCCTGCCCCCTAATGAGCACACTCGGTGCTCATTAAGTGTATGATTAAAAGTAAAAATTAACTAAATCACTCTTAATTATTCTTAATGAGTTGGCATTAAGTAAAAAAATAAATTAAATATTATCTTATTATCATTAAGGATGATAATTACCCAAATTTCAATGGGTTCTCATTAGTAATATGCAATAAATAGGTTGCAGTTCAATTTTATTGTATATTCCTTCTGGAACATTTCAACTGCAAGCAATGGAGGGTTTAACGACCAACTTAGATTTGTACGTGATTTTGAGAAATCAGGAACCTTCTTTTAACTACAAAGCCTTGATGGAAGAAGTGGTTACTAAAATCAATGGACAACTATCTGAAGAAGACTATGATACCCTCAAGGAATTTTGCCAAAGATTTTCAAGAGCTGCTTTGGAAAGATGGCAGAAGTGCCGAAGAGATACGAAAAAGTTTAGAAGTACTTATGAACATTGGCTTATGGAAAATGTTGATTGGCCAAGCTTTGTAGTTTGGCGATCCGATTCACCCACCCAAGAATCAGGTGATTTAAACTATGAAGGATCGACCTCATCGGTTGGAACAATGACTACAACAAAACGTAAGTCATTCGAAGATCTGGGAACCAAACAGAAGAAAAAAAGATCGAGTGACTTACAATCCGAAAACGCTGATGAATTGGCATATGCTGCAGCAGAACGTTTTAAGCAGGATGGCCGCGATGATATTGCGGCCGTAATTGAATATATGCTGAAAAACCCAGAAGTAGCATCTAAATTAAGAGAAGTGACAATCTCTACGAAGAAACCCGTAACATCTACGATATATACACCTGAAAAAGCACTAAGTCTTTTTATTTCACTCAAGTTGTCTAAATGGCAATATATGATCCTGCGAGAGAGTGCTATTAGAGAAGGTGCAGAAAATGTGTATCCGTCATACTACAGAGTACAAAAAGCTAAACTAGATTGCTATCCTCCGAGTGAATCAATAACTATTACGGATTCTTCAGCCAAAATTAAACTGCAAGAATTATTGAATATTACAGTGAACAGAATAATGGATAGTATACCGGAGCACGTAGAAGACAAACAGATGGTACTTATTTCTAAATGGGGGTTTGATGGTGCTTCGAGCCAAAGCAGGTACAAGCAAAAGATGAGTGACTCCGAGCAAGATGATTCTAGTGTTTTCATGACAACCCTGGTACCATTAAAATTAACTTCAGCAACTGATACAATATGGACGAATCCCAAGCCTTGTTCAGCGTTATATTGTCGTCCAATACAGTTCAAGTTCATTAAGGAAAACGAAGCCGTTGTGCTTGCTCAGAAAACGGAGATAGACAAGGAAATTGAAGATCTACTAACCACAGAACACAAAACCAACACAGTGAAGCATGAACTGAAGATGACGATGTTGGACGGCAAAATATGCACTTTTCTTTCAAAAGCCAGATCAAATGCAACTTGCAGTTTATGTTTGGCTAAACCAACGGAGATGAACCTTCTTGATAAAGTTCTTACAAAACCTGTGGATACTGGTATATACCAATATGGGTTATCATCTCTACATGCTTGCATCAACACGATGGAATGCCTTCTTCACATAGCATATCGCCAGGATTTTAAACAATGGGCTGCGAGAGGAAACGAGCTAAAAGAAAAAATGGCATCAAGGAAGAAAATCATTCAAGATCGTTTTAAGGAAGAAATGAATCTCTTGATAGATGTGGTCAAACAGGGGTCAGGGACAGCTAATGATGGAAACACAGCCAGAAAGTTTTTTGAGGACCCCTGTAAAACAGCAAGCATTACAGGACTAGATGAGGGATTAATCAGGAGATTTGCAGTAATCTTGCAAGCAGTTACTTCAGGAGAGGTTATAGACGTCAACAAATATAAAGATTACGCCCACGATACAGTAAAAAAATATGTGGAATTATACAACTGGTATCATATGTCCGCAACGGTTCATAAATTACTGGTGCATGGAGCAGACATTATAGCCCATAACGAAGTTATACCGATCGGCAATCTCTCAGAAGAAGCGTCAGAGGCCCGGAATAAAGACTTTAGAAGGTTCAGGGAACACAACTCACAGAAAAAGAGTAGACAAGATTCAAATCATGACATTCTCAATATGTTACTTCTGTCATCGGATCCCAAACTTACCGCAATGAGGCCAACACTGAATAAAAGGAACAAACAAACCTTATTTATTGAGACCTTGGACCTTCTAATCAATTCCGAATCGCAAAATGATTCGGAATTGGATGCCGAAATAGGTGACGCAGAACAATAAAATTAAACTGCAACCTATTTATTGCACATTACTAATGAAATCTGGGTAATCATCATCCTTAATGATAATAAGATAATATTTAATTTATACTTTTACTTAATGCCAACTAATTAAGAATAATTAAGAGTGATTTAGTTAATTTTTACTTTTAATCATACACTTAATGAGCACCGATTGTGCTCATTAGGGGGCAGGGAGATAAAGGGCCAAAAAGTGAGAAATGTCATTATTCCAATGACCTCATTTTTGAACATCCATCTCATCTAAAGCCATTATTTAATTTTATCCCACGATTAAACGTGTCGTGCAAACTTAAATACCTCCTAAAAACCAAGTTTTCCCTATATAAAACGTTTTTGATTTTTAAAAAAAAAAGTGCACCTGCCCGGGAAATTTTGAGTACGCCGAAAAATCATAAATAATTGGTACTAAATTCCTGCGGAAGGATATTACGGGAAATTGTGCACTTTCTGAGATATTCCGTTTTTTCATGTACGCTCCATACAAAATTTTAGTAAAAAAAATATTACTCGGCGGTTTTCCAGCCAAATTGACCCATATTCATTTTTTTACCTAATTATGAGGAGTAGATTCGATTTCAATAAAAAAAATAGGCACTTGGAAAATTAAGTCCCTATTTCTATGGAGAGGCCATTTTCGTTCCACAGTGCGCCGCTTGGTTTCACTCGACAGTCCGCACGACCGGCGTTGTTTACAGAATCACTACCCCGTGTAGGGTTCCGAAGCCGTTACTATATTTATACAAACGAATGAGACCTCGCGACAAACTTAACTTGGCCGTTGGTAAACTGTCATCCCCATACATCGACATAGGTCGCGGTCAGTTTACCAACACCGCAAATGAGTTTTCGGTAGGTATAAACATTTAAACCGTTTGTAACTCAAGAACCGGGTGGTAGGACCTTGTGCAGGGTCCGTCAGGATCGCTACCACCGCACATACGTAGATTTGACCGATTTAGGCGGCCAAAATTATTTTTTCTTCTAATCTTGTTTAAATTGGGGTATATGATTAAAATATGTTGTATTTAATTCAAATCATTATTATTTAAAAAAAATATACAAAAAAAAACAGAAAAATGCTACTTATCTTTTTTAAAGTAAGTACCTACAATGATAAAACAGTTTATAATTTACAAAAAAATATTAATAAATAAATAAAAACATATTATAATTAAATTACTGACGATATGTAATAAAGTCTATTTACTGCCAGGTAGCAATTATTCAATTGCTTCGCTTGAAAAAGCTTTGCATGAGCTTTTTTTATAAGTCCTCATACTGCTCACAAGAGGATCCGAAGTAAGCAACAGTCTGTGGTAGATGTCGAGGTTGCACTCTTCCTTCAAAAACTTTCTTGCAAAGTTTTGTCTATACGTATGACCGAAAATGCTTATTTCGGGCTTCTGCCGCCTCCTCCGACAGTTGCCCAATTGGTAATAACGCATTTTCAATTATTTTTGCACCATGTAATAAAATCTTGTGCATGTTCGGAGTCATGGGGTGCCACCCATATTCCTCAACGTACAGCTTTGCCGTGTCAAAGGCGTATGCGTCGTATTTCGAAACATCAATTTTGTATCCACTTGAAATTGCTTCCAAAATAACTTTGCACCTATGAATTAATTCATGGTTAATCCCTAAAATATCAGCAGCCAATTCGGTGTTCTCAAAAAACCTTCGACTTGTATTACCGTCGTTGGTATTGCCGAAGTTGGCTTTAGGCATATCTAACAAAAGACCAGTTTCTCTCCTAAATGCTGCTTGCTCTGGACAGTTTGTTATTTCCCTGAGGACTTTTGATGCATTTCTTTTTCCGTCTGTTTGTAATATAACTTGTGCAGCATGGACTATGATTTCATCATCGACAGTTGCACGAATGTCCTCCGTCTTCCTTCTCTTAGTTCGTTCACTCGAGTCCTCAAAATGATTTACATGGACGGCCTTGCCGATTAGATGTTTCAATTGGAATTTCAAAAGTTCCTTCTAACCATGTCTGGTTATTTTTCAAGAATACCTCTTCAGTCTTTCGTGTTTTTATCCATCTATCTTTCATTTGTGACTTAAACTGGGAAAATGTATGTTTAAGGCTCTTTTTACTTTCTTCGGAGAGCCCATAATACGCCACAAGGTAATTTTCTAAATGGTTCAGTTTTTCACTCAAATTTGGGAAATTCTGATCTTTAATTTTTTCGAACAAATATTTACGAGTCACAACTGTAACACCAGAGGCACTGAAGGACTCTGAAACAAAAAAGAAACAAATAGTACTAAAAATAAAATCATGAACGGTTTTTAGAGTTTTTACCCTGACAACTTCAATTGACCTGTATTTGACTATAGGCACTTTTTGGCAGAAACTGTTATTGTTAATATAATATTGAATATGTGCCATAATTATTGTAATATCAATAAGTTCTTGGAAGACCTTGGAAGTATTTCATTATTGCATTCAAAACCTAAAATTTAAGAAAAGTAGCTAAAAATAAGGTGTTACGTTTGAATGCTAGGCATATACAGTAAACTGATAAAAAAAAACAACTTTTTAAGTTAAATTGATAGATTCTTACCTGAATTATTAGAATCCATTTCTTTCACTACACTAGAGAACACTGAATTGTTTTGTTGCAGTTTATAACACTACGTATATTGAAGGCACCGAGAACTGTTACGTACACTACAAGTGACAATCAGATTTCGATTGACGGTAGCTCGGCGCAAACGTTATCTTATGACTCAAAAAGGGTGGGGATGGGTGCCCTGGAATGTCAGGTAGATAAGGAAGTCAATTGTTTAACCGTGGGGTGATTTTCAATATTTCGACTTATGGCCGCCTAAATCGGTCAAATCTACGTATGTGCACCGTCTTATCCATTAACCTACCGCCAAACAGCAGTGTTCGCATTGTTGTGTTCCGGTTTGGAGATAAGACAGCCGGTGAAATGACTAGCATAGAGGCATTTCCATTTTAGCCTCAGGGTTGGCAACGCATTTGCAGTCTTAGGATTGCATTGCAGTCTTGTGATTGCGAATGTCTATGGGTCACAGTTTCCACTTACCATCAGGTGGCCTGTGTGCTCGTTTGTCTACTCGATGCCATAAAAAAAAAAAAAAAAACCAATGAAGTCTACTTAGTCGTGATAGTTTACATATTAAATTAATTATACGTGCTCTCATTAAAAAAAAAACAGATTTTAGTATTTGTAGTTTTGGCTGTTTGAAGCAAAGTAGCCCTTAAAGCATACTATTTCCCTTAATCGAAAAACTGTTTCAAAAGACCTATCCAACGACACCGCACACACTGGGGTAGACGAGAAAAAAAAATACATCCCCACATTACGTGTAGGGAAGGTACATTAAAAACATTTTTTTCAAGATTTTATTTTATGACTTTGCTAGCGTGACTTATATGTTTATTCATGCCAAATTACAGTTTTCTAGTAATTATGGTGTCTGAGCTAGGCTGCAGGCGGACGGAGTCCTAGTCCTAGTTTGACTACGGAACCCTAAAAACCGCCTTTAAAAACGAAAACTAACTTCTTTTAAAATGCTAGGCAATAAATTTGCTTCTTTTAAAAAAGTACGTCAGTCCAACTGAAGTCGGCGATGCACAACATTTTTACCAAAACCCGACTTCCAAATACTGAATGACTAATACTAAAAAAACAGGTCAAGTGCGAGTCGGACTCGCGCATGTAGGGTTCCGTACCACTATACATCTAAATAAATGTATTTCTTTATTCTTTATTATAATTTCAGTCAGGTGCGAATGCCCATCAGAGTCGCACGTTTGCATATGTGAGTCATCGTCGAGTGCATAAGTTGCCAGTGTTTCTCAAAGTTTAGTTTATTGTGAAGATTATCTCCGTTAAACATAATGCAGTGTGCTCAATGTGCTGCTGATGTTTCTGACAGCATACAGTGCACAGCTTGCAAGAGCTGTATAGGTTACTGCTGCGCCAACATAACTGAGCAAGGCTTTCGGAGGCTTGGTGCTGATCGGAAAGCGGTCTGGAAATGTTTGCGGTGCAAAAAGGAGGCTTCCCCGTCATGCTCAAAACCAGTTGATCTTAAATCCATCATGACAGAGCTGCAGGACATGAAAAAACACCTGTCATGCCTTCCTACTCTAGTACAGGACATCAAGTCTATCAAGACGGAACTGTCTGAGGTCAAGGATGCGTGTTCATTTAATAGTGCTAAACTTGATGAGTATTCCTCGCGCCTTCAAGAAGTTGAACGAAGGGTTCCAGAAATTGAAGCGCTGCAGGACAGGATTACGGCTATGACCAAAGACTTGGTGACTCTTAAAAATGATCTAGCTAGCAGAGACCAATGGCAACGTCTTAATAATGTGGAGATAAGAGGAGTTCCGCTCAAAAAGAACGAAAACCTGTTTGAGATCTTGAAAAACATTTGCGCAGCTGTTGGGTTCTCCGTAAACATGACAGATATTAATTACATATCTAGAGTTCCTGTACACAATTCCAGCGACAAGTCAATAATAGTGAGCTTTATAAATCGATATGTTAAGGAGGATTTTATTGCATCTGCGCGCTTAAAGAAGACGATTACGGCCGACGGCATTGGATTCCCAGGCACTCAAAATAGGATCTTCTGCAACGATCATTTGACTCCAGCGTACAAGATGCTGCTTACCAAGACCAAGGCAGCCCTTAAAGCGAAGGGATATCTTTATATATGGGTTAAATTTGGAAAAATCCATGTTCGGAAGGGTGATAACGCTAGAGTATTTACGATCAACAGCGAAAATGATTTAAACAAGCTTATTTAATCTGTATCTTAATTATTCTGCGTTGTCTACTTTTAGACTTTATATCGTTTTTGTTTTTGTTGTTGCTTATTAAATCCTCGTGCGCAAGTTTGAGTACCGCTGAGCGCTCGGACCGTACGGGTTCTTGTTTTTGTCTAGCGCATCGGCTTATCGCTAGCCGCTTTGTTATTGAGTCATACTCGTTAATGCATTTTTGTCACTGTCTTACACATATACGGAATGATCTATTTATTTGCTTGCTTGCTCGCACTTGTGGAAAGGTGTTATTGTCTATTAGATTTTTAAAAATATTTTCTACCCGGTTGCTAAACGGAATTGAATTGCTATGTTTGTCGGGTAAATGTAGATTAGCTCATCGTATAATTCGGATTTTAATTTGCGTTAATTCTATTTCATTTTACTTTATAAATGGCTAATGATAATAATAATTTACTATTTAAATATCCTACTATCTACTATCAAAACGTACGAGGTCTTCGCTCTAAAACATTAACATTTTATCGTAATTTAACCGCCTCTGCTTTTGATGTGATATTACTAACGGAGACGTGGCTGTTGGATGGAATTTTTGACTCCGAGCTTTTCGACGACCGGTATGTAGTGTGGAGGCGAGACCGCGATTTAGCGCTAACTAACCAGGCTCGCGGTGGCGGGGTGCTCATCGCCACGCGCCGGGAGCTTGCCGTCGTCCCGCGGCCGGCCTATCACTCGTCAGCCGAGGATCTATGGATCTCTTTAACGCTCAGAGGGCCCAATAACATACCCTTTAACTTGCATTTGTGTGTATTGTATTTGTGTAGTCAAAATAACGGCTATTCTTTTTCGCAACAACTGTCTAACTTTCTTAGCGGTCTTAGTAACGCCGTAATGAGCTTCCCTGACGATAAATACCTAATAATTGGTGATTTTAATATGAGCAATATCAAGTGGCTACCTCAGAATTTAGTTAATCAGGTATTGTTCGCATCGAGCTATAGTAATAGTGATGAGTGTAGACTCGTGGACGAGATGAATACGCTCAATCTATATCAATATAATAGTGTCTGTAATCAACAAGGTAAGTTATTGGATCTCGTTTTGTCGAGTGATGTCGTGAGTGTTGATGAATGTACCGGACCTCTAGTGCCAATTGACCCCTATCATAAAGCCTTAACTATTTCAATTCAATACGCTACAATAAATTACATTAAACCGGCTCCTTTAATTAAATATTTCTACAATAAAGGGGATTTTATATCTATCAATGAGGAAATATCTAAAATTAATTGGGACAAGGAATTTTCTCAACGCCGCCTGGATGAGTGTATAAGCTATTTTTATGACACTTTTATACGGCTTAGGAATAAATTCATTCCATACAAAAAACTTAATAGTGACTCATTTCCTAAGTGGTACTCTCTCTCTCTTAAAAAAGCAATTAAAGAGAAGTCCAAATATTTAAGAAAAATTAAAATCTATGGTAACATAGCCGACGTTATTTCATTTAATGTTCTGAGAGAGAGGGTAAAAAGGTTGGAACATGACTGCTTTGCTAATTACATGAACCGCATAGAAGGCAACATTATTGAGAACCCTAAGCAGTTTTGGTCGTTTGTAAAGTCTCGCTCGAACTCTCATGGCGTGCCCAGCAGTATGCAATACGGTGATAGGTCGGTCAACTCGGCCGCCGAAATCTGCGATGCTTTCTCTGACTATTTTCAAAGTACTTTTTTAACACCGAGTTGCTCTGATCAACAACCAATCGATATGCTGGATTCTACCTGTAGCGCCACATCTCATATAACCAGAATCGAAATTATCCCGCATGAAATCACTAAATTATTGTTAAAACTTGACCCTTCCAAATCCGCTGGCCCTGATGATTTGCCAGCCCAATTTTTAATTAACTGTGCGAAAACCCTTGCAATGCCAATTTCGATTATGTTTAGACGCTCATTCTTAGAGTGTTCGGTTCCTCCTATTTGGAAATCGGCTTTTGTAACGCCAGTTCACAAGAAAGGGCCTAAAACAAAGATCACTAATTATAGACCAATTTCCAAGTTGTGTATTTTGTCTAAGGTAATGGAAAGGATTGTTCATACTCAAGTTTATGGCGCTGTTAAGAATTCATTCAGCTGCACTCAACATGGTTTCCTTCAACGCAGATCGACAGTGTCCAATCTAGTACTATTTAATGATTACGTCACTGAAGCTATGAGTAGTGGAAGCCAAGTAGACGTTATCTATACCGACTATAGTAAGGCTTTCGACAGAATAGATCATAGTTTGCTTATTTCTAAATTATATCGGATGGGTATTAGCGGTGATTTGCTGCGCTGGTTTTCATCATATATCTCTAATAGATCGCAGGCTATTGTCATTAACAACTACATATCAGGATGGGTAACTGTACCAAGTGGGGTCCCCCAGGGATCCTTGCTCGGACCGTTGCTATTTAATGTATTTGTTAATGACATCAGTGACTGCTTTTTCTCTTCAAGACTCCTTTGCTTTGCTGATGATATGAAGATTTTTGCCAAAGTTAAAAGTGCTCAGGACTCCGAACTTATTCAAGCCGATCTCTCACGACTTGATTCTTATTGTGTGGACAATAAACTGGACCTTAACCCATCTAAATGTTTCACGCTGACCTTTTCGCGTCAGAACAATCCAATTGTCTACTCTTATAAAATTAAGGATCAGCTTCTCAGTAGAGTATCATTCATGAAAGATTTGGGGGTCACACATGACTCTAAACTAATATTTGACGTCCATATTGACAAAATTGTGGCAAGTGCTTCTAGATCGTTAGGCTTTATAATGCGTAACTCTAGACACTTTACCCAAATTAAAACCATTAAGGTTCTATATTGCTCATATGTTAGGAGTAAACTCGAATACGCTTCGCAAATTTGGAACCCATGCTATCAGACATATGTAGATAGAATTGAAAGAATTCAAAGAAAATTCGTTAGGTATTTGTGTTTTAAGCTAAGAATCCCTTATGATTCATCTAATTATGTTGACTTGTGTAGGACGCATCACCTCCTTCCACTTTTCAAACGTCGGGAAATTGCCGACATCATTTACATCCTTAACATTACTAATGGTAACGTTGACTGCGATGAGCTTCTCTCTAACCTATCTTTCACTGTCCCTACCAGGACCAAAAGGCATCTTCCTCCAATTTCTGTTCCTTATTGTCCGCGTAAATATAGACGTAACACTTTTCTTAGGCGTGCAAGTATAAATTTAAACAAGTTGTCTAAAAATATGCATTTTGATATTTTCAATAGCAAAATTCCCCGTGTAAGACGCAATTTGACTTGTGACTATTTCAAATAATGGTAATTGTAATTAATTTTAATTGAAAGTAACATTCCATAAAATCTATAGTTTACATTAATTTTGTAATTAACTCTTTCCTTTTTTGTGCTGATATTTAAATTTTGGTAATTTAAATTTTCTTTTTCTTTTGATAATTGTGTGATTTCTCGCATGTAATGCAAATTCTTCTAGTAAGTGTTTTTCTTTATTCCTTACTTATTAGTCTGCTTCTATCTGTGAAAACCTGTAATTGGCTTTATGTGTCCTAAGTTTATGTTTAGTGTAATTTATCAGCTGTTGGTTTTCCTATATTAAATAAATAAATAAATAAATAAATAAATAAATAAATATATTGGAGTGGATTGAATGAAAGGTAAAATGCGGTTTACGATTTATAACGTATTAAAAAAAAACTAATTATTAGATCTCGTTCAAACCAATTTTCGGTGGAAGTTTGCATGGTAATGTACATCATATATTATTTTTACATTTATCATTCCCTTATTTTAGAAGTTACGGGGGGGGGGACACACATTTTTCCACTTTGGAAGCGTCTCTCGCGCAAATTATTCAGTTTAGAAAAAAATTATATTAGAAACCTCAATATCATTTTTGAAGACCTATCCATAGATACCCCACACGTATGGGTTTGATCAAAAAAAAAAAAATTGAGTTTCAGTTCTAAGTATGGGGAACCCCAAAAATTTATTGTTTTTTTTTGTATTTTTGTATGAAAATCTTAAAGCGGTTCACCGAATACATCTACTTACAAAGTTTCCACAGTATAGCTCTTATAGTTACGGAAAAAAGTGGCTGTGACATACGGACGGACAGACGGACGGACGGACGGACGGACAGACATGACGAATCCATAAGGGTTCCGTTTTTTGCCATTCGGCTACGGAACCCTAAAAACAGGTCAAGTCCAAGTCGGACTCGCGCACCGAGGGTTCCGTACAAACCTTTAGGTAAATAAGTAAAAATTCACCCATCACGACAATCGAGTTATGTTACGTTACGAGTAGGTACGGTCGCGAGCGTTAATTTGGGACCCATTTCAAGAAAATTATGCTTGAAGTCGTCAATCTCATTAGAGATGTCAAGACATTTGTAACTTGTTGGAAATCAACCTTATTGTTGTAGAATGTCAGATTGACTTTGGACCTAAGGTGGGTACCAAATTAAATCTCGTGACTGTATATGTGATGTAACTTTAAAGTTTTCGGAATTTTTCCTTTATGTGCTATAAAACATTGCTTCATGCAAAATTTCAAGATTCTAGATCGACTGGAAGTACCCTTTAGGTGTCATTCGACAATTTGCGGCATAAACAGCTGTATCTTTTGATTGCGTTGGAAAAAAAAAAATATTTCCTACACACTTTTTTTTTGTTTTATAATGATCTACCTACCCATTTTCCTCTTCTTTGTTTTTATGTGCTATTTTCAGTTTAACCTTGGATTTATCCGTTAAAACCTGTACCTAATTAGCTTTTCAGCTGAAGATTATGATCTTATATTGGGTCGTTATCTATGAAATTGGCGTTTTTTTTACGTGTTTTAATCAAACGGAATTTATTCATTCCATTTTTAACTTCCAAATTATTTTTAAATTTCTTTAATACACTATGTTACAAAGGTTTTAGATACTAATAATATGCTTCAAATTATTACTTAATGTTTAAAATTAAAGTTTGAACTCCACTCTTTTCATGTGCTGTGGGTTCGAGTGTTTCAATTACGCAGAGTTTTATGAAGCTAACTATTTTTCAGTAATTAAGATATGTATAATATAAATAACTTAGAAGTGTACAATATTCCTGACTGAATTTTGTTTGGTTTGCATTTGACGTTACTAAATAATTCGCAAAAAATAAATGTATGAAAACCACCCGTTTCATTAAATTCTCCATATAAAACGCCAATTTCATAGGTAACCTAATTTTAACCTTGAATGGTTAATAAAAGATTTTGGTTTTCCGTATACAGGGTGTCCCAGAAACCAACGTCAACCCGCCAAGGGCTGATAGAGCAGCTCATAAGCTATCGATTTATCCCCCATGTATGTTCAGCAATTGTTATTAGTTTCCGAGATATTAATCATTTTCATCGGATTTTTTGTCATTTTTCCTTATGTCCGTGATACGAGAAACCCCTAAATTCATGTATTTATACACTTTTTTTTCAGTGTTTTCTTGCATGATTAAAATCACTGTGAAATAAGGAAGTTTTTAAAGCTACATGCCATTTTTTTTTTCATTACAACTTTTTGAGTAATCGCACAGAGTTACTTTCTCCATACTAAGGGAACCCCGCGTTTGTTTTTCACCATGTGTATTTAGAGAGGACCTCTAAGTAACTATATATTCACGCGCGCGCGCGAGACGGACGTGTCGCTTGTAATTATTATTTAACGTTGCTCTAACATATACTGTTACTGTAATGGCATTTAAGTGCAGTGGCTGTGAGACGAATATTTTCAGTCTCCAATACATGAAATGCTCAAATGTCAAATGTAAAAAGACTTATGATTTAAAGTGTATCGCCATGCCGCAGAGGGATTTTGAAGATCTGTCCGAAGATTGTAAGGAGAAATGGATATGTCCCGAGTGTGCGTATCAAAAGCCAAAAAGTGATAACACCAAGACTCCGATTCGGGGTCTTCTGAATGACACTTATAACACCTCTACAGATTTTGTCAACACGAAGCGGGGAAGTCGCCCCGGGTCGAACGCCACCGATGATCATGATCATGATTATGATCGCAACGTAGAACTGATTGCCGAGATGAAGCAGTTTCGATTGGAAGTCATGGCGAGTTTAGATAACCAGGCCAAACATTTTGAACAAATGTTACAACTGTTTTGCGAGACTAGAAACGATATAAAAGAAATCGATCGTAAAATGAGGGTACTTGAGGAAAAAATATCTAAAAATAGACCAGTGACTAAAATATCAACGTCTTCTGTTGAAAAAAACACGGAGAAGCAAAAAATGGAACTGGAGTCTTCCTCGTCATCCAATACCGAATCATATGCTAGTATAACGCAGATAAATAAAAACCAGACAAAACGGGCAAAAGATGTCTCGTCACCTAATAGTACGGTTGGGGCCACGAAAACCTCGCTTGTACCTCCTGATGCGCGTGACTTGGCGGAAACAAATATCGATCTTCAATTGGACGCTGAAGAAAAAGATCCTGAAAAGGAATGGATAGTGGCATCCCGTAGGAAGCAAAAGCAGAAAGTTATGAAGGGTGAGAGTACAAGTTTGGGAATACAAGCTATGGAAAAGAAGAAACACCTTCATGTTTGGCGTTTGCGGTCCGAAACAACGCCAGACCAAATGGAGTGTCATGTAAAGTCCATTTGTGGAGCCGAGGTCTGTGTTGCAATTGAGAAAATAAAACATAAGACTGAGAGAGGCTACGCATCTTTTATAGTGGGAGTTCCTGAACGTTTCTTTGGTGCTATTAGTCAAGCAAACGTTTGGCCACGTGACGCGGAATTTAGTGAGTGGATTTGGTTTCGAAAATCGTCAAAAGCCGAGAGAAAGTAAATCTATAGAAATTCTATATCAAAACGTAAGAGGTCTCAGGACAAAAACCACCGAATTTCTAGCCTTTATACAATCGTCTTCATCGGAGTTATTCGCAATAACAGAAAGTGGTTGTAATGCTTCTATTTACGATACTGAACTGGTACCGCCGGGTTATCATATATTACGTTGTGATAGAACGGACGGTCGTAAACAAGGAGGCGCGCTTTTAGTGGCCACACCGCGGTTCGAGTTACGTCAGGTGAAGTGCGATAGCATAAATCTAAACGCCCATGCGTTCGAACTTATTGGTGCAACAATATACTTAAATAATAAGTTTTTATTTGCTTGCTTTGTGTTATATATTCCGCCGAAAACAAATGAGAGCGAGTATATGCTAATGTTTCACTTGTTAGAAGGTTTTTGTGTAAAGTATAGTGGAAAATTAATTGTGCTTGGAGATTTTAATTTATTTTCTTGTAATGAAAATGTACGTGTATATTATGATTATTTTGTGACATATTGTGAATTCGTTCAGAACAATGGAATACCGAATTGTAGTGGTAGGCAACTGGATTTAGTGTTGAGCGGTGCGGGAGTGCACGGGCCGGTGACGGTGCGAGCGGCGGATGAGGGTGTGCTGCCGGTGGACCCGTACCACCCGCCACTCGCGGTGCGCGTTGGCGCGGATTATCTCGCTGCAGTGAGTATTGCGTCAAACCTATTACTTAACGATTTTAGCCAAACAGGTTTACCACTTAATCAATGGAATTTTGCTAAGGCGAACTTTAATTTTCTTTACAACTCACTTGCAAACATAGACTGGGCAGCTCTTTATGACTTAAATAGCCTTGACGAGGCAGTAAATTATTTTTACAGTATACTTTATACGGTGTTTAACAGTTGTGTCCCTATTAAGAAACGGAAGCTAATGACATCTCAGTACTCATACCCGGAATGGTACACGGCTGAAATAATTCATACTATTAAAATTAAACACTTGTTGCATAAACAGTATAAAAAGAGTAAATCTAAGGACGATTACAGTTCGTTTTCACATTGCAGAATGGAGTTAAAAGTGGCTATTTCTACTGCCCATGATTTATACCAAAACCAAATGCAATATAACATGGCAAAAGATCCAAAATCTTTTTGGAGTTTTATAAAACGGAAAAGAAATAGTAGCAACAAAAACAAATTAATAGAGGACGGACGTGTATTGTCTCCGAAGGAATCCGCAGATGAGTTTGCGAAATTCTTCTATTCCGTTTACAACCCAATACCGGCCGAACTGAATGTAACTGCAGCGAGCTCGGCAGCGGCGGCAAACAGCGCGTTGGTTCACATCCATCAGCTCGAGCTCGCAGAAGTACTTAGAGCACTGGTCCGGCTTCCACCTAAACGCTCGGTAGGACCAGACGGTATCCCACCATTTATTTTTAAGGACTGTCGTTCGGCCCTAGCTGAACCGTTGTGGCATATATTTAACATGTCCTTGAAAACTGCAAACTTTCCCGATCAGTGGAAATTGACACGTGTGGTTCCGGTTCCGAAAGGCAGTGGTGGACCGAATGTAAGTAATTATAGGCCGGTAGCAGTGCTGTGTGCACCTGCAAAGGTGTTCGAATCTGCGATTGAGCGATCTCTGCAAGCGCAGGTGAATTCCCAGTTATCTGATGCTCAGCACGGCTTCCGTGCAGGACTCATGACTCAGGTTATACCGATAGTGGATGCTGGCGGCCAGGTAGATGTCATTTATTTCGATTTTAAAAAAGCCTTTGATGTGGTGGATAATGACATCTTACTTAAAAAGCTGGCTGACGCTGGGTGCACATCGCACATGCTTGCATTTTTTGCCAGCTATATGAGGAATAGGCGCCAATATGTAGATTGTAATGGGCATACGTCGGAGCCGTATTACACGAGATCTGGGGTCAGTCAAGGTAGCATTAGGTCCATTGGAATTTGTATTAATGATCAATGATCTTCCAGAAGTTGTGCATAATTCACAATGTTTACTTTTCGCCGATGACTTAAAGCTTGTACGGGAAATTAAGGATATGACGGACTGTCACAAACTGCAGGAGGATATTTGTCGGGTCGTTCAATGGAGTCAGGATAATAAACTTTATTTTAACATCTCGAAATGTTCATCAATATCCTTTACCCGGTCCTGCAGTCCGGTACACCACCGATATGCAGTGGGGGGGGAAGTGATGGAACGCCTTACAGAGGTACGAGACTTGGGAGTTCTTCTTACGGCTGAGTTATCATTTAAAAATCATGTATCAATTATATGTAAAAAAGCATACAGAATCTTAGGCTTTGTAATGCGGCAAACGCGTGGCTTTTCGAACATAAGCGCCATATGCGCGCTATATCAATCACTTGTTAGAAGCCATATGGAGTTTAACTCAAGTGTTTGGAGCCCGTACGAAGCGAAATATAAGCTTATGTTAGAAAAAATCCAAAATAAATTTGTCCGTTTTTTATATTTTAAACTGTATGGCGTGTATCCTTTTTATCCGCTTATGTACCCAACGTTATTTGTGTTGGGAATGGTAGGCTACAATCGGTTAGAAGTTAGAAGAGAATTAATGCTCGCCTTATATATATTTAAATTACTGCGGGGAAGGGTCAATAACCCAGGTGTACTGGCAAGGGTGAGTCTGTGCGTGCCGGAGCGGTACGTGTGGCGCCGGCGCCGGCCGCGGCTGCTGGCCGAGCCGCGCGCGCGCACTCAGCTGTTGCGCGAGGCACCCTGGACCCGGGCGCTGCGCACGCTCAACCAGGTAGCCACTAGAATTGACGTCTTCTATTGTTCGTTGAATGAATTTATAAATGTTACTTTATTTATATTAAGCTCCTAATGTAATGTTCCTGCTCGTAATGTTAATTTTTAACCTGTGTTAAATACTTGCTACACTATCGCATTGGGCTGACCTGTAATGATAGATGTATATGTGAAACAAATAAATAAATAAATAAATAAAATGTAAAAATCATCCGTGGCCGCTGAAATAAACAGACAATTTTCTTGATAAAAACTTACCCAATGCCCTTAGCTACCTATAAACTGTGTGATAAAATCACTCGCATTTGCAATATTTAAAAAAAAACAGAGTAAAGGAAAAATGAATTTCATATTAAAAGCTTCGCCTTTGTGATTTGACTTTGTAGTACCGCGCTCGCTTTATAATAATAAGATTTTATTCCCCGGTCCCCTTACACAAAGTACTGTTAGAAAATACGCAAGGGCAACGAAATCGGGTCAGTGTTAGTTGGAACTAAAGTGCAGCGTGATCGATTCTTTAGTGTATGATTAGCATGATGGTAGATGCCAGGTGTGTTCGTGGGAAACTGTGGGTGTCTTGAGGGGTGGATAGGGAGGGGAGTCTTTGTTTGACCAGGGGTTTAACTAGTCGGAGCTAGGCAAACTTGAGGATATCTCAATGTCTGCTCAACTTGAATATACACGGTGATTTTTTATCGGTGATCAGGAGTTGAAAATCACTACATAGTATAAAACAAAGTCGCTTCCCGCTGTCTGTCCCTATGTATGCTTAGATCTTTAAAACTACGCAACGGATTTTGATGCGGTTTTTTTTAGTAAATATAGTGATTCAAGAGGAAGGTTTTTATGTATAATAAATTTTGTTTTATGTACGTGTGTTATAGAAAACTCAAATAAACCGAAGCGAAGCGAGGGCGGGTCGCTAGTTATTAATAAGCAACAAAAATGGAATTTAATGGTTGATGTCTCAAACAATTAACTCACTTTAATTTATTTAAGTTAATGATATTGTTAAAACCATTCACCACTGGATACATGGACATCCTACATTAATAATTGAAGTGAAGTAGATACGTCAAGTGCCATCGCTTTGGCGGGAAATTTGACAGATATTACGCCGATGAACTTATCAGTTAAGTGTTGTTAACTCATAGACTAAACAATTAGTAGGGTGACAATGAATTTCAATTAAAAATTAGTTTCAAAAAAAAAAATTACGTAAAGAAATAAGTTTTGTTTCATGTAACTGCGACTTAAACGTGATCGCCATAATAACTGAATTAGAAAAATTGGTTCCTGATCACCAAAAAAAGAATCACCGTGTATTCTACATTCTATGGAAGCCAGCAGCGCATAAAGAAGGTAACTTGATTCTGTGGGTACTTTCACATCTCTGAGGCTACCAACAGCGCGAAGAGACCGCTGTTGAGAACAACGAAGATTGCCATAACTTAAGTAAGCTTTATAGAAAACGGTTTTATAAATATTAATACTCGTAATATGATACCGCCTGAGTGGATGCCTGGTTTCGAATATTGCCACTCCACGTCTTCCCGTGGATGTCATAAGATGAGGGAATAATATAATTGCAACCTGTCACTAATACGCTGGTAAACATTTTATATCTGTGCACAATGTGGTTACGAAATTATCAACAAGTTTTAAAGCTGTAGTTAATTCTGTAGCTCTGCCTATCTCACTATAGGTTAGGTTAGACCGGTGACTACCAAAAAACTATTATAACTCTTTCACGTGTCACTTTATATGCCTGTCGATGAAATGAAATAATGAAAAAAAAAAAAAAAAACATTCTATGAAATGAGGTCCGGTAAGCTAGCTACCTCGTTTGATGACATCCCAGTATTGTTGGTTCAATACGGCCACCTTTTATCTCTATTAGGACTTTGAGAGAGGTTTTAACCCCAGGCCATTTGAGTACTCTCGGAAATTAGTCAAAGGATTCATCGTCGGAGAAAAAAGGTGACTTTTATGGAGAGGAGCGAGACGATAAGCGGATTATTCGTGTCTTTTTTCACAGCTTCAGTGTAAGCTGGTTGATGTCACGTAACAAACAATTTAGAAAAGCATTTTTTGAAGAACTATAAAAAATAACCAAGATATAAGCCAACAAACATTTGTTCGTCTCGTTCTAGCGAAACTGAATTTTACATAGAGTTTATACCTACATCGTTTCTCAAGTTTTTCATTTGTTCATTTTTTTTTCTGCAACTATTTCAGGTTAGGTTAGTTTTTTCTACATGACGTAATTGAATCTCTCCGTCTAATTAGCGGTTTAAAATGCTATCATCCGTATTTCCTGATTGATTTTAATCTTAATTCCACTTTGCTGATCTCTTTTACGGTATTTTCATATTTCGTTCAGAAAGATGATTAAAAAAACATGCATATTCCCTATTAGTGCATACATGGATGATTGAGTACATGCTCAAGTTTATTTTCGCTGGCACGTGCTCCCTTTTGGATCATATGATGTCTGAGGCCAGTATTAATAAACTAATCTCAACTCTAATGCTCGTCTCGAGATGTGTCAAAAATGACAATGTTCTATGGTTTGACGTTTACTTTGACATATCTTGTGACGGGCCTCTCAGCCAAGATGAGTTTATTCATGCGGGCCTGAGATCGTCAAATTCAAATGTCACAATGACATATAAGGACAAAGCATGGTTAAGTGTTCGTTTATAAGTAAAGGGGTAAGACGCGATGAAGCTTATAGTCTATTTACTAGGGCCTTAGTAGTGAACTTATGAACCTGGGGGTCCTGGGTTTGATTGCCGGAGAGCAAATAATTGCGTAATACATACGAGTACATACATAAACTCACGCCTTTATTCCCAGAGCTACAGAATTACCAACAACTCTAAAAATTTGTTAATAATTCTGTAACCAGATTTTGCACATTTAGGCGAAGATGTTTACCAGTGTATTAGTGACAGGTTGCAAGCCCATCGCCTAACAGTACTATATGCCTTTATTCCCTTAGCCGTCTCTTACGACATCCACGGGAAGATATGGAGTGGCACTATTCTAACCCGGCAACCACACGGGTAATTGTGGGTAATGAGCGCAAGTATTGGTGAGGCGTCGAATATTTCTAAGTATTTAACTATGTAGTTCTCTAAATAGCTGTAATACTTCTGTGGTCTGTGCTCAATATTATTATAAGTACTTTACAGTCGAGTTCATAAATATGTGTACACTTTAGTACCTTGTCTATTTAATGTCATGATTAGGCTGCCATATATGAATTGTCACAGTGAGTAAACTGACAAGGTACAAAAGTAAACACATATTTATGAACTCGACTGTATAAGTTTCCACGTAGGCCTTGAACACCTACTCAAAAATTGCTTAACAGCTCTTCTATACCACTTGTATACTTATGTAAAAATACAATAAAATATAATGGCAGAGGGGTTCACTGATGTTTTACCAAATCATCATTTGACAAACTACCTAGGTATATCATTTTACAAACTTTCATTTCGCAAAGAGATACTTCCCACCACATTATTTTACAATTTAATGTGGTCAAAAGTCTAACTTATCCTAATTTTGCTATGTAATGGTTTAGCACAAACACGTTTTTGCGAAATGTTTTTTTTTTAAATGATATATTATATTAAATGATGATTTAGTCAAAAGGCAGGATACCTGGCAGAGGCCCTAGATAAGATGATTGACGCTATGAGACGGTCGCGTCAAGCGCCAGTCCAGCCTCACAGGTTAGGTCGGTAATTAGAACTCTGAGTAGTATATCAATTTGAATTCGTCCTAACTATACGACTGAACTCGTAATAATAAAGGGTACATACATGAACGGAGTATACTAGAATTAGCAGCGACCACACCAATGCTTAAAAAACGGTGACGGTACGGAATCGCAGTGACGCGTCGTATTAGCACCGTTTTTGACGCGCGATCCCCACACCGCTGCTTAACGTTGCGAATATCACGGTACGTCAAAATTGACGCCATGTTATTACTATGACACATTCTTTTGTTTACGCACCGTCTGTGAATTTTGAGCACCGGTGTGGAGAGCATGCGTCAAAAACGGTGCTAATACGACGCGTCACTGCGATTTCGTACATTCACCGTTTTTTAAGCATTGGTGTGGTCGCTGCTTGATAACCTTTTTCACTTTTTCAGAAGACCCTATCACTGACGTATTAGTGTGTTAAAGCGAGACTGAAGCGATCTAGGTGGTTGCATCATAGGGGCTCTATCGCTTTAGCACGCTTACGCTTAGGGCGGAGGGCAGGTGGGCCGCGTGAGAAATGCGTCCCCTCCGGAATTGGCGGCGGAGTAAGATTTGCAAGCCCCGTTCTATTCCCACGACTTTTGATTTAAGACTGCGCCGAGCGTACGCCGGATGTACAGTGGCGCCCTCATTACTATTATTGTATTTTCTAAAGTATTTTCTTGAAATTGAACTTTAAGTTTTTGTACTAGAATGAAAATACAACTTAAGATATATCACATGCTTAGTTTAATAACAATTCACCTTCGAGTTATCAACTTGACGGAAAAAAGTGGCCACCTCTTCCCGTTAAGCTGACTACTCAAAGGGTAATTGTTATTAAAGTTTGTTACGTATCCCATAAATTGTGTTTTCACTTGTGCTACAAAAGCGCATCGTCTGATTGCAAGGATATTCTTTAGTTAGGTAATTAGAAAACAATAATAGTAATGAGGGTGCCACTGGACGCTGGACATTTGCTCGGTGCAGTCTTAAATAATCGTAACGCAACATAACGTTCTAATAATAGGGTAGTCGTAAACCAAGCCTTAAAAGCTCTATCCTAGTCGGAAAAACCATTTGGCTTTTGACATTTTACGGTATTGTCTAATCAAATCAGCCACCATTACAGTCGAGTAAACAGAAACTATAATAACGTTGATAAGATAATACAGTTACATGTCGTAAGTAATATGATTTTACCGAGTAAAATGTAGTCCCGTCACGACCCCATCAGTACCTAATTGACTGGTTTTAATTTTAAACTAAAATAGTAAAAAAAAAACATTATTTACTGAGAAAATACATGAACAATGTTCCGTTAATAGTTAAAGAGCTATCACCACCATGATATTTTCTGCGTCACAGCTAGTGCTATACTTGAAAAAAAAACGCGGTTACAAACAAAATCACGTCATTTCGGTCACGAGTCAAAACGGGCGAAGCAAACACTAATTAAAAAAATAGTATGCTTTTGATTTTTATCAGAACACCTTTTAAAAAAAACTGTGTTCAATGATGTTCATACAAGCACAGCCACATGTTCAGAAACCTAAATACTGTACCTGTGAATGATCACACGTGTGTGAACAAATACTCCTTTGTGAAATCAGAGGGTTAGTAAAATAAACAAATATTTCACATGGTTATTCGCTTGGCCCCTTAGTATATTACTAGGTTTAAGTTCTTATCTTGATAGCCTAAGGTAAAAAAAAACCGTTCATTTTTAAAGGGTGAAAATCACTATCTCGCTTGTTACTTTGATCAATCCAGCCACGGAATATGTTCACGTTCTTAAATCAAGATTTGTTTAATTGGAAGTTCCGATTTGAATTCAGTTCAAGTGTTAGGTTACTACAATAACATGAGCTAGCTAGTCTTTCTGAAGCCGACTCTAACAGCGGATAATATTGGTAAATTCGTGTTAGTGTTTAACATATCCAAGGCCTCTATAGTACTGTGATTCAATGCATGTTACTTAGAAACCCTTTGGCGTTTTAACCGACTTTCAGGAGCGCCGGTGGCCGAGTGGTTGAGGGGGTCGATTCGTGAGCATAAGGTACCAAGTTCAAACCCCCATGGTCACCATGAGTTTTTCTAATTAAGTGTATTCCGTTGAAGGAAAAACATCACGAGGAAACCTGCACATTCAAACAGCTGAGTGTGTAAGAGGGTATTGCACAAAAGATCCTAAAGGGTCGAAGTGTATCCGAAAGGGCCCATCTATAAGATAAGATAAGATAAGGGTCCAATGATATCAGTTTACTACCTACTTATACTCCTCTCTTCCTTAACAATTCATGATTCCATGTCCAATTTTTATTATTAGGACAATATGCGTTATTAATACGGATTTACTAACAAATTAAAAACAATAAGGAAACTGAAATGTTATAATTATAATAATGCCGGTGCGATCCCCGGTGCTACGGGTCAAATTGATTCTTATGGCCCAAAGATGAACGTTCCGATTAACATGCTTTTAACACCATTTGCAGCATTTTACTGATTTCCGTGTACCGAGAACTACAAAGAAATACAACAAATACTAAAAAAAAAAGCGGCCAAGTGCGAGTCGGACTCGCGCATGTAGGGTTCCGTACCACTATACATCTAAATAAATGTATTTCTTTATTCTTTATTATATTTGAGTTGATTGAATGAAAGGTAAAATGCGGTTTACGATTTATAACGTATTAAAAAAAAACTAATTATTAGATCTCGTTCATCATATATTATTTTTACATTTATCATTCCCTTATTTTAGAAGTTACGGGGGGGGGGACACACATTTTTCCACTTTGGAAGCGTCTCTCGCGCAAATTATTCAGTTTAGAAAATAATTATATTAGAAACCTCAATATCATTTTTGAAGACCTATCCATAGATACCCCACACGTATGGGTTTGATAAAAAAAAATTTATTGAGTTTCAGTTCTAAGTATGGGGAACCCCAAAAATTTATTGTTTTTTTTCTATTTTTGTATGAATATCTTAAAGCGGTTCACCGAATACATCTACTTACAAAGTTTCCACAGTATAGCTCTTATAGTTACGGAAAAAAGTGGCTGTGACATACGGACGGACAGACATGACGAATCCATAAGGGTTCCGTTTTTTGCCATTCGGCTACGGAACCCTAACAAGTGTGACTTGGGCTCGCGCTAAATCGATTCGAAATCGAATTCTATCTTCAGTACCTTTACCATGAGCTACAATTATCGCACACGCTAGCGCAGCGAGTCGAATGCTGTCCCTCGCACTCTATAAGAATACTCCAAGGTCTGCGAGGGACGGAACATTCGACTCGCTAGCGAGTATGTAGTATTTATCTCGATCTTTCTCTTGCCTTTAAGCACACAATACCACTACATTATGAAATTCCACGCTCTCGCTAATTCATCTATAACCCATGGTAAGGCTGCAGTGCGAGAGTCCAACTCAGGACTCAAGTTAGGGCGGATTCGACCAAACTGGAATAAGACTTACTCCAAGATTAGTACTAAGTTAGGGCGGATTCGACCAAACTGGAATAAGACTTACTCCAAGATTACTACTAAGTAAGGGCGGATTCGTCCAAACGACAATAAGGTCATAAGGTAAATTTTATTGACGTTGACAATTTAATGGGTCCATATTGACTCACATATTAAATATGTTGGTATGCTATCGCATTGGGTGTCCTGTAATGATAGTGTAATGTCTAATGTGTTAATAAATAAATAAAAAAAAAATAAAAAAAAAAAAAAAAAAAATTCTTACTCCTATTTTTTGTTTTCCTACCGATTTGTATTCATAATAATCACTCTTAATATTTTTTTTCCTCATACTTTTTAAGTCGCAATGCATAATGCATTTTTTTTCAAGAAACTGTTACTTTTTGAGATTTTTTATAAATCTAACCTAACCTAACCTAACCTTATTACACGTAATATATTTAAGAAATTGTGAAAAGTGTACGGCTTCATTAATAATGGCGTTATGAATTCAGATGATTATGAGTTCCAATCGTTAGTACTAAATTTTTTTTTGAAGAGTATGAAGAGTGATCATTATGATGTGAAATGGTATGAGAAACATTTTCGGACTTCCGATAATAGGACTTAAAAAGTTATGTGAGTAGATACGCACTCCAATTGAATATATGTACATATAAATATAATTTCTCAACATTATATAAAAACCAATCACCAACCAAATACCATGAAAGAGATCACCAAAAGCGAAATTAAAACCGATGTAACACAGTTGAAACGCCGAGGTATATTACAGTATTAAGTTCCGGTTTACATTGCAACAGTATGTGTGAACGTCGCGAAAGCTTAAACAAGCCTTTATCACGAAAATAGTGTGTTTAAACAGTAACCCGATCAGAGGGGTTATTATGACGTAGCTATGCAGTTCATTCTACGTTGAGCTTAAAAGACAGAGCTATGGTAGTTATATTGCTCTGTCCTTTTCTCTCAGCTTAAACAGAACTGCATTGCGATGCCATAATAATCCCCCAGTAAACGTTTCGGGAACGGGCACAAAAGAGGTCCAGCTGGAGTTTCCCTACTTATCAATTGTACCCAATTGCGTAGTGAATTCACTTGTTTTTAATAATGTGGGTATTAAAATTTAAAAACCATCGTGTAATACTTTTTTGTTTATTAAGAATCATTGTGTTGAGATGAGATGTACTTATAATATTTAGATTTCTCAAAAATCCAAATATGTATACTTACAATTGGCTGTTTAGGATATATTAAATCTGCCATTTTCGCTAGAGTATCGTGTGATCGTGTCCCCACCGTCTACAGCCAATCCTACAATAGATAAAAATATGAAAAATAGGTTATAAATATCACGATTCACGACTAACGCGACACGGCATAGCGCACTTGCAATCGCAGTCGGCTTCAAAGCGGAACAATTGTTTTCATTTTGTTGATTTTGTATGCAGACAAGGCTTCGATATTCAAAACGAAAACGATTGCGATTGCGAATGCCTAGCCCCTCTGGTCTTATACCTAGATTAAACGCCTGTATAGAACTTGGGAGAACTCGCTTCATCGTCGACGAAATCTTTGCTCTCCAGGGGCAAGAGTTCGTCAAGAGTATTTAAACCCTATTTCTATATATAAAAAAAGACCAAGCTCAGAGTAAGTCTTGTTCCAGTTTGGTGAAATGCGGCCTAAGAGGACCTGGGGTGTTATTCTCTCAAAAACAACGGACGCTCGGACGAACGAGCGAAATCGCAGTGACGAGTTAAGTAGTCCCGTCAGAGCAAAGCAAACACATTTTAGCGCGTGCATTTTCAATTAAGCAGTCTTATACGTCCGATCCATCGGCAGAAACCATGATGCTCAATTGAAAATGCACGTGCAAAAATATGTTTTGTTCGCACTGACGGGGCTACTTAAACTCGCCGCTTGGACATTCTCGTCCATCCGTCCGACCGTCGTTGTTCAGAGAATCACTACCCTGATTGGTTTCTGAGATACAGACGTTCACTTTGACGTTTCTGTACCCTTACCATGAGTTACAACCACCGTACTCGCTAGCCTCGTAGACTTGGCAGTATTCTTATAGAGTGCGGGGGACAGAGCATTCTACTCGCTGGCGAGTACGGTAATTGTAACTCATGGTAAGGGTACTGGGTATTCTCTCAAAAACAACGGACGGTCGGACGGCGGCGAGTTTAAGTAGTCCCGTCAGAGCTAACAAACCAAACCTTAGCGCGTGCATTCACAATATGGCAGCCTTATACGTTCGATCTTATCGACAGAAGCAATGCTGCCAAATTGAAAATGCACGCGCTAAAATGTGTTTTGTTCGCACTGGCGGGACTACTTAAACTCGCCGCTTGGACATTCAGTCGTTCGTCCGTCTACCGTCGTTGTTGAGAGAATCACTACCCTGTATATATATACATATATCATCTGGTAGTCTTATCGAACATGTTTAGTGTAGTGGGCTCTCACGTACCTATAGAATATAATATTATGTTTACTGAGTTAGGTACTCTCACTTACTGGACCTAATTTATTCCAATTGATACTTAGTTTCATTCCTTGGTTAAGAAATTTACTATAATTTTGGTTAAAATGTGGCAGGTAAATAATAAAGTTGGCCAGTATTCGACGCGGTTATTTTAGAAGCTTTTATTTAACTTGCAGTGTATGTATGTAAGGGTCAAATCTTGCAAGTTAAATTTGACCCACTTCCCGGTTTCAGATGTAGCTGAAAATTTGCATACGCCTTTAGTTCTGATGACAATACAATAATATAATACCATCAAGCTGGCTGAGATGGAGACAGGGTGCAATAAGAGCTTGTCCCAAATATAAAATTTTAGATAGAAATTTATTTCTTTTTATTATTGTTGGCATTCCGGTTGCGGCTTTATTTTTAGCGCAGTTAAATCAAACGTGGCTCCAATAACATTCGAATAGAGTTCGTTTGTTCGTATCGGGTTTATAAAAGTCGAAAGCAAATACGTGGTACGGGAACGAACGTGAATGTAGGACCCATTTAAAAAAAACCGGACAAGTGCGTGTGTGGAGTGGGTTCTTATACGAGTATATTTTCCTGTAATCTAGAATCAATGACGTATATTTTGTATTTAAAAAAAATATAAGCTCAGTACTTTGGGAGATCAGGGAATGGTCCATTTTCGTCTTCTTTCATGAATAAAATGAAAACTATTTATCTAACAATAATAATAAAATTATATTTGGGGTCCTCAAAACGAGCCCATTCATTTGATATGTACACAGTCAGGTTTGCATTTTTTTTCCTTAATTGTCCTCCGGAAATGACCCATATTTTTTTTTATTTTTTTTTAATTTGGCACACCTGTGATTGGGTCATAGGGATTTGGTCCAGCAACTTTAACTTGCAATGTATGTAGGTATGTAAGGGTCAAATCTTGCTAGTTAAATTTGACCCACTTACCGGTTTCCGATGAAGCTGAAAATTTGCATACGCCTTTAGTTCTGATGACAATACAATAATATAGCACCATCGAGCTAGTCTCATGATGGAGACTCAGGGTGGCCATAGGGACTCCTAAATTACACATCATAACCCTGTCGTATTAGGGCTTGTTAGAATCGTCTTGACGAGTACGAGTATAATATGACGACTGCAAAAAAAATAACAGTCAGCCATAAAAGCTTGTCCCAAAAATTTTTTTTTTTACAAATCTGATTTATAGTATTATTAAATTATTATAAAAAAACCGTTACATTTGTAGAAGTTTAGTTTAGGGGCAGTAGGACCTTGTGCAGGGTCGGTCCGGATCGCTACAGAATACAGAATTAAAAAAAAAGGTACAAATAAGTTATGCCACCATCTTATCTATTGACCCACCGCCAAGCAGTAGTGTTCGCATTGTTGTGTTCCGGTGTGGGGATAAGTTAAATGACTAAAGTAGCTAGCTAAGGCCAACGAGACGAGATAAAGAATGTAAACAAGCTTTATAAAATCGTATTACTTCGATCGAACGCAATCCAAACCCATACCTAGTTCTAACACGATGCTTTGAATACTATTGTCAGTTAGTTTGTACCAGTTTTTACGGGTTTTTTTTATACTTAAGTACATGTAAGGAAATATTTGCCTAAATGCGATAACAGATTAGTACACGTTTGTTGTACAGATTAATGTATGCGATCATTATTTAGCATTTTGCCTGATAAAATATGAATTCTTCAGATTGTTTGTTGATAGGTGGACCGTTTTTCGGGATAGGCAAGTTGTAGGTATTTATGCGAAATATAACGACTGGAGAAATTACAAAATATAAAACCGTCGTGCATTCGCCTAGTTGCGTCTGAGCACGACCAACAACTTATATAATTATCTCGACATCAACTTATTATACTTAATGGATTAACAGTTTAATATTTAAGATAATTCATTGTTTGGCTAGGTTAGGTTATGTTCTTGGATGGTTAATTAATGCGATGTTTAATGTTAACTCAAAATCAAGTTATGTACTCCGTAATTGTCTTGTATATTAGAAGATATTACCTACTGTATCAATAATAGCCCGTAAGTGATTAATATATGTGAATTGGATGTACTTATAAATAAATAAATATTAAATCAGGCCGTCGACAATTCGCTTATTTTATTACGTATTACAAAGTCTTTGAAATTGTAAATTACATTTTAAAAAGACTTGAAATCTTTATTTCCCCCCGGACACCCGCGCGCGGGGGCCGGCGTCGTTCCCACCATTCTCACGAGTTCACGACGCGACGGTGTTGCTATTGTTATTATTTAACAATCTACTATTCTACTATAAGTACCGTTGCACACCTGCTTACCTCCCCTACGTCAGTGACGTCATTCGATTGATAGGGTTAGTTTTTTACCATCGTGATTTGATTTTTTATTTTACTTCTTTTCGATTTCTGATAACGTTTTACAGTTTTTACCGTTCTAAAGAAATTAAAAGTAAAAGTAGGTACTTTTATGTACTTTTCATCACACTTGCTCGTAAATAGTGTCCTAACATGCTAGAAAAATCGACCGTAAATCCAAAATAATACCCGTGGGCCTTTTTTTACCATTACGTAACTAAAGTGCGTAATAGCTTTTTTTTTAAATATTATGCGTGGACTCAAACTATCACAATACGTCGGGACCCCAATTCTTGTGCCATTCGATATGAAGTTTCATTCGAGATGAAATGTCAGTTGAATACTATTTCCTAACAATCTCGCATAATAAACTATTGATCTCATATGTCACTAGAATCGGACTCCGAACACGTTTGACATTATCTGTGGTAAGTCACAGACAATGATGTAGTCTGCCGCTAATAAGTTAAAAATATGATCTTTTGTCTGATTTTATTTCATTTCCTCGCAATTGTGATGAAAAACATTGTATGTTACACGGGTGGTAAAGGAAATACAAAGCTCGAGTCATTAAAGCCCTCAGCCTTCGGCTTCGGGCTTCTAACAGACTCTCGTTTGTAATTCTTTCTTTACCACCCTTAATACACAATGTACTATTATGTACAATCGATTTGAACTGTTCAAGGGCACTTTTGTATGGGAATTGGGTGTAGCACCAACCGAATTGCAAGCTATAGGTATATTTAAAATGTAATCAATAAAAACGTCGTTACTATAGCTGCAAATACCCAGCTTACCGGAGAACAAAAATAGGATCATGTGAAAACAAGATAATTATATCCAAAAATAATAAATCCAAAGAAGCTTAAGTATTTTCTTAAAATCGGAGAGCGGATTTGTTACAACAATCGACATTCGTGAAGGATTTTCCTTTAAGTTGGTTAATCGAAGGTTATTTTGATGATACAGGGTTATTAATCTCTGATTATAAAACATCCCGATACAGACAACTATTGAGATACTTTGTAATCTTGCGAGTAACGTGTTGTTACAATTACCTATAACCATGGCCTCCCAACTCGAACAACGTATAATTATTACTTTAATAAACTCATAGATGGCGTCACAGGTACCGAGTGAAACTTTTGAACCAGCAATCGTGAAGATATTGATTTTTACACCTTAATAAATTCGACGTATCTTAATTATATCAAAAACATACTTTTCTACATAAAATAAGGGTATATTTAAATTTATATTAACTCCGTCTAACTCATACAATACTTGTGAGCTTTAAAGATTGCTACCTCTTATTAGATACTCTCACTAGATGGCGCCATCACTCTATGGAATCAATCATTAACCAGGGCAGATGTTCCTGTGAATTAATAAAACACTACCACAATGTGACCGGTAGGATTATAGTGATTACATAATGAATTTTTAAAGTCAACAATTTTCTTGAAGTTGGATTTTTAATGTCAACAATGTCAATGCCATCTGGTGATATTCGGTAGGCTGCCAGCGTCATAGCAGAGGTGTTCAGATACGACATCTACTGGTGTAACTACGGAACTAAAATTGCCTACAGAATTGCCTACATTAGGACGGCACGCTTTTGCTCTATGAGATTGGGTATCTGTACTTGTATTCTTTGATCTGTGCTATAACTTAACAACTTTTTTTTAAAAGTTCTCTAGGAAAACGAGCACCACAGTATTGTTTTCAATAATTTTCTAACTACATCAAATACCCTGAACCCAGTTCTATAAATTATCTGTCACAATATTATATTTAGGACGGATTTGACCAAATGAGAATAAGGTCCTTATACCTAGATTATGCGCCTAATTTGTATAGACTAATCTCGGATTAAGTCTTATTCCAGTTTGGTCGAATGCGGCCTTAGCCAAAGTTTCTATGTACTAACTAGATATATCATCAACATAATATATAACCTTGTTTTCAAGTACAGTCGAAGTCAAAAATATGTTTACACTTTAGTACCGTGTCTATTTAACGTCATGTTTAAACTCTCATATGAAATTGTCACAGCGATTAAAGTGACAAGGTACTAAAGTGTAAACATATTTATGACTTCGATTGTACCCATATATTTTATTTTCCGGTGATCTAGGTATGGCCCATGTACTTACGATGAAACCTGGGTAGTGATTCTGTAAACAACGCCGGTCGTGCGGACTGTCGAGTGATATCCAAGCGGCGAGATTAAGTAGTCCCGTCAGTGCGAACAAAACACATTGTAGCGCGTGCATTTTCAATTTAGCAGCACGATGGGTCGAACGTACTTATAAGGCTGCTTAATTGAAAATGCACGCGCTACAATGTATGTGTGTGTGTTTTGTTGGCGTTATGACAAGTGAACGTGCGAATGTGACAAAAACAATACTTTATTTGGCAAACGTTAAAACCACGCGTTCGACGTACATTATTTGGATACTGATTTATGTGATAAAAATTATTGTTTTATAGATATATTTTGTTTGTATCCATATAATTGTATGTAAATATGCTATAAATATTAAATTATAATGTGATTTGTAACATAGCCTACATGGGGTAAAGGAAACTATGTATCATGGCCGGGTTAAGGGGGAAATATATTTCTCTTTCCCGACGTCAGAAGTAACAAGCATTTTGAGACAGGCACAATTTTATAAAAAGTAGAAATACAGTGCTACAGCCTCAAATCGGTAACTAACTATACACGGTGATTTTTTATCGGTGATCAGGAGTTGAAAATTATTAATAAGCAACAAAAATGGAATTTAATGGTTGATGTCTCAAACAATTAACTCACTTTAATTTATTTAAGTTAATGATATTGTTAAAACCAATCACCACTGGATACATGGACATCCTACATTAATTATTGAAGTGAAGTAGATACGTCAAGTGCCATCGCTTTGGCGGGAAATTTGACAGATATTACGCCAATGTACTTATCAGTTAAGTGTGGTTAACTCATAGACTGAACAAAATTAGTAGGGTGACAATTAATTTCATTAAAAGTTAGTTTCAAAATATTTTTTTTACATAAAAAAATAAATTTTGTTTCATGTAACTGCGACTTAACTGTGATCGCCATTAATAACTAAATTAGAAAAATTGGTTCCCGATCACCAAAAAATAATCACCGCGTATATGTTATGATATTTTACACATTGCTTGGTTACCGTGACAGCTGTCCTCTCCATAAAAATTAAGACTGCGCCGAGCAAACGCCGAGTGTCCAGTGGCGCCCTCATTACTATTATTGTGTTTTCAAAATAACTAAAGAATTTCCTTAGAATCAGACGAAATGTTTTTGTAGTGCAAGTAAAAACACAATTTATGGGATACGTAACAAACTTTAATAACAATTACCCTTTTAGTAGTCAGCTTAACGGGAAAAGGTGGCCACTTTTTTCCGTTAAGTTAATAACTCGAAGGTGAATTGTTATTAAACTATATGATATACCCTATAAGTTGTGTTTTCATTTGTAGTACAAAAACATTTCGTCAAATTCAAGAACACAATAAGACTGCGCCGAGCATACGCCTGATGTACAGTGGCGCCCTCATTACTTTTATTGTGTTTTCTAATAAACTTAAGTATTTTCTTGAAATTGCTCGGTAGTTTTTTGTACTACCAATAAAAACACAACTAATAGGTTATATCATCATTCAAAGGGTAATTGTTATTAAAACTTGTTACGTATCCCATAAAAACTGTATCGCGAGCGCGACCGGGATACGACAAGTCTCGACGTGATCCACTCCTACCCCGTGTATCTGTGTCATCTGGCGTACTTGGACGCGTGTCATAAATGCAAGCGTGGACGTTTCCTGGTCACGCGGACAATAGCGAACATCCTATGAAAAAAACGGCTCTCGATGGATCGGCTCGTAGTACGTGTGTAGTAAGAGAGGACAATAGAGAGATCTCTCTCCAGGCGGGTGTTATGCCTGGGGACTGAAGTCCATTGGGATGAAGTTGGAAGTGCTACCTATACATAATATAATATACACGGTGATTTTTTTTTTGGTGATCAGGAACCCATTTTTCTAATTCAGTTATTAATGGCGGTCACGGGATAATGTTCGTTAAATTGTCACAAGTGTGGACCCACCTTAATAAATATTACTTTAACCCCCTTACTTATAAACGTGGAATAAGCTTGGAATAGTTTATGCCATCCTTTATCCTTATCTGTAATTGTGACATTTGCATCTCACAGAAAAATTTAAATTCGAACGTACAGTACAGATGTAGTGCAAAATGATTTTCCTTCGGGAAAACTCGGATCTCAATCGGAATACGATGGCACCCGAACTGTCAATCAATGATTGTATTAAACAAGGACCTTTTACTAAAGCAGGACTGAGTACTGTTAACCAAAATTCGGTCCGAGTAGGATGTCAAGCACAGAGGCTGTTTATCTCTTTCTAATGTGGTGACCATGATATTGTAGTAACGTGGAACAAAAAACTATATTTATTTGTATGAAGCAATTTTCACACCATGTAATGAATGCTCGATTATTTAGCTGTACTATAGTAGGTTAGTGAACTTGTTGAAAACAAAACAAGCCTTTGCCTGCGATTTCGTTCGCGTACATTCTACATAATTCTATAGTAATATTTGTTTTGAAAGAAGGAAATATTTGTTTTTTCTTGGATAACCTGTCAAACTACTAGTCTAATCATTTTAAAATTTGCTTTACCATTACAAAGCTATATTTAAAGGGGTCTGTACCTACCTACATACTACACAGACGAAGCCGCCGGATATAGTTTGGGTTATGTCATTGTAATCCGGTTCAAGCCGTTTTTATGGAATCGAATATAAATAATCCTAAAAATCTGAAATTTATACATTTTTAAAAACTTAGTCGTATTTTCCGTGGGAACAGGAAAAGGAATTTTATTTACCAACATAACCAAGAAAAAATATTACGTTATAAAAAAACAACATTTGACATGGATTGGTGATTTGGCATGGTAATTGTCAAATTAACCGGTATAGCAATATACTTAGGCCGGGATAGACAGACAGACTGACAGACAGAGTTACTTTCGCAATTATAATATTATTAGGGATTATAATAAAGTTTCAATAAAAGAAGATATGTAGCTTAGATACATTTATTGTTAAAAAATTAAACATGGCTAAATGAAATCACATCATTAATTTTTTTCTTGCTTATGACAACGTACCGATCAGAAACCCTACCCACAAGCAAGGTCACCCTACTTGTACAAAACCCAAAAATCTCTTTTTATCGGCTACCTGTGAAACGATATCCCACAGCCAACATAGGATTCACTTTTACAAAATTGTATGCAACATGTTTTCACCATTTTGTACTCTTTTAAAACTGAGATTCGTTTAATGAAATTTGATTATGAAAACCGAGCCGCCATGATATGATTGATCATGATTGATACACTCAATGGGTTGACAGCCTAATCAAAAGCAATACTTCCAAGTAGGTTTAAATCGTCACATTTTTAAGTTTATGGGGTAAAAAACCTATTACTATAATAATTTAATTTATACAAATAACATAAGCTTTAAGTTACGATTCACATTTAATAAATTGTCTAAAACAGTAATTTTAATTTTCTACTAAATGCCGAAATTTTATCGCATGGCAAGTGTTAGAAAGGGACAAACTCCTCCGTTGTATCTATGCCGCTCGTACCGGTTTTTGCTCTTGTAAAGCTAGCAGCCCAAATTATGTCTTAAGCCTATAGTATAAGGTTTGTTTTAGCAAAACAATTTTTGGTTAGTCCTCAGTCCTGCTTTAGTAAAAGGTCCTTGGTATTAAATGAGTGACGTTTTCATGTCCATTAAAATGGAACTTTATTGTTTAGTGTCAAATGACAAATGCTGTCATTTGTCACTTTGTCATTTGACACTAAACAATAAAGTTCCATTTTAATGGACATGAAAACGTCACTCATTTAATACAATCATTGATTGACAGTTCGGGTGCCGCCATCGTATTCCGATTGAGATCCGAGTTTTCCGAAGGAAATTTTGAGAAGGAAAATCATTTTGCACTACATCTGTATAGGTCTACCCATGGACTTGTACCTAAACTGGACTAAGTACTGCGATAAAAAAGTGTGACCGACAGAGAAACCATACTAGAGAATTGCATCTCGTTTTAACTAGGGTGACCAAGTACATCAAATATATATATATATATATGTATATACCTTTTTTACATTGGCAACTTGAGTGAGGGGGACACCGTTCTCAGGTTGGTTGCTCTCGCTCGTCCTCAACCTATGTCATCACATAAATTGTAACTGTCTTACTTCGTAATACGGTTCAATTTTGATTGACTAGAAAAAGTAAGTAGGTACTCAGTCCAGTTTAGGTACAAGCCCATGGGTCTACCAGAATCTGATGGCATTTTTAAAAGTAAAAAAACATTGATTTTCATATGGCAACTGTCAACTGGCAGCCGTGTCAAATTGTTTGTTTACCGTTGCATACATTTTGAAATTCACCTTCAACGATCGTTATCTGGTGAAAATGTCGAGAAAACCGCTTAGATCTCAAGCTAGGAATATTGTATACAATGTGTGTAATACAGTACGCGAAGAAGGAGGTGTAAATCAAACACAATCTTCGATTTTAAAGCGTATCGTGGAGTTGTCTGGTAAGTTGAAACGAACTGTTTTGATACTTTTAGGTTTAGGTATATTTTATCTTACATTAATGCTACTTATTACAGGGGTTCCCAGCACTACCATACGTCGAATTATAACCGAGGGCACTATGATGATCGTTGGCGTAAATGTCAAAGAACTACTTGAAGCCGTGTAACAAATCCAGTCTACCCTTATATGAAATTAATGAATTATTGAAATCGCATGGCCACGAAGTTTTAAGGCTCCCACCTTATCATTGTACATTAAATTCCATATAAATTATTTGGGGTATAATGAAACAAAAAGTTGCAGAGAAGAATGTAAACAGAACTGCCAGCGATATTAAATTATTGACAAAAGAAGCTTTCTCAACATGTAGAGAAAATATTAGAAGAGCGGTTTATTATAAATACTCCTCTCTTCATCGCCCTCAGCAGATGAAGAACAAGAAATGACAGTAGAATTTTTGGAATCATTTTCTAGTTCTAGATGAGATTTCAAGTTATTTCTTATACTCATTATAAGTATATCAATTTGGCGAGTAAGAATGGTGTGTTTATTATTTTATTTGTGAGTCATAATTATTATCCTATACTGGAAGTTTAATGTAATAGACCTCTAGTGTCATATATTTTATGTTAAAAATCCTAAAAACATAAAAAAATACAAATTCGTCGAATCTTAAACTTCCTCGTTTTTTTAAGCCGATTTAAAATTACACAGTATCAATACTGTTTAGTCCAATTTCCCCAGTATTGCCCTCTACATTTTTTAAATTCCCTATTTGCCATGAGATTCTGGTACACCTATAGAACACAATTTATATGTCGTGTCGTGAATTTTCGTTCGCGCAGACACGAAAAACGATTCCGATGATTTCCGAAAGTACGATTAGAACATTTAAAATCCACGATCAGACTTGTAAGTACGTAATAGTTATAAAGTGCACATTAAATTGCATCTATTTTTTTCATCTCACTCACGCACGTTTGCCAGATGACTGATTGACACGTGGCCACGCGTCAACGTGGTGTCACTAATAAGTTAATAACCAATAATAGTACAGAATACAATCACGCAACGTATGAATCATGTTGATTGGTTCCCGCGCTTCGGAAAATCTTTGTCTGCGCAGGTACATCGGTAAGCCATATCAGTTCTGTTGTGGTTTACTGTTTTTACTTTATTGTACATTAGCCCCATCCCTATCACTCGTCATTCAAGACTAAATCGAGAGATAGGGATGGAGCTAACGTAACTTCGAACTTGGATCTTCAAAGTAAGGCCTCTATTTATTTAACCCCTCGTATACGTCAAAAAAGTACCAAGTTCTAGTCTCTTCTGATTACGATATAGTCCATAAAATTAAGCTTAAAGAAATACAAAAAGATATCCAAATTTTGAGCACGGATCCGCGCCTAAGCATACGAAGGGTTAAGCTACAAATTAGTCAAATTACGACTTACAAGTTTCCATTTGACACAACCTCGACCAATGACGACCAGCCATTTGGGCAGTGTTGCCAGTTTAGACCTGTAAATTTGTTACTTGTAGCTTTATAAAACGTGCCCCAGCTGGTCCGACCTGATGAGTATGCTTGTGGTAGCTCGCGGCGCGTATGGTCGAGCCACGCACACATGCAAGCCGCGTGACATACCGTTGTTTGAAGATGGACTACTGTTTGTTTATACTGTGCCAATTGCCACTGCTGCACATGGTCTTGCTCTTACGATGGAAAAATCGACAATTTTACCTGTCTTTCCTTCCCGTATGTTTGTGTACACGAAAGCACGGACCTAAAAAAACGGACGTAACGTTGCACTTAAATGGTGTGAAGCATGCAAGGTCGGCACTTTCGTTCGTTATACACGACTTACCGCACGCACACTACACTAGGTAAGACAACACGCCGAGCCACAGTACAAGTGACAGTTTACGTGTGTGCGTACTTATGATTAGAGGTTACGTCCGTATTTTTTTTAGGCCCGTGAGAAGGTTAACTTTGGCAAGTAGACTCCTACTTGCAACTTATACAATTATTGAAGTTTAGTAACCACGTAATTTTTTTTTTGCCCGTATTTAACCTTTTCTACGTTATCTATATGAAAACAAAAGACGTCACTCACACGCCTATGACAGCTAAACACCAGAGTTATTGTCAACCTTACCTCATAGACACTCTGGTCCTTTTTACGCTGTCAACCATGCCATGACGGATATATCTCTCGTTGGCGTTGAACCAGTAGTGCGGGTATATCCGTGAATGGCGTGGAAAAGGTTAAAGTTTAAAGGTTAACTAGTGAAACAATGATTTATTTTTTAATCCATTATATTATGCACTTATTCTTAAATAAGTATTATTATGACAATGAGCCTCGCTTTTTGTCTATCACAGAAAATTCAATAATATAAACTAAATCCATAATTTAAGTAAAAAAGATGTACAGAATATGAAACAACTTAAGTTTACATTTTAAAAAATCCTCTAAAACAATTGATTTCAGTATCTAAACCATATTATAGAGTCTATAATATTGGAATGTAATCTGTCTAAAAATGTACAATTTAGAAAATATGTTACAAAATATCCTACGGAACTTCTTTCTGGAATAGTGAAAACACTATTTACAAAGAAGTAAACTCAGTAGGGTCTCAATTTTAAATTCTTACAAATTTTACCGTCAATAGAACGCATCTCACATTAAGCTCTCGTTCGAGGCGGTCGTCAGCTGATTGGATGCGACTGCGCACGCCGCTGTGTACAGGCGATGTCTCGCTCACACACCAGAGCGGCCGGATCGCAATCAGTGCGATAACGATAACCACCTTAGCTCCTATAGCCAGTGTGAGCCACCATGAGCGTACAAAAATATTTTAATTAGACCGTTTTTACTAGTGTTTTTATTAGTGTAAAAGTAACTAGGATGAAGTCACCAGTCAGACTTGTGAGACTACGATATATTTCCCACTCTTCGCACTTCAAGGTCGGCTTCTGGTCTCTGGGTGACTTTACCCTATCTATGAACTTGATATTTATTTTCGTTACTTTCACAAAGTGTAGGATTTGATAGAAAAATATGACTAGGCCCGCTGATGATGGCTACATCTCCTTAAAACTTACCTACCTATGCCTATTTGGCACCTCAAGATTTATATCGATTTTATATCACCATTCCACCATACCTTTGGTTCGGATAAATTACACGATTAAAGCTCCTATACTAATGTATATATAACAACCCTTCGTCATGGAGGGAGGTTAAAAATACAACAGCTTTATTTTTATAAAATCGTATAAATTTCTTACTTCAGCCATTAGATACGGAACCATTAGAGCTTTCCGAGCTAACATTTCGTTACTACTTTAGATAAAACTCGTATGTTATATTTCAAGATGTATGATTTTGAACTTAATCCTCTTCAAGTTTAAGTATAAAATCGTACGTCACAAAATATGAGATACGAGGTTTTTTCAAAGTATCATTTCATCATTAAATATGCGCCATTGGGTAAAAAAATGGCAAATTTCGAAGGGAATGAGTTCAAAATACAACACAAATCCATGAGGAAATTGTCAAGTCTCGTCTGTTTCCTACTAAAGACAGCATTTGAAGGGTTAAACCAGCTCTACTAGTTCAATATTTAATACATTTGTAAATATATCGAAACATGTTCAAAACTAGTTTCCTACAAAATATTTAGTAACTTAAGTCTAATAATTAACTAAAACCTTAAGAAATGCAAACTAAGTACAAAAAATACAAAATCCTTACAACAAATTAAAAAATAACAATTCAAAACTATATAATGAGTTTAATGACTCCACAGATATAACCGTGATGTGATGTCCCTTAAATTTTGAATAAAACAGTATGTTTATGCTGTTCCGAATACAGAAGCGAGTTCATAGGCTTTCTATTAAATTTAAGGGTAACACCATAAATATCTGAAATAGATTATAATGTGAGTAGACCTAAATTTTTAAATTTAAGATTAGCAGTATAAATACGAAGATTGTGAAATGCATTCCAAAAGTGGCCAGGGTGCCTACTTTTTCATGACTTACTTAATTCTTTCACGTTTAAATTTAAAATGGTACGCCGGTCCGTCGTTTTTTCAGAGCAATGACGAAATTTACATATGTTCATTCTCCTCTTCGGATGCCGCGATAAGGTCGCGCCCCTGAAACAGAAAGAGATAGTAGATTATACATAAAACCACGTAGAGGGAAATCACTTTCGACGAGGATTCGTGCACCAGTATACACAGCTTCGTTATAGCTTCCGGGTTGCTATCGCTACAGTAGAAAACAAGAAAACAGTATTGAATCTGCTCTAGTATGTATGTATGTAAACACTTTATAGTACACAAAAAAAAAAACAGAAAATCTAATACAATACAGAGTTAGAATGTACAAAGGCGAACTTATCCCTTTAAGGGATCTCTTCCAGCTAACCTTTGGGTGATTGAGTAAAATAAGAAAGCAGAATGCGGCAGACATTATTTTGTACAAAACAAAGTTTACAGAAACGGCGTTAACAAAATTGGTGACCTTGTGAATAAATACTAACAGAGACATATAAAATGGCCGTGTGGTTGCCGGCAGAATAGAATAGAATGGTACCACTCCATACCTTCCTGTGGAACTCGTAAGAGACGACTAAGGGATTAAAGGCTTGTAGTATTTTTAGGCGATGGGCTTGCAACCTGTCACTAATATACACATGATATACATCTTAGCCTGTTTGTGCAAAATGTGGTTACAGAATTAACAACTGGCTGTTAAAGTTGTTGGTAATTCTGTAGCTCTGCCTACCCCACTCTGGGATGAAGGCGTGACGGTATGTATGTATGTATGTATGTACATATAAAAGTAAAAATAAATAATAAACATAAAAACAATTAAATACACAAACTAGTGATTGAATTTAAGATACTGCTTATTAACTTAGGGCAAAAATATGTATACACTTTAGTACCTTGTCACTTTAACCACTATGACAGTTCATATATGGCAGTTCAAATAGACAAGGTACTAAAGGTGTATACATAATTTTTGCCCTAGAATGTACAATAAGGGAATTTGAATTTGTTTTCCTAATTATAACTCTCGGGTTTTACTTTATAACTTGGTTTTATGTTTCATTAACATTTCGCACTTCAACAACGGCGGATATCTCGTCATGGTTGCCAGCGCAAAATAGGCCTGAGTATTTATAAGTATGGCAAGGTTGACATTAGCTCTAAATTTGGGGTGTGAAGTTTTGTGTAAGTAACTTGGAAATAACAGTGTGTACACAGGATAATATTTTCGCGGGTGGTAGGACCTTGTGGAGGGTCCGTCCGGATCGCTACCACCATCTTATCCATTAACCTACCGCCAAATAGCAGTGTTCGCATTGTTGTGTTCCGGTTTGGGGATAAGACAGCCGGTGAAATGACTAGCATAGGGGCATTCCATCTTAGTCCTCAGGGTTGGCAACGCATTTGCAGTCTTAGGATTGCATCGCAGTCCTGTGAATGCGAATGTCTATGGGTCACAGTTTCCACTTACCATCAGGTGGCCTGTGTGCTCGTTTGTCTTCCCTATGCCATAAAAAAAAAATATATATATATTGTTGATTACCTCCTCGAGGGTGCGGCGGTTGCGGAGGTTGCGGTATCCCTGACGGTGCCCGATCAAGAAGGGGTTGAGGCAAATAAGGAAGGTCAGATAGACGAGGAGCAAAGCCATCAGCCACAAAAGGGTGATTACCACCACCTAAAAACATAAAGGGTATATTTAAGCCATTTTTTTTTTATTATGTATAATATTAAACCAGAAACAATACAATTTAATACCTAGTGTTCGTTTAAAGTCCTAGGTTTAAATAACATGCAATGGACATGGTTACTTGAGCTATTTGACGCCTATTATAAACCTTATATAATAATAATGGATGCTTAGTATTAAGGATTAACAACTTATACTAGTGATATTAACTAGTACCATTTTAGGTTTATGCTCACTTTTCGGAGTTCGCATTTGTAGCATGGAAAAAAAGAAAAAAAAAGAAATTAAAAACATTACTTAAGAAACATTAAGGGTATAGGACATATTTTTAACTATTAAAACCACCACCAAAGACATCAACATCAAGGTTAAGGGTATATACATATTTAACAATTAAAAAAAACCATGTTTATTCAGTGAGTAGGCTGCTCAAGCACTTTCACATTCTACCAGCGCTTCCCAAGAGACCACTGCTTCAAATTCTAACAGCGCTTCCCAAGAGACCACTGCTTCAAATTCTACCAGCGCTTCCCAAGAGACCACAGCTTCAAATTCTACCAGCGCTTCCCAAGACAATACTGCTTCAAATTTTACCAGCGCTTCCCAAGAGACCACAGCTTCAAATTCTACCAGCGCTTCCCAAGAGAACACTGCTTCAAATTCTACCAGCGCTTCCCAAGAGACCACAGCTTCAAAATCTGCCAGCGCTTACCAAGAGACCACAGCTTCAAAATCTGCCAGCGCTTCCAAAGAGACCACAGCTTCAAAATCTGCCAGCGCTTCCCAAGAGACCAAAGCTTCAAAATCTGCCAGCGCTTCCCAAGAGACCACTGCTTCAAATTCTACCAGCGCTTCCCAAGAGACCACTGCTTCAAAATCTAACAGGGCTTCCCAAGAGACCACAGCTTCAAAATCTGCCAGCACTTCCCAAGAGACCAGACAGCTTCAAATTCTGCCAGCGCTTCCCAAGAGACCACAGCTTCAAATTGTAACAGGGCTTCCCAAGAGGCCACTGCTGGAAGAAAAGCCGCAAGCAACAACAGTCAATCATTGCCATGCGTCCTCAACCGCACTATTCAGTAACGCTGACACTTCCTCAAGCATGACGCCGATCGACGTCACATTTGGGCTGCTTCCTTAATCTGGCTCTAGATCCAGCCATCTAGCTAATCTCTTAAGGTGTTGTGAGACCGTTCGCCGAAACTGTCGGGATGATCGTCGAGTCAACATGCCACGTAGCAGTCACCTCGTGAGCCAAGTCAAGATACTTAGTGTAATAATTCTTGTCCCCTAATATAACATCACGTGTAAGCATTAAACATTAAGATATTGACCTGTGGAACAGTATAATGAATATTCTCGTAAATGTAAACTTGTGTGGTAGCCGGATTAGAATAGTGCCACTCCGTATCTTTCCGTGGATGTCGTAAAAGCCGACTAAGGTAATAAAGGCGTGTAGTACTGTTAGGCGATGGGCTTGCAACCTGTCACTAATACCACAGTGTAAAGAGTAACTAACAGTGGGCCGACGCCTTTGATGTTTGCGTAAATGCCGACGCCGTACAAGGCCACAGTAGTTACCTAGGGTTGTCACAAACTACAAAACTGCCCAAAAAAAGAGGGTAATGGTTTTAGGTTTAAAGTATGTATGTACGTTTCTTTGTTCCGCCATAAATAACTTAGGTATGATTTTAGATTCAAACACCCATACAATTTTGTTTAAAGAAATTATGTTCACCATCTTGGATTTCAATATGGATGTCATTTTCGTAATCAGCACCCCGAGGAACCTCGAAAATGACACCCATATCATTATATTTAAAAAAAAAAACGTCCGCCATCTTGGATTCCAAAAATAATGTCATTTTCGTAATCGGCACCCCGAGGAACCTCGAAGATGACACCCATATCGATTTTTAAGAAAAAATTACGTCCGCCATCTTTGATTTCAACATGGATATCTTTTTCGTAATCAGCACCCCCATTATTATTTATAAAAGTCATGTCCGCCATTTTAAATTTGAAAATGGATGTAATTTTTTTGTTTGAGAAAAGTTTAAATTTTTGCTGGCAGGCGTCACGCTTTTACATCCGCCATTTTGTTTACGTTGGCATGACATGACAAAAATGTTGTAAATTAAGCACTATAAAATAATATATTTACCTTTCTTCTGAGTGTGGAAATTGATAATATCGCAGATCTTTATTTGTGCGAGATGATGAATTGCATTCTCGCACAGCACATGTCGTATGCACCATTTTTTATTCTAAACACATCAAAATACAACACACGACACGCAGTAGCCCTGAAAGATATGTCCCGAGCTACTAACAATGGCGACGTATGCAGCTCGGGCTCGCCCTACCCGCCCCTCGCCCCTCACACCCCGCACGATTGCCCTGTCTAGACGGCTTCGTCGAACGACTGTATTGGTTTATAGACTGTGCTAATACACTGGTAAACATCTTCGCCTAAGTGTGCAAAATGTGGTTACAGAATTATCAAAAAGTTTTTATAGTTGTTGGAAATTCTGTAGCTCTGCCTACCCCACTCTGGGAATAAAGGCGTGATTTTATGTATGTATGTATGTATGTAAACTTGCTGAGCTGGTTTTTAGCCGTGATGACGCCGACCCCGATAAAGCGGATACTTATTAAAATTACCTTGATAACGGTTGTGCTGCGAACTTGGTAGCCGCAGGTGCAGAGCAAGCAGTAGTCGTACTCCAGGTCCTTCAGTGCCAGGGCGAGGTGGGGCAGCACCACCCCCAGGCAGTCGCTGTAATGTGACAGGTGGATAAGCGTTGTTCGAGCTGAAGGAGGTTAAGGTCAGTCACTTTTTCCAATTGAATGATCCCTGTTTCAGTCGTATTCCCTAATTTCACTATACACACAAGCAAGGTATTAAACATAATTAAAAATTCTGAACGGCATCGGTAGGTTTGTACCAATGTAGTATTTATGTTCAGTTAGAGAAATGTTATAAGTTTATTTAAGCTGTCAGAGGCATCATCATAAATTGAACAAAGTATTAATATTTTTATTTTAGGTATTTCAATCGATATTAATCTTAAGGTTTACCACTCGTGCGGCGCCACGTCAGCAACGATGACGGTCGGGTTGCGGCTCAGGGAGCTGTTGATCATTATGGCCGGGCTCGGGCACTCGCAAACACAACGGTGATCTTCGTAAAACTGCGCCTGTGTTAAAAGAAAGGGTTGATGAAAGAGAGGACAATGCAGAGACCGAGATCTATTGAGACAGGACAGGATCGACAGGAGAAACTTCGTTAGCGCGATGTCGATTTGGTTACTACAAGTTGCCGCTAGATGTCGCCACAGTCACAAGTTGCGCACGAGTAAGACGCTGCTGTCGCGGTGCAGTCGCGATGAACTCGCTGATAGTCTGGACACGGCAAATGCAGTAACACAATCGCAATGCAGTTACAGTGTCGATGCAAATACAATATGCACTCGAGCTTATTTTAAATAGTAAAAAATAAAGTCGCTCCCCGCCGTCTGTATCTCTGCTTAAATCTTTCAAAGTACGCAACGGATGTTAATGCGGTTTTCTTCATTAGAGAGTGATTCAAGAGGAAGGTTGGTATATCTTAACCCTTAACCAGGCTAAGGGATCCATGTTTCCTACATGAAATCTACTCAATAGTAGGTACCATGTTATGTTAGTACCTAAGGCTCTGTGGCGTGTGATCTGTCAGCCTGGTTAAGGGTTAAACAGGCCAACCGAAAGCTTCATGAAACCTAGCTAAAAACCACCCCGATTTAACTAGCTTTCTAAACAAAACCACGTCCGAATTGGTACTTGTAAACAGAGATCGGAATATGGGTGTCATTACTCTCAATAATGTGGACACGACTCCAAAGATTTAAAAATAAAAAACATTAATTTGAGTCTGCCGACTGGTCTATGATATGAAATCAAAACATTAAATTGAGGACCTAAAATGCTGTCATGTACAGATTATTAATTATTAACTATATCAGCTATCGTCACGTTTCTGAGAAACAAATGCGGGCAGTCTCATTCATAATATAAACAGATAAACATCCAAATATTCCAGCTAAAGTTGCGGTCCAATAAAGCAGTTTGAGGCTTACTGTCCGCCCACACACGATGCCAATTTGCATTCGGCAGACTGTAAAGTATTTTTGTCTATGGGGCCGCCGTCATAAATACACCTACACAGTGCACAAAGCCACCCCTACGCGCTGCCAGCCCACGACGCGAAAGGTCTGCTGACGTCAATGTTAAACATTACGTTAATTTTTCAAAAATCGAAAAACGTTAGCGTTAGGAATCTTGTTTAGGTACCCAGGTGTTTTCCCACGTGTTGAACATTTTGTTATACAAAACCCGCATATAAAGACAAAGCGATAAAAAGGAAAACTCGTTGATGGTCACCGTTCTATCAACCATTGACATGGAATATCTATTCTTCCCTGCTAATCCAAATGGCGGTATCTCAAATAAAAGTCTTGTATCAATCGCAGCCTTATTACTAGCAGAAGAGGATTCAATCTACTGTGTCTATCAAATTTGGGATACCGCTTATTGGTTTACCAGAGGAGTATTAACATCATCAATTCTTTAAGATGAAAGTCTGAAGTTAGTACAGTCAACGTCAAAAGTAAGTGATCAAAATCAACATTTCAAAATATCTATTGTCATGGCATCCCAAATATAACATGTTATATTAAAGTGCTAAATTAATTGATGTTTTAATTAGTCAAAAGAAAGTGATCATAACAGCTGTGCAAAACAGAAGCCTGACATGACATTTCTATCAAAAGCGTCAAACGTGAATTGAATACCAAAATAACGACATTCCAACAATATCGGCAAAAGAAGGATTTATGGCAAATAATTCCAAGATGTAATAAAAACTTATTTTAAATCTTGGCGTAAGGGAGATTGCTATTTTGTCACTTCGCATGTTTTTCGACGAACATAACCGATATTAACCGAAGTACTCCGAGGTTGTCCCAAAACCAAGATTTTATAGTTAAAACTTTAATTCGAAATGTTCAACGATGACTTAAACTGTCATTGAGTTTTCAAAAATCGAAATAATGGTGATCACTTATTATGACACGTTATTGAGCTCATTTACTTTTGATCAACTACAATAGTCCGTAGCATTTGACTTAATGTATTGTATAGATAATTTTGGGACCCTATTTCATCAGTTTCTTTTGCTGTTGACTGTACGTTAACTTTATCCTTTTTGTTCGATTTAGTCTCGAATAACGAGTAACAGAGACGCCTCCAAAGTTTCGAAAATATTGCTTCGTTAAAGTAGCTCATATTGATGGATGCAAATTACGTCAAAATAATTTCGAACGATATTCATAATATGGATATGACTACATTTGATAGTACTCAAAGTTTGACAAAAGTCTTATCAATTTTATGCTTTCGTCACAGTATTGCATCAATCAGCCGCCCTTTACTCATAACAAAGCAGCATTCATTATTAACCCTAATTTCACCCTCGAAGCTAATAATAACACTACTTTAAAGCAAACGAAACAAAACACGGTCGGCCATTTTTGCATCAAAAATTGCAACATCCTTCAGTGCTCGGTAATAGATCGGCCCGGCCCGAGTGCGAACGACCCCCCTCCCCACACCCCGTAACCTCCCCTCCCAATCGATCATGCAACAACGCAAAATGCACCGTCGTATGTATAGGTACCTTATTTTCCTACTTTGATATTTCTTTTAGGCATTAGATTTTGGTTAACTATCACAAATCCGAATTTTCACAAGTTAAGTATGCACTATTTTCAGTAGTCACACATTCGCAGGCTCGTTATAATTATAGCTAACTAACCTAGCTTATAGATTCTATAAGTACCTATATCTCATGTTAGGACTGCACCGTGCACTGTCCAATTTCAAGAAAATCTTTTTGTTTATTAGAAAACACGATAATAGTCGGCGCAGACTTTATGAATTCGGAAAAAAAGCCATTTCTAATGACTTTTATTACAACAGAAACAGTTGGGAAACAAAAAGTTTACATTTTTAAGAATGCCAAGGCAGATAAATTAGTGTTGCTTGAAGGTGCACAAATGTAGGAACAAAATATTTTTCGGTGTCAAATGAAATTGTAACAAGACAGTTATTTTCTGGTCCTCATTTCTTAGAAGTATGTATCACTATTCGTAACTTCTTATTAACCTCTTAGGTCCTGTATAATAGTCCTAACTGCCGAATGTACAAACTATTTTTCAGTGTATAATGAAATTGTTACAATACTTGGTTATTTCCTGCGCTTTATTTCTTTGAAGTAATTTTTGGTAAGTATTACGTTTTTATCCATCACATATATTGATACGGAACACCTTAAAATTCAGAATCACTTTTGTCCAAATTTTATTTTTCTGAAAGCATGTTACACTGGAATTATTTCAGATTAAATGCGTATTTAGTTGTCAAACGTAGGTTCGGTTAGGTTTGATTCATAAGCGACAGCAAAAAGTAAAGTCTTCAATAAAACAAATACATTTGGATTATGAACATTCGGAATTTTAATCACTACGGATTGATGACTCCTCATAGTTATGTAGTGTACCCATATTTATAAATATTGCCAATTTCCTTTTAATCTCCTAGGTACTGTATTCCAGCACTAATCTCAACTGCCAAATGTACAAAATACTTTTCAGTTTAACACTTCTGCAACTGCAAAATATTTAACTATAATTACCTATGATAACACTTAAATCGGTCTTATTGGACCTGATACCGTTGCAAATGTTTTAAACGGAATTGTGACAAGACTTGATTATTTACCGCTCTTAATTCCTTGGTTTTCTTTTTTTATACATCATTATATGTTTATTAACAAATTAGGGCACCCAAAAATAATTCCAATGAAAAAAAAACCTTAAACATGACACAGGGGAAATTAAAAAAAATAGACTCAAATCTGTGTTGTATCAACCCTATGTCTTGAAAATATTGCTTTAATATAGGTTTAAAGCAATATTTTCAAGACATAGGGTTGATACAACACAGATTTGAGTCTATTTTTTTTAATTTCCCCTGTGTCATGTTTAAGGTTTTTTTTTCATTAGAATTATTTTTGGGTGCCAACACCAATATGGTGCAAGGTAAAGTAAATAAAATACATAAGTTTGCATCTCTACCAGGTAATTGTTAAGCTGGCAAGGGAGGGAGAGAGGGGTGAAGTAAATCAATACATGAGATGAACTTTCCCAGGTGCAATGCTATTTATAGAACCCCCATCCCTTTTGCTGCCCACCCTAAATCAATACTTACCTGCCCACTAGTTATTGCAACACGGATTTAATTATATATGCTTAAACATTATTCTAAGGCTTAAACCGTTTTAACGAATAAAAAAGTGTTATTATGCTTAAATGGTGGTTTTAAAAGTTAAATGGATAAGAAAAAATATTTCACTGAATTCACTTACTGCCACAACGGTTATCAGCAACATGCCGATCATCGTCAGTTTCCCCATCGTGTCCCTTCTTGGTGTTTGCTGGTTGCCTGGTTGCTGCTTCAAAAGCTGTTCACTAGGTTGCTGCTTCAGAAGTTGTTCAGTAAATCAAACTGTTCAGAGAATAATTTAAGGAGCACAATTTCACAGAGGTCCGTTCTTGAAGCGGGTCCCGTATAAACTGTGATCGATTAGGACCGTATACCAAAGGATTGACTGCGCAAAGCGCAAAGCGCAGTACGCAGGTCCGGAGGCAGGACACCTTTTGTTTGTTTTACCCACGCTTTCCCACTTCCCAGATTTTCTCCCTCATCCCTAACCTTTACATACTCCTGCCTGTAGATACGTACACACTACACTATTCACTAACACAAATTTGACATAAGAGAGAGATGTTTAATTTTAAGATAATTTCATAATTTACCTTATTGAATTTTGAATTCCTCATAAATGTTTAAATGTTAAAATATCATGAGATATTAAAACTTTAAATAATAAATTAAATAAAGTGAAGAAAAATAGTAATATTTACATTCAAATATTATTTGTAGGAAACCCAACTTACTGAAAAAATAAGAAAATATTGAAAAATTAAATAAAAAGTTAGAAAAACGATATCTTACTTTGGTTTTCCGAAAGTGACTTCAAAACGAAACGTAACCGGCAAGTAGAGGTTATCTGTTTTGTCAGAAGTCCATAGTCTGTGGTATCAGGGCTGCTGACGGATCATGTTTTGAAGTGGGTAGGAGCCAAATGTGTTATATTTGTGATGAGTCTTCGTGTTATTTTTAAGGTAAATACGTTTTTCCGTATCTCTCACACTGACCTTTATGAATTTGCTATTATTCCATTCCGTACCGGTTGGTGACGACGTCCCAACTATGCGACTCTCTGCTGCCTAGGTGGCATTTTCATTGACAGAAATTTGAGAATATTCTGGGTTTTTAGTGATATCATTACGTTGTTAGTATATTTGTGTAGGAGATTACGATATTTGCAAAAACAATTTGCCCTAACATTTTTTTTGTAGTGTATGTTGTTATCGTGTACTTATGATTAGACGTCTAGATTCTCGTATGCCCATGTAGTATCTAGAGTCAAGAGGTTACATCGCAAAATCCAATTAAAACAAACACTTTCAGCTATTTAATATTCTAGCAATACAGTCTAGCCGATTCTTGCGAATGTTCCGTGAGTGTTAAGCTACAGTTGCATGTATTATGACAGAAAATGTGAAGTAAAATTACTTTTATTTGTGTAGAGAAAAGTTTAAGAAAATTAAGGCTCTGTTCAACTCCCATCCAAACATAAATACCCATGACTGGAATGACGCCAATTGCATTTTTCTTCTTATACCATAAACATCATGTTTATTTTTATCAATTACACTGCTATCTAAGATTGTAATTGGAAGAGATTTTCATTTAAGCACTGTTAATACTGATATTTTCGAATTCATTCGGTATACGTTAGGTAAAAGTGAGTTATTTAATTGAAATATATTTAAATTTTATAACATTAACAGTGAAAGAATTCAAATGAGTGCTTTGTAGATAAGATTTTTCTGCAACTAACTGAATATTTATGAAAAACTTTCCATTCGGAGTATGTTCTTCTCTGAGATTTAAGCTAAATTCAAACATAATTTTGCTAAAATTTTGTTAAGTGGTTTAGCTGTGAAAGTGTTACAAACAAACAAACGAGGTTGCTTTCATTAAGTTAATAAAAGCTATCATAACGTTTACAACATGATAACACATTAAAAGCAATTCGATTTTGCCAATCAGGTCCAGGTTTAAATCAGTACCTTTCTTTTTGGGCAGTTGGGTAAAAAGGGTGACTTTCAATTCTGGGATCTTAGTGAAAAAAGATGCAAGTCAAATTAACTCGTAATAAAAAAGGGTATATACATGAACAGAGTATACTAGACTTTTTCACTTGATCTTCAGTAGACTCCCATTCTCACTAGGATCCCAGAATTATTAACAATCTGTGTGTGTCATCTTGTTTCTGTCAGTTTGTCATTTCCTTTTGCATCCATGGATGAATGTATTACATAGGTGGTTTCATCAGGACCAAAGTTTTTAAATCGGGTTTATTAGAGTAGGAACCGGAAACGTATGCGTGCTTGATGGTGGAGATAAAAATGAGTTGTGTGTGTAAGCACAGGGGATGTGGGGTTTCCCGTGCGACAAGTCTTAACTTGTTGGTACACGCTGACCGCAGCTGGCACTGCCGCCGCACCTTCTGATTTGTAGTATGTGTAATATCAATTGCAAGTTCCGTCTCATCAAAACTGGATTCAACACTCTGTCTTATCGGAACCAAATTCAGAGCTCCGTAACATCCTTAGAATGTATTAACCCTTCTTTGCTTTAGGACCTTGAAGGTATGACCCCACAGGGGAGTATTGCATCTGTTGGGAGGTATGGGTTAATTTTTATGTATATTATATTATGCATGCTTCAATGGTTCGGTCATTTGGAAAGGATGGATGAAAGAGATATACAGATCAAAAGTGAGTGGACGGGTTGGAAGGGGCCACCCTAAGCGTACTTTTTCGAGTCAATTTGGAGAAATACTGGAAAAGGGCCGAATCTTAAGTACCCGAAACCGACGTGCGTGCATGACTCGATGTATGAATGTGGAAGAAGCGAAAGAAATTTGTCAAGATCGTAACAAGTGGAAAGAAGTGGTCTCTGCCTACCCCTCTGGGAAACAGGCGTGATTTAATGTAATGTATGTTGTGTGGTGAATGGTATTAAATTTGACAGTTGAAATCAGATGTCATTAACAAGTTATTGTAGAGTACTCCCAGCTTCTGGCTATCCCTATCACTATCATACCAGCAGTCACAACTGGTTGGGTATTTGGCACTCGTGTTCCATAGAAAAACATACATTTCTAATTTCTCTTGGAAGTTTTCTATGCGTAAAATTTAATCTTTTCTTGCTGTATTTCTGTTTGGTGCCTCTTTCAATGCATTCTGTTTTTGTCCAGCTGGAATGTCACACATTGTATTGCGCAATATACCTAATTAAAAAATATGCATTAATTATTTTATGATTACGTAATATGTTCATGTGTATATGTTGCAAACAGAATGTATCCAAATGAGAATGCTGCTAACACGTAATGCTTCTGAACAGGAATATGTCAAAAAAGTAGTTCTATCTCTAATTACTAGTATTCATCTGTTTAAAAATAACAATCGTGGTAGCATGCTTCTACGGTGTAAACTCAAGACATCGGTTCACTTTACTAAATTAAACTAATCTAAACGGGCTTGGCGTCTTGGCTTTGGCCCTATATATGCTTTCGAAAGGCCCAGAGCTCTTATAGTGCCGTGATTGGTAAAGACATAATCTAGTCCCAATATAAGCTCTAGGCTCGTACCATAGGTTGAGAAAAATAAACTTATTTGTAAAGAGAAATAATAGAAAACATCCAAGACAGAAACAAATATTCACACTCGTGACATTAACATTTACCCTTACCGGAATATGAGCCCAGGACCAACTAGGCTTACGTGTCAAACTCGAAGAAAATTTGAAACTTATTCAGATTGGAGACTAGGGCCTTTGCCGTAACATGGAGATTCTAATATCTGAAGTTCAATAGCTCAACATACTAAATTAGACACTGACAAGAGGGGCGCAGCAATACGTTGGAATGAGATGGAGACATCTCCATACGTACACAAAAATATAAGGGCAAATTTAAAATATCACTAGCTGGTAACAATGCATAATAACTGGATAGATATGCATAATGCTTGTTTCATAGATAAAATTGTTGCCATGTGAAGAATTAGAAAAAATAATATTTTTTTGCGGGTGGTAGGACCTTGTGCAGGGTACCACCATCTTATCCATTACCTACTGCCAAACAGCAGTGTTCGCATTGTTGTGTTCCGGTTTGGGGATAAGACATTTGGTGAAATGACTAGCATAGAGGCATTCCATCTTAGTCCTCAGGGTTGGCAACGCATTTGCAGTCTTAGGATTGCATTGCAGTCTTGTGAATGCGAATGTCTATGGGTCACGGTTTCCACTTACCATCATCAGGTGGCATGTGTGTTCGTTTGTCTTCTCTAAGCCATAAAAAATAAACTTTTGTGTCAACTCACTGGTCAGACTATCTAATATATTGCGGATTCAAAAGGTTGTAATAAGCTTTTTGAACCTTTTCAAAATCAACAACTTCCATATGATAGTTTGGTAGTGTTACTGACTATTGCTATTTTAGAGAATCAGTTTAATTTGTAACAACTGTTTGAATGGCATGTCACTTACTAATGACATATTACGAGTTAATTTACTCATGCTAAACTACAATAATCTGCGAGACTCTATTCCATCAGTTTCTTTTGCTGTTGACTGTACGCCAATAGGACGTATCTCAAATTCAATAAATGAAGCAGATTCAACCCTCAACCTTTAGTTAATGTGCTCGCAATAAGACTTCCTACAGGAGTTTTATCTGAGATATCATCATTGGGGTGAATTGCAAAAATATTTTACATACTCGTATTATCAATTAGAAAATCCTTAACAATCCTTAACTTTTTCCTTTGTGTAACGAAGATTAGTCATATAATCATATGGAGAACTTTCGTTACACAAAGTAAAAACAATGGACGAAAGTTAACGTTGTCTCAATACGGTATTTGGCTAAAGTCAAATCAGCTTCTTTTTATGAAACATCAAAAACGATCCGTTACTATGGAATTTATAGGGATTACTATCTTGTGACGTCACGATCAAACAGCGCCCTTATTGTTGGATTTTATGAATTTAAAAATCTCAAAATAGCAAACAAATAAAAGATTTATATTTTCCTAGTATTTTTATAATGTTTATCAGCTGTTAATGAAAACACAGTTTAATTTCACTCTTGTCAAATACCCTATTTAGTCCTTAAGACTGCATCGAGCAAACGTCGAGCGTCCAGTGGCGCCCTCATTACTAATATCGTTTTCTAATTAACTAAAGAATTTCCTTGTAATCAGACGATACGTTTTTGTAGCGCAACTAAATGTACAATTTATGGGATACGTAACAAACTTTAATAACAATTACCCTTTGAGTAGTCAGCTTAACGGGAAAAGGTGGCCACTTTTTTCCGTTAAGTTGATAACTCGAAGGGTAATTGTTATTAAACTATGTGATATACCCTAAAAGTTGTGTTTTCATTTGTAGAACAAAAACCTACCGACCAATTTCAAGAAAATAAGTACCTTAGTTTAATAGAAAACACAATAATAGTAAGGAGGGCGCCACTGTACATAGTCGGTCCTTAAGTTCTGTCACAAAGGTTTAGTCAAATAAAAGTAACTTCTGTTTATTTTTTAATTTTACAAAAAATAAAATTTAATTGTCTTATTAAAGTACATTTTTAGGAACTAATCATCATTCCACATAGAGTCGCCGCAATTTCCGATACGATCTTTTAACATTCACGGCCGGCACCGATTAAAACACGCACGAGTTTTCTGAAAATTTCACTTTTTGAAAAGGCTTTAAAAGTTAGTCTTTGTTAACCAGGAAACTTTTGTATTTAATATTGTGAAGCCTCTCATCTCTGGGTATGTTCAGAGACCAGCATTATTATCTTAACGACACTTAAAGACCAGCTTATGAAGCACGAAATTTGGTATGTTTTCGTATTTCTGCAAATTGATGTGAAATCGTAAGGTCGATTTAATGAGACATGAAGATTGACCGGAGTATAAGCGGATCTTTAATTGTTTGGGATACATTCGTATCAGAATAGATAAAAGTCTGATCAATATGTCACGCAAATTTCGACTCAATACGAGAACTCTTACAAAAGTTGTAGCCGTTGTTATCAGTATCGTGGTCGTGCGTGTTTTGACCCATGCTTTCCTGCCCCGAATGGGAATGCTTAAAGCTCGTACACCAAATTATTGTAATAGTAAAGAACACAAATTACGCTTCTTTTTATTCTATATAAAATAAGCTTTTGATTGATGTACTATAGGTTTATGAAACTGTTTTATTTATTTTTTAAAGTGTAACCTTTGTGACAGAACTTAAGGACCGACTATGTACATCCGGTGTACGCTCGGCATAGTTTTAACTATGTACAATATTTTTGCAATTCATCCATTTGTCTTGTCCTTGTAGGAACGAAACTGCTACATATTATGACATTTGTCAAAGTCACTTTTCACATTGATTGACTGACATAAAATTATTTTTCATACTAACGAAATTTGACGTGGGCCTTACGAAGATATAGCAGTACAGTTAATTTTCGTTACTGACATGAATAAAGTTACCGTTTCTTAATTTTAGCCCTTAACTACGTACACTTATTTGGAATCCACCCTTGTAACAGTTTCTGTGTAACAAACAGCTCGTTAAAAGTTTAACGCAAAACACTTATTGCCGCACTCAGAGACGCAAATTAAATTAAATTTAATGATTGTTTAGTGACGTGTTGTCTTATTCTATTGCTATAGCAAAGAATGTGACAGCAGCAACTTTAATCAAGCATCAAGCAGCAGTAGTTGTGTACAAAACTAGTATGGAAGTTACGTCAAATTTCAAATATAAATGTCGAACGGTCTATACACATATGTTACAATTACATGCAAGAGGTCCTTTACTTAAGACTGCGCCGAGCGTACGCCGGATGTACAGTGGCGCCCTCATTACTTTTATTGTGTTTTCTAATAAACTGAAGTATTTTCTTGAAATTAGACGGTATGTTTTTGTACTACAAATGAAAACACAACGTACAGGGTATATAACATAGTTTAATAACAATTCACTTTCGAGTTATCAACTTAACGGAAGAAAGTGGCCACCTTTTCCCGTTAAGCTGACTACTCAAGGGATAATTGTTATCAAAGTTTGTTACGTATCCCATAAATTGTGTTTTTACTTGCGCTACAAAAACTTATCGTCTGATTGCAAGGAAATTCTTTAGTTAATTAGAAAACACAATAATAGTAATGAGAGCGCTACAATTATACAAGCTACCTACTTGTTGCTCTAACCACACTATTGAAGCTTTCTTGAGTGTTTATGGAAAACACTGCTTCAGTCTTCTATTATACTCACCATTTCCATCCCATCCCGATGGCCCGCCTGCGATATAACGATATGCTTGCCGCCCGACAGGCGCTCTGTGTGTTTTACGCTTTAAGTAACGACCACACCAATGCTTAAAAAACGGTGACGGTACGGAATCGCAGTGACGCGTCGTATTAGCACCGGTTTTGACGCAAGCTCCCTACACCGCTTATTAACGTTGCGTATATCACGGTATGTCAAAATCGTTTGTTAGTCGTATACCTCGAAATCAAAAATTCCTTGTAGCTTTTCACCTATTCGCGTTTCGCCGCGATCTCAAAATTTCTGAACAGATTTTTTTTCTTGTAGTATGATTTCTGGTCGCAAATTACAATGGTATATAAAATCCATAGTATATTTACTTTCCTGCCTTTCTTCACTGTAGTCGCTTTTCACCTCGATAGATATTTGTTTGTAATGCGTTATTACATATCGCGATATTTCCTTGAAGCACTATAGCTAGTTTGCAAACCACAAATTCTTCAAATCAGTCAATAAGCGACCGTATTTTTATTACATCTCAGTGATATAGCCAATTTTTTTACAATTAATACAATACACTACAACAATATGCGACCCAGGTAAAAGACGACTATTTTTTTTTGCGGCTAACTAAATAGGCTATTGATAATACATGCTACATCAAAATTTGCTACTGTTGTAAAAATCAATTAAAAATATATGCGAGTAACAAAATATACCACCGATATTACACGCTACAACAAAATACGCTATCGCGGCGAAACGCGAATAGGTGAAAAGCTACAAGGAATTTTTGATTTCGAGGTATACGATACGACTAACAAACGGTCAAAATTGACACCATGTTATTATACACCGTGTCCAATAAGTTCGCATACAGTTAAGATTCTCAATAAAATAAATGTACGAACAGTTAATACAATGAAAACTATATTTTATTAATGGCACACTTATGTACAATATTTACAACAAATGTTTCGGAATAACTCCACCTTTAACTTTTTTTACTAGCTTTAAACGTTTCTCAAATTAATCACACGCGGCACGCACCGCTTCCATTGGTATTTCATCCCAAATATGCTCGATAACCTTTTTGAAATGATCCAGGTTTGCGATTTTATAATCATGTAGTTTCGAGAGCATGTACGACCACACGAAATAATCTAATACATTCAAGACCGGAGAACTGGGTGGCCATTCATGTTTCGGCAGAAAATCGGTCAAATTTGCCTGACACCAACCTTGAACAGCGTTTGCCGTGTGTGAAGGAGCTCCGTCTTGTTGGAAAACATAATATTCGTCCTCAAACATCCTTTTTAAATTTGGAGCAACAATTTTCTCCAAAACCTCGGATTTATAGTATTGAGCATTGATTTTAACGCCTTTATCGATAAATACTAGAGGTAGTTTACCCCGCTTACAAACTGCACCCCACACTATCACCGATGGTGAGCTCTGGAACCTCGGAACATTTTTCTGGTTGTCCGGAATGTCTTTTATCATTGGTGCCCACAATCGATCATTTCGGGCATTATGAGGCTGTTCTAACACGAACAGTTTCTCGTCAGAAAATACAAACTCATCCCCTGCGTGCCAACAAAGTATTATATTGGATCTTTGTACTCTCTTTTTCTTGGTCGCTTCGGAAATGCCATGAACTTTTCGTTTTTTGTAGGCATGGCATCCAAGATCCACCCTCAAAATATTGTGTACCGATCCTTTTGAAATTTTCAGGTCAGCAGCCAATTTTCGGATAGAACGGTGTATTTTCCGCCGAAGTCGCTCTCTCACAATCTTTACTAGTCTATCGGTTCTAGCTGAACGTGACCGACCGGATCTTTTCCTGTCTTCTACTGACGAGGTCTCTTTATACTTTTTGATTGTGGTGTAAAGTAGATTGCGCTTAATTCCAAGGGGTTTTAAGGCCTTGAAGATAGCACCTGGGCTGTCACCATTGCTAAATTTTCTGATAATCGTTTCACAAAACTGTTTCATCGTGGATTAAAAGCAAACTACAAATGCTTGACGTTTGAAACCATTGTATTTTGTTAACGACAACATACTTTATAAATTAAAATAAGAATTCGATGGCCTGTAGTCTGTATGTCTTTAGGATTAGTGCAAAAAGATGTGTATTCGAACTTATTGGACACGGTGTATTACTATGACACATTCGCACCGTCTGCGAATTTTGAGCACCGGTGTGGAGAGCATGCGTCAAAAACGGTGCTAATACGACGCGACACTGCGATTTCGTACCGTCACCGTTTTTTAAGCATTGGTGTGGTCGCTGCTTTATACTGCTGGCACTATATATGACGCTCTTTGGTGTACAGCAAGGATAACTAAAAGACGTACCTTTTTCACTCTTATCCTAATGTTAATAAGACATGAAAAGGTAAGTGTTTCAGTTTCCCTTACTATAGGTACATGCGTTGGCAGTAACAATTGTGAATTCAATTAATACACATGTCGCAGTTGAGATTGAATGTGCGATATGATTGACATCTAGTTTTATGTTTACACAGAAGTGTACAGTTACAAGGCAGGCGCGTTACCGATAGCTGTCTATTTGAAAATTGCAAGTTTGTGATAATTATACCCATTATTTCTATGTCGTCGAATGTCTTGTGTCTTTGAAAAGTTACAATCAATAATCTTGGGATATTAATAGCTGTGTTAATAACGCAGTTTGCAGTGATCCGACCTAGGAGCCTTACGGATTACCAATAGGTGCAAATATTCAGTTTAAATATGAATATTTGTTCCTGTTGGATGTATTGTGTGTGATTTCTCGTATTGGTGTTCAGAAAGAATCATATAGACTTGAAAACAATGCCCAGATCAAAAAGGAAGGTCAAAAGCAAGACGAGCCATGCTGCTAGGGTTCCAGAGCCGCCACCGCCAAAATCAATCAGAAAATATAAGTATTAGTTTGTTTTCTATTTATATTTAGTGTATGTTTATATTTTAGTCTCCTCAAGAACCGATTAAGTCTGCTAAGTTGCATAGTTTCGTTCTTAAAGTCGTTATATGTGCTTATTCGATGGCATTTTCAAGACTACTCGTATTCTTAGATTAGGCTGTAGGTGGGAAAATTACGCTTTAAAGTGAATTATTTCCTAAATGTTGTTACGGTTTTGTCAAAGATAGTGTTGGTATTCCAAGTTATCTATATTAGGTAGACAGCACGCCGACTGCAAGTGAACTGCGCAGTTGGTGTGTAGTTTTTGATCCAGTTACGTCAACTACGTCAGAACTGCAATTTTGAACCGGCTCTTGGGTCTTCCATCGTTCTATTTATACACCCGTGGATCACAAGTTCTTTCAAAAGGGGTCGCGTATTCAAAAAGGATGGTAGAGATAGGTTTGAAGTTAAAGGTTTATCTTGGAATACATTGTTCGGATTGTTCCTTCATCAGAATCAGTTATTATGATTCTTAAATATGACTTATGTTTGAACGCGGAATGTTGTATTCTTATTTACATGAAAGTACCACAGTATAAAGGCCGAGATAAAAACAATCCCATAACAGGGTCAAAGACGATATGGTTTTTTCCGTCCAGAATGGAGGCCCTGGAGTGTTTATTATGTTGATATATTTCCGAATTAAAGTTATGCAGAAGTAAGCTATTATAAGATCACCCATTGATCTTATAATAGCTGCTATGAATGTTTGTAAGGAATTTCTCTATTGTTAAAGTTCTGTTCCTAAATGGTATGAAACGACGGATGAATGCTACCAACGACTTCGGTGACTGTCTGTATGCTTCTAGGGGTTCTATTAGGTACAGTCGACGCCATAAAAATGTTTACACTTTAGTACCTCGTCACTTTACCAGCTATGACAAGTTCAAATGGCAGTTTAAACATGACGCTAAATAGACAAGGTACTAAAGTGTAAACATATTTATGGCGTCGACTGTACTAACCCTCCGCTGTCCGGCCGTCTGTCTGTCAGCGGGTTATATCTCATGAACCGTAATAGGCAGTTGATTTTTTTTCCATACGGCGTATTTCTATGGCTGCTGTTTGTTGTTACAAAACCCTTTGTGTGCGAGTCTGTCGCACTTCGCCTGTTTTTTTTAGAATACGTTACGAAAGTTGAAATATATCAGCATTAGAGATGGGCCGACTAGTCATCGCCGACTATTCGGCACCATTTATAGTCGGCCATTAGTCGGCGACTAGTCAGAAAAAAATACCTACCTACCGGAAAATATAGGACGTAGTAAGAAATTAAATCATTTTAAAACAAACTTATTTTATATTTATATTTAAACTTGTACCCCCTTACCTATAAACGTGGAATAAGCTTGGAATAGTTTATGCCATAATTTGTCACTTTCTGTCAGATGCAAATGTCACAATTACAGATAAGAACAAAGCATGCCATAAACTATTCAAGCTTATTCTACGTTTATAAGTAAGGGGGTTGTTTAATTTATGTTTATTGTCTTTAAGTCACGTAGCAAAATAATAACGTTAACAAAACTGGTCAAAACATGAACGCGAGACAAATGACGCGGGAGACGAAGCGACACGAGCGTTTTCGATTGCATCCGAACTTAGCTAAAAACCTACGATCGGCATTGCCGACCAGTCGGTCGATTAATCGGCAATTCAAGAACCGATTAAACCCGGAAAAATCCGAAGTATTCATAGAACTCTAATCAGCTTAATTAAAAAATAAAGCTAAAGCACAGCAGCTTTATAAAAAAGCGGCCAAGTGCGTATCGGACTCGCCCATGAAGGGTTCCGTAGCAGCAAGTAACTTAATATAAAAGTTGAATGTTGAATGAAAGTTAAATTGCGGTTTACGATTTATGACATAAAAAAAACTACTTAGTAGATCCCGTTCAAACCAATTTACGGTGGAAGTTTGCATGGTAATGTACATCATTTTTTTTTAGTTTTATCGTTCTCTTATTGTAGAAGTTACAGGGGGTAGGGACACATTTTACCGCTTTGAAAGTGTCTCTCGCGCAAACTATTCAGTATAGTTTTTTTTTATTCCTCAATATTATTTTTGAGGACCTATCCATAAATACCCCACACGTATGGTTTTGATGAATATTTTTCGAGTTTCAGTGCTGTTCTTTTTCTATTTTTGTGTGAAAATCTTAATGCGGTCCACAGAATACATCTACTTACTAAGTTTCAACAAACTGTGGGACAGATACAGATATGACGAATCCATAAGGGTTCCGTTTTTAGTCAGTTGGCTACGGAACCCTAAAAAGAGATCCCGCGCGTTCGATTTTAACCACGTCGAAGGTATTGTGATAAAATTAAACGGTAATCCGATTGATCCGATCCTAGTAAGCCAGGCGAGGTAAACATAATCAATCAATAATCTTGCGATAAATTCAATTTAAGACGATAAAGATGCCGATACAACCTGAAACAGAATGAAAACGTGTTTTAGTTGCCAGAGAGTAACGGCGACATATGATATCGAATAGATCTAATTTCTACTGGCCACTTGTAAACAAAAGAAAAGGGCGGTGGCGGTAATGTCATCACCAGTGATCGTCGATCGGAAGCATTTTATGTCAAATTGTTGACGCAATTATTACACAGGACTATTTAATTTCTTGTAAAAAAAAATTACCTACTAAAAAATTTTGTTTTTTTGTTGAGTTACTATCAAGGTTTTAAAATTTCTATTACCTATGATATGATTAAAATGATTATGAAGCACAGGCCACCTATAATTATCTATCGAACGAATGAGTTTATATGAGTTGATGTCGAACGGTCGTTCTCTTTATACAGGGTTATTGGTAATTCGACGTATTCCCGTTAGGAGGTGATAGGGGTGACTATTTGCGGTAATTTTAACCCCCATATGCATTATGCAAAAGTGAACCATTTTTGAGTTATCATGTTTTTTAGCTTTTTTCAAAATAAGTCAAAAATGCAGCATCAAAAATTAATTAAAAAAAAAGTATCCATTTAAATCTATTTTTTTCTTCTTATTTATAAAAACAATAAAACTCTGGTTATTTATCAATATTAAAACAACAATTATCGGTCCAAATTTAAAAATGCGAGACTAAAAACGATATTATTTCTAGATTTTTTAGATATCTTTTTCCACTAAAATGCCTTAAAAACAAAAAAAATGTTATGAAACTTGGCTTGCAGATTAATTTAAAAACATAACCGTTTTCTTAGCTCTCCAAAAATGCATAACAACTAGGAACTTATTTCAAAGAAACTGAAAAAAAAATGATCACAAAAGAAGCAGGCGGAAATTTGGATTCGAACTAAACACAAGGTAGTTCTTTAAAAAATCCCATAAAATTAATTAAAAACAATACCCAATGTCAATAAAACAAAAAAACTATTTTAAAACAAAATTTAAAACCAGTAGCAGTTTAATAGTAATAACAATTAACAATTAATAATAGTAACAATTAACACATTTTTTAATTTAAAGTTCTTGCTCGAAGTGACTTCCCCTATTGCGTACGCAAAGTCGCATTCTTTTTCTTAGTTGTGACTTAACTACCGAAGTAGGTAGTCAAATTATTACGCATTGCATTTGCTGCATTTATAATTCTCATCTTGAGTTCTTCCGCGGATGACACAGGCGAGAGGTCGTAAACTATGGATTTCATGTGACCCCAGACATAGAAATCAACCGGCGTTAAATCCGGACTTCTCGCGGGCCACGGAATGGGTCCTCCTCGCCCTATCCAATCCTGCATTATGCACTGTAGACCACGCTTTCCATTGTGTTACAGAGAGTCGTGTGGCGACGGTGTTTGTCGAAATTGTTGGTTCATCGATAAATTCTTGCAGAATATCCTCTTCGCAATTAACAACATGGACTGGGGGTCTTCCGGCATTAATTTGTCTTCTCTGAACACAACCAGTTTCTCGGATTCGCCTATACACTCCATTAAAAACGGATACATGGGGTAACCGGCGATTGGGAAACCGACGCGAATAATCATGACGAGCAGCTTCACTGTTACCGTTGCAAAAGCCTTTGGCTACAAGGCAAAACATGATATACCAGCAAGACGGATGTCCTGCACATTTTGGTGTCAATGTTAGGCGATGGCTCGATAGCCATTTTCCTAATCGTTGGATAGGGCGAGGAGGACCCATTCCGTGGCCCACGAGAAGTCCGGATTTAACGCCGGTTGCTTTCTATGTCTGGGGTCACATGAAATCCATAGTTTACGACCTCTCGCCTGTGTCATCCGCGGAAGAACTCAAGACGAGAATTATAAATGCAGCAAATGCAATGCGTAATAATTTGACTACCTACTTCGGTAGTTAAGTCACAACTAAGAAAAAGAATGCGACTTTGCGTACGCAATAGGGGAAGTCACTTCGAGCAAGAACTTTAAATTAAAAAATGTGTTAATTGTTACTATTATTAATTGTTAATTGTTATTACTATTAAACTGTTACTGGTTTTAAATTTTGTTTTAAAATAGTTTTTTTGTTTTATTGACATTGGGTATTGTTTTTAATTAATTTTATGGGATTTTTTAAAGAACTACCTTGTGTTTAGTTCGAATCCAAATTTCCGCCTGCTTCTTTTGTGATCATTTTTTTTTCAGTTTCTTTGAAATAAGTTCCTAGTTGTTATGCATTTTTGGAGAGCTAAGAAAACGGTTATGTTTTTAAATTAATCTGCAAGCCAAGTTTCATAACATTTTTTTTGTTTTTAAGGCATTTTAGTGGAAAAAGATATCTAAAAAATCTAGAAATAATATCGTTTTTAGTCTCGCATTTTTAAATTTGGACCGATAATTGTTGTTTTAATATTGATAAATAACCAGAGTTTTATTGTTTTTATAAATAAGAAGAAAAAAATAGATTTAAATTGATACTTTTTTTTAAATTAATTTTTGATGCTGCATTTTTGACTTATTTTGAAAAAAGCTAAAAAACATGATAACTCAAAAATGGTTCACTTTTGCATAATGCATATGGGGGTTAAAATTACCGCAAATAGTCACCCCTATGACCTCCTAACGGGAATACGTCGAATTACCAATAACCCTGTATAAATGGATCCCCAATGTTAAAAGGAATCGATTGACAATATTAAACATGGAAAAAATTATGATTATTTACTATAACAAATTAAAATCAGTTACTTTTTAAGAAAGTGTGGTTTTATTTTGAACAACACCGACTTATCCATATTAGTCATTAAATGACGTAGGACGTCAAAGTGACATAAAATGCTTCCGATCGCCGATCACTGGTCATCACCCTCCGCTACGTCGTCGTTAGGCGTCTTTTAGATGTCGATGAGGAAGCGGGCGGTGGCATGGCGATCGATGAGACCGTTTTTGGAGAAGAGTGGTCTCGCGCTTTTCGCTTGATGTACGTATATACACCGGTCAAAAGCCGGCAAGCCATCGTCGCTGGCACCGCCGATAGCATTATAGTAAACGTTTTCAATTTCATATATAAATTATTAATTTTTAAGCCCGGTTCTGCTGCGGGCCTGGATGGACTCTCACCCCAACATTTAAAAGATCTGACTTCTCGGTGTGTGGGTGATGCTGGTGAGAATCTTATCAGTGGCATTACTACCCTTATTAACATGATGTACTTGGGCAACATTCATCCGGACATTGTACCGACTTTGTATGGTGCGAACCTCATTGCCCTCAGTAAAAAAGACGGTGGGGTGAGACCTATTGCTGTTGGAGCTACACTTCGCCGCCTTGCATCAAAAATCGCCGTTCGACATATTTTACCAAAATTACAATCTTGTTTCGAACCCGTTCAGTTAGGCTTTGGCGTTAAGGGAGGCTGCGAGGCTGCCGTTCATGCTCTTCGCACCTACCTTAGCGACGATCAATGCGAAGTGTTACTCAAAATTGATGTTAAAAACGCCTTTAATTCGGTAAATAGGGATACCCTGCTGTCTGAAATAAAAAACAACATTCCTGAAATTTACAACTATCTTCTTCACTGTTATTCAGATCCAACGAAGTTGATGTACCGATCAAACGAGTTGTCATCTGAAGTTGGTTGTCAGCAGGGGGATCCCCTGGGGCCAGCAATTTTCAGTTTGGCTATTAATCCTTTAATTCAAAATTTAGCTTCAAAATTTAATATTTGGTATCTAGATGATGGGACCTTAGGAGGTGATGTAAATACAGTACTTTCCGATCTTTCATCTTTAAAAAATAACTTTAAATCCATTGGTTTAGAGCTAAATTTTGATAAGTGTGAACTCTTCATCCAAAAACCTTCCGACGCTGACAATGACATAACACAAAAATTCAACAAAATTGCACCAAATATAAAAATAGTAGATAAAAGAACACTTTGCCTCCTGGGATCTCCTATTTTTGAAGAAAGTTTTTCAGATTATATTCAAAATTCCATTTCTAAATTTCAAAATCATTCCCATCGGCTTCTTGACATTAGTCCACATTTTGCCCTTTTAATTATTAAATTCTGTCTTTTTGTCCCTAAATTTACTTATGTGCTTCGCTGCTGTCCGTTCTGGAAACATCAAGATCTTTTGTCGAAAATTGATACTTTGATCAAAAGTAACCTGCAATCCATTCTTAATATTCAGCTAAGCGAGCATTCCTGGACCCAAGGATCCCTCCCGATTCGGTACGGTGGTATAGGGATCCGCAAAATTTCTAGTATTGCTTTACCAGCTTTTCTTTCGTCGATCCATAGCTCTTCTAGTCTCATAGGAAAAATCCTTAGGGAATTCCCTTTAAACTATGAGACTTCAGGTTTGGAGGACGCAAAGAATGGGTGGTTAACTGCTTGCCCCGGTCAAAATTTTCCTGAAAACCCAAAATCGCAGAGGTGTTGGGATGACATAGTATGTAAATTGACTGTTGATTCCCTTATTAGCCAGTGCTGCGCAGCGGATCGTGCTAGAATTTTAGCAGTCGGTACAAGGGAGGCTGGATACTGGCTTCAAGCTCATCCCTCGCCAAGCACTGGTACTTTCCTAGACCCTAACACACTCCGACTTTCAGTTTGCCTTCGCCTTGGGGTCCCGGTCTGCGCTCCACATCGCTGCCCCTGCGGAAGTGACGTAGATCGGCTAGGACATCACGGACTTTCTTGCCAGAGAAGTGCTGGCCGCTTTTCCAGACACGCCGCACTCAACGACATCATTCGTCGGTCTCTTGCCTCAATAAAGGTCCCGGCTCTTTTAGAGCCGACAGGCATTTCTAGAAATGATGGCAAGAGACCTGACGGAATGACCTTGGTCCCGTGGAATATGGGACGGGTGCTAGTGTGGGATGCAACCTGTGTAGACACGCTAGCCCCATCACATCTCCACCGGACCTCTAATAGAGCAGGTGCGGCAGCTGAAGCGGCCGAAAGCATGAAGGTAGTAAAATATAGTGGTCTCGGCCCAGAATATATTTTTATTCCATTCGGCGTCGAGACCCTTGGTCCGTGGGGTCCTAGCGCTCGGAGCCTCTTCAAAGAAGTTTCGAAGAGGCTCATTGACGTCACGGGAGACCGAAGAGCTGGCAGTTTCCTCGCTCAACGTATAAGTTTATCCATCCAGCGAGGAAATGCTGCCAGCATCTTTGGTACAATGCCGCAGGGGCCATTCTTAGATTTAATGTTTTAGTTAATTTATATATTTAGAGTTAGTTTTATTTAATTTTAGTTTTCTTTTTCAGTTACTGTGTTTTGTTATAAATAAAAATGTTATAAGATAAAAAAAAAAAAAAAAAAAAAAATAATAGTAAAATGGAACGACTTCATGTGTCTGCGCAAAGAACGTGAGATGCAGATTTTCGCGCGCCTTGATTGCAGTCGAATTCAAATAATGGCTAACTTTAAAACTACAACATGTATAAAAAAAGTGGTTTACCAGAATTAAGAAAGAACTCAACGATTGAATCAAAAATCATCGTTACAGATCTTAGGATTTCGAAGATTCGACCAAAAACATGCGAAAAAGAATTTTGGTTTTAATCGTGTTTTCACTTTTAACAGTCTCAAGGAAATATGATCAAGTTTAATATATCCAAAGAACAGACACAGGCGTTAGGTTGTTGAGATCCAGATCGCAGAGCACTACCGACTATATCATATCGTCCCTTTTCTCAACCTCGTATCTGATCAAAAAGTTAGATATGAAAAGCATTCATGTTTCCTAAAGTAAAAAGACTACTTTCCTATCTAACTATCCCCTCTTCGTTCATGTCTCGGAATCAATATTTTAAACGCCTTTACGTCGGATACAAAAGGTGTCACTTACACGGCTCACACGCCAGACATGTCTGCTATGCTATGAAAATTACACCTTATTGATACAAAACACAGTCTCTAATCTTGAACTGTGGCGGCTGAAGCCGTTGTGGCGTCAATCGCACGACTTTCAGTTGACGGCCAGAGACGACTGTCGCGTTGAAATCGCGCGGAATCCCGCTAGTCGCCCCGATTAACGCGCCGCCTAACGCCTTGCGCGTCGCGTCGCCGGCCTTTGGCCTCAGGTCTCCTCCGCCCACGCGTACTTTGATAGGCCTGATCCAGTCTGGACTGTGCCCTTACCGCGTTCGGCGGCGTGCTGCCTGCTGCGTAATGAAAATGCTGAAACGTCCGTCGTTGGAGTTCCAACGCACGCGTCGTGTCTGTTGGCGTCCCAGGTTGCCGAATTGGGCTCGCCTTACTTAATTAGAGTACCTTTGACAAACATAGATTATTATTTCATTTTTTCTCGTGTGTTATTCTCCTAAAGAAGGTTCAATTCGTACGGCGAATTGAAGATGTGAATCCGAGATCAACGTGAGGTCACCAAATGATGCCAGCGGAAGACCAGCTCTGGCTTCACAACCAGTAACACGCTGAGCTGGGACCGTCTGACATTGGGTTGGTCAGCTGTTAGGCTGTAGGTACATAACCACCACAGTCGACACCCTAAGTCAACGCTCCGAAACGCTATTAGATTCACTCCATATTTCCGACGTGTAAAAAAGCCAGTTAACTAAAACAAAAAAGTTTTCCTCATGTATCGGTACGTTTGGCTGCTCTGTTACAAGCCGTATTTTGTTCTAGAATGCCAATCCAGGCGCCGCAATGGTCGGACTACAAAAACTGTCCGGTCTGCCGGCGCGAGTTCGGGGCTCCACCGCGTAGCCCAGTCAGCCTCGGGTGCGGGCACACGCTGTGTCGGCACTGCCTGAAGCATCTGCATAAGAAACAATGCCCTTTCGATCAGGTACGATCATTGATATGGTCGGTGATACTGCAAAACCGCGTAACCAACAAATTGATTATAGAGCAAAATAAACCTTAATATCTTAGAAAAAAAAGGTGCTTTTTGCTCCTCATTAAAATTTTTATTTACGTGGTTTTGCTGTTTCACCGTCGATAGAGATATCTAAATGAATAGGGGTCGTGGGAACAAAAGTGACGCATGTGTGTAATAAAGCAACAAAGGCGGCATCTCTCGGATTTTTTGACTCTAACTTGCACTAAATAACCTCACTGATTTTAAAATAGGTCGGCATTTACAATTTTAAATTGTAAATTTGTCATATTTTTTACCGTACGAAACTGCTCTTACTTTTACTATCTAATAGATTTATAAAATACTCGTCGAATATATAAAATTTTCGTGTCACAGTGTTTGTAACAAAACTCCATCGAAACGGCTTGACCGATTCTTACGAAATTTTGTGTGTATCTTCAGTAGTTTTGAGCTTACATTTGTAATGATTTTATTTGTGTTAGGTTTAAAATAATTATTTATTACTTTATTACCTTGTAATGTTACTTTTAAGTATTATTGTTTTTTATAATTTGAAAAAATTTCCTTCTGCTGGAGTTTCTTGGGGCGCTTCTTCTCCGCAATGGTGGTTGTAGTAGATTCACTCCATATTACCGTCGTGTAAAAGAGCCCTCATGTGGTCAATTTACTGAATAAATATTTTGAATGTTGAATTTTTCTGAGAATCGGTTGTAATAACCCGGGCGTCGCCGGGCGCGGACAGCTAGTAATTGTAAATGAGAAAATTTTGATGTTTGTAACTCAATCACGCTTTAACCACTGAATGAATCGGAATGAACCTTGTCAACCTCGGCACACATAAAGGACAGGGAATAGGATAGTTCCCGAGGGAATAACGATAATATAGTAGTACAATTTGATAGATTTTTAAATCTTTTTTTTTCTATTGATGATACCGGTTTCGTTACGAGTAATTTCGTATAGTATAATGGTAATATTGCATGTTTTTGTGTAGCATAAAGGGAACGAGCGAAGCGAGCGAGCAACATGGATCGCGGCAGAAGCGACTCGGACTAGTTAGGTGGTTAGGTTAGGTTAGGATGTGGTGGGTTGTTAGTTAGGTGGTTAGGTTATAGCGTCTCAGCTATGCTTTTTACACTATTATGTTGACCTGTTTTGTTGTCCTAGACGCATTTCCATAATGAAGTAATGTACAGGGTACCTCCGAATTTGGAGCTTTAAATGCATGGATAGGTTCTAGTTCTGAAACTGGACTTCTTTTGTTCTGTAAGTTGTTAAAAATATATCCTTTTTTTTCATACAGGTTGAATGAAATTTGCAATGTACCTACGCGACCCAATTGTGATTTTTTTGTTATATGATCATAATTTAGACTTTCTCATCAATTAGTTATCTAGAGTTAAGTTATTTTTTAATGTTGTAGAACAAAAGTAGTTCACTAGAATCGATCGATGCATTTAAGACTGCGCCGAGCGTCCAGTGGCGCCCTCTTTAATTTTATTGTGTTTTCTAATAAACTAAAGTATTTTCTTGAAATTGGACGAAATGTGTTTGTACTACAAATGAAAACACAACTTATAGGGTAATATCATATAGTTTAATAACAATTCGCCTTCGAGTTATTAACTTAACGAAAAAAAGTGGCACCTTTTCCCGTTAAGCTGCCTACTCAAAGGGTAATTGTTATTAAAGTTTGTTACGTATCCCATAAATTGTGTTATTACTTGCGCTACAAATACATTTTGTTTGGTTCCAAGGAAATTCGTTAGTTAATTAGAAAACCCAATAACAGTAATGAGGGCGCCACTGGACGCTAAGCGCAGTCTTGAAGTCCCAAGGTCAGAGGCACCCTGTATCACCCTGTTCATTTATTATATCTCTTCTACAGACAGTAATCGAAGTGGAGCCCGAGGAGTTAGTAATCAACACGGCTCTGCTCCAACTTGTTGGTTACCCGCCCCCTTCACAGCCCTACCATCCGCCCTGCATACAGGCCCTCAGCGACCGCGACCGCCGCTCGTACGATGCGGTCGTGCGCTCCATGGAGAGCCTAGCGGTGCTGTTCAAGTATTGTGGCAATGGTGAGTAGGAGTCAAGACGATTCTAATTAAGACTGCAAACGTCGAGCGTCCAGTGCAGCGTCCTCGTTACTATTATTGTGTTTTCTAATTAATTAAAGAATTTCCTTGCAATCTGACGATACGTTTTTGTAGCGCAAGTAAAAACACAATTTATGGGATACGTAACAAACTTTAATAACAATTACCCTTTGAGTAGACGGCTTAACGGGAAAAGGTGGCCTCTTTTTTCCGTTAAGTTGATAACTCGAAGGTGAATTGTTATTAAACTATGTGATATTCCCTTTAAGTTGTGTTTTCATTTGAAGTACAAAAACCTACCGACAAATTTCATGAAAATACTTTAGTTTCTTTGAAAACACAATAATAGAAATGAGGGCGTCACTGTACATCCGGCGTACGCTCGGCGCAGTCTTAAAAGGATTGAGAAGCAAGAAAAGAAAAAAAAGGCAACGTCCGGTTTATGAACCAGAGCCCGGATTTTTCGCGGAAAAACAAAAGACTGTCGCAATCTAGCTAGTGTTAGAAATATTTTTTTATCGATATCGAGTATTATTATATTTAAGTACATTATTTTACAATCATTCGCGACGGTTGTTTTATAATTGTGTTATTCCATCTAAATCTTAACTCCTACTTTTTCGTATCAACCAATAAAATAACCCGTCGGGTAACTAAGAGGTAACATTTTGAATGAAGTGAGTATACTACCTCGTGGAAAATAGTAGACACTTCAATAACTGTCGACTCCCAGAGAATATTGAGAAATTAATGATTATCTACTCCTATCATTATCACAACCCAAATAAAATGTTATTTTGCTGCTGTGTGTGCTGACGTGGTTTTCGAAGAAGCAATTGCATCTGTTTCTATTTAATTTTATACAAAACTCACGTATAAGGTTTTATTAAATATTTTTATTCTTTTACTTCTATTACACAGCTATCGATATATCGTTAAAAAAATATTTCTAACACTAGCTAGTTGGGGACAGTTCTTTGTTTTTCCGGGGTCTGATGATAACTAGGGTAACGCCACCAATGTTTGAAACTTTAAGCTGAAGACACCAATTTACACTTAACTCTTAACTCAAAGATTATAAGGTTATAAAAAGATTGTCTCAAAATAAATTAATAATCCTATCTTCTGTAAAAATGAATCAAGTGTCCATCATCGGTTCTTCATGGTTTTTAGAAACGCGATAGTTTGTACATACATTTGAACCTTAGATTATTAGTTAACGATATGTGTAACTAAAAAAAAAGTGTTAAAGAGCTTTTTGATTGGTTATCAAAATTTAAAAGTCATATTTGTAGGCACTTGTGTGGGAAAAACGCAAGCATTTCTAATTATGTGGCCACCGCTGTATATATTAAGTCATCGACACCAAAATTACGACCACTGTAAATTACCAAACCATCTTAGCATATCTTTTCCCATCTTTCTCACTATATCTTCTTTCCATCCACATCGTTCTCATTTTTTTTTCAATATCTCACTAGTACTTTCTTTACAGCCTTTACAGTTTTAACCCTTAATTTGGCAAAAATAGAAAAAGTCGGGTATCCAAACCCTTTTTGATTTTCAATCAGCAAAATTTTCCCTTTCGTCCACTTTCATAACCAAAGTTTCATAACTGGTTATGAATAAGGATTTTCTTTCACTGTTTCATAACCAGTTATTAAACAAGACTTTTTTTCCATTTTCGTAACCAGAACCTAGGTACCACTATACACCACTCTTATTTCAAATCAATTGGACAGTGTCGACGGAGCTCCGCTCGCGCGGAGCTCCTATTTCTGGGAGGTTTGGCCCTCCGGGCCTGCTGCAAAACTAACATAACCTAAACCTACCCAATTTCTGGTTATGAAAATGGAAAAAAAGTCTTGTTTAATAACTGGTTAAGAAACAGTGAAAAAAAATCCTTATTCATAACCAGTTATGAAATCTTAGTTGTGAAAGTGGACGAAACCAAATTTTCGGCATAAACGGCTGTACCTTTTGATTGCGTTGGCTTAGAAGTTTGATTTTTCCACAGTTCCAAAGGACGGTAGACTTGAGTATTTTATATACATTTCAGCTCGACACCTCCACGCATTCCTGAGAAAAAGGGTCTTGACAGACGGACGGACGGACGGGTTGTAACCCGGGTTCCGGTTTTTCCTTTCGAGGTGCGGAACCCTAAAAACGACTGAATGTTGAGTTTCTTGCGGCGTTTCTTCTCAGCAGTGGTCTCTTGCGAAGCGCTGGTAGATTTTTGACGTGTAAAAGTGAATATCTTTATAATTTTTTTTAATAACCAAGATATAATCCAACAAAGATTTGTTCATATCTCTTTCTAGCAAAACATAATTTAACATGGAGTTTATAAAGCCGACCGGACCTGTTAATTGACGTCACAGTGACACCCGTATTTATAGTCAAGAAAAGTAATTACTTGAGTATTAGTAGTGTCAAAAGTCATATAAAAATCGTTACTTTAGTCATTACTTTTACTCAAGTAATTAATTTTCTTGACTATAAATACGGGTGTGAATATCGTATCGCTGTCTAATTAGCAGTTTAAAATGCTTGTATAATATGTAAATGTTGGCCGATTTAAATTTGAATTTCACATTTGCTACTACAATTTACGTTATTCTCATATTATGTTGAGAACTGCGATTTAAAAAAAACATGCATCAGCAAAACACCTGATTAGGGTTTGCAATATTCGTTGGTTTTTAATATTCGAATAATATGAATAGTTCGATTTCCGATATTCGAATATTCGAATTTTTCGGATAATTTGAATATTTATTGAAACAAAACGAATTAATGGTTTAATGTTGTAAAATCAAATAAATAGGCCTTAAATATTTAAAAAAAGTAGCATTCCGTGGTCAAATTAAATATTATTAGTTATTAATATAGCAAGTAGCAGGAAGCGAGCGACCCAACTACGTCACTCAACTCACTCACTGCTCGTTATTGTAATATATTTTTATGAGCTAAATTTGTTTTTTTGGGAATGTTAACTTGTAGATACTAACTTTAATTAAGTAAAACAACATAAAATAATATAACAACCATAACACAATAACTGAAAAAGAAAACTAAAATTAAATAAAACTAACTCTAAATATATAAATTACCTACCTAACTAAAACATTAAATCTAAGAATGGCCCCTGCGGCATTGTACCAAAGATGCTGGCAGCATTTCCTCGCTGGATGGTTAAACTTATACGTTGAGCGAGGAAACTGCCAGCTTTTCGGTCTCCCGTGACGTCAATGAGCCTCTTCGAAACTTCTTTGAAGAGGCTTCGAGCGCTAGGACCCCACGGACCAAGGGTCTCGACACCGAATGGAATAAACATATTATATTCTGGGCCGAGACCACTATATTTTACTACCTTCATGCTTTCGGCCGCTTCAGCTGCCGCACCAGCCCTATTAGAGGTCCGGTGGAGATGTGATGGGGCTAGCGTGTCTACACAGGCTGCATCCCACACTAGCACCCGTCCCATATTCCACGGGATCAAGGTCATTCCGTCAGGTCTCTTGCCATCATTTCTAGAAATGCTTGTCGGCTCTAAAAGAGCCGGGACCTTTATTGAAGCAAGAGACCGACGAATGATGTCGTTGAGTGCGGCGTGTCTGGAAAAGCGGCCAGCACTTCTCTGGCAAGAAAGTCCGTGATGTCCTAGCCGATCTACGTCACTTCCGCATGGGCAGCGATGTGGAGCGCAGACCGGGACCACAAGGCGAAGGCAAACTGAAAGTCGGAGTGTGTTAGGGTCTAGGAAAGTTCCAGTGCTTGGCGAGGGATGAGCTTGAAGCCAGTATCCAGCCTCCCTTGTACCGACTGCTAAAATTCTAGCACGATCCGCTGCGCAGCACTGGCTAAGAAGGGAATCAACAGTCAATTTGGGAATTAGTTTTAAAACTCATGTTGTCTCATGTTATATTTGCATTACAGTTTAATATTTGCTTGCATTTCTCAGTAGGTATGAAAAAAAGCTGATTCCAGCGTTCTATTAAAAGTGGGAAACTATTTAAATCCTTTTTAGTACTATTCAAAATATCCGAATTATTCGAATAAGTAACACTGCCGTATTCGAATTTAATTTGTGTCGGATATTCGAATAATATGAATATTCGAATATTCGAATTGCAAACCCTACACCTGATTCAAAATACCATATCCTCAATATCACTAGAGTAGGCTAAGCTAATATTCACTCGCAGTTATACATTGCAAAGTCAACGAGTTCCTAAATCACTGGGCTCGATCTAAACCACGCAATGTACACAGAATCGTCACACGTTTGCGGGTGGTAGGACCTTGTGCAGGGTCCGTCCGGATCGCTACCACCATCTTATCCATTAACCTACCGCCAAACAGCAGTGTTCGCATTGTTGTGTTCCGGTTTGGGGATAAGACAGCCGGTGAAATGACTAGCATAGAGGCATTCCATCTTAGCCTCAGGGTTGGCAACGCATTTGCAGTCTTAGGATTGCATTGCAGTCTTGTGATTGCGAATGTCTATGGGTCACAGTTTCCACTTACCATCAGGTGGCCTGTGTGCTCGTTTGTCTACTCGATGCCATAAAAAAAAAAGCGTGGCACAATAGGTAGATGACCTGCACGCTCTTAGCCTTTTCTCTGCTATAATAATAAACATACTCTACAGAATCCTCAACAATATCCTACTCTTACATCTTTCCAGCTGCAAACACCAGCACCGCCAGCCGGCTCTCCCGGCCGATGCAGCGCAAGCTGGTGACGCTGCTGCAGTGCTGTGTCACCGACGAGGAGGGGAGGGGGCGATGCGCCAGGGCGGCACGATCGCTCGGCGAGCGGTCCGTCACTGAGCTCATACTGCAACACCAGGTGAGGCAGTTCCACCGGTCCGAAAATTAACAAGATTTCATATTTTCAAGACTTTAATTTTATTCGTTTTATAGATACTGTTTGGACGGAGGAAGACACTAATAGTTTAAAATGTTCTCTAGAATGAATAATTAATTTATTATTAATTTATTAAGATGTACTTATTCTAAAAGGGCGTAACTTCATTTCTACGACACAATGGACATATTACGTTAGTCCGATCTGTATATAAAAAAGTATCATGTCAACCGATAATTCTCTAAGGGCCACTGGCACGCAGAATTTAACCCTGGGTTAAGGCACTAACTCGAGTTAGTGGACGTCAGATTCATACGAAAACTGTCATTTTAACTCGAGTTAGTGTCTTAACCCTGGGTTAAGACACCTCGAGTTAAAATGACAGTTTTCGTATGAATCTGACGTCTACTAACTCGAGTTAGGCGGACTTGCGCGGACCTGAGTTAGCCCTTAACCCAGAGTTAAGCGTCTACTTTTGTATGTGGTTTGCCGCCTAACCTCGGGTTAAGACGCTAACTCTGGTTCGTGCAAGTGGGCGTTAGTGCCTTAACCCAGGGTTAAATTCTGCGTTCAATTGGCCCTAAGTATCTATCCATCTGTCAATAATGTCAATATCAAATTTGAAGTATGACAGTTTTTTTTCTCGTGAATAAGGCAATGGTATTATATCTATTCAGGCATAGTATCAAACTGGTAAAACTCGATATTTTTATTAAATACTTGTAATTTTGTAAATAAAAAAAAAAATCTAAATAAATATTTTGCCGTGTTCAGGAGGTAAAACCCTTTCGATTCGTATAGTAATTTGCAGGTGTCACCAAAATGAAAATGTTGTCAATTACCTGCTCATTATCAGGAGTCGGCGTTCTGGTGCCGATGACGTCAACATGACGAAAGTTTGCCCACAGAATGTACCATGTATCTAGATACCGGATGTACAGTCAACCAATTTGATTTCTAGGCCACTTTGGACTATGTTAAAGTGACGTTGTCAACCAAAACGTAAGAGACTCCCTATGATTTGGTTTACAACGTCACGTTGACAAAGTCCATAGTGGCCTAGGAATCAAATTGGCTGACTGTACAGTGGCGCCCTCATTACTTTTATTGTGTTTTCTAATAAACTAAAGTATTTTCTTGAAATTGGTTTGTAGGTTTTTGTACCACAAATGAAAACACAACTTAAAGGGTATATCACATAGTTTAATAACAATTCACCTTCGAGTTGTCAACTTAACGGAAAAAAGTGGCCACCTTTTTCCGTTAAGCTGACTACCTACTCAAAGGGTGATTGTTATTAAAGTTTGTTACGTATTCCATAAATTGTGTTTTAACTTGCACTACAAAAACCTATCGTCTGATTTCAGGGAAATTCTTTAGCTAATCAGAAAACATAATAATAATAATGAGGGCGCCAATGGACGCTCGGCGTTTGCTCTCTTAACTCTGTCTTAACTAGTACAATAAAATAAATATCTATAAGAATTAAATACAGCTTAATCGCAATCGAAATACGGATCACAGCAGTGTTGCAGTAATAAATAAATAAAAAAAAATAAAAAAAAATTATATGCTTCTTCACCATTTAGTTATCAGTACAATTATCAGTACAACAAAAACACAGTGGTTGCAATTTTACTTTTCTAATGTTTCGGGTTGCAGGGCAGTGCATGAACGCTCTTGAGTTATCTGTTCAATAGAGGTATAATACTGGCCACTTATATTGATAATAAATTATTTACGTCAATAGATAGTTAAAGCCATATAGTCCTGCGAGCCTAATATGGCTGCGTCTATATCGCGTGTCAGCTGTGGATAAAGCATCCGTCACTTTTTGGCACGTGTACTTATTTATATGTCAGAAGGTGACGGAAGCCTTATCCAAAATTTATCGCTAGAACCTGGATTATTGTCGCGATGACGTCGCAAATGGAACGGTGGCACAAAATGAGATATAAAGAATAAGATAAGCTAAACTATATATTCATACAGGACATGTAATAGTAGATCACAATGCAATGTATTAAAATTAACTTTATCAATGTATGCAATCTATACTAACTCAATAAAGTTTGACCTTAGATAATATCTATATACATATGGATATTTATGTTGACGTCACCTTACTCAGCGTTTTGAGCTCTATTGATCAGTATATTTAAAAAAAAAACATCTTCGAAGGGTCGATATACCAAAATATAATGAGTAACACTTTCGTATTAATTAACACCATAAGACATTTTTTTATCTTATCTTATCTAACTAAATCCGTATTAATTACTACCGTTCCATTTGCTCCCCTAATTACCCTATTGTGACGTCATCGCGACAAGAATCCGGGGTCTATGTATCACGCGATAATGGCAGCCATATTAGGCCCCCTGTTTTAAAAGATAAACATGTTTAATTAATGCGGAGTCCCTCATTATGATACAAAAAAAAATCGACATATAGCTATAATTATCGACATATAGCTAGTATTTCAAAATAAAATTACCCATCCCTTGCGGTTACTCTACAGAATATGACATTCGCAAAAGATCATACTAGCAATACATCATATACGCATAACATCATACTAGCAAAACACGATATTCGCAAAACATTATATTTACAAATAGTCGGGTTTTGTTATAAAATCATTAGGTAGGTTTAGGTTATGTTAGATTTATATCAGGCCCGGAGGGCCAAACTACCCAGAAATAGGAGCTCCGCCGTAGCGGAGCTCCGTTGACACTATCTAATTCATGTCTTAATAATAGTTAGGTTTTGCTAATGTGATGTCTTGCTACTATAATGATTTGCGAATGTCATGTTTTGCGAATATGATGTTTTGCTTTTATGATATTTTTCAGAATATCATGTTTTGCGAATATGGTATCCAACGACGGAAGGATCCCTTGAACTTGACAGCTACCATTTTGCACCTCCGATAGCGGGGTCTAGTTATGAGGAACTGTTGCCGCGATACACTGACCAGATTTCAAACGTTATTTAGTCTAGTATTTATGCAAATTGACGTCATCGACCAAAAGTGCAACCCCTGTTCATTATGCTGGCCTGCTAAGCCGAGAAACATTATCTCAGATTCGATTACCAGAGTAGATTCAATCCTCTCCAGTACCCTTACCATGAGTAACAATTAATGTAAACGCTAGCGAATCGAATGCTCTATCCCTCGCAGACCTCGCAGTATTCTTATAGAGTGCATAAGACAGAGCATTCGACTCGCTAGTGAGTACGGTAATTGTAACTCATGGTAATAAATATCTGGGGACAATGTCATACCAATTGACCTAGTCCCAAACTAAGCTCTAGGCTTGTATCATGTGAGGTATGAAAAATCAAGTCTGTTCAAATCGTAATAATAGAAATGAAGTCTGTGTAGGTTGTGTGAGAGAAAGTCCAAGGGTCGTATTAACTGATATTGGCTGCGATGGCCGTCTTAAGATACAATCTCTCTGTGTTTCTTGGCCGATTGTAATTTTAATTTTACTTTTGGTGATCTCTTTTACGGTATTTTCACATTTTGTTGGGAAATTCCATGCATATTCCCTATTCGGTACCTTCAAGAGCAAAACACCTGATTCTCAAAATACCATATCCTCAATATCACTAGAGTAGGCTAAGCTAATATTCGCTCGCAGTTATACATTGCAAAGTCAACGAGTTCCTAAATCACTGGGCTCGGACTAAACTACGCAATGTACACAGAAGCCACAATAAGCGTGGTACAATAGGTAGCTGAACTGCACGCTCAGCCTTTTCTCTGCTATAATAATAAACATACTTTACAGAATCCTCAACAATTGAGTGCTAATCTCTGGGCTGCAGTCCGTGCGCGAGGGTGCCAATTCCTAGGGCCAGCAATGCAGGAAGAGGTCCTAAAACTAGTTCTTCTAGCCTTGGAGGATGGCTCCGCGCTCTCAAGAAAGGTGAGTGAGTCTTACAGAGAGCAAGGTTTGACATTTTGAACGCGTTACGTCGATTACGAGCGTCCAGCCAGTGGCACCCTCATTACTATTATTGTGTTTTATAATTAACTAAAGAACTTTCTTGGAATCAGACGATGCGTTTTTGTAGTGCAAGTAAAAACATAATTTACGGGATACGTAACAAACTTTAATAACAATTACCCTTTGATTAGTCAACTTAACGGGAAAAGGTGGCCACTTTTTTCCGTTAAGATAATAACTCGAAGCTGCATTGTTATTAAACTATATAATATACCCTATAAGTTGTTTACATTTGTAGTACAAAAACCTACCGACCAATTTCAAGAAAATACTTTAGTTTATTAGAAAACACAATAATAGTGATGAGGGCGCCACTGTACATCCGGCGTAAGCTCGGCGCAGTCTTAAGTGTCGTTTGTCAGTCAGTCAGTTGCGGAAGACAATGTCAACCTAGAGTTATTACTGCTTGCATATTTACTTATACTCATAAATACATACCTTCTCGGTAGTCTCCCGATGGGGTAGGCAGAGACAGTGGAACGCCAGGTCTGCGGGTCTAAATATACAACTTTCATTTCCTCTACATTCATCAAGCTCTTCATGCATATACGCCTGTTTCGTATGCTTTTTAAGAAAGAAATATAGAAAGAATATTGATATACAGCAAAAGTACACAAGTAGAGTGTTTGACGGTGGTTGTGAAACTGTCCCAATTCAACATGTGCCGTTGTTAAGCCAGCGCTGGTCCTTCATTGGGACCGCTCAAAGACACCATGAAAAGTGACACAAACAATAACAAAAAAATACAATCTAATTAATACAAAGAGATCACAGAAAATAATAGTAATAAAAGACCGGAGGATACCACGAAATTAAGTTTGATTTGGCCACTTTTTTTTTTGACTTTGAGAAGACAAACGAGCGCACAGGCCACCTGATGGTAAGTGGAAACAGTGACCCATAGACATTCGCATTCACAAGACTGCAATGCAATCCTAAGATTGCAAATGCGTTGCCAACCCTGAGGAATAAGATGGAATGCCTCTATGCTAGTCATTTCACCGGCTGTCTTATCCCCAAACCGGAACACAACAATGCGAACACTGCTGGGGGTAGGTTAATGGATATGATGGTGGAACACCGGTGGACCACCCGTGAAACGTCAGTACGTCTTGTTTAGGGAATGCATACCGGTAATACCGGCCCAGTCTGGCGTCGGTAATTTACCGCAAAATTTTAGAGATTACCGGTAATTTACCGAATGGTGTTAAAAGGAAAAAAAACCGCAAAACAACGTACGCGCAAATTCTGTTGCGAATATCAGAATAAAACTCTAACTAACTATTTATACTTTTACTGACTTATGAATTATTAGTGTTATCGCTCGCGCTACCGATTTACCTGTTTGTACCTGCTTACCCAATAGTTAACTTAAGAAAAAATCGACAACCTTACGAGTTTGCATATTCTATAGGCTTCATACTTTCGATTGGTTGATGTACAAGTAGATTTTGTGGTGTATTAGTATTTTTAAGTTGATAGTTGACCAGAAAATTAAGTTTAAAGTGGCCTTGACTACTAGGTAGGTAGTTATTTAAACAATTTCAAGAATAGAAGATTGACTGATATGTTAAAATGGGTTTTAAAAGTGCTTTTGGTACCAAAATATAAGATTTCGAGTATTTACCGGTAAAAATGTACAGAGACCGGTAATTTACCGGTTTTCAAATTTGGCCGGTAATTGCATTCCCTAGTCTTGTTTACAGCTTGCTTTTTGTGTAATAGTCATCATTATTAATTCCAGGTCTTGGTAATGTTCGTGGTGCAACGCCTCGAGCCGCATTTCACTCAGGCTTCAAAAACAAGTATAGGCCACGTCGTGCAACTACTCTACCGGGCCTCGTGTTTCAAGGTAACCATTAACCTCCTGAGGTTCCTTGTACAGTCAAGGTTAAAAATAAATAGCCGCACAACATTGCAAAAATATGTACACATAATAACTTACTGCTATAGTAATAAGGTCTGAGTGCATAGTTTTGAGACTTTGCGGTGTTCAGAGACATTTGTATGAATGTAAACTCTTTATTGCGCAAAATAAAACACTTCCAAATAAGTACGTAAAAAGACTTAAGATGAAGGTGTACATAAGCGAACGTATCCCTTCAAGGGATCTCTTCAAGTTAAGCTGACTAAGAATGTGGAAACTGTACGAGGATAGGCAAAGAGGTGCACAAAAAGTAAATAAACCAATAATTCTACACCTATAATAAGTAAACATCATAATAATATACCTAATACGTTCATTGAAATAAAGATTAAGTGCAAAGCCGGTAAAGTAGAATTTCTTTTGTTTTTATAACTAATGATCAAATTAGGAAATTGACTTTATTTCTTTGACAAATTTCGTTGTGTGGTTGGCCTTAGGAGGTTAAAATTAACATAGAAACAACCTTGCCTTATTCCAGATTTTGTATCTCACACAATACGGTATTTGACAAAAGTCAAATCAGCTTCTTTTTATGAAATATCAAAAACGCTCCGTTACTATGAAATTTATAGGGATTACTATCTTGTGACGTCACAATCAAACAGCGTCCTTATTGTTGAAGTTTATGAATTTAAAAATTGATGTTTTCCTAGTATTTGTATAATGTTTATCTGTTGTCAATGAAAAACCAATTTAATTTCACTCTTGTCAAATACCCTATTGTACCTAACAAAGCTGTAGGCGTGTACTATGGGTACCAAAACATCAAAAACTTAAGAACATAATTGGCCTATCCTTGGAATCGAACCCAGGGCCGCTAGCTAAGTATGCAGTCACTACAACTAGGTGAAATGCATCGTCATACATAGTAAATAAAAAAGCGTATATCCCACAGGTTTCAAAACGCGAATCTGACTCATCCCTAATGCAACTTAAAGAAGAGTTCCGCACATACGAATCATTGCGTAGGGAACACGACGCCCAAATTGTTCAGATAGCGACCGAGGCCGGGCTCCGAATAGCGCCTGACCAGTGGAGCGCCTTGCTGTACGGCGACACGGTCCACAAGAGCCATATGCAGAGCATCATAGACAAGCTACAGACGCCACAGGTACGTAAAGCCGAATGTATTGAACTGCTTTTAACCCCCGCAAAAAATAATAGTACATTACTTAACAAGGGCTGTAAAAGAAAGAAAGCCCGAAATCGCAGGTATTTGAGACCCGAGCCGTAGGCGAGGGTTGTAAATATGCGATAGAGGGCTTTCTTTTTTACTGCCCGTGATGAGTACACAATTTTACGTCTTCACCTGGCCACAATGCGAGTTTTACCGTGCGCGCAGCGTGCGATAAAACTCACATTATGGCCAGGTGTTACGTAAAATACATAAATATAAGGGAACAATCTCACACCAATTGACCTAGTCCCAAACTAAGCTCTAGGCTTGTACTATGGGTACTAGACAAGGATATAAATACTTAAATACATAGAAAACATCCATGACTCGGGAACAAATATTCGAGCTCATCACACAAATATCTGCCCTTACCGGGATTCGAAACCAGGACCACCAGATTCGTCAAAAAAAAAGAGGGGTGTTATAAGTTTGACGTGTGTGTTTATGTCTGTGCCACCGTAGCTGTTGAACGGATGAACCGATTTGGATGTGTTTTTTTAATTTGAAAGCAGGCTTTCTACCGGTGGTTCTTAGACATGTTTTTATCAAAATCGGTTCAGCCGTTTTTCAAACTGTATAATTCAGCAATTTTTCGTGTCGCATCTTTCGATATTCGTGATTTTACTCCAGCGGCAGAGCTTCAGTTTTCGCCCGCTAGAACTTTTTTATGATGTTACAATGGTTTTTTCCCCGTAAATAAACTAAACAAAAAAAAAACAATTTTCCCAGTTAAGATTTTACCCAGTCTCATAATTTTCGATATGAATTTCTTTTAATAACACATTCTCCTGTTGTAATTACAATGGACAGGCTATGTTGGTTCTGCAGCAGGCCCGAAGGGCCAAATCACCTACATATAGAAGCCCCGCCAAAGCGGATCTCCGTCGACTCTGTAAAATTGATATAAGGGTCATTGGTAGGGTTATTGGTATGTAAGGGTCAAAACTTGTAGGTTAAATTTGACCCACTTCCCGATCTCCGATGAAGCTGAAAATTTGCATACACCTTTACTGAAACGTTTTTTTAACGTGTTTAATTTTTGTTGTAATTAATACCAGTCTAAAATTTTAGTATGATTAATTGATTGTAGTACAAGCACCAGCAGACGTGTCAGATAATTTTGCCCCCAAACCTGTATAATATATTATTGCTGGTGACTGTACAAACCCTGAAGAATAAAAAGCAAATAGGGTTTACCGGTTTATATATCACCAGTAGTCAGCCAGAGACCAATAGTCGACCTTATATGAGTGCGAAGGGTGGAAAATATATCTTTCATACTCTTCCCATTCATAAAAAGTACAGGTACTAAAAAATGGTCAAGTGTGTGTTGGGCTCGCGTTGATTTATTTCAAAATTGAATTCAAATCGGAATAATAATACCTACTCTGCGGCGGTACGGAACCCTCGGTGCGCGAATCCGACCCACACTTAACCGGTTTTTTGGATTCGTTGAACTCTTTCAATTAATAGAGTTTCAAAGTCAAAGTCAAATGTATTTATTTGCTTAAAATGTGGTACAGATGATGGTTGTCAATGCGTATATAGTCACACACATTTTACCAATAGATGGCATGCAAAAAAAAAGACAGAAATAAAAGTTGATCCACAAAACCTAAACACACCAAGAAACACAAACACAAACCAAAACAACAATAATACATTAACTTAATCTAACTAGCGAATCTTAATCATGCATTTCGCAGTCAATATTTAAAACTGTCAAAATATTCATCAATAGAATAGAAACATTCTTGTAATAACCAATTTCTCAACAGAGTTTGTTGGCGACTGCTAACAAAAGAGTGCAATAAAAAAAAACTGTTCTTGTTCTTCAACAGTCGTTCGCCCAATCGGTTCAAGAGTTGTTCGTCGCGTTGCAGCGGACGGGTGATCCAGCGCAACTGATCGTGATGAGTATGCACTTGGATCGGCTGGCTGGCATCGACGCTAGCCCCGGTAAGTGGAAGAACGAATGAATGAACAAATGACTGGTTCGGTTTCCCATAATTGGGTTTTTGAAACCGCCATGATTTTTTTCAAAGTTGTCGCGAATTGTGGCTTAATCTAGTGACCCGCCCTCGCTTCGCTTCGGTTTGTGTGAGTTTTCTGTAACACCCGTGCATAAAACAGAATTTGTACATAAAAATCTTCCTCTTGAATCACTGTGTCTATTAAAAAAAACCGCATCAAAATCCGTTGCGTAGTTTTAAAGATCTAAGCATATAAAGGGACAGACAGACAGCGGGAAGCGACTTTGTTTTATACTATGCAGTGATACGAGGGTGGTATGATAAGTAATGAACCTTGAAGCTATGCGGTTTGGCTGAATATTAAAAATGTCTTTGCCTACATCCGCCATCTTGGACGCGGGAAAATTGACAGTTTCAAATGATTCCGTCAATTACTTCATGACTTATAGTTTTTTAAACAGAACGAGTGGCATTGTTTGTGTAAAATGGAAAAAGAACAATATCGATCAGTGATTCGCTTTCTGTTTTTGAAGGGGAAAACGCGTGATGAAATTAAAACTGAGTTAGATACCGTATATGGCGATGCTTCACCTTCTATTGCCACAGTAAAACGGTGGTATAACGAGTTCAGAAATGGAAGAATATCTGTGTTTGATGAGGCCCGCCCAGGACGTCCAAATGAGGTTACCACGGAGGAAAACATCAACAAAGTCCGTGATATGTTGATGAACGATCGTAGACTGAAGTTGAGGGAGGTAGCTGAGGTATGTGGCTTGTCACTGGAGCGTGTACAAAATATCGTTCATAAACATTTGGGAATGAGGAAGTTATCGGCCCGATGGGTACCGCGTTTGCTAACAGAAGAAAATAAGCAGAATCGTGTAGCCACTTCCAAAGAGTGTTTGGCACTATTAAAACATAATCCGAAAGACTTTTTTATGCGTTATGTTACCGTGGACGAAACGTGGATCCACCACTATACTCCCGAAACAAAACAACAGTCCAAGCAGTGGCATTTTCGCCGGGGCAGGTGCCCCGGCGAAAATGCTCCAAAAAAAGCAAAAACGGTTCCGTCGGCCGGGAAGGTTATGGCGACCGTTTTTTGGGATTCCCAAGGAGTTATCCACATTGACTATTTAGCGAAGGGAAGAACGATCACGGGGCAATATTACTCTGATTTATTGTCTCGATTTGATGAAGAATTAAAGAAAAAACGGCCCCGTTTAGCCCGCAAAAAAGTGTTATTTCACCAGGATAATGCTCCGGCCCATTCATCTCACATCGTCAAGGCCAAACTGGATCAATTGGGCTACAAAATACTGCCGCACGCTCCTTATTCGCCAGATTTAGCCCCGTGCGATTTCTTCTTGTTCCCAAACATGAAATCTTGGCTGGGAGGCAAACGCTTCATGTCAAATGAAGAGGTCATAGAGGCCACAGAGGAGTATTTTGCAGAGTTTCCGAAGACATATTTTTTGGAGGGCTTAAAGAAGTTGGAGACGCGTTGGGATAAGTGCATACTTTTGAAAGGGGACTACGTAGAAAAATAAAAACAAAAAATAAAAAAAAATATTTTTTTTCTTGGGTAGGCTCACTACTTATCATACCACCCTCGTAATATGACCAATTGAAATATGCCACTAGTACCTTAAGAATACAAACAAAAAAATATTTTTTAAATAAGTGTTTGGTAGTGGACAATGGGAGAACATGGACAAGTAGTGAAATTAAATTGTATTTTTATTAATTAATTACAAGCAATAGTTATTTATAAATATAAAACCATGAAGCCAAGCGAATTATCTAAATACCACATCTACCATATCTACCATTCTACCATTTTCTACATACATACATACATTAAATCACGCCTGTTTCCCAGAGGGGTAGGCAGAGACCACTTCTATCCATTTGCTACGATCTTGACAAATTTCTTTCGCTTCTTCCACATTCATACATCCAGTCATGCACGCACGTCGGTTTCGGGTACTTAAGACTGCGCCGAGCGTCCAGTGGCGCCCTCATTACTGTTATTGGGTTTTCTAATTAACTAACGAATTTCCTTGGAACCAAACAAAATGTGTTTGTAGCGCAAGTATAAACACAATTTATGGGATACGTAACATATTTTTTTAATTATTGCCCTTTGAGTAGTCAGCTTAACGGGAAAAGGTGGCCACTTTTTTTCGTGAAGTTAATAACTCGAAGGTAAATTGTTATTAAACTATATGATATACCCTATAAGTTGTGTTTTCATTTGTAGTACAAACACATTTCGTCCAATTTCAAGAAAATACTTTAGTTTATTAGAAAACACAATAAAAGTAATGAGGGCGCCACTGGACGCTCGGCGCAGTCTTAAGATTCGGCCCTTTTCCAGTATTTCTCCGATTTGACTCGAAATTTTTTACCATTTTCTATTCGACAATTTTTACTATTACAGACGCTAAGAGCCCCAGCTGGCCCCAGCTAGCGGAAGTGATGACGTCACTCAAGGAGGTTGTCGCTGGTCTCATACACTATCTCCAACAACAGAGCACCACCCGGGACTCGAACCACAATCAGAAACATGCGGTTGTTGACCGCTGCGCTGAGCCTTCTACTAGTTAGTACATTATTTTAATATGGAATATGCATAATATTTTAAATCACCTTTCTCAACACAATATGAAAATACCGTAAAAAAGATCAACAATAGTGAAATTAAAATTGAAATCGGTTAAGAAATACGTATGATACAAGCATTTTAAACTGCGAATTAGACAGCGATTACACAGAGAGATCCGATATGCACTGTGAGTCATGTAACAGGTCGGCCATTCAGTCTCTATGTTAAATTCTGTTTTGCTAGAAAGATATAGGAACCAATCTTTGTTGGCTTATATCTTGGTTATATTTATAGCTATTCAATGAATGATTTTTGTCAACTGTGTGTTACATGCATCAGTTTATTAAGACTGCGCCGAGCAAACGTCGAGTGTCCAGTGGCGCGCTCATTACTATTATAGTGTTTTCTAATTAACTAAGGAATTTCCTTGGGATCAGACGAAATGTTTTTGTAGTGCAAGTAAAAACACAATTTATGGGATACGTAAATAATTTTAATGACAATTACCCTTTGAGTAGTCAGCTTAACGGTAAATTAATAACTTGAAGGTGAATTGTTATTAAACTATATGATATACCCTGTGTACCGTGTGGTAGCCGGATTAGAATAGTGCGACTCCGTATCTTTCCGTGGATGTCATAAAAGCCGACTAAGGTAATAAAGGCGTGTAGTACTGTTAGGCGATGGGCTTGCAACCTGTCACTAATACATCATAAACATCTTCGCCGCTTCGTTAATAAAAGCGGTTCTCCTCAGGTCAACCGTCCCCGCAAACCACGACGACCCCCACCCACACCAAATACAAGGTCTCGATGTGCAGAGACGCCGCCGCCAGGTCATTCTGCCCGAGGGGCACATCGTGCACCTTCGCCCACTCTGAGGAGGAATTAGAAAGGTATTATGCATTGTATTTAGATTGAGACTGCGCCGAGCGTCCAGTGGCGCCTTCTTTTCTATGATTGTTTTAAAATCGAAGGCTGAGATGGTGGCCAATTTTTGTCCATACCATAATGTTACTCACTGATAGTATAGAAGGCGTATCTACTATATGGATTTTATTGCACATCCAACGAAAGACTTCGACTCGTTGTAATTATTTATTTTGTTTGGGCACAGACGGTATAATAAACTTACAAATACAACATAACCCCCCCCCCCCCCCTTCACACACACACACACTCCCCCCCACTTTCCCCTTACTTATAAACGTGGAGTAAGCTTGGAATAGTTTATGTCATGCTTTGTCACTTTCTGTCAGATGCAAATGTCACAATTACATACAGTGTGTTACCGGCATGCGGGCATTTATTAAAACTGCCGATAACACGTTACTTTAGCAATTGTTTGCAAATATTATCAATTAAAAAATAATTAAAATAACTTCACAATTAATTTTCTTAGATACTGTCCATTTTTAACGTAGTGCATGTGCTGCGTGTTCATCGTTATCAGTATCGCTGTTGCTTAGTATAAGGCATGTCGTGGTACGGGGGCAGATCATAATAATCAAAGTATCCGTCGACTGTCATTTACACTTGTCAAATTGCTGTGCTTTACATTGCTGACAATTAACATTTAGTTAGAAAGTTAACAAAGCCTGAAAAGTTGTTTATTAATTAAATTAATGTCATAGTTACGTTACAGATATACGTTATTTTAGCCTACTTTAAAAAAAGCCAGGGTGCTGGTAACACACTGTATAAGGACAAAGCATGGCATAAACTATTCCAAGCTTATTCCACGTTTATAAGGAAGGGGGTTTGAATAAACATTACCGAATAAAGTTCAATGTTGTTGTCGCTATTTATCACTATTTATTTTGTAGACATTGACTACGAAATATATTGGTTATAAATCTTTTTTTTAATTAAATACTTTCACAAGTAAAATAACAGATTTGTATACTTTGATTAGTTTTCTGAATAAATTGTTGTTTTTCATTTGGAAACTATTAAGAGTTTTTCTAGATTAGTTGGCGTTAAATTTTGTCTTGTGTTTAAGACAGCCGGTGAAATGACTAGCATAGAGGCATTCCATCTTATTCCTCAGGGTTGGCAACGCATTTGCAGTCTTAGGATTGCATTGCAGTCTTGTGAATGCGAATGTCTATGGGTCACAGTTTCCACTTACCATCAGGTGGCCTGTGTGCTCGTTCGTCTTCTCTATGCCCTAAAAAAAAGTGCTTTTCATCAAAAAAATACACGATTAAATAGAGATAACTACCTAAAACTAAACATGAAGACAATGATTAAGTGTATAAATAAATAATATGACCATGTTCAACCTTCAAAAGTACGCGAATATGGAGAAATATTGGTTAATTGATTTGTTGATATGAGTGACCGAATGAATAGGAACAGACTTTACATACAGGGCCTCTATTATCGGTGGTGAAAACCATATCGTCTTTGACCTGTTATCCTATCGTCAACTTATTGATAGCTCTTATTTACGACGTCACATAGTCAATTTTTTATTTTTTTTTATGGCATAGAGAAGACAAACGAGCACACAGGCCACCTGATGGTATGTGGAAACTGTGACCCATAGACATTCGCATTCACAAGACTGCAATGCAATCCTAAGACTGCAAATGCGTTGCCAACCCTGAGGACTAAGATGGAATGCCTCTATGCTAGTGATTTCACCGGCTGTCTTATCCCCAAACCGGAACACAACAGTGCGAACACTGCTGTTTGGCGGTAGGTTAATGGATAAGATGGTGGTAGCGATCCGGACGGACCCTACACAAGGTCCTACCACCCGCATGCAGAAGACTAGGATGAAGCCTACGCCTCATTTGCCAAAATCTGATGGATAACAGGAGGTACAACAGAACTGGGCCTCTATTCTATGCGGTAAATGCCATATAAGAAATGAAAAGAAAAGAAAATAGTACATTACTTAACAAGGGCTGTAAAAGAAAGAAAGCCCGAAATCGCAGGTATTTGAGACCCGAGCCGTAGGCGAGGGTTGTAAATATGCGATAGAGGGCTTTCTTTTTTACTGCCCGTGATGAGTACACAATTTTACGTCTTCACCTGGCCACAATGCGAGTTTTACCGTGCGCGCAGCGTGCGATAAAACTCACATTATGGCCAGGTGTTACGTAATAGTACATTATTTAACAAGGGCTGTAAAAGAAAGAAAGCCCGAAATCGCAGGTATTTGAGACCCGAGCCGTAGGCGAGGGTTGTAAATATGCGATAGAGGGCTTTCTTTTTTACTGCCCGTGATGAGTACACAATTTTACGTCTTCACCTGGCGTCAATGCGAGTTTTACCGTGCGCGCAGCGTGCGATAAAACTCACATTATGGCCAGGTGTTACGTAAATATATTTATTCACTACAGACACAAGACACACAGAAAAAAAAACAGAAAACAGCAATATAAAAGTAGTTAGTGTCTTTGCGGCAGTAAATCGGACACTGACTCAGGATAATGCTGAGGTGTTAAACACCTGCAGCGCTGATTTTCAACCAGCTCCGAGTGTGACAGACGGACGGTACGCTAAACGAATGAATAGTGTAATAAGAATATATATATATATATATATATATATATATATATATATATATATGTACTATTATATAAATAAATAATGTGCTAATATTTAGTGGCAAAATAAATACAAAAACTACATGCCAATACCTTACATAAACATATTTAAAGTAGAAACAGAATGGTTAGTGGTTACAGAATTATTAACAAGTTTTTAGAGTTGTTGGTAATTCTGTAGCTCTGCCTACCCCACTCTGGGAATGTGGGAAAAAGGCGTGGGTTTATGTTTTTATGTAAACACCTACTTAGCCAGTATACAGCATCGACAATTTGTCATGAATTAACAAAAAAAAACAAAAGAAAGCTACAGAAAACTTAACTATTTACAAATCGTCTATATAAGCTGTTGTCGTATTTTGTCAGTAATGGCGACCGAGTTAAACATTACCATAACGTATCCAACTCGATATGGTTTATACCGCCAAGAATATAAGCCCTGTTAACAAACAAACACACAAGCTGGCTAACTAAATGTACTGTTAAAAAAAGATAAAAGATGTTTATTCAGTATGTACGCCGCACGGGCACTTTAACACGTCAAAAATCTACCAGCGCTTCGCAAGAGACCAATACTGAGAAGAAACGCCGCAAGAAACTCAACAGTCAGTCGTTTTTGAAATATACAATTATTAAACTTAACCTAGCGTTATATAAAACAATGAATCTAACATACGATAAGAAATAAATGTATTCACGCGTAGTGAAGCAGGAAAATGTGTCAAAACTCTGAATTTTCTCCAGAACTAATTAGTAGTAAAATAATTATAAAATGTATACTTAATTATGATGGTGTAAGACAACTACATAAAAAGTTACGATATACAATGTTTATGTATTTCCTATGACTAAGTTATTATTAAGTTATTGGGGGGTTTAGTTTAGGCCAAGCACTTTTATCTGATAGATAGTCCTGGACCCTATAGTAAGCTTTAGACATCAGCGTGTTTAATTCAGTACCCTATTCTTATTGCTTCGCCGTAGTCGGGGAAAAAAGACTCAGATTCAGATCTCAAAACATATGAAACATGTATGAATAAGAAAATATTTCGCGTCAAATAACTTATTTCCTGTCTGTTAGACTTCTAAATAACCTAGAATTGGCTCAACGAATGTAATAACTCACTGCTATTTGCTTATCGCTGCTTCTATAATAATTAACTTTCGTTCAATACCAGCCTCGCATATTTCTGTATGAATAAGACTCCGCATCGAGTCCTTTGGCATTTGTTAATCTTATTTAAGGCGTGAGCATGAAATCGCTGCGTTTCTCCAACTCTACCCTCTTTATTTTGCCTTGCGATTTTATTTCATTTGCATCTACCCCGAGTCTTATTATATTTTCATCATGTTCGTCGTGGCAGCGCTCGCCGGTGTACTCCTTTTTTAATTAATTCCAATTAGTTATTATATAAATTATTTCTAGATTATGTACTGTGTTGCTTACCCTATTGCTATGACTTATAGTGCTATTCTAGAGAAAAACGAACAGTTCCTAAAGTGGTAAGCGATTTTATTTTTCTAGCTTCCTCGCGGCTTCGCGTAGATTTCGATTATCGTTATTCCCTCGGGATCATATGAATTTTCCGGCATGAAATGTATCCCGTGTTAATCCAGGGTATAAGCTATCTCCATTTCTAATTTCCTTCAAATCTGTCCATCTGACGCAGCGTGGCGGAGTAGAAATCTAACACGTGAACTTTTGCATTTATTAAGTACCAATTTGACCAAACCATTTTAACCACTTACGATTAGAACGTTAAAAGCTGTCAAAATGTATGAACACTCGATTAACATTGATTAATTTTGACATCGTTCGGTGAAATTGGTACTTAGTAGGATGACGTCATATTTAACAAGCTTTTATTTAACTAGCAATGTATGTAGGTATGTACGGGTCAAATCTTGCAAGTTGAATTTGACCCACTTCCCGGTTTCCTATGACGCTGAAAATTTGCATACACGTGTAAATTGGATGACAATGCGATATTATTATGACATGGAGCTGATGATGGAGTTGAAAGGTAGCGGCAGAATCTCCCCTATACTTATAGACCCACTGTGATGGGATTAACCTTTGGTATGCCGCGACTGGCGTAGTGACGTTATTGCTGTGTGCCGCGAAATATCAACGGTTACGTAGTACTGCAACTCAAGTTTTTGATATCAAATATCTACAAAACTACAAAATGTACGTCTTATCAGATTTTTGTATTTAGAAGGTAATGTATTAAAGTTTTTATTATTGTTTAATTTAGTAATACATTATCAGTAGTATATTTACTGGAACTCATAATCTCCAATGATTCAAAACGTGGATCCGCGTTCCCGATATTTTGAACACATTCATAAGAGTATAGCAACGAAAATGAATGGTTTGTTTTGATTGGAAGATAACTTCACTCAATAAAAAATGTTCAAGCAAATTTCGACTTAATTGGTCTGTAAAAAGTGTAGAATAACGAAAAAAATCGCGTGGGGTCGTTTGAACGCTGATCCGCGTTCCGGCAGTATAACGGGATTCCGTAGATCCACGTTCTGACATACCAAAGGTTAATTTGTTTGGTCTTCATAAGCAACTAATGACTTTGCAAAGAAAGGTAAAGTTGGCAACAAAAGCTTGTCCTAAACATGTAATTTTTGACAGAGACTTATTATTTATAGTACTAGGGCTGTAGTTAACGCCGGTAAAACGATTTCATTTAGATTTTTTTAACTTGCGACAAGAAAAAGTGATTTTTAGTACATTGTGTATTAAGGGTGGTAAAGAAAGAATTAAAACGAGAGTCTGTTAGAAGCCCGAAGCCGAAGGCTGAGGGCTTTAATGACTCGAGCTTTGTATCTCCTTTACCACCCGTGTAACATACAATGTTTTTCATCACAATTGCGTGGAAATGAAATAAAATCAGACAAAAGATATTTAACTTATTAGCGGTAGACTACATCATTGTCTGTGACTTACCACAGATAATGTCAAACGTGTTCGGAGTCCGATTCTAGTGACAGTCGAGATCAATAATTAACTATGCGAGATTTTTAGGAAATTGTATGGAACTGACATTTCATCTCGAATAAAACTTCATATCGCATGGCACAAGAATTGGGGTCCTGACGTATTGTGATAGTTTGAGTGAGTCCACGTATAATATTTAAAAAAAAAAGCTATTACGCACGATAGGGCGTAATGGTAAAAAAGGCACACTGGTATTATTTTGGATTTACGGTCGATTTTTCTAGCATGTTAGGACACTATTTACGAGCAAGTGTGATGAAAATTAGTTTAACGTGTGTCTCGCATCGTAGCTCCCAAACAGATAGACCGGTTTGATTGCATTTTAGGTGTCATAAAAATCGGTTGAGCCGATTATGAGATATGAGCTCTGAAAGAAGGAGATGCTATTATCGTTTTTTTTTTACATTATTAATCATTCTTGTTTGCTATGTTGCACTCCGAGGTTATTTGCTAGGCGATTAGACATTTAAACCTGATGTAATTTTGTAAAATGCCAGTCTGATTGTGTAAAATGTGGTTACAGAAATAAAAAGTTTTTAGAGTTATTGGGTAATTCTGATGTTCTGTCTACCCTCTCTGGGATTGAATTGAATTTGATTGCGTGAGGGTAGGTTATGTATGTATGTAATTTTTATAGTTTTAAATTGCCTTTTAATATGGAGAAGCAAGCATGCCATGCGAAGAGGAGCGTTGCGTAGCGTCAATTGAACCCCCCCCCCCCCCCCCGGTTTGATCACAGGTTAGAGCAAATAATTGTGTGATGAAAACGATTGTATATTTCCGATTCTTGCACGGCTACGTATTTATCTATACATGTGTTTGTTTTTTGTGTAAAATTGCATTGCCTCATGATATCTATTTATAACCATCAGCTATCCTGGGGTATCTGGGTGTATATTTGGGAATAACTGGTTATTTACATACAAAAACGGTTAATAACCGATTAAATTGCATTCCTTAAGCCTACCTGTCCACGGCGACGTCATTTGACGCTTGCATGCACCCTATAAAAGATGACAGGCGTATTTTGCCTCCTAGATGTGTCCACGTAATCATCATGCAATCGTCATCCAAGTTACAAAGCGGCTAGTTCTTTCAAGTTTACCATCGCGAAAGCACGTGTTTTCATTGTGAACATGTCAAGCGATGATGAAGATGTGGATATAACATATAACTTTATTAGAAGACGACAACGGCGCAGATCCGGTGTTGGCTTCATCCATACATCGAAAAAAATATTAATTGTAGATTGTTTGTTGCTGCTCCAAGCTCTATCCGTTATATCTTTTCTCGATTATTCTTGTAACTTGTTATTAATGTTATTATACAGAGAAGGATATTGTTCAATTATGTGAACAAAATTGGCTGCTGAGGCCGCCATTTTGCAAAATAAACACGTGTTTGACATGACGAACGTCTGACGATACGCAAATGCGACATTGCCCCTCTGTGGACATACACATACATACATACATAAACTCACGCCTTTATTCCCAGAGTGGGGTAGGCAGAGCTACAGAATTACCAACAACTATAAAAACTTGTTGATAATTCTGTAACCACATTTTGCACACTTTTGTGGACACAGTTTTGTTATTTTCTATGCAAGATGCATGCAGTCGGCATTCATCTCAGCGTGCGTCTGACGTGCAGCTACGTGGACAGTAGGTCTAAGTGCATATACAGTATAACCAGAGTACCTATTAAATACCCCCAACAAAAATATTCCTACATTCAGTACATTGCAAAATTACAAAATGACTATCGACCCGCCCTCGCTTCGCTTCGTTTTATGTGAGTTTACCTGGCCCCTATTTCACCAAGTTACAATTGTCAATGACATAGGTCTGCTGACAATTTGACATATTCGCGGGCAAATATCAAGTGACAGGTGACAAGTAGACAAATTCTCAATTTTATTTCTATGGACATACATAGTTCTCTATAATTACAGTGCAACGCGTGACAATTGTCCATAATTTAATTAAAGGACTTAGGAGTTATGTTGTGAAACAATTGTAAATTTTTCCAAGTCGACATATTTGCTAATTTGTCGGTAATTATTGACATGAAATTAGAGCTCTGTCAGGTTTGCGTTATAATTGTAGTGTTACATTTTTACTGGCTCTCCGCGAAAGTAGTAGTAGTGACAGTGAAAGCGATTTAGATGAGTTCGCATATAGGAGAATATATAAAGAACGAATCAATTTCTCCTTTGACGTCACTGCCTTTGCGTTCAAGGAAAAATTTCGAATTAGTAAAACCAGTGTCGAATATTTAATAAATGAAATCGGTGCAGTTATAGATCACCCAACTACAAAAAATAAGGCTTTGACGCCTTGTCAACAAATTCTTTGCACACTGCATTGGATGGGTTCGGGGTCACATACCACGTCAGTGGGGATAACCACGGAGTGTCGAAAGCAACCGTTCATCGTGGTGTAAAACGTGTATCTGGTAGATTTTTGACGTGTAAAAGTGCCCGTGCGGCCTACTTACTGAATAAACATCTTTTATCTTTTACTACTGCAGTAGTAAATGAGATGTTTTATTGTCGGAAATCAATTTTAACACTGTAATTTTTTCGTAATATCCATATTGCAATGGATTGATTCAAGGCACTTTAAAAAATGGTGCACGAAAGGAATGGCAAATTGCAAATGATTTACTTATTTGTGGCTAAAATCGCGGGAAATAGTTTAATAGTTTTAAATAAGTTTCATGCAAAGTAATCAAAGGTAGTTTGCGGCGATGAGTTTGCAGGTTGCGGCAAATCGCAAGAGTGTGGCCTTAGCACTACAGTTACAAGTATGACAAACCGCTTTCGTGGGATAAAACTACTGAAGTCGGATCAACGATTATATTTCACTTGTTTTAAATAGTACATTATTGCATAGGCACGGGAAGTAGGGAATTGCCTGACGCAGTAGTCAGCGGTGCTGCTAAGATCCGAGTCAGGTAATTCCTGTTTCCGAAGCATATTATAATATAATGATTTTCTCAAACAATACGAGGAACTGATACACATAATATGTAGGTACAGATGTAGTGAATAGTCCTTTCCCATCGTTTTTTGTCGGATTAGTTCGTATTTATCTATCTTTCTCAATTAGCTTCAGTACCCATCAATAAACCAGCTGAGAAAGCAAGATAAATACGAAGTTATCCGACCAAAAACGTTGGGAAAGGATTATTCACTACATCTGTACATATTTTTCAAATTAAAATTATTTATTTGTTTAACATAGTTAAAACAGATGTTACATTTTATTATTATTACAATTTGCCCAAAGGCATACAATACATAACAACTTTTTGTTGTATCTCGTTGCCATGGTGACGTCTCCTGGGTCACTCTTTAAAACTATGATTTCAAAGGATATAAATCCAATAAAAATATCAGATTTATTTACAATTACATACCTTCATTCATTTATGGCTTTTCTCCTGAGTGTCATCTAAATATTATAAAAGGAGAAACTGACTGACTGACTGACATATCAACGCACAGCCTAAACGGCTAAACGTAGGCCCTTGAAATTTGGAAGGGACGTAGCTTAGGTACCGTAGAGGTGCACTAAGAAAGGAATTCCCGAAATTCCCACAGGAACGGGAATTAGCGGGAAAATTATTAACTCAAAAAAAATGTTTTGCCCAACGAAGTGGACACGGGAACAGCTAGTAAATGTATAATAATATAACATTTTTTCTAAGAAACTTTGTCACTATTGGCTCCTGGTTTACGGTACAGAATAACAACAACAAAAAGTTGATCCACCCAATTAAAAGTATGTGTTAAAAAGTTTCGTCAAATTTAGAGACAATATTTTTTAGGAAACTATGAGTATTCAGGTATTTTAACGCACAATGAACTGCCGCCCCCCGCCGCCACCGAATACTACAGCCACCCACCAGTTTGGGTGTATGGGATCTTTTTAAATGGTCATTTCGATTTTATATGCCATAGAGAGAGAGAGAGCATTTTTGAATAAAATATCGCAGCGGGCAGGAATGGGTTTTCATACATTTGGTTTACTCCTAGGAAAAAAATTATCCTCTTTCTGTCTTCGTTTTTCAAAAGAAAAGCCTTCCTTACCGAGTATGAGTACATTATTGCCTAGGCGCGGAAAGTAAGGGATTTCGTGGCGAGGTGGTTAGCTAAAATACGAGTCAGGAAATGCTCGTTTCCGCCGAGGCAAATATAATGCTTTTCTCAAACAATGCGAGGAAATGATACAAATACATAATTATAAGTAATTTTAAAAACCTTTGACAAATTCGGAGAGAAGCTTTGTTTGAAAACTACGAGTATTAGTTAAGATAGATTCACGCACAATGCACCGCCGCTGGCCCACACTGCACCCACAAGTTCGGTGTACGGGTTTTTTTTCTCGTTCCTTTCGATTTTATATGCAATAGAGAGCACTTTTAATAAACAATATGGACATGGACAGAAAGTGTTTTCATACGTTTATTTTACTCCTAGAAGGAAAATGAGTCACTTCGCGTCTTCGTTTTTCAAAAGAAAGGTCATCCTTTCCCGGCACGTTTTTGAGAAATATGTATTTCCCTATATAAGTAAGTTTATCCTTGTCTAGTACCCATAGTACAAGCCCAGAGCTTAGTTTGGGGCTAGGTCAATAGGGTATTTGACAAGAGTGAAATTAAATTGGTTTTTCATTAACAACAGATAAACATGATAAAAATACTAGGAAAACATCAATCTTTTATTTATGTTTGCTATTACAAGATTTTTAAATTCATAAAATGCAACATAAGGACGCTGTTTGATTGTGACGTCACAAGATAGTAATCCCTATAAATTCGATAGTAACGGAGCGTTTTTGATGTTTCATAAAATGAAGCTGTGATTTGACTTTTGTCAAATACCGTATTGAGATTTGCCCCCTGACATTTATTTACCCCATTTCAGGTACCGCGCCTACTTAAGTGTCAATCCGACTGTGAACGGCAACTACTCGTACCTCGGGCAGTTGCCGCCCGGCCCGCCGGGGCTGCCACTGCCGCTGCCGACCCGGCCTGTCCCCGTACGGCCGGTACCACTGCGGCCTGTACTGTACCAAAGGTTCCCTATGCCGCCGCCGAATACTTATAATGTGCCGCGTGAGTATACCGCTAGTGACTACAGTCTATACTCCATTTACTTTAAGGGCCCGTTCAGACGGACAGCATTTCAACTGCAACCCAGCTGCAAAGTGGCAGTTCCGGGGCTGTTCTGATGCAGTTGGACCAACTGCATCAGAACTGCAAACTCATTGTGCAGTCCGCTTGCAGGTGTCATGCAGTTCTGTCAACCGCATACCAACTGCAATCTGGCTGCACTTTTGTAATGCAGTCGTATTGCAGTTATATTGCAGTTGGTACGACTGCAATATAACATTATGAGCAGTTATATTGCTGTCGTATTGCAGTTGCTCCAACTGCATTACAAAAGTGCAGCCAGATTGCAGTTGGTGTGCGGTTGACAGAACTGCATGACACCTGCAAGCGGACTGCACAATGAGTTTGCAGTTCTGATGCAGTTGGTCCAACTGCATCAGAACAGCCCCTGAACTGCCACTTTGCAGCTGGGTTGCAGTTGAAATGCTGTCCGTCTGAACGGGCCCTAACGATCTACTTAGTTGGTATTAAGCAACTTAATAATTCTGTTACTAAGGTTGAGTCAAATAAATAGTACATTACTGCAGAGGCCGCCGTGAAGACCGCAATCTTACGATTGCCATCTCAAGACTGTTATCTTATGATGGCAACGAGTCCAGCAAACCCTGTTCTGGGCGAGAATTTTATAGTGCTTTTATCATGCAATGTGTGGAAATATTAAAATTAAAATAACTACCATGTAATCGAAAAAAATATAGTACCATAGACTTTGTTTTTTTTTAATGTCGCAAAATATGGTTACAGAGTCTAGTGGTGGTTGGCAGTTAGTAAGCAAATTTAAAAAGTTAGAGCAGCGGCCTTAAATGTTTTTCTTTAGGGTTTTCATACATTACTTCTTGGCCTAGACCATGAAGTGATGTAGGGAGCCACAAACAAGAAACTTTGTCTTCAATTCGTGACATTAACGCATACACTTCCGAGCATGTTTGAGAAAACTAACTTATGTTTATTTTTTAATTTCAATGCATCAAATATTAAAGCTTTATTAATGTACATTTTGAAGAACAAAATAGTCATTCTTGTTAGTCGCTGCAATTTCCGACGCGATCTTTTAACATTCACAGCCGGCATCGATGAAACTACGCATGACTTCTCTGTAAATTTCACTTTTTGAAAACGCTTAAAAGTTAGTCTTTGTTTACTAAAGGACGTTAAACAACGTATAAAACTTCCTGTCTTTTTGTATTTTTAGAGACAAAAATTATACTTCTCAACATGACTTAATTCCTACTTATGAAGCAAGAGATTTGGTGTGTTTTCGTATATCTGCAAAATCATGTGAAATCATAAAGTCGATTTAATGAGAAATCAATATTGACGGGTGTACAGTCACCGTCATAAATAAGTGATGATTTCTATACCTTGTCGCTTTTAATCGTTTGACAATTTTGTACGACATTTTAAACACGATGTTAAAGTGACTAGGTTCATAAATGATAACTTTTTAATGCCGGTGACTGTACAAGCGGATCTTTAGTTGCTTGGATTACATTTTGTATCAAAATACAAAGCTACAAGTCTGTTCAATATGTCACGCAAAGGGTGATGGGCAATTTTGTATGGGCCCCGTCCCCACCCTCTAACAGTCACGAGATGCATGCCTATGTGTTCATTAGGACCCAAAAAAAGACAAAATTTTAGTAGCAGAATATATGGGAACTTTTTAATGAAAAAATACCTTTTAAAAACCAAGCTAGGCAAGAATGTGTTCATTTTCAAACAAATTCCATACGATATGATTACGATTTTCCAAGAAAGGCCCACGCATATCGCGATTGTCGCCATATTAAATTCATCATGTTGCCAAGATCTATAAACTGAGACATGTTTCATCTCTGTTGGTGGATGGGGACATTTTTGCCCATAGTCTTTTAAACTGTCTACAAAATCTTTTACAAAAGTTGTGGCCGTTATCAGTATCATCGTCGTGCGCGATTTGAACTATGATTTACTCGTCCGAAATGAGAAAACTTCAAGCTCGTACATCAAACAATTGCAATAGTTTTAGAATACATTATTTTTATTCTATATAAATTTAAGTTTTGATTAATATACAGGTTTATGCAATACTCCTTGAATTAATTTTTTAAATTGTAATAAATCACAGTAACAGAACTTATCACCCGACTTGGTAGTATAGGCTTCTCGCGCAGATTTTTGACGAAAATTGATTCGGTTCGATTATAAACTATTATATAAAAGTACAAGTTAATAATAGTCATTTTTGACAGCGTTGCCGTCGCTCCCGCCGCCCAATATCCCGTCCGAGATGCTGCAAAATCCGGAATACAACCAGGAAAACCACGCTGAGGCTGGACAGCCATCGTAAGTTAGATAGGCTTCTGTTTAAGAGGCCACAATTAGGCTGCACCCACACCGCTGCTTACGGTGCGTCAAAAACGGCGCCATGTTGTTACTATGGCCCCGTCTTTTGTTTACTCAACGACACCGTAATAAATACGCACCGTTAAGCTCCGGTGTGGGTGCAGCTTTATAATGCTGCCACACCCACACGGTTTTTAGGGTTAAGAAATTCAGCCGCTCTCAAGTTTTGCGTGACCAGGAGAAATAGGGATTCATTTGTAGGGTTCCGTACTCAAACTAGGAACCCTTATAGTTTTCGTTCGTCCGTCCGCAGCCTAGCTGAGAGACTTATTACTAGAAAGCTGTAATTTGGCATAAATATACATGTCATAAAAGATAAAGATAAAGATAAAGATAAAGAGACATTTATTCGCAACAATACAAAACCACATTAGGTACATAGATACAAAAATAACAAGACAGAGAAACAGTTGCGAAACGGTCCCAACTCAGCATTCGCTAGCCGTAAAGCCAGCACTGGTCTTCCGTTGGAACCGCTTGGTGAAGTGACGAATAGTGACACACTTAACACAAAATAACGTAAAAATTAAAAACATGAAAGATTAAAATTAAAATAATTTGTTCGAGATTATCTCAAACGACCATAAGAGTAACACCCTGTTAAGGTTGGCAACACTAAGGAAACAGAAAACAAAAGACTAGTCTATGGGAATGTAAACACAAGCCATGTAGGTTACGTAACAATAACAAAAATTGGTACACTTTTAAGAACACACACACTTTTTTTTTTCATATTAGTCATGCCAACAAAGTGGTACAATAAAATGTATTATTTTTTTGGTTTACTTCCCCTTTACGTAACGTTGGGATGTATTTTTGTTCTCGTCTACCTCATAGTGTGGGGCGACGTTAGACAGGAAAAATACTGCGGGTTTGTGAAGAGAATTTGTCGATTTAGCGTTCCGTTCATGAAATATTAAGCTTTAAAGCGCTAATTTTTGTTAGAGCCAAGTGTTCCCCCCCTTTAAATAGACAATTAGTTCATACATCGTTCATTGAATACAAAACGGACACATTACAAAATTAGCCAGTGTTGCATTTTAAAATTAGAATCTATTCGTATAAGATTTTTAATGCAAGAACAAATTATTTTGTAATGTGTCAGTTATGCATTCAATGAGCGACATGTTGTTTTTCGTGTTTCTCGTAACGGCTTCGGAACCCTACACTAAGCATGGTCCGACATGTTCTTGCCCGGTTTTTTTATACTTCAGCACGAAGAACGTGAGCTAGATGTGTATGGATCACAAAAAAAAATTGTTATGTTAGAACTCCCACTGTTTTTGTGTTACACAGACGTTCATTAAGAACATCGTTCTGTTCCAGCAACTTCCCCCACCTACACAATCAACAACTGATACCGAATGGCATGCTGCTACCGGAGCGACAGTACTACCGGGGCATGCTACCGGTACCGGAAGAGCCGTACCGCGAATATATGCCGGTGTACCAGTCAGCATATCAGGAGAACATGCCGGCCATGTTTGACAACGCGCAGTACAACGGAATCGAATCGTGTAAGTGTTTTTATTTATGGCGTAGAAATGCATGAAATTGGTTTCTAACTCAATTAAGATTAGGTTCGATAATTGAAATTATTATATTCGTCGCTTCATTCTCGATATAAATATTCACAACGTAGTCTTAAACCTACAAGGTACCGTTCGCATATTTTAAAAGTATTAAGTAAGCTACTTTTTTCGCGTGTCGCTCGTGAAGATAATTTCGAACTGTTGGATGTTCTTCATAAGTTTCATAACGTTGCCGAATCTGAATAATTTGTCGCCAAAGAATTTTTTTTTTCTATAAAATATGAAACTATAAATAAGTTATTACTCAGAGAAGACAGATCGAGAACGTGAAATAAATCTAGTGATGCATATCTAAGGTTAAAGTTTGCAGATCTTTCTCCCGAACATGCGTCATTTGAATTATGTAAAACACGTAGGTATGTCATGTATTCGTGATTAATCGTGTAATCTCGTAAATGCTCGTGAATGCCATAATACTGCAAATTTAAATAACTCCACGATGGCATAACAATTAAAATTCGTGACTGTACTTACTGAACACTTTTCCATTCCGAATTCAAAACCAACTACTAGCTTATCGGAGACTTTTGATCATTGTCTGGTATTCTTAACTTTCTGGTGACTTTTTAAGGATGTAATGGCGACTTTAAGTATCATTTTTGAGAAAAAGATCTTAGCGTTTCGAAGGTTCAACCAAAACGACGCAAAAAGTTGTCATGTTTGAAAAATTACACCATCGAGTATTTTGATTTTAATCGTGTTTCACTTTCTCTCGAGAAAATATGATCAAGATTAACGGCATTCAAAAAACAGACGCATATATGCGTTGTGGTTACTGAGACCCAGATTGGAGAACAGTAACGGTTAAAAAAATTTAATATTGCGTGTCACATTTCGTTTACATTAGATGGAACTACAGACAGGTATGCATGTGACGCCCTGCAAGGGCACAGCGACACGAGAGGGCTAACTATTTTAAGTTATTGCACATTATCACAATTTTAGCAATAAGATGTCATCATATCATATGCGGCCTCTTAAGATTTGTCCTTTTTTTCCAGTGCCAGCCGAGCCGAGGCCCGATTTCCGTATGGATCCCAACTACCCCATGGTGAATAGGGAACGCCACATTGAGCAGGCGACGTGGACGCCAGTTAATGAGGTAAAACGATTATGTACCTACTAAAAATAAAACAACCGATTAGAATAGTAAGAACAGATTTGTCTTTGACTTAATGAAAATAAAATAACCTTCGGTCACAGATTAGATAATAAAAACAGATTTGTCTTTTGCCTACTTAAAATCAAACAACCTTCGGTCACAGATTAGATAATCAGAATAGATTTGTCTATGACGTGTTATGGCAAGTTTACACGATGATAATTTTGCAGCGCCGAAATCTCGCCGCCTGTATTATCAAACCGCGATTAGTATACACTTCGGAAGTACCGTTAGCACAAAAGTACCTACATATAATGAATAAATATAATTAATTATAAGTCAATCTATGATATCTTCATAGTTTAACTGCAGACACTTATAGATAAAAGTTTCACAAAGAATTGCTTCATCATAATCGTTGAGTTCGTATAAAAACTCTACCTATTCTTGGTAAATGCCGTGTCATTTGTTTTATAAAAAAATTCAAGTCATAATAAATGTTTGACAAATCAATGTCATTATTTTCCACATCATTTTCATGTTACCGGTTACCGAATCGCTGTACGTGTCGAAAATAAATTTGTGTAGTATATGTATAATATGAATCGTGGCAAAGTGTTAAACGGTCGGTGCCGAGAAATCATCTTCAATGTATTAACATATTTTAATAATGAAAATGATAAAACAAAGGTTCTTCTGAAGTCTTTGATGGTTATTCTAAGTGTAAACGTAATGATTTCTGAGGTTACTATTCCAAAGGATACATTACAGGAAATAATTGGATTACTGAATAATAATCGCAAAGTCTTAAATCGTGTGGTGGCTGCGACGGGCGTTTGCAAAAAAACAGTAATAACAATAAAAAAAGAAGAGAATGTTGCCAGGGAAAATTCTCGGAAACTGAGCAATCCTAAAAAAGGAAAACGAGGGCCAAAATTTATTTTAGATAATTTCGACAAATGTGCCTTACGTAATATTATAACAAATTTGTACCGCCAAAAATTTTTTCCGACTGTGCAAAAAATATTAAATCAAGCTAAATTAGACATAAACTTTCTTGGCCAAAGAACCACATTAATAAATATTATGAAAAAACATTTAGGATTTAGCTTTAAGAGATGCACACAGAAACGGTTGGAGTTAGTAGAGCAAACGCAAATCAAAGCTTGGAGAGCTAGGTATTTAAGAAGAATCCGATAAAATGATGCCTTAGGTCCCAACAAAAAGCTTGTCGTTTATTTGGATGAAACCTGGGTGCATTGTCACTACACTGTGAATAAATGCTGGCAGTCTACGTCTGAGCATGGCATACGAAAATATGACAGTGCTGGGAATAGATGGATTATAATCCACGCAGGTTCTGAACACGGTTTTGTAAGGGGAGCATTAGCTATTTGGAAGGCTAATTCAAAGAAAGGGGATTATCATGGCCAAGTAAATACCGAAAAATTTCTTAAATGGATTACTAATAATCTATTACCAAATATACCTAATTCAATTATTGTAATGGACAATGCTTCCTATCACAGCACACAGGTAAATAAACCCCCCACTTCTAGAGATAGGAAACACGTAATGTGTAATAATATTCAATTTTCAACGCAATACACAGTTCCCGAATTGTACGAAATTATTCAGAAAAATCGCCCTCCTAAAGAATACTTAATAGATGACCTATTAAAATCACACGGACATGAGGTACTTCGCTTGCCACCGTACAACTGCGACTTGAATCCAATTGAGTATATATGGCATTTAGTAAAGCAGAGAGTGGCTCAAAAAAATGTGCAACAGCGTGAAAATTAGATTGAGGCTATAACATTAGAGGCATTAGCTTCAATCACCGAAAATGATTGGAAAAAAGAGGTGGACCACGTGAAACGTATTGAAAATGACTACTGGCAAAGAGAATGCTTGGAAATTCCTCGTAATGAAGTAGTTGTCACCATAGGTAGGTACAGCAGTAAACTGTTTCTAGTTAGATGTGAACGGTTCATATTTAACACTATTTAGCACACTAATTATCTATTTTGTTTTTTCTGTGCCAGGTGATGATACGGACACTTCTGAAGACGATGGTGTTATGAATTAATAAATTTTGATGGTGTTCCTAAATTTAATTATTACACTATTTGTATTTTTTTTAAGTAGGTAAATATAATTATTTTTTTCCCAAGGTTTAAACTTCTTGGTACAGAAATATGCATTTTCATTTATCTGCACACTCTACCATTGACAATGTCATTTCATGTATTACTTCAGAAACGACATATGTGCTCGATTGTATTCTAATCGCGGTTTGATAATAACTGCCATCACCAGAGCCCGGATTTTTCGCGGCAAAACAAAACACTGTCGCACTGTGTTACAAATATTTTTTTAACGATATCGAGTATTATTATATTTACATTACTTTACAATCATTCGTGACAGTAGTTTTATATGCGATATTTCATCTAAATCTTAACTACTACTGTTTCATATCAAGTAATAAAATAACCCGTCGGGTAACTAAGAGGTAAAACTTTGAATGTAGTGACTATACTACCTCATGGAAAATAATAGACACTTCAGAAACTGTCTACTCCCAGATAATATTGAGAAATTAATGACTATCACTATCACAAACCAAATAAAATGTCATGTGCTGCTGTGTGTGCTGACGTGGATTTCGGAGAAGGAATTGCATCTCTTTCTGTATAATATTATACAAAACTCCCGTAAAATGTTTTATTTTAGTAATATATTTTTTATTTCGTGGACCTTCTATTACACAACTGTCGATATATCGATAAAAAAATATAACTAACACTAGCTAGATTACGACAGTTTTTGGTTTTGCCTCGAAAAATCCGGGCTCTGGCCATCACAATAGTCAAAATATGCTTAAAATATGATTCATTCTTATCTGTCATTGTGACATTAGCATCTGACAGAAAGTGACAAGGCATTGTTTTACTAAAGTAGGTTTATAGTGTGTCTAAAAATACGGGGAGCCGTCGCTTATCGTCAGTTAAAAGCAGACCGCGTACCGGCTCCCTTTGATTGCCATACATATCGTTGGTCATATTGTATTGTTAGTGATACTTTTTTTTGTCATAACTTCTTTCAGGCTGAACTACAGTTTTCAATAAACGTTTATCGTGTAGATTAGTTAGGTTAGTTTTATAAAAATCCTGAAAAAATAACCGTGTTCTGAGAAAAATGCATTATGACTTGCGAAAATTATGACTTGAAACACATTATGACTAAAAATTATTATGGCAGTCAATAGAGACCCTGTTTTCACAATGGATTTTTTGTTTTTAGGCGTACTTTGAGGGACCAGGCACCGTGCGACAGTCTTTCAATAACGACAACGAAGATGTAAGTTATTTTGTATGTTTCTAGTTGTTACGCCCAGTTCGTTGGGCAATAAACATTTTGGGGTTAATATATACCCTATGACCAAGGAGCGGAATTCTTCATGGCAAAAATCAAACTGTCAGAGGGTTTGACCAAAGTGTTTCATCGACTATCGATAAATAAATGTCACTTAATGAGTCACTAACATCTTTCTTTGTAACTAAGAGAAGAATCTTTAGTTATCCATTTGTTAATCGTTTTTCTTTTAGGATTAACCACCATTTTAGTAACACGGCACGGGAATTACTTATGACAATCAAGCGACGTAAATGACATAAATATGTGACGTGGGCACGATTTATTTTAATATGGAGATGCAGGTTGCTTATCAATGAAATCAAATGTTAGAGAATAATCGTATAAGTCGATATGCGATAATATTCCGTAACATCGATAAGTGGAATTGTCGATAAAACAATTTGGTCATTCCCTCTGACAGTTTGATTATTGCTATGAAGAATTCCGGTCCTTGCCTATGACACTCATAAATAACGTGTCTTTCTATTGGTAAAATAATTTTCACAATCGGTTCGGTAGATCCACAGATTAACAACGTCACTAACTTTACCTCTTTAAAATATTAGTATAGACTAGCTTCCGCTAGCGATTTCGTCTGCATAGAATTCGTATTTTTGTCATCCCACGGGAACCGTTCATTTTCCGGGATAAGAAGTACCTAGCCTAATGTTACTCAAGGATAATGGAGAAAGATTTTTTGAACACGGTCCAGTAGTTTTTGAGTTTAACTTAACTAGGCAGCCATTACTGTCATGATGTAAGAGTTATAGTACAAATTATTTTTCGAGAGCGAATCCACTTAGCTTTGTACCTGACAGACAATACCCACTATCTGCATTGTTCAGTGTGGCCAAAACTGCCACTAGAAAATGAAAAGAATCATAAGTGCAAACAACTTTTACACTAAAGTATTCTTTAAGTCAAATGCAATAAGGTTTATTGTTGCCGTGCGTGCATGACTCGATGTATGAATGTGGAAGAAGCGAAAGAAATTGGTCAAGATCGTAGCAAGTGGAAAGAAATGGTCTCTGCCTAAACCTCTGGGAAACAGGCGTGATTTAATGTATGTATGTATGTAAATAGATTTCGAGCCATTGAGGTGTTCATACGTAATTGCCTTTTTTTCAGACGTTCTTTGAAGGCGCAAGCAATGTGAGGCAACCGTTTCAAAACGACACCGAAGATGTGAGTATACCCGAGCCTATTCTATACAGCACAACTCTTTCTTGACTGACTGGCGGGCGGATAATGCACAACGCGCTGAAGGCGTGTTGCCGGTACGCTGCGTAGTCACCGCTGCGTTGTTCTACATATAAATTAGAACGACCGACGTGTATCGATCGTAATTATAATGCCCAATTGCTATACCCTCGTAAGAGTCGTAAGGGCCAGTGTGCAATAGGATGTACAGTCACGAGCGTTAATTTGGGACCCATTTCAAGAAAAATATGCTTGGAGTCGTCAACGTCATTAGAGATGTCAAGTAATTTGTAACTTTTAGGAAATTCTACCTTATTGTTTTAGAATGTCAGATTGACTTTGGACCTAAGGTGGGAACCAAATTTAATCTCGTGACTGTACTTAATCAAAGCAATTTAATTTGATCTGTGTTGCAATGGAAATGAGGTTTATATTGCTATCTTCATAAACTATAATTGGCATTATAGAACAAACGTAATTGAACTTTATTGCATTGATGGTAGATTCAGTCCCATTCATAAAAAAATCCGTTTGTATTATGGTGGGCCTAACGAGGATACTGCTATAATACGATTTTCTTTTTATTTTTAGATATTCGCAGCCGGTGACAGGAGAGCGGTGGGCGCTGATTGGCTAACGACGTCCGACCGCACCACTACGCACTATAGTCGCGCCGACGATGTAACTATAATCCAAGTATATCTCCACCAAGGGGGGTTATTCCTACCTGTTACCACCAATTTGTTACCACTAAACTAATTGGTGGTAACAACTGGTGGTGGTGACAACTGGGATTTTTTTCCCAATAGTTACTACCAATTTCTTTAGTGATAAGAGATTTGGTGGTAACTACTACACGTGTGGATTTCGTCATACAAATTGTGTTAACCTCCTAAGTACAAGGGGTTGTACTAAAAATAGTACATAATATAATACGGAAATATAAAAAATTATATAAAAATCTGGTGCAAGGGCGTTTTCACTAAAAAGTGTACCCAATTAAGGACTGAAATTAAGGAACTTTAACTTTGTCAGTTTTGTGACGAAAATTAGCCATACAATGCGGCCGTCAATATATATAGCTAATTTTCGTCACAAAACTGACAAAGTTAAAGTTCCTTAACGTCAGTCCTTAATTGGGTACACTTTTTAGTGAAAACGCCCGCAAACGAAGAAAAGTGGAATTTCTCTTGTTTTTTGACAAATGATAGTCATAGTCATATTCATTTATTGCTTTATGTTGTTCAATGAGATCTTAAAAATACAATAGGTAGCTTCAACATAAACCCTGCAAGGGCACTGCAACAAGACACAATAGTATACTTGCATGTCTATTTAGGAAATCACATTGTATAACAGATGAAATTTAATAATATAAGGCTAACAGATTTGATTCACTCGTGTAACGCAAAAAACTCTTCTAAATTATAAAAACATTTTGAAATCAATAAACTCCTTAACTTACTATAAAATATAGACTTTTTTGTCACGTTTTTGATTGTAAGAGGTATTTCATTGTAAATTTTCACAGCCATGTGATGGGTTCCAGAGCTAACAATTTTTAAATTGGTAAAAGAGCTTATTAACTTATTTCTCTGCCTAAGGTTAATTTGTGTTTTTTTTTTCGTGTGCAAATAGGGCTTTGTGGCTTCGTACAAGTCTACATATTTCGTAAATATACATAGACACCAGTGTTAGGATATTTAAACGGGTGAAATGTGGCGTGCAAGTATCTGTTGCTTTAATATTGACCAGTATCCTAATACATGGTCATCATCATACGTCGTTATCGCGCCTACAACAACAGTTGATGTTGAAAGATCATTTAGTCAATTAAAATGGATATTTACTGCTAGACGCCGCAAATTGACTGTAGAAAATTTAGAAAAAATCTTTGTAATCTATTACGAAAACCAAATAATACATGTAAAAAATACACGTTAGTAAAAATTACACACGTTGTTTCTTATTTTTTAAATAGACTTTCTTCTAAGTAGGTAAGCGTTTAATTAGTAGACGATAACAGTTATCTTCACACAAGTACGTATATATTGTTAAAATTGTTAAAAAAAGACGTTAAAAGATAATGAAATTTACTTATTTCCTATGTATAAACTTGTTAACTAAACAAATGGAAACATATGACAACAGTTTAACCCATACCCCTTTGCGGCTGTATTTTTATTGATCTTTTCTAGAGAAAACTCTCCACATGTAAAGAGCTTCTTAGATGTTTAGTAGCTGTAGGCAGAATGCGTCCGTTTCTACCAAATAGACATTCTGTTTTATCTGCTCTTTATCTGATTGGTAATTGTACCCGCGATAACGACGTATGGTCATCATAATACATGATCATAGGTTAGGATTTTGGTGGCCAATCGTGGTTCTAGAAATCATGGAGTGTTATTTAGTATGCAATTTTATAACCTCAAAATGCACAATTTTGGCTAAAACGACCGTTCTCTGCTACCACATTCTGCACATCATTTGAATTTACATCATGCTTCGTTTTTTTTATTACCAATTTGTTATTTTAGGCGAAAAGGGAGCATTTAAAGGTTATAATTGGACGTAGTTTTGCAAACGGGAACCAACCCACAAAGATTTTGCAAACTGGAACCAACCCACAGTATTGAGCGTTACAGTTGACATTTTACTGTCAAATCTTTGTGGGTTGGTTCCCGTTTGCATAACTACGTCCAATTATAAAAGTGTTTACTAAAGTAGACAAGTGATTCTAATTTTTTTTTTTTTACTATTTTCAGCGGGAATTGGAGGAAGAACTCGAAGCGCTGGCGCGACGCATAGATACAGAGTTCAAGAACGCAGACTAAATGGTTAACCCCTTTTTTTTCTTAATGTAAAAAAAACGCATCTCCGTGCTTTTCAAGCCTCCAAACATCGATAAATTATAAATATTTTAAATTATTTAATAGGTTTAAGTGTTAAAGTTTTTTTAATAGTAACGGACTCGTTGAGTTTTTAAGTTTTCAAAAACTTGTGTTATTTTTTTTTAAACGAACTATTGCCCGGGCTGTTCTGCCGTCCTAATCTAATACGCAGTAACTAAGATAAACCTCCTGTAGTAAAATCAACCTTAGTACTAATAAATAGAGTTGAATCTGCTTTAGTGATTGCGGTTCAGATACTGCCTATTGGCTTAGGCGGGCAGTGTTTTGATGCGGGCTTGCTTTCGATGGTAACTCTGGAAGTTCAAAGTTTAAAAAAAAACAGGTTTGGTTGAAAACAAATTGTCTGCATAAAGCTGCGCTTGATGACGGCATATATAAAAAAATCTTTACCTTATCATTATATAAATTAGTTTGTAAGATATGGGCGCTATCAAAAGTAATGATTGGTGATTTATTATAGTATTAAATCTAATTACGCGCCTATATATGAAACGTGTGTATAATTCCGTTGGTAATATACGACGTTTCAACTTCCCGAGTTGCCAACGAATGTTCTGCGTAACATACAACGTTGTATAGGTGAAAAACTTAAGTAAAGGACCTCTTGCATGTAGTTGTGTACAAAACTAGTATGGAATTTACGTCAAATTTCAAATATAGAATGTCGAACGGTCTATACAGATGTGTTACAACTACATAAAAGAGGTCCTTTACCTAAGTTTTTTACCTATATGTTAATGAAGTGTTTGCGACGCATGCCCTAAAGAAAGAAATAAATATACTACTCACGTGGCGTATTACGATAGTCATCGAATAGTAAAGCCACTCTTAATTCCACGTTCGAAACATATCCGTGCGTAGTACGATCACGAGCGTTAATTTGGGACCAATTTCAAGAAAAATATGCTTGAAGTCGTCAATATCATTAGAGATTTCAAGTCATTTGTAACTTTAAGGAAACTCAACCTTATTATTGTAGAATTTTGGTCCCAAATTAAATCGCGTGACTGTACATTCGGGTAGTCGCGCTCGGGCTATTATTTCTCTTTCAACTAAACCATTTTACTTTAATTTTGTAATATGTTCACGTTATTACAGCTCTTACTTTCAAGTAAATAAGGGCTTACGATAACCTACCAAGATGGGTTCATGTAATTTGGAATAGAGGTTTTGTACGTAGCGTAGCGTTCGTGACGTAATTTTCACGTATCCGACAAGACGGGGACGCTTACCTAACTATATACATACATATGTACAGTCGATCAATATAATTTCTAGGCCACTATGGACCATGTTAAAGTGACGTTCTAGTGGCCTAGGAATCAAATTGGTTGAGTGTACCGTGAAACAAAATAGATCTGGGCCACTATGACTATGTCAAAGTGACGGAATGAATCAAATCCTAAGAAACCTCAGCATTTGACTTGCTGCGACTTTAACGTAGTTCTATAGAGACCTATACTCTAAAATTTAATTAAAGACTAACACGGGTTGACACTAAAAAAAATACATCTGCGTTAGTATATTTCCACTTTTTAAAAGACCGCACTAATTATATTACTTTATTGGTAGTTTTAACCTTTCGTATGCGTAGTAGCAGATCTGCTCCATATACGCAAACTGCTAGAGAGCAGATCTGCACCAAATGCTGTGCGTGCCTCCCGAATTTAATTTGAACCTTGTTGTGAAGCTTTCTAAGGGTTAAAGTTTATTGTAGGTTAGCCAATAAAGTAATCAAATTTACTAAAAATTGCTCCTTACATAAAAATATTCAGTATGGTCGCTATTTTTGTTGGTTTGATGTCACGTGACTGGTCACGTGACCGCGTTGCCGCACTGAGCCGCCAACAAATTTTCTGCCTACCGCATACGAAAGGTTAAACCTTCGATTTAAATAAACAATTTAATTCAAGTTACTTACACAAAACAAGATGCTCTGTTAAATATTTAACAGTAGAAGAGTTTTGGTAGCAGAACTGTTATTGCACTTGTAATACTTCAGGTCTAAATAACATTTGGCACGATAAATAAACAATAGTTCTAAACAACGTTAGATGCAATTTAAATATTACATACAATTCGACAAAATAACATGCCAAAAGTGGGTAGAAAAAACATTGAGTGCATATTCCCTATTGTTAAATATAACTTTTGGTGTTGAAAATGGTAGTCATATCTACAAATATTTACAACGATTTGATTATCAATGCGAAAAGGTTGGCTAACTATGAAACGTTCGATTGACACTGACATAGGTGACTTTGACACTGATGACAGAGACATATGTGTCGTAGTTTTCTTGATCTTCAATTAGATGTTCGAGTGTAGCGAATTCATTTGTTTGTCTGTACAGTCAACAGCATAAATATGTGCTCATTTATGTACCTTGTCACTTTAACGTCGTGTTTGAAATGTTATACAAAATTGTGTAACGATTGAAAGTGACAAGGTACATAAATAATCCCTTATTTATGCTGTTGACTGTACGTCGATCGCCCGTGTCACAACAGTGTATGCATAGTCTCCCGACCTGGTACGGAATTTTGTCCTTGTTTTGCGCGTGAATATGTGCTCTTTTTGCCCCTTACGAATATAGAAGTTACCGTTGGTTGTGAATTTGAAATGATCGGTATGACATGACAAAATGCATAGATGATTTAATCATCTAGTAGCGTCTATTATATTTTCATAATCATGGAGATATTAAATTTTATATGCATGTTGCAAATACGTTTAAAAGATTTAAATACTGACTAGGATTGGTGAAAAAAAAAAACGTCCCCGTCACGTCCGATTTTGTAGCGACTTCAGTAATTATCAAAAATTTCTCGTTAAATCAAATATTTTACTTAAAAAGACATTTATCTTTTTTATTCGGTAATGCATATTTTTCTATTGTTAACCATTGTATGTTAAAAATACATTCAATTTACGTAACGTTTTAAAACATATGACCACGGAAAATGTATCTGTTTTATTTTCATTTTAATATTTGCTCGAAAGATAAAGCATTGTTTTAATAATGAAAAATATTTGATGATACTCCAGTGCAGGATAAACCTGAAAATTACGCGAAAGACCACGTTACGTGTGCTAACCTTTAAGTATATTTGGAACGTTTTCTCCTTCATTTTTTTCCTTTACATTGAAGAACAGGTTTTCTAAGTGTAAGTTATATTTTTGGAATCGAAGCTTTCTATTAATTTCCATACATTTTAACGAACTTCTAGGGTCGTTAACTTGATAAAAACAACTTGCCCTGCTCTAGGTCTTTATTGCACTTTGTTTCAACTCATCGATTCACATTCATAACCATATTGTTGAGCAAATTAACGTTGGCAATATGATTACGATGTAAGCAAGATGGATTGGAAAAAAAAAAGTCTCGGGCTATATTGAACTAAGTTTACTTACAGGTCGTTGCTTAAATACTAAAGGGCCTCAAATCAAAATGTGTTTGTGTTGCATTTAAATTCGGAATGCTATATACTTTAAGTTTTAAATCAAACTATGTCTGTTTTTGTTTTGAGGCGCTTTAGCATTTAAGCAGCGAGGTGTTTTGCGTTTGCAATATGCAGTTACTTATTTGAACTTCGGGTGTATATGGCACGGCGCTATGTCAAATATTGCATGAATCTTGACATATATTCAGGTTAGGTTATAATTCTTTTTATAAGATTTACTCTAAAATCTAATTGTTAATAAAACCTATCCTTTATATTCTTAAGTAGGGCTGACTTTTAATTGTGTCCAGTAGAAACTGAAATAATGGTACCATATTTGAAGTAATAATGCCGTATTCTGTTTACATTTACATAGTGAATGATTTAATCCAATGATGATCCAATTCCCAAAAACTTTTCCTTTTCGTGGTGGTTGCCACGTAGAAAATTGTAGATTCACAATTTTTGCTACTATAAACTTAAAATCATGCATATAAAATCTAAAGGACCAAGAAAAAATGTCCATGGTTAAGGGTACAAATTTTTGGGTTTTAAAAGCCCCTACAATTTTTCAAATCTTTCGCACGCTTCACGTTAATCTTTCTCCCAGGTAGGCAATATTTTATTTTTCAAAGGTAAATCGAGGATTTTCGCGTACATTTCTGAACACTAGAATTTATATAATAATTTTGCTTGGCAAAATATCTAACCAATAATTTAGGTAATGGCGTAATCTTGTAGAGGGTAAGACGGATAAGTTTCAGACGTCATAACAGCAACTTGGTCAAAAGATTTGATTTTTTTTGTAATTAACAAAAAAAACTGAACACAATTTAAAGTCAGTTGTAGGGGTCACCGTCCGACTACATAACATATTCTTGCATTCACTTGATCTATAATGTCTTGAGTATTAAATATAGTATAGAATTTGTGTCCCCCAGGACATGATTGAGGTTGTAATATTACATCATTATCAATTGTTTAAAATAAATAAGGTAGTGATGTAAAAGAAAAGAATAACTTTGTCAATGGTATAAAAATACCATTTTTAAATAACTTATAAGGACCTCGGACAGGTTGGAACAGTCTTAAAGGGCTGCCGCTTAAATCCGAACAAATTTCGCGTTGTGAAAGAGATATATGATATACATTCATATACGTGTTCGGAATTTTCACGGCAAAACAAAAGACTGTCGCAAATTTACTAGGGTAAGAAATAATTTTTCGTCGATATCGATAGTAAAATAAATAATGGTCCACCAAATAAATATAAATATATTATAAAATACATTAGGTTTGTGTAAAGTTATATCGAAACAGATTCAATTTCTTCTTCAAAATCCACATCAGTACACACAGCAGCACATGCCATTTTATTTGGTTTCTGATAGTGATAAGAGTAGATAGTCATTAATTTTTCGACGTTCTCTGGGAGTAAACTATATTTCACCTCTTTACTACTCAAATTCGGCAAAGGCAAATAAAAGGACGGGTTATTCAATATTTTCATTAAAACCAAGATGTCGTTAAGGCTTAAATAATAACTTTTACACTGGTAAACATCTTCGCCTAACTGTGCAAAATGTGGTTACAGAATTATTAACAACTTTTTTAGAGTTGTTGGTAATTCTGTAGCTCTGCCTACCCCACTCTGGGAATAAAGGCGTGAGCTTATGTATGTATGTATGTACACTGAATAATCTGTGAATTACTGTTTTTTTTTGCATATTATTTTATATTATAAAATATTCCATAGTTATTCTCGATGTCGATGAAAAATTATTTCTTACCCTAGTAAATTTGCGACAGTCTTTTGTTTTGCCGTGAAAATTCCGAACACTGATGATATATGATTATATGACTCGCATAGCTATATCCCTTCACTTGCTGTAACAGCTTTCGCCCTGGGTCTTTTCTTATCGGTATAACGTTACCGAAAACAACGCCTCATTATTTAAAAATGTCAATAATGACAGGTAACGACCGCTAAAAACCGGCGCTGACAAATACGTAAATCGTTAAAATAGCTTCAGATTTTCCCCTACATTGTCCTGAATGAATGGGATTCGTCAATGGCATTGATAAGGATTGGATGGACACAGAGGGAAATTAAAAGACGTACCTACCTATTTATGTGTTATTCATATTGTGACAAAAGCGGAAATGGTACGTCATCCTGTTTCCCTTCCCGGGGGTTATTAAAGGACAGCTATAGCAGTTATATAGCTCTGTTCTTTACGCTCACCGTAAAATGAACTGCATTGATACGTCATAATAACCCCCTTGTACGTTCTAACAACAGTGGCAGATATTAGATATCTTACATGGTAACAAAATAGTTTTTTTTGTTTTTATGATGGTGTAAAGTAATAATAGATGTGGTAAATAATTGTCATAGACAATTGGTAGGGTTGTGTTAGATGTAATGTCAATGATGTTTTAACCTCACAGCATGTAAAATGTTCTTTGAATGAATACTGCATAAGGTAGCCCCCTTTATAATATAACGGTCCGTATGTACGTATTCCAATGGCTATAACTTTAGAAATTATTAATGTTTATCACTACATAGTATAAAACAAAGTCGCTTCCCGCTGTCTGTCCCTATGTATGCTTAGATCTTTAAAACTACCCAACGGATTTTGATGCGGTTTTTTTTAATAGATAGATGGATTCAAGAGGAAGGTTTATATGTATAATATTTTTTTATTTTATGTTCTGGTGTTACAGAAAACTTATATAAACCGAAGCGAAGCGAGGGCGGGTCGCTAGTATTTATATATTTGACGACGACATAAGACGACGCGTTTTGTAGTGCGCCTTGGTGGTAGTGACCCTGCCTACAGCTACCTGGTTCGATTTCCGGTCAGGGCAAATATTGCAATAAGCGTGGGTATGTATGTAGGTTTTTGAATGTTTATTTCTCTAGAAAACTATGCAGTTTGGGACTAACAATAAGTCAATTTGTTTGGGATTGTCGCTTAATATTTATTTATTATTAACTAGCGACCTGCCCTCGCTTCGCTTCGGTTTATTTGAGTTTTCTATAACACACGTACATAAAACAAAATTTATTATACATAAAAACCTTCCTCTTGAATCACTCTATCTACTAAAAAAAACCGCATCAAAATCTGTTGCGTAGTTTTAAAGATCTAAGCATACATAGGGACAGACAACGGGAAGCGACTTTGTTTTATACTATGTAGTGACATACACCGGTTTGACGGGGGCAAAAATTTACCAGTGCTAGTGATTCATTAAATATCGACTAAGTTTATCGACAACTTTTTTGTGTGAATCTTACATTTCTAGAAAAAGTAAGTCGTCCCTTTATCTTCTGTATCTGAATGATCAGCTTTCCATGAAGATAAGCAATCTTATTTCTTTTGAGGCATTTTTAACCTACTTAAAAAACAAAAAGGTTTCCAATTAGTCGGAATGCTAAATAATATTGTTGTACTGAATGAATTAGTTATTCAATGTTTTTTCAATGGTTGTTGACAAGTGACTAGAGTCCAGAGTCAATGTCAGATACCGGTTGTTTATAGTTGCGATAAGTATAAATAAAAGAGGTTTGCAGATAATTAAAAGGTAATCAAACTTGGCCATTACTGAGGATATTGAAGATAAAATATTGCTTTTAATCGATGTCGATAAACTTTGTCGACATTTAATGAATCACTAGCAGTGGTACATTTTTGCTCCCGTCAATCCGGTGTATGATTATTAACGGGTCTATATCGTCTGCCATTTTTTTTGGTCATAATGACTGGAGAAGAAGAGCCGAAGACCGAGCTTCATTGCGTGCTATGGAGAAGGCTTATGTCCAGCAGTGGGCTGATGTGGGCTGATGATGATGATGGTGTGTTTTAGGTCATAATTCTGGGGACCTAGTGAAAAAGCGTATGTCTTCTGAAGATCAAGTGAAAAAGGGTTTAAGTCCAATATACCCTGTTTATGTTTATACCGTTTTTAGTACGAGTTAAGTCGACTTAATAGGGTTTACACTAGGACTCCAGAATTATCGCAAGTAGTAACGTACCTTTTTTAAAGATACTGTAAACTTTGAGAATCTACCCTTGTCTACAAGCGATATAAAAATTATGAATATCATTATCAATATTCAATAATTATGTCAAAAGTGACATTATGACCAAAAAAAAGGAAACAATAGGCTCTCATTATTAATATTAAAACAGTTAAAATATGGGTTAAGTACTCGTAAACCATTCGTAATATCAAATTCAGTGAGTTGAATGACACTCATTAAATCAGTAAGTGGCGGGACTTGCCACTTATTAGGCTGTAATAGTTAGCGTGACTTCGTCACTATGCATATATAGATATTATCTACCAAATGGTGGCAAAACATATTCTTCCATAATTTAACCATATAGTGATCCCCCGAAACTCTCACTTCCTTCAAATATATATTTCTACAGATTAAAACTAATTTTATACTACAAAATATTATACTTAAAAAGCTGTGTAATGAAAAAACATACAAAGTTCTTGATATGGCATTCTTTTCATAAATTTTCATTTTGTTTCACACAGTGCCTTTGCTATTGTTATGGAATATAGTTTTTATATTCTCAGTGATTTTCGATTAATCGATCGAGTATCGTGCAAGATATCGTGATTTAAACAGCTGTTTAGCTTTTAAAATAAATATGTAAAAAAAAGTTTAACTTCTCTGTCTAAATACTTAAGCTGTTTTCGGTTTTATGATATGTGTGTGAGTAGAATGTACAAAGAAACAATTGAATTTTCGCACGGTTACGAACGTTAAGTAGTGATCCGCTTCAAAAAATATGCTTGAAGTCGTCGATGTTATAGAGAATATGCCAAGTAATTTGTAACTTATATAGGAAACTCAACCTTGTTGTTGAAGGTGGGTTGAAGGATGTCAGATTGACTTTAGACCTAAGGTGGGTTCCAAATTTAAGTTTTTGACTGTACAGTGCTGTGCCATGTTTGCCCTTTCGCAAAAGCCTACGAAATCTATACCTCTACTAAATAGAAAGATATATAGAAAACTAGTTTGCATCCTAGGTTTTGCAACAAACATTACATTCAATGCATATTCAAGTTGTAGTAATATTTGTGGTAAGTTACTTTACAAAAAAGTAGTAATTATACGTAACACTGATAACTTACCGATTAACTATGATCACGTCAGAGCATTATACTTAGATGATACATTAGCTATAGCGATAGCCTCATTAAGTCACTTATATTGTCTTAATGTTATTATTATTGATTATTTCGATCGAGAAGTAAAAGCATTCTACTTACAAACCACTCTTAAGTCACTTCGGTGTCTTTGAATATTAAGTTGATAGTCACATGAATATTTTCGTGGTAACATCGTCTCAATATTTAAGTGAAAAAGAAAGCCACACGCTTTCTTTTTCACTTAAATATTCTCCGCCCATAACATACTTGTGCGCTGAATGTGTTCCTCAGCTTAACACATAGAATATTATACGAGACAAAAATTGTGAATTTGACTATAATTGAAAAAATTACGAAAGTTTATCCACTATTTGGGTCATACACACTCGAAAAAAGCAAAGTTGTCTCTCCTGTGGTCTATAGTTAAAAGCCATATAGGTTGTGTTTTTATTTGATAGGACTCAAGTAGACCTGCCGCCGTTTATGCGAATATAGCACATATTTAGAATGTTACTGACCTAATTAACAAATTTTTGAATTTGGAGTTAGGTCTCTACATAATGAGCTGAATATGTATTCAGTAAGAAACAAGTGTCAGGAACTTTTCAAATCGTTACAATCCTGAAAATAAATCGTAACATTTTACGCAGAACAGATCGTCATACTTACTGACATCTCGATGGCGAACAAAAAATATGAAAAACCAAGTAAACAACTTTTAAATACTTTTTTATTATTCGAAAGTTCTAGGAGAATAATAAACATGTAATAGTTAATTAATGAATTTTCGAATTTGCTTAGGGCAGTAGCTTAGCCATGTCCATAATTTTTTTTTTTTTATAATTTTTTTTTTTTATTGGCATCGAGTAGACAAACGAGCACACAGGCCACCTGATGGTAAGTGGAAACTGTGACCCATAGACATTCGCAATCACAAGACTGCAATGCAATCCTAAGACTGCAAATGCGTTGCCAACCCTGAGGCTAAGATGGAATGCCTCTATGCTAGTCATTTCACCGGCTGTCTTATCCCCAAACCGGAACACAACAATGCGAACACTGAAGTCGAAAGCTGAAATGTTGAATTAGGTCACTATAATTCTAAAGGAGCGATTATTAGGTTCAGAAAATTAGGCCATCAAATACTTAAAAAGATCTAGAAAGATAGAAAACTAGTTAGAAAGATCTTCGGGTATGTCCATAGGAAACCTAAATCTGTGTATGACCCATTTATTGGGGTCTTTGTTTGATAAAGATACGAAATTAAACTAGATGTACATTGAGTTATGATCGTTGTTCACTTTTGCCCAGCGTCCGCAAGGCATCTTGTATGGACCAAAAATACAAACGTATAGATGATGGGGTGAATTTTTGACCCCCAGTTTTGTATTAAGACATGCATTAGACATCCCTTAAATTCCTTAACATTCTTATTGGAAACTGACATAGATTACAAAAGGTTATCAAAAACTAAGTGGTTTTAAATTTGGTCGTAAATGTTTCGAAAGCGCTTAAGCGAGCCTTGAAATTTACAATTTTAACTGAATAAACTTGTATTGAAGGGTGTCGGTTATTGCAATATCTATATCTTATCTTATCTTACAGATGAGCCCTTTCGAATACACTTCGACCCTTTAGGGTCTTTTGTGCAATTACGCTCTTACAAACTCAGCTCACGATGTTTTTCCTTCACCGCAAGAGCAAGGGCTCGAACTCAGTACCGTACGATCACGAGTCGGCCACCGACGCTCTGCATTATCTACACCCAGGAGCAAATATAACGGGTCAGATTACGTTTTTCATACTAAAAAGGCTATTTCGAAACCTTGGTTCCTCGCCAGGGGATGCTTTTAGTGAAATCTGATGATCGATACCCCGAGCATCGATACAGGACTTCCAGAGTGCCTAGGACACCCAACTGATTGAATCTGCGGCTAACGCTGGAATTGTGCATGTTCGGAAAAACATCTAAAATGGCAATAAAATGTAAGGAAATTCGAATGCTGGCCCAAACTCTCGCTGTGGTGTTAACTGATTGTGCGATCAGTTAGGTATCTTAAGAACTTTTGACCTCCTCTATTGCACCTCGGAGTATTCACAATTAAACTTCACTCAGAGCAACCCCTGGCTAGGAACCAAGGCTTTGAAATAGCCTCGTTTGTACAAAAAACACACTCTGACCCGTTATATTTGCTCCTGAGTGTATATCAAATTTAAAACTTTTCTTACGTGGAGACGATGTTGGGTTGATAAGTGGACAACTATTAACTTGCTGTCGCTAGTCTAAACGTTACTTTATCGCATATAGGCTTAATGTCACCTGACAAAGTTACGTTTGCACTTCGTCGACGTTTCTACATTTCGTATCTTAACCAGTTAGCTTGTTACTTGATTTATTTTTGAGTGAACGAAGTGTAGACATTAATTTTGCTCTGGACGAGTACAACTATAGTCTGAAAAGCTCTGTCGATGTACTTATTGTCACTGATGGCATAATAAAGTTCAATTAACAAAGTTTTCTAAGGGTTCTAAGTGATTATATTATAAGCACCTAGTCGTTAACTAACGGTGCAACTGTCCAATAAGATTATGCGTATTGTGAATACGACTTGGCTATTGATTATATTGAAGATAGTTGGTCGGATACGGTTTTCGTACGATGACTGTTTGGTAAAACAACTACTTGTCCTTCTCTAAATCATATTCGTTATGTTTTTTTTTAAGCACAATACATTTCGATCTCGTTTTTACTTCAACACCACAAAAGGAAAATCAAATAATTCACCGTGTTTTATCTTTTATAGTGCTCTGGAAATTGAGCCTAAACCAAAAGCGCGGATGCGATTTAAATATCGACAAGTAATGGTTGTTACAGCCGTCATCTATCTATCTCTAGACTAAATTAAATTAAAGGCGTCATTCTTATGTGTGATTAGAGACTGCTGAATGAATTGTCCTCGAGATAACTGCCCATTTTCGTATCTATATTTGGGCTTGTAAGTCCTGCTTACACATATAAATTAATGTAGCAGTAAACATAGGTTTTTTTAAACTGTACCGTTCATTGCGGTATACTGCAGTGAGGCGTTTTGCAACTCTTAATTAGTGATACGTACGTTTTGACATACAAAAACTCATGGTTATTATGCTTATAAAATTATTATTAATAATGTTATGGCAGTGTTGAATGATAGAAATAGGTGTCGCTAAGGGATCGCCCAATGACGTTCGTCGTTCAAGTCATCGAGAGATATACAATCAGACATGGCGGGCATAATGCGAACCTAGGTTCCTACGGAATAAAAAGAAAGATTAGAGTATTGGGACGGTTTGAACGATTTTGAGTGCTTGCGTACCTATTTAAAGGATTTGCAAGATTAGTTAAAAAACATGCTAGTGTTGACGATGTCTGCCAAAGTTTCTTATAGGATGTAGATCGTGGAAATCGTAATTTATGAATCTTCGTACGGTCTTTATAAAGCAATAAACTTAATGAGTGGCTTTAAAGCAATAAACTTAATGAGTGGTAGGTATTATTTGCGAGGCCGAATGTCAGCTAGTATTTTTTTTAATGTCTTTAATGTAAAAAAATATCGTCCGCATATCTTCGCCTTGTGACTGACTACTATTTTCCGATGTCATATTTTTTTATATTTATTGATTGTTGCTTGATGAGTTTTACGTAGATAACGATTGCGCTTGTGTCTGTTTTTCGGTCGTCATCACATCGTTTAAAAATATAATTGTTAAATTCCCAAAAAAATATTAACGGCTAACTTACTTGGCTATTTTTTTTTTTTTTTCGCCTCCTTTTCCCGTTTTCTCGTCTAAACCGTTTAGTAGTATTAAGAACATTCAAGACAATACAGCCTATCGTGTCATGTAGTGCGTTTTAGATTGATCACTGATCGATATTTGGCCTCGTGGTTTTCTCTATTTATAAATTACTTACTTAACCTCGTGAGGCCCACGTCGAATTTTGTTAGTTCGAAAAAGAATCTTGTGTCGGTCAACTAAAGTTAAACGTCCTAAGTTTAGGACATTGGGCCTCACGAGGCTGTGAATTCAGAAGCCGTGACCTCGCTGAGAGTACACGACTAACTTTCCGCTAGTTACACTCTAAATAATTTACTTTAGGCTTTGTAAAATTTAAAGTAATCATATTTATAATATTTGCTTGTAATAATAGTGTACGAGCAAAAAACAAAGTGTAACGACTTGTTTTATTGTGTGTATTGTATTACAGTGCGATAGCTGTTAGAAGATGCTTAGCGATTGTACTTATTTTTCACTCACTCTCATACGATCTTATCAAGAGCGAGTGAGATGAACAAAACCGAAGCATCTTCTAACTGCTCACAGACTGTACCTGTCAGGGTATAGAACATTTATCGTATAGAACACATTATTCTTATATAATTAGTTTTTGTATCAATAACTCATTATTTCTTCATATAGGTATTATCCACTAGTTACTATTTAAAAAAAGAAACACGAAAGCGATTGAAACGCAGGTCGCGATCTAGTTTTTAACTGAATCATTGCGCTGGAGTGTGGCGCTAGCGATGTGTCGTTTAAACCAAATGTTCCGTCATTCTCTCATATAGCAGTGAATGCACATACTGGGTGTCCCAGAAACCAACGTCAACCCGCCCAGGGCTGATAGAGCAGCTCATAAGCTATCGATTTAACCCCCATGTATGTTCAGCAATTGTTATTAGTTTCCGAGATATTGATCATTTTAATCGGCTTGGTGAAAATCAAACGCGGGGTTCCCTTAGTATGGAAAAACAAACTTTGTGTGTTTACTCAAAAAGTTGTAATGAAAAAAAAAATGTCATGTAGCTTTAAAAACTTTCTTATTTCACAGTGATTTGTAATCATGCAAGAAAACACTGAAAAAAAAAGTATAAATACATGAATTTAGGGGTTTTTCGTATCACGGACATAAGGAAAAATTACAAAAAAACCGATTAAAATTATCAATATCTCGGAAACTAATAACAATTGCTGAACATTCATGGGGGTTTAATCGATAGCTTATGAGCTGCTCTATCAGCCCTAGGCGGGTTGACGTTGGTTTCTGGGACACCCAGTATATCCACCTCTCTTTGATGTGGAAGCTCGTTCTTGTGTGGTAGCGACATGCTTATGTCGTCCAGGGGGCCTAATCTGGCTGCGTATATCCCGTGATAAATTTTGGATAAGGCATCCGTCACCTTCTGACACGTAAATAAGTACACGTATTAAAAAGTGACGGATGCTTTATCCACACGATATAGAGGCAGCCATACTAACCCGCGTGAAAGACGATTTTTCGGTGTCACCGGTGGGCGGTAAGCTGCGCGTTACCATAGCGACCGCATTGATACCAGCGCGGAAACCGCCATATTGGCTCATGCCACGTGCTGCGTATTATTGTTAGTACTCCTGGGGGGTGATTCTCTCAAGAAGCAAAGGTGAACGAATGGACGAGTGATCTTCAAGCGGCGAGATTAAGTAGTCCTGTCAGTGCGAACAAAACACATTGTAGCGCGTGCATTTTCAATTTAGCAGCATGGTTCCTGCCGATGGGTCGAACGTATAAGGCTGCTTAATTGAAAATGCACGCGCTACAATGTGTTTTGTTCGCACTGACCGGACTACTTAATCTCGCCGCTTGAAGATCACTCGTCCATTCGTTCACCTTTGCTTCTTGAGAGAATCACCCCCCTGAGGCCCAGATTAAATATCGTTAATTCAAACTATGAATCTTGCGTCAATCAATTAAAGTTCAAAAAAATTTTTTCTAATGTCATTTATATATGACACTAGGCCCCAGGAGGTTAGAAAAAACACGTTTCTGATGTTTCGAGATGCATTGATTTGAACTTAATTCTATTCATGTTTAAGTTTAAAATCGTACGTCACGAAATATGAGATAGGAGGTTTTTTCAAAGTAATGACGTTATACAAATGGACATCGGACGATATGAACTCGCTCGCGTAGTCGTGAGTTAACTAGGTAGTCATTTTACCTCGATTGGTAGTTGGGAACGTTTCATATCTTTTTAAACCGTATAAGCAACTGACATTCTAAAAAGGGTAGGGTTTGACCTAATTTCAGTGCACGGCTTATAGGAGGACTCGATTAAATTGCGTGTGTTAGTTTTTAATCGATATATAAATAAGTAACGGGCGGCTGACAGGTGCGAGTTGAGAGTGACGTCACAATAACGTCAAACGTTATGCATAATATGGATACACCTCAATATAATAAAAAAATGAAAACATGGAAAGGTTATTTTTATCCATATTATATAGTTTCTGTTCGTTCCTTTTACATTTACAGACGTGCAAGATGCGTATTTGTAATATGATAGTTGACTATTATTTGGAGCTACAAGAGAGTCACGCAAGCATCTTTATAAAATATAATCTGGAATTTTCATCTTGAACTGGCTTAATTTTTTTATAAATATAATTTGCACAATCTCACATCATCACGTAATTGGAATGCCATCAAGTAAATAACAAAATTACATATACATTTTAATCGAAATTAATCGAAGTCTTAAGCACCATTGTCAACGAATTGCATCCGTTAGCCGCCCGCTATAAATGACCTATCCAAAGACGTCTAGGTCCGTGCAGTTTTGTTTGATCTCTATACTCAGGTAATAAGGCCTAGAAATTAATCATTTTTAGGAACATATTGGGCCGCTGAGTTTTAAGCGCCGACGTTTAATGCCTTTCAGCTGTCTTGCATCACATTGAATACCTTATGTATGTTATAATAAGGTATATGTCTCGCTCGCATGTGAAACGCTCCCAAGATGAAGCATATAGTAGCATGTAGCTACCTTAGTAAGGGTAATGCTAGATTATTAATATTATTATATAGTAATATTTTTGGTATGTCGGGAGCGATATCTAAGGCTGGTGATACATCATATTTAAGGACAAAATTTAAAATGGTAATTCATTTATTACGTCAATTCAGATTTATAGCCTAGTTGTCTCAGAAAAAAACCAAACGTACTGAGCGCTTAAGTTATAAACGGTTCTGAATTGACATATGTGAATTGCTGTAGAAAATTTGAATATTGTCTAATTTCTATATGTACTCCATTCGTGTGTAAGGCGTTGCACAGCCATGCAATTGTCGAACGTATAACCCCGCAATAGATAAACGTACCAGTTGTTGAACAAATCACTTCCGAGTTTGCGCTTAGACTCACGACGAATGGAGTACAGATTATATGAAAATATAACGTAAGGCTGTAAAATAGATATAGCTGAGAGATACAACTCTACGCCCTAATTGTAAATAAATTTATTTTGTGATAAGTGAGAGTATTTAAAGTGGATTGGGCGTCGTATTTTTGTAGCAACGCCGTCGTTAGAGACGTCGACGATCGAATGAAGTGTTTAACATTTTCGAATCGTTGGCACATAATTTATATTTCAGTGTCGACTGTCTAAAATATTAAACGATATATGCACAAGCGAACGTGAAAACCAAATTACTTTGCGGTGTGATAACGAAGGAGTCATATGATTGGTTTTATTTTCGCTGTATCGAACGACTGAATTGACATCAAATAAAGATTGTAACTAGTTAATAAAATATTTAATTCTAAAACTCTTAATAATTAAGCCTCTTTTATTTAAGTTTTTATCCAGTGCTGATTATTATGTTGTATTTCGTAAACGATTACGGAGTCACACAATATAAATAATCCTTGTGATTTTCACTTTACTTTTCAAAGTTGCAAACGATAGCATCAGTTTACTCGTTATTTTTTTACAAAAGCTGTCCTGAATCGCGAAAAATAATTGTACAATAATTCGTGTCGGCCAATGTAAACTCCAAATGCAGTTAAAACATCCAGTTGAACAAATGCCTTTTTATAACTGACTGCATTGCATAAATACATTAAATTTATTTTCGCGCGCACCTTTTAATGAAACTTAAGACCTTTGAGGGGCTATCAAGCTTAAGGCACTCCTATTACTTTTACTTAATTATATCGAAAAATAACAAGTAACGCAGGAGAAAACTAAACATGTCTCGTGCCTTATCACAAGATGTCGAAGTTAAAAAAAAACGTAAGATCTTAAACCCCTAACAACTTGTGTTTTTACTAACAATAAAACGATTCAAAAATATAGGAGTACCTTAAAAGTGGATTCACCCTAAGGGAGCCATTTTATTTTTGGTACAACGTTTTTCCTAGGAAAAGTCTTATTTATGTGTCCAGGTCTGTTTAAAGATCGGATAAATTAATTATTTTAGTGATTTTCTCGTGCAATGTAGCTTCGATGCGTCTCACGTTGCATCTGCTCAGTCTAAATTAAGACTTTAAATTGAAGTACTATTTAAGTAGCGAAATAACTATCACTATTAATTATTTATTTTAGTTATACTGGCTTGGCTTTCATCGTTAGATGTCATTTGGTAGTGTTAAGTATAAACGTAAATTGTGACGCTGAATCAGCTATAGAAAAGTTAAATAAGTAAAAGAAATATTTATCCATCAATTTTCCACATTAAAAGGCCGTTTCATCTTAACGCCACTCCGGAACTCCCCCCGCTCCTCACGGATTCGTTATAGAACAGGGAGAAAGGCAGGGTTAACTTAACTGTGGATTTCGGTATGTGGGTTCCCTGGTCCACTCAAAAAGACAATATAAATCTAATATCTGTACACATTAGATTGAATGTGCAATAGTTTTCAGCGGTCTTTCATGTGGAAAGGTTAAAAGGTGAAACGTCATTGGACGAGCTGGTTTTTTGTAAAGAAATGTCGAACGTTACAAAACAATATAATTGTTTATTATTTGTTGTTTATGTGAAATCAGTTATTTCGTTTAATAATGGGGCTCGGTGACGCCCTAATCAGTTTGTATACAAGGTTTTCTATTAAACTAAGGTGATTATGTATAAGAGATTTTTAGGCTATTTCTAGGCTGTGCCGACTAGCTATAATGAGGGTCGCTTTTGTTCAATAAGTTGTTCACATAAAATTCTTATGTATTTGGTTGTTGTGTTCAGTGGTCCATCAGCTTTTTGCTGTTGTGGTTATTGTGAGTTTCTTAGACGAGCAAAATTGCTATGATAGGTATATTATATTTGATAACATGCTTCGGAGATAACCCATAAAATAATGGGCTTGTTATAATCATAGTTTAAGACGGTGACCCATGAAAGGTCTCCATAGCAACAACCTACAGCAAAAAGTTTGTTGACCCGGAAAATTACCTTAGTTTAACAGAAACTCTTAGTGCTAAAAGTGCCACTAGCCGCCTTACGCCCTTTATTACAGAAAATAAAGAAAAACGTCCGTCACACCCGTTACTTTTTGCATTTACTTGTGTAAAAACATAGTTACTTAAGGCTTATTTAAAATCTTGAGTTTTATCTTCGTTACATAATTTCTGTTTTGTTAGGGTCGTGCAATAAGAATGAAATGTATATTTAGTTGTATAATGTGCTTTAAATGGCTTGTTATCATTACTTTACTGAAGACTCTGTCTCCTTTCAATCACATTCAGTAGAGGGAGAAAAAAATGGGACTTATATAGATGTTATATCCAAGGACTCAAGAGTACGGCAGTGTCACGTAAATAAATATTAACTTGCTCCATTATTTATATATATATATATATATATATATATATATATATATATATATATTGGTCCCAGTAAGGCACTGAATATATATAAGTTTTCGCATAATGTGATTTAAATGAATATATTATTGTTTTTAGTAAAAAGTAGGTCTAATATTATTTTAAGGTTAAATCTACTTTTTACCAACACAATTCCGCGTAACGTAGGAGACAAACTTTTATAATTTATTAGTTAATAACTAATAAACAACGTTATTGTATGCCAAGGCGGTTTTCGTAGAATTGAAAATATCAAATTGCAAAAATATTTCAAAATTAAGTGGTCGTGTTGGGGGGTCATTTATTACAATTTTCGCATCAATAAGTAACTCAGGAGACAAAAATCGAGTAGTTCGTAAAGTCTTGGTCTGTCCGATTTGGGTTTAGAAACTATCTTAAAATTTAATTTGGAAATGTATCCATTAGTTAAAATTCTTGTGCGCGACCCAAGCTTAATGTTTCTCATAAGTGATGTGGATTTAGGAACTTAGGCCTTATTGTGAGCTGTCAAAATCTTTCAAAGTAAAGTTACAGAAGTCATATAGCACTGTCTGTTTGGCTGACTCGAACTTGGCAGGTTTTAACAGCTCAACGGCTCTGTATTGTTTGGTTTTATAACGGCGTCGGGTTGACTCTTTCAGTTTTATTTTTATAGAATTATATTGAGGCGCTTCCTCAATATGGCAAGTGAAAGGTTGCATTTGTTTAAGAATGCATAGATTTTTCTGTTTTCTTTGATAATCATATTTAAAAAAAACTAATGTAAAAGCGTCGGCGTGCGCTGAACTAGGACTACTTTAAAAGTAAATATATATATTTAAATATAAAAGAACATATATTAATATGGTAAGTTTGTGATGTGATTTTTAATGAAGTCAGTACAAGTAATTTGAATTTTTCAAAAGAATCATGTAATCCTTGCTTTAGTCGTTGGGATGTGTTTTGTATTAGTTAAAAGTAAGTAATTAGTGTATTCTATAGTGGAGTTTGATTTAGGAAAATGAAACCTATCCACTAGAGGTTAGCGTCCGTTTGGGCGTGCAGGCGCAGTTAGGACTGCATTTTCCTAGGTTACTTTTGTTGCATGGACAGATTGTTTTCATTCTTGAGGAAATAAAAGTTTCTATGGTATATTTGCATTTTATTTTAACATTTTATTTACTTCATTTACATAATATTGCCTTTTCTCGTTTATATAGTGAAGACAAGAAAACTCATTCACTGTCGAATTTAGGGGCTGCAAATAACCGGTTATAACCGGTTATTTTCATACAAAAACGGCTATTAACCGGTTAAATTGCATTCCCTACTGTCGATATTGTTCAGAGAACTTTCGCCAAAATGCCGCATCTTTTGTTTTGAACGGAGCTTACACTTAATTAACACATTCAATGCCTATGACCCAGATGTCGGGTCCCGAGGGGCTATTGCTTAACGCTCTCGCAATCGCAATTGTTTTCATTTTGAAAATCGAAGGCTGAAAACAATTGTTCCGCTTTGAAGCCAATTGAGATTGCGAGTGCGTTAGGCAATAGCGACGCAGGTTCGTAGCAGATTTTTAAGCGGTTAAATGCTGCTACAGGCTGCGGCGTAACACTCGTAGCAATTGCTGGCGGTGAATGTGATAAAAAACGCACATATGCACCTACGCTACTGGGTGAAAGTTAGGAGAATAGGCGGCTTATATGCGTTGCCGGCAGTGAATGCGATAACAAGTCAATCTGACACCAATAAAATAAACTTTTGAAACAAGGGACTAAAACAAGGCATAAGGACGAGATGTTTAGCCACCTGAGTTTAGTGAAATAATCTGACGTTTCAGTTGTATTTTTAATACCTTCACGCCTGTAACTCCAGAGGGGTAAGCAGAGCTACAGATGTAGTGAATAATCCTTTCCCATCGTTTTTTGTCGGATATGTTCGTATTTATCTAGCTTCCTCAATTATCTTCAGTACCCATCCATATGCCAACTGAGAAAGCAAGATAAATACGAAGTTGTCCGACCAAAAACGATTTGAAAGGATTAATCACTACTATCTGTACAGAATTACCTACAACTAGGGTTGTAAAGTGACCGACAGTTTCATTATGTCCGTCTGATATTTATAAAACTGTCCGTAACTTTCGAAGTAACGTGACAGATATTAACAAATATGGACATTTATAGAATAAAAATGGCTGCTCGACATAATTTTAATATATTTATTTATGGACACGAATAAGCTTTTGTTGTATTTAATTGAGTGAATGCATGGTATGTGCATTAAAATTCAAAACTTTTTTTATGAATACATAACGACTGCAATAAACCTAACAAAGCAGATAAAGGCTAATCTAAATGAAACTCCTCTTCTGATTCAACGTGTACCGATACATCAGTAAACTCTAAAGCATCAAAATAATTGTTGTCTTCAGACTCTGGAAGAAATTCTTTCATTTTTGCCTTACTGTGCTCTGTGTATAAGCTTGTTCAAACTATCTTTATTTTATTTATTTCGTAACTTCGTATGAGTTAGAGAGAATAATATAATTATATATTATACAGTTTCCACTTAGCATCAGGTGGCCTGTGTGCTCGTTTGTCTTCTCTATGCCATAAAAAAAAAAAAAAAAAAATAAAAAAAAAAATCCTATTCTGTCCACCTATCAGTAATTAGGGCTAGGGCAAATTAATGTTTCAACGTTTCACCAATCTCTGATTTTACACGAAAGTACTCTGCTAATAAATTGTTACTTATGGCATGTCTTGGGGGGTCGTTGCCAGCCAGTAGTTGAATCCAGGACCGCTAGCTTCGTAGGCAGGGTCACTACCAACCACAAACAGCAGCAGAAGTAACTACGCAACCGAATAGGTCAAAATGATCTGCACTCGACTCTATTGTCAAGAGAATACGTCGTGTCTAGATCATTTTGAGCTGACTGTACCTAGGCTAGCGAGTCGTCAAATGCAGAAGTCTATCAGAAACTACGTCTTAATTATAATTATTAATTACTCTCCCAATAATCAAACTAGGAAAAACTAACACCCTTAACTAATTGGGTAAAATCATGAAATATAGGTCGTGTTCTCCATTCGTTACGACAGTAGACAGAATCTATAACCCGGTACGGTTCAAATTAGGTTGTTTGTTTTGTACCTGGGGAGCGTCGTGTAAGGGTGCAGACGCAGTGAGTCACTGCATGAATCATTAGTATTTCGTATTCGACGAATAAATGAGTAAACCAAGTGATTCGACATAGTTTAGGGCAAGTTTACATAGTATCAAACAAAGTCGCGTCGCGCCGTCCGTCACTGTGTATACCTAGTCCAGCTATAAGTTCTGTTACTAAGGTTGAGTGAAATAAAACTAATGTTTTTTTTTTTTATTTCAATACGTATATGAATAAAAAGCTTATTTAATGTACATTTTGAAGAACAAATAATCATTCTAGCTAGTCGCCGCAATTTCCGACGCGATCTTTTAACATTCACAGCCGGCATCGATGAAATTACGAATTATTTATAATTAATTATTAATTACTTTTTCCACAATTAACTCTTATCTTCAGTAAAATAACAATCAAGTGTCCATCATTGGTCCTTGACAACTACTAGTTCCCTCAAACTCGATCTTGAACTCGACGCCCCAATCATTAACCGGCGAGATGAAGCCATAAGATATCGTGAGCGTAAAAACCCCATTTAAGGTGCATTCTTAGCTTACGCTTTGCCCTTCAATTGATCGAGCTGGTTCCCCTATGGAAATCCTAATCGTCATTTGTCCTAATTCATCGTTTGTCCGAATTTTCAATACATTTTAAAACTTTTTACCTAACCGAACCGCAGATATAATTGGAAAACTTAAAAAGTTGTCTGACTCATCTGAAAACCAGTTTAGGGCAAATGAAAATTCGGACAAACGATATGTTAGGACAAATGTTGTTATGGATTCTAAGGGACAACCGATCGAGCTCGAGTCACTTCGCTCACTCGATGTACAGTCACGAGATTTAATTTGGTACCCACCTTAGGTCCAAAGTCAATCTGACATTCTACAACAATAAGGTTGAGTTTCCTAAAAGTTACAAATGACTTGACATCTCTAATGACATTGACGACTTCAAGCATATTTTTCTTGAAATGGGTCCCAAATTAATGCTCGTGACCGTACCGTTCGAGAGAGTGCCGTCTTATCACCCTAGGAAATCCGTTCCCTTCTATTACAAGCTTTTATTTAACTTGCAATGTATGTATGTATGTAAGGGTCAAATCTTGCAAGTTAAATTTTACCCACTTCCCGGTTTCCCATGAAGTTAAAAAATTCATACGCCTTTAGTTCTGATGACAATACAATAATATAGTACGGTCAGCTGCAGAGAAAAGTGACCCCCCCTGCATACAAGTTTCCTAGCAAAGGTGGTTACATTTCTCTGCAGCTGACTCTCGATCGAGCTGGTCTGGAACTCCTAAATTACACATGATAAACCCGTCGTATTAGGGCTTGTTACAATTGTCTTGACGTGACTGTGTAAAAAAAGTACAGTCGGTAATAAAAGCTTCTCCCAAAAATGAAATTAGTCACAGAAATTTATTTAGAAAATGCTCGAAGTTATCAATACTGTCATCACTATGCAGCATTTCATAATTACTGAGGAAATAATAACAAACGAAGTCGCGGCAAAAGCTAGCAAAATACGTAAGTTGTAACTTAACTGGACGTTTACTCTAGGCGGTAAAAACGGATTGTCTTTGACGTGTTATATAAGTAAATAAGAGCTATCAAAATACAATAACGGTCAAAGACGATAATGGTTTTGACCGTGTACGGTCACGCGCGTTAATTTGGGACCCATTTCAAGAAAAATATGCTTGAGGTCGTCAATGTCATTAGAGATGTCATGCCATTTGTAACTTTTAGGAAACTCAACCTTATTGTTGTAGAATGTCAGATTGACTTTGGACCTAAGGTGGGTACCAAATTAAATCTCGCTGTACCTATAGAGTCTCAGCCTCGTTTCATTTCTTACCACGTCTTTTTTCTACGTAATTATAGCAACTTACATACATACAGACTAACAGAGAGGGTGAAAACTTAGACTTGAAATAGTACAGTTAGTTAAGTAACTTAAGTAATAAATTGTGGCTAATCAACATGCAAATTCGCGCTGAAAACATTGCTTGGTGGTTGCACTTTATCGCTAAAAGGGTGTACATAACGTTTTCAGGACTGTAGTACAGTCAGCAGCGCTAACGAACTTAAATCAAGTTGTTAGTATCTAGTTGCCTAATAGAGAATGCATGCGCTAAAATGTGCTATGTAGGCTTTGACGGGGCTATTTAAATTGGCCGGTTTATATGAATAACGAGTTAAAAACTGATTCGCTTACGAGAATCACACAGATGTTACTCGTATATTTCCACAATATTATGATATTCATGACTTTTTCACAGCTTCACAGTTACATTAACACATACATACGCACATATTTAGATACATAGGTACATAGATGCATATATGCCTACAAATACCCAGGTTTAACCTTTAACATTCCTCTTATTGTCGGGGTTTAAAAATAAAGTAACTTGAAACCAGCATTTTATTTAAAAACACCTCGTCTCGTGTCAGTAATTGGGTGAAATGCAAATATATTGTATAGTTAAGGACTTAATTGAGACAACGTTAACTTTCTTCCATTGTTTTTCCTTTGTGTATCGAAAGTTATCCATATGATTATATGACTAATCTTCGTTACACAAAGGAAAAAGTTGAGGATTGTTAAGGATTTTTTAATTGAGCCCTTAATTATGTAGGTACAATATTTTTGCAATTAACCCAAAATGTGTTATGTGCGCTCTGACGGGACTACTTCAACGCGCCGCCGCCGCTGCGATTTCGCTCGTCCGTCCGACCGTCCGTTGTTTTTGAGAGAATAAACACCCCAGGCCACAGATTAAGTAAGAGTTACTACGTACATATACAGGCGGTCAAAAAGATGTAAAGTAAACACGCCCTTAACAGTGCAAACAATAGAGTGGAATTCTTGAGCCCGTTATAGGCAATGCAAATAACCGGTTATAACCGGTTTTGATCAGTTATTTTCTTACAAAAACGGCCAATAACCGGTGAAATTGCATTCCCTAGCCCGTTATAATATTCCATTTTATTTGCCTGCGCCTTTACTACGCTGTCGACGGTACCGTCAGAAAAAATCCTTCGTTTCAAATATGCCGACGTTGTTTTTTAATAAAAAAAACCCTTTGGATCGTTTTAACTCACAAAACGGGAACACTCTGAATATCCGACAAGACCTTCCTAATGGTAATTGCGAATGCATTTTTACCTCAAAAACCAAAGCACACTAACACACCGGGTTAATTAATCAACTTTAAAGCTAACGGGATGACAGTAAGAATCAAATTGGAACAATAATCTAGTGAGACATAATACTTTTTGAATAAAGGTGCAAATTATAATGAAAAGACTTTTAATGAACTCCTGATATGCTAGAGGGTCGAGTACTAGACGACAGGACCAAAAACGAAAGACCCACCGCTCCTATAATTAACATGAAGTTGAAGTTCATTAATACTGGTCGCATAATATCGATGTAAGTTTTGCCTTTGATAGAGTGAAATGAGCTTTATTTTTTTTATAGTTCGGGTGATTTTGGATGTAGTGGCAGCTTACCTTTTTAGGGTATGTTTTGTAAGCAGACACCCTTAAGTTTATGCGTGGATAGGCATAATGTGGATTAATATTAAGTTACTCTTTTTCTAGCCTCCTTAAGAAAGAGTCGAGGGTATGTTTAGGTACGAGTAGTACGAAGTAAGGAGACGTGTAGTGCAGAGTGAAATATGACTAAGCACGTCCATAGCACGACATATTTACATATTATTTTGCGGGTGGTAGGACCTTGTGCAGGGTCTGTCCAGATCGCTACCACCATCTTATCCATTAACCTACCGCCAAACAGCAGTGTTCGCATTGTTGTGTTCCGGTTTGGGGATAAGACAGCCGGTGAAATGACTAGCATAGAGGCATTCCATCTTAGTCCTCAGGGTTGGCAACGCATTTGCAGTCTTAGGATTGCATTGCAGTCTTGTGAATGCGAATGTCTATGGGTCACAGTTTCCACTTACCATCAGGTGGCCTGTGTGCTCGTTTGTCTTCTCTATGCCATAAAAAAAAACTATTTTTAATACGCTTTCACATATTATTACTACTTAACTAATGTTTTTGATTAACGGTAGCACATTGTTAACGTGCGTTAAATATAAGTGGAGCGGGAGTTCGTAAGGAAAACATTTCAACAAATCTACGGAGTCGATTTTAATCCCCGTCTAATTGACGTATCGATTTAAAACTTAGTGTATGTTACTAGTTACTACAATTATAGATGATGAAGACCAAGAATTCGTTGCATTGCATTCGTTACCGCCCCTTTGCCTAAGGGGCGAATCTTTATAAGTTCCAATCGGATACTTAAAATAACTTTGAGAAGTTTGACTTGCCCGGTTTTTTATTATTTGTTGTTATTTTTTATGGTTTTCACATAGTCACACCAAATTTGACGCGCGTATGTATTACCGTTTTGACGATAGAACAAAAACAAAAAAAGTAGAAAAACGTTTCTTGTATAACTTTAGTGTTTTACTATATCGACGACCGTAATCTAAATTGACGTAAGGGACAAAATGGCGAAAATGAGTTATGAATGCAGTTCTATTCAGTTTTTTTTTCTCTATCGATTGGTATAGGTGACATCTCAATAGCCTAAAAAACATGCCCCTTACAGCCTTAAAAAAATGTTACTTTGACTCCGTATTTCAAAAAAATACGACGTATCGATAGCAATGAAAAAAAGTTCATTTAATTCTTGGTGTAACATTCATCTTCGCAATTTACCTAACGCTGTAAGGAGCCATTAAATAAGTAAAGGTACGATACATCATTTAACGTTTTCAAAATTGTCTACAAAAACAAAATTGACTCTATCACAATTAGATGTAACTATAATTTTCAAAATTTATCTGCGTCGTCGTAAAAGACTATTCTGTAAGCAATTGTACGATACGCAGTTTTGCTTTCACAAATGTAAGGCAACAGTGACCCTTACGGTAATTTGTAATTGTTTCAAATGTTTGCTAAGAGTATATACGACATTTTTTCACAAGTACAATCACAAAACTACCGTCCCTTACATTAAAACATAGCTGCAAAAATTTTACTATTACCAAAAATGTTAGCGTTATCTCTTTCGTTAGATGGCATACGCAGTGTTCGTTAATATAGCTAAATTAGTCTAACGCACTTAAAGTTGCTTGAGGGTGAAAGAGATCTCACTATCACCTCGTGTACGCAACCAAAAACATTGCAGAAAGAGCATGTCGCTCCTGGTTGTGGTTGACAATGTTGCCGCTTCATCTGATTTTTAGGAAATCTACTGAATTTTCTTGACATATATTGATTTTTGAGCCTAGGACTTCGATTGAAAATATGGCTATAAATGCATTTAAATTAAAATAATATTCCAAGGGTTTGTTTGTTTGTGCAAACAGAGTATAAAGTATTTACAATAAACACGACACGTGATAACTATAATTTTTCAATAGAAATAATATAAAATTATTTTAATGAGAATACTCTATACATAATTCAATTGTTAGTTTTACAATAAAGCGTTTACATACATACATACGAACAAGAAAAAAAACAGATTTTTAATCGTTTATTCAAAGGTATGTTCGACTGATAAAAAACTATTCGTTTTTCAAATTACACCTGGCTACACTGGATTGAGTGCTGCCGCTGCTTGCTCAGTTCTGTTTTGCACGAGCACTCGTCTTCACGCACGTTTAAGTACTTAATAATAAGGAAGGCAACCGATATTTGATAACGATGAATAGGAACAATATTGAATCACTCTCAGCTCGACGCAATAAATTACTGCGGGATCGAGAAAAGTTATTGCAGTAAGAATTTTATTTAATAAAATATCAAATTTTCGACTACATGCAATTACCGTGTTTGTGTCTTCTTATGTAGGTATATTATTTTGCAAGTCTTTAGAAATGATATGCTAACCAAAATACTTTGTCACGTTTCTAAATACATTAAATACCTGTTCATTCTTGGTATTGCATCATAACTTCCTAGGAAAATACCAGCTAAGTTACTTGTGTGCTATTTTGTTAAAATAAACTTAATAGAGGACCAAACTATTGTTTAAAGTACTAATCTATACTTTAAACAATAGTTTGGTCCTTTATTAAGTTTATTTTAAGAATTTTTGGTCCGTTTATACAACGCTGGTATCTAAACACCAGTAGGTATTGACGACCCTATTAAGATAGCATTTGGCCTAATTGTACTACTTTTATTAGGTTCTAATTGATACTGTCGAATTAAAATTGTTTATGTTTTTACATTTCTAATCGTTTTTACTTGTTTTTATATTTCTAATCGTTTTTACTCCGAATAGTGTATTTTCTTTTATTTTATTACTTGTTACTAGCTATCGACGTATTAAAGAGAGCTCATAATGGCGTATATAGTGATGTATCGTTGCAATATAATTATAAAAGCACCCGTTTACAATAACACGAGAGCAACTAATAACTTTCATTAGAATTGTCTTACCTCTTTTACTTCTTCAGAACACTATACTTTAATTAAAAACCTCGTATAATTGCGATTCCGAGCTCTGGCAAATTATGTCTAAACTTACATGATTGATCTCTTAATTTTTCTAATAAATAACACATTTACATTTTATGTTTTGGTTTATTATTTCACCTAAGATAATTTCCCATGTACCTTTTACGCCCTGTCATTGATTAGTTTCAATGGAGTTACGACCACTTTAATTTCGTTTCTTTCAATTTATTTGTAGATACATCAAATTCACTCTAAAGTCAACTGTTGAAGAAGGGTGTATTGGACATTGTGAATTATTTTTTTGACGTAAGGGACATGCTATCTCAGTAACTAAGCGTTAAATGATAAATTGATCTATTTGTAGTTAAAGAGTTAAAAAAAATAAGTAATTGGCTATTATTAGTTACATGATACGAAAACAAACAAAAAAAATATGAATTTAAAAAGAAAAAAAAAACAGTTTTTTGGCTCTCCTAAAAAGTAGCCATTTGTCCCTTACGTCAATTTAGATTACGGTCGTCGATATAATTTATTAGGAAATCTATCACATATATTTTGAAATGTTGATTATTTTGAACATTTTAAATTCAAAAAATATAATTGGCGCCAGTCTTCATAGATTTATGCACTCATAAATTTTAGATGAAGTTTACCCATTATCAAGCTCTGTTAGTGTTACCAGTAAAATATGCACGATTGCATAACCCGTTTTTTCAATTTTATCGATGTAAACACTGTTGGTGTATCAATAAATGAATAAATAACTCTCCGGTTATCAAACGGCCAGCGGAGTTCGAGATAATGTTTAAAAATAACTACTTACCAGGATAATTATTACGAATAAATATTTCTTGTGCTGGGTCCCTGCCACTCGTCACTAAAGAGTAGGTACATCTGTGACTTCGATTTTCAAAAGGGCTTATCCACGTTGTTCGTTCATGTCCGTACCTGGGTGGCTTTGCACGTGAAATAAACTTATTCCTCGTTTGTCCGTTCCCCAGTGCGCTCGCCTCCGTACTAGAACAGTCTGTGGGTAAGTTGTTTTTTTTATTGCAAAGCGATTAAATTATTCTTTTGATTCTTGTGTTTAATTGAGTTGTTTGACTTAGTTTAATAAAGTTTAATACTTTTGTGAGTTTCAAAGATTTTTTTTAAGTGGTTTTTTTTAAATAGTTTATACTTTATTGAATTTGTTTTTGTTTTTAGTTAATTATTAATAGTAATAAGAAAAAAGTATGCGCAGGTGTAATTCTTTTTTCATTTGTAACGCCTTTTTCGTATTTTATTGTTTTTTATTAGTTTTTTTTTTATAAAAACCATAAATTGTTCCGATTTGGCGCTACTGATTGACTGACATCAAGTTCGCTTTTTGTACCTATTTTAAATAAATAACAACAAACAAATAACATACTTAAAATAAAATAAAAACAGTGTGAAATTAATAAGACGAGTATACATAATATAAAAAAGTTTCGTTTTCTGTTGCTCAAGAAACCGCTATAGGATTGATATGCTTTTTATGTCGTTGAAATTAAAATATAAGCGCTTTTTTTTCCATACCTTGATCAAACCATTTTATATTTATAAATAATATGTAAAAAGTGCACTGTCTGCTTTTTTATTCCTTAGCGAAGGTCACCTTTATTTTTCACTGATTATTTCTAGTGCTACCATCACCCTGGCTTTTTTTAAAGTAGGTTAAAATAACGTATATCTATAACGTAACTTTGACAATAACTTTATAACAAAATTTTAATTGCCAGCAATGTAAAGCACAGCAAGTGTAAATGACTTTATACTTTGATTATTATGATTTGCCCCCGTACCACGACATTATACCCCAATTAAAATTTAAACTCCTGCTTAATACAAAGGTCAAATAGGTAACGAAAAGGTCAAATTGTGCTCTATCCTTATTTTACCCGTCGCGATTGAATTAGTAAGAGAAGGATATAATATTTTTGACCTTTGGAATGGATTGGTGCAAAGTATTTGTCCCTGTTTAATTTCCAGCCATTTATTAAGTTTGATATATATCATTTGATATAAGTAATTTTAATCAATACTAATATTATAAAGATAAAATATTTGTATTTTTGTATGTTTGTAACGAATAAACTCAAAAACGAATGGACCAATTTGAAAAATTCTTTCACCATCACTACATAGTATAAAACAAAGTCGCTTCCCGCTGTCTGTCCCTATGTATGCTTGTATCTTTAAAACTACGCAACGGATTTTGATGCGGGTTTTTTTAATAGATAGAGGGATTCAAAAGGAAGGTTTACATGTATAATAAATGTTTTTTTTATGAACGGGTGTTACAGAAAACTCATATAAACCGAAGCGAAGCGAGGGCGGGTCGCTAGTTAATGCTAAATCCCTAAGTAACATAACCTATGTTATTCTGCGCGGACGGGGTAAAGTAATAAATCAATATCAAAAGACAATCTCGAACAAAATGACCTAGCCCCAAAATTAGCTGAGGGCTTGCATTATGAGTAGGCACTAGGCAACAAAAAACCTACTTATATATAAGGTGCTAACAAATTAGTCACGGATATTTTTACAGCTGATAGTACTCGGTTCTCGGAGTACATTTAAGTATGAAACATCATAGGTTTTCTTATGTTTTTTTGGAGAAAACTGTGAAACTTTGCTACGTTAAATCACCATGTTAATAATAATAAGATAATTAAATGAGACCTCTTTAGACATTCTAGAACCTCTTTAAACTATCATTCAACCGCTAGTGTTTAATAACCTACAGTTTTCCCGCCGAATCAAAATGACATTTACGAAAAATCGCTTTTGACAAACAGTGCTAAACATCTTGACAGGTACATAATAGAGGTGATTATTTTAAAGATTAATTATAATTTATATTTTTTGTTCGGTAAATTAACGGGTGAATATTTGGCGTTTCAACCGCCGTCATTATTGTTTTCGCATATTATTCAATATAAACTTAATAACTTTCTTGTTCTTTTAAATGGAATGGATACTACCCCCGGATCCGCTGATTTTGACATCAAAAGTTACAGGTAGCTATCATTATTTTCGTCAATGTATTAAAGAGAATAATGACGGCGGTTGGAACGCCCGAATATTCACCCACTGTACAATAAAATGATGAAATGTTCCTTAATTACAGTTTAAAGTTAATTGTTTTAATGTAATGTATCTCTTAAAATATCCGTGACTAATTTGTTAGCACCTTATAGAGATAGACTTAGAAACAAATACCCGCGCTCATCATACAAATATTTACACATAGGTACCGGGAATCGACCCTGGGACCGCTAGCTTCGTAGGCAGGGCCACCAACCAGGCTACACAGGTCGACATTGAGTCATAGATGCTGAGTGAATACAAGTGAAGTTAAATAAAAGCTTGTAAAAAAAAAGTCTAATACGATATTCGTTCAGACACACCATGTTCAACTGATAACAACCCTCGGTTGGTATCAGGGGTTAATAAATAACGTGCAGAACCATAAAACATAATTAAAATGTTGCTCGAAAATACCCAGTTTTTCATTTTAATCAAGCGACATCGATCGTTCCTCCCCTATCACTTATAACCCCAAAAATAACCCAAATTTTGATAACAACAATGCACTGCATTAAAATACTCTAAAAACGAATCCCAATTACTATTATGGCTCAATTGTACAGTTATAAATCAAAAGATAATGTACCTTTTACAGTTAAAATAAGGTAGTTTTTATCGAAGTCTCGTAATTCATACGCCTTTTTTTTTTACAATGCAACGTATGACTCACTAAATAATTAAATATTCATCCAAAAAAACTGTAACTCAACGCGTTAAATTCCATTTTCCTATGGCTTGTAATGTTTTAAGTTGGCAAAGCGTTGCGTGTTCAATGCACTTCCTTAACACCAGTGTAACTTGAGCCGTCCGCCCCCTCACGCCTTTACTAATTTGATTAGAATTCGTCGAAGGATAAAGCTGTAGGGGGTCAAGTTGAGCTGGTTGTGTTTTTGTTTTGTATGAATCATAGAAATGTGTGAGGGGTTGTATTTGTCGACTTAGTCTTTGTATGTACAGTCGGGGCGAGTAAATGAATTACCCTTAGTTTGGAATATGATGAAAGCTTTATTTTTTTTAAATGGTTTGACGAACTGTCGATCGAGTGAGCGAACTCATACAAGCTCGCTCACTCGACAGGTAAAGCGGGTAAGCTTAGAATTTGGTCTTACGCCACTAAATGTGGTCTTACGCTCAGACGGGATACTTCAACTCGCCGGTTAATATTTGGTGTGTCGATTTCAAGAACGAGTCGTGTAAGAGAATCTGCTACGTAATTATGGCCACGAACTTTAGCATCAAACGAATGCATAGAGCTGAAGAATAGTCGCGGGACGGAACTCTTCCTCTTGGAGTCTGATTCGCACTTGACTGATTTTTTTTAAATAACCGACTTAAAGAAAATAATATTCTCTGTTTGGCCCGTGTGTATGCTTGTATGTAAGGTCGGGTGGGGTAAGAGCGTCAAAGGGGTAAGTGCAACAAACCATATATTTTTTTAGGAGATATGGTTAGTTTGACGGACTTGCCCCGTAAATGCACTTGCCCCGTCAGGTGGGGGTAAGAGCGTCAACTGGGTAAGTGCGACAAACAATATATTTTTTAGGAGATAGGTATTGTTAGTTTGACGGTAATGCCCCGCAGACGCACTTGCGCCAGGTGGGGTAAGAGCGTCAACGGGGTAACTGCGACAAACCATATACTTTTTAGGAGATATGATTAGTTTGACGGACTTGCCCCGCAATTGCATTTGCCCCGTCAGGTGGGGGTAAGAGCGTCAAAGGGGTAAGTGCGACAAACCATATATTTTTTAGGAGATATGGTTAGTTTGACGGATTTGCCCCGTAAATGCACTTGCCCCATCAGGTGGGGTAAGAGCGTCAACGGGGTAAGTGCGACAAACCATATATTCTTTAAGTATTGTATTTAAGTATTGTTTTTATTTGGCGGGAGACTGCCCAAAACCGAATTACGTGGAAGGATGGGAAGGAGGCCTTTGCCCAGCAGTGGGACATTCCGGGCTAATAATAATAATAATAATAATAATTTAGATATTGTTGGTTAGACGGATTTGCCCCGTAGACGCATTTGCCCCATCAGGTGGGGTAAGATCACCAAAGGGTTAAGTGCGACTAACCATAATTATATTCTTTAGATATTGTTGGTTAGACGGACTTGCCCCGTAGATGCACTGGCCCCACCTTACCTTATGTCCACGATTATAAATTGTATCATTGACTATTTTAAATCCTCACCGTGTTTCAGAATACATAATGCTTCGCCTCTTCACATTTGGACTCGTCTGTCTTCAAATAGTTCGTTGTCTGGAGACTGGTACGTATATCTGATTGATTATTTTAATTTAGTAAATTTTAATGCAATTACGGAAAGAATATCATTTTTCTCAAACATGCAATGAAATGTCGGCGTTATGTTAGTCATTTTTGCCTTCAAAGTGTCACGTTGCGGGCGGAACAACTCGAGATAACTGTAAAGGAATTTCATACAAAATTGAAGGCCTAGACCGGGAAGTATTTTTTTTTAAATTTTAATGTAAACAGGCTGTGTTTATAAACAGGCTGAGTAGCTAAATTAAGTATAGTTTTATCATTTTTAAAAAAAAGTTATAACGTCAAATACTAGGAGTGCATAAACGTTTGGGAGACATCTGCGCTGTGTCGTGTGCGCCTGATATGCCTCTTAATTACCGCTGCGCTCCTGGTACTTTGTTTTAACATGCAATTACTTTGCATCATATATCAATTTACTTTTTTGAGTGATGTATTTTTTTATTTCATTGCATTCATTGTTTGAGAAAAGCACTATACGTACCTCGCCGTGAAAAGGGGTTGCCAGCATCGTAACTTCGCTTGGCAGTCTATATGACTCGGCCGGCAACCCCCTACTTCCCGGCCTCTGTAGTAATGTACTATTATACGACCGCTGAGGTGTTTTGGCCCGAGCTGCAAGCGAGGGTTGTCCCTCGGGCGGGACGAGTAAATATTGACAGTTCTACACGTGTATCAAATAGGATATCTATAATAAGGTCGACTTTTAGTTTTATTTTCGTTCGTCTGAATTTTCTGCTGTCCTAGTATAATTGCGTTCATCTCATGACAAACTCTGGATTAAGCATCCGCCACTCTCGTACATACGTGTGAAAAAGAGACAGACGTTTTATCCACATTCTGTCAAGCGATAAACGCCTGTGTCTATATCGCGTGTCAAATGTGGATAAAGCATCCGTCGCTCTCGTACTTACTTACGTGTCAGAAGGTGACGGATGCCTTATCCACACTTTGACACGCGATAAACGCAGCGATATTAGGGTCCCTGGATTGTTGTACCGCTCTACAGGGTGTCCCAAAAGTACCACGCCACAGTGACACCGGAGGTAGGTCAGCTCAAGAGAAACCTAACCAGCCTAACATGACCTCAGTAAAAGTTGCACGGTTTTCGAGTTATTAGCGAAATGAAGATTTTTAAGAATTTTCCCCTTTGCTTTTACATTTTTAGTACCAGTATCGACTTGGACAGCTTTTAATAACAGTTTTTTATGTGTATCAAATCACGAATAGCTAATTTAGAAGTCTAACTAAAGTGTTATTTTGTCAATAACTACTACAAGAATCTAAAAAAAGTTCGATTTATCTCGTTTTAAATTGTCACAAAAACATTAATTTCAACTTTGATCATCTGCCACAAAAAAAAACAATTAGAAACGAAACAAACAAGTAACGCCAATAAATTAGATACATTATTCAGATTCAGAAATGGTATAACACATGTATCTTACTACGAAAACGATAAGCATTTTTGTCATTTTAGTGATGCCTCATGGAACTAACCTAAAACTTGAGCTTCGAAAGCAGTCACTAAGTGCTACAAAAATGTTGTGGACAGCGGTTTTGCAAAATATCATGAGGGCTAATTTGTCACTCTTTTGAACGTTAACTTATTTTAATTTCAATGGGCCGGATAAAATGGCAATGAAAAAAAAAACAGATTTTTTTTTCATTCATTTATTGTAAACTTAATTAGGTTACATTACAATAAGTGTTCAAATTGTCTCCCATGGACTCGAATGCACAAAAAACATCGTTTTATAAAATTTCGGCTCAATTTCCGTAAACTGACTTCCGATATGGTACGGGCAGCATCAAATACTCGTTGCCGCAATTCTTCCTCAGAACGTATTGGTTTTGCGTAAACATTGTCCTTCAAGCAGCCCCAATAAAAAAAATTCAGTGGGTTCAGATCTGGGGAACGCGGTGGCCATAAAATTGGTCCCAATCGACCAATCCATCTCTCAGGGAATGTTTCACTAAGATGCTCACGGACTACTCGAGCGTAGTGTGCCGGGCAACCATCTTGTTGGTACCACATCCTTTGTCGCAGTATCAATGGCACGTCTTCTAATAAGCCGGGCAGGTCGTCTTGCAAAAATTGTAAATAATTTCTACCATTCAGAATAGGAGGCAACTCGAACGGTCCCACAATTTGTCCATTTAAAATTCCACTCCATAAATTGATTTTGAACTGGTATTGGGACCGATCTTCTCGTTGTTCATGTGGGTTTTCTATCTGCCAGCTATGCACGTTATGTAAATTGAGATATCCATCCTTTTTGCATGCCGATTCATCAGTCCACAATACTTCATTAAAGAAATTCGGGTTTTGCCTCCACATCTGTATCATTTTTCGGCAAAATTGAACACGATGTGCGTAGTCTGCTGGAAGAAGAGTTTGAACGCGTTGGATGTGGTACGGATGGTATTGATGACGTTTCAATATTCTTTATGCCGAGGATTTGGAGACGCCAGTGCGGCGTTCCACAATTCGTACAGAAGTTCCAGGCTCCGCTCGTACTTCTTCCAATACCGCATCATCGTCCACACTCTGAGGTCTCCCTGCTCGGCCATTCGCTCCGGGTAGCCTTCCCTCTCGATAAGCGACGACCACTCTTAAAATAACTTCATGCGTCGTTGGATTACGATTCGGATATCTTTCAGAGTACAATCTTGCTGCCAATCTTGCGTTGTACGAAACATTGCCTCGATTTGAGACGTGCCTCGTTTCTCCATAAATTAAGTGCATGTCGGCGTACTCACTATGCAGATACTGGTGATTAGCCATTGTTGTAAAACAGTTCCGCAAGGCAAAATCAGTGTCAAGAAGAGCGACAAGTAGTCGTTCAAACAGAAAAACAAATCAGAATCCGATGAAAAGCCAAGTCAATTAAGTTCAAGAAATCACAAATGGAGCACTGAGAACACAAGTGTCGCACGAAACGCAACGTAACGGACTGACTAGGCTCGAACTACCTTCAAAATGACGATAAAGTGAGACAAAAGTACAGAGTTTGTAATAACACTAATAAGTGTCCAGGTAGCAGACAACTTGTGCGGGAGTGTGAGCAGTGATGGCGTGCAGCATCAGAAAGGTTACAAAAATGCCTATCTTTTCGCAGTAAGATAACATGTGTTATACCATTTCTGAATCTGCATAATGTATCTTATTTATTGGCGTTACTTGTTTGTTTCGTTTCTAATTGTTTTTTTTTGTGGCAGATGATCAAAGTTGAAATTAATGTTTTTGTGACAATTTAAATCGAGATAAATCGAACTTTTTTTAGATTCTTGTAGTAGTTATTGACAAAATAACACTTTAGACTTCTCAATTAGCTATTCGTGATTTGATACACATAAAAAACTGTTATTAAAAGCTGTCCAAGTCGATACTGGTACTAAAAATGTAAAAGCAAAGGGGAAAATTCTTAAAAATCTTCATTTCGCTAATAACTCGAAAACCGCGCAACTTTTACTGAGGTCATGTTAGGCTGGTTAGGTTCCTCTTGAGCTGACCTACCTCCGGTGTCACTGTGGCGTGGTACTTTTGGGACACCCTGTATATTATGTCCTCTGGCGAAGAGTACGTATATTAGCTCACCTAATTCCGATCACTGCTACCAAACCTAACCTAACGTATCGGCTCTGTGGGTATATCTCTCTCATTTAAAACAGCTATGCCCTCGTTCGGAGAAAAGGTACAAGTGCAATTAATTCTGTTAAACATATTGAACTCTCACGGGTTATAATAAGTTTGGAATACGGTATTTGACAAAAGTCAAATCATCTTCTTTGTATGAAACATCAAAAACGCTCCGTTACCATGGAATTTATAGGGATTACTATCTTGTGACGTCACAATCAAACAACGTCCTAATTGTTGGATTTTATGAATTTAAAAATCATAAAATAGCAAACATAAATAAAAGATTGATGTTTTCCTAGAATTTCTGTAATGTTTATCTGTTCTTAATGAAAAACAATTTTAATTTCACTCTTGTCAAATACCCTATTGCAATACAATACATATAGCTAATATGCCTTTTTTCCGTAGTAGGTTAGAGCTAATGAGTTCAGAAAAAAATGATTTTCCGGCTCCTGAATTTTCGGACAAACGATAATTGGGAAACAAATCTGCCCTCCTAAATAAAAAGGACGCACTTGCGATTCGATAGTCAAAGTAAATTTAGCCCCTTATCTTAAGAAATAAGTTCACTAATCTATATGCGGTTGGCATACCTACACCCTTTTTTCTAAGGAGGGCAGAAATCCGGACACGTGAAAAAAAAACATAAAAAAAAACACCAAACGGTCATTCATACATAATACTGTGTTTGAAAAGTGTTTTGATGGTTTAATTTAAATAATGGTACTTAACCCTTTATTTAGTAAAGTATCCATTTTTTCCAAATATGTATGTACCTATGTAAACTATTTATTGGATATAACAATTAGAATAAAGAAGGACAATGCAAGAGGGTATTTGTCGATTGACACAACCGTTGTGCGACGACTATTACCAGCAGCTACCGTTTCTCACCATCTTCAAAACCTCTTTATTCATTTATTATACATTCTTATTGTATATTTGTGGACAGAAGTGGTGGTCCTTCGAGCGGTGCGTGGCCAGGATGCCAGGCTGCCGTGTGGCCAGGGCAAGGTGTTCCTGGACGGGCCTGATTCGTATGTGCTCTGGTTGAAGAGTGACCGGGAGTTCCTTTACCGATTCCCCAATGAGGAGAGCGAGCGAAGGTAAGGACAGGTTTTTTTTATGGCATAGAGGAGACAAACGAGCACACAGGCCATCTAATGGTACCTAAGTGGAAACTGTGACCCATAGACATTCGCATTCACAAGACTGCAATGCAATCCTAAGACTGCAAATGCGTTGCCAACCCAGAGGACTAAGATGAAATGCCTCTATGCTAGCCATTTCACCGGGTGTCTTATCCCCAAACCGGAACACAACAATGCGAACACTGCTGTTTGGCAGTAGGATAATGGATAAGATGGTGGTAGCGATCCGGACGGATCCTGCACAAGATCCTACCACCCGCAAGGTTATTGCTTTATGATGTACATCATAAAGTGACAGCTGTACATTACGGCCTCAATAGGGAATATTCATGACGTTTTCCACAGCTTCTATAATAGCTGGTTCATGTAACAAATAGTTGAGAAAACCTACTTTTGCCAATAAAGATTTGTTCCTATCTTTTTCTAGCAAAACAGAAATTAATATGGAGTTTATATGGTTGACTTGTTATTTGACGTCACAGTGCATGCGTATTTCCTACACTCGTGTGAGGTTCCGTAAGTTTTGGGAAATTTCGCATGCCCCTTGAAATACCATAGACTTCTTAGCTATAGGTTTTCGGTTTTCCTGTAAAGGTAAAGAATAATTTTATTTTTTTTGTTTCATAAATTTTGGCCCACGACTATTTTCTTAAATGACTAAAAACCATTTATCATTATTGTAAAAAAATATTGAATTGAAGATTGCCATCAAAAAAAAATAATTTTCTCAAACATGCTATGTAATGTCGGCGTTATGTTAGTTATTTTAGGCTTCAAAGTGCCACGTTCCCGACGGAACAACTCGAGAGAACTGTAAAGGAATTTCATACAAAATTGAAGGCCTAGGCCGGGAAGTAATTTTTTTTTAATTTTAATATGGCCATGACAGCTGGTTTTATGAACAGGCTGAATATCTAAATTATATTTTTAAAATTTTTGAGAAAAAGTTATAACGTCAAATACTAGGAGTGCATAAACGTTTGGGAGACATCCGCGCTGTGTCGTGTGCGCCCGCCGCCCGCCCGCCGGTTGCCCGCACCGCCTGAGATCTAAGTTGCGCTATGCCTGATATACCTCCTTATTACCGCAGCGCTCCTGGTACTTTATTTTAACACCCAATTACTTTTCTTCCCTAGGGTGGACATTTATCAATTTACTTTTTTGAGTGATGTATTTTTTATTTAATTGCATATGTTTGAGAAAAGCACTATACGTACCTCGCCGTGAAAATGAGTTGCCAGCCTCGTAAGTATCCGGCCTCGCTTCGCTCGGCCGTCTATATCACTCGGCCGGTATCCCCCTACTTCCCGGCCTCTGTAGTAATGTACTATTACCCCTTTAATCGGTCGAGTAGTTTCGGAGCAGATTGGTTGTGACAGATAGACACCCGAGTGATCCTATAAGGGTTTTGTTTTTTCCTTTCGAGGTACGGATCCTTAAAAACGTACTGGTCCTTGCAGCTTTTTTCTTGATTCCTAATACGTCTCTAAGATGGTTGTCTACATTTACAGGTCGTTAACCTACGACCAAGTTTTTGGAACAACTTGCGTCGCAGGCGCGTGCCATGATGACACCTCTCTCCTTCTTAAGCGAGTGAGCGACAGAGACGGAGGCATTTATCGCTGCCGGGTGCACTATCAAGCATCGCCGTCTGTTGATTACGTCATCGAAATACGATTAGTTGGTAAGTAAAGTAACGATAGTATAACGATTCGATAGATAAAAACCCCCCAGTAATAATCTGCCGTCCTAAGCAAAAAAGCAGTAATTAAGATTTTAAGGCGAGTTTAAGTAGTCTCGTCAGAGCGAACAAAACACATTTTAGCGCGTGCATTCACAATTGGGCAGCCTTATACATTCGATCTTATCAACAGAAGCCATACTGCCAAATTGAAAATGTACGCGCTAAAATGTGTTTTGTTCGCTCTGACGGGACTACTTAACTCGCCGCTGCGATTTCGCTCGTTCGTCCGATCGTCCGTTGTTTTTTGAGAGAATAACACCCCTGTAGTCATATTCAACGTTATCGTTAACGATATAGAATTGAATCTGCTTTGGTGATTGAATTTAAGATACTGCGTATTGGCATAGAAAGGCAGTAATGGTGACCCCTTCTTTCGAAGCTGATATCTCTGAAACGGCCGAACCAATTTAAAAGAAACTAGCTAAGAGTCTTTGCTAGAAAAAGTGCTTTCAACGTAAAAAAACCGCATCCAGATCGGATCACCAGTTTAAGAGCTACGATGCCACAGATAGACACATAGTGGTCAAGCACATACTCGTATAACGAATAATCAAAAAAACTTTCAAGCCTAAGTAAAGATTGACTCCTGAGATACAGGGGAATAAAGTGTTTATACCTACTAAAATCACCTAAGACAGCACCAAATGACTTTAAATAAAGAATTAGTAACGGCATCGGAACCCTACACGAGCATGGTCAGACATGCTCTGGCCCGGTTTTCTGTATTTGTACTATACGTCCAAGTGTAGTAGACCTTCAAAGGGAGATCTCTATTGTAGATTAACGTGACGTCCAGTATAAGACGACTATACTTCCAGATTCCCCTGGCATGCCGAGGATCTACAATGACGCTGGAGAGCCGCTGAAGAGAGGCCACATTCAGCACGTCAGTCTTGGGGCCAATCTCACGCTAACCTGCGAGGTCGACGATGGTAAGAGTACAATCACGAACCGGTCGGACGAGTCCTCAATGTCATTAGAGATGCCAAGTCATTTTTAACTTATCCTCGTAATGCCCAACGTCCTACATGTAGGACGTGCGACTTTTGACTTCAGTTGACTAACACAAGATTATTTTTGAACTAACGTAATTTGACGTGGGCCTTACGAGGATAAGTTAAAAATGACGCGTATTAATTCAAGTTTGGTCGAATCCGCCTTAATTCAGTTGTTTGTTAGCCCTTAAGACTGCGCCGAGCGTACGCCGGATGTACAGTGGCGCCCTCCTTACTATTATTGTGATTTCTATTAAATTAAAGTATTTTCTTGAAATTGGTCGGTAGGTTTTTGTAAAATACAACTTTTAGGGTAAATCACATAGTTTAGAAACAATTCACCTTTGAGTTATCAACTTAACGGAAAAAAGTGGCCACCTTTTCCCGTTAAGCCGACTACTCAACGGGAAAATGTTATTAAAGTGTGTCACGTATCCCATAAATTGTGTTTTTACTTGCGCTACAAAAACGTATCGTCTGATTGCAAGAAAATTCGTTACTTTAGTAGAAAACACATTAAAAGTAATGAGGGCGCCACTGGGCGCTCAATGTTTGCTCGGTGCAGTCTTAACACCTAACCTAATAGGGTACTTGCTAGGGTAAATTGGGCTTAATTCACAATGATAAACGTTTATTTATATGTCAAATGCACTAGTCAAATGTCAATGTTTGTTTTCGGCTCGGATGACGTCACAGCACAGATAATCTATAGACTAATATGGCTGTAAGCGTTTTCGCCTGTTAACGAAAACTATACTTTTAAAATAATGTTTTGCGGTTTTCTAGGTCCTAAAAAAATATGGCAATATTTTTTTTAAGCTAATCTGACAATAATAATTTAGACCTACTTTAAAAAAGAGTCAACTAGCCTGTCTCTCTTTAACATTTCAGAGCAACCCGACACTCTAGTGTTCTGGCGTCGCAACGGCGCGGTCGTGGAGCGTGCGCACGCGTCCCACGGATCGTTGCGCGCGACTGTGCGCGTGCACAACGCGACTCGCGCGGAGCTAGACGCACACTACGAGTGCCTAGCGCAAAATGCCGACGTCACTGAACCCCTGAGCGCTAGCGTGCTTGTTACTATGTACCGTAAGTTTAGATTTCACGATTTATAAGTGCAAAAAAACATGTCATGAGCTCATGAGAATATTCGTAAAGCACATCAAAAATCTCCACTTTACTTTGTATTTCCGTAATGTCCAAAATCAGTAAAGTAAATATCAATGTCAGTTATTTTTATACTGTAAGTATAGATAGATTATTCGAATCGTATTTACAACAAGCTTCTGCAGCGACTTCGTTCGCGTAGAATTAGTTACCCAGCCGTCACGTGCTTGGGTACAATTATCGATATTCCTTCGGAAACTTTCAAATTTTTCGGGTTGAAAAGCTTATCCCCCTTACTTATAAACGTTTGTCCTTATCTGTAATTGTGACATTTGCATCTGATAGAAAGTGACAAAGCACGGCATATACTATAAGGGGGTATGTGTTTATCCAGGGTATAAGCTATTTCCATTTTAAATTTCATCCAAATCCGTCCAGCGTACACAAATTTTCGAATTTTTAACATTTGTAGCATTTGAAAACGTGGAGCTTTTACGGAATGTATCCGTAGCCATCGAATAATGCATAAACCCATTATGACGCATCTCGAGACGATCGTTGCAGTCAAGATCAGCTGGCCTATTGCCTAACGCACTTGAAATCGCAAACGATTTCAAAGTGGACCAATTGTTTTCATTTTGTAATCTGCCGAGTATTTTCCCCTCAAGTAAAAAGGTGCTGTATAGATACGTATTTTTTCCCTAGTACCACCTCTCAGCGTGGAGATTCGCCTGAACAACAACCTTGACTTCGAAGCAGGGCAGCCCCGGGTGGTCGACTGCGTGGTCGTGGGGTGTGTGCCGCCCCCTGCCATCACCTGGCATCTTGGGGACACCCTGCTGAGACCCAGCGTTCACAAGGTAGTAGAACTGGAATCAAAATGTTCAAACCAAAAACCGGCAAGTCCTTTGCACATCGTCGATAGGCCTATAGTTTTTAGAACGAGAATAACAAGTATTTTTTATAACAACAAAGGTGTGACAAAGGGCACAGACTCAGCATGTGATGCGAGCGCGGGTGAGTGCTAGTGATACTTAGTTGGTGGTAGGACCTTCTCCCAGGACCATCCGGATCGATTGCACCGTCTTATCCTTAACCTACCACTAAGCAGCATTGTTCGCATTGTTGTGTTCCGGTGTGGGGATCATAAAAACCGGTGAAGTTACGAGTTTAGATGCATTCCATCTTAGTCCTCAGGGTTGGCAACGCATTTGCAGTCTAGAGAATGCAAATGTCTATGGGTTACCGAACCCACTTACCATCAGGTGGCCTAATGTGCTGGTTTGCCTTCTCTATACCATTAAAAATAACTTGTGCCTGGTGGTAGGTTAAAGAATATGATGATGGTAACGATCAGGACTATTTCGGATGAGCTTTACATTAGGCGCTTCCACCACTAAAAATGATCTCATTTTTAAATGTATCGCCAACCCTAAGCGCTATGGTTTCAAAATCGAATATTTACAAGCCTGTGAGTACTTATTTATATGTTACAGGAGCTTCACGACGGCAATTACACAGTATCCTCGTTGACACTAGCGCCATCTCTGCGCGACAGCGGGCGTGAGCTCGCTTGCCGCGCGCACAACTCGCATCTACCAACATCGGTGTTCCAGGACAAAGTCACTCTGAACGTGGGATGTGAGTAGCTCAAAATATAGTTTGAATTTAGATACGTTATGCCCATACTAAATGCTTTCAAAACCCGTTGCCAATTACTGACAGTTGCTACGTTACTATATTTCTTCAGACAAAGACGGCACGTAGCGAACGCTATTGTTTATGAAATATATTTGTTACTTTTCGGTAGTAAAACTTAACTTATTGTCTTAGACACCTGCGAGTTAGTTGATTTGATAACACAGCAATAGTAGTGAGTCCGCCACTGCACGGTCGGCGTCTTCTTAAGGCTCATACACAATAGACCGTCGACGCAGCCGGTGGGTTTTCGCCGCGTGGGTATGCTGCCGGTATAATCAGGCCATATCAGCGGCTATTTGTGCTGCAAGCCCGGTGGCTTAAATACCCGCCGGGAATGCCGTCGGGCTTGTTGACGGTATGCCCGCCAGCTTAGTGTGTTAAACTACATAGTATCGATAGACTGATGATCAGGGCCCGTAATTTTCATGCCGTTGACGTAAAAATTACGTCACGCTACATACAGTTGATTCCAATTAGTATTTCGTCATAATCATTTGTCAACCTCTTTAGTTGACCGGTATCGATGAAATAATCAGTACATAACGTTTAACTAACTGTGACTATTGTCACTCAAATAAAAAACAGATTATCAAATTATTTTTTTTTTTTTTTTAATTAGGTTTTAGTAGTGTCTTAGTTATTGTTTACATTTGCTATTGTTACAGGAGTTTTGCAACAAATATCCGTTTTTAATCGTAAACGACAAAAACGATTATTGTACTAATTGTGATTAAAATATAACATCAAAAATAAAAAGAACAACTAAAAATATTGAAAAAGAAGAAGGAAATTGAACACAAAAGGTGTTTAACCTGGATCTTACGAATTTTATGATAGCATCAGGAGCATAAAATACAAAACAAATAGTTTCATTTACGTTTTATGTATCAAGTAGGTATTTATTTTTCTACCCGTCAATAGATTACTTGACTCAGTTGTGCATGATTAAATGATTGACGACTAATGGTTAATAATTACAATAAAACAATTTGAAATCATACTCTATGTAGCGTGACCTCATTTTTGCGTCAGCGGCATGAAAATTACGGGCCCTGCTGATGATTGTCCCGACACAACATATTGGAGTATAGGCTATAGCCTATAACATATAAATGTTATGTTTTCTGTTTCACAATGCGTTGTCGGTCGAAGTTGTAAATTAATGTTTTAACCAAGGGACCAATGCAACAATGCGATACACAGTTTTAAATCAGAGGTAGCGCCCTCTAGTTCGTATAAGGAGAACTAAAATTATGTTTCTATAGTAACTTTTATGTACGCACACAACAATGAATACAAACTGAAAAGATTACAGGATGACAAACGTAAACAGAAATAAAAACACACTACCCAGACATAGCTAGCAGAGATTTCACATTTTTAATTTCATTACTCGTTCATACAAAGTGGTGCAAATTTACGTCTTAAAACGACTAATTTGATTTTCCGTAGGAATGAGATGGTTTTTCGGGATAAAAACTATCCAATGTCCTATTCCAGGACCTAACCTATACGTGTACCAAGTTTCATCCCGATTCTTTCAGTGATTGAATCATGATTGAGTAACAAACATCTATACTTTCTAATTTATAACATTAGTATGATAAGATGCACTGTACGCTTACCATGAGTTACAATTACCTAATTAATTAATTTATTATTATAGATTGCGAGGGAAAGAACATTCGACTCGCTAGCGAATACGGTAATTGTAACTCATGGTAAGGGTATGAAAGTATGTCTCATCCCCCCTCTTTCCTTGGAAGATCGGCCGGTATGCTTGTCATCGGCAGAGGAGACAGTGGGGGCGGTGCAGCGTGAAGCCGAGACCGTGACATGCTCTGTGGACGCTTCGCCGGAACCCCTGCAGTTCAGTTGGACCTTCGCGGATTCGCGCACCCTGTATACGAGCGTTAAGGTAAAGATAAAGATAAAGATAAAGATAATTTATTTGTAAAACTTGAGTAAGCTTTCATAATGGTAAAAAAGACAACTAAAAACTGACAAGTTTTTGAAATAATTACCGCAAAATGACTGAATACTTTCGTGATTAAATAAATTGTTAGTTTCTTTTTATGTAAAATGTATATGTTAATGAATTAATTGATGAAAAGAGTACTTTTGTTGTTGGTTTTGGTTATGTTACCGAATACCAACTAATATGCTACAAATTATAGGTTCTTAAGCACGTAATCATGTTTAAAAAAATGGTAATTAGAAACCGGAGCAGCTCTACAAGCCTTTATTCCCTTCATAGTGACATCATTGCGGTTATAAAGAATTAACTTTATTTACACTCAAAAATCATACGTCACCTTGCAAATACTGTATAATAATGTATTCAGGGCTTTGTTGAGCCACATCGCTGCAGCTCTTCTGGCATGTTATGCGTAAAAAGTCGCTCCGGCATTACGGAGAGTCAGAGGAAGCACCAACAGTCTTCTAAAACTTGTTAGTGCGGGCAGGTTGGACAGCGCGTTGCTGGAAGGGTTCACGGTGCTGCACGCCAGTCGACCAGCCTAGTGACGTAGTGACCCAAGCCAGAAGCGTGTGCCAAGCTGCCTACCTAACATTGATTTTTAAATCTTACTTATTTCTTAAAATAGCGACTTAAGTTCCGTTTGTCAACTAACTACGGATCAAAGTTGTCTGAGTATAATGTTAATTATTCCCTGGCACAGAAAGTGCCAGGCCACCATCACCGTTACAGTTCCACGTTGACCTGGCTGGCCCGAGGATCAGACCTGGGTCCACTGCTCTGTCGTGCCACCAACTCCTTCGGCGAACAGAAACGCCCATGCGCGTTCATCGTGGCTGCTGGCGGCCCGCCAAGCACGCCCCAGTGCGTTCTACTCAGGGCGTACCCGGATGCGTTGAGGGTACAGTGTAAAAAAGGTAAGCTTTTTTGTGTTAATGAGTAAATAGCGCCGGTCCCAGAATACTTCCCTGTGGGACACCAATATTTTTTGCATGGCAGCTCTTGTCATACTCGATCTTTGCGTACTGAGTACGACCAGTCAGGTAACTACGAAACAACTTAGACGTGATACTTCTCATGCCAGAGAGCTCCAACTTTCTTAGAAGGATCGGACTTGATATAGTACTCGTATCAAAAGCCTTAGCGATGGTAGTTATGAAAAAGAAGGTTCGTACGTTTCCGTAATATTATCTTGGACAGCAAAATGTACATACCTAGATATACCAACCAAAATCACTAGCATATAGAAATATTCCACCTTAGTTCTAAGGGCTTACAACGCTTTTGTAGTCTTCGGATTGCAGTCTTATAATAATAGTCTTGAGAATGCAAATGTATTTGTATCTCAGATCCCACTAATTATCAGGTGGCATTGGTTGGGTAAGTAATTGACATTTTAAAAAATAAGGTTTTTAGTCAGAGCTACGTATATTCACCACAAATATAGATGAATTAGCGAAAGCGTGGAATTGCATATGTAGTGGTATTGTGTGTGTATAGCCAAGAGAAAGAGACAGAGAAAATTACTTAAGTATTACTACTACTACTATACTATATAAAAATTCTAGGCTGGGACGGCGGTCGTCCACAAACCATACATCTAACCGTCCGCGGCACTGACGGGACAGTCCTCCACAACGTGTCCGACGCTGCTGGCCACTTCCATCTCCAAGGAGTCGGCGACCACAACCTGAGTGCAGTGGTGTACGCCAGCAACATTCGAGGGAGGAGTGGGGAGACCTTATTGCGCATGGAGGCAGCGACGCCTTTGAGTGCGTCAAGGGAATGTAAGCGCGTTATTATACAGTTGTCCCAGAACTTGACGTAAATATAACAGTAAGAAGAAATATTCACTTTCGCACAAACGCGTTTTTGCGAAATGAATGTTTGTAAAATGATATTATAGTTTGTTAAATGATGATTTGGTCAAAAGGCAGGATACCGTTTTATATAAGTAAACACTTTTATCGAATACTAGTTTATTTTTACTATTTCATAATTACAACTATAAGCGAAGAGATTTTTAAGCAATTTCCAATTCCTGGCCAACGTCCTCAATGAAGGACATTTTCTATGGATAATTTGAATTACCGGGCGGAACGTGCTAAATCTATTTGTTCTTATTAAAAAAAGATTTGCAAAGCAGAACAAGCGAAGGTTATATCTAACCTCAAACGTAACTCCCTGTTTGCTTTTACCCTGGTAGTTTTCTGTCTGACCGATTTATTTATTACGCAATAAGGTCGTCAATATATACAAGAGTACAATAGGGAGATAAAAACTAACGGGCTATGGACCAGGTAATTACAGTATTGGTAGGCCAATGCCAAGATAAAACAAGGATTGCATGGGTTATGGACGTCATCTAGCGTCACTTACCGACAACTATGTACCCGGCCGCCGCGCTCTCTTCTCATTCTAAGAACTGCCAAATTGATTCAAATATATTAATATCTATCAAATATGTATCGTAAAGTCTATAGTAAATTATATACTAACCCCCTTCCTTATAAACGTGGAATAAGCTTGGAATAGTTTATGCCATGCTTTGTCCTTATCTGCAATTGTGACATTTGCATCTGACAGAAAGTGACAAAGCATGGCATAAACTATTCCAAGCTTATTCCACGTTTATAAGTAAGGGGGTAAAAGAATAGGGATTAGGATGCTTCGAAGAGATTGACAGCTTAATACCTATTAATTTGCTAGGAAACCCTCTAAAGTTCTGAAACTAAATCTTCAACCGTACGTGACATCACTGGTATTCTTCCAGATGTAATGACTTGAAATGGGAGCATGTAAATCACACGAATTCAACTACCAAGCCGTGTCGCGATACCAAGATTTTTTAGCCATATTAACGAGCTTAATCGATGGAACAAAGTGGAGGTTTCAAGTATTTTTTCTTATGTATGGATGTGTGTGTTTTACTTGTTACGAGATACATGACACCCGCATACGACCAGGTAGTCCAGGAGCCCTACTCTCAACCCTTTTTAAGACATTTTAACGTAACCCTCAATAAGTGGTTTTTCGTGAAGCGCATATGAACGTGTCGTCATTCTCAAGCTCTGGGACATATTTTTACCCTGTGTATTCGGTTCATGAAGATTAACAACCCGGTTTACCTACCCTTGTTTCACCGATATTCATTTCATAGAACGTATTACTTCGCAGAAGGACAAGTCTAACCTAACCTACGTGAATCATATTTGAGATAACCTGAAATCGACGGGTTCAGAAGAAAATAGCTTTTTTTTTTTTTTTTTTTATGGCATAGAGATGACAAACGAGCACACAGGCCACCTGATGGTAAGTGGAAACTGTGACCCATAGACATTCGCATTCACAAGACTGCAGAGCAATCCTAAGACTGCAAATGCGTTGCCAACCCTGAGGACTAAGATGGAATGCCTCTATGCTAGTCATTTCACCGGCTGTCTTATCCCCAAACCGGAACACAGCAATGCGAACACTGCTGTTTGGCGGTAGGTTAACGGATAAGACGGTGGTAGCGATCCGGACGGACCCTGCACAAGGTCCTACCACCCGCAAACTAAAAAGCTTTCTATTAAAATAAAATTCTGCGAAGTGATACGTTCTATGAAACGAGTGCCGGCGAAACAAGGGTTACCTTACCAACCGCTATTAAGATATTTTAGTACTGTACGTGCCCCTGTTGTACGAGTTCATAATCCGTTATCTGACGTGTTTAGTAGCAGAGCCGACAGCTCGCTCGTGGACGCGTTGGCTGGAGGTCGGCGCCGGCGCTGTAGCGGTAGCAGCAGCGGTTGCTGCAACAGCTCTGTGCGTGCGCGCGTTGCGAGCGCGGCGCGAGCTAGAAATGAACCCGGATTTAGTGCCACGATCGGATGGTAAGAATATTGTAATATTAATTTTATGCTCAACCGGATACATTAAGCGAGTTAAAGCGAAAGCGAGCAGCAATAATAACTGACTGCTTTCTAGCTCTAACTTTTAAGTTAGAAAACGACAGCAAACTTGTGCTTCTTACTCTAGAACTGGAGTTAAAAGTAGAACAGCAATCAACTTACAGTATAATTCGCGCTTCACAAAAGCAAGTTGTAACTGACAATAGTCGTCTATATATATGTATAAGTCCTATGAGTTTGTACTACTAAATCCGCCATTTTCATTAAAATGGTATACCTATTATTTTATCGAAACACCCTGTCAACGAACGTATCATTAAAATCCCGCCGCATGAGTGTTTTTTTGTAGTCACAAATCGAATATAACATAACATACGCAGGTACATAGTTAACCTTTTAGATTTGAAAACATCATGGTTTCACCACAAAATATCGTTCGATGAAATGATACAATCAATGAAGTTAAAATCGTAAAAATTATGGATTACCTATCGGTTAAATATCCTCGCGACATTAAAACGAATCTACCAACACCTCGTTTACGTTACGACGTTTTTGAAGTACTTATTATATTTAGCTACGTAAATGTGTAACGTTATATTTAAAACACTAAAACTTAGCTAACGTCAGGTAACCTTTAAATAGGGAATATGCATGAATTTTGTTATCGCATTTTTCAACAAAATATGAAAATACCATAAAAGAGACCACCAAAACTGAAATTAAAATAAAAATCTAAGCTAAGAAATACGGATGATACAAGCATTTTAAACTGCTAATTAGACAGCGGTTACACAGAGATTCGATATGCACTGTGACGTCATATAACACGTCGGCCATAATATGGCATAATATGGCATAATAGGGGTAGGCATAGACCACATCTTTCCACTTGCTACGATCTTGACAAATTTCTTTCGCTTCTTCCACATTCATACATCGAGTCATGCACGCACGTCGGTTTCGGGTACTTAAGATTCGGACCTTTTCCAGTATTTCTCCGATTTGACTCGAAAAATTACGCCAAGGTCGGCCCCTTCACTCTATGCTAATTCTGTTTTGCTAGACAGAGATGGGAAACATTGTTGGCTTTTTTGTTGGAAGATTGACGAAAGAGATATACAGATCGAAAGTGAGTGGACGGGTCGGAAGGGGCCGCCCTTGGCGTACTTTTTCGAGCCAAATCGGAGAAATACTGGAAAACGTCCGAATCTTAAGTACCCGAAACCGACGTGCGTGCATGACTCGATGTATGAATGTGGAAGAAGCGAAAGAAATTTGTCAAGATCGTAGCAAGTGGAAAGAAGTGGTCTCTGCCTACCCCTCTGGGAAACAGGCGTGATTTAATGTATGTATGTATGTTGGCTTATATCTTGGTTATTTCTATAGCTATCCAAACATATTTTTTTTAATACCGGTTTGTTACATGAATCAGTTTCTATTGAAGCTGTGACGTCATCAATATTTCCTATTACTCAAACCTATTTTGTTTTCAGGTACCTTCCACAGAGAGCCCGATTTCGTCGGGGGAGAGAGGGTCCTCGGCACCACCAACATTACCGTCAACCAGCTCGCCTCCTGCCAAAACGTAAGGAACATGACAATAAATAAAAAATCCTGTCAATAATTTAAATTTTGACAGTCTTTTGTTGCCAACTGTATTTTTCGCAGTCATTATCTGCCTATCTTCTACGTTAAGTATAGCGGAGATCCTGTCGCATCCTACCAACATCATCAGATCAGCTCTGATACGATACCATAATTAAATATTACTTTTTAAATTAGATATATATATAATGATAAGCTGCTTAACAGTAACCAGTTCGGCTTCACCAGAGGACGATCCACTATTGATGCGGCTTCTGTGCTCATTAAATATATATATAACAGTTGGGAGAAATCTTGCGATGCAGTAGGAATATTTTGTGATCTTTCTAAAGCTTTTGATTGCGTGGATCATACGACCCTTATTTTAAAATTAGAACATTATGGATTGGCCAATAAAGCTTTAAGTCTTATGTCTTCTTATCTACGTGATAGAACTCAAACAGTTGTTGTAAACAAAACTCAATCTGTTGGAGCTACAGTGAAAATAGGTGTGCCACAAGGCTCTATTTTAGGTCCCTTTTTATTTTTGGTGTATATAAATGACTTGCCACCAACAGTAGATAAACTTTGTGATATTGTACTTTTCGCTGACGATACTTCACTAATTTTCAAGGTAGAAAGACAAACTGTAGACTACAGTAGGATAAACGCCACCCTAGTTAAAGTACTTAATTGGTTTACTTCCAACAATTTGCTACTAAATGCTAAGAAAACTAAATGTGTTAGATTCTCTTTGCCTAACGTTAAACCGGTAGATTCTAGAATTTTTCTAAATGACGAGTGTTTGCAAATGGTAGATAAGGCAGTTTTTCTAGGCATAACAATAGATAAAAATTTGCAATGGAGTCCCCATATAGCGGTACTGGCAGGTAAACTAAGCTCGGCAGCTTACGCCGTTAGGAAAATTAGACAATTAACCAATGTTGAGACAGCTCGCTTAGTTTATTATAGTTATTTCCATAGTGTCATGTCGTACGGTATTTTGGTTTGGGGTAAGGCTGCTGACATTCAAACTATATTTGTTTTACAAAAACGGGCCATTCGTTCTATTTACAACTTAAATTCCCGTGACTCCTTAAGAGAACTTTTTAAAGAAATTAATATCTTAACTGTAGCGTCTCAATTTATTTATGAAAATATTATTTATGTTATTAAGAATTTAGATTCTTTCACCAAGAATTCTGATGTACATAATTTAAATACTAGAAATAAAAATAAAATCGCTATTCGTAAATTCCGCGTCCGTAAAGTATATAAATCATTTGTTGGTCAATGCATTCATTTCTATAATAAATTACCTGACGTAGTTTTAAAGTTACCCTTTCCAGCACTTAAAAATTACTTGAAAAAGTCGTTAATGTCTAAAGCGTATTATAGGGTCGAGGACTATCTAACAGACAAAAATGCATGGTCTAAACCCGAAGCATAGTCATTAATAATTTGATCAATTGCAAAAGCTTTATCTTGTCTAGGGGACACCGTTGATGTAGGAAAACATATCGAAACTTTTATGTGGTCATCTTGCACCGTGTTATAAGTTATAAACATTATGAGTAGGTGGGTTTTAGTTTTTTTTCTTGTTTTTTATTTCTCCTTTTTCTTCCTTTATCTCTCACGTAAGATTTTTTGGCATGTTTTCCTGCTGATCTACTTATGTTATTGGATATTATATTGAATTTAATATTTATTGCTTTATATAATGCTAGATTAAGTAGTACCATTGTAATTAATATGTTTAAAAAATGACTGACTGCTGAGTTTCTTGCGGCGTTTCTTCTCAGCAGTGTCTCTTGCGAAGCGCTGGTAGATTCTTGACGTGTAAAAGTGCCAGAACGGCCTACTTACTGAATAAATGTCTTTTATCTTTTATCTTTTTAAGGCCGGAGTATGGAGGCGTAGAGTGCTGCAGCCAGCCCCCTATTTCACCATCTTGACAATGATAGGTGACAGGTGACAATTCGCTATTCAATTCAAATTTAACAAGCTTTCACATTAGTGGAATTCATATCAGCAGCGCCATGTACACTGAAATGTCACCTGTCGCCTGTCATTGCCAGGATGGTGAAATAGGGGGCTGGTCGTTCGCGAGAAAATGTCGAGTAGATTTAGTTGTAGGTTAGGTACCTTGTAATAAGTGTTTTTAGTGCGTTTTTATGTTAAGTTTTAAAAAGTTTGGTAAATTTATAATTGTAAATGGTTTTTCTTATATAACTTTAGTTTATTAGGTGATTTATTACCTATTAAAAAAGTAATTAATGTTTTTTGGTGAACGCTGTTGCACACCTGTAATTGGTATACAGGCTAGTCTAAAATCTTCTGTCACTTATTTCTAAAAAGTAAGCCATGTATATTGTTGGTGTGTCTATTAAAAAAAAATGCATTATCATCCAGTTTAGATGTGGTCCAAATCAAGCCCATTCCATAAAGGGGAACTGGTTTAAACTAGAACATTCAAATAAAAGCTTGTTTTAAAACCGGTCTAGTACGAGTTGGACTGGCGCACCGAGGGTTTCGTACCGCCCCACTCACACTTAGCTACTCTATATTATTGTTGTTTAGCTTAAGGGTTTGCTATAAAGGTTGATGCAGACGTAACTGCTCGACACCGGATCAGCTCAAAGTGAGTCATTAAAAAGTGGGAATCGATACATTTTTCAGTGGACGACTAGCTAAAGTCGCCGTCAATAGAACTTGCAAAAGATGTAAACAAAACCAATCGAACCAATTCACCATGATTACTCGGTAATCAAGTACTTTTAAAGATCAAGTGAGGTCTCTGCAATGATTGATACACTACTATTCATTAAACGTTATTTTTAATACAAACGCACTAGGTGAATATTTGAGGTTATGTGTCAAACTAATTTGTTTACATCGATCACAAGTTCTATTGACGGTGACCTTAGCTTGTGCTTAGGCGGTCGCCGTTCCGAAATCGATAAGTGAGCGTTACAGTATGTAGTTTCATAAAAAGAACAGCTCGAGTTGAGGTGGTGCCGATCTATTGCAGAGTGGTTATGTGTGCGTCAACCTTAGTCACATCAAATTCTGTCTGCTCATCACTGCTCGTTTGCCTATGGCTTTAAGAAGTTTGAATGTGTGTAGGTTAGATTGTCATTTTTTTTTTCCAGCAGTACACCTCGTCTCCCGTCCCGTCGTGCCGAGTGCTGGTTGGCTGCCCCCACCCCGCCCCGGACCCCTGCCCCTCTACCCATTCATACTTCGTCTAACGTAATACTAGAGACACGAGGAGGCCATTTTGTATGGTGGAAACTGTATGATTACCGATAGACCTAACTGTAACTACAGTAACACCAGAGCAATAATAGTACGGCTGTCTATATCTCTCAGTGTATTTTTTAAGCTGGAGAGAGAGTGACAGCGATAGACAGTCGAGTAATACACACATCACATCAGCGTGTCCAAGGATCAACAATACTGTGATATTGTGCAATGTAGTGTATTATAATAGTCCAGTTCATAAATACCTATGTGTACACTGTAGTACCTTGTCTCTTTAATTTCATGTTTAAACTGTCATGTTTAAAATTGTTACAGCGATTAAAGTGCCAAGGTACTAAAGTGTACACATATTTATGAACTCGACTGTACATTGCACAATATCAAAGTAGTGTAGCCTCCTTTAACATGGTTCAAGTGTGTTCTTATCTGGTTTGTCTGTACACATTGTGTGTGTGTAGTCTAGTCACACAATGAAATATTTAGCATTTAGGACCTTGTCATTGTGATTGTGGTCAGCATCGTCATACGCTGGAGGTACAGTGGCGCCCGCATTACTATTCTTGTGTTTTCTAACGAACTTATAAAGAATTGTCAATAAATCGAAGAGAGGGATATTGTACGAGTGAATAGACAATTATATAACATAAATGTAACATAGATTAATTACCTTTAACCTTCGTGTAGTCAACTTAAGACTGCGCCGAGCAAACGCCGAGCGTCCAGTGGCGCCCTCATTACTATTATCGTGTTTTCTAATTAACTAAAGAATTTCCTTGGAATTAGACAAAATGTATTTGTACTATAAATAAAAACACAACTTATAGGGTATATCACATAGTTTAATAACAATTCAACTTCGAGTTATTAACTTAACGGAAAAAAGTGGCCACCTTTTCCCGTTAAGCTGACTACTCAAAGGGTAATTGTTATTAAAGTTTGTTCCGTATCCCATAAATTGTGTTTTTACTTGCACTACAAAAACATTTCGTCTGATTCTAAAGAAGTTCTTTAGTTAATTAGAAAACACAATAATAGTAATGAGGGCGCCACTGGACGCTCGGCGTTTGCTCGGCGCAGTCTTAACGGAAAAAGGTGGCCACTTTTTTTGGTTACGTTACTGACTCATAGGTCAATATTAAGTAATGTCGTTTATGTACCCTATAGGTTGTTTACCTATTTATTTGTACAACATACTTCAGAAGATTGTGAAGCTAAAAATTTCCATACAAATACGATAACGTTTCTATCTCCTTAAACCTTAACCTTACTTAATGTTGTAGATATTATGAAAAACTAGATCAGCATTAGGTTTAAAATGTAAAGTGTCAGGATACAGATATGTCTTTATTATTTGAACCGGTCTTATTCCCTACACAATATTACCATCTTCTACATACATACATACCGTCACGCCTTCATCCCAGAGTGGGGTAGGCAGAGCTACAGAATTACCAACAACTTTAACAGGCAGTTGTTAATTCTGTAACCACATTTTGCACAAACAGGCTAAGACCACCATCACCACCATTACCATCACCATTACCATTACCATCTTCTGTCGCCAGATAATAAAGACATATACTCGTATGTATCCTGACACTTTACATTTTAAACCTACTGACTAAGAGGGTAGGGTTGATAATTCTATGGACATTCAATGTAGTTCTAACTTTTTTGTATGTAATCGGCTTGCGGTTACGGACACAAAGAAAGATAATAGTATTGTACACAAACAATGGCCTTTGTGTAGAAGATCGGCTCGCTAGAAATAATAAAGACTATAACTGGCGTTACTCTCTGCCATGGAATTGCCCTTTTTCATTTTGAAAATCGAACGCTTGTCTACATACAAAATGAAAACAATTGTTCCATTTTGAAGTCGATTGCGATTGCGAGTGCGTTGGACAATAGGCCAGCCGGTCAAATACGATATCGTTCTTACCGCCTAGAATAGGGGCCGTGTTCAATTTCATTTCCATAAAAAGAATATATAAATAAACAAATAAAAAAATAAAAAATGGAAACGTACAGACCTAGTTTTTCATAACTACAACATAATTCAAAAATCGTTGAAAACGGACGTGTTTTGGGGGGTTAGAAGCGTTATCTACCACACTTATCAGTCTTATCACCGAGAGCTAAATGGGTGAGTTGCAAAAATATTGTACATAGTTAAGGGCTCAATTAAAAAACCCTTAACAATCCTTAACTTTTTCCTTTGTGTAACGAAGATTAGTCATATAATCATATGCATAACTTTCGTTACACAAAGGAAAAACAATTGAAGAAAGTTAACGTTGCCTCAATTAAGCCCTTAACTATGTACAATATTTTTGCAATTCACCCAAATATGAATAAAAAAATTAACAGCTACCCGATTTATTCCCTTCACAATCCTCAAATTTATTAGAAAAGACCATTATAGTAAAGAGGGCGCCACTACAGTCGAGTTCAATATGTGTACACTTTTGTACCTTGTCTATTTAATGTCATTTTTAAACTGCCATATATGAATTGTGACAGTGATTAAAGTGACAAGGTACAAAAGTGTACACATATTTATCAACTCGACTGTGCATCCGGCTTCTGTTCGGTGCAGTCTTATGAGCTGTTGCATTGTAAGTAATTAAAGTATTTATGCAATAAATAAACACTGTAGAAAACTACGAAACCAATTTAAATAGATAATATTTCTGTAAATATAAAAAAGCTTTTTTGATTACCGTAAAACGGGGTGACTAGGGACACGACCTAAAATGAAGCATAATGTTACTAATTATTAGACTATAATCATTTCCAATAGACGTAACGTTATTGTCCATTTAACACTTGTTCTTATTTGTAACAAGTTATGACTTAGTTTAGGTTGTATCCCCACTCACCCCGTTCTACGGTACAGTCGAGTTCATAAATATGTGTACACTTTAGTACCTTGTCACTTAGAGAACACAATTATAGTAAAGAGGGCGCCACTGTAACATTTAGCATGCTTGGCGCAGTGGCACAGATAAAAAAATAGCACCACTATAATCTAAAACTGGCAAAGAAGTTATAGATATGTAAGACATATAATCACCCCGTAGACACAATTACTGAGCTCTATTCCACTTGGTAGAACCATATTGCTTTTGGCATGTTAAAGTATTCATTAATGCCCGGTTCCTATATTCAAGAAACGAATTGTTTTCCTTACGTCTCGTTAAAATTTAACACATTTTGTACGTAGCAAATGTCAAATTTTAACGAGACGTAAGGAAAACAATTCGTTTCTTGAATATAGGAACCGGGCATAAGTGGTTTCGTAACGTTAACAATACGATAAAATGAGATAATAAATATCAAACTTCACTATGTCCTTGAGATTTGGTATACGAATTTAAAGCTTAATTCGAACAAATTAAAATACCGAGTAGATTATTGCCCTGGGGCGCCGTGTTCTACACTGACTATGTAAGGGAGCCTATGACACTAAACCTTGTTGGATAAGACTACCGGATGATAATGGTATACTAGCGACCCGCTCTCGCTTCGCTGCGGTTTATGTGTGTGTTCTGTAACACCCGTACATAAAACAGAATTTATTATACAGAAAAACCTTCCCCTTGAACCATTCTATCTATTTGAAAAAAACGCAGCAAAATCCGTTGCGTAGTTTTAAAGATCTAAGCATACATAGGGACAGACAGACAGCGGGAAGCGACTTTGTTGATATAATAATATCACGTCTTTAATGACGGACCATGAAATGGCAATGCTGCAATTTAAAAGACCTGGCAGCGCCATTTTTTTATTTTCTTTTAGTTATAAGTCACAATGCACTGCTGCAAGCCCCCCGTTTGGCCTAATCAGAGGCAACAGCATGATAAGCGACGCTTCGTACTTAAGTGTCTAAATAGTATGATTCTTCCCCTCTAAAAACCAAAGCTCATCTGAAGAATCATCTTTTGTGTAAGAAAAACAACTGCTGCATATATACATCGGACTTACAACTAAAGAAAAAATGCTGTGCCAGGTTTTTCGCAATACAGTATTTCCATTTCTTGTTCCTCCATTAATGACGTTACTATATACAGTGTCCGGGAGATAGTGGCCAACTTGACAGGGCTGGATAGCCCAACTCAGGAGTGTCCAAAATATGATAAATCATGTTAAGTAAAAGTCGCACCAAAAACGAGATTTGTCAACTTTTCTAATTTTGGGTATGCGATACCCTGGCCTATTTTCGATGCCACGACCACAGTTATTAGAAATTTTCAGTATAGTTTGCTGTAAAAGAAAGCTGATTAAATTTGCTTAATGACTCAAGTCAAATTTAAAGTTTAGGAATCTAATATATCATCCGGTAGTCTTATGTCTTATCGAACTTAGGTTAAGTGTAGTGGGCTCTTAGAATAGCATTTATTTTGTTTTGGACTTAAAGTAATTTGGAATAAGGCCCCTGGCCTATAAGCCTCAACTGTATTGAGGCTCTAGTCAAACTAGGATATAATATTACTATGTAAATAAACTTTTTATACGTGAACTGGTATTTCAATTATAAGTTCCTATACAAAATACTTTTGAGAGAAGCATCTGTTTCTCTACTTTGTATTGTACAGGCAACCAATTTGATTCCTGAGGCCGTTGCGCGTTGCCAAGATCCACTAAAGTAACTAGCATTTTTATTTGTTTAGTTTTTAGATCAAGATCATAGATTAAAAATTATAAAAAAAAAGGATGTAAAAACTTTTGTCAGAAATGATATTAGTACAGATATTCGATATACGAGCAAAAATCTGAAAAAAGGTACCTTCTTGCACACTTGACGACTTTTATATAGAAGTTCATCTGGATACCGCAAGGTATACTTACTTGTACCAGTTTACAACTTCACGAATTATTTCCCCTGATTGCCCGTATTCCTTAATGAGTCAAGGGGGATAGGTAATCAGCATGTAATCAGTAAGTTTGCCAAATTACTATTATAAAAAAAAAACATTATTCGATAGCTGTGTAATTTTTGTACTTAACCATCCACGACAAAAGTTGAAATACTTGGCCGCGTTCAGGTATTAAACATTATGAAAAAAAAAACTTGTTTCAGAGGGTTTGTAACCAATTGCATATTATTGTCTTTCAAACGGTATAAAACTTCACTGAAATTACTGTCTACTCGAACGATATAATCTAAGAGCCCACGACACTAAACCTAGTTTGATGAGACTACACTACCAGGGGGCCTAATCTGGCTGCGTATATCCCGTGATAAATTTTGGATAAGGCATTCGTCACCTTCTGACACGTAAATAAGTACACGTGTCAAAAAGTGTCGGATGCTTTATCCACAGTTGACACGCGATATAGAAGCAGCCATACTAGGCCCGCTAATGATGTATATTATTATTATCTAAATCACTACATAGTATAAAACAAAGTCGCTTCCCGCTGTCTGTCCCTATGTATGCTTAGATCTTTAAAACTACGCAACGGATTTTGATGCGGGTTTTTTTAATAGATAGAGGGATTTAAGAGGAAGGTTTTAATGTAAGATAAACACTGTTTTATGTACGGATGTTACAGAAAACTCGCATAAACCGAAGCGAAGCGAGGGCGGGTCGCTAGTATACTATAAAAGGAGAAACTGACTGACTGACTGACATATCAACGCACAGCCTAAACGGCTAATCGTAGGCACTTGAAATTTGGAAGGGACGTAGCTTAGGTACCGTAGAGGTGCACTAAGAAAGGAATTCCCGAAATTCCCACGGGAACGGGAATTAGCGGGTAAATTATTAACTCAAAAAAAATGTTTTGCCCAACGAAGTGGACACGGGAACAGCTAGTCTTAAATATATAAAAGGAGAAACTGACTGACTGACTGACTGACATATCAACGCACAGCCTAAACGGCTAAACGTAGGCACTTGAAATTTGGAAGGGACGTAGCTTAGGTACCGTAGAGGTGCACTAAGAAAGGAATTCCCGCAATTCCCACGGGAACGGGAATTAGCGGGAAAATCCTTTTGTATGAAAAATCTCAACCGCGTAAGATAGATGATTGAAATTTGGCATGCAGGTACCCATGAACGTAAAGCTTACTTGCAACGCGATATTGCAAAATTCCCACGGGAACGGGAGTTATTGGGAAAAAACTTTTGTATGTAAAAATCTAAATCACGTAAGATAGATGTTTTCAATCTAGCATGCATGCATACCTTAGTAAATATAAATTTTAGATATGGCTGTATTTCTTAATTTTGTTCTTAGGCATTTCGCCGTTCTTGGATCCTTAAAATCTTTAGTAATTTTCTGTAGTAGGGTTTCTTTTTTTGTTCGTAAAATAAATACTTTAATCGTATAATAAATACTTTAGGGTTAGCCTCCACTGATCATATTTTCCTAAATTTATATCAAACCAATCATAAACTAATAATCTAAAAATTAATAACAATTCATTATTCAACTGAGCTACTTATAACCTCATTTAAAAATATTAATAAAATTAAGCATTTTTTAACCTTTCTCCCACACACACAAAGATCTCTCTTTTATAATACGCCACGCGGACGAAGTCGCGGGCAAAAGCTAGTGATATATATTTAGTAATACCATCAATGGGGGAACATAAAATGGAAATGCTGCAATGCGAAAAACCTGGCACAGCATTTTTTTTTGTTGTAGGTCCGATATACATATTTGTATAAATGCTGCAGCAATTGTTATTAAACTAGTAGGTATAGTTGTAGTTGTAAAAGCAAAAACATAGCTATGTATTAAATTAACTGACACTTTTAAAACACGTTCACGAAAGTTCGTGTTAGACTCTGAACTTAACAAAATTGATTATTACTATATTACCTACATTGTTATTACATTAGGATAACACAGGATATTCTTAAATCAGCAGGTAAACATGATTTTTTATCCCGGAGTCGAAACGCACTCAGTTGTGAGTTGCCCAACGTTTCGATAGATGGCGCTGGCTGTAAGTTAGATCGCGCAATCGTTGTGTTCTCCCGAAATGTATAATAGCCTGATCATTTATTAGTTGATTTCGTAAACATTCAGTATTTTCTAATTTTTGAATCGTCCTTACATAAGTAAGTATGTAAGGATGCCTATAATTCAGACAATTGATGGTGGAAGAGGCATATGGATATTGAACGTCAATAATAACCGCGCCACTCTTATCCTCCATAAACGATATATATATATACATAAAGTATCCTGTATATGTAGACGTCTAAAAGTCCTTTTGTTCTATCTAAACTACTTAAAAATACTGTTTTTGAGTTAATCGAAACTTGTAAAAATAGGATATTTGGCAAATTCATGACTTCAAATCTTAAAATTATGTAGGTACAGAGTAGTTTTGATAACCAATTAAACATTCATTTTAAGATTTGAAGTCATTTATTTCAGATATTGATACAATAGTAGGGGGGCACACGACACTTAACCTAGTTGGCTGAGAATTCCGGATGATATATAGTCACATCATTAATGGTGGAGCACGAAATGGCAATGATGCAATTCAAAAAACCTGGCAAAACATTTTTTTTGTTGTAGGTCCGATATACATATATGTATAAATGCTGCAGCAATTGTTATTAAACTAGTAGGTATAGTTGTAGTTGTAAAAGCAAAAACATAGCTATGTATTAAATTAACTGACACTTTTAAAACACGTTCACGAAAGTTCGTGTTAGACTCTGAACTTAACAAAATTGATTATTACTATATTACCTACATTGTTGTTACATTAGGATAACACAGGATATTCTTAAATCAGCAGGTAAACATGAATTTTTATCCCGGAGTCGAAACGCACTCAGTTGTGAGTTGCCCAACGTTTCGATAGATGGCGCTGGCTGTAAGTTAGATCGCGCAATCGTTGTGTTCTCCCGAAATGTATAATAGCCTGATCATTTATTAGTTGATTTCGTAAACATTCAGTATTTTCTAATTTTTGAATCGTCCTTACATAAGTAAGTATGTAAGGATGCCTATAATTCAGACAATTGATGGTGGAAGAGGCATATGGATATTGTTCAATAATAACCGCGCCGCTCTTGTCCTCCATAAACGATATCTAGACACGCGGTAGCGTGTCAAAGCCAAGTTCAAGCGAACAGTCCCCAGAACTGGCGAGCAGCACCGTGTGTAATATTACACGAACCATTTGGAGCCACTTTTGACACCTTTATAACTCAAAATCTATTTAACATAGAAACATAAAATTTGGTATATGTATTAGAACCCCTTTGAATAACTAGAATCCGAAATTTCATATATACAGGGTGTCCCAGAAACCAACGTCAACCCGCCAAGGGCTGATAGAGCAGCTCATAAGCTATCGATTTAACCCCCATGTATGTTCAGCAATTGTTATTAGTTTCCGAGATATTAATCATTTTCATCGGATTTTTTGTCATTTTTCCTTATGTCCGTGATACGAGAAACCCCTAAATTCATGTATTTATACACTTTTTTTTCAGTGTTTTCTTGCATGATTAAAATCACTGTGAAATAAGGAAGTTTTTAAAGCTACATGCCATTTTTTTTTTCATTACAACTTTTTGAGTAATCGCACAGAGTTACTTTCTCCATACTAAGAAAACCCCGCGTTTGTTTTTCACCAAGTATGGAAAAATAAACATAAATGTGAAAAAAGGAGCCAAGTTCAATATTAAGAATAAGCGTGGTTGTCAACTTCGCCGACAAAAGAATTGAGATCTAAATGGGTGCCAAGTTCAGTAGGAAATCCTAAAATAAAATGTTTTCTTAAGAACATACAATTTCTTATTTTTTCTACTACAACAATGTTTGCTATATAAAAGTATAAGTTCTTTAATTTGAACACTAATTATTTACACAAAGCAGCTCAATTCTTTTGTCGGCGAATTTGACAACCACGCTTATTCTTAATATTGAACTTGGCTCCTTTTTTCACATTTATGTTTTTGGTGGGATATATATATATAAAGTATCCTGTATATGTAGACGTCTAAAAGTCCTTTTGTTCTATCTAAACTACTTAAAAATACTGTTTTTGAGTTAATCGAAACTTGTAAATAGTTAGAGAAATAACATTATTTCTCTAACAAAATTATGTTATAAAGTAATTTTTTTACCATTACGATACAAGGTAATCCAAAAAGTTAATGTCACCAACGAGGTTCCATATCAATTATTTTTTTACAATTTTTACAGCTTTTCAAAAAGTTTTCATTCCAATTTTTTCTTGTCTGCGGCAGCGCCCGCTTTAACACATATGTTTTGTTGTAATGTATGAGAGTAGATAAAGTAGTGTATGAAACTGCACATAACTTACGTCTTGCCTAGCGGCTCGGTTCTTAAACACACACTCGTGTCTTAATACCCCTCATTATGCAACAATTCCATAAACCACTATTATTGCCTAAAATAACATACAATATTGCAAAAATAAGACCCAACTGTACAAAATCTAGGAAAGGATTATTTACCAATGGGGAGTTAGATTATTTGTGTTAAACCTCAAGCCTTATGTGAAGGTAAGTCAAAGCGGAGTGTAGTAGCCATCCCAACGTAATCAGAATGCACAAAGCCAAATCACACCTCCCGGGGACAATAGACACTGGCTTTGTGCAGCCAGTACTTTTTTACAGCAGAAAGTCACCCCCCCCCCCCCCCCACCACCCCAAAATGCGACCCGACCCCGCGCACTTCGCGCACCCCGCCCTCGGTAAGATAGCCACTCCTTACATGCTCTGGCAATAGGAATAATTAATTTAAAAAAAACATAGTGTCAATTACTGATTCATGTAACAAACAGTTGAGAAAAATCTTTTGCATAGATATAAAAGTAACCAAGACTTAAGCCAACAAAATGTTTGGTCCTAGCAGAATTTTTCATGGAGTTTATACGGCCGACCTGTTACACAACGTCACAGTGCGTATCGGATCTCTCTGTCTAATCGCTGTCTAATTATCAGTTTAAAATGCTTGTATCATCCGAATTTGGCCGATTTTAATTTTAATTCACTTTTGGTGATCTTTTTTATGGTATCTAGGGAAATAAGTAAGCAGTTATACATTCTGGTGCCATACATATTTCATCCAAATTGTAGGTAGTTTATTTCGGGTGGCCGTCTGGTCGCATAACACTATTGTGATAATTTCCATCGTCATAACACATTACGTATAAAGTTGATGCTCATATTTTTTTGGCATAAATAGGGTATTTGACAACAGTGAAATTAAATTGGTTTTTCATTAGCAACAAATAAATATTATAAAAATACTAGGAAAACATCAATCTTTTATTTATGTTTGCTATTTTAAGATTTTTAAATTCATAAAGTCGAATAATAAGGACGCTGTTTGATTGTGACGTCACAAGATAGTAATCCCTATAAATTCCATAGTAACGGAGCGTTTTTGATGTTTCATAAAAAGAAGCTGATTTGACTTTTGTCAAATACCGTATTGTACTATGGCATAATTTTTCCCTGTCATAATTATACGGAATCATAATTGGTTTAACCGTAATGTATGAATAAATTTATTTAGTCATAATTTTGATAATTATAATTATTTTTAGTACCTAATAATTGTAAATGTTGTACATGTACCTATCAAGCCATAATGTCGGATCGCGGATAGGTTAGGGTTTTTTTTTTAAGAGCGGAAAGCCTTTGTTATGTCTTTTTGCGGTTTATACGTTTAAACAGTATAGTTACATTCTTTAATGAGTAACCACTTTATGCCCATTATAAAGTATGGTAAACAATTTTATGCGCATCTTTATGCACGTTACACAATATGTTCTTAAACATTATGATTAAAAACGTTATGCGCATAAATGTATAACTATTTACAGTTATGCGTAATGATGAGTATGACGAATCCACGTATGCCATTAAACAATATGCATTCAAACTTTATGCAACCCGACCCCTACCCGTTTATTTTATCTAAATACGTTCAGCCACGTATGACAATCTTTAGTTTGTTATAGGGCATTTTGTATTTGAAAATTGATAGCCTGCTTAGTATAGCTGGGTGAATATTCGGGCGTTCCAACCGCCGTCATTATTCTCTTTAATACATTGACGAAAATACCGATAGCTACCAGTAACTTTTGATGTCAAAATCAGCGGACCCAGAGGTAGTATCCATTCCATTTAAAATAACAAGAAAGTTATTAAGTTTATATTGAATAATATGCGAAAACAATAATGACGGCGGTTGAAACGCCAAATATTTACCCAGCTCCCAGCTTACCGCAAATCTAATATACAGAGTGTTACCAGCAGCCAGGCTTTTTTTAAAGTAGATTAAAATAACGTATATCTGTAACGTAACTATATGACATTAATTTAATTAATAAACAACTTTTCAGGCTTCGTTAACTTTCTAACAAAATGTTAATTGCCAGCAATGTAAAGCACAGCAATTTGACAAGTGTAAATGACAGTCGACGGCTACTTTGATTATTATGATCTGCCCCCGTACCACGACATGCCTTGTACCAAGCAACAGCGATACTGATAACGATGAACACGCAGCACATGCACTACATTAAAAATGGACAGTATCTAAGAAAATTAATTGTGAAGTTATTTTAATTATTTTTTAATTGATAATACTTGCAAACAATTGCTAAATAAACGTATTATCGGCAGTTTTAATAAATGCCCGCATGCCGGTAACACACTGTATAGGAAATATAATATATAGCTATAATAATACCTTTAATCTTTAATTCTTGTGTATGTATAATCTGAATCTCGAAAACTGCTCCAACGATTTTAATGAAATTTAGTATGCAGGGGGTTTTGGGATCGTGCTTGGTATCATTTTTAGAAAACGTCGTTTAAAGAAATACCGAGCAAAGCTACATATTTCAAGTTGTAAAAAATATACACATACATTAAATCACGCCTGTTTCCCAGAGGGGTAGGCAGAGACCACTTCTTTCCACTTGCTACGATCTTGACAAATTTCTTTCGCTTCTTCCACATTCATACATCGAGATGCACGCACGTCGGTTTCGGGTAGATACTTAAGATTCGGCCCTTTTCCAGTATTTCTCCGATTTGGCTCGAAAAAGTCAATTCCGACCCGTCCACTCACTTTCGATCTGTATATCTCTTTCGTCAATCTTCTTTCATCCATCCCTTCCAAATGACCGAACCATCGAAGCATGCCCTTTTCAATCTTAGTTACTACATCTTCTTTTATTCCACATATCCATATTAATAACATGTTTGACAAATCTTTCATTATTTTTTACTTAATTTTAACGTTATGGAATCGCTGTACCTATCAAAAAGTACATTTTTATCAAATATAAATCGTGGTAAAAGAATTTCCCCTTACTTATAAACGTGGAATAAGCTTGGGATAGTTTATTAAGTTTGTGACGTATCCCATAAACTGTGTTTTTACTTGCACTACAAAAAAGTTTCATCTGATTCTATAGAAATTCTTTTGTTAATTTGAAAACACAATAACGCCCACTTGCGTGGACCAGAGTTAGCGTCTTAACCCAAGTTAGGCGGCAAACCACGTACAAAAGTAGACGCTTAACTCTGGGTTAAGGGCTAACTCTGGTCCACGCAAGTGGGCCTAAGGGTCACCTGCACAGAGAATTTAACACTGGGTTAAGACACTAGCTCGAGTTAGGGCCACTTGCACGAAAAGTTTAACCCTGGGTTAAGACACTAACTCGAGTTAAAATGACAGTTTTCGTATGAATCTGACGTCTACTAACTCGAGTTAGTGCCTTAACCCAGGGTTAAATTCTGCGTGCAAGTGGCCCTTAAAATGACAGCTTTGACGTTTACTAACTCGAGTTAGTGCCTTAATTCGATGTTAAATTTTTCCGTGCAAGTGCCCCAAATAGTAATGAGGGCGCCACTGGACACTCGACGTTTGCTCGGTGCAGTCTTAAGAAAATATGTCATTGTACAAATTATGAAAATGAAAGTGTCATACGCAGGATCATTAATGACAAAATACTTTTATGAGTAACTTGATGCGTTAAGTGTATGATAAATAGTTAGTTACAATTACCGTATTCGCTAGCGAGTTGAATGCTCTGTCCCTCACACTACAAGCATAGTGCGAGGTCTGTGAGGGACAGGGAATTCGACTCGCTAGCGAGTACGGTAATCATAGTAAGGGTACCGTTTTTATACGACTAGAGGGAGACGCGTATTTTGAGCACCGAGCACCCAAAGATGCACTGAAAAGTGGCTTAATTCGGACTTATTCGAATAGAAAACTAACATACCGTATGGAATTGTAGGCGCTCCACGAAACCGTTCGAAAGCTTACGTCGATCGTACGTTTTTGAAAACGATAACGAACACCGAATGCAGCTAGTCTAGTACCTCTAGTGTGCTTAAGTGGCCTTCTGACGATTTCTCGTATTTCGACTGCATTGTTTCCCAACTATTACTTCGTATTCATGACGTTTGAATAGCACCCTGACAAGTTAGGAAGCTAGTTCAAGCCGTTTAAAGTTGTTTTGGTTATTTTTATGGTTAATGTTCTTGAGTTAGTTTGTCGTCTGCGTCTGCCCAGGAGGTTCTTTGTTTTCTAGTTACCAGCGATTATATTATCGTCAAATATTTTGGTTAGTTAATATTTATATACCGACTGCAATACAAATATCTGAATAGCAATGTAGGTACGGTCACGGGCGTTAATTTGGAACTCATTTCAAGAAAAATATGCTTGAACTCGTCGATGTCATTAGAGTCATTTGTAACTTTAAGGAAACTCAACCTTATTGTTGTAGAATGTCAGATTGACTTTGAACCTATCTCGTGACTGAACTTAAATAACTTTTGATTTTCCTGTCGTAATATTCAACCTAATCTGCCTGTTAAACCTTGGTTTTTTAAATTTAACAAATTTAATAAGGCTGCCACCTCTACAATAATTCGTCTGCGACTTGGTCACATTTGTTCACCCTCTTTTCTGGCGAAGATCCGTGTTCGGGATCATTCTTTGTGCGAGTGTGGTCTCGAGGAGGGAACCCCAGATCATATTTTTTTCAATTGTCCCAATATTCCAGTTTCTCTTTATAACTTTCTTCCTGATTTCATCTCTCGCCCAGCTAGCTTTAGTTATGTCCTCACTTTTGTAAATACTTCCTTTGTGTATATTTTAGCTAAGTATATTATTGATTTTAATATTAAGTTGTAAATTCTAATTTTAGTTTTAGTATTTGTAGTTGTAGTTAGTGTATCGACGCTTGAAAGGCGAAATGGGATAAGCGACATTTTTTGTGATAATGAGTTATATACATCGTTAAAATCAGCAGATTTTTCTGCGTCGCATGAGCCGGGTCTCGTGCCCGTATGACGACTTTTGTGTCGCTTATTCCATCGGTGATTTTTAGAAACACCGATCTATTTTTGTTACTAAGCGACTTCTTTTTTACAGTTTTTTGAATATTGGAGATTAGATAAAATGTTTTTTTACAAAATGTTACTTAGACTGTTTGTCTTTTTTACAACTTTCTTTTTATGTGTCGGTTATATTATATTACTTCATCGTAAAACGTATTTTAATTTCCTTTATATCATTTTACCTATATTTACAGAAATACAAAAAATGGCTTAGATCAAATAACCTAAACGTCTTTATCCGCACTATTGTAGGTTATAGCATTTTACTTGATATGAGTTTCGAGAGTAATGTCGCTTATCCTTTTTTACCTGCAATAATTTTTAAACTAATTACTGTCGCTTATTCTAAAGTTACTCTAAGTATTAGAGTTTTTAGTACAAAAAAAATTGTCGACAAATAGTTTGACTGTAACTTTTTTTTGATCTCTGATAATTGTTTAGTAACTTTATTTGTTTATTTTTATTTCAAATAGGTGAAGTACCTATATTTGTTTAGTCATTTGGATTTTTTCAGTTTATTTTTATTAAAGACCCATTAACATTCGTAACAGTTGTTTTATTTACTTTTTTCATCAATATCTTGAATTTTGGTGGTGATGTATTAGTAAAGAATTAATTATGAGGGTTAAATTTTAGCTTAGATAAAATATTTTGAAGTTTAAAATTGTCGCTCATAGCAGTTAGATTATTTGTCTTGATTTAATTTCTGGCTAAAAATGACTTTTATATAAACTAACATGGTTCTTAAATTTGAAATTATTTGCGGTTAGATAGTTTTTCCTAATTATCTTTCAAATCTTTTTCCGGTTAGACATTTTTACTTGATTAATTTTTCACCACAATTTTTGGTTAGATGATTTTACCTCCTGCAGGTTTTGAGATCAATTTGCGTAAGCTACACTAAATCCTAAAATAATACCTTTGTGGGTAATTTATTGAGCACAGTATATAGAAAACACCATCATGATCATGTACAAAGTTGAATTTTGAAAATCGTCTTACAAAATAAATAATAGTGATTTTTTTTCAAAAATCTGTGCCGTTTTTGGGCTCTCCTGTAAAGTTACTATTTGGTCGCTTATCCCATTTCGCCTTTCAAGCGTCGGTATATAATTTATTTTATTTTTAGATTCCCCAACTGATGAATCAGCATCTGTTTCTGGAAAACCATTTTTACGGATCACGTGTAACTTCCAACCTTGACACTGGCAGAATTGTCCCACTGGACAGTAGCCATTCAAACAAAGAATTGAACTTGAACTTGATTTTCCTGTCGAAATGGTAGTATCAAAATGTTATAATGTATGGTGTTATATACACTTGGAATGGGCTATTTATTTGAGAACTATGTATTAACACTTAGGGCCACTTGCACAGAAAATTAAACACGGGTTAATACACTAACTCGAGTTATAATGACAGTTTTCGTATGAATCTGATGTTTACTAACTCAAGTGAGTGCTTTAACCCAGTGTTAAAAAAAATCTGTGCAAGTGGCCCTTAGGAATTAATCAATTCTCGTGTTCATTACACAAATATACTGGCCCGCAAAACTAATTATTACGCTTTCAATGAAATTTTCATTAAAAGTGTGATACCTACTTAGTTTGGCGTGCCAGTATGTATTTGCCCATACCAGGGACCGCACCCGGGACCACTAGCTACGAAGGCAGGGCTACTATCATGTAGATATGCTAACCGCGTCAGATCTAAAACCTCGTTCAGTTTATTTCAGTTATCTGAGTAACTACAACGTAGTAGGCAAAGCATTCTATACTCTATGAGTAATCATATTAGATTCAAAATGCTCACTATTATAGGTACTATGCAGTTAGCCCCCTTTGGTACCCCTTTTGTACATTCGAGACGTGTGTGTTTTTGTCAAGTCGCACCCTGAATACTTTAAGAAACGTAGTGAAGTCATACAGAGGCAGACAAGAACACATATCATGTCTCTTTTGTACAAACCGCTTTGTCGCAAAGACATGTACAAAAGAAATGTAGTTAATATGAGCATTGAAATTTTTAATCATTTACCGTTAGATTTAAGAAGGTTGTCAGGAAATATGTCTAAAAGCAAAGTAACAAAATGGTTAATGGAGAAATGTTTTTACAGCGTCAAGGAATACTTGAGCGACAGGCACTCTTAGTTATAAGTTTTCAATGTTGACTAGAATGTAAATATATAGTTGGTAATAATAAGTAAGTTAGATTGCGTGACCAGATATTTGTACGCTTCCTTTGCATGCTGAATACAAGAACAATAATGACAATATTTATAAGACCACTAGCGACCCGCCCTCGCTTCGCTTCGGTTTATGTGAGTTTCCTGTTACACCCGTATATAAAACCGAATTTTTTATACATAAAAACCTTCTTCTTGAATCACTCTATCTATTAAAAAAAACCGCATCAAAATCCGTTGCGTAGTTTTAAAGATCTAAGCGTACATAGGGACAGACAGCGGAAAGCGACTTTGTTTTATACTATGTAGTGATGTATTTTACTGTATTCTTACAAATAAATGAATTTGAATTTGAATTTGGTATCACGGCAGTGCGAGGCTCGGTCTACATGCATCTGGAATCTTGGGAGCTCAAGGTTCAGCAGGTTCATTGGTCGATAGCCCTCATGATTTTCGAGATCCATTGCATCGCTGAAATACATGTAGATCCCGACTCGATAATGTCAAAACAACTCAATGGATTGCTCAAAGCATGCGGGTTAAATTCTTGAAGGCAAAATTTGAAACGCTGAATTCTTCTTCACCTTGGTAGCAGGAGGATCTGTAGTCATCTCCTGTTGTTGGCATGGGTGGGTATCACTTCCGTTTTGGATTTCAAGACGGAGGACTTAACTTAAAAAAACCCGGCCAGAACTTAAACCTTCTCAAAAAACAACAAGTACAGTGCTTCTATTTTCTTAATTTAGTTCGGCCATCTTCGTTTTTGTATGAAACACGAGTGACAGATATATACAAGGTGTTACAAAAATACCCGTAAAGCCGAAAGGGGGTTAAATGGTACCTTATAATAAGTCCATTTACAATATTTGAGAACCGTACTATCACCGCATGACTTACCGGCAAAAAAAAGAAAACCATTATTGCTTTCATTGATGTGAAAACCCTATTTCAGTAAAATTAAAGAGTAAACTACGCAGATTGTTTATGTACATTTTTACCTAATTCGTGAAACGATTAAGAGACATACTAACAAAATGTACAGAATTCGATTAGATAGATATTACAAGTCGAGTTTTGGAAGATTTTAAAAGACCTAAACTACTTACGAAGAAACCTAAACTAGCACTTACTTTTTCGTAAAGAACGTCAAAATTACAGGAACGGCTCAAAGTGAGCTCTGCCTTGTTCAATGCACAACCTCGCTCGTCGGGATATGGTTTTACACCCATTTAAGTTGAAAAATTATTAAATTGGTAGGTAGGCCTCTCTGTTAAAATAATCTATGCTAACTCCGGTTCCCTGACATGACAGCTTACTAGGGTTGACAATATTTTAGGCTTTGATAATTTATTAGATTTTTTACGGGGTATTTTGTAACACGTTGTATATAGTATACTGTCAGTTGCGAGTGCAAGGGTGATAGAAAAGCACTGTACCTATAAACAAATTTTATTATTAGTTACGGCGACCAAGTGGTAAAATAAACATACATACATACATAGAAACTCACTCACTTTTTTCCCAGTACGGGGTAGGTAGAACTACAGAATTACCAACAACTCTAAAAACTTGTTGATAATTCTGTAACCACATTTTACACAATTAGGCTAAGTTAGAATACCAGCGTATTACTGAGAGGTTGCAAGCCCATTGCCTAACAGTACTACAAGCCTTTATTCCCTTAGTCGCCTCTTACGTCCTCCACGGGAAGACACGGAGTAGCAACCACAGAGGCCGTAAAAAAAACTAAAAGAAACAACTGGCTACCTCTCCTACACGTAACGTGGGGATGGTTTTTTCTTGTCTACCCCATAGTGTAGAATGTCGTTAGATAGGTCTTTTAAAAATAAACGGGTTTCTAAAAATCTAATATACCTATTAAGATAAAGTGCTAATTCCATGGTTTCGATACATTCTCCTACACAGAAACTTTGTCCCATAGACAATTATACAATGTTTACATATTTTTTATGACTAAGTTATTATTAAGTTATTTGGCCGTTTAGTTTAGGCCAAGCATTTGTATCTGATAGATAGTCCTCGACCCTATAGTAAGCTTTAGATATCAGCGACTTTGTCAAGTAAGTTTTAAGTAATGGAAACGGCTTGGGATACCTACATGGAGCATGGTCAAAAATGCTCCTGCCCTTGATGATTACGAACGCATGTTGTCCAAACTTTAGGGACATTTTTGGCCCCATCATGATTTGGAGAATTACGAGTATCAGTTATATAAAGTTCGTCAGCACTAGGTGAATTTTATTTATGAAATACTAGCCAAACAAAACCCAACAAATTAAAGTTATCCTTTAAATAAGCTGTCAGAGCATATTTTTGTGAACCTATTTGAACTTTTTAATACCGTAAAGTAATTAAACGGAAAACATGCTTCAAAAGCCTGAATGCACTATGTTTCAATGTGCCATTTACACAAAGGGTGTCAAAATGGCGTTGTTTAATAAACAAGCGAAAAAAGGGTTACATCAAAGGGTATTTCAAACAGGAGTTGGTTGTGACGTTCCATTTATTTTCCACCGGTCTCCCGTTACAGTCGATCCGACCACTCGATACCAACAAATCTGTTCGTTGCAGTGAACATAGTTGTAATTAAGTTAGGGAGCTTTAAAGGAGTCGCATTTCCCCCCCAATCGTTCATTAGAGTTCAGTTTTCCACCGGTCGGCTGTAACAGTCGATCTGAGCACTTGATAAGTACTATTCAAAAAGGGGTTTGGGTAAAAGTGTTGTCATTTATAAAAGTCATACATTTTCAAGGTGAGCGGCCGCGGCCATTAGTAAAAAAATTAGATAGAATAATTCAAAATAAACATGTTTTGTTATGTAATGCGATACTCTTAAGTGCATCGGAGCCGAGATATTTAATATTCTTACCTAGGCGTACTTTTTAGTACCAAAAACTGAACACTTATCTATATCTCGGCTCCAATATTTTTAAACGCCATTAATTATACTATATGTCTATGTGTATTTGGAGGTCCTCCAAATAACTATGTAAAAATCATCCGAGGCCGCTGAAAAAAAAATAATGACAATATTCTTCAAACAAATGTACCCAATACCCTTTGCTCGCTGCTGTTGTTGAATGCAATTCAGTTAGGTAGCCCAGACCCTTTTAGATTTTGAATTAAAAAAATAATAATACGCAATCCAAACAAAAAAGTGGTCATTATGGTATGTTCGCTGTGGCGGATTGGTGACGGACAATGCCAAATTAAGGATGTAGGTATAATCCCAAAAAGGTTATCAAAAATAAAGTCTCCTACCAGCGTCGCTATTATCTAACACACTAACAATCTCAATTGGCTTCAAAGCGGAACAATTGTTTTCATTTTGTATGCAGATAAGCCTTCGAATTTCAAAATGAAAACAATTGCTATTGCGAGTGCGTTAGACAATAGCGACGCAGGGGTCTATGACTGGCTGTTATTCTGAAAACATCAGTCCAATTATTTAATTTTTTGTAAATTATTTTATCGTTGATTTTGGTCCGCAAACCCAGAGCAGTTTTGTGGGACAACTTGTAACATTGATCAAGAACTTGCATTGAATAAAATAACAGTGAAAATATGGTTCCAAATGAGTTAGCGTTGCTCGCCATCTTCAAGGGGCACGACTATGACTGGAAGACTTCGACGACAGGACAGGATTCACCGTACAACGTTGCTTATATATACTTGACATTGGCAAAATTACGTTATTATATAGACGCCATTAAATACATAAATAATAATAAGTCTCCTACCAAAACCTTGCATACGGAATTGCGGAAATTCGGAATTTTGATCTATTTAAAAGAGAAAATGAAATGATTTTATTGGAATCAAAAGAGCACCTCCACCAACTTATTTAACTTAAACATAAGAAACTAACATAACATAAGCATACATAAGCCAATAGGGGACCACTCAGCATATGTTGCGGTACAGGTGGTCTTAAGATAAAAATATAACTTGCTGTCTTGTTAAATGCGCTCGCATTAGAAATAATGACTTCGGAATCTTGTAGTGTAGGTACCACCCCGTTCGAGTTAATTATAAGGGGAAAGGATTTACTTTTTTAATACTTTTTCAATCATCGTGATTTGAAAGTTCGAACCATGAAAGGCCGTGAAAGGATAAGGGACTATCTTATGCCTAAATAGCTTTTGGCCGGTTTTTTTTCGGATGAGGTACCGTTTAACTACATATCTATGGCCCTGGCCTGCAACAATAGTCCAGTTTTCCTAATTACATTATTCTAAAGTATGATGCATTACTCCTATTATTGCTGGGTATATGTACTGTTTGGCCTAAAATCGATTGCTCTAAACTATAGCTATAGCTATATCTATGATAAGTAAAATTGGGCTATTGTTGAAAACCAGGACCACACTTGTGTAGTTTTACGGTACCTTGTCATTAGTAAGTGCTATTCTAAATTTCAGCATTCTCCGGTTCTTAGTTTTGACCAAAAAAATGACTAAATATGATTTTTCATGAACAATTCCGTATCAATGGAACGATCGAACGAAACGGGTATTAAGACACAAGATGGTCCCTTATCCTGCCCCGGCATTTGCGTTTTCGTGTACTGGATATCGTAAAAAAATAACGTTACATTCAGACTCATAATCTGTAACTGAGTGTGATAGATACCTAAGTAAGAGTTCAATGAAAACGTTACATTTAAAAAATCAAGATCTTTGTATTTAAAGTGACTAGACTAGTTTTTTTATTAATGATTCGATATTTCGCATTGATTTCGCCTAATGTCAAGTGAGTGATTTAAAAATAACGATATTACATTTAAATTACTAAACAGAATAAAAATCAGAAGTGACAGCCGGACAACTTTCAATCGGCCATCTTCCTTTCCCGAAGGTTACTGGAAACGTTTGATAGCCAAACCTAAATTTTGTCTGAGGCCCTGGACAAGATGCCTAACGCAAACGTACACGATTTTCAAATACTATCAAAATGTATAGAATTGAATTAAGCGTTCGCCGTAACCGTCTAGCAGCTTACGTTAATCCTATACATGTTTAATACCAATAACGATTTCAAAATGCATCTTGACAATGGCCACCGGCCCGGCTTGCCTATTGCCTAAGGCACTCGCAATCGCGATCGACTTCAAAGCGGAACAATTGGGCTATTCTACTTTTCAGTGTACATTTTTGCTATCGTCCGATAAAAAGTTTACCAAATTATGAATCCGCGAATAAACCAATAACGTGAACCTAGAATGTTTACGTTTAACAGTTTACAAAAAACAAACTCTTAAATTACTCAATTATCGCTGAAGAATCTTGGTAACTCAGTGGTAAATTGCACATTTTCCATAGAAAACCCCGCCTTTTCACATCAACATCAACGTCCACTGCGTTACTCACTTTATAGTTATTACAAATAACTTTTTATGATTTAGGTTAATTCTATATAATAAGCTTATTGACGTCCCTTTTCTAGTTTCAAGTTAGAAAAAGCAGCACTTTACGGGTGAATTTCAACAAGCTCGAAATTTATCAAATTTTGGTGGTATTTTTTATTTTTGATTTCTGAGTCAAAATTTCATATAAATAATACGTAACTAGTCATAATCAATAAAGTGTAGTAGTGGCCTTTCATCATACATAATAGTTTTAGAGATATTACGTTTTTTGTAATTTTGCTCCCACCAAAATTGCTTGTACCCACCAAAATTAGATTAATTGGCCACCAAAATTGCACATCTACACCAAAATGGTGTGGTAGGACCTTGTGCAGGGTCCGTCCGGATCGCTACCACCATCTTATCCATTAACCTACCGCCAAACAGCAGTGTTCGCATTGTTGTGTTCCGGTTTGGGGATAAGACAGCCGGTGAAATGACTAGCATAGAGGCATTCCATCTTAGCCTCAGGGTTGGCAACGCATTTGCAGTCTTAGGATTGCATTGCAGTCTTGTGATTGCGAATGTCTATGGGTCACAGTTTCCACTTACCATCAGGTGGCCTGTGTGCTCGTTTGTCTACTCGATGCCATAAAAAAAAAAAAAAAATTAGGTATTTGTGCTAATTCATGATAAAAATTACCATTTGGTAATAAAATTGTCTGCTGGAAATGAAAAAACATCAAGAGTTTTATTAATCGTTTTAATTATACGAAAATACAATGTAATCTTTAAGATCTTCGACTCTTCAAGTCAAATAGTAAGTGATTATAAAATTTTACTCGTAATCAACAATACTTAATCCTACGGAAATAATAAGTCCAATTCCTAACTCAAGGAACTATATAACTCACATTAACATTAACAATCGTGGGCATCAATCAGAACCTATAATAATTGCACATAGTCATAGAAGTACAATCACTTTTTATATTTGTACTTCAATGATTTTTATTTAAATGTGGCAACAGTTGAGATCTTCGAGTCTTCGAGTCAAACAGTAAGTAATTATAAAGTTTTACCAGTAATCAACAATACTTAATCCTACGGACATAATAAGTTCAATTCCTAACTCAAGGAATTATATAACTTGCATTAACATTAACAACCTTGGACATCAGTCAGAAACCTATAACAATTGCACATAAAGTCATAGAAGTACAATCACTTTTGATTGTTAATGTTAATATGAGTAATATATTATTTCTTTAGGGAAGAATTGAACTTATTATGTCCGTATAATAAAGTATTGTTGATTACGAGTAAAATTTTATAACTACTTATTGTTTGACTCGAAGAGTCGAAGATCTCAACTGATCCCAGATTTAAATAAAAGTCATTGAAGTACAAATATAAAAAGTGTTTGTACTTCTATGACTTTATGTGCAATTATTATAGGTTTCTGACTGATGTCCACGATTATTAATACATATTAATATGAGTTATATAATTCCTTGAGTTAAAAAAATATCTTATTATATCCTAGGATTAGGTATTGTTGAAAAGTAAAATTTGTTAATTACTTACTATTTTACTCTAAGTTCTAAACGATCCAAAAAAAATCCATCCATCCATAGGAAAATCGTACTTACTAAAAAAAAATGTAGTTTGGTATTTATAATTAAAACGATTATAAAAAGCCTTACTCTTTTCATTTCATTACTGTCTGCTGACAGTAATTACCAAATTTTAATTTTTACCACGAATTTACACAAGTAATTTAGTTTTATTGTAAACTAGCTTCCGGTGGCGACTTCGTACGCGTAGAAACTGTTCCCGAGGGAATAGCATTATTTTAGGTAGACTATGTTTTAATCCGAGGTAGAAGGTATCTCCATCTTAAATTTCATCACAATCCGTTTAGTAGTTTTTGCGTAAGAGAGTAACAACCATCCATACATCCATACAAACTCACGAACTTTCGCCTTTATAATATTATTTAGTATGAATGAAGTATGATTAAGTGTTTATATTTTACTCGAAATAAGTGCTCTGAGTCAATAATATTGTAAATACAAAATATATGGTTATAAATATGGAACTAAACATAGCATTAACAATTTTGGTGGCATCAAGCAATTTTGGTGGATTTCAAATTGCCACCAAAACCACCAAAATTGGTTCACCAAAATTAGGAAACGTGCATAAAAAAATGATTAAGAAAAAACAGTAACATACACTTCGAAATTAACTTTATATTTTGAAAATGAGACTGCTAACACGCCTTACATTAAATTCAAACACGAACAAATATTACTCAGTCATTAATTACATATACCACCAAAATTGCATAAAAAAGTATTTTAACACACCAAAATTAGGTACTTACGTTCTTGGCGGACAGATCTGGCAAGATATGGCACGTGTGTCATCCGTCAAGGCTCGAGTCGAACTGAACGAACAGGTTACTTCCCGTTTGGTGGTCTTATTGCGTTCCGTTCGACGACAAAATCGTATTCAATAATTACCACCAAAATTGACAATTTCACCCGGACAACCATTAGGGCCTAGTTTTGAGTATCAATAAGTGTACTTATCCTTATTTATATGTTCTTATATGATGTATAAAGTAATGAGGAATTAAAGTAATGGCAATTTAAGTTAAATAAATGGATATTATGGTTCTATAATGAATCATATATCAAGAACAACAGGTTCTGGACGCCACACCAAAATTATGATTTCGACGAAAATATATTTTTTTAATAAACATAAATGACTTTTATAACACTTTGCGATTTGGCTTAATATAATAATTAGTATGATTTATTCAGAAAAAAATTTAAACTTCTAAAATAATGACTCCACACTATGATTATCAGCTCCGCCGCAAAAAAAATCTCGCTGAGATAATCACCCCCTTTGTTGAAATAAAAATAGTTTAGTGAGAACGCGGCTAAAAGTTATGTACAACGAAAAGTAGAATGGCCCAATTGTTTTCATTTTGTATGCGGAGGCCCTTGCCAAGATGCAATACGCTAACTAGCGTTCCTATTCGTTTTATTTTTAAACCAATCGCGTCACTGATAGACGAGGTGATACGAAAAGTCACGTGATCTACCGGTGACGCGATTGGCTTAAAAATGAAACGAATAGGAACGCTAGTTAGCGTAATGCATCTTGGCCTCAGACTGTAGTGATTAGGAGGCAAATGAAAGACTGTTTTATGCAAGACTGGTTTATTAACAACTGTCACAAGACATGACGTATGAACTACCTTCAACATAGTACTTAATATGGCATACCCATATTTATATCAACCACTATCCACAGATACATTACACAGACAAGCCTTCGATTTTCAAAATGAAAACGATTGCGATTACGAGTGCCCTCGGTTTCAAAATTCGAACCGTTGGAGTAGGGGTGCACTGGATCACAAAACGTATTATGTTTAGCATAGAGATATTGACTAGCATTATTAGGGTTGCCGTCCGTTCGGTTGGCAGGGCTTTGCCCTAATTGGCATGTGTTGGGGTCCGCTCGAAGAGGGTTATCTTAAATCAGATTATGCTCAGACTCTGCGCTTGACCATTGATTGAGAACATTAAGGCCCGTATTAATAAACTCGTCTCAGCTGAGATGCCCGTCCAAGATACGTCAAAGTAAACGTCAAATCATAGAACACTGTCATTCTTGACGCATCTCGAGACGAACATTAGAGTTGAGATTAGTTTATTAATACGGGCCTAAGATCAATAGCCCTAGACTCTTCGAATAACCTAATTAGACTGCGTCACGCGTAGGTTTCTAATGTCGTCATGACAACTTTCGGTTAATTCATCCTCGAGGAACAGTGGCAAGCTAGTACGAGTAGTGTGCATTTATTTGTTATGGAGAAGGCAATCGAGTGCATAGGCCACCGGCCCCCTATTTGACAGGTGACAGGTGAAATTTCAGTGTACATGGCCCAGCTGATATGGATCCCGCTGATTTGGAAGCTTGTTAACTTTGCAATGTATAGTGAATTATTACATGTCACCTGTCATTGTCAAGATGGTGAAATAGGGCGCTGATGGTAAGGCAATCCTAAGACCGCAAATGCGTAGCCTACCCTGAAAAGAAGGTCGAACTGTGCTAGCTGTTTCGGTTTATCCCCTTATCGGTGGTAGGTTAAGGGATAAGATGGTGGTAGCCATTCGGACGGACCCTGCACAGGGTCGTGTCACAACTATCTTTGAACAAGAGTGCATCGAACAGCTTGTATACTAAAACTCAATGTTTTATTAATTTAATACAATCGTAGTGTACAAAGATATCGAAATATAATTTTATAACGTGTTATAAAATACCCAAAAAATATATTTATCAAAGCAGAAAATAGTGTCAACCCTAGTAAGCTTTCATCTCACTCAATCTCAATTAGCATACGAGTAGACTATTTTAACAGAAGGGTAGTAGATATTTGTGCCTATTTTAATAATGATCGTCCGGTTTTTCGTTCAAAAATATTTGCAAAGCTTTAAGTACTAACTTCGACAAACCGAAGTCAGAAAAAAGTTAAAATGACAAAAAATAACTGAATAAATAAATAGGAAATCTTCCTTTCGCAAACAAAAGACTATTTCACGAAGATGATAATTTAAATCAAGGCACCGGTTTGTCGATTGCAGACCACCTTCTGAACAGTTATTGCTAGTTAGCTCTAATATCAACAATCAGCTTACAACCACTGGCTATATATTTACCAACCCGTGGCAAATACGTCGGGACGGCCCTTCCATCCACTAAAAAAAAAAAAAATATGGTTCCTCATGTGTTTACGGCCTTTCGAAACGGGCGGCCTGTGGCATTTCGCCCACTCTGCCGCCCCACCACACCTACAACACCTACCTAAATGAAACATGGTTTAATTGTCTTGTTTTCCCTGGGGATATTAGGTAAAAATGTAAACAGACTCTCTGTGTTGTTTACTATTTGGTTTCGTTAAAGTAGGGTTGCATATCAAGACTAATCATTTAATTTCTTAATCTCTTAATGCACTCTATAAAGGGACCCCTTTCTGCTTTACCTATGGGAATTTAAGTATCACCCGTATTAATATTTCGTAATAAATCCTGTTGGGCACAGCAAGAATTATTTGTAAGGGGGACAATCTCACACTAATTGACCTAGTCCCGAACTAAGCTCTAGGCTTGTACTATGGGTACTAGACAACGATATAAATACTTATATAGAGAAATATATACTTAAATACATTAGAAAACATCCATGACTCAGGAACAAATATTCGAGCTCATCACACAAATATCTGCCCTTACCGGGATTCGAACCCAGGACCACTAGCTTCGTAGGTAGGGTCACTACCCACTAAGCCAGCGCGTCGTCAAAATACAGGACTACTGTAATATAATCTATTTTATTGCTTTTGTGTTTTTTCGTGTCCCGCGTAGGAAATTGGTAGTCATGGCTACCAGTCAAAGGATATCAATCCCTATGCAGTGACTAATTATATTACATACAGTGTACAGTCAGTAGCAGAAGTAACTACGCCACGGAAGAGGTCGAAATTATCTGGGATGTTATACTCGCAAAAACAACGAACGGCCGGACGAACGAGCGAAATGTAGCGGCGAGTTTAACTAGTCCCGTCAGAGCGAACAAAACACATTTTAGCGCGTGCATTTTAATTAAGCAGCCTTATACGTTCGATACATCGGCAGAAACCATGATGCTGAATTGAAAATGCACGCGCTCAAATATGTTTTGTTCGCTCTGACGGGACTACTTAAACTCGCCGCTTGGACAGTCCGTCCGACCGTCGTTGTTGAGAGAATTACTACTCTGGGTAGTGATTCTGTAAACAACGCCGGTCGGACGGACTAATGAGTGATATCCAAGCGGCGAGATTAAGTAGTCCCGTCAGTGCGAACAAAACACATTGTAGCGCGAGCATTTTCAATTTAGCAGCACGATGGGTCGAACGTATAAGGCTGCTTAATTGAAAATGCACGCGCTACAATGTGTTTTGTTCGCACTGACGGGACTACTCAATCTCGCCGCTTGGATATCACTCGACAGTCCGCACGACCGGCGTTGTTGAGAGAATCACTACCCTGCACTCGACTCTATTGTCAAGAGAATACGTCGTGTCTAGATCACTTTGAGCATGTTATTCTGCTTGGCTACTTTTGATGCTGACTGTACTCTACGAGTATTATGCCCTCGAGCAGCAAATCCCAAATTTAAAATAAAAGTAAGAATCACACAAAAAATCTTATTCGAGTAAGGATTCTATTACTCAGCGAACAAAGTTCATTTTAAATAAAAGTACGTTCGCAGTTAATATGTTTTACATTGGTCGTAGGTAGGTACACGCTAGTAATCTGCAATACATTTTGTCCAATAATAATCTGTCTGAGCCTTAAATGATAATTAAATGTCCAAATAACACTTTTATACTGCAATATTCCACTCGAAAATCTCAGACAAATTGATTTAGTGCTAAACTGTCTTGTATACATAGTCAATAATGCGAAATTGGTTGTTAAACTGTGTGTTGAATGTTACTGTCATTATTTCATATTTAGTTTATTTTTTTGGGGTCCATATTGGCTTATATAAAATTGGCCTTTTGAATTTTTATACAAATAACGATTTGTGACTATACTCATCATTCATTACTCCGAAAAATTTTGCTCATACTTTTTTGTTCAAACTTTTTTAAGTCATAATGATCGCAACTCATAATCAATTTTTTCAAAAAACTGTTACTTTTTTTTGATTTTTATAAATCTAACCTAACCTAACCTAATTTTTTCTACACGTAAGATATTTAAGAAATTCTAAAAAGTGTACGGTTCTATGAATATTGGCGTTATAAGTTGGCGTTATGGTTATAAGTTCCGATCATTAGTATCAAAAAATATATGAATATTATGAGGAGTGATCATTAGGTTGTAAAATTATATGAGATACATTTTCGGAGTTCCAATAATCTAATTTGCAATTTTATATGAACTTTGGCGCACCCATTTTTTTGCTGTGTTTTGGTTAGTGTTTATTGACGTTTTCTTATTTTTATCTGTGCTCTAATCTAACGTCCGTGATAAAAGGCATGAAAATCAGCATCGTGGCTTGCCTCGGCATAGTATAGCCTTACCACGAGTTACACTTACTGTAATCGCTAGGGAATCGAATGCTTTGCCCTATAAGAATACTGAGACGTTAGAGCATTCGACTCGCTAGCGAGTACGGTAATTGTAACTCATGGTAAGGGTACAGTGTGACTCCTTTATTGAAGAAACGTACGGCACAGACGTTTATTTGTTTTTTGTTAATTCTTTTGTTATAGTAAACCGTTTCCATTTTGTGTCAGTAAATTTATTTTCAATTGAATTTTTCATTTTCATACTATGAACATACTATAGGTACTATACATACATACTATGCCCTAGGCTTGTGTAAAATGGGTACGTATCATAATATATAAAGTTCAAAATACGTAATGGGTCATGTCATAATACATAATGGTCATAATATATAATACTTTTATTTCTGAATTCGTAAATATTTCAGGATTTTTTAAAAGCCCATCGTTTTGAACCCATTAGGTTAGGTTAGGTTTGTTTTATAACAATCCTGAAAAGTTGATTTTTTATCGGTGATCGGGAGTTGAAAATTATTAATAAGCAACAAAAATGCAATTTAATGGTTGGTGTCTCAAACAATTAACTCACTGTTTAATTTATTTAAGTTAATGATATTGTTAAAACCAATCACTGGATACATGGACATCCTACATTAATTATTGAAGTGAAGTAAATACGTCAAGTGCCATCGCTTTGGCGGGAAATTTGACAGATATTACGCCAATGAACTTATCAGTTAAGTGTGGTTAACTCATAGACTAAACAATTAGTAGGGTGACAATTCATTTCAATTAAAAGTTAGTTTCAAAATATATTTTTTACAAAAAAAATAAGTTTTGTTTAATGTAACTATGACATAAACGTGATCGCCATTAATAACTGAATTAGAAAAGTTGGTTCCTGATCACCAAAAAAAAATCACCGTGTATACTATGACCAGGGCCCGTAAATTTCATGCCGCGCTGTCGCAAAAATGACGTCACGCTACATAGAGTATGATTTCAAATTGTTTTATTGTAATTATTAACCATTAGTCGTCAATCATTTAATCATGGACAACAGAGCCAAGTAATCTATTGACGCGTAGAAAAATAAATACCTACTTGATACATAAAACGTAAATGAAACTATTTGTTTTGTATTTTATGCTCCTGATGCTATCATAAAATTCGTAAGATCTAGGTTAAACACCTTTTGTGTTAAATTTCCTTCTTCTTTTTCAATATGTTTAGTTGTTCTTTTTATTTTTGATGTTATATTTTAATCACAATTAGTACAATAATCGTTTTGGTCGTTTACGATTAAAAACGGATATTTGTTGCAAAACTCCTGTAACAATAGCAAATGTAAACAATAACTAAGACACTATTAAAATCTAAGGAACATAAGTAAGTATGAATTATTTAATAATTTGATAATCTGTTTTTTATTTCAGTGACAATAGTCACAGTTAGTTAAACGTTATGTACTGATTATTTCATCGATACCGGTCAACTAAAGAGGTTTACAAATGATTATGACGAAATACTAATTGGAATCATACTGTATGTAGCGTGACGTCATTTTTACGTCAACGGCATGAAAATTACGGACCCTGATTATGACCATTATGTATTGTGACCTATTATGTATTTTAAACTTTATATATTATAATATGTACCTACCCGTGTAAAATGGGCACTAGACAACCACTAAACATACTGGTCTTGTGCGAGTCAGAATCGCGCACCGAGGGTTCTGTACCGCCGCACAGTAGGTATCATTAATTCATTATACAGGGTGCCTCTGACCTAAGGGCTTTAAATGCATTGATCAATTCTACTCCTCAAACACTCTAAAATGTACAATCCGACGAAGCATTTAATCATCAGCCGAGAAACCCTTTATTGGATAATCCATTATACTCCGTAGATGAATAAATGGAACTGGAAAAAATATTTTATTATTGTGTTGTCTTTATTAATTCTTGTACCTACATTGTATCGACATCGGACGAGTGACCATTTATTAGATGTGTAATTGTTTTTGTTATGATTATTATTTATTTTTGTATTCTTTGTAATATTACATTGATGAATAAATAAACTAAACTAACTAACTAAATGCAGCTTCTTTTGTTCAACGACTTTGAAAATAACTTAATTTTCAGCAACTTGATTGAAGTTTACTCGTCTAATAAGTGAATTGGAAACGATACAGTACTATCGCCCGTGTTTCTTGGTACAGGGGCGGGGCGGGTGGGTGCCTGATTTTTGTTTCGATGTAACGAGTTTAACCACAACGGACATGCATTGCAAATACTATTGATTTTGTATGAAACTGTACAAAATGAGAAATTAATGTAGAACAAAAGAAGCTGCGTTTGAGGAGTAGAATCGATCGTTGCATTTAAAGCCAAATAGATAAAGGTCAAATACACCCTATATTCCGATTTGAATCGATTCAGTGTTTGTACTATACATATACAGGGTGGGGCCTGTAACTAAAGCAAAAAATTAAAACGTAGTTTCTACTCCTCAAACTAGACAACTTTTGTTTAGCAACTTTTTAAAATCATAAAGTTTTTAGATTGTTCTTTTTTCAAACAAAGTAAATAGTATTTTCAACTAGCGACCCGCCCTCGCTTCGCTTCGGTTTATTTGAGTTTTCTATAACACACGTATATGAAACAAAATTTATTATACATAAAAACCTTCCTCATGAATCACTCTATCTACTAAAAAAAACCGCATCAAAATCCGTTGCGTAGTTTTAAAGATCTAAGCATACATAGGGACAGACAGCGGGAAGCGACTTTGTTTTATACTATGTAGTGATGTACTTAAAACTCCGTCTAATTGACATCGCCTGTCAGTCTAGTCACTCTACAGACATAATCAATTTCATAGTACATTGCGTGTTCGAATTAACTTTAAATTGTAATAAAATTCAAACCGCAAGTTTTTTTTCAAAGTCGTCAAACAAACGTTGCGTAGTTTGAGGAGAAGAATGTACATTTTTAATTTTTGCTCTAGTTACAGGCCCCACCGTGTATATGCTATAATCATTCCAAGACGCTTGCATGTTTTACCGTTTTCACGATACAACAAATATAAAAATACGTTGATAAAAAACCGTTTCATGTATGGGGACCCCTGAAAAAAGAATCCGCTATCTTTATTACAGTTTAAAAGATACTGCTCTTTAAAATTAGGACGGACGCACAGACGGATACCGTGCGGGAGCGGAATTCCTCCATCACACAAACATTTGTCAATACCAAGAATGAAGTCGGGGATCGCTAAGTTTCGCTAAGATCGCTAAGTTTGAATTGCGAGTAACTTCGAACAGATGTTAACCCTAATTGGACTCGAAAATCAAAGCAATTTAAGTTGTACTACTACTTATTAGAATTACATACGTACATAAACTCACGCCTTCATTCCCAGAGAGAGGTAAGCAGAGCTACAGAATATACGATAACGAGTTCTTTATTTCTCCGTTGTTTGTGAACTCAATGCGACGTCAATTTTTTGTTATCGGATGCTGTTATTCTGCGGTGGCCACTTTTGAACCCTTTATTTATGGACATAGTTGGTAACCAGAGCTCCCACTGTATTTAGTTCCGAGGAAAAGGGGTTTTAAAAAATCAATGCACCCGTAACGTGTTTTATGCTGCGGGAAATATTTTTCCCGGCGGTGAACTTACACGGTTTCATCTAGCCAATATTGTTAATATTCAATTTGCCTTTCCTAAATATAGCAGGCTTAAAGGAGATTATTTTTGCCATTGGTAATACGAGAAAAAGCCGGCTACTCACTCACATGCCGCAGGGGCAATATCGGAATTGGACACTTAATTTCCTCCTTAATTAAGTAGGCAAGCAGGGGCAATTTTTAGATTGGGCCCGCGGCAGGGCGGCAAGTGCGCTAGACCGTTCTCGCTCCCTAGGTTGTATCTACCACCCTGGGGCACGTTTTATAAAGCTACAAGTACAAGTAACAATTTTAACTGCTCAAAAGGCAGGGAAGTGCTTCTCTCAACAACGACGGACGGACGGACGGACGAGTGAATGTCCAAGCGGCGAGTTTAGTCAGTGCGAACAAAACACATTCTAGCGCGTGCATTTTCAATTTGGCAGCATGGCTTCTGTTGATAAGATCGAACGTATAAGACTGCCTAATTGTGAATGCACGTCCTAAAATGTGTTTTGTTCGCTCTGACGGGACTACTTAAACTCGCCGCTGCGATTTCGCTAGTTCGTCCGACCGTCCGTTGTTTTTAAAAGAAAAACACCCCTGGTCGTCTTTGGTGAAGATTGTGTTAAATGGAAACTTGTAGACTGAAAATTGTAAATTGTAGCTTTATAAAACAGGCCACTGCTAGGTTGCAGCATGTGTGGTACAATTGGGGCAATCGCAGTCAGGTCATTGGCGACAGCGGCGGGGTCTATAACGGTGTTACCATAGCCAAGAGCTCTTAAAAGAATCCATATTCGTTCGCGTAAAGTTTTTAAGATTATCTACTTCCAATTCTTTCACTGGTGGAATAATTCTCCTCTTTTTTTCGGTAGTTTCACAGATCCTATCCTTTGGCGTTTCGACAATACTTGAGCCATTCTCATGGAGGTGCGGTGAGCGTGGGACGTTCACTTATACGCTTGGCTTGGAACTAAGAACTGAAAGGAATGAATTCCCGTCACGGGCCGAATAGAACTAGTTCTTCGTAAACGATCTTAATCGGTCTTCACTCCTTTTAGGTCAGTAGCAATTGTTGTACTATGTGCGAAACAGATCGAACGAGTTAAGAGCGCACGGCACGGCACTCGACGTGAACGAGACCAATAGTACCTATTTCAAAGCGTGTCCTGCTCACATCTCAAAATTTACTAAACAAAAGGACTGCTAAGGAACTTTATACCGAACTAGTTCTTTTCACCGATAGACCGAGATCAGAGCATTGTGTTAACGACCCTGAAACATTGACTGCATGAAGGAGGGGCGCGGGGCGCCTCGCTCGGACGAGCCACCCCCGCCACCGAGGAACGGAGCTTGGGATCGCCGCACACGCAGAGATTACTACGACGCACCGCGATAACCACTCTTGTCAACGGTCTTATTTATACTTCCATTATAATTAGTTTACAGTCCACTAATATCGTATTATTTATCTAGATATCCCTCTCACGTATAATAGGGCACTAAATTTAACACATTGTCTTTAAAGGCCGAGCGGGCACAACTCTATTCTGTATAGAGAACAGCCGAAATTTATCTGACCGCCGTTCGGCAGTGCGCCTACGGCAGGTGAGTGTGTACCCGGCTTAAGGCAACTGCAATATAGTCGAATGAATATTAATCTAACGTAGTAACCAAATTAAATTAAAAATGCATATAGGTACCGCAGCTAGTATTAAACATAAAGGCTCTTTGTCATAATCAAGTAGCAATTTGTATGTAGAATCTTGGAATATGGCAATGTTTGGCTTCCCTTGTCATCTCAGTATTATATTTTACTTGCTAGAATTGCGTTATTCATTTTGAGTGGTTTATAGACGCAAATTCAGTATATCTTTTGCTACGGAGCTCGGGCTTTGGGGCGCTTTTGACTGAATTATTTCTGTATTCGAGTTGAAAAGGATTTTACAAAAAAACCGGAAAGAAACTTTTGGATGTCCCTCACTCGGCAAAAGCCTTTAGGTCTCACTGAGCTTCGGTTGGATTTAATTTAAAAAAATGTAAATATCCAGGGATAATCTTACACGAAATACTCTCGGCAATGTAGAGCTACTAATGAGCCGTGTCGCAGGCCCGTATTAATAAACTCATCTTGGCTGAGATGCGCGTCACAAGATACGTCAAAGTAAACGTCAAGCCATAGAAAGCTGTCATTTTTGACGCATGTCGAGACGACCATTAGAGATTTTTTTTTCTCCCCGTGTTGCCGGGGTATGGCAATCTATTAGATTTGCCAGTGTCTAGTATTCGGACTCTTGGTTAGTCGATTGATTGTTCGTCTTTAATTTTCATTTGGCTTCTTAGACCATTAGAGTTGAGATTAGTTTATTAATACAGCCCGCAGAATTTGAATAAACAATTTCGACGACTCGCACTGACAACACTGCCTTAGAAAAAAAGTTCGAAACATCAGAAAGCTCAATCCGTTTTAATTGCTTTATTAAAATGAGTATAATTATGAAAACTCTTTTATTTTATAACTTGAGAATTGATCCCTCTAAGACCAATTAACGTTAGGTGGCTTGTTTGCCTCCCCTTTGATATTATAAAACAGAAAATGTTATTGTAACTGGCCGATATTTTGTACTTTTTTCATGAAAATGGTTGAAAAGAGTACGTATTATTGGAAAATTTGAGTTTTTATTTAATATATTTACACGGGAGGTATGTATAGTGCTTTTCTCAAACATACCAATGCAATGAAATAAAAAAATACATCACTCAAAAAAGTAAATTGATATAATATTGTCTACCCTAGAGAAAAGAGCAATTGCATATTAAAATAAAGTACCAGGAGCGCAGCGGTAATTAGGAGGTATAACAGGCGCGGCGCACCAGCGGGCGGGCGGCGGCGGGCGCACACTACACAGCGCGGATGTCTCTCGAACGTTTAATGCACTCCTAGTACTATTTGACGTTATAACTTTTTCTCAATAATTTAAAAATAAAATTTAGCCGTTTATTCAGGCTGTTCATAAACCATGTTTACATTAAAATAAGAATAAAAACTGCACTAAGTACATACCAAATCCTTTATTGTTTTTTTAAATATGCATAGTGGCAGAAAATGTCACGATGCCTGTGCCATACTCGTACTCGTAAATTTATGTAGAATGGAAATTAAAAAAGAGTACTTTGCCGGCCTAGCCTCGCACGATTTGTATGAAACTCCATTAACGACCTCTTGTCCTAGCCGCACCTGAAACGTCATACTTCGCAGCCTATTGTAAGGAACATATAACATCAATATTTCATTGCATGTTTGAGAAAATGAATAAACTTTCGATTCGTCGATGACATCGATAAACAGCGGTGTCCTCTAACAACAAATTGTCCAAAACCGCCCCCTAATTCTGCCATCCTAATAGTTAGTCATACATTTATATGCATACCCATGCTAACTCTGGGCTCCTATACCAAAGTGATGTAGCAACATTTATCGACAAAAAATATATATCGATGTTATTGTCAACATCAATAATAAATATTTCCTTCATTTTGAAATAAAAGCAATAAACCAATTAAAACATGTATTCGTTTGTTTATTTTAAAATAGGTTACCTAATGTATATTTAAGGTCGGTATTAAGGATTGCCGTCTAGGTGAAAATATCCACATTAAATTACTGAAAGTTCTCTCAACGTCCACAGTGATCAACGGGGCATTCTTAAGGGTGAATTTCAAAAATATTGTACATAGTTAAGGGCTTAATCTAATCTTCGTTACACAAAGGAAAAAGTTAAGGATTGTTAAGGGTTTTTTAATTGAGCCCTTTACTATGTACAATATTTTTGCAATTCACCCTTAAAGTATTTATGATGACTCAAAGCCAATTTCTTATTCATCTTAGTTATTGAAATTTCTATTTTGATTGAAATTACATCCGCATCTTACATCGATATGATATCGACATCTTTTCTATCGACATCAAATCCCTAAAACGTGCCCCGAGTTTGCACGGGCATGTTTATACGTATACTGCCGTCATACGTCAATAGGCGGTATCTCGCATTGCATAACCAAAGCTGTTTTAAACTTCACTCGTTAGTAAATTGGTTGCATTGAGATGCAAACCAAACCAAACCAACGAAACCAAACTCTTGCTACAGGAGTTTTGTCTGTGATGCCACTATTTGTCTTATACAGGTATAGCAGTTTGGTTAATTGGGATTGTTCATATTTTTACAATTAGTACTCCAATTCGAAAACCGTTTCGAGGAATAGGGTTTCAAAGCCGTTCTGCATAATTAAGTTTTTGAAATATTTATTAATTTTGGCTATTTCAGCAAAAGTATATTTAACCTTTGTTTGACTTTCGTTTTCGGCTTGAAGCCCTCCTAGGTGTATCTTACGGGTTAGGCGAAAACAGCTTGAAATAGTATGTTTTAATACACTATTACAATCACTTTTTTTCATTAGATATCCTTTAATTGGTGTAATTTATTAGAAAATGCCATTCCAAATTTAAAATAATCCATAAAATGTCTGCTAAATAAATAAAGATATTTTAACAAAACTATTGGGTCAAATACAAAATTAATGAAATTGGTGTCTTAAAATTTCCTATTCTTTCGAATTAGAAAGTAAAAACCGTGAGTTTTTTTTTTGGTCAATCCCAATTGTCGTGACGTAATGAAAAAGTTACCGTTGATAATTTATTTATTTATTTTAGTTCGTAACTATGAGCACTTTTTAGGGTTCTGTACCAAAATAGTAAAAACGGGACCCTATCACTAAGATTCGTCTATCTGTCTGTCACCAGGGTAGAACATTGTTCGCACTGACGGGACTACTTAATCTCGCCGCTTGGATATCACTCGACAGTCCGCACGACCGGCGTTGTTTACAGAATCACTAACCAGGCTGTATCTCATGAACCGTGATAGCTAGGCAGTTAGAATTTTCACAGATGATGTTTTTGTTGCCGCTATAATTACCAATACAGAAAGCAAAATATAATTAAAATTTAAGTGGTGCTCCCACACATCAAACGTTATTTGGGTGAATGGCAAAAATATTGTATATAGTTAAAGGCTCAATTAGAAAATCCTTAACGATCCTTAACTTTTTCCTTTGTGTAACAAATATAGTCATATCATATTATAATATGGATAACTTTCGTTACACACAAGGAAAAACAATGGAAGAAAGGTAACGTTGTGTCAATTAAGTCCTTAACTATGTACAATATTTTTGCAATTCACTCATTTGTAGCCGTTTTTTGCTCGATATTAATAACTGCAACAGGTAAATGCTTGAAATATTTACAGAATATTTAGGTGTAGTAAGTATATTCAATTAACTTTAAAAATAAATAATTAAAATTAAAATAATATTTAAGGGGGCTCCCATACAACAAACGTATATTTTTAAAGATAATGGTACGGAACCAACTGTGCACGAGTCTGACTCGTCCTTTTGTTTTGTTCTAGCCTCTAACGTCCAGTTCCCCAAACGTCCGATTTTCGAACGTCCATTCCTCGAACGTCCTTTCCTCGAAGGTCCATTCCTCGAAGGTCCATTCCTCGAAGGTCCATTTCTCGAAGGTCCATTCCTCGAAGGTCCATTTCTCGAAGGTCCATTTCTCGAAGGTCCATTCCTCGAAGGTCCATTCCTCGAAGGTCCATTTCTCGAAGGTCCATTCCTCGAAGGTCCATTTCTCGAAGGTCCATTTCTCGAAGGTCCATTCCTCGAAGGTCCATTCCTCGAAGGTCTATTCCTCGAAGGTCCATTCCTCAAAGGTCCATTTCTCGAAGGTCCATTCCTCGAAGGTCCATTCCTCGAAGGTCCATTCCTCGAAGGTCCATTTCTCGAAGGTCCATTCCTCGAAGGTCCATTTCTCGAAGGTCCATTTCTCGAAGGTCCATTCCTCGAAGGTCCATTTCTCGAAGGTCCATTCCTCGAAGGTCCATTCCTCGAAGGTCCATTCCTCGAAGGTCCATTTCTCGAAGGTACATTCCTCGAAGGTCCATTTCTCGAAGGTCCATTTCTCGAAGGTCCATTTCTCGAAGGTCCATTCCTCTAAGGTCCATTTCTCGAAGGTCCATTCCTCGAAGGTCCATTCCTCGAAGGTCCATTTCTCGAAGGTCCATTCCTCGAAGGTCCTTTCCTCGAAGGTCCAATCCTCGAACGTCTATTCCTCGAAGGTCCATTTCCTCAAACGTCAAACACCCCGTACCTACACATTAATTTCTTACTGACAATAAGCTTGATTGTTTGAATAAACATTAGGACCTAAATAAAACCACGTGCTGTGCAGGGTCCGTCCGGATAGCTACCACCATCTTATCCTATAACCCACCGCCAAGCAGTAGTGTTCGCATTGCTGTGTTCCGGTGTGGGGATAATACCACCACCGGTTAAATTACTAGCATAGAGGCATTTCATCTTAGTTCTCAAGGTTTTTGAGCTCTTAGGGCTGTATTAATAAACTCATCTTGGCTGAGAAGCCCGTCACAAGATACGAGTACGTCAAAGTAAACGTCAAACCATAGAACACTGTCATTTTTGACACATCTCGAGACGACTGTTAGAGTTGAGATTAGTTTAATAATACGGGCCTTTAGGATTGCAATCTTGAGTCTCAGATTCCACTATCAGGTGGCCTGAGTGATCGTGTGCCTTCTCCTTGGCATAAAAAAGTGCAAGTTTTTTTTCAAAAGATGCATCTGGGGGCAGGGGTCCTATACCGGTATTATTAGTTTCATCTAAATAAGGCAGTGGTCCCACCGGCGACGATGAGAAGCGATTAGAGCTAGAAACAGCGATCAACTATAAATATATCCGTCTTTTACCGACACGGCATCGATATCAGTTGTTCGTTTCTTGAGCGAGCAAAATAGTCGACAGTTAATCGCTTTCTCGCCCTTGGTGGGACCACTGCCTAAGCAGAGCTCAGACAGATCGTCGCAAAACAAATACACTGATGCCCGGATCCTATATTCAAGAAACGAATCGTTTTCCTTACGTCTCGTTAAAATTGGACACATTTTGTACGTAGCAAATCTGCCCTCAAAAGCCAAAAGGCGATATCTCAAACTCGATAGCCAGAGCCGATACAACCCTCTCCCGTTAGTAATAAGGTTGCACTTGCAACAGGAGTTTTGTCAGAGAGATACCGCCTTTCGTCTTAGTAGGGAAGAAATGTCAAATTTTAACGAGACGTAAGGAAAACGATTTTTTTCTTGAATGTAGGATCCGGGCATGAGTAGTACACATTCTTTATTGAGGTAGGTAGGTAAATTAAGTAACATAAAAAAGATAATTTTTACACAACTTAAATATTTCATACTTACGATAAAAAAAGATAACTAAATAATCTAATACAAAATCATCTCGAAATTACATTTTAACTCTAAGTACTTCTTATCCACAAAATGGAACAAAATACACTACTGTGTAATTTACTTGAAAAATATTAGACATCATTATGAAAACTTCTCAAAAGTTTGGAATATTTTTTATCAAATGATATGTCAATTGGCCTTCTTTTTTTTTGGCTTGACCAAAATGGATCTCATTCTCTTGTTATCATAGTGTGTTGCTTCTCGGTTTATACACTGCCAAAACAAATAAATATTGGGGGTTTGAGGCAATTTCAAATTGATCCGATGATGCCACCCCTCCAAAGAATTGTTTGTTCGATTTTGAGCTTCATGTGCACAGCCTAATATTTACGGCGGCGTAATTTTTTTGGCCACTGTTGTTTAACATACTTTTGGAAACTTTTTCCATTCGATGTTTGCGGTGCACTCTCTTCAATTGCAGACCACCCTTCACCAATTAATGAAATAGACAGCCAGATATTATAAGGTGCTAACAAATTAGTCACGGATATTTTAAGAGAGAATAGGTACATTACATTAAAACAATTAACTTTTAACTGTAAGGAACCTTTGTATATAATTTTATTGTTTTAATTTACCGAACAAAAAATATAAATTATAATTAATCTTTAAAATAATCACCCTATGTACCTGTCAAGATGTTTAACACTGTTTGTCAAAAGTTGTTTTTCGTCAATGTCATTATGATTCGGCGGGAAAACTGTAGATTATTATTATTAAATACTAGCGTCTGAATGATAGTTTAAAGAGATTGTAGAATGTCTTAAGAGGTCTCATTTAATTATCTTATTAACAGGGTGTTTTAACGTAGCAACTTTGTTTCCTAGTTTTCTACAAAAAAACATAAGAAAACCTATGATGTTTCATACTTAAATGTACTCCGAGAACCGAGTACAGTCAGCAGCAGAAGTAGCTACACCCTCCAGGTGCTCAAACATAGGTCAACGTTTCAATCGTCAAAAAGACGCTGGCGGTCAGGCTAGCATTTACTTATGGGCGCTCAGTATGTGACAAATATCTGAACAGTCGATATTCAGTAATCTTTACACACTTTACGAGTCATTGATACCTTAGCTGTCAGAAAACCAATCGTAACTAAGCAGTCAACATGTCAATTATATCTAAACAATATTGAACAAAAAACGTTCACTGCCGACAAATAAGGTCGAATGTTGAATAATAAAATAGCCATGCTAATTTCAGGTAACCGATTTGACAATCATCGAAAACAGTACAGTCTTGTCATCACATACATCTATCTCACATTTTTTTCTTCAATCATTTTGACAGGTGTCTCTCGGTCAACTTACTGTAATAATTTTATTTTCAGCTGAATCGGTGAAACGCCTGACACATACCATAACGATGTGAAGCTGAATTTAGAGTCATTTGTCAAGGGCACGTTGGTCTCAGTAACATTCGTTTGCTTTTCAAAGCGGAGACCACGGGTTCAAATCTCAGTCGAACACGTAGAGAATAGATAGTAGATTTTCTTTTCGGGTTTAATTTCTATTTTTATTTTGTGCTTTCTTATTTGTTTTAAGTTTGCGAAATCATTAGATTGACGAATAATTTTCCTCATTTTTTTTCAACATAACATTCCTAGCATTTGCAATTAGGAAATCGGGGAATGATAGATGAATCACTGCCGCACTCAGAGACGTCAATTAAATTTAATGCTTGTTTAGTGAAGTGTTATCTTACTCTGTTTCTATAGCAAAGAATGTTACAGCAGCAACTTTAATCAAGCATTAAATTTAATTGACGTCTCTGAGTACGGCAGCTAGTATAGTAGAGGAGTTTTTCCGTTTTAACAGATATTTTTTTGATTATTATTTTTACCTGGGCCGGTATTCTATTTAGGCGGTAAAAACAATATCGTAGTTTTCCTGTTATGGTATTGTCACCTTGTGATTGATGGCTAAAAAATCAAAAGCACTACGATATATTTTATGAATAGTTTTATTTATTACATTTAACTAAACAAAACATTAATCTTTCTAACAAATAGACAAGTTATAGAGTTCCAATATATATAATCATAAATAGTTATTTATTTTATAAGGGGTTTTCGGTTTCTTAGTTCAAAAGCGCGTGTAACCCCCTTCAGCGTTGAGGACGTTTTGTAAACGCTCTCTCATGGAATTAACTAAATTTTCACAAAGATTTTTACCTCTGAATGATTCCCATATATTGAACACATGGTTGTTTAAATTTTCACGCGTTCTGGCTTGAGCGGAATCCCATTCTTGTATCATTTTTCCCCACATATTCTCGATGGGATTAAGATCCGGACTCTTTGGAGGCATTTTTATAAGTGTCAACTCTTCTCTCTCGTGCCGAGTTTGAATCCAGTCTTGTACAATTCGACCGCCTATGACAGTTAAAATGAAAACCGATCATTCTCCTAGAACATACTTATTTATTATCTAAGTTTGACACTTGACGATAAAATACTCCTTTAACAAAGGAGTACATACACAAATTCAAGTGCACTCTTAGAAATATACTTACAAGGAAAGCTACCCAACTGTCCGCTCCGATTTGGTTTATTTTAATATAGGTTAGAGAGTAGTCTAAAATAAAATAACAGACACGTATTTTTTTTAGCTGCTCAATCTCAACCTTTACGGAAAAAAAATCCTCCAATGGATGTGCTGAAAATTGACTAAACCCTTTAACTACTACTTATAAAAATAAAATAAAAAAACCCAGTTACCTACTGGTTTGATTATGTTTAAGAACATGTAAAAATAATTATCACATGTTTTGTTATTTTGGCTCAAACTTATTTTAAAAAAATACCGAGGAAAGTGTATCTTCGATGAGAAATATATGCCTGGCTTTGAAGGGTTGAGAACAGGTTGAGATTGGGCTGGTTGGGCAGCTAAAAAAAATACGTGTCTGTTTTTTTAAACTACTCTCTATCATATATAAAAATAAACCAAATCGGAGCCGGACAGTCGGGTATCTTTCCTTGTTAGGTTTTATGACGTCAACTCGTAGCTTTGTTGCAGTTTATTTTAAAAGTTAATTAGATAACATTTTGATGCTTAGTTACCATTGAAATAACAACTGCTTAGCAACCGATGGCACCCTGGCAGTTGACTTACGTGATTGGCAGAGTGTGTAGGTATTAATGACAGCAGCTTGAATTTGAGTGCTTAGTTACCACTGACTTTCTAGCCGTTATTGTCATTGTGATTAAATAAAGGTGTATGTATAAAAGAAAACCTGAGTAGTTGAGATATATGTAAACGAACTGAAAGCCTACGTGAAAATGGCTACTTAACTGTCAATAATTTTGTGACGATTCAAGTGTATATGTTTTTTTGGACACCTTGGCCGCTCAGGTATATGTGCTGCTGACTGTACTATAAGCTGTAAAAATATCCGTGACTAATTTGTTAGCACCTTTATTTGCATTTGGGAAAATGATGCGTACTGCGTTAATCTGGGCTTGTTCGGGGTCGCTTTTAAATTTAGCAATATTTAGTCCAAGTTTTTCTTTTAATATCCTAATAAAACGACAGTAGGTTTTGTAGATTTTTATCAGGCAACAGCCCACATACGACTGGTATTACATTTATTGTGTCCAGGCTGGAATGATAATCCAAATGTAGCACGTACAGTCAAGAGCGTTAATTTGGGACCTATTTCAAGAAAAATATGCTTGCAGTCATCAATGTCATTAGAGATGTCAAGTCATTTGTAACTTTTAGGAAACTCAACCTTATTGTTGTAGAATGTCAGATTGACTTTGGACCTAAGGTGGGTAGGTACCAAATTAAATCTCGTGACTGTACATTTGGTCGAACGGTGTTGGAGCAGATTTGAAAGTTCCATCAGCTAGATTAGGTTCTACCTTTGGAATGTTTTATAATGTTTTTACATAGTGGCGATGAAAATATAAGAATTTTGTCTTCAACGCCGTCTTCGCATACAAAAAAATTGTCTAGCAAAGTTCCGGATAAGTGCACATCCTCCAATTTATGAAACGTTAGTTTATTAACGGACTAAAACTTTTTTCTTGCACCGTAATACGAGTTTTTTTTTCTGTAAATGCCGGTATATACATATCTATTTTTTTGTTCTCGTTAGTCTTGAGAAATTTATTGAAATCGTTTTCATAAATTGTTTGTATAGGACCCAGGTCTTCGCACACATCTCTTTTGATCTTATCAACCACCATATTGCACGTATGTTCTTAAACTATTATTTAATAAGAACACTCGACGTCAAAGATATATTTTAATTATATGACCTTATTTCAATGGAATAAGGTGAAAAAAAAATACTTAAACATTATCTTCGACTGTACAAGCACAAAATTCGATTAGATTCGTACTATGGAACTAAGTTCTCCCAAAAATTTTAAGTTTAAAGGGAAAGCGCTAACCCTAATTCTGTTAGGGCCATCGACTTTTAAATGTTAAGGGTTACCGGTAAGCCTATAACGGTAACCCTTTCATATAGCTAAGACAAATGAATGGGTTGTCAACTGAAAGGGGTAAGCACGTGATTTCGGTTATTAAATAAAGTGATAAGCTTTTGAAAGACTTATTTCTGGGAAGTAGTGGTCGGGTCCCTGGTTAGGAGAATATGAAGCAAGTTCAGGCAAGTTCAGAAGTTTTGTTTTGTCAACTGTCACAGTCTCATAATCAAATTAAAAGAACGTCTGAGAATGGAGTTTTCTCGGACTTCTTTGGGCTATTATAAGAGCAGGTTCCCATTGGTCGGATGTCGGTGTAGGAAAGGTGTGTACAGCCTCATATAAAATGTATTGCCAGCAGATTAAGTTTATCAATTGAAACATAACATAACCTCAAATTTTCATCTAAAGTGCCTCATTTTCCTCCTAGGAGTATAATGAACGTGTGAAAACTTTCAGTCCATGTCCAAATTGTTTTTTAAAAGTGCTCTCTATTGCGTATAAAATCGAAAGGGACAAAAAAATCCCGTACGCCGAACTTGTGGGTGCAGTGTGGGCGGCGGCTCGATGCGCGTGAAACTATCTTTAACTAATACTCCTAGTTTTCAAACAAAAATTACTGAATTAGTAAAAGGTTTTTAAAAATACTTATAATCATGTATTTGTATTATTTCCTCGCATTGTTTGAGAAAAGCACCCCTACAATACACCCCTGCATACGCCTCGGCGGAAACGAGGTTTTACTGACTCGTATTTTAGCAGGCCTCGCCCTGCGCTCGGCCTGCTAATCACCTCGTCAGGTAATAATGTACTATTATTAATAATGGGTTTGATATTGGTTAACTCTTACCCTGAAGGGCTCTGAGGGCTCTTTTACGGTGATCCAGAGCTTTCAGCGACACGTTGTGTGGCCCGACGTGCAGTAATTTCAAACATTTGTCGAGGTATCAAAGCGTTTATTAACATTGACGTATTTAAATGTATTTTTAAACTATAAAGGTAACAAAGGAATAGAATTGGCTATGAAGCGCATTCAGAAATAATTTTCTCAGTGTCGTATATCTGCAATGCTATTGTATTTTCTATTTTTAGACCTGTGAACTCTGCAGGTGTTTTACCTAGGGCTACGTTTTATCGGATAAAAGGTGATAAGCGCGAGTTGGAATAGTGCAAGGGTTCCGTACGAATCGTTTTGCGGTCTATCAATGACCCTGTGTTAAACTGTCCACACACAGAAGGTAGAGGCGGCGCGGAGGCGGCCATATTGCGGTATTCGTACATTGCGCTCTGTGAGCAGGCCTTTCGGAGATTGCGTTACGTAACGAGCAATGTAATGGCAATCCGCCCGCCTCCGCGACGCCGAGCATCTGGGCGAGCACGTATGGCTGCCTAATTGAAGATGCACGCGCTAAAATGTGTTTTCTTTGCTCTGACATGACTACTTAAACTCACCGCTGCGAAATTCACTCGTTCGTTCGCTTAACCACGTTTTTGAGATAATCACACCCCTGTGCGTGGCAAAATTTAAGCACCGAACGCTCTGAGAGCGGAAGCGGCGCGCGGAGTGCATTACCAAAGCGGGGCGGAAGCGTTTTTGATATGGGAACTCTCCTCTCCTCAACAAGCCTCCACTCAGTCCGATTTGAGTACGTTTGCTATAGCTAGGGATTTTGATTGCATACCGTGGTTTTACACTGAAAAATCAAATGGGTTGATTTTACTAAGTTTTATGGTTAAAATAGGACTTACACGTGAGTTTGGTTGAGTTAACCAGGAAAAAGGTTGAAGCAACCTTTTCAATGTGTTGTTTTTACTAAGGTTAGGTTTTACCTCAACGAAACTCATGGGTAGGTCCTAAAATTTAGTAAAATCAACCCATTCGGTCGTTCAGTGTAGAATCCATGGAGTCATTAGCATCATCATCAGCCTTCATTCACTGTAAGCCTCAACCATTCCAGGTCTTGCCAGCCACCTTGCGAAGAGCGTCGCTCCACCTAGTCTGAGGGCGTTCTACACTGCGTTTGCCGATCCAAGGTGTCCTCTTCAGAACACGATAACTTCAACGGTTATCCGTTCTTAGGCACATGTGGCCGGCGCATGCGACTTTGCTGCTAATTCGATGGGCTATCCATGGAGTCGCTATTTCCTAATCATTATAAACATTCCACTTTGATTTTGGCCTTTATTATATTGTTATATTTTTAAATAAACTAACCTACTAATATTTCTTTGTTTCCTTGTTGCTTTTACAGTGGAGATATCCTCCGTATGTAACTAATGAATGATTGAATTTTGAAATAACTATGACATTACAGATGGTCAAAATAATTGGTGTGTATAATCATCAGGAATCAGCGACTTCATGGATCCTAGAACCACGGACTACCACTAAAAGTCCTATAGCAGTGATATGCAGGTAAAGTGTATAAAAAAAACTATCCCTTATCAAAATGCTTTTTTTACATAAGCGATATTTTTGAAATGTTCTGTTCAATAAATCTGTAAGAATTAACGGTTGTATCTCAGTAAATTTTAGGAACAGATAAATTATTAAAAAACCAAATTGTACCGCATTTAGTTCAGTTCTTTATTTTTGAATGTAAATAATTGAAACTAAAAAAAAAACATTGGCAGAGCATATTAAATTTAACAAAAGCCACAACTGTATGTACAGTCAAGGGCAATAATATGTATACACTTTAGTACCTTGTCACTTTAACCACTGTTACAGTTCATATATGGCAGTTCAAATATGACGACAATTAGACAAGGTACTAAAGTGTATACATATTTTTGCCCTTGACTGTACCTATAATATAGTACCTATCTAAATCACAAAAAGAAAGCTTCAAAAACCCGACTGAATTCTTTGACATCGATATCGTGTGATGTCATGTAACACGTCGGTCATATAAACACTATGTTCTATTCGGTTTTGTTAGAAAGTGATAGGAACAAATCTTTGTTAGCTTACATCTTGGTTATTCAATTCAATTCAATTCAATTCAAAATCATTTATTTCGGACAAAGTCCATAACGTGTTAGTAACAGTATTACTTAAATCTAGGTTTAGTATTATATTAGGTTTTAATTTAAATAAGATTTGTGCATAAGGGGGCATGTAGCTGCACCCAGTGCTTTAGCCACGGTGAGTCCCACCGGTCGGCCAGCGCGCACAGGATGGTATTCGAGCTGGCGCGCCACCGCCTCAACAGCGAGCTACATCGCTTCCTGATGATCGCGTGGAAGCCGTCAATCCGCCCCTCCGCGAACATACCCGACGCGCTGCAATGTCGTGGCAGCCCGAACACCTCCCTGTACGCGTTGTTGTATTGTACTCGCAGAGCGCTGTATGCCCGCTGCGTGTAGCTGATCCATAGGCTGCACGTGTAGAAGGACTGGCAATATGCTTTAAAGAGCGTAGCCTTCACCTGTTCCGTACATCGAGCAAACCTACGAGCCAGCATGTTACAGCGCACAGCCAGCGCTCTGCGTTCCCTCTCCATGTCCATGTTGTCACACATGTCGTCTGTGACCCAGTGACCCAAATATTTAAAATGCTTCACTTGTGTTAAGGGAGTACCGCAAAGAATAACCGGTGGAACTCTGTAAGATTTATTACCTGCTTTAAAGAGCATAATCTCGCTTTTATTAGCATTATATTTGAGCCCGTGGGCCTCCGCATACGACTCACATTTGCGCAACAAAGTAATTAAACCGCCCACTGAGGGGCTCAGCAGCACCATGTCGTCCGCGTAGCTGATGTTATTTACGCGCACTCCATCTATGGAACATCCTACACTGGCACTGCTAAGCCCCTCCAGCAGTCGGTTCATGTACAGGTTGAAGAGGCGGGGTGAACTTAACCCCCCCTGCCTCACCCCGCACTCCAACCTATACTCCTCCGAATACGTTCCAGCCCACTTGACACAATTCAATTGGCTACCGTACCAGTATTTAAGCAATGACGTAACTTCATACGGCAAATCAGTCTCAGATTGTAATTTATGCCACAGCATGTCATAAGATACTAAGTCAAACGCTTTTGACAGGTCCAAGTACGAGTAACAGGCATAAACAGGCGTTTTTCTAGCCGTGTAGTACTTGACAGTCTGCTTTAGACATAGGATGGCAGACTCGGTGGATAAGCCAGGTCTAAAACCGAACTGAGCGTCGTGCAGATGGATATGCTTTGCCAACTGTTTGTCGAGCAGACTGTCCAGAACCTTGGCAATGACATTAGCCAACGAGATGGGCCTGTAGTTGGATATATCAGAAACGTTACCAGTTTTATTCTTAACAATTGGGACAACTACTGTGCGCATAAGTTCATCCGGCAGGTAGCAATGACTCAAACAAAGGTTAAAAAACAATGCAAGAACTCTTGGTAGGTGTACACCCGCGTGCTTCAGAGACTATCTCTTCCAGGAGACTTCCCTCGCACCATCTTATTAACTATTGAAGCTATCTGTTTAGCAGAGAATGTCATAATATCGGTCTTAGGCTGCCGCACAGCATCGCATAGAAGAGACGAGGGCGCGAGTGGTGACTCCACCTTAAAGTGGCGCTGAAACGCATTGGCTATATCACTCGGCTCGTGCAACCCAGCCACGCTCACAGGCAAAGCCGACTTTGGGTTTAATTTATTGGTCGATTTCCAAAATTTACCAAATTTCTTACTAGAATGTAATTGCGCAATAATATCCATTCGGATTTGATCCTGATTATTTTGACAAAATCTTAATTTAGTTTTGAATATTCTTTTAGACTCGTACATTTTAAAGTAAACGTCTCCCGAAACCGGTTTACCGCACGATAACCACCTTAGATAACAAAGTCGGGCCTCCCTGTGAGCACAGCTGACGTGCTTATTCCAGCCCGGTATGTACTAATGTTTCCTACATTTAGGTGCATTATGACAGAGTCTTGCGCCCTCCGCAAGTATACATGTTATATTTGAGTACATGGTATCCAATAGTGATCTATGATGTTGATCGACACACAACTTGTCTGCGCAATCAGTAAACATGGAAGGAAAATGAATGTCTCTAAACTTTGAATTGCAATAGTCATGAAACCGTTCTATCTGTTTACTATCCCTTTCACCCCACATCACTTTGTTATATGCTACATGAGAAGTTATAATTTTGGGCACAACGTTTGTAATATTACATTCAACTAACAATGGTAGGTGATCAGACCAATAAACATCCTCATTTAGAACATAGGTATTTACAACCGCCTCCCGAGCCGCGCTAGTCACTATGCAGTGATCCAGTCAGCGCCGGCAGCCATGCGCTTCACTTACAAAAGTGTAGGTACTGGCCGGTAACAAATCTATATCCACGCACGACCAAGTCTGCTCACCACTGAAGTTCATTAGTTCAGAGTAAAACTGCTCACCTGGATGCGAGTTAAAATCCCCGAGCACAAAAACGGTCTCAACAGCACTACTCTCAATTATCGCACTAATTTCACTGAGACACTCAATAAACTCCGTCAAGTTCTCGGCCGAGGCAGTAGGCATGTAAACGGATATGATTAACATCGCGCGATCACTAAGCGCGACTTTGATCGCCGCGAGGCGCACACTCCTACATTCTATTACCGAAACACACGGGAACACACTTTTCCTCCACAGCAGGGCCACTCCGCCATATGGCCTGCCCCTCAGAACTCCGGCCGACGTGTCGACTGCCGAAACGCCGGTGTAGCCGAAGTCGGAGTCAATACTTCCTAAGTACGATACATCATGTGGCAGGAGCCACGTTTCTTGCAGTGCAATAATATCTGCCTTCAAACATAGCTTTCTTACACATTCAACAGATCGAATAACATTTTTGCAGTTGAAACTAATTAATTTTGTGATATTAGCCATGATTATTGTTGCATAATTATTTAACCACTACGGCCGATTGACTCTCTTTAAAATCAAAAAATTGCCGAAATAATTATGTTTTCAGGCCAAAAATCATCCCTCATAAACATTTCTATAGCTACTTATTCATAAATGTTTTTTCTCACCTGTTTGTTACATGAATCAGATTTGAAATAACGAAGCTGTGAAAAGTTGTGAAAGGTATTCCTATTTCCAACGGCGCGCTTAATAAATCCTTTCATCGCCGTCTATAAACGGAAATAACTATTGAATTTCTTGCTAATTACTGACAGAAGATGTTGCTTTTAATAAAAGAAAGGGAATGAAGTTACTCTATCGTAGATTTTATTTTTAAACCTGGGTATCTGTAGGTGTGTGTCTGTGTATATGTGTTTGTATCTGAGTATGTGTGTATACAGGGTGGGGCCTGAAACTAAAGCAAAAAATTAAAACGTAGATTCGACTCCTCAAACTAGACAACTTTTGTTTAGCAACTTTTTAAAATCATAAAGTTTTTAGATTGTTCTTTTTTTTAAATGTAATAAAATTCAAACCGCAAGTTTTTTTTCAAAGTCGTCAAACAAACGTTGCGTAGTTTGAGGAGAAGAATGTACATTTATAATTTTTGCTCTAGTTACAGGCGCCACCGTGTATACATCGTGTTTTTTTTGATTTACGATATTTTTAAACGAACGTTCTTTAGGTCAAATAAAGTTAATTTCCCAAACACAGACAAATGATAACTCTTACGGTTTAAAGATATATAATTTTCAAATTTAATCAGTTAATCACGTTAAACTAGTGCACTAAGAGGCTTTTAATTGATAACATCCATTTTCTTTTAATTCTTATGAGTAAAGAGTTTCCAATTGTTAGGTTTGTATACGCGTCCATGGAATTAGTAAGTACTAACGTACATCTGGAAGATGCACTACACTAATAACGCGAGCTATCAGTGTAGTGCACCTTCCAGATAGAGATTCCTTAGATATGCATCACTAGATTTAAATCACGTTCTCGATCTGTCTTCTCTGAGTAAGATGTTATTTGTAGTTTCGTATTTTATAGAAAAATATAATTCTTCGGCGACGTCAAATTGGTGACATATAAGTAGTCAAATTTCAATGTCAAACTAATATTCATGTAAAATTTTAGAGTCGAGTAAACTACGCAGTACGAAGAAGCCAAATAATTACATTGCATGCGCAGGGCTTCACGATATAGCTCAGCCATTAAATATATCCCGAACAAGAAAATGGATCACTCGATATGGAGAAGAAGGCCATACAGAAGACCACCGCCGTTTCAACCACTACAGAGACTAACGGCTGATCCAATTATTCAGATTCGGCAACGTTATGAAACTTATGAAGAACATCCAACAGTTCGAAATTATCTTCGTCGTTCGAAAGTAGCATTGACTGAAGCAAACAAAACTGCAAGCGCTAATTTTAGACTGGAGCACTGTGATATTTACAAATAAAACCACCTTTCGTTCTTCTTTCTTCTTCTTTCACCAAAATTTCTGATGTATTTAATTTAAATACAGGAAATAAAAATAAAACTTACTTGAAAAAGCTTACTATAGGGTCGAGGACTATCTATCAGATAAAAATGCTTGGCCTCAACTAAACACCCAAATAACTTAATAATAACTTAGTCATAAAAAATATGTAAGCATTGTATATTGTCTATGGGACACGGTTTCTGTTGGAGAATGTATCCAAACTCTTTTTTTGTAGATGTCTTGCACCGTCATCGTTAAGTTTAATTTTTATAATTTTTATTTTTCTATTATTACTAATTAGTTCTGGTGAAAATCCTGACCTTTGACACATTTTCCTGCTCAACTACGTGTGAATTTATTTACTTCTTATTGTATGTTATACTCATTGTTTTGTATAATGCTAGGTTAAGTTTTAAAATTGTATATTTCAAAAAACGACTGACGGTTGAGTTTCTTGCGGCGTTTCTTCTCAGCAGTGGTCTCTTGCGAAGCGCTGGTAGATTATTGACGTGTAAGTGTCGGTGCGGCCTACTTACTGAATAAACATCTTTTATCTTTTTATCTTTTATGATTATGAACTAATTGTCTATTTAAAGTTATTTGAAGCTGTCTTAGATGAGTTTTAACGAATTTATTTCACCGCAAGTCATGAAATCCTTTACCAAACACCCAGCAAACTCCTACTAACAAAATGGCTTATGCACCAGGATTGTCACGAGATTGAACTTCTACTGTCCGTGTAAAAATAAGTGTCTACAGGTACCTATATTTATTCAATAATAATTATTGTTCAAGTATTTATTTACACACGTGTACACATACACACACACGCGCTCACACACACACACGCACACACACACATAATCTTGAATAAGATTAGTTCATAGAAATATGTAAAGTAATAACCCTGTACAAATTAATACTGTTCTTGATACGGAATAGGGTCCTGTAACACAGGGTTCCTTAGCACAGGAGCCACTATATTTCTTCTACTTTTTGTAAGGTTTCATTTTCATTATTAGTTGTGTAAAGTTGTAGACACAACTTTTATAAAAGAGAACCCTTTTAGTGCAGGGGTGTTATTCTCTCAAAAACAACGGACGCATTTAACAAACACATTTTAGCGCGTGCAATTTCAATCAAGCAGCCTTATACGTTCGATCCATCGGCAGAGACCATGCTGCTACGTTGAAAATGCACGCGCTAAAATATATTTTGTTCGCACTGACGGGACTACTTATGCTCGCCGCTTGGACATTCACTCGTCCGTCCGTCCGGCCGTCGTTGTTTAGAGAATCACTACACTGTAATGTGCATATGTGCATCCATAGGGTGGACTAAAAGACCGATGCGTTTAACTTTGTAATTTGCAATGCGATAGGACTCATAGGACTGACTGCACTCAATGTCAATAAATTTTGCCTCTCTATAGTAAAGTAATTTATTTTTCCCTATGTCGCGGTGCCGACAGTTTTAATCCGCCCCACCTTGCCCCCAGTTTGCAGGGGGTATGGGTGGTGTATCGCGACCGCAACTGCCTCACAATACAATCGCGTACAATGTGCGGTGTGCGTGCGTTGCGTTGATTTCGCTCTGTTGATTTTTACGGTTCCGTACCAAAATAGTAAAAAAGGAGCCCTCACAGTGAGAGTTCGGTGTCGGTATGTCTGCAATTTTTCACAGTAATAAATGTTATCAACTCGTTAATTGGCATAGTTGTCTAATGCCCGGTTCCTATATTCAAGAAACGAATCGTTTTCCTTACGTCTCGTTAAAATTTGACACATTTTGTACGTAGCAAATGTCAAATTTTAATGAGACGTAAGGAAAACGATTCGTTTCTTGAATATAGGAACCGGGCATATCTTGCTTGAGCGCATGTGTGTTTTATATTTTTCATCACACTTGCTCGTAAATAGTGTCCTAACATGCTAGAAAAATTGACCGTAAATCCAAAATAATACCCGCGGCCCTTTTTTAATCCGAATCCATTACGCCCTTAACGTGCGTAATAGCTTTTTTTTTAATATTATACGTGGACTCAAACTATCACAATATGTCAGGACCCCAATTCTTGTGCCATTCGATATGAAGTTTCATTCGAGATGAAATGTCAGTTGAATACCATTTCCTAAAAATGTCGCATATAAACTACTGATCTCATATGTCACTAGAATCGGACTCCGAACACGTTTGACATTATCTGTGGTAAGTCACAGACAATGATGTAGTCTGCCGCTAATAAGTTAAAAATATGACCTTTTGTCTGATTTTATTTCATTTCCTCGCAATAGTGATGAAAAACATTGTATGTTACACGGGTGGTAAAGAAAGAAATACAAAGCTCGAGTCATTAAAGATTCTAACAGACTCTCGTTTGTAATTCTTTCTTTACCACCCTTAATACACAATGTACTATTTTAATATTTGAATAGGGGTGTTCAACAAGGGAAGTGATTTGATTATAGCAAACGGAGTGTCACAATAGGAAATGGCTTAATTTTTAAATTTCAAGTCATTTTTTTTATTGTTTTTGTGACGTGATTTTTGATTTATAGTCAAAAATGTAGGTACTTTAAATTACCGTTTTCCTTATCGCTGAAGTTTATAGCCCAAATAATCTAAAAAATCCTGATTTATAGGTAATTATTTATATTTTATGTCATATTTTACAAGTTTGGAAAATTATTAAAAAAACTTTAAAAATCTGTATCAATCCTTAAGCTAGTCTAAATGGACCTTATTTCATATAAAATAACATTCATAACAAAATAAGGATTGTCTTTTGCGTTTTCCAACCATATTACGGAACCCTCGGTGCGCGCGACTGACTGACCGGTTTTTTTATGGCTTAAAGCTTCTTCACACTTGTTGACTCAAGGGCCACACTGCACTTATTTAATATAAATTCGTGCGGACCAAGACTTTGTTTCAATAGTCGGTCATCACATCAGTAAGTATTGCCCGGTAATACATTAGTATTAGTTAAGTAGTCTTATGGCTGGTTCCTATATTCAAACAGCGGACAGATCTATCTAACTATCTGCGGTTTAAATTCCTAGGAACCCGACGTTAGTGTTCAGGGGGTACCTAGATAACGCATAAGGACTTAGTGTTGATTATGTTCATGAGTGGCTATTATTATGCTCAATTACCATGAGGGGTTGGTTTCAAAAACGAATTACTAGTTATTAGTAGCGTTATAAAATCGAGCCACCAGTGTACAAAAGCGTACAGACCGCACGCTAATCCTGTCCTGTCAAAACATGAATCGAGACGCGTGATATAGGTGAGAAACATACATTATTTAATTTTAACTTCATATTCGTGTCCACTTATGTGAGAGGGACTTGGAGAGAACACGACTTGACATATTATACTGCAGTTCGCTGGCTTAGATGTGGAAATAGTTATATGTGCAACAAGAGAGCAAAGTTGGTTTTTGCTGCGAGTGTTCATATTGAATCCCGAGTAAGCGAAGGATTGTATTATTGAATCACGAGCGTAGCGAGTGATTCTAGGTTAGAATCCTGAGTGTAGCGAGGGATTCAAAAACACGAGTTGTAAATAGCTTTGGTCTCGTGTGACACATACAACTTTTCACCTCAGCAGCGAGAACCACTCGGCGTGAAGCTGGCAGAGCCAGCCTCGGTCTTCTGTTGTGACCATTTGGTGAATACACGACGCAATGACGATACGATCGCATATGCATCAATCAAAAGCATTTATGCAAAATACTAATGAAATAAAAAGTGGAAAAAAGAAACAGATGAAACATGCCACGCAACTTGATAATGCCGTAGTGCAAACACAACTTTATACAGCTTTATGTAGTCTGTGGATTTAAAAAAACAAACTAAAGTAGGCCTTATCTATGGAGGACAAAAATTTTTTTTAGTACAATAATCCCGCTATTTTTGAAATGCGTTCTGAAACTGCCCCCGCGGTTTATGTCACGAAATTAAAGATTGTTAAAACGATAACAAAATTATGTAGATACATGATAAACTTCTTATTTTTCATTAATTTTGTCTTCAAAACATTAAATGAAAAAAATGATAAACTGTATAAAATAGTTATAATAAACACATTTCAAACTTTAACAGATAGTTTTATTTGCAATTTTACGGTTATGTGGGCCTACTATGTGTGGAATTTGAAAATCGAACTTCGAATCAAGTTGTTTCTATCTCTCGCTTTTTTCCTATCGAAGTGAAAGTGACAGAACAAAGTGAAGTTCAATTTTTTCGAATGTTGTGAGTAGCCCCAGCACTGCTCACGGCATTTAAAAAAAATAATTAAAAAGCTACTTTGCCTCTCGCTCGCAGCAAAATTGAATTTTGCTCACTGTTTTTAAGGAGCAAAACCTGCTTGTTTGAGCTGCTGAGGTGAATAGATTATTTGCGTTTTTTAAGATCCGAGAAGACATTGAAACTTTCTTAAACGATTTTTCGTCGATTAATCGTTATCTTGCTGAGTTACGAAATGATGATGGCTGTGGTGATAATCTTTCCACGGGTCGGATTAGATGGGCTCGC